>OX596240.1:4136929-6536929 GCA_951394345.1 Salicornia ramosissima
ATGGATTCAAGGCACCTCATGCTTGACATCGTAAATGTTATCGTCATCATTCATCAAAACAATTATCATCAATTCACCATTCTCAATATTTGATCATCATCATCAACACATCATTAGCATAGTTATTGCCATCATAATCACCATCAACCTCATCAATGTCATTATCACCACCATCAATTCATCATCACCGTTATCATCATCACCATCATCGTCATCATCAATTCGTAATCATCAACCATATTGTCCATATAATTGTCATCAACCTCATTAGCATAATCATCACCATCATATATAATCACCATCAACGTCATCAATATCAACATTATTACTCCATTATAATCAGCATCATCGATCAATTCATCATTATCGTTATCAACATCAATTATAAAATTCCTCATCATTATAAATTTATAATCAATGGTAGCATATTGTTATCAACATCAATTATCAAATTCCTCATCAGTATTGTTAGAATATATAGATATATATATATATATATATATATTCTATTTATGCACATTTGTTATATATTAGTCCTATGTATATGCGTTTAGTTAGGATTGTTTTAGTCATTCCTTTATTATAGCCTAGTCTAGTTAGATAGTTAAGTCATTAGTTGTGTATATAACTATTAGTAAGATCAATGCAATCTTAAAGCAATTCCATTATACATTCTTTCAAGTATAATTAGCGTTGACATTACTATAAGCTTAGAGTTTTTTAGCTTCGGTGAACGACCTAGCTACATGATCTACATGCATACATTAATCTAATTAAGTTTTAGCTCACATTGATACACCAATTCAGGAATCCAATATATAAGTAATAAGTTGATATTGATATATGGTTAACATTTACTAATTACACTCGATATCGATACATTGATTCAATAGTACATGGCTACACCCAATATTCATATATGATATATTGATACAATGATACACGGCTTATGACTACACTCAATATAATGTTGATACTCGATACACTGTTATACATTTACACCCGATATTGATAAAAGGATACATTGATCTGAATATAAATTGATACACAATACATTACATAATTACATTAACGTACACCATAAGTAAATAAACAACTAAATTAACCCGTTGTAAGACAAGGAACTTCAATTGCTAAATCAAATACGATCCGATCATATTATTCGGGATAAAACGCGGGAAAATCGAGCAAACCGTAAACCAAAAATTGAGCAAACCCGTTAATACCTTAGATCTACCTCGAATAGACCTGTACCATTACAATTTTCGTACAAAATTGAAATTAACCATAATGAAACGGTAATAATTGAAATCGTAGGAACAAAAACTGATATTAACCATTTCGTTATTGCATACAATCACAACTGATTAATCAATCATTCACAATGAATTGACAATAACTTAAATGGTACGAGTAAAATCGAAGACAAATCATAACGGAACTGATTTGAACTGAAAATAAAACAATTTCTATGGTTTGGAACTGAAACTACAAAAGTTAAAACCAAATTGGTTAAACTAAGAAAAATTAACTGAACTAATTAACTAAACTGAACTGAACTAATTAACTGATCCAATCATAACTGAACTGAACTGATTTTGATTCAACCATAACTAAACTGATTAACTGATCTATGAACCGTATATTACAAACATTGGAATTACATTGGGTATTATTTGGGTTGGATGAAATATAAATTAGACTAAAGTGTAAAACTAGAGAACATGAGAAAATGACCCTCGTTTCTCTCACTCCACATAACTCCTGCAATTTCATCACCTCCGTCAATAACACCAGCAAAAGTGGCGCCTCCATAAACTACATTTGCAACTACAGCAATCCTATCAAATGCCCCAAACAATCCATATTAGGTGCCGCCATAACTGGTGCACTCTCTTTCAGCCTCTTCGTATCTTCTCCCTTTTCCGTTGCTGCAAATTCTCCTCCTTCTCATGAATCATCTTCGTCGTCTGTCGATATATGTCGTGAAAATCAGACACAATTGGGGGCAGAAACAACATCTTCATCGTTGAATTTGTGGACAAATGAGGGTATTGTTGAGGAAGCATGGGAGATTGTTAATGACAGCTTCCTTGATGCTGGCCGTCGTCAGTGGTCGCCTGAATCATGGCTTGTAACTCCTTATTCACTCTTGATTATTGGTTTTGTTCATGTTTTATCCAATTTTATTTGAATTTTCAGCAATTTGAGTACAAACTTTTTGTTGATGCAATTAATTGAGTCTGAGAAGTGACTACGATAGTGCTAGTGTTGCATTTCAACGATGTGTTATGGAATCACATTAAGGACATGTTCTTTTGTATTGAATTGATTTGAACTGAGGTGAATTTGTATGAGGTGAATTAAGCTAGGTGCTAGACTAATCTGGACCTGAATTTGTTTCAACCGAATTGGATTTGTTTGAGCAACTGAAATTTCAGGAATTAAGTAAAAAAGAAGAGGGCCTAAGTATATCCTAATGTAAATAATGTACTCCGTATCTTAAATAAAGGAAAAGCTTTTACGAAACACTTGCAAGGGTATGCTTTAATGCATGTATTGTTTTGTTTTCTTTCTTTTCCGATTTTGGCAACAATTCTTCAAGTTGTTAGTCTTGGCTCAGTCGAAACCCTGTCAAAGCTGAAAAGTGAAAACTAGTGTTCAAGTAAGGAACTAGGGTAGCAGGTAATGTCTGGAGATTGAAGTAGCTTTCCTGAAAAGCTATGTGATATAAGAATTCAGTCCAAAATCTTGTTTATCATTCAATCAATCAAAGCCTTATTCCCATAAGTGGTGTCGGCTACATGAACTAAAATGATTATTCCGGATAGTCGTCCACAAAGATTTTCCTCCTCCACCCTTTACGATCGAGAGCCTCGGTCTTGTGTAAACCCATCTGCTTCATATCTTTCTTAACTCCTTTCTTCCAAGTCATATTCGGTCTGTCCATATCTCGTTTGAAGTCTCCCTTATTCCACTCTTTCACTCTTCGTACCGGTGCTCCCTGGGGTCTCTGTGTTACACGTCTGAACCAACGCAAACGATTTTCTCTTAACTTACTCACAATATCCGCAACACCAACTTTCCTACGGATAAAAATCATTTCTAATTTAACTCGCAAAGTGTTCCTACACATACATCTCAACATTCGCATCTCTGTAACCCCTACCTTTTGAATGTGATCCTGCTTAGATGCCCAACATTCTGTATTATAGAGCAACACTTGTCTTATAGCAGTCTTACAGAATTTACCCTTCAACTTTAAGGGATGCTTCGATCGCATAAGACTTTTGTGGCTGCTGTCCATTGTAGCCACCCCTACTTAATTCTGAGCCATATCTTGGTCAATATCTCCATTCTTTTGGATGATTGACCCAAGATATTTAAAGCACTCGCTCATGGCTAAATCTTTTCCGTCCAACCTCACCACCACATCATTTGACCTCCGCTGTGACCTAAAACAACATTCTATATACTGAGTCTTAGTCCGAATTAGCTTAAATCCTCTAGATTCCAACCGTTATCTCCATTGCTCCAATTTGGCATTAACCCTAGTTTTAGTTTCACCAATACAATATCATCTAATCATTCTTTATCATTGTTATTAATAAATTTTAAATTAAAGCTAAATTTTTATTGAAACAAAAATCCATTTTTATAGCTAACTGCTAACAACTAGCGTGTTATCGCTCATGCCAATGGAACAATCATCCATTAGTAGAGCAAATACTCGTGCTGCGTTGTGCTGTGTGGCCCCTAGTCTCATGAGTTCATGCTTAAATGTCGATTTATATTAGTAAGCATTTATTTGAGGGATACCATTGCATAACTTTGATGAAGAAAATATCACGTGGGAGAAAAAATCTATAGATACAAACCGTGAAGTAATGAACTACCTAGAACGTGGTATTAAAGGAATTACTTAAGGATCACTTTTTCTTGATTGAATGATGAAAATCCTAATTTGGATAGTCTTGGTAAAACCATAATTAAATGAACTATTGGAAAAAATATTTGTTGAAGAAGATGAATTTGAGAAAACAATATGTAGGAGGGTCATTCCATATAATGAGTGATTGTACATGCTTCAATAATTTTACTTGGGAAAATTTCCACGGATATACCTGGGAGTTTTAATTTCCCACACATATACCTAACTTTCCTTACAAATTATTTTCGTGACATATTGCTATATATGGCAATATGCTGTTAGTAACTGTTAATATAAAGTTAATTTACTTAACCTTAGTTAGTAGGAGATACATTCGTTTTTTTTTTCCCCCTTTTTTCTTCTTTTAAGTTCAAAACTCTGACTTGGCTATGAATGATTATTTTAATTATACTCCGTAACTTGCTATATGGGATATATATTATGTATAGTGTGGTGTATAACAACATATATATTGCATTGAGGAATAAAAATATGACAAATGAATCATAAAGCTATTGCAGGGGGGATTGGGGGGTGGGGGGGTGGCAGTTGGGAGGGACTACCTATGAAATAAACCCAAAAAAGGGAAGATAAACAGCAGGGGGGGTAGGGCTGTAGATTAGATTTGATTCATATTTTATGCACAAATTGGTCTCATGACATATAAACACCAGGACAGTGCTTGATACTAAGTAATTATTAATTAAGTATGCAGCCATGTTAATGGTGCTTTAATGGTGCTGTTGTTAAGGAAATCAGTTTAGACTTTTCCTTTTCTTTTCTTTTCTTTTTTTTTTTACAACCCATCTCCTACTAACTAAGGTTAAGTAAAATAACTTTATATTAACAGTTACTTATGAAATATAATTTTATAACCTGCTTGTCTATTGGTAATTTGTACCTCCTTGTTTGATGTTTATTTCAGCTAGAAAACTTGTTAAAACTGGTATTGATTTCCATTTCTTTTTTCCTCTGCTTGCTCTTTCTAAAGCTTAATTGTCTTATGCTTACAGAACAAGAAGGAAGATATAATGAATAGTTCTATTAATAGTAGATCAAAGGCTCATAATATTGTCCGCAAAATGCTGACAAGCTTGGGTGATCCTTATACACGTTTTGTGTCACCGGAAGAGGTAATCAGCTTCAAGAATGATGTGTATTATATCTATTACAATAGTCAAGTTTTAATACAGCCAAAAGTTGAAAATATGTTTATCTGGTGTCTGTCGACTGTTTTCATTGATCTAACATTTGCTGGAATTGGAAGCTGGATGCTGCAATTCCTAGCAGTAGTTATGTGTTGGATTGCATTTCTGAGCAAGTATATGCAAATAAAGTTGTTGCTGATGTATCTTTCGTTTGTAAAATTTATTTCTCTTGTCTGTTGTCTTGCTTACTGCTTTTCAACCGCTTCACACATATTTATCACCAGCTCGCTTGCATTGTCTAAATTTCCACTCTTGTAACTTGTAACCAATACCAGATGGGGTAAACTATGTTATTCGGATGACAAATTTAACTGTTTGTAGTTCTAGTGGATTACCCCAAATTTTAACTCACGCTAGTTGTAGTTTTTGTTGTATGGCATGTGAATCATTGATCAATGAAGTTCTCAAAGATGGCGAGATATGACATTACTGGTATTGGAATAAATCTCAGGGAGATACCTGATAGTGACGGAAGTTTCAAATTGAAGGTTCTTGGACTTGTCTTGGATGGTCCTGCTCAAACTGCTGGAATTAAACAGGTGACCGAAACAAGTATTATGTTTGGTGGGTTTTTTTATACCAATATCTTTGTCAATATGTTTACTGAGTTGCGTTGTAAAGTATGGTTTATAAAATTAGATAGCCAACGATATTAACTTTCAAGCTTTCTATTGTGGTATCATAATCTTATCTTAAAAAAGCGCGGCATCCAGCCGCTGGAAAAATCACCTCTGACTGGACCGGCACGGCAACGTCCGAAATGTGTGAGGAGGCTCTCGCCTTGAACCGCCTTTTACAAGGCGAGGCACACCTCTTTATCCGCCTTTTGTGGAGGCGCGCATGAGAAAGGAGATTTGGTTTTACATAAAGAAAACTACCAGAAATTTTCAAATTTATGTTACCTAAGCTTCATATATTCAGATTTGTATAAAGACCCTCTATCAATTGCATAAAACATCTTCAACTTATATTCCTTCTCCCTCATTTCCATGTGCACTGGTTGGTTGCTGACGTGGCTTCTTCCTCTTGTAAGTACAGTAATGGGGGGTCTAGCAGCCTGATATATATCATATACCTTTTGACCCTTATTCTATTTCATATTGTATCAGTTAAAGTATTAAAAATGGAATTCCTAACAATACACATCGAAACTAATTTGCAAGAGCCCGCATGCTATTATTTACTCATAGAAAGGCCGTGACTAGTGGCCTAGTGCACAAGGCTTGTACCCACTTCAGAGTTCGATGAAGATAAACTTTATGTAACCTTATCTTTAAATTCATAAAGGCATTTCTCAGTTCTGCCCGTGATCTAACGTGTAGCAACTAGCAAGTAGTCACTTGACCTTCGTGCCAAGCATGGCCTTGTATCCATTTACTTGTAGATCAGTGAAATAATGTGGTTAAAGTTTATTAACTATGACCTTGACTGTAATAGTAGAGGGTATATGATGAGGGATTTATGTGTTTGGACCATGGTAAACTTGTGCCCTATGTATTCTGAAGTCTATCATCAGTGACTTTTCATTTCTTTCTTATATTTCCTGTATGGATGTATGTGTTTTTCACTTTGTATCTCCATTAAAGGATCTTTAGTTTTTATGTACTTTGTATTATATATCAGATTAAAAAAATAAATGATGGCTCTATGTAGCTTAGGGCTGCAGATATTATGTCTAGAATGAGCAATTTATGTGTCAAATTGTCAATGGGTTTCCTATTTTATATATTTTCAGTGTTGGGTCTATGGGGCATTCTTGCTAAACTATTTCAACATGGAAAAGTATAAATCTTAACATTGTTTTTCGTTATCTTGTTGTTAGGGTGATGAGATTTTGTCTGTTGATGGGGAGGATGTAGTGGGCAAATCAGCTTTTGAAGTATCATCAAAGTTGCAAGGTCCTAGTGAAACTTTTGTAACAGTTGAGGTGGTTTTTTCTATCCTACTGCAGTACATAAAATGGTTGAATCTACTTTGACTACCTCGTTCTTTGTGACCTAATGAGTAATCAGAGTCAATTTTAGGTTAAGCATGGTGACTGTGGTCCAGTTCAGTCCATCAAAGTTGAGAGACAGCTAGTAGCTAGACCTCCAGTGTTCTATCGATTAGAGCAAATTGACAATGGAGCGACGTCCGTTGGATATGTGCGTCTAAAAGAGTTCAATGCTTTGGCCAGAAAAGATATAGTGACAGGTAAATATTATTGTTTTAAGTTTATAGATAGAGAGAACTTGGGTGTAACTACTAACTACATTGAGAGATTTCCATGAGTCACAGCCACTAGGTGGAAAATCTCTTCAATAACTGGTATAGGTGTTCTGATGTTGCCGTGTATATGTTTAGCTTACTTTTAGCTATTATTGTCCTTTAGATAATTTTTGTTTTAGAAGTATAAGTGAGCCTCCCTCCCCACTGCCTTTTCTCTCTCTTAGACCCTCTCGGTTTTTTTAATTCTTTTTGCAAGGAGGTGAAACTACAAGTATTAAGCTTGATAAGAAAAAAGGGTACAACAGCTGATACCAGTTAATTTTAGGGGGGAAATTACTTTGTATTAGGAAACCACTTTTTTCAGGAAATACCCTTTGTTGTTTAGAAAAGAAAGCCTGTATATATTGATTGCATTGCTTTGAAAATGTAAATGCAATTTATCCACAAAATGAGGGCAAGTCATTTGCTATCCATTTTACAGAAAAATGGTTGTAAATTCACACATTCATACAATCATACCGATTTCCATTCGTAAATACACCTGAAGAAAAAGTGTGGCAGGCCTCCTCTTGTTCGTTACTATTGTGCAAGCCATGGAACCAAATTAACTCTTTACACTATGGCCTCTATGTGTAGCCTTTCAACTGCCACCAGTTAAGTAGTACATTCCTAGTGGGGATGCTCCATGCCCAGTGTTTTTCTCATAGTTTCTTTAGTTGAAAAGCTTTATGAGAGTTAAAAAGCTTAATGAGAGTTGAAAAGCTTAATGAGAACTGTTCTCTTTTATCAAATTTCAGAAGCTTTATCTTCAAATTCCAGCAAACAAGCTTATATTAAAACAACTGATTTTTTTCCACAACTCACAACTCTCATTAATTTAAAATTTTCATGTTGCTCATGTCATTTAGTGTATTCTTTTTGCTGGCAGATCTCTTAAACCATTAAATATATTTATGTATCAGCGTTTTTACCCTTAGACTGAATTCTCTTGAATTTTATCATATTATAAACAAAATCTTATGCAGCAATAGAGCGCCTCCAAGACCTAGGCGCCTCATGCTTTGTTCTGGATCTAAGGGACAATTATGGTGGCTTAGTGCAGGTATATGCCTCAGCATTAATTATTCATGCTTATCTTTAAACATTTCATTCAGCAGAATTCAGATTTTTTTATTATTTATGTATTTATGTTTTTTTAATATCTTGGTATCTTGGTACCCCTTCTACTTTAGTAGGATGAATTATGTGAGTAGTCGATTCAAGCTGCCTAGATTAGTCTTTTGATTTCTTTACTGAGCCAAAAACAAAACAAAACTATATTTATAAATTATCATCTTATTATTATTATTATGTATGTGTATTTTAATATCTTGGTACCCCTTCTACTTTAGTAGGATGAATTATGTGAGTAGTCGATTCAAGCTGCCTAGATTAGTCTTTTGATTTCTTTACTGAGCCAAAAACAAAACAAAACTATATTTATAAATTATCATCTTATTATTATTATTATGTATGTGTATTTTAATATCTTGGTACCCCTTCTACTTTGTTAGGATGAATTCTGTGAGTAGTTGATTCAAGCTACCTAGATTTAGTCTTTTGATTTCTTTACTAAGCCAAAAACAATACAAAATTATATTCATAAATTATCATCTTTCCTTATCGGTAGAGGGTATGTGAAAAAATTGTGGGAGCTTAGAAATCACTCCCTATATACAATGGAGTTTTCGGGTAACTTGTGTTTTAACATTCTACATCAATCATATCTGTTTATGAGCAATCACGTTGCTGATACAAAAATTGCTCATCCGTTTGGCTATTCAAGTATTTATATTACTGATAAACTGTTGTTAAACTCACCACAAATAAATTTAACTCGTTCTCACTAAGCTAATAGTAAGGGTAAGTAATGGTTGAACACATTGAAGGCAAAAGCTAAACATTGGAAATCCATAGTACAATTAAGATTGGTCGGTCTTGTAGCTCAATTTACTTGGAATTAAACCAGAGTTAACTAAGGTGGTTTCAAACAATTTGAAAAATCTAAGGTGAGAGATTAACCACCCTGACGACCATGGAAACATGAATAAAATAATTTAACATAGACAAATGGGAAGTCGATTAGGGTAGATCATCTAAGGTCCTTAACTACCTTTTCAGGCTAGTTTGGGGGGGGGGGGTGGGTGGCTAAATATGCTTTTTATTACCTATTTTCATGGTATAAACTCGTATCAAGCTATTTAAAATTTTAAATATAATCATGAAGATTGGTAATGCCTATGACTATAATCCCCTTTTTTCATGGTTCTTTAATCAGAAGGGTTAAAGAGAGCTCTCAATCAACTTAATCTTTTAATCCTTCCTTGGGGGACCTAAAGTAACTATATTGATCAAGAACAGACATTAACATAAGTACCCCTAAATCTAGGAAAACCCAAAGTCTAGATTTGGTAACGAGTGATGGCTGTCGACTCGCCAACTATTTCAGAGAAAGCCACCAAACTATTTCTGGTGAATTTCGGGGGCTTGTGCCTTGTTTGTGATGGTGGTTGAGAGCGCCTGAGTTTCCTCTCTTTCTTCAATCCTCTCTTATTTTTTCCCATTTCTTACTTTTTAGTTCTTCCTTTTCCATATTATACCTTCTTATGACTTACATAGTTACATTACCCTTGTTATTAAATTTTTGGGGACACAGAAGGTTACACCGATAAAACAGTCATCCTCTTGTATTCTTCTTCCCTTTTATTTTTTTGGGGTTTTCTATAATCTACACCTTACCCACGTGCTTCTCAATTTTCTATGCTGTACCACCTCTTTTTTGTTAAAACAAGTTCCACATTCTACAAAAAAAGTTCCACATTGTACCCCTGTATTTTATTTGTGCTCCCTAAAAAGATTTTTAGAGAAGTTGAAGGGACCTGTAGAAATTTTCTTGTGGACAGGCTCAACAGCAGCTTCTAGGAAAGCTTATGTAGCTTGGGTACAACTTTGTAAACCAAGGTCAGCAGTAGGGTAAAACTATAAATTTGTGCAAGCTTGGCTGATTGGAACAAAGGTGCCATCTACAAACAGCTATGGGCCCTGAATTTCAAAAAAGATGTGTTGTGGGTCACATGGGTACATGTCTACGCCAAATCTCAAGCCTCCTTGGCTCTTAAGAAGATTTTGCAGTCAAAATGGGTGGTTGATGAAGCTGGAGGATGGGTTGCTTTTGTGAGAAATGGGAAGTGTAGGAAAATTCTTATCTATAATTTTCTGATGGGTGAATTACCTAATATCAGAAAGGGTAGAAACAAGGGTTCTACCAGGTTAAAGTAAGAATGAGAAACATGAGCTCTCAAGAGAAAAAAAAATAATAAAGTTTCTTGGAGAAGGGTTGTGCTAAACACTGGGGCTACTACTAAGAAAGTTTTCATCTTATGGTTCCTATTATGGACAGGCTCAGTACCAAATACAGGGTTGGTAGATGGATTAACTGTAATATGGAATGTCTGCTCTGTGTTGCTTCATCTGAGAGGTGTAATCACCTTTTCTTTGAATGTCCTTTTTTCTTCATCCATTTGGAGAAGGATTTTGCAGCTTTTTGGTCTTAACAGGCACACCCACAGGGGTTGAGTGATGAGCTGAGCATTGATGTGGCTTTGCGATAAAAAGAGTAGAGCAACAGAGCTTCTGGTCTAAATATGCTGTTTTGTGTTATTTCTGTTACTGGTAGAAGGCTCATTGGCTAGTCTTTTAAGGCTGCTGTAATATGTTGCTTGTGCTTGGGATGAGGACATGAGGTGGTGTGCACATGATGAGCTTCTATCTCAAACCTTTTAAAGGAGGTGTAGGGTTAGCATTGCAGATGCATTTCTGTCCCCCCCCCCCGCGCCCACGGTCGCGTGCTGGCTGGTTGCTGTGTGCTAGTGAAAAGTGTAAGAGGAAAAAACTAAAGTAAAGAAAAATGGGAGAAAAGGGAAGAAAATAGTAAGCTAAAAACAGTTTAAAATGTAACCTAAAATGAGCTTAAAACTCACTTACCAATTACCTTATTAATTAAGCAATTTACTTGATTTTTTAGGATTGCCCTATTCTTTGTTCCAGATTTTCATAGCTGGTTTACAGTTAGAGTTCCATAATTTTTTTTTTTTTTTGTGGTTTACAAATATTCAAATAATGAACATTAAGATGCTGTTACAATGCTGAAAATCAATTATATATTTGCTTTTAGGGGATGTGTCCACTAAAGATGCAGCAACATTCAATTGTTGGATGGTCTCGGCTGCCTCCAGCCTGCTGTCGTCTTCCACTGTTAAAAACATTTTGATTACTCTAATTTTTGTATACCAAATTCACTGACAAGGCTTTGCATAGAGTGATAGAGCTAAACCTATTAACTGAGTTTGTTAGGGGTTAGGACCCTAAAGTTTAAGGATCTGCTGTTGTTGAGATTTAGAGAGTTTTTCTTGTTGAAACTTGTTTTGATCATACTAGCAACAAGGATTTAATAATTTCCACTTGTTATATCTGTAAGAATTTAGACTTGCTATCAGTTCAGTTTAGAAGTTACTGTTTAATTGTATTATGGGTTCTATGATTTTTTTTTTAATGCAGGCTGGGTTAGAAATAGCAAAGCTGTTTTTAAACAAGGGCGATACGGTACAACTTCGCTGTCTTTATTATTTTCTTTTTTGGATTTGAATGATGTGTATTTTTATTTTTATTTTGATTTGAATGCTGTCTTGTATTTTGCCTAATGCACTTTTATCTTTTTTACTCTCCTTATTCTGTCTTTTTTGTTTATTCAGCCTATATATATCTACACTAAGATTTGGTAGGACATCAATGTTATGTGAAAGAGTGCATGGACTTTTTTGTTAAATTTGAATCTACCTCTGCTTTCTCTAGGCTTATTTGCAACTTGTGTAAGTGTGATCTACATATTATATGTCTCAGCAAGCTTGCTGAAGAATAATTCAGTAATAAGGTCGAGGCAGAGAATCATGTGCCTATTTTTTCATGGAGATTGAAAACTTAATGTTCTTTTACCTAAAAGAAAGCAGATTTCATGATATGAGAATTGATGAAGAGAAAAGAGACACCATGGAATAATAAATGTTCATGCTACAATAGCAACAACAAAGCCTTAGTCCCAAAAAAATTGCAGTTATTAGCCATGAATTGGTTGCAAGGAAATCGCTAGTCATCTGCAAAGTCCTCTCCCTCCCTTCTTTATTTACAGCTAAATGTTTTCTCAAGTCCCAAAGCTTCATAATATCACTTTCAGCCACTTTCTTTCAAGCTTGCTTGCAATTCGATCAATTCCAACTTGCTGCATCAACTTGATCTTAAAATCCCAGAAATTTTAAAGTCTGCTGCAATTCAATCTCCTTGAAGAGTTTGCTATAGTCTCACAGTCTCGCTATCTTTGCTTGAGTTAACTCAGCAGTAAGCAGGCATTGGCTTGATGTAAATGATTTCTTATCGGCATATGGGTTTCTAAGGTGATTAAATTTCGAGCTTTATCAGGATTAGGTTTAGGTGAAGCCTCTTTGCTGAGCATATGGCTTGGCTAGCTGCAATATTTGCCAAGTCTGGGTTAAGCAATCCAATTCAGAATATATACGTCATGCTGCTCATTCAGAATATATACGTCATGCTGCTCATTCAGAATATATACGTCATGCTGCTCACCCAATCCGATGTTTTGTTAAAGTTTTTGACATGCTTCTGCAGTGGGATTTGATGACCTCGGACCTTTAGTGTGATCTTACTCTTGCCTTTTTGGATTCTTTTAAATTAAGTTGTTTGATTCAAATATCTGTGTGATATTGTAAATCACCATTTATGTGAAGACAGTTGAGTCTTGCAAATGCACAATACACTTGTTGGCTGTTGGTTTGATCTTTGGCCTGCTCACAAATAAAGTAATATCCCCTCTTACTAGTATATGCAGGTCAATGGCTGCTCAACTGTTTTTGTTTGCTTAACATTGCATAATTGACAATATTGTGTTCAAAATTTTAAGTTTTTTGGGTCAGCTTTCATTTGATAGGTCTGTGCACAACTGTTTCCTTGCTTGTTCATTGTGTCTTACACCTATCAACAGTTGATTTATACTGCTGGAAGGGATCTGTCCCAGAATGCTGTTGTGGCGGACTCTGCACCACTAGTCACAACGCCTGTCATGGTATGAAAACTAAACATGGTGGATTAGTTTCAATTGTACACATGCTTGTTATCTGACGGTTCTCTTGTTGGTATTTTCGCAATCTCCCCAAGTTACATATCAGGTCTAGAACTTGTGAACATAGTGTTGCTGTTGATTGCTGTTCTGTAGTCCCCCCCCCCTGGAACTGAAATATGACTGTTTACTAGTGTTCCAAAATTTGAATGAGACAAGGAAAAGGAACATATCTGTGCTGGCTACAACTTCACCTAAATTTAAAATCTTGATGCCGTACCTCATCTGCGGTGATGTGTAGCAAACTATGTTTGCACTGGTTGTCTTAGTGCTGCAGGCTACAAATAGGAAGCATTTACAGCCTGATCAATCAATCAATCTGATTAATGGATTGAGTGATTGATAGACTGATATATCTGTTGATAAGTGTTAGTAAGATTTGATTTAACATTAACTTGCTACTGAAGCAATAATTGGAGTTGACACATATCAACCACACAATAGAAAGAATTCCCCTCCGAAAGTTACAACTTTCTATTTTGATTATTGCTATTATTATTGGTAAAATTGGCCAGAATGAACGATAGCTCTAGTGCCAGTAAAATCACCTTCCTGAACAGGTCTATACTACAAGTCTACAACGCCAAATTTAATTATTTGGTGTAGCCATATAGGTAGCATCAGCTTTTATTTTGGTGACCCTAATAGCATATTATTATGGTTTATGCTATGACCCTATATGTCCAACTAATTTCAAAATTCTCTCTTCCATTCCCATGTTATTAGTTAGCCCTCCACATCTCTATCTAATCATCGCTAAGTGACGCATACATTTGACAATATTTATCATAAAATATGTCATTGTGTGCATCCAACATCTTTTTTTTGCTGTTCTGTATACCCAAATTACTGTTAATGTCAAGGAGAAATTTCCAAAAACGGATATGTATCAAGTTGGCAGGTCAAAATATGTTTCAGAAATGAAAAGTTTCTGCTAATACTTTCTATAATATAGAGACAAATCTTTTATATCTAAAATATATCCCGAACACCGTTTGTGTCAAAGACTATTTACTATTTAGAGAAAGAAAATTTGTTTTCAAAGGGACCAGTTATTAGCCTTTTAATGAAGTACCAACTATTAGTTATAAGTTATAACACAAAAACATCAACTATTAGGTTGGTTTTCAATTAAAGGTATGTGACCTAAAGTAACCTTTTGGCTATCAAGTAAACATGTCATCAATATTTTTTTATGAGTTTATTAAAAAAATTAAAATAAAATTACTGTGTTTTGTTCACCAAACTGATTCCGTATCCCAAAAGAATTGTCATATCTGTTGTCAACAGTGTACAATAGAAAGGCCCAATGGAAAATTTCAATAGTTACCGAAGTTTGACAATGTATCGAAGGTCACAAGGACAATGCTGACAAGATGTTTTATTATGGAGTCACAAACTACAGGCACTGGGGTACTGCTGGTTGCCCACTTGCTTAACCAACAACACCATTACCAATCACCATCCCTCTATTATTACAACCACTACCAAAACACACTCAAAACTTTCCCCAACTGAATTTGAGGAAGTGAGGGGAAAAAAGAGGATTTGAAGGTGATAATGAGGTCTGTACTCTGTACAGTGGCAAGGGCAATTGAGAATTCGATCTGCTGTCCATATAGTGGTAGAGGACAGTGAAGGGGGAAAGGAAAGAGCACCTCAGAGGAGGGTAGGAAAACGACTATAGAGGAAGACAAAGAAGAGATTGGGTTATGCTGGTTGGGTGTTGGTTGTTTTGGAGGCGAAGTGGTGGAAATGGTGGTGGATAAAGTGAGAGGAGAGATGAGGCGGTAGAAGTGGGAATGATTAAATTTTTTCCCCCATTTTTGTACTTTAATTTAAATTGTTTTACAAAGGGTGGCTTATCTGTTTCGTAGGTTATAGGTTGTAGGAGCTTTCTCTTGAAAACCAATTTGATGATTGGTACCTATGTAATATGATTGATAATTTGTACCTATAGAATTGACATGCTAATAAGATGGTCCCTTTCAAAACGATTTTTCCTTGAGAGAGAATATTAACAGCTTTTGAGAATACTGATTCTAGTTTCCTTGGAACTTTTGCTTGATGGAGGGGCAGATTTCTGATGAGCTGTGTTCTACTAGGCAATACATTGTGTTTAAATCCTTTTGCCTTTTCAAAGCCTCAGATGTATTGATTGCTGGCTGGGTCATGCAGACATGTATCTTGGGGGAAAAATATTTCAATTTTTAACAATGATTTTTTGTGGTATTTACATTTGTTTTAATGTTGTTCATGGAAGCGAAGGAATTTTTATCTTTTGTTTCTCATGTGATGCAAAAACAATTATCATGTAGGTTTTGGTGAACCATAATACTGCAAGCGCAAGCGAAATTGTAAGCCTCTTGTTGCAATTACCTTCTGATAGCTAAGTTAACCATTCTCTTTTAAAGCTCAATGACTATTGCATCTGCACAGGTTGCATCTGCCCTTCATGATAATTGCAAAGCTGTTCTTGTGGGGGAGAAAACTTATGGCAAGGTTTGAATTTCAATATCTAGTTGTTAATCTTCTGGTTTTCCATCATTGCGCCACTCCCTTTTCTCCCTCCTTTTTCCTTTTTTGCTGTTGGGGGACAAGGGTGGAGTCATTCTCACAAACCACATCTACAGTTATTGGATTGACGTGGTAATCAACTAATTTATTGAAGTTCTATAACATGCACAGGGTCTCATACAATCAGTTTTTGAGCTCCATGATGGATCTGGGGTGGTCGTCACAATAGGGAAGTATGTCACACCTGGTCACTTAGATATCAATGGCAACGGCATTGAGCCCGACTTCTCTAAAATCCCACGTGAGGTTTTTCTTTTCTTTTCTTTTTTATTTTTGAAAAATAAAAGGTTCTCTTTCTATGGTCTTGATTGAGCTGTAAATTCAGGGTGGAGCGAGGTGACTGAGTATCTTTCGAGTTGCAATCAGTTGGGGCAAAGATGATTGAAGCAAACCGTGTTTAGTTCTGTGGTTTGGCTTTCTTATGGCAATGCTGTTGTTGTTGGGTTTAATTATTTGGAGGCAATTGGGATTTGGGAATGCCTCTCTTTCTACTTGTAGTTATTGTACAATCTTGTGCAGGAACATGGCTCGGTAACCCTTGTGTATAGACATTCTTATTTTATTATCATTTTCTCATTTGCTTAATATGGAAACAGCAATTTATTAGAGAAGTCAGCCATGAAAACAACACGCCAATGGCTAATCTAACCACATAACTTTTGATTTTCTGCAATCATCTATCTGAGGCCAAAATACTCCGCCTCGAATCTCTATCCTGCTAAATTTTCTGATGAACAGGCAAAATTGTTTACAGCATCATTAAATTTTTTATTAAAGAGAGAGAGAGAGAGAGAAACTTAGTTAGCTAATCAGTCCTTTTTTTTAAGTCAAAATTACAGTACTTTACTCAAGCATTAATTGTGATCACATGAATTCTTCTTCCTTGAAAATTACACATCTTTGTATAGTTCATAATCTCTTGCTCGATTTTTTCTCTTGAAAATTAACGGAATTTTTCCATTTTCCTCTTTCAAGTGTAATTTGGCTTTATGTTCATCAAGCTTTGGGTTTTTTTTTGTTTTTTTTTTTTTTCTTACAATTTATATTACTCTGTTTCTCTTTCAATTTCCTAATTTTAATTTTTAAAATCCTGATTCATCTTTATGCTTTAATTCTTTTGAGGTTCGAACAAATTGAAAGATGCCTAGAAGTAGTTTTGCTCTTTTATTTGTAATTGCTTTTCCGATTTTGGTGTCTCTAAGAAGATTAACATGTTCATTTTGTTAGTTTATTTTTTGCGTCTTCTATTTTTTTAATCTTTTTCGTTGATTTTGTGATTCTTATCATTTGTTAATTTATGATTTTTGGCTTCAATTATACTATTTTGTTTTTTCTAGCTCACTTATTTTCAGATTCTTTTATTGCTATTTTTGCAATTATTGTTTGTGGTACTTTAAATTTATATTTGTTATTTCAGATTTTTCAGGCATATTACTTTGTGATTTTCTGTTTGCTTGCCAATTTAGGTTTTTTTGTGTATTTTTAATTTTTTTTTTATTATCTAGTTTTGAAATTTTTTGTGTTTGGGGTTATTTGAATTTTGGTTTAATTTTATTATATTCAAATACTTCTCTTGATGACTATTATTGTTGCTGTAATGCTGTTAATCTGTTTTTTTTTTCCTGCACTTCAGATGTTGAAAGAATGGCTCGCCGCCCCTAATGAGCAATGGTTAAGGCTCTGTTCTTTAAGACTGATCTGGTCTGATCTGATTTGAATTATTTTTATTTTTTTTTAATTTTTTTTTTATTTTAATTTTAATTTTTATTTTAATTTTTATTTTTTACTTTTTATTTTTATTTTATTTTTATTTTTAATTTTAATTTTAATTTTAATTTTATTTTTATTTTTATTTTTATTTTTTATTTTTATTTTTATAATTGTAATACTTATTTTTTTATGAGAAATGTAATACATGATTATATTTTTATTTTATAATTGTAATACTTATTTTTTATTTTTATAATTGTAATACATGATTAATATAATTAATATAATTATTATTATTATAATTATTATTATAATAGCCTATTTTATTTCACATCTTCATTCAATCTCACTCCAAAATTTCAAAACTTCAAATAATAATAATAGTAGTGGTAGTAATAATCACCGCCGAAAATTTTGACCAAACCGTCATTGAAAAAGTCGACCGATTAATCACCGTAGGAAAAGTCATTCCGAAAAACTCGGCCTGAAAACCGTCGCTGGAAAAGTTGGCCGAATGATCATCGTCGGAAAAGTCAGTCCGAAAACTGTCGCCGAAAAACTTGACCTGAAAATTCTGTCCGGAAAGTCGGCCGAATAATCACCGCCGGAAAATTCAGTCCGAAAATCGTCGTCGGAAAAGTCATCCCGAAAAACCGTCGCCGAAAAACTTGGCCTGAAAATCACCTCCGGAAAAGTCAGTCCGAAAACCGTTGTCAAAAAAGTCGTCCCGAAAATCGTCGAGCGGAAAAACAATGCTCGAAATAATAATAATCTGATCTGATCTGATCTGATCTAATCTGAATCTGATCTGATCTAATCTGAATCTGATCTGATCTAATCTGAATCTGATCTGATCTAATCTGATCTGATCTGATCTGTTCTGATCTGATTACTGTAGCTTTTAAATCCAAAAGAACAGGGCCTAATTTTTGCTTCTTCTACCTCTTCTTAACAAAGCAAGTAGTTTATCAAGTGTGTAGTACCCCAATAATCTGTTTTATATTGATTGTATTTTCATTTCATTTGATGTTATATAATTTGATCATGTTTTTGGCTTTCAATAACTTCCTTCTTTCACCTTTGAAGTTTGATTTTCCTAATAACTTCCTTCTTTCACCTTTGAAGTTTGATTTTCCTCATCAACACTACTTATGTTTTGTTAATTTGGGAGAATTCGTGTCGGGTTTCTTTTTAACACTAATATGAATTTGACGTTCATTTCTGTTGTGTGGATAATTAAGTTTACATTTTTTATATTTGCCTGAAAAATATTGAATTATATTGATAACTCAGTTTTAACTAAATTGATTTTGATCCATCTAGAATGACTTGAGCTTAAACTGAATTGTCCCCAAAAGATTAACAAAATGTTTTGACTTGCTCCCGAAATGACTAATGTTTGGATACTAGTATTTCATTTGAAATGATGAATTTGGGCCAAATTACATGTTTGGCAAGTAAAAAAATTTGGAATTGGATTTGGCCCAATTCCTAATCCAAATACTTAACAAGCAAATGTTGTGTATTTCAAATACTTAACAAAAGCATGTCATTTCAAATTCTAAAAACAACCCAAACAAATAATTGTTATTTGAATTGTAATATTTCAATTTCAAAAATTGAATTCATCAATTTGAAATGAATTTCACATATCCAAACACTACCTGAACTTAATTGATGTGACGTAAAAACTTAGCACAGCCTAAACTAAAGTAACCCTAAACCGATTGGGTTAACCAAAAGTGTACAACTAACTCAAATTGACAAAAGAATTTTTACATACTCATTTGACTAATTTCAATAAAATTATCTCTTTTTTTTCCACACTTTCTCCTACTTCTATGCACAACTTTTAATCAACTTTTTTTTCTCACTCTGTTAGTTTATTAATTTTGATGAAAACCCAAGTGAACAAATTTAAATTTTAAGGGGAAAAAAGCCGGAGGGAGTAATTCATAGAAGGTACACTACTAACACTAGTGGAAATATAAATGAATATTATACTCCATAAAAAATTAAAAATACAACTCAATGAATAGATTTTCATAAACTTCATTTGGCCTAATAATGTTCCTTAATATTTATGCTAATATTCATTGGGGTCGAAATAATTTACATCGTATGAGTATTGTAATATTGGAATGGTACCCCATGCGTTCACCTCCGAATTTGTAACAAAGTAGACCAATTACAGCATTGATATCATGTTGTAACATCGTTCAGCATTACACTAAAGAAATGGAAATTTGCACCCCAACAGGATAACTCACTTAAAGTAATTGGATTACATGGACCGAGTGATAAAAATGTATTCAAATGAGAAACTCCAAACTTAAAACTGCAATAAACATCAACCGAAAAAAAAAACACCATATATAATTTATTTTTTTATTTTTTTTACATATTCCCAAAAACCACCAATAATAAGTATAAATATTAATCACAGCAGTGACAAATTCAGAAAAGGCCGATAGAAGAAGGTGAAATTGTTTAAGAGGAATCCCTTCAGCAGTGTTGTCACTTTAGACAAGTGGTATAGATACGCTTAAAGCAGCTATAAACAAATCCCATATTTTGGTACCTATTGCCATTCTTGAACTGACATCTTTAGAGCTCAGTTTTTTTTTGACCAAACCTATCCTCCAAGATTTAATAATAATAGTAATAGTAATAACAACAATAACAATTTTTACCTTTTGTTCAGTCCCATGACAGTTGCAAAAAGGCAAAAAAGGACAGGAAAAAAAAAACAGGTGAACTAAAACATGACATTCAAGTTTACCTGGGACAACAAAAAGAAACACAATAAGATTCAAATCCCAAACAGATCAATCTTTTCTTGGCTTTTATTCCCTATACCCTTTTTCCAGTTTTCCTAACTTTTATGCTACCTTAAATTAACTTAGCTTGTGGAGTTCCAAATTCCAACCAAAACATTTGCCTCTTCTTTGAAGTTTTGCTTATATTCTTTTCCTCTCTTCCTTTCTCTCTCTTTTTCAGCTAGGAAAAGCATTGATTCTACCAATATTCTCATTGCATCCTTATAATAAATGAAGCCAAATATGGCACTCTCCCCTTTGAACAAAACATCATTGCGATTTCTCTTGTTTTGCAAGCCTTTACTGCTACTGCATCATTCCGATAAACTTGACAACTAGCTGCCAGGAACCTGTATATTCTGATCAGATAGAGCTTATAGGAAAGCTCAAGAAGATGTTTGTCATGGTTCTTCGTTGCCTATCAATTCTCTTCCTAGTATTTGATACAGGTAATTCATATGGTTATCTACTTATGCAGTTAGTTTTTGCTATTTTGCGATTTTTTCCCCATTTAAATAGGATAGAAAAATAGTTTCAATGAAGTATCAAAGGGAATTTTTGTCTAAGAGTAAAGATGTTTTAGATAAAGCATTTTTAAATGCATTGGTTGTGCATGATAGAGTATGAAATGCTCGGAGTTAGTAGGAATTAAGAAAGATACTCTGTAGATCACACCAAAGACCAAACATCTTGTCTGATATCCTTTCTAGCAAGGGGACAATAGCTTTTACTATGTGATGTATGAGTTATCCATGTCTAAAATAACCAAACAAATATTTTCAGCAGAAATTGCTAATGGATTTTTCTGAAAATCATATCAAGAAAGGAATAAATCACTTTAAAGAAACAGGCTATTTTCCAATTTTTCCATTTATGGTGTCAAATAGATGGGGAAACTCCTAGAAAAGACTGGAAAAACCAAAAACAGGAAGAAAAAATCAATAAAGAAAACAAGGGAAAACGAGGGGAAATTATGGAAAACTCACAATGGTATGAACTCTTTCAGGGGCGGGTGCAAAACTTGCAAGGCGATCTTTGATTTACGGCACTTATGCACCAATGATCATCCATGACACCTTTTCAAATGATGTTCCACCTGGCAATCCAACGGATGATGTTCCAACTTTTGATCCAACCCCAACCACAAACCCCCCCGATTCACAAACTCCACCAACAACGACACCAACCATGAATCCGCCGCCATCAATGGGAGGAGGGGACGGAGGAGTAGGGGGAGGGATTGGAGGAGGCCCACCAGGGGGAGGAATAGGGGAAAGCCCGCCTGGAGGAGGATTAGGGGGAGGCCCCCCTGGAGGAGGATTAGGGGGAGGCCCGCCTGGAGGAGGATTAGGGGGAGGCCCGCCTGGAGGAGGATTAGGGGGAGGCCCGCCTGGAGGAGGATTAGGGGGAGGTCCGCCTGGAGGAGGGTTAGGGGGAGGCCCACCTGGAGGAGGGTTAGGGGGAGGCCCGCCTGGAGGAGGGTTAGGGGGAGGCCCGCCTGGAGGAGGATTAGGTGGAGGTCCACCAGGAGGAGGGGGAGGGGTGCCAGGGGGAGGAGCACCAGGAGGTGGAGCAGGGGGAGGTGGAACAGGAGGAGGGGGTGGGGCTTGGTGTGTGGCAAAGCCAGGTGCTTCAGAAAAGGCTTTACAAGTTGGTTTGGACTATGCATGTGGATATGGAGGAACTGACTGCTCTGCAATACAACCAGGAGCAAGCTGTGCTGATCCAGACACAGTAAAAGACCATGCTTCGTATGCTTACAATGACTATTACCAGAAGAATCCATCTTCAACCAGCTGTGACTTTGGAGGAACTGCTCAACTGGTCTACAAAGATCCAAGTAAGTTTTTAGTTTACAAACAAAATGGGATTTCAGCTGATGACCTACATGAAAATAAATTTTATCAAGGAGGAAAGATCTAAATGAAAACATTTTTTTATCATGGAGGAATACATATATGATAAAGAATCAATAGAGTATTTAGAAGTTTAATCAAATTTGAAACTCACCATCTTTGTTGTCCTGATGAGGGAAGCTTGAAATTAGAACAAAGGGAAAAAAAATACAAAAAATCAACTACTTTATCTCTGCTAAATGATAATCCATGTTAGAAACAAAACATAACCACAAGAAGAGAAATCTCACCTTGTACCACACATATTTTCTTCTTATTGCAGGCACGGGCAGCTGTCGATATACATCGCCAAATGGCTCAGGAAGGTAAGCATTAAACTGTAATTTTTCAAATTTAAATTCTGATGCAAAACCAGAGTTGTAACTCTTGTTCTTGTTACAGCCCCACACAAACTCCTCCACCAACAACATCAGGCCCATCCATGGAGACACCACCAACTATGTTCGGTCCACCAGGTCCTGGATCTTCAAATTTTCCAGGAACCCCTCTAGGTGGAGCATCAGTACTTGGAACGGAACCAACTGGAAGCCCTAATATGGCCACTGCCACTTCTCAGCAATGGGTTCTATTCCTCAGTTCAACAAGCATACTTATGCACGTTTTACTATTAAATCATTTATGAACAGATGTAGAAGGCAAACACTTTTTCCCACAGAGTAGTATATACCAGCTTCACTGCACAAGTCATGAAGTTGTTGGAGACACTACTTGACAGAAGAGCTTCAGCTTTCAGGTCCTCATTACTACCAGGAGAATTCTTCGTCAATCCTCTCATAATACATAGTTCTGGTTAGACTGAGTAATTGATATTATAGGCATACAGTACTCTATTATTAAGTAATATACTTGTAGAAATAGTAAACTTCTGATTCAGTGCCCACCATAAAATAAATGTTAGGAGGATCATATGGCTTTAGAATGTATTTTACAGAAAAGAAACATTTAATCACAAACTTGTGCCACTCGATTATATGGATTATTTCGGTCAAAATATGTAGACAGAGCAACTGATACTTTTAACAGTTTCATAAAGAGCACACATAAACAAGAGTGCAAAAAGAATAAAACAACTCCAATTACCTAACCAAAGGAGGTTTTGTTAAAGTACCAAGAAGGCAAGAAGAGGGTTCCTGGACTCTATAATACAGGATAATAGGTTTTAAAAAACTTACTAGACATGCATATATAATTTATACAATGCAAGATAGAGCAGTTCGCAAAAGGCTCCACTAGGTGCAACAGGACAGTCCAACTCAAGTCTCTAGCCTTCAACTCCCTATAATTACTGTAAAAACCAAGAGCAAAGGACCATAGCTTCCAATTCTGATTAGTATCATACCTATCATTCATTCCCCATAAGTTATAGGCATACAGTACTCTATTATTAAGTAATATCCTTGTAGAAATAGTAAATTTCTGATTCAGTGTCCACCATAAAATAAATGTTAGGAGGATCATATGGCTTTAGAATGTATTTTACAGATAAGAAACATTTAATCACAAACTTGTGCCACTCTATTATATGGATTATTTCGGCCAAAGTCTGGAGACAGAGCAACTGATACTTTTAACAGTTTCATAAAGAGCACACCTAAACAAGAGTGCAAAAAGAATAAAACAACTCCAATTACCTAACCAGAGGAGGTTTTGTTAAAGTACCAAGAAGAGGGTTCCTGGACTCCATAATACAGGATAACAGGTTTTAAAGAACTTACTAGACATGCAAATATAATTTTTACAATGCAAGATAGAGCAGTTCGCAAAAGGCTCCACTAGGTGCAACAGGATAGTCCAACTCGAGTCTCTAGCCTTCAACTCCCTATAATTACTGTAAGAACCAAGAGCAAAGGACAATAGCTTCCAACTCTGATTAGTATCATACCTATCATTCATTTCCATAGGACAAATAAAGGTTGCATAGAAGGATAACAATCAGTAATAGGGGGCTTTCTTGGTTACTGGAAGCAGTAGTCAACAACAGCACACAGATGGAAATGTAACTAAAATAGAAAATAAAAAAAAATAAAATGGTGAAACAGCCTACACTTCATGTGATAATCCAAACAAAAAGCGATCATAAAAGATATATGACTGGTCTATACAACAAAATTGGAGTTAATACTCTCAAAAGTGGCCTTTACATTTACAATCTAATGATTTATACATGAAGTCGACAAATTTGACCTGCATGGGAATCAAATCAATAGCAGGCATGGCACAATGGTAACACAGATGATGGCTAAAGTTGCAACGATAGAACCTTGATCAAATGACTTGCGCAAACTTCCAGCCCTTGTAAAATGCTGGAATGCCAAATAGGCTGCAATTATTACGGATAGTATAGAGCCTGCCTGTGTCCCCCTGCACACAGCACAATCACGTACATTAATATGCTGTAAAAGAAAAAAATTAAACAAAAGCATCATTTGCTAATATACCTTAGGTTCAATGCTCGATATGGAGCAACAAGTACCAAGACCAATGAGAGGAAAGGGAGCTCCAATTCACCTAGAAAAAAAATAGATGATATTTCACAAATTATATCTTTCCCATGAGCATCTTTCATTCATTGAACAAATACTTTCAGATAGAAGAACATAGCTCATCTTCAATTGTAAAAGAGCATACAATAAGAGACATTAGATAACAAAAGAACATGAAAGTGTGATTGAAGAACATATAAGTTAGATCTTAAGAACATAAAAGAACACTACATGGAATGAGATGGCACATGCTGACATGCTACGTCAAAGAAAATAATAGAAACAAGGAACTGCATTAAATCTTCAGCGCAAACCATGACATTAAAATTCGGTTGTTTTGTAATAGAACGCTCATTATATACTAAATATTGAAGTTGCCGCGCAAAACCCCTTTATTTAGCATTGCGATATAATTCATGTCTTGCTTACAGGGTTTGTCGCATTAAAATGGAGTGAGGGGCTATATACAATGCTTTCCATGATTCATGTCTAGCCGACTCGAAATTTTGTGACTAAGGCTTTGTTGTGGTTGTATATTTATTCTTATATCAGAATTGCCTTAAAAAACCCTACTAATTAATTATGTAGTTAATAAAACATGTTTTACAACTAGTTTTTCTTTTACTAAATATATAAGTCACTCGTATTATAACAGGTTTGATTAAATATGATGAAAGAGCTTTTTTAACTAAGGAAAATATAAATGAGGCTAGAACCCATTAATGTAAAATATTTGAAAATTTTCATGGCGCAAAATCTATCCCATTCATATGTTATAAGCCGCTTCCATTCCATTCATATGTTAAAGCACTCGAGTCCAATGTCAAGTGTCACCCATCACCCAGGAGGCAAGTAGGAGGAGACCAAATTCCATTGAGCAATCTTGCTCTTATCATATACTTAACCACTGTAATGAATAGTATAAGACAATTGAGAAAATTTTGTAATTTTCATATGCCCAATTGTCTAGACTCAGGAGGGCAGGTAAGAGAGCATAATCACCTGGAATAAAAAAGAATAGGCGAACGAGAAGGACTAGAAAAGCAGACCATGCACCATATTCTCCCCTGTAAAAAGAAGACTAATTTTATAAGACTATTCAAGATCATAAGTCATAACAGTGCAATAAAAAAAATACTAAAAAAATACAACAAGGAGTTTCAAGAGCTTACTGCATCCATGAAATGATACTTGCAGGTGCCTGTAAAGCAAAAAAAGGCACAAGAAAGGACCTGTTTATTGCTGTTCCCTTCGCAAGCATGAGAATCCTGGCACAATATATCATTAATGATTAAGTGACAGCTGAAACAAAGATGCATACAAATTGAATTGTGTTCTACACCAGGAAAGAATAAATTAGGGAGAAAAAAAGACAGATAAATCAGAACAATAAACACACCTAGAGAACTATGCAAAGAAGAAACAAAGAGCGAACATATAAATTGAAGCACAAATTTAATCAATACCATAGGAAGGATTTCTCAGAAATTAAGTACCACAACTACTTCCAAAACTGTAAGCAATAGTACAAACTCAGGGGTCCTCCAATGTAAGCTTGAAGAACCAGCCATATATCAAATTTTGAGTGCAACAGGTTGTAAATCTCTTAAATTTTCCATGACAAAAATAATGTACCATGTGTTCTAAAAGATGTATAAATTGACTTATCACTTATACAGAACATTCTTAGAATGATAAATTGGGTGAGCGAAGCCATAATTCAGGCAATCAGATTAAGAATCCTAGAATTTAGCAATTAAGTGAAGATTGCTAAGTGAATTGTATCAGAAATTTGTTTCAAAAAAAAATGCCTTATTGTCTGATAGGATTTGTACAACAAAAATACTCAAACGAAGGAACATTCATTAAACAATATTGATTGAACTGTCCTTTAAAAAAAGTCTCATTTCTCTTTGAACTATCAGTTATGTACTTCTAGGTTATTTCTAAGGTTTGTAGGTAAAACATTGAGCTTTCTCACAGTATTCCGAATTTCCGACAATGAAAACATAAATACCTGACTCTGTGTGTGTGTGTGTGTGTGTATACTCCCTCCGTAACATAAAGATTTCAACATTTGTTTTTTCACGCATTTTGAGAAAGCGATTTGAGGGTCTAAACGATGAAATTAATCAAAATGATTATAATACAAGTAAAAATGTGATTATAAGTTACTAATATCAAAAGTATTTTGATTAATTTGGTCGTATACATTCTCAAATCGCTTTCTCAAAATGCGTGAAAAAACAATTGTTGAAATCTTTATGTTACGGAGGGAGTATATATACACACACATACATATACATATATAACGTTAATATTTGTACTGCTGATTTGCTTCATAACCAATAAAAAAGCTGCTATTTTTGGGTACTGAAATATGCTCCTGCTACTACTGCTGATATTGGTACTACCACAATTTTGGGTTGTTTGCATATTGATATTGCATTATTGCTACTGAATTATTGATTGTTTGCATACTGATATAACAAAACTGATATTGATATTGCATATTTTTTGCATAGTTTGCAAATTACTCCAACCAAAAAAAAAAAAAAAAAAAAATCATATAACCATAATAAATTGATGTTTTTCACTACATGATACCATTACATAACTTCACAAAATATGGGAATTAGGGCTAAAAAAAGAGGGGAAGTAGGGTAATGGAGGGAGGAAGGAAGGAGATAAACTGATTTTCATTTTGGAGGGAAAACCTTAGTTACAAAGTTTAGGTTAAATTTAACTCACTTACCCCTAAACTAACGTCTAACTGGCTAACCCTAAACTAACCTCTAAATCTAACTTCTTCTTTTTTTTACTTAAACCTACAAAAGTCGTGTAATAAGTTATTAGGGGCTACCAAAGAGAATTTAAAATGAAAAGGGCTAGCATTGAGAAATTTTAAAAACACAGAGAGAATTTCCCAAAAAAAGTGAACAGCTAAACATAACCCTCAAATTACTTATTAAAACCCTCATTATTCCAAAATTACCCTTATTCTAAAACACACCTCTCTCTAATTAGACCAAATCCTAAAATCTTTAATTTATTTTATATCAAGATTAATCATGAAATAAAACATATTATTACACTAATATCATGAATTAAAACATATTACAAATGCTAAAATCATGAATTAAAACATATTACATACACTAAAATCATGAATAAAAAGCATTACAAGTGCTTTTGCGAAGTGGTTTGATTCAAAGACTCATAACTTTTTACACATAATTCCTTAGGTGATTCAACTTGGAGAAGATTCCTTGTTCCGAGAGCTTCGATTTAATATATTATATGTCCAATTTTCCTGAGATACGAAGAAGATATGAGCATTTGAAGGCCAAGTGCGCAGTCAGAAAAGCAGGTGCGCATGGGCTATAAGCCCCACACCTAGGCCAAGGCGCATGGCCCATGCTCCCCAGCCTAGGAAGAGGCGCATGACCCATGTGCCCTGCCTAGGTAGGGGCGCATGGTCCATGCGCCTAGACCTAGGCCATGCGCCCTGGTCTATGTTGTTGGTATAAAAGTGGGAAAAGACCATTGTCTACTATTTTGAACATAACTTTTGATAAACTAATTGGATTGGAGTAATTCCAATTGCATTGGAAAGTAGACTTCAAGAGCTTTCCAACGATAGGTTATAAGCTCAACTCTAACGAGTAATGAAGAAGTTATGATGTTTTCAAGTTGGTTGAGGCAGGGGCTAAGTCGCGACCAAGGCCCTGCAAAGCACTTTCAGATCCAGTAAGCTCATCGTGATTTGCGACCTAAGGTCGTGGGTCACAAAGTAGCGACCGTTCGGGTTTCTCGGGGGAATCTTTCTTTGTAACTTCCATGATTATGAGAGTTGATTGCCTTGTTTATTAAGATCTTTCTTGTGGCAATTACATTCTGATTATTACATAAACTCTACAATCCTCTATGATGCCTATAAAATCCTTTTGTTTCATTATGTTCACGTACAACAAAATATTCGTATATTTTCTGATTTTCTCATTACTCAAAAAGCCATTCACATTCTCATTTCTTAGGCATAAGTGTTCAAACTCCAATCTTTCTCCCTAGAGCGTCATAGTGAGGAAGAAGGTGTGATACCTTGAATTACATACCGGCAACGACTATAGTGCACCCCGGTAATGCCAAAATTTGTTTTCAAGTCAATGGATCTAAATCCACGACACACCTAAGTTCTTGTTTTGCTTTCCGGTTTTCTTCTCTAGATAATTTGTTCATCGCTGTATTTCCTTCATTATATATATATAAAAACAACATATGTCAGGATTTTTTTTCGGTCCAACAAACAGACATGTAGCCAAAGGCAAAATTGTCTAAAGTGGGGCTAAGTAATTTGGAGGCTATACTTGAGTCGCTTGACAATGCCCAAAGAAAATGTAGTAAGTAAATTGTGACACCCAAATAAGGAAAATATAGCACCTAAAAAAACAGGGGGAGTAAACATTAGAATCCATAATTATGCATTTGTAAAATTATATAATAGATATTGAAAACTAATGTTGAAATGAATCAATCGAGACCATGTTCAAACGAGATAACATATTAATGGGTTGATATGCTCAATCTTTATTTTGTAAATACAAAATACCGCATATATAATGCTGGTTTTAGCTTACTAGAATTCAACCTTGTTAATACCTTATTATCTTTTGGCAACTATTTCAATTTCAAACAAGTATGCTCGTCATTTAACCATTATACAGAGACAACAGATTAAAGAGCATATAAATTGGATTTATCATCCCCAAGAATAAACCAAATTATCAGGCACCGAATGAGAGAAATCAGGAAGAATTGATGATTACTTACGCAGTAGAAACAGCAGAAATCCAAGGAAGATTACGAGGAGAAAGAATCGAATTATACGAGCTACAGACAACTGTTGCAGCTCGTCGGCTCTTGAACTTCGGCATCAGTTTCTGGTGATTCAACAATAACCTAATCACACAAAAATCCAAACAATAAACAAATTATCAAAATGCAAAATAAGAATCACAAAAGGTGACAAAATCAATGATTAATTACCTAAGTGGATTGAAATTGATGGAGGAATGAGGAGAAAAAAGAGAGTTGTGATGAAGAAGAGAGCGTTGAAGATGAGAAGAGAGAGAAGTAGGAGGGAAAGCAAGGGAAGAAGAAAGAGAAAGGCATTGAGATTGCATCATATCTGACTGTTTGATTGAGTTTGAGTAACAGAAATGGAAGAAACTTGAGTTATTTGAGTGAAATAATGAAATGGAATAGAAGAGAATTTCCCCAAAAAAAATATATAAATGTGGAGGTTTTACATCTTTAATGACATTTTTGTAATTTTATACGGCAAAATCACGTCTCACTATGTGACATAGTCATTTGCATTTGCTTCTAATTTGAGACTTTGTTTGGTTCAAGTTGTTTTAATGGTGTTGTGTTTGGTTGGAATTAATTAGCAAAATCATAGAAATTAGAATTTCTTAGGAAATATAAATTTCCACAAGGCATGGGAATTAACTTATCAAGCTCTCCCTTAATGACTTGAATTTCCTAGAAATTTCAATTTTTTATGGTTACAACCAAACAATTTAGCTAAATTCCTATGAAATTGAGAAGGGAAATTACGTACCATGAAATATCAATTCCCATGGGAAATTACTTCTCGTGTGAACGAAACGACACCTGAAAATTATTAGCGTTATGCTTGTAATTAGAAATGGTGCATAGTGTTGAATTAGACATTAACTCAAAATGTGTATATTTAACTATCTATGTATACTTACATGATGATGTGGTCTGCTCTCATTTCTCTCTGTCTCATTGATGTGAATTCTGTTACGAATTTTCGTTCTCAAGTTAGTTTCAATTCATCAAGTTTTGTGTTTTTAGACAACTTTTTTCTTGTTAATTGCTCCAACTTTTTGAATGGAATTATGCTCAAATTTGTGCTACAATTTTCATGTGAATATGTGTTTGCTTTTGCTTGAATTCTTGCTCAAAAGTGCGTGTGAATTTATGTTTGATTTTGGCTTGAATTTTTTGTCGAATTGTGGTTTTTATGGCTTGATTTAGAGTTTTGGAATTTTGGCTCGAATTTTGTTGCAATGCTTCCATTTAATCATTTTGGAATTGTGGAAATTAGTACTTGATTGTTGTTGTTGTTAATTTTGTAATAATTTAGATTTTGTTGTCACATAATGTGGAAATTAGTGATTCTTTGGAAGAAGTAATTTTAATAAAATTGTTCAGAGCATTTACATTATTTTGGGTTAAGTAATTGTACATATTCGAATTTACATTGATTTTGTGATTACTTGTAAAATGTAAAAGGTGAAATAAACTGAGTATAAATTATCAGTTCCTTAGGTTACAATTAACAATATAAATTTTAAGTAATAGATGTTAATTGGGCTACAATTAGGTTAATGAAAAATCACCAAACAACTAGTATATAAATACCTAGGGTAAGTCAAAACAGACCAAAATCACAAATCAGAAGAAGAAAAAATTCACTCAACACTCTCTCTCCTCAAAAAAAAAATTACATTTTTACAAACAACACCAACATAGCATTTAAAGTCACCACCACCACCAACCTCTTTCCCAAACCATCCTCTTAATTGCCGGCGTCAGATCGGCGTCGTTACCGCACCACTGAGCAGGCACCTCTCTTTCCTTCTTTCTTGCCTTCTTTTCTCCTTACTCTATTTTGGTTCGTTGCAACACCCCTGCCGCCATTAGTCGTCACCATTCACCAACACGCGTCGGCAGACCCTCGCCGACCACATTAGCAGCAGTAGTATAGCACTACATTGTAGTTGTTATTCCTCTCCATTATTGTTATTTCTTGCTAAATTATTTAATTAAGCCATAACAATTTTCCTAATCCCTAACTAATTAATTATTATTATTATTAATTATTGAATCATTCGAATCTTATTTTTTGATTTAATCATGCACTAAAAGATTGTACGTTAGATTTTCAGATTCGCTTTTATGATTTAAATTGAGTTTTAACCACACTAAATTGTTTTAATGTCTTTTATACAACATTTTGATTAGGATTGATATTATACTTAATTTATAATTGATTTAGGGCATCAAAATTATGTTTTATATATAAACTAGTATTTTGGCCCGGGCATTGCCCCCAGTCACATTTTTTTTTCCATTGATCTGTTGCCACCTAAATTATTATTAATTAAAGTTATTTATAATAATTGGAATCATCTTATTGAATACAAGGAGAAAATATGGACTACTGGTAAAAATTCTGGCTACATTTGTAACACCCCCAAATTATCCTTTATTAATAACGTTTATAAATACGAATTAGAGGGTAACTCGGGAGTATTACTGCCACGTGATTACGTAAGGCGAAACAGAGTTTTGCAGCGGAAAACATACTTATACTTTTATTCAATAAATAAAAATAGTGAGGTAATAGTTTTAATACATGATTGGAATAAGTACTTAAAACAAATGCGCAATATTTAAACTTAGACTAGGTGAGTTATTGCCCTTCACCCCAATGCAGCACTTAGAACATGTTGTGAATATCATCACCTGTCTACTTATCATAAATGATAAGTAGGACCAAGCCAAAACAAAAAGGAAATACGTATTAGCGAAAATGCTAAGTACATACAAATGCTAAATATTTAAAATCAACTTAGTTAAGCAAACATGCTTTCATAAATCATTTATTTCGTAAACAATGAATATTCAAAGAAATTCCAGAATTTGGAAATGTAAACTAAACTAGTAACTCACAAAAATAGACTTCCAAATAAAGATAATTTGTAATTCATTTTCATAATTCATTTTCCACCTAAGTGTGCACACCCCCAAGCTAGTAACTCCTTTATATAGCCTATACTTTGGGAAAGACTAGATCATACAAAGTTCATAGTCTTATCAATTTATCTCCAATATAATGGGAGTCAAGATACCCAGTCTCCACGTAGCGGGAGTAAAGAAATCTCCACATAGTGGGAGCCAAGAACCCAATCTCCACATAACTGGAGTAAATAAACCAATCTCCACATAATGGGAGTAAAGAAAACCAAAGTGTCCGATGAAACGGACTTCTGAATTCCCGTATAAGGGATATCCATAGCCCATTTACTATGATGGTAACCTGTTTAAATTTATTTTGTAATATACTTTGCAAATTGATTTAGGATTGATTTTAACAAAGTTAATGTCAGACGAACAAACTTCCAAAATTCCGTATATAGGATGTCTAGCAATTTGTAACGGTAACATTTATAATCATTTTAAAAATGATTATTAGTTAGTAAATCGTTTTTAAAATCCTTTTTGAAACATTTTATATTGAATCATTTTATAAATAATATTTTAAATACAATTATAAATAACCTTTTTAAAACAATGAAATATTCACAAATATATAACACACAACATTTTCACCATTTAACACCTCAAGCATATTTACATGAAAAATCATGTTATAAAAGATCTAGCCACTTGTACGTACCTCGATCCCTGCTCTTAAACACGAAAATCCTTTAAGGGTAAAAATGATCCGTAAAACCTTGAGCGGACTATTTTATTTCACGTAGATCAATGCGTGCAAATCGATGCGAATCAGGAATGCAAATTGGGGGCAATCAAATCATTTTTGCAAAAATCCATTAATTTAATATATTATTAATTTTAAAATTTATTTTTTTAAAAGAAAATTGAAAAATTTGTTAACTAAAGTTAAATCTAACCTTAAAATAGGTATATTCCATTACATTTAATGAATATAACTTCAATATAACAGATGGGAATTAGAGATAATTTCAGGTATACCACTGGGATTAAAATAAACTCGGGTATACCAGTGGGATTTCGAAAAAGCTCGGGTATACCACTGAGAATTACTATATTTGATAGCTTAATACTAAACCATGATATACTATTGAAAATTACCAAAACCACATGTATTCCATTGGGAATTTCCCAAATACAAATTAGTAACATCAAATTGATATTTGACATCCCTTAAAAAATGCATGACATAATTGTTAAAGCATATAAAATTACAACAGTGAAAATTATAGTCATGCATATAAATAAAAGAAATTATATTACACTTAAAATTAAAATGTACAAAATAACTACATTAAGCTAAAACATGTTTTATCACAACTGTTAGGGGAAAATAAAACTAAAATGTACATTTTTGTTGTTGATTTTCTTATTATTATAATCCTAAACAAATTGATAAGTTATTATAGAGATTCTTCGAATTGTATAAAAAGTCATGTCATGCATGTAAAAATAATAAATCAATAATGATACTCATTTCCTCCAAAAAAAGTAGCGAATTTTTTATCATGAGAATATGTATAAGCAATAAATGAATAATATATCGAAAGTAATTTTTGATCATAGAAAATATATAGGAAATTAATATATGATCAAAACTAAATTACTTATAATAAAAGGATTAAGGTACATGTATTATTTATAGGAATTAAATGACATAATATTTCTAAAGATATGATATACTATATATCACTTTTTATTAAGGTAGAAAATATATTAACATAGAATAAAAAAAGTTGTTTTTTTTAGATTAAAGGAAAATGGCGGGAAATTTTTTAATAAGAGCGTGACATGTGGCAAGCTGTGAATTTAGCTGGTTCTGCTTATAGTATATATATTGATGATTGATTGATTTGATTTTTGGGTAATATTTTTGAAGGTTCCAATTTTTTCTTTTAATACACATATGTAAAGGTAGAATTGTAAATGTGGTTATATTAATAAAAAAATAAATTATGAATGTGTAAATAAAGATAGAAATGCAAATAAAAATATCGGTCACAACACTAAAAATGACATATTGATGAAAAAAATATAAACGGGCATAAAAAAAAAGTGGAACAATTATTTATGGACGGAGAATAATTGATTACTTTCTTAAAAAAAAATTCACAACTTGATTTCCCTAGGATAATAGGAGTGAGTGAGTACTATAAAATTCATTCCTTGTTACTTTCCCCTTTTGAAAACCCTACCTTCAACAATCAACATCATCTTCAGCGTTTATCTTTCCTTTACCTTCAGACCAGGAACATTAATTTAATTTCACAAACAGAGAATTACTTTAAATTTTATAAATAAAAACACAAAATCCACATAAAAAAATTAGTGGGCTTTCTTTTCTGTTTGTTCTGAAAAAAAAAAGAAAAAAAAAAAGAGAACCTTATTAACCGGTTAACCCTTATTGCTTCACAGTGCTTTTGTGAATCTTCTTCATAGTTTAGCAGCAGTCTTGAAGAGAGAGAAAGCGAGAAAAAAACCCCAGAAAAAAAAACCCCAGAATAAATATTAGGAGGAAATTTGTTTAGATCTATAAAAAAATATATAGAACGAATAATGGGTGTTGGAAGAGGAGGTAAAGATAACAATAATAATGTAAGTGGGTTGAATCAAGTTCCAAGTTCATCGAAGAAGATGATTCAAAACTTAAAAGAGATTGTCAACTGCCCTGAAGCTGAGATCTATGCTATGCTTAAAGAATGTAATATGGACCCTAATGAAGCTGTTAATCGTCTTCTTTCTCAAGGTTTCGTTCTTTCTGGCTTTCTATTTTGTTTGGATTTTTGTTTGCGGGGTGTGTTTTTGATTTTAGTGATTTTTTAGGTTTAATTTAATGGGATAACTGCTTGTAATTTCGAAACGGGATGTTGTGGGTTTTTTTGGGTTTAATATCGTGTTTTTTCCCCTGATTTTGAGTGAGGAGTTTATGGGTTTTGTGTATTTCGTTAAAGTTGTTATTTTTGTTGATTAAGTGTTGGGATTTGTTTTGAATTTGAGTGCATATTGTTTCTATTTTTGTTCAGTTTTAGGTGAAGCATGATTTAGTGTTTAATAATGTTGTTTTAGGTATATTTTAGTTTCTGCAATTGATATTCTGTGTTTGATATAGAGGTTCTTGAAGGGTTTGATGTGTTAAATACTTAATTTTTAACCTAAATTTCTTATTTTAGTACCTTTTTTGCCTTGTAGTTTAATGCGTTTTCTGAGTTCATATATGTTCCTGAAATAACATTTTTTGGTAAAGCTGCACTTTTGTAGCAGTCTAGTTTGGATGGTTTTGATTTTTTTTTTTTTTATAATTATAATCTTTATGTATGATACATATTTTTTGTGTTTTCTTTGCAAGCTTTACTCTGAGTGATTGTGTTCTTGAGAAATTTTACTTCGTTCTGGCAAATTCCCGTGGAAGAGTATTAATGTGCCACTGTCTTGTGTTATTTGGGGGTAAAATATCATTTAATCTGTCATAATAGTATATCGGTGTTGGTTGTGGGTAGTCTGCTATATCGGTGTTGTTTGTGGGTAGTCTGCTGATTGCTAGTGTTGGCTATTTATTTTAATCATATGTCTTCTCTATGGGGAAAGGACACCCCGTATCGTTCTTTTTTCTTTCAATAAATTCATTGACATGCCCTCAGAAGTCAGAACCTATTGCATGCATGCAGTATGTTAACAAGGAAATGTTGCAGTATGTTAACAAGGAAATGTTCTAGTTTCAATCATTCAACAGCTTTTTTACTTATATTTTTAATGGAATTGATATTTGAGAACTCTTTTCTGTATATAGAATGTACATTTAAGGTTTTTATCTGTATGTTTGTGCAGAAAATTAAAGGGTTTTCTCTGCCTGAACCTTTACTAGGTGTATTTGAGTGTACGGTTGGCTTTTAGTTCTTAATATCGAATGTATTGGTTTTGGTTCTTTTTTTGTGCTAAATTACTATTTCAATTATGGAAAGGGTATTATCAAGTTTCTTTGGTCCTTGTATTTGCGATGTGAGTTGATTATTGTTCACTGGAGTTTTAGTTTTGGGGCTTTTGCTCGATGCTTAGTAGGTTCCTGGCTGTTGTGAAATGTAATCAGGGTGGCTCAAATGGTTGTCTCACTGTGTTGCGCAATGTCATGCTGATTTTAGAAAACTGCATTATCTTTGCTCAGCATTCTTTGTTTTTACCACATCTAGGATTGTTGAATAGGCCCTGCAGTTGGTATATCTTTCATGAATTGTGTCCAAGGCTTTTGTTATGCTTTTCACATAATCCCGTATGATGAAACTGGCTATTTTAAATCGGATAGTTTGTTTTTAATGATTCAAGTAGCTTTTTTAACCGCTTTTGGCGTTGGAGCTTACTCTAATTTGAAGCTATCGGTTATGTAGGTGCATTTCATGAAGTGAAGAGCAAACGAGAAAAGAAAAAAGAGGTGTGCTTGCTGATGACACGAACATTTGTAGTTTGTTATAAATGTTGATTTTACTAACCTTTGTATTTCATGAACTGTTGTGTGGTATTTATTTCATTTTGTTGCTATATTGTCTTGTTCATGTGGTATGTATTAGTTCTTGCTTTGCTTTCTGTGTGTATACTTTTGCTTTAATTTCTATGATTGTATACTCAAGTCTGATCTTCTTTATATTGAGGTGCTACTGGTTGCTCGATGTATCTTCACTCTTTGTGTGTTCTTATAAATAAATGTTTGCTTGCTTCAGAATAAAGATGTGGGTGATTCTAAGGTTCGTGGCATGAGTAATAGCTCCACTCGCGGTGGTAGGGGTGGGGCGGACCGTTACTCCAGTCGCAGTAGTACACTCCAATATGGAACTTCTGGTAGGTTATAATTTATCCTCTGTATTATGCCATTATTTTTAGTTAAAGGTGGCGGTTCCTAAATCATAAGATGTTAAGTGCGTTCTTGATTAATGGTTTCTTTGTTTCAGATTCTGGTGCTTCGCGTGGCAAACCTACTTACAAGAAGGAACATTCCCAAAATGGACCTACTGCTTATTCTAGTTCTGTCATGGGTATGACAGGAATTAATGTAAACAGGCAGCAACTGCCTCTCAGGTCCGTTTAATTCATTTCTTTTGACATGTTTAAGTTTTGCAATCATTAGTTGTAGATCAAGGATACTATTAAAGAAAATTTATGTATTGAATTTTGATCTACCTATGCAATAAGGCTTTGGTTGATTGATTGATTGATATACAATGTATACATTTTATAATTTTTTGAGTGGGTTTGTCTACATCTATGTCTGATCTAGCTCAGTAGTTGTTTCTAGTATCTGGACTAGTCATTTGGCATCTGTTTACATTTAGCATTGTTGGTTGAAACGGCTATTTAAAGTTTTAAACTATATGATGGTTGCTTGAGCATATTTTGTTATTTGAACTTTGTTGCTCTTTTATTGCTTTTTTAAGGCTATTGTCTTTGTTGCAGTGATTCTACTCCAGAAAAACCACTATCATTTAATGCAGCTGACACAGTATCAGTTGCACAACCATCTTCTGGCTATCAATCTGCGAGCATATTTTGTTATTTGAACTTTGTTGCTCTTTTATTGCTTTTTTAAGGCTATTGTCTTTGTTGCAGTGATTCTACTCCAGAAAAACCACTATCATTTAATGCAGCTGACACAGTATCAGTTGCACATCCATCTTCTGGCTATCAATCTGCTTGGTCAGGCATGCCTGGTCAAGTTTCAATGGCTGACATTGTTAAGATGGGAAGGCCGCAGGGAAAAGTCAGCAACAATATGGCCACATCGCAGCAGCATGTTTATAATCAGCCTTCCTTGGTATCTCCTGCAGCATGTGCACCTCATGATTTCTATCCAACACAAAATTATGCTGCCAAGGTTTTACAAGGGAAACCTGACTCAGAAGTGTCTGGACATGTGCCTCCTAATGATGATGACTGGCCCCTAGATGAGGACCCACCAGTTGCTAGTGTTTCCTCCACCATGGAGCCCTCTGTAGCTTTTGAGCAATATGGAGACCCATATGATAGTACAGAACAGCAATTTAGACCTCATTGCGATGATATTCAATATGAAGAGGATGATGTTGTTGATGATGCACATGCAAGCTATCTTCAATCAAAACCTGCATCTAACCAAAATGCACATGAGGATAGCTCTGGTAGTGCATCTGGTTTTGATAATGACTTGTACCAGAACATTGGTTCATACCAGGTCCACCATCGAGAAGGTACTCAATACATAGGGAATGTAAAAATGAACTATTCGGAAGGTTTTTTGTTATTAGATATCTTAATGCATTAAATTTTTTTCATCCCTTTGTTAATGCCGGAAGATCATTGAATGAACTTTTTTTAGCTGTATTTTTATTTATGTATATATACTGGTTTAAGTTTTAAAAATTCCATATGAAATTATTAGCAGGAAATTATAGAAGTTAGAACCCTAATATAAATAAAGATAAGGATACTTGTGATGAATTATGTTGAATGCTGTGAAACCATTGTAAACTAATTTTAAGGTTAATAGGTTGCTCCTCTCTTTGATCTCTACATCTCGGTTTTAAGCTTTTGATATACTGTCTTATCTGGTTTTTGATTTAACATTTTTGTGTGTTTGGTATTGTAACAGTTGAAGATGCCGCAGTATCATCTGTGACAAACGATTTTCAAGGTCTCTCATTACAAAGAGAGGATGGGGATTCCCCATCTGAAGAAGAGGGTCCTGCTGTCAAAATTCCTGATCATCTACAAGTTCAGTCTGCTGAATGTACTCAGTTGAGCTTTGGTAGTTTCGGATCTGGAATGAATGCTCCATTTTCAGGATCTTTTGGTTCACGACCAGTGAAAGGTAATGAGGAGGAAGCTGCTCTATCTGCTGATGCTCAATCTGTTGGGCACTCTGAAGCTAGGTATGGCAATCCTTGTAACTTAACCTCTAAATTTATTTTTGTTACTATGATACTGGTTCCAATTTATTTGGCACCCTGAAGCTGATTATTTGTTTCTTGTCTCTGCAGAAATCCTGAATATTATGAGGATGAACATCTCAGAACTACATCAGATGTAAATACTAGTCACAGAATGGCTGGCAGTTCTGGCAATTTTGATGCTCCATCAGTTTCACAAGTGGATATGTTGAAACAGGAGGCTGCTGAAGTTGTGCAAGCCAATCAGTATTCGTTTCCCTCATCCACTTCTAATTATGCTTTTGAAAATAGCCAACAGCTGAATCCGTCTTTTGCAAATTCACAAGCACACTCTCAGATGCAAGGTCTGCCTTCTTTGTCTGGAGTAATGGTGAGAATACTGCTGGTTCTGTGCTTCTTCCTCCTGTTCTCTTTGTAAATATTTCCTTTTAAGAATGAGATTATGGGCCCTACTCTGTCATTGACAATATTTTTTGCAATTTTATCAGTGTCCGGTCTACTTTTTGTTTCAAAAGGGATCTAGTTCTTGTTTTCTGTGCTGTGTTATCATGAGATTACCTTTTTCATAGACCGTCTCATTGCTTTGCTTTTTGAGGATTTTGAAGTATCATTATTTAAGGGGTAATGATATATGTAGCCTTAGGGCTATGTATATGCATGTAGTATACTTCCTAAAATGATAAAATTTTGGAATGCATGCCAAAAGCACTCGTAAATCCGTATAAGGAATGTTTTATTTAACAAAAACTTTCCATTTTAGGTCCTTATTTAAATTCAAAAGAAAAGGTGTTTAGAATGATGAACTGGTGCTGCGTTGGAATGAATTTTACCTATTGCATTTCTTTGTTCTTATTTGAAGCTCTATGTGATGCTAAAAAGTAATCTGGAAATATATGTGAGATTATAAACAACTTGAATTGGGGCTAACTATTCTTTTGAGTTAGTTGTCACATCTCTCTTTGGATTGCTTTCCCGTCCCTATGGCCTATAGATATAAGATTTAACATGTTTGATTTAAAGATCTGTTCTGTCAAGGGAGCTTGCTGTAGAATGTATGATGTGAAGCTTTGTCAAACAATATTGGCTGTTCGCTTTTGAGAATATGGGGCCTTTTGATTTGTAGAGAGGATTTTAAGTACAAAGTAGACGAGGGTTTTTTTGCTTAGTATGGTAACCTGATCATTTTAATGCAGACCCTGGAAAGTAGTACTAGCATTCAACAGGTTGTCCGTTGCCATGAATCCCAGTCTATCCCTGTTTTGGAAATTTTAGAAGCTCAAATCTTGTTCATTTTAATGATGTGATTTACAAGCTCAAAATTTTAGAAGCTCAATTCCTTTCCATCTTTAATGCAATGCTTGTAAGAAGCTAGTTCTTCCTAAAATGACGCGGCATTGTATTCTGCAATGCATTTTCTACAAGAAGCATTCCCTAAATACTCGGTTTACCAAACCAACAATCCTTAGGGATCTGCCTTTGCTTGCCAAGTGCTTATAATGTTGGTTCATGTTCACAGATGTGACAAAATTTTACACTGTTTGTCATGAGTCCCTCTTATTTTATCCGGTTTGTCTATCAACAACTTATATTGTTAAAAAATTTCTAGCAATTTTTTTGAAACTGGTGCTTGGTGTCTTTTTTAGATGATTCTTTTGGGACATGGGAGTGGAGTTTGAGACCTTGACATTGAAGAAAATAGCTTTTTACTGTTTATGGTTTTGCTGTAGTGGTATGATGATGCCTAGTGTGTATTCGCTATTGTCTGTGTATTGTATTTTAAAAAATTGTTCTCTTTTGGTTTGTGAACGCGCGAGAATTTTCTAGTGGTATGAGAGGAAAATTTTCAATTATACTTTCTAATCTCTCAGATGTTGCTTAAAACCTGTATTGAAATCAAAATGGATTTGCTCTGCATTAGAAGAAATTGTCCATTTGTTCCAGAAGATATTCTAAGGCTTTTTTTTTATTATGTGTTTCTGATGTTCTCATTTTGTTTGTTAGCTGTCAGTCTTTCCTGGAATAATGTTTCTTCTTTAAAAAGAAAGAGATTGATTCCTTTCAAGTGATGAGTTCAGGGGCTAAATCTGATTTCTTCAAGGAGTTGAATGTAGGATAGTCTAGGGCCCTAGGCTGGTCATTTACTTGGGTATCATTAATTCACGTTGAAGGTTAAGTACTTAATGTAGGCTAGCATTTTATGTGCCATGATTCTAATGTATCCTTCCTTTTCCTCAAATCTCATTTATATGGAGTTTTGAAAGTTTTCGTATTCATTTTCCCTTCCGGTGCATGTGGTATCATTGTTTTCAGGTTTACTATGTACTCACGATTTCTGTCTTATGCAGCCTTATTCAAACTCTTTGCCTAGCACACTCTTGAATTCAAATATACAGCCCCTAAGGGAGGCTGAGCTTGCATATTCACCTTTTCCCATTTCACAATCAATGGCATCGAAGTATAATAACTCAGTCTCATCTATTAATGGTCCAACTGCTTCAATGGCGGAGGTAATGTCTCAACCTTTTAATTTTATATATACATTGTGAAAAACTGAGTTTTCTCTCCGTTGTGTACTTGTGTGTGTGTGTATGTTTGCAGATTATGCCATAAGGACACTGTTGGTTAGATGATATTCTGACTACAAATCATATTGATAGTCTTTGGTTTTTCTGTATATTAATTGGTTGATTCTAAGTAATTTGCCCCTTTTTTAGTAAAAAAACATGCCTTGGTTACTCAAAGTATTGACCTTATTTGTTTTCTTTTGTCACTAGCATTTATGTGTGCCTTGGCCCCTTTTTTTTGTTTTTTTTCCTCCTTTTTTTTCATTGTAGTGTCTTTTATGTAGAAAATTTAGCTGCTTAAAGAAAGCTTCAGCTGTTTGGCTTATCTAGTATTATTTTTAAAACTGAAAATTGTTTATGCTGTCCTGATTATCTATTCATGTTTTACTTGTTATTAATCAAAATTAAAAACAGGAGTCTGTTTAACCATTTAAGAGTCATTTGCAAATTTTATGGAAATTATTAGACTGCTGTTATTCTTATGATTGATCTGCATTTAGGCACTGAAGAATGGCAACTTCTCAGTGGCCCAACAATCTCAGACTCCACCCGGTGGTAGTAGCATCTCTGGTGGGGCAGCTTTACCGCAGCATTTGGCTGTGCATCCATATTCCCAACCTTCTATGCCTATGGGCCACTTCGCTGCTGCAAATATGATTGGTTATCCATTTTTGCCTCAAAATTACACGTACATGCCATCAGCATTCCAGCAAGCGTTTGCTGCGGGCAATAACTCCTATCCTCAGTCCTTAGCAGGGGCAATGCTTCCCCAGTATAAAAACAGCGGTTCAGTGAGCAGTTTGCCCCAAGCTGCTGCTGTTGCTTCAGGATATGGTGGGTTTGGAAATTCAAATAGCATTCCCAATAACTTTCCATTGAATCCTCCAAGTGCCCCTGCTGGCCCTTCTGTGAACTATGATGACCTTTTAAGTTCACAATACAAGGACGCCAGTCATCTTCTCTCACTGCAGCAGGTATTTTCTCTTTCTTTTCTTGTACGCTTTACAAGTTAAAAATGCATTCTATTCTTGAATTGAGGATGTTATCAATTGTGGTAGGATATGTAGACTATTAGAAAAGCAAATGGTAATTACCAGAGTTAGGTATTTAAGTCGGACTGATGTATTATGAAGCCAATTTTCTTATGTCATTACATGCTGGAAATTACCAGTGTTAGGTATTTGCTCTGCCTTGTTTCACAGTCATGTTTACCCCCATACGCAGCCTCCTATTTCTTTTTGGTTATATTTTGTTGTGTGCAGTAAGATACTTCAAATATAGGAGTGGCTCAAAAACTAGTTTAGATATGAATTAAAATTTACAAGTTGATAGATAGATGTAGTGCTAATGGAAATTATAATTTAAGAGGAAGGGGGTTGATGTGATAAAGAGAGTTGTATTAGTAAGGGAACATAAATCTACTCAGACGTGTGTGGGCTTGGAGATGCGATAAACGAGTACGCTTATGCACGTGTTACTCAGGCAAAGCTTGAACAAAATGTTTGGGTTTGTTGAATAAACAAGTTCAGCTTGAACAAGTATCCATTTAACTGTAGTAGACAGTAGACACATTGCTAAGTTGATATGATTCATTTTTTTTTGGGTAAAGATATCATTCAAAATTTGTTAGCTTATAATTAAATTCGCTCACATTAATGTATGCTGGTGTAAAGTTGAGAAAAGCACCATGGTTGGATGATCAGGTGAGTGGCCCTAATTGGGCGTGCTATGTAGAAAATGTCTAGCGTAAATTTTGGTTGTATTGTGGTGTTGATTGGGAGATGCGATAAACGAGTACGCTTATGCACATGTTACTCAGGCAAAGCTTGAACAAAATGTTTGGGTTTGTTGAATATACAAGTTCAGCTTGAGCAAGTATCCATTTAACTGTAGTAGACAGTAGACACATTGCTAACTTGATATGATTCATTTTTTTTTTTTGGGTAAAGATATCATTCAAAATTTGTTAGCTTATAATTAAATTCGCTAACATTAATGTATGCTGGTGTAAAGATGAGAAAAGCACCATGGTTGGATGATCAGGTGAGTGGCCCTAATTGGGCATGCTATTTAGCAAATGTCTAGCGTAAATTTTGGTTGTATTGTGGTGTTGTTTGGGAGATGGGACGATGCTGTCCCATCCTATATAATTTCGTAAGGCAGCAGTGTTATTTTACAGTTTTCCTTTGTGTTGCTTGCCTGGTACCTTGGAATGATTGGGGTGCTTCTTGCCAGTTGAAACATATGTTTTCTCTAATTGAGATGCAGTCAAGAGATCCACCCTTTGTGATTTTGTTGAGGTTGTTAAACTCTTGAGATGCACTTTAGAGATCTTGTCTTAACGTCCATGATCATTGTAGGGTTAATTTTAATTTTGGATTGGGGTAAGAAATTAGGTTGTAGGCTAACCCCTGCTGGGCTACTAGCTCATTAGTTGGTAGGTAGTGCTCTTAGTGGGTTACTAACCCACACAATTAATAGCCCTTTGCAATGAGAGGGGATAAGATAGGAAACCGCTTGCAGGAGGTTAGATCGATCGCCTGACACAAGGGTGGAAGGTAGGGCACCTCAATCATTGGGCCAACCTTGATCCACTTTTGAGGGTTGCTATTTAGTAGCACTAAATAGTTTATTTGTGAAATTGCATCTTGGTTTCCTTTTGATCATGCTGCTATTAATGAGGAGCAAGGTTAGGTTTCTCCGTAGGTGTGAACTGTTCTCCATCTTCTATAAAAAAAAAAACTTAGGTAGCTGTTCTAGATAGGGCTGTGAATTGGGTCGTATGAGTTTTTGTGTAATAAGTTGTTAATTAGACGTAATCGTGTCATGTTGTGTGAACCCCTTAACCCTAACTTGACCCGTTTAGTGAATGTGTTGCGTCCTGTCAGCCTGTGTACACCCGTGTAATTAAACGTGTCAAACTATTCGACTCCCGTTGATAATGGGTCGATTTCATGTTAGGTACTTAGGTTGACTAGTCGTGTCAACTTTTCCCACCTCTACTTCTAGAACACTAAGGTTAACTTTGAGTGCATGACCATTTCATAAGGGACTTGACAATTTTCACGAAATTTAGACTGATGATAGATTGTGATATGTATTAGGGGAGGGGGTTTCTAGGTCTAAATATTGGAGTTTCAAGATTAATCTACTCTTCAATCTAGTTTTCAAATGTATTATGATTTGGTTCATCCTTGGGCTTGTGACCGCTGCTTTACTTGCATATCTTTAGTATTACTTGTTTGAATTTGGTTATGTATGAATAAGGTTGAATATAGATAGGATATTCATGAATCGGGGTTGAACAACTAAAAAATAAATGAACCAATTTGTTTTTTTATTATAAAAAACCGAGCCAAGTTTCAAGTATTCAATTTTATAGCTTGAATTGGATTTAAGCTTTTTTTTCTTTAGCAAGTCTCCTGCCATGATAGAGTAACTTTTTTCACTAAAAAATTGAATCCTTTTGGCATAAAACGGTTGCTTTTTATACTTCCTTTTGTTCTTATAATTCGTAGCACACTACTTTTCATGCATGCCGAGACAAAACTTTAAAGATTAATATATTGTTTGTAAAAATTATATTTACATATTAAAAAACTGCATGTTAAGACAAATCCAACGAGACCCTAATTGACTAGTTTTTCTAATTATGTGTAAAGCTCGATTCTTGGTCAAAATACATAATATGAACCATGCAAAATTTTGATTGTTGCAAAATAATACTCGCTCCGTTTTTTTAGATGCAACACACTAGCACTTCTCTTTTCACACTTGCTGAGACAATTTGGACCCATAATATCTCTAAATATACAAGTGTATAAATTATAAAATTTATTTATATATTTGAAAAGTGTATTCCAAGGTGAATCCAACAAGGTCCCATATGACTATGTTTTTCTTTGTGTACGGTCAAAGTGGGTTCGGAATATAAACTGGTGTATGATTTCAGGGTCCCGGATCGAGAACATTGTCAGGGGTTCCAGGCAGCACATATTACAACAGCTTCCAGGGGCAAAACCAGCAACCCGGTGGATTCAGGCAAAGCCAGCAGCCATCACAACAACACTACGGGCCTCTTTCCGGGTATCCCAACTTCTACCATTCTCAAGCCGGGCTCTCTCTTGATCACCAGCAGCAGCAGCAGCAGCAGCAAATGACAAGGGACGGCTCCCTTAGCGGTTCCCAGGGCCAACAGCCGAAGCAAAATCAACAGATCTGGCAAAACAGCTATTAATAATCCAATCCAATCCAATCCAATCATTTCTTGCTCGCTCGCAGCTCGATGCCCTCCCTCCGGGTTGGTTTTTCAGGGTCTTTCTTTGTAGTACTAGTACTTTTTTAAGTCCAGAATTTGGTCCAAATATTAGGGGCTTATAAATCTGTGCTGAAAGACTGGACTAACTGGACTTGACTACTGGTTTCCTGTGCCTGGGGGTTGTACTTTTTTTTTTCCCTTTCCTTTTCTCTGTCCATTTTTATTTTTTATTTATTTAATTTTCAGTTTGGCTAACATAGGAACGATGGTGATGGTGTGCTAATTTTATGGTAGTTGAGCTTTGTGTTCTGTTGCTCTTTTAGATTCATCGTCTAATAGTGAAAAGTTTCTGCTTTCATGTTTTTCTTTTTTCTTTCTTGTACCAGTTTGTTACACCTCCATCATTGTGCAATGATGGGCTTTATTGCCCGAAGCTTTTTATTCATCATCGTCCACCTTACTGACTGCTTACTGTTGTTTATTCCTCGGCTCCTTGTTTTTCTCTTGTTATATTTTCTGTTTTTGCAATGTTCCTTGAAGATTTAAGTGAGGCTTGGGGCCGAACTGTGCTTGATTTTGATTTATAAAACAATGCACAATGTATTATTGTAAAATTGTACGCAATGTTCCTCAAAGATGTACATGAGGTTCAGCTCGCCAGGGGCTGAACCGTGCTTGATTTTGATTTATAAAACAACACCCATTCACGCCCGCTAAGCTGTTTAAACTAAAACTCTAGATTAATGAGTGTTAATTGTGGAATGATGGGCTTTATTGCTCGAAGCTTGTTATTCATCGCCCACTTTACTGACTGTTTACTGTTGTTTATTCCTTATGTCCTTGTTCTTCTCTTGTTATATTTTCTGTTTTTGTTTTCTTGTTTTTGACAACAGAGAAATAAAGGAAAGACATCATTCAAATCCACTATTTGGCTTCGTACATGAGATCATATCATGAGTTGGTTTGATGACCGTTTGTTGACTGGTACTACATGTGAAGCTAGCTAAAAGCATTATAAATAAATTTTAAGATGCATTGCGTGTATACTAAATTAATGTACGGCGGATTATGAGTTGCCCAAATAGTTATTTTTAAACTCATAAACGTAGCAAGTTTGTGTTAAGGGTTTGGACTCGTTTAATTAAACGGGTAAGCAAAACACGACACATTTATCGTATGAGTCAGACTTGAGGTGGGGGTTTCAATTTGTTATTGAATACTTTAAAAGTTAGATTTTTTAAATCAAATTTACAGTATGATTTGAAATATTTTAGATTTATTATTAACATTATAAGTATAGGTATCGTATCGGTATTCTATACCGGTACGATTGTATTAATCAATTATTACTATTAAGAAAAAAATTAATAATCAACTTATATAGTTATATATATCATCATATCACAATCAATAATAATCATCCTATTGGTCATTAATATCACGTGATATTGCTATTATTGTTATGAGTTATGGCCATTATCATTGCACCCATAATCACAAATTCATCACTTTTATCATAATCAAAGTCATCAACATCTCAATCAACATAATCGTCATTATTATTATCATTATCATTATAACTAAAATCACAGCCATTATCGTCATGATCATTATCATCATTGTCAATACCATGACATTATTACCTTGATCTTAATTCTTAACCACTCTTATTACTACTGTTATTATCATTACAACGGCTGTATAAACTCAAATCAGCCAAATAGCACACAACCTGAACTCGATTGACCCGAATAGTCTAAGACAAACTCCTTGATCCACATGAACTCAGATTATGTTTATTTGTTTACACAACAATGGATCCTAAATAGACCTACTATGACTTGAAAAGTTGTGAACCTGATCTGACATTGGTTTTTACCTGGGTGGAATGGAGCTGACTTTGTACATAATTTAGGGGTGTGCATAATTTTCCGATTTCAAATTTATGATCCAAAATTTTACCAGCCCAATCTTTAAACTAGGTATACGACTTGAATTATTAAAATTCGAAAAACCAAATCAAATATCCGATTTTAAAATCGGATCGGGTATCCTGCTTTGCAATACCAGATATCGAATCTGAATTAAAGAAAATCAGATACTCTGAATTTTCGGATTTAAAATCGGATATCCGAATTCAAAAGTTGGTTATCCGAAGTCCAAATCTTAATTTTTGAATATCTGATTTTTTGATAAAAATGGATACAAATTTTCATCTTGAAAATTCTAATTTCCTTTCCGGATTATCGAATATTCCAAAATACATGTTCCAAAAATATGTATATCCGAATTTTTGGATCAAATTCGATCCGATAATGCACACTCCTAATACAGTCCACATATCATTAATCACCGCTCCAACCTACATGGACTCAATCTTCAACCAATCGAACCCAGATGGGCCCAAACTAATATTTATCCGACCCAGTATCAACCTAACCCCGAAAGAATCCAACTTATTGTCAATCCAAACTTATACCGATCCGTTTCACATGAATTTAACTTGGGGCTTGAGCCAAACCAAACCAAAAGCCACTTGATCCAAAATTGACCTAATTGAACCTGAACTGCACCTGCTGCCATCTCGACATGGTCCCAACTCGACCCACCGAAACCAACCCGAAAGCTATACAGTGCCAATCACATTGACAAAACTCAAACTCGGCCCAAACACCTACTTTGACACCTGGACGTACTAGGGTACAATCTATAAGTCATCAAGAGTTGACATCAACTATATAACTAACCGCTGATTAAAAAATCAACCACTGATAATTACAGCTAGTTTACCGAACAAGACTCTTAATTACCTCTCAACAGATGTTAATTGAGGAAAGAAAACGTGGGATGAACTCCTTAAACACTCAAAATATTCTGGAAATCAGATGCTAAACAACACAAACAAATAGTGCCCCCATTTTCCAACGAAATAGATACTTCCACCTTTCAATTTTGTCACTTTTTCTCACCCCTTCTTCCACACTTTTCCATCACTTTCTTACCAAGTCACTAACACACTCACTTTGCATGCTATAGCTAGTTTTCTATCTCTTATTACATTTCATACACTATAATCAGTCCCACTCTAGAGATTCATCAAACCCCTGCTTCATTCCTTTTGGTAATTTCTCTCTCTTTTTACCATTTTATAATATTATTCCCCAATTTTGTTGTATAACATTGTTCTATGTGTTTTTTCTTTTCTTGGGTATTGTGAAAACTTTGATTAGTTCCTTGAACTGTTTCTGGGATTTTAGGTGGTGCATTTGTATTGTTTGATAAAGGGTTTATAGTTTTAATTGATTTTGTGATCATTTGGAGTTGTTTCTTTTCTTTTCTGTTCTTTCTGTGGGGAAAGTATGGAAGAGTGGTTTTCTTCTTTTGATGGAGAAAAAGAGAGTTTGGGTCACTGTATCATAGTTGTTAGAACAGAAGTTGGGTGATCTTGGACAAAAGAATCTATTAGGATCCTTATTCAAATCTACATTTTCTTTGAATTTGGAAAACATTGGGACTCTACATTGAATTTTAATTCTCTTGAAACTTTTTTTTTTTTGAGATTATTAATGAAGGAAATCAAAATTTGTGTAAAGATGTGCACACATATAGGCCATGCTTAATGACTTGAATTGAGAGCGAGTTCGAAATATCATGAAGAAAATAGTTTTGCAGGAACATTTAAGAATTTGTTCTGTAAAAAAGGAAATATTGAATGATTTGATAGCAAATTTTGATATTTTACTATTTTTTTTTTCTTTCTAGGGAATATAGTAATAATAGTAGCCAGTAGGGAATTTGGAATTTCCACTATAACTGCAAACCCTTCTGTTATCATTTGCGAATACAAATTCTTTTTGTTTTTGTGCCCAAAAATGTTGTTTTGGTTTGAATCATTAACAGAAAGATTCAAATGTTTCTACATTGATGCATTTGAGTAATTAAACGTTTTACAATTAGTAAACTGCATATAGCACTAAATGGATGTGATTGAAGATAATGACTTGAAATAGCATTATATGGCACTTTGTGGGCAACCACCTCTTTTGGGATAAAGGATGGTCCATTCTTATTATGCGCTTTTTTTTTCCTTTTTTGTTTCTTAAGTGATCTTTTTGTTTTGTTTTGTTTTGTTTTGTGTGGTGCATAAACTTTATACTTGATATTTCAAGTTCATAGTTGCTATTTTTTTCCTGTTGGATGCCATTTTGTTAGTAATCGAAAGGCAATTTACATGTAAATTTAACTAAGATCTCTTTTGCCTTCCATACTATTTGCAACTTGTGTCTATTGTACAAGATTGCTGCCGCTCCCTTTGTTCCTCTGTCTTTGCCCCATTCACTTTTATATCATAAATTTTCTCTCTAATTTGTTTTCTCATATGGTGGAGGCAATATTCTTTCTACTTTTCACCTACCTAAAATCTTGTGCAAAACAATAACGGGAAGAAAGAGTTGCACTTGCCTGTCTACATTGAAGTCACCTTCAAATTCTGTGGTAATTTGGTATTACTTGTTGATTTTGATCATCACAAATCAGAATATTCCCGGCCCACTAATATAAGAATATGACATGATCTTTTGCCTGTTTCTGCTTTGAAAAAAAAGAGAAAATCCTGAGACTTCAAAATTTTCTCACTTTTTTCTTTGTACTACTCGTATATGGAGATCGAAATGAGTGGCAGGAACAATGATCACTCAAGCCACAAGAGAAATGCCTCAACAAAGCCAGAAGTTCCTAAACATCATGATCACAGCGATACCATACATGGGACAGATCTTTGGACAAATGGACTTATCTGTGGTTTCGAGTATGTGCGAGGTCGCCGCAAGGTGAAGAAGCAGAAGGATTCATCGAAGGTTCCACACTCAAGAAAGCTGGAAACTGATGACTTGCACAAGCAAATGTTTTCACATGGAGAAGTTGAGGCCGGAGGTGGTCTAAATGGGGCCTATAACCCAGAACCTCCATACGCCATGGACTTGGGGCCTTATCATGTTTCTACTCTGGATGGCGTCCATGGTGACTTTGATAACCAGGCTTACAAAGGTGATCTGTTTCATGAAAGTCGTTGGGTGCCAATTGGTTGGACTAGAATATCTGAACTTGTTCAAGAAGTTCAAGTGGATGTTGACTGGGATTCACAGCAATTTGAGTTCATGGATACAGAGGATGATGTTACTGTGGCAGAATTGGCAGCCCCATATTGGGAGAGACCTGCTGGACCTGTATGGTGGTGTCATGTGGACGCAAGTAACCAGAATATTATTTCATGGCTTAGCAATGGTCAGTGGTTACACCCAGCTGTCAGTATTGCTCTGAGAGATGAAAGTCGCCTGATGAGTGAGCGGATGAAGTACCTTCTTTATGAGGTGATACTTTATAGTTTATACCTCCAGTTTGTACTTATTTATTGCCTTTGCAATTCAATTGTTTGTGATGCTACTATGCAAATAATTATGAAGAGATATATTAGCAATCACTGATCAATTTCATATAATTTTATTTTGTATAAAATTACTGCTTGCTTGATTGGTATCAACTTGCATGGGAAGTTCCACTTAGGAATTTGAAACTTGAAAATTTGTTGATTGGCATGAATACAATATGTGAAACTTCCAAAGAATTTCTAATTCCCTCTTTAGTGCAGTAATTTTGTATAAAATTACTGCACTGCACTAAGGAGTTGGCCCTCCCACTCTATAATTCTTCCTTTTCTGTATAAAGTAAAACTTGAACCAATTCCTTACTCATACCAATTTTCATGCAAAGAGGAACTGTCATTTTCTTAAGGATGTAAACTGCTTGCTAGTTGTTTATAAGCAGCTGTAGTTGCGGAGGTATAGGGGATGTCATCTTGTTAATATTTGAAGTAGCCTAGCCCCAAATGGTACTAAAGACTAAAGAGTTTGTACTGACTGCTTTGGCCTTAAGGCTGTCTTCGTAGAACACTGCAGATTGTTGAGTTAGACTGGGTAAAGTGAATGAGAATTTACTACTTTATTTACTGATGATGGATGGATTGTTGGTCATTTCTGCTTTCAACCTGATGTTGAATGCTATAAAAGATTCCTTCAGGCTTCACTGAGTGCTGGTCATTGATTTTTCGAGAATAGGATTTTATCCTTCATATTTTTTTTTTTGTATATAACCTATCATATGTGTAAAAGCTAAAACTTGTAGCAAACTGGAGTTATGTGATACCTAAATTCCAGATAGGTTTTGTTTTTCTTGTGAATGGAGCTTATATTTTCTTGCCCCTCTCCTGATTGAAGAAGGGGGGTGTTTTTTTTTTTTTGTGGGGTAGTAGGAGGGGGGTCGTTCATGGCAAAGAAGGGAATGGCCTTCAACGAGAGACTTTTGATATTTTAAAAGTGGTTCATCATGACTGTTTCAAGGGTGAAGGTGGGCATTGATGCTAGAATCTTGGGGTTGAACTCACCACAGGTTGCTGAATCTCTTTTCAGGTTCCAGTTAGGGTTGCTGGAGGGCTATTGTTTGAGCTTTTGGGATCGTCAGCTGGTGATCCGTTAGTTGAAGAAGATGATATTCCCGTAGTTCTACGTTCATGGCAAGCACAAAACTTTATGGTAACGGCAATGCATACGAAGGGATCTACGTCGAATCTAAATGTGTTGGGTGTGATGGAAGTTCAGGTGTACCTTTACGATTTTTTGTTTTGTTTTTGGTTGGGGAGTGGGGGGGGGGGTGCTTTTCTGAACTGTCTATCTTGTATCTTGTGAAATGGTTATAAACCTGGATTTCTTAATTGGTTTTTTTCAGGAACTACTTATTGCAGGTGGTTATAATGCACCAAGAACGATACATGAAGTCATTGCACATCTAACATGTCGTCTTGCTCGATGGGATGATAGGTAATGCTATTCAGCCCCTTCCCCATCAAAAGTGCACACACACACAAGAAAAAAATGAATTAGAAGATTAATCCAAGTAAAAATTCAGCGGACTTCAGAGCAAATTCCCTGGATAAGATGTCTAAGACCTCATGATAGCATGTTAGTCACCTGGTGACTGTGGTGGAACAAATTACTTGAAAAGTTTGTGGCAGCATGGTCTGGCAGGGAAAGCATAATGTTCTTCTCTAACTATGGAATATGGATGCCTTAAAATTGCATTTCTTAGGGAAAATGATTTTGGCACTCCCCTCCCTATCATATAAATAGTAACCATGGTAACTATTCATGTGAGAGGAAGAGGAGTGCCAAAATGATGGAGTGTGCCATAATCACTACCCATTTCTTAGTGCTAAGTTCCTAGTGGATATAATATTTCTGATTGGGAGAGTTGACCTAGTGTACAGGCTTTATGTTTGTACATATATCTCAACTCCTTGAACTTCAATTTATGTGATGGTTGTAGACATCCGGTATTTCAGGGGTCTATGAGAAGGAGATAAAAGAGCTGCTCATATACTTTCTCACTTTCATGGAATCATAATGAAATCCAAATTTGCATCATTTTTATTTTTCCTTGGTTTGTGTGGGAATAGTAACATGATCTTCTTGGAATGAGAGAGTATTAATTATTGAGTCAGGGCTCATAATTAAGAAATTGTTATTGATGGATATGGATCCAAAAGATTATCCCGTGTTTTGCCACTCAAGTGGCCATTCGTCAACTATTCTCTCTCTTTCATAGTGTATTGCACTCTTGCACTTGTAAAACTCAACTTTAATCTTCACAGTTAGCCATATTATGTGGAGATTGGCAAAAGATTATGACTGTTTAACTCTACTCATTATTACTATATCTTTCATGACATTATATCTGAAGTCTTACAAAATACTTTATAAATAGCTTCAAATTTCAAATTACCATTTATTAAAACATCAATATATTTTTTACCAGAAATTGATTCTAATATTTAAATTGGAGGGGGTCTTGGTTACTGCTATTGTTGTATTAGCTTTCTTTGTACCAAGTATAACAGTTTGATAATAATTTGAATATGAACCTGCTATCATATTTATTGTTTTGGAATGTTTGGCCTGTTTACATTTTTTTCTCTGTAGACTTTATAGGAAATCTATATTTGGAGCAGCGGATGAAGTCGAATTGAAGTTTGTGAACAGGTATTATCTTCTCAAGAGTACCATATGCCTTTAAAATTTCATCAAGTTGAACATAGCTTTCACATTAAGATTTGGTTACACAATTTATTATGAATAGGAGGAATCAAGAAGATGTGCATCTTTTTGGTGTGATTCTCAACCAAGAAGTTAGAAAATTGTCAAGACAGGTAATTTTCCCATAATTGAGCTCAATTACATTTAAACATACTCTAATTTGCCATTATTAGCTTATTAAATTGGCATTGGCATTAGATGTGCATTGCTTGCCCATTATTGAGGAACTAGTGTAATTGATGGAGACTATGAAATTCAAGTTACATGCCCAATTTCTCAAGTATCATTTAGATATTGAAAAGAAATAATGGTCCTGATATAGCTTTGAGGAGAGGAATTTAGTTTTATTAACGAATTTTCTTGACCATTTAAATCTAACAACTAGGACCTGAGCCCTTTTGAGTAGCAAAGGAGTAGTAGCTAGTAGGTCTTCAGCCTGTTGTGGACATACTGAGACTCAACATAGTTTTGTGTTTTGGGGGTAAGAGTAGAACTGTGGCAGCCAGGCATACCACTTACCGTGCAATGAGTACTATGATGATCTTGGGATCATTGTACAACTATCTTCTACAAAGATACTGAACTTTCTTTTTTCTTTAATTTATAAATTTTTTTAGATAAAAGATTACTCTTTACTGTAGCAGCGAGGGAGATATGCTGGATAGAATTTACCTCTGCAGTCACTTGGGTTTTATTTACATTAGACCTTTAGCATTTTCATAGACCTCCCTTTTTACATTGCAATAACTAAAAGTGTAGGCTATCTGAAATCCAGTATTTTACTTGTAATATACAGCTCTATATAATTTTGAAGATAGGTTCTGTCATCCTGAAATTGCCTTGCTTGCTACACTTGTGAAGGTCTTTTAGTCTTGATCGTTTCTTTACAAATCTTTCTCTTTTTGCAGAATTTCTTTTGTTGTCTTTTTGGTTTCCATATAATATTCTAGTGCACTTTTCTTAGCATTCTTCTATGTCAAATTATGCCTTGTGGCTGGTGTTCTTAATGGTAAGTTGGAACATTGCGAGCTCATTCATTCAAATAAACACTTTCTGCAAGTACTTACTTGGACTCTTCATTTGACTTCAAGTATCCGTGTTGGATCATCAACACTCGGACATAGTTATAAAACCTGAACACTTTATTTTGGGCCAAAATCATTGAAAAATTCACAAATAGCCGAATCAGGCACTTAGACATGTACACGTGTCGGATATGGGTACCCGAATCCAAGTAAAAATAGCTTATATCTGCTGAAAGCAAAAGCAATGAGAGTTGTGTTGATATCTAACCATTTCTTACCTTTATGTATTTCAACTCTCATCGTTAATTCATATTCCAATTCCATTCTGTTTTCTGACCACTGCATGTGTCTCTTAGTTAGGTCATTAGAGTCAAGTGGTCACTCCATGCAAGGGAGGAGATCATATTTGAGCTTCTCCATCAGGTACGTGGGAATGCAGCTAGAAGCTTACTTGAGGTGGTAAGAAAGAGTACAAGGGAGATGCTTGAAGAACAAGAGGCCGTTCGTGGTCGCTTATTTACCATTCAAGATGTCATGCAGAGTACCATTCGTGCCTGGCTGCAGGTTTGTATATGCCATATATCTTAATGCAATTTCCCTGGTTTTATCTTGTCTGAGAATGGGATATCAGGATGGGATGTATAGATTTTTCAAGATACCCATCAGATTTTTCCAGTAGCTACTCTCTTCATGGAAAGGTTTGATTTCTTGTTTTTATTTGTTCATTAATTTAGTGTATATAGGTTTCTGCTGCCTGTCACGTTGCCTTTTCAACCACTTGCAATATCTATTTGGAAAAACTGATTCTAATAATATAACATTTATACGGTTCGCTTATAATAATGCAACATTCTGATTATTTTATAATAATGCGACATTTTGATTATTTTATAATAATGCAACCTTTGTATCTCGATTTCCTTGAGCAAGTTAAAACAATTTTTTGGTTTGTTTTCCCTTTTTTTAAGTTTACTCTAGGATATTGCTATATGCCTATATCACACAACTCGTTGCCGTTTCCCTTACGCACGGAAAAAAAATTATTTTTCTCAATTTTAAATTAGAATATAGGTTTCTTTTACAGTTTTACCTAAAGAAATTGAGGTATAAATGTTGTATTATTATTTAATACTGAAAAGGCCGGATTAGTAAAAGAAAAATGCAAAAAAGGTTGTATTGTTACATGTTAGAATCAATGTTACCAGAAATATGCACTACAAAATAGAATCCTTTTTATTTTGTCAGAAGAAATTACCTGGTTACAATCAATTATTCCAATTGCTTATAAGTTATAACACATTTGAGTATGAATATGGAATTATTATGGTTAAAAGTGTTTAGAAATTGAAGGAAAGAATTTATAATAAAGTCTTTGTTGACAAAATATGATCCAGGATCGAAGCCTTCGAGTTTCACACAATTTAGGAGTGTTTGGTGGATGTGGGCTAGTATTATCCATCATAACAGGGCTTTTCGGAATCAATGTTGATGGAATGCCGGGCGCTCAAAACACACCATATGCATTTGCCTTGTTTACAGGACTACTAGTGCTAATAGGGGCTATACTGATTGGGGTTGGCTTACTATATCTCGGGCTGAAACGGCCTCTCTCGGAAGAGCAGGTGGAGGTGAGGAAAATGGAACTCGAGGAGTTGGTGAAGATGTTCCAGCATGAAGCAGAAACTCATGCCCAGGTTCGCCAAGAAAATTCACGTCGGACTCTGCCACACATTGCTAGAGATCAGTTCCTTGGTGATGCTGATTATGTGATAATTCAGTAAGGACACTATTTTTACTCTCCCTTGATGGATGAACCACTGGCTGCTGCTGACATTCTGGACTGTTACATATTCTGAGTGGAAGACAAGAATACATTAGAACTAACTCATGTAGTCATGTGTGCATATTTTTCAAGAGAGAAATTATTGTGTAGGATAAAACTTTTTGTATTTGTTGAGAAAAAAACTTTAAGCTTTAGTATCTCTAATTATGTAAAAATTGTAGAAATTTTGGTTAACCCATTTTCCATATGTTAAAAGATGGTTGTTCTATTTATGCTTTTATGAACAGGATTACCACTCAGCTCTTTGGCTGTGTGAGGGTACGGGAATGGAAATTTGAGAAGAAAATTAGCGGATTTGGGGTAAAGTAGCACATTATGGTAACAAATTTTATTTTTATTTCAAAATTTATACGCAAAATCATTCTCATTATAATTGTTTATGACCAGACACCAAACAACAATAAGTAATGGTTAAATCCGGGACTAACCAACTGTTTGTGGTCCTAGTGAACATTATGTTCAAAATGATGAATATTGCAACAAATAATAATCATATATGATGTTTCTTATGTTGTGAACATTGCAATATAATATCTTGAATATTATCAATCCTAAGTGGCTAAGTTGCATGTGACATTCTAATATTAAGTCATGAATATTTTTTTGACATTCTAATATTAAGTCATGAATATTTTTTTTTTTTTTTAAAAAAAAGACTAAGTCATGAATATTGTATTTAATATTGTGAACATTTCTCTTATAGTTTGTGAGCATTGCATCAAATAATAATATATATATGCTTTATGTCGTGAACATTGCAATATAATGTAATGTCTTGAACATTGCAAACCCTAAGTTGTTGGTGACATTGCAACACTAAGTGATGAATATTTATATTTAGGGCTTGTTTACTTCAGATTATATTCAGTTCAGTTCAATTCAGTTCAATTCAGTTCAGTTCAGTTCAATTCAATTCAGTTAAGTTCAGTCAAGTTCAGTTCAATTCATTTCAGTTCAGTTCAGTTTATCTCTATTTAGTTCAATTAATACACTTCTATTCAGTTCAGTTCAATTCAGTCCAGTTCAGTTCAGCTAATGTAAACGAGTCCTTAGTATTGTGAACATTGCTTTTGCAGTGTGTACATTTGGTAAAAAAAATAAACAAATTAGGTTTTAGATAGTGCACAATTAGTTTTTTTTTTTTTAATAAAAAAAAATCAACAATTAATTTTGCAAATTCAAAGATTGTAAAAATAAAAGGAAGTAAACTTGCTGGTGATTGTCTTCTTCATCTCCATGAATTTTGTATTTGTTTTTTGCCATTTTTGTTAGATTTTGAACTTAGGCTGATTTTTTTTAATGAGTTTACTTGTTTGATTTTTTTTTTTTATACGAAATTTCAGGTAAAATTCAATTCTTTGTAGTGAGAGAGATTGAATAATGGAGGAAGATAAGAGAGAAAGGAAGAAAAAAATGAACATAAATTAAATCTAGAATTAGGAGAATGACTTTTTTTTTATGTAAAAGGACTCGGGACCACAAAAGGCTAGCTAATCTCGAGTTTAACCTAATTTGCACAAAATCATTCTCATTACCTCTGTTTATGACCAGACACTAGGACACTGTAACTTGTTTTTTTTTTTTTTGTGTGTGTTAAGAAAGCCACAAAATTAGGGCAAATCGATATCTTCTAAAACAACGTCGTTTTGGAACTAGGTCCAGCCAACCAATAATTTGCGATCTTCCTTTTATCAATTTCAACATTATAATATCTACAACAACAACTTTAACTCAATCGAAATCAATATCTATGCTTAGTATTTTGAAATGAAATTGAGGAAGAAAATAGAGAAAGGACTCAAGATCATAAAAAGCTCGTTGGTTTCTGATCAAACTAATAATTTACACAAAATCATTCTCATTAACTCTTAATAACCAGGCCAGAACATACAGTTTTGACTCAGGACACTGTTACTTATAAGTTGTATATAAAAGCGGTTTGTTCTACAACGTTCGCGTGAAAAGCTCAGATTGCCACGTTGCTGAGAAAGTGTTGTAATTATCATTCATGTCTCGCATGCTTTCGCTTCGTCTCTTTTGTCTCTCCAAAACTCATGTATATACCTGGGCTCCCTCCTTTCATCGATTTTGCTGCTTCATCTTTTTCCCTTTCTTGTTGTATTTTGTAATATTCTTATAAATATCAAATCTTAACTATTGCAGCCTCAATTTCCGCCTCTGTTTCAGTTCCTATCCAAAGCTCATGGCAGGTATTTCCCTTCATTTCTATGTTTTTTTATTTCTTTAATGGTTTAGATTTTGAAAAATCTTTCTGGGTTTTTTTTTTTCAGTTCTGCTTGTCTGTTTATACAATGATAAGATTGGTTTTTTAATTTAAATATCTGATATAACAGTGGAACAGTGATATTTGGTTTCAGAAAATTGGAATGTTTGATTCATTTCTGCTTGTGAAATTGGGAGGTTTGAATTGATTATGTAATTTTTATCTTATGTATATGTGGGGGAGCTTGTTTACGTCAATGGTATCTGATGATCCAATTGCAAGTCGGTAGTAATCAGTGAGGCTAATTACAGAAATTAGAGGGAAAATAACTCACGACCCCTTTAGGAGTCGGTCATAAATTGTGGTAATGAGAATAAATTTATATGTAAATTTGAAAGGAAAATCAATATTTATTACCACGGTGGTGCACTATTGCTAGCTTAACTCCAAATTATCTAATTTTCTCCATGAATATCCATTCTCATCCAATATCCCTCCTCAATGATAATGGATGCTTAAACGAAATAGGAAGAAAATTCAAGCTTGCAAATGAAAATATGTTCTCAATGGGGATTATGCAATACATTGGTAATTTTCGAAGATGCAATATGGAAATCACAACCCTAAACGAAGGCAAAGAAAGAAGCAGTAGGAGTAAAGTATGATTTTTTGGGGTACAAGCAGCAAATGAAATTGCAATGATAATAAATAGAGAATATGTAATAAGGAGTAATATCTTTCAGTAATACTCAAAAAGATTAAAGACAAATGAAATATTAACTTTAGCTTTCCAATCTCATAAGTGACTTTAGGTCACCACTCTCCAAAATACCAAAGCCTTCACAAAATTTCTGGGTAATTCCTTCTCTTCCCCACTACCTAATATATATAATTCTCCCTTATCCTATTTTGTCCATTTCCTAGTACAAAATCACCTAAAAGCTAATAAGCCAAAATACAAAAGTAATAAGGACAAATAATAAAGTTGTAAAACAAAATAAAATTCTGAAAACAATAAAATTCTTAAAAACTAATTTTAATTACTTGGTGCATTACAGATTATAAGGTTCCTTAATAAAATTACACTTTAAATCCATTACCATTACCACAATTTGTCACCAGCGACCAAACGAGCAGTCATATCTTTTGTAATATTCTGTATAAAAATGAGGAAAGCCACAATACAAGGCTTATATGTAGGCAACAACTAATTAACTACTTCTAACAAATTCCCTAAGGAATTTGGTTGACAAGTCAAATTCTAACTATTTTAATATTCAATTGAACATGACATTGGTACTGATCCCAGAAGCTGGGTTTGGGACTTGTGGAAGAGCCTTCGAATACCTGGCAAGGAGGGATCCATATCAACTTCTCGAAAATATCCATGTAGAAAAGCATCATTCACATTCGATTGGCCAGTGTTTAAGTGTTGCCAAGGCACTAACAACTTTAAAAATAGTAAGTTTGGTTGCAACTTGCAAGAGAAAATGTTTGAGTATAATCTCCCCCTTTTACTTTCGGATACCTAGCTTGTACAAGTTTAGGCTTCCATCTTTCAACAGGCTAACAGCCTTTGTTTTAGTCTAATAAACCACTTTTCCGTCCTACAAGAGATGATTAGCTTTAAAAAAGCCGGAAAAAGCATTCGTACTTCACATTTATATTCCTTAAAAATAAATCAGTTATAGCGAACAATGTCTCATCTTATACAAAGAAATATGCCCAAATCTAGCATTTAAGGCATGTAAATCTTCATATGGCAATCCATTAAGCGCTGCATTGACAGAATTATTAAAAGATCCTAAACTTTCAAGTTGTTGACTTGTTATTAGACTGATATTTAGTCTTGGAATCTGCATTAACATCATTCCTTAATGAATATTAATTCAGGTAGCAAGAACCATCTTCCAACTACCAAAATATAAAATAACTCCATTCTTGATTCACCTTTGAATTTGCTTCAGATTTTACCATTTTACTATCGTTAAACTCTGAGAAAGTAATTCAGCTCAAGGATTCTATAATCGAAAGAAAGTCAAGCTAAATCTCCTTCGAATCAACCTAGTTTCAGTTGCAAATCAAAACAAATAAATTGAATATCAACGAATAATTCTGAAAAATATCAAAGCAAAATTTTTGATCAAAAGAGAAGAAAGTTCAACCAAAAGAATTTCAGTAGAAAGTTTTAGTTTGAAATAAAAAAAGAAACAAAAACTCAAATTAATTGAGTTCAGTTGCTGTGGTACAATATTGAAAACTATGATATGATGAAAATTTCCATAGTTGTAACTTGTAAGATAAAAAGGAAATAACTTAGAGAGAAAAAAAATACAATGATATTGCCAAAATATTTACTCTTGCTTTGGGTTTTGCTGGTGACTACCTTTAAAAGACCTCATTTTGTCGATTTGGCAAACACTTTATTTGAAAATAGCTGCTGCATGTTGCCATGTTTATAGGCGGATGATCTTCACTTCTTGCTTTTTATACATGTGGTTTCATGGCTTTATCATCGAAGTTAAAAAGTGACTGGTCAGTTTTTATAGGAGCTCCTTGAAATATTGTGACTCTGTCTTTCAACTGGCTAAAATTTTACAACAGTGAGGAATTTTCCTGGCTGGTACATGCAAGTGAACATAGAGAATTAGAGACATACATGCATATAGTTTTTAGACACTTGTGAGTGAAAATTCTATTTAATTACAGCTCAAGCGCCCAAGTCAATGGAGTATTACAGAACCATGTGGAACTGTGGAAATCTAGAAAGAGACCTCATGAATTTAGAACTTTCTGTACTCTGCCAGGTGCGTCTAGTCTTGTCCCTTGCTTTAATATAACAAGTTATTACCAGATATGGATTTGGGACAAGTTATACAGAGAGAGATAAATCATTGAAGGGGGAGTAGCAGCTAATAAAATTTGATAATCCTTGAGTAACCTACAGGAAATAAAACGCAATTGAGTTAATACAATTCGTGGGGTTTCTACACTAGTAAACGTTTGTGAACTCAGTGTTTCAATTGCCAAAAATATTAATTGATACAATTGAATGGAACAAGGTTTCTTCATTCTCATTTGAATGAAGCAGAAAATATGTCTCCAGATTGTTTCATTGACTTTTTTTCATAAAATACCTTTTCACACACCAAACCAACACCATAAGATAGCATCTATTGTTCTTTAGGACTGAACGAATCCGAACTGAACTAAATCTCAGAATCAACAAGAATTGAAGTGTACTTAGCTGAAGTTTTCTGAATTAAGTCCAAAAGAATAGGGCCTAAGTTTCTCCAGCAAATTACTCCTGAGTTCAGGGTTAGCTGTGGCAGTCTTAATTACACTAACTTGCTTGCAGTATTACAGAGACAATTTATTTCAGAAGATTGGGATACATTTCATAATTGACAATTTTACATGCCAACAATTGTGATAGATTCCTCCTAAACTCACGTATAATTAAAAAATAAGCTATCAAGTTCCCTAATTTCAAAAGAAGCTGTTTCCAAATGACACTATTGAATCTTGGTGCAAAAACATTAGACTTCTATGATCTACTACTTTTTCTTTCTAAGCATATCCACTAGATCTAACAAGTTGACCTTAAGCTAGCCAAGCTTAAGTTCCAAAGCTGGTTAATACTCTGTTTAACAATCCAGCCAAATAGTGTATGCATAGTTGCTAATTTGGTATTGAATATTGCAAAGCCCCATTGACAAGTTAACTATTAGTGTTGTTTTGTTAAAATGTTTGTTTACCCAAATGGTTTCATTCCTCTCATTTTACTATTCTATAAATTCATGATGTGGTTTTGGAAGTATTCATTTCTTTAGCTTCCGAAATGGACTATTTTCTGATCCTGCCTTTCTAATCACTGGATTGCAGGCTTGGCATCAAAGAAATGTGTGCCTTGTAACTCAGAGGATATACGACCCATGAGGGAAGATCTAGCGAATGAATTGATTGCAGAGGTTTGTACTGTAAAGTTCTTTGGTTTATCTATTCTGTTCATTCTCATCTAGGCAAATTGTTTCAGTTCAATTCATGTTTAGAAAGTATTCCACTGGAGATGCATGAATATGTCACAAAATGATACAAAAATTTAAGCCAGCCTGCTTACTTCTATCTGTAATTGTATTTATTCATCTAGGTTCCTGGTTGGAATCTGGTCAATGAAGAAGGTAAACTGAAACTCAGCCGTTCATGGAAAGTAAAGACCTTTACGAAAGGGCTAGAGTTCTTTCAGGCTGTAGCTAATGTTGCTGAAGCAGAAGGTATATCACATTATTACTTGTGACATAGACTTGTCAGGATTTGTAGTATAGTTTTAAAGACAAATGAATCCTGGTGTCAGCCACAATGAATTTCAAGTTCTTTTTTTTCCTCTCAAATACAACAGGTCACCACCCAGATCTGCATCTTGTGGGTTGGAACAATATCACAGTCGAAATATGGACTCATTCTGTTGGTAAGGGCTTAAAATGTCTGTACTTGAGTATCTGCTTTAATAATTATTCCAAAGGCTTGCTTGCCACATACTTCTCCCACGCCCCCACGCCCCCTGCTCTGATGTTCAGATTTCTGACTGCCTATATTACCATGTTGTTGCTTTGTTACAGCCAGAAATAAGAGACTTTTTTTGTGTTAGAAAAAAAGCTACTAGCGTAGAAGCTATTAGCTTCTTAAGAAAAAAAAAATCTGAATTAATTGAGTCTGAAATATTAGCCTGGTTTGAGAACGTACTGAAACTAATGCTTTATTTCTATCACCTAGCCTTTCGGAACCAGAATGTTTTCCTTCTATATCAATTTCTCTTGGAAAACAAGAAAAATGCTTCGGAGACAGAATTGTTTATATGACTTAGTGAGCACAATGGTTATTAGAAGTGTGAATGGCTCAGTATAACTGTAGAAGCCTAGAAGGCATATTGCAGAAACTTTAATGGTAGTTGGTGCTCTTTTCTATCTGCATACTTGTTCTGACCTGTAGCGGTGGTAAAAAAATTGAAGATTATGTATGGGTGAAATGAAAGTAATTTTTAAACCTTTTAAACAATTAGGAGAGAACACACCAAGATTGAATATGAGATTTATGAAAGTTAGGATAGAAGGTAATGGTGTATACTTTAATATATTTTGCCTTTTTTTTGGCATCAATTTGTTTAGCACTTCTTTTCTGCATAAAACGCTTCTCATGTTTGGATCATGGAAAATCATTTTGTCGCTCCGACTTTGAGAGCACAATTTTCAATGCTCTAGTCATACAGGAGTGCCAAAATCAAAATTAAGTGTGGCAAGCTCAGTTCCCTTGGATAATCTGTGAGAATTGAATGTATGGTCAAACCTTAAGGATTAAGATATTTGGGTAATCTGATCCTGAGTCGTAAAAACCATTTTTACATGTAATTGGTATGATTAATAGATAGGTGATGGAGGCTCTATGTCTCTGTCTCTCCGTCTCTCTCTCCAGGTAGGTTGTTGGTTAGAGGCAGTATTGGACCTTGATTGTTCTGTTTTCATTTTTCATCAGCTTTTTCATAACTTTTCATTTTAGAAATTTGGGAACTTTTGTAATAGCTTATATTCCTTTCCTTTTTTAACCAGCTTTAGCTTTTGAGCTTTTTTGCCTTCTCAGTTAGGCTGCTTTTTAGAGGCATTTTTAGACCCTTAATGCTGGTCTGTGGTATAAATTTGCAGGGCCGGTTAATAACCTGTGCAACCAGACCAGTTGCACAGGGCCTGCAAATTTTAGGGGCCCAATTTTAGTTGAGGCCCAAATACATGTTAATTAAAAAAAAAAACCCAAAGTAACATAGCAAAAGCAACCAGCAGCCAACTACTCCATCTTCTATTCCCCGCAATCCCGCATGTTTCGTTCATCTTCTTGGTTTTGACGAAAAGATGAAACTTTCATCTTCTTCCTCTTAATTACATTCAATTACCCATTTAAAAAAAAACCTTCCATATTTCCCTCCTTTAATTAATTTTGCTCACAAGTTTTTATTTTACCAAAATTACAACCCATCAATTACTTAATTTCAGCATTTAGTGTTAGTAACTAAAAGCAATGGAAGATTTATCATCCTTTTTTTCCCAATTAAATTCCTTAATTTTTGTATATCAAATGGCTAAATTTTCAACCCCATATAAATCTCAATTAAATCCCAATTTCTTCATCAATTTGCAACAATATCAGTATTTGAATTTCATTTTGAGAGGAAAGAAGAAGATAAAGCAATATACATTCATAGATCTACTCATCATCTACTGCAAAATCAATCTTTTCAAGGTATGTTTTAATTTTCTTTTCTTTTTAATTCACCAAACAAATTTTCATAATTAAATTCAATTTATTCTTATCCTTTTTTTCTGTTTTAATTTTCGTTTTAAATCTTTAATTTTATCTAAAAATTTAATGAAATTGCAGAATTTTTTTGATATATATGATTGAGTTCAATGAGTTGTTAATTCTTAATTTTCGTTTTTCGATTTATCTAATCATCTTAATATGTCCTTTATATTTTGTTTATTTTTGATATATATGGTTGAGTTTAATGAGTATTTGGTGCTGATCTTTTATGAATATGTAATATGATAATATTTTGGAATAAAATAAAATTAGCAAGTTGCACTTTTTTTTACTCCGTAAAATTTTTAAAAGTAGGGGCCTCATTTTTTTACTTTAGAACAAGATTATAACAGGGCCCCAAAAAAGATTGAGCCGGCCCCGTAAATTTGGTTCGGTTTTCCATTTTTCATCGTCTTTTCCATAAATTATCTTTTTTTATTGGGAAAATTTGTTGTAGCGTATCTTCCTTTTCATTTCATAAGCATCTTTAGCTTTTAAGCTGTTTGCCTTTTCATGTAGGCTTTTAGTTAGAGGCATTTTAAGACCTTATCATGTAGGCTTTTAGTTAGAGGCATTGACATTTATTAATTTATGATTTTTGAGTGTTTTCACATACTATCTCTCTTATTTTTAACTAACTTTAGTAAAATTACATTTTTTTTTCCACTTTTTTCTATACTCTCTCTCTCTCTCACTCTCACTCTCACTTTTGTATATAACTTTTAATCATTTTCTTTTCCGCCTACTTCCAATCAATTTTTTGATATTGATGAAAATTCAAGCGAGTAAATAGTATATACTTATATGATTTGGGAAGAGACTCATATTAGATGAAAACTTGGAAAGCCTTCCCATTTCAAAATTTTAACCAAGATCAATCACAATTGATATGGTAACTCTGCAATATGTAACAGTGAAGTCATCTGTATCCAATGTTTAACATAGAGTTGGTTTACAATGTGCAGGAGGGCTTACAGAAAATGACTTCATTCTCGCGGCAAAGATCAGCGCTCTCGACCTTGCACACCTCCTCAGGATTAAGCCTAAGTGAATGAAAATTATCCAACCATCTTTTCAACATAATAATGTTAATAACTAGTTACCCTGGTTTTGCATTAGCTAGCTTAGTAAAATACATGTTCTCAGTTAAGAAGTTAGACTGGTTTTGTAGTAGCTAGAAAAATACATGTTCTCAAGTAATAACTTAGCCTGTTTTTGTAATAGCTTCAAAGCTGAATGTTTTCATTTTCTTTAACTTTTTGAGCTTTTGGCTAGTAAGAATCATTTTCTTTAACAAACACCTTTTGAGGTTTGAAGGTCCTAAAAGATGCTGATTGCACTACTGTGAATTTTTTTTTTTTTTTTTTTGTGTTTGGATCCTTTAGATTTCATAATTTATAAAGCTATATCATGGCTTACTTTTAAATATTAAACCAACAAATTAAAATGGGTTGATAGTCAAATTCAAACAAAATCTAGAATTATAGTAAAAAAAAAGGAAAATAAATATTAAATTATGGAGCATAACTGTCAAGTAACTAGCAGTACACTATAATTCATCAATCAACTCCTTTTACATCCAAAAAACAATTGGGGGGGGGGGGGGGGGGAGTCCCAACTGTTATTAATCTTTCAACAAATATTCCCAACTATTGATTGTCAGCCCAAACTTTGAGGAATATTTTACAAAAAATAAAAAATAAAAATATCTCAACTAATGATTATCTTCTAAAAGCAATATCAAGATGGGATTGTTTTAAGATAGGGCTAAGGCTCTGGTCTGAACGGATTAGGTGGGGTATTATTTTATGAGAGTATAAAATTAAAATAAAGCTGAACTGATCTGATTTGAATAAGTCTGATCTGATCTGATTACTGTAGCTTTTAAGTCCAAAAGAACAGGGCCTAACTTAAGAATTCTTGAGACTATTTTTGAAAGACCATAAAATTAGTTGGGATTGTTGTTATCAAGTTTTTCAAATTAAATTACCCATAAACTTGAGCAACTGTGTAATCTAAGCAAGTGCAGCCATACAAACAACTTCTCTTTAGATTAATCACCATGTTCAATTTTAATTGACAGCATGAACTATCAAAATAATGATACTCTACTATTACAAATCATTTATTTCTACGCTTAACACGAATGCCCTAAACTATTACTAAACATTGAGGAAAGAAGAAAGAATTTTAATTGCTATGTCCTGTTCGGCGTACATTTCGGACCAGCATTTTTCTTCCAGAAATTCTCCCTTACCATTCTTGGATACCTATATAATCATAGGTTAATATAATGCAAAGAGTTACAACAGACTGATGCTTGATGTCCAAAGGTGTCTCAGAGGCTTTGTTTGAGGAGCAACACACCTTCTTTGGAAGACTAATGTAATATAGACTGAATGTTTTACATTTGATTGATAAACCTGTCCAAGAACAAAATCTTGATGTTAGCAAAGAGGCATTCATTCAGTTCAAATTCAAATCGTCTATCACAGAGCCTAAAGAAAATTAGTTTGTTGATGCACCAAGAAACTAGGTTGCACCAAGTCGGGGACGGGAAAAAAAGCAAATACGGATATGGGGATTGAAAAGTGATAACAGCAAATTTAAAAAATTAGATGAAATGCAAATGGGTACAGCGCAACCATTAATAAAAGTATCGGTATCGTCCCTGATACGGAGAAGGATTAGGTACGGGGACGGCGGTCATATTCACATTATGGAGAATATCTTCACTCTCAATAGTGACATACAAGTCGATAACGAAGGAATCATTGAGAAATGAGATTTCCAATCAAGGGGAAAGAAGAGAAAATGCAAACACCAAAATTATGCATAGAAAATTACATTTTTCATAAAAAAAATAATAATAAAGCTTTGTTCTTTTGGACTAAATTAATCTGAACTGAACTGAACTAAATACTAGACTAACTTAACAGTGGAATTGAATCCAAAAGAACAGGGGCAAAGCAATTTGACAGTAGCTACAATATTAGAGATTTGGCGTTGAAATGCTTGTATAGTTATTGAGCATGGCAAACACAGCCCTAAGAATAATCATATCACATTTCCCACCTTGTTACCTATCACTAATACTGCCTTAATTCTAAACTAATGCAAACTAATGAAGATTGAAGACTGCTTTCTGAAACATCTTTATTAGTGCCTAGCCTCTCTTCAATGATTATTTATGGTTTTTCTTCTATTCTCTTTTTTCTGCTCTTTAATACTAGTAGCAGGCATTAACTTTGTCAACATGAAAAAGTTTTTTCACCTGGAAAACATGCATAACAAAGAAGTGCCCTTTTAAAGAATCTCAATGACCCGTTATTATAAGGTCAATTCTAAGTTCTAACACACACCCTAGACCACAAAAAGAAGCATCCCAAACTATTTTACTCTCACTAGGCTGCAATTGTCATTGCGGCTGAAAGTATGGACAACTGTTATTTGCAAAAGTTTACAAAAGATTAGGCAAAGGGTTTTTAACTGAGGCACCATCACCATTTCATCTGCCAGTTTATAAAGGCATTTAATACGGTATAAAACTATAAATGTCCACAATACTATCACAGCATCATAGCGGTATATAGTAAGTTAAAGTATAACATACACATAAATCTAGCATAAACTTGTGTCTGCTAACTCTTTAAAGTGTAAGCATGCCCACCGTAAAAAATATTTGCAACAGAAAGAATCCTCTATCAATCACCAATTCAAGGCCTTCACACTTTTCACCATTCAACATAAAACATAATGTAGTTGGAATTTATAATAATCATAACCCAAGAAGGCAACATCATCAAAATACAAATAAGATCCTGAATTTGATTTGTCATATCCTCCAAGACTCTAAAAACTCTTAGCTAGATTCCGAACAACCAACTTTCCTAGTACCTTCTACATTAATTGCATAGCGCAATTCACTGTCGAGCAAATTCAACGAAAAACATAAATCTACAGGCACTGCACACTTGGGCCGGCAGACGGTTATCTCACCACTCATCCATCACTAAAAGACGAGCAAATACGAAACAAACCCAGGCAGTTTATACAAATCTACACTACCTCCATTGAGTGACATAAGCACTTCAATAAATTAGTTAGGTGTAGAGTTCAATATCAGCCTAGTAACAATGCCATATGATATCATGTCATCTTACACTACCTTATCATGTTAATGGGGAATGGATCAAGAAAGTCATTGCATTTCTGCATCTAGAGGTCAATCACAGAAGACCTTACACTGCTCTTTAATCACTTAAAAAACAAATTAACTTCTGAAACAAAAAAGGGAGGGGAAAAAACTCTTGGCAAGTTCAGGTAAAATTTGTGGACCAGAACCACTCCACCTACCCACCCAGGACCCATCTTAGATTTGTTCTGGTTTTCTTCATATAAAGTAACAAGATTTAAGATTACTTGAGTTAGTGTTAGATTAAGTGGGAATCAAGCCACCAACCTCATCAATATCAAGTTGACCACAAAGAATTGTATCATGATTTCAAACAGAAGTTATCATTATCATTCCACTCATAACAAAAGGTATCATAAAGATGTACTCAAAAACATACCACAAATACAGGATAACAAATAAAAATTAAAATAAAAAACAGAAAGAAAGAGTGAAACTTTATACTCACCTCTTAAAAAGGAAAGAAAAATCAGTGTTTTTTTTTTCCAAATCATCTAGACTTGGGTTTCTGCAAAAGAGCAGTCAAATAAACCTCATTATTCTTCACCCCATTAGAATCCATCTTGCTACCAGTTGCCCATTTCACAATCTTATATCCCAATCTATTAATCAAAGGCTTATAAACCTTATCCAAATCAACCCCTTTACTAAAGAAATGATCAACCCACAAAAACCCACCACCCCTCAACACTCTATCAACATCAAACAACAAAAACTCCATAGCTGTGGTTGGGATCCACCGGTTTACGGCATGCCCACACCGGACCAAGTCGACAACCCCGTCGAATACCGGCAACCGCTGCTGCAGTGGCGCGTGCAATGGCACCACCCCTCTAAGAGCATTGAATTCACTATAAGGGGCACCTAAATTCATGGTAGTAGTCAAAACAGTAACATTTCTCTCCTTCATTGTAGCAGCAAAAGCTCCTGTACCACCCCCAATATCAACCCCTAAACGAATCACAGAATTAGCCCTTTTAGCAATGTCCAAAAGCTGGGGAATAGTGAGATCAATCTCAGATTTGTAAGACAAAAACTGAGTCGAATCAAGAGTTGAATCAAAACCCAATTTAGGGTTCAAGCATTTGAAGCTCCTACAAGTAGCAGAAGGGTAATTACTCCAAATAACATTAGAATCAAGGTTTGACAATCTAGGGTTAGATGGGGTTCTTGCGAAACATCTTCTCCTAGGAAGGGGATGACACCCACGAAGCATCAGAGATTCAGCAAGTTGCGAATCTTTAGGACAAGCAGCAAAAGGGGTATAATTCATGTACTGATGAAGAAGAACAGGGTAATCATTACAAGAAGATGCAATTGGTGAAAGATTCGAGAAGATGAGAAGATCTGAAGGTGGGGTTTTGGTATTTACAGAAGTGGGAGGTTTCTGCTTGTCAGATTCAGATTGAATGCGAGTGAGATGGTTGATTGTTGCGCGAATAGTGTGAAGTTGATGAAGAAGATGTTGAGGAACAGGGGTGGTGGTTGACGAAGGTTGTTTTGGACGGAAAAAGGAAGTGGTGGAAGAAAGGTGGTAAAGAGAAAGAATGTTGGTGGCAACCATGGCTACTAAAAGAAGGAAATTTAGAGACATTGTGAATGACATTGCCATTGGAATTGAAGTTGGGGATTTTGATTTTGTTGAAATCAACTGAATTGAATTGAGTTTGGCTTGGTTTGGTTTGATTTGTGGGGGCAAAAGCACTTACTACTAGGCACCACTGAACACTGTCCAAGTAGCAGCTGGGAGAGTGAGAGGAGTAAACTCAAAGTCCGTGTTGAAAACTGAAAAAAAATAAAAATATATTCCTTTTTTTTTTATGTGATTTTATTTCTAGATCTGAAAAAAATAAATATATAAGCGAAGCGATTCTCTGAGACATTGCTACACATATCCACCGGGTTAACAACCCACTACTAATATATCAATTAAATAACTAGTTTTTTATGCACGTTTTGCGTGTAATGGTATTTTAAATACATGTATTAATCTTCCTAAACAAACTTTATATAATAAAAAAAAACTTTTTCTTTTTTATTCGGTCATCCCACAACAATGAACGAAAGAAAATTTTTATTTACCATATTTTATTGGGTACCAAATTTCTACGATAATCATAATGTAAAATTTTTATTTGTGAAATATATCAATAAGGATGTCTATTTATAGAGAATTTTAAAATATTAATTTTAAAATTTTTTGTTTTATTTTTTCGAATTTTATATTTTGTACTATTTTCATTTTAAAAAGTTCAAAAATTGTAATAAATTTCCTTAATAATTAGCGGGCGATACAAATTGAGATTTTAGAAAGTATTGGGGGTAAGATGGACATTTCGAGGGACACACCATGGCTCCTCTTGGCTTATATAATAGAGATAATCGGCTTATATAATAGAGATATTATCTCTATTATATAAGCCAAGGGGGAGTAATGGTGTCCCCCCTCGAAATGTCTAATGTACCCCTCAAAACTTTCTAAAATCTTAATTTGTATCACCCCCTATTTATTACAAAAAGTTATTACAGTTTTGAACTTTTTTAAATGAAAATAGTACAAAATATAAAATTCAAAAAAATAAAACAAAAATTTCAAAATTAATATTTTTAAATTCTCTATAAATAGACATCCATATTGATATATTTCATAAAAAAAATTGCATTTTGATCATCGTAGAAATTTGGTAGCCAATAGAATATGGTAGATAAAACTTTTCTTTCGTTCATTGTTGTGGGATGACCGAATGAAAGGAAATTTTTTTTTAATTAAAAAAGTTTATTTAGACAGATTAATAGATGTATTTAACATATTATCGCACGCAAAGCGTGCATAAAATGCTAGTTTATATTAAGTGAGACTCTATTATCAATGCCCTCAATATCTCGATCTCTTTATTAGTGGCGGACTGGTGGGTAGTCAATCCAATGGGTAAACTAAGTTTTTTCCATTCTTTTGTTAGTGTGTTGGAGATTTATCACTTTTATGTGTGAACGATTCTAGAGTTTACTCTCCATAAAAATGAACAATTTCAAAAGTATATAATGGTATTCATCCTATGTACGGTAGGGGTGAACTTTAGTGGGTATCTCCGTATCTGATTTTTGGGTATCCGAAAAGGTGGGTATCCACATTTTCGGATAGTTGAAAATGCAGCCCATGACCAGACCGACCCACTAAAAGCGGGTACGCGGAAGTTGGGTACCCGTTTTTAGCAGATCGGGTCAGGCAGTACCCATATAGCAATGTTGCATTTGTTGCTAAAAGTTGGTGACTTGTATTTGTTACACTATCAAACAACATCCCACTAAATATATTATATACCTATTAACTAATAATAATTAATTAATACCAACATTGTCTTGGTCTAGTGGTGCCAGGGGCTAGATTTGGTAGGGAGAACCATGGTTCAATCCCCCACAAGCACGTTGGGAGGAGTTTAAAACCTTAATCCGAGGACGCGCTCCGAATCCGGATTAGCCCAAAAAGGCTAAACCGGGTGGGTACACCAAAAAAAAAAATTAATTAATTAGAACAAAAACAAAAGATAGATAGTGAAAGTGGACCAGAATGGCTAAACGTATCAGGTAATCAGGTATCACAGCAGCATATTATGAATTTATGATAGAATTATACTCCGTAGCATTTTTAATGAACTTCACAGCGGCATGACATTTTTTATTTACATTTTTAGCATTTTTAAAGCACCATTAAAGCATGTTTCATTATAAATTGTTAAATTCGATTGAACATTAAAAAAAGGGATCTGGGCAACCCAATATATAAGAGGAGAGTTATGTCACTTACAAGTCATATGAGGTTCCTTTTATAATCGATTGGTAATAGGAGATTAACTCCTACATTTATAAGTTAGTTTAGTCTCTATTCATCTTTCGACGTGGGACATTCGTTAGTGCATCATATGAGTTCAACATAAATTTATAATGAAATCCTCTATATTCTCACGAAATCTACTTAGTAATTTTAGCATTAGCAATTATGAATTTATGATAGCATTATAGCAAGAATGTTAACACTCGAACAACCCACCACATATCTGCCGGGAAAAACCACCAGCTAGAGGGTAGCGTCGTTAATTAAGGTAGAGAAACTGAAAAACCCTAAATGGAGGCTCTTGAAACTTTGAAAGTTGAAAGGCTGAAAATTGTAAATGACCAAGGACTCGTTTACTTTAGCTAAACTGAATTGAATTGAGTTGAACTGAAAGTAATATTTTATAAGAGAAGGAAATTGAGAGCTGAACTGAACTGGACTAAATTGAATTGAATTTAAGCTGAAGTAAACAAGCCTTAAATGGGCCTGTTTTTTTTAAGTCATACACATTACACAGATACACTGCTGCCATGTTTTTTTATTAAAAAAAAAAATCGGGCCAGGCGGGTACCCAGGCCAAAATTTATGACCTCTACCCAGCCCTGCTTGCTTATAAATTTGCGGTCGGATACCCGACCCGATAAAAACATCATATTGCCCGACATTTTCAATGCGGGTTAGTAGGTCAGCTGGGTCGGGTCAGCCGAGTCGGGTTTTTTTGCACGCCGCTAATGTACGTATAAGATTTCAATTTAAATGAATATTATTAGTATAAGATTTAATGAATATTATTCGAATTTAATAATTAGACCAATTGAAAATTTATCATCAACAATGGACCTTAATTCATTATCAATCTTTGACATATGTTTATTATTTTATGGTTAATTTTATGCTTTTTATAGTTTTCATTTTATTTTTTCTCTTAGACATCAGAAATCATAAGGATATGAGCAACCATAAAGATATTTATATCATTTCCCATCTCTCTCCTTTTTTACTCAAGACATATCACAATTTTTTTCCTCCAAATTACTTCTCACTATCTCCTCCATCCTTTTACTCATGGGTTCTTTCTTAAATTTTTCAATAAGTATCTTTTCTCACTTTCTCTTTCCTATTTACATATATGCCACTATATATTTTCTCTCTTATCAATATGAGATTAATGGGAAAAATTGGAAAAATATGAAAAATTATACTCATTTTATAGAGTAATTTTGATGGTTCAAAATACAATTCCAACCTCAAAGCTATAGGCTTCATTATTAAGATCATAAAGGAGAACTCATACTTTCGGCAACGAAACAAAATCATTCCGATACAAATATTATATTTGTAGAGGCCCTAACTCTAAGAGAAGGACTTTTTTCTTAGGCCATGCCTCCCCTTTAGTAGCCGAAGCTACAACACTTCGTAGCAGTCTCCTTTGTGCTCGTCAACATAACTTCACTTCTTTTTTTTAAGGAGATTGTAACACCCCTACCATTGGATGAACCGGAACCCACTAGTAGATATTGTTGGAACATTTATGAATAAATGGGCTAAGGCATTGCACAATAGTTAAGTAGGCTAGGCAAAAGAACCCAAGAGGCAGAGAACATTTCGCGGCCCGTGAAGAGGTTTTCGCACCTCGAGAAAACCTACTCGAAAATCTGGGCATATATTGCCCAGTGCTCGCACCCCGCGAGAGGCCTTCGCACCCTGCGACGGGTTTTTCGCACCCCGTGAAAAAGTCTCTGGAAAATTCGAATGGTTTGTTCGAATTCTTGGATTCTTTTCCTAGGATTCTTTTATGCATTTAAGCTTGTCCTTTGAGCTTCTATGCTGATGTAAAGAGGTTTAAATCAGATTGAATAAGAAGATTAAGAGTGAGCTTAGTTGATGGAATCATCATTATTCCATCCCTTAAACCAAGCTACTCTTAATTTCTGAATTCATGAGGTTTAATGTGTGGAATAAACTCAGAATTTTCAGAGTTCTTTCACCTACTTATATGCCTATAAATAGGTATGTATTTGTTCATTGCAATACACAAGAATCACAAGAAATCTTTGAAAATTCTAAGTGCTTATACAACTTGTTAGCATGTGGATATCTCTAGCTAATTTATCTAAGTGTGATTCCAAACACAAGTTCCTTTTGTTCTTATACTCTTGAGATCACTTGAGTGTAAGGTTTTGTTCTCCGTTGTATCTCACTAATCATTCGTGGTAACCCGATGATCTATAAGGGGCGAATTGAATTAGTAGGAAAGTGTATTTCCACGCCTTAGAAGGTCAATCATCATCATCATCCTTGCTCATCACCAACAGATATTGTCCTCTTTGGACCCTAGCCTGCAAAGATTTGTTTTGGAGTGAAAATGACCCACGCAAAAGGCCTCTACTAGATAGTTGAGGTATCCATCTCTATCCAAAGAAGACTCCTTTCCCCTCAACTTTCGATGTGGGATGACTTTGGTATCAGAGTTAGGTCCCATTTTGGTGTCTTGTAGTGCCTTTGGGGACGCAAGCCCCCTTTAAGGGGTGGGGAAAGGGAGTAAAAACCAGCCCGAAGTTGAGGAGAACGAAGTCTTCTTCATATAGAGATGGATACCTCAACCTAGTAGAGGCCTTTTGGGTAGAACTTCGGTTCCACATCGAAACAAATTCTTGCGGTCTAGGGCCCAAAGGGGTCAATATTTATTAGTGGGCTCCTGTTCACCCAAGGATATGGGTGTTACAGAGATAATCTAACGATCACCAATGTTTTGTAGGGTAATTTACACTGCCAGTGGAAAATTCATCTTCTTACTGAAGATATTACTAATCCTCTCCGTGATTTTGCGGCTTCATCCTCTGTGCATAATTTTTAGGAAGCTAATCGTACAGCTGACTATGTGGCGTCTGGATGTTTATGCACACAAATATGAAATATATGTCTTTTTCTGGATGCTAAAATTTCCTGATATTTAAGATGTTTTTTTTTCGAGAGAAAGACGTCATGAAATTTACTTGTATATCTTTCCTTAAAAAAAATCAAAATATATATTATCAAAATAATCATAATATAAAAAAATCCGAATTAATAACAAATAGTTTTTGGAATTTTTTTGTGGCTCACAAATAACCTTTATGGATCCAATTTATAGCCAAAATTAGAAGGAAAAAATCTTTAAAATATATCATTTTAAGTGGCTGATTTATGCTTACGTTACATTGAAAAATTGTTCAGTTGAAGTTTTGAGCCTCATTTATGCTTATACTAGCTTTCTATGCACGCTATGCGTGCGTGTATTTTGAGCTTAAATGTTATTTAGTAGTAAAAAATCAAAACAAAAACTCCGTAGCTAAGCTGACATCTATTTTACGATGGGAAAAAATATTGTACATATAAATAGTAACTAAAAACATATTAGTTAGAAGTATAAATAATTAAATTGGCTCTTATAATCACAGCCCCGGATTTAATTTAATTTAATCCATGTTATGTGTGAGGTAATAATTTTGGCAAAGCCTTTCACAATTAAAAAAAAAACCCACAAACGAATTGAAGGTTTGCATAGAATTCACATCGATTTTGCAATAGTAAAAAATTAGGAAAAAACAAACAATTTTTTTTTACGGGAACAAATTTGTTTATTAATGTATTTCAATTTTTACAATAATATTACCTCTGTTTTTTTTTAGTTTACTCACTTGGGTTTATTAAAACCAAGAAATCAATTGGGAACAGGAGAAAAAAATAAATGATGATAAAAGTTATATAAAAAGTAAGAGAGAGTGCATGAAAAGAGAGAAAAGAGGGTAATTTTATTGAAGTTAGTCAAAAATAAGAGAGAGTATAAAAAATGTGAAAGTATTGGGTCAGACGGTCTGACCAGACAATCTGGTCAGACGGCTGACCCTTATAATGAATTATAATGGTGAAAAACTTCGGGAGGCTATAACTTTGCGCTCGGGTGTCGGATCGGGGCATATGATATGTCGAAATTGATTAATTTTTCGAGACGAACGCAATTGCAAATATCCGAAGGGGATTTGGCCACCGGAAATCGCCAAACGAGGCATCTAAAGGCCTCAAAATGCAAAAAAACGTATTTTGTCCAAGTTAGTTACAAAATGTGTCCATGTTTTACAATATGTGTCCATGTTTAAACAATATGTGTCAAGGTTTACAAATAGGTGTCCAGGTTTACAAATACGTATCTAGGGTTAACAATATGTGTCCAGGTTTGTCCAGGTGTGTTCAGATTTGTTCATATTTGTCCAGGTTTGTACATATTTGTTCAGGTTTGTCAACATTAGTCCAGGTTTGCATGTCCAAGTGTGTCCAGATTTATCCAGATTTGTCCATGTTTGTTTACATTTGTCCATGTTTGTCTAGATTTGTCCAGGTTTGTTCATATATTTGTCCAGGTTTGTTCATATATTTGTCCAGGTTTGTTCATATTTGTCCAGGTTTGTCCACATTTGTCCAGGTTTGCATGTTCAGGTGTGTCCAGATTTATCCAGATTTGTCAATGTTTGTCTAGATTTGTCCAGGTTTGTTCATATTTGTTCAGATTTGTCCACATTTGTCCAGGTTTGTCCATATTTTTCCAGGTTTGCATGTTCAGATTTGTCCACATTTGTCCATGTTTGTTTAGATTTGTCCATGTTTGTCTAGATTTGTCCAGGTTTGTTCATATTTGTCCAGGTTTGTCCACATTTGTCCAGGGTTACAAATTGTGTCCAGGTTTTAAATGTGTCCATTTCTGTTTCCAGGTTTACAAATGTGTCCAGGTCTACCAATACATGTCCAGATTTAACAGCATGTGTCCAGATTAAACACATATGTGTCCAGATTCAACAATATGTGTTCAGGTCCAGTGAACTGGTCTGACAGAAACGTTACTGTCAGACCGGTCTGACACAATACCTTCTCTATACTTGACAATCATAAATTAATAGGATAATAAATTTGAGAAGTGAGTAAATTAAAAAAAAAACGAAGGGAATATAATCTTAGTTTTTTAAAATAAAATTTCATACGTGAAAATAGGGAAAAACTTGTTTCAATTTGTTTTAAGACTTATGAATTAAAATTATTACATACCCGTAATTTTTATAAATTAAGATTCAAATCTTGGAAGATTTAAAGATATATGAAAAAAATTACTTGATATTTAATTATTATTGTAGTTAACACTTAGTGCCTTAGCATAGAATTAAATAGTAACACAACTGCACAAACGTAAGATTAGAAAACATATATACAATATAATTGAAAATAAGCAATAAATAACATGGGAAGATAATAAGAAGCACTTATTATTCGTCAAATTCTTACTTTTCTACATAATTATAAACAAAATAAAAGGTTCATCAATTATACTCTTTCTCCTATCAAATTTATACAATAATAAAAAAAAGTAAAAAATTTGTGTAAAAAATTATATAAAGGATTGGAGCAAAGTTGTCATTATGAAGAGTGAACTAGTTTTTTCCCCGTTCAATAAACGTGGTCATTTTAAAAAATAAATTGAGAGAGAATATTATTAATTTGAATCAAATTGATTTATCTTATTTTTTAAAAAAATAAATTTTAAAATATATAAAAGTTATAAGACATTAATTATTAAGAAATAACAAAAGAATTCTAGACATCTAATACTAAATGAAAGGGTAAGTATTTAAATTATCTTGAGAAAAAAGGGAAAAAAGTCATTAAGCTTAAAAATGACACATGGCAGCGCTTAAGCAGAGATTAGCAAATGAATGACACGTTTTAAATATTTAATTATAGATTATAGATATGAGGGTGTTATGAAAATTTTATTTTATCATAATTACGAAAAATACCATATGAGATACAAAATTTGTATATCAATTTGAGAAAGGTACTCTAAAAGATGCGTTTTTTTTTTTTTTTTTTTTTTTTGCAATTGTGAAGGTTTATCAACTCATTAGCTGATAATGAATGAGTTACCTACTCATTCCACTAAGGCTCTATTCTTTAGCTTGAATGAATTTGAATTGAAGTAAATGATCTTAAAAAAAGTGAAGTGAGTTGAATGGACCTGAAATGAATTGAACTTAAGAAATTTTATACTTTGTTTTTAATTTTAATTTATTATTTTTTTATCGTAGTAGCTAGGAGCGGTGGTGGCGGGATTTGTCTAAAACTAAGTATAGAAGAATATGGCCTAATTAGCCCTCGTTATATTTTTATTAATATATATGTTCAAAAATTTGACTTTTTATATAATATTAATCTATAGAAAAAAAGTCATGTTTATATTTATAATACTTGTATATACTATATACTTTTAAAATGAGTTGGGGTATGACTCGATGGTAACTGGTAAGTCCCCACGTCCCATAACCTTTCGATCCTTACTCCAACATTATGCTGGGGTACTTCCCCTCCGACCCTCCCCTTTGAGTTAGTAGCAATGTACCAGTTAATAAATTGGTGATTTTCTTACCTAATCAAAAGAAGGAAAAAAAAAAACATAATTATAAAATATTATAAAAAGTATATATACTTTCAAAATATATGCTTTTTATAATATTTTCATAATGAAATCAAAGATATTTAATATTAAAAAATATTTTTTTTTGACAAGAAAAAACTATTCAATATTATTGAAGTTTAGCTATATCATCCATTACAAGTGAAATAGCTTCAGGGGGGCTTTCTTCCACCCAAACTTGAAGACCATCAAAAGAATTACTAAGCTTTGCCATAAAGTGGGCCACCCTATTGCCTAGCCTTTTCACAAAAGAAACAAAAAACACACTACATTGCTCACTTAATTTAATAATATCAGAAACTAGGAAACCAAACTCTGACACTTCTTTCCTCCTTTGCTTTATATAGGTTTATAACTTCATGTTATCAGTTTCAACAACAACCCTTCGTAAGCCAGCTTCAAGTGCAATAAGGAGGCCATGTCTTGCAGCCAACGCCTCAGCCACATCCACCATAAAACCATCATCCATCTTCACACATGTAGCAACCATGACTTCTCCCTTCGCATCACGCATCACAGCCCCCAGTCCCACCGATTCCCCATCAAGAATAGCAGCATCAGAATTTATTTTATAAACCCCATCTCTTGGAGCCACCCATCTAACTCTTTCCACTATAGTAGACTTTGGCAATCTACCCACCCCATCAACCTCTTCAAATTCCAGCACTGCTTTCAGACAATTCTCAATCAACACTTCAGCCGTAATTTTTTTCTTCTCAAACACCCATTTGTTTCTTCTCAATCAAAAGCTCCACAAAAAATTCCACAAAAAATTCCACCATTTTTCATCTTTGATAGCAGCATACATATCAACACACCAATCAAGAAAACTAGTATGTATGACATCTGAAATGTCAAGACGAAGAGGGGAGAGACGCCACAAGTTTCGAACTTCCATACAGCTCACCAGAAGGTGCATCACCGTTTCCTCTTCCTCACCGCACATGGGACATATTGGCTCCACGACAACACCTCTTCTCCCTAAGTTAAATTTAGTAGGCAAGCCATTATGGAGGGCACGCCAACCAAAGTTTCGAACTTTAGGGATAGTTTTTGCATTCCATAAGCACTTTCATATTCCCTTAGCAGGGTTGCTCGGGCCGTCTGCATCATCTTTGCTATTGATCTCACTATAATAAGCCGTTCGAACACTGAACACTCCATTTTTTGTAAGGCTCCACGTCCACTTATCATCACACCCATAAAGCATAATTGGAATTTTCTTGATTTCCTGGATTTTCCAATGAGTAAAGATATCTTTCATCACACTTTCTTTCCATCGACCATCTTCAATAAGCTCATTTACCATCTTAATTTCACTAATTTGTCCTGAGAACCTTGGAAGGACCTGAAAAGACGACATACTTGGGATCCATGGGTCTTCCCATATATTGATGGAACTCCCACTTCCAACCACCTTCCTAGCCCCTTTTTTCACCAATGATCTAGCCGAAAGGATGGATTTCCATGTAAAACTAGCATTAGCTACCAGCCTACCACTTTAGCCTCCATAAATTCCATTGATGGGAAATATTTGCCTTTAAGAACTCTTACCATCAAAGAATCAGTATTACTAAGGATCCTCCAAGCTTGTTTTGCCAGCAAAGCTTAACCATGAAGTAATCTAACCTGAAAATTAATAATAAGACTTCATACTTTTTTCTTTCTTTCTTTTTTGATATGAAGTAATCTAACCTGAAAATAATTAGCTTAACCAAATTAAATGAATAGCTTAATCCTACACTCTTCCAAAAAAAAAAGTTAATTTTGCTTAAGCAGCTCTCCTTCCATGGTGCTCAACGTGTATCTCTTCAACTGACCAATTCCATTTCTATTTTTTCAGTTTGCTTGTTATTTTGCACTGCCATTTAATTCTCTCTTTTTTTTTAACACAATTCCTTTTCGCCATTAATTCTCTCCTCCTTCTTGTTGCTCTCCCACTTTCATCCTTATCAAGTTCTGAATTTAATAGTTATTGAAGAAGTTGTATCAATTGCACAAAAAACATAGTACCCCAGATACTGAAATTAAGCCACTTCATCAAAAATCACTTTTTTCTGTGGCAATCTCACCTTCAATTTTGATGGGTTTTCTTCAATTTATTGAAGCTGTTCTCATCTTCTTTCGTTCTTGGGATTGTTGGGCGAAGAGCTTTTATTTCTTTTCAACCTAAAACCAAACTTTTTCTTACTTCTCTTTTGTTGCAACTTTGAATTTTGGGGAAAAAATCTTTCAATTTCTGGGTTTTAGGAAAATTAAATAATAGAAAAGGTTTCAATTTCATTTTTTTTTTTCTTCCTGTTTTTGGGTTACCCAAAATGGAAAATGATTCACTTCTGCCATTGATAAGGCAGCAAGTACCTCCAGCACCTTTATCTCTCTCACCACTTCCTGAAAATGAAGAAGTTTCTGTATCTTTCACTCCTTCTGAACTCAAAGATCGCCTTATTTTTGGACCTTCTATTTCATCTCCAATTGATATTCCAGTTAATGTTAAAAACCCTTTTTCGTCTTCTTCTCCTTCTACTTCTACTTCTCTCTTGGACGCACTATCTTTCTCTTCTCCAAAGCCCTCATCTCCATCTTCAGAGTATCATAATCTGTCCTTTCTATTTGACAGTTCTCAAGAGCAAGAGCAAGAGCAGCAACAGCAGCAACAATGGTTGATTGATCCCAATTACAAATTGAGGAAATCAAATCTTCATAGGTCAAAAACTGCGCCAGCAATGGCTGTTTTAGGTGATGTTAATCAAAAGAAAAAAGCTAAAGACTCACAACCTAGTTCTCAATCCATTGTTACACAAGCTTTTATGTTGCTTTTGGTTTACTTGTCATTTGGGGTTCTTATATATTGGTTAAATAGGCACCATTTTTCTGGGAGTGAGACTCACCCAATTATTGATGCTTTGTATTTCTGCATTGTGACTATGTGCACTATTGGTTATGGGGATATAACCCCTAATTCTGCCACAACTAAGTTGTTTTCAGTTTTGTTTGTCTTGGTTGGATTTGGTTTTATTGATATACTGCTTAGTGGCATGGTTACTTATGTGTTGGATTTGCAAGAGAATTACCTTCTTAAGACTGTTAAGGAAGGGAAACAAGAGGATCAAGCAAAATCTGTGATCATTGATGTGAAGAAAGGGAGGATGAGGATTAGAATGAAGGTTGCTTTGGCATTAGGTGTAGTGGTTCTGTGTATTGGAGTTGGGGTGGGTTTTATGCATTTTGTTGAGAAACTTGGGTGGGTGGACTCACTTTATCTCTCAGTTATGTCGGTTACCACGGTCGGTTATGGTGATCACGCATTTAAATCGTTGCCTGGCCGAAGCTTTGCTTCTGTTTGGTTGCTTGTATCCACACTTGCTGTTGCTAGGGCTTTTCTGTACTTGGCTGAGGCTAGAATCGACAAGCGTAATAGGTTGTTGGCAAAACGAGTGCTAGGTCAAGATATGACTGTCTCACAATTTCTTGCTGCTGATATGGACAACAATGGATTTGTGAGGTAAGAATTGAATTGGCATTTGGCTTTAGTTATTCTTTTGATCTTTTACTTGTTAAGTGAAGTTGTTTTGCAGAAGTGTGTGTTGATTATCTTATTCTAGTGAAATATTATGAATTGAAATTATAATTTAGGCTCACTTGGATGATTTGCATGTATAACTGTTCATATTCGAAGCTATTTGAAAGGTTGGTTCATGGTTCCATAGCATATGGAAACAATATGCTTTTATGTGTCCTATTGCAACCCTAAAATTCTAGTTGGTTCATGGTTCCATAGCATATGGAAACAATATGCTTTTATGTTTTTTATTGCAACCCTAAAATTCTATCTTGTGAGATAGGGGTCTGGAATGTTTAGATCTAGAAATCTATCTACTCTCCTACTGCAAGGAATGAGTCCACCTTTCACTGAATTAACCCTCTCTTTAATTTCTTTAAGCTTCAGTTCGCCACATGGCAGAAGCATGAAGAAGAAGAAAAACATAGATAGAACTTAGCTGCCTTAATCGTACTCTAGAAAGTGTTTCGAAGGTTGTTGTGTTTACTTTCGTGGTCAAGTATTCCATTTTAAGCGTACTCCATTTTAAAATTGATTTTTGTAGATAACTACCTATAGTGTCTCATTAAAGAAATAAAACTGTTTCATACGAAGTAAAACCATAAAACTGAATTTAACAATTAAATTAACGAGAATAAACCCTTATTTGTGTGGCTATTCCCTCTTGGAACATAAATTTTGGAGTCTTTTTCTGGTTTACTACATTCTGGAAGTAGTAAACAAGGAATTTCAGAATGACTAGTGAATGTTCCATGGATTTTGATGATGAAAATATGTTGAGTACGAGCTAAGAAAGTAGCATAGTTTGCTTCTGATAATAATGAGGTTGATATGCTTCCCACTCTCATCCAACTCTGACCATTGACTGGGGGGCTGTAATTAAATTGTGGCTCACTAACTCCTAAATGAATTCCTATATCAGGTCAAATTAGCACAATATTCGCAGAGTCATTATGAAATATGAGTATTATATCCAACATTTTCAAGTACTCATCTTCTTGTATCCCCTGATTTGCTGCTTCTTTCCTATATTGGAACTTGGAAGTGAACTTAGCAATTCTTAAAATTGCTCATTGTTCCAGTATTTAGGGCTTGCTATCCGATTCTGTATCCTTAAACACTCCATTTAATTCTTTAGAATGCACAAAAGGCACAATCCATTGGGATTTAGTAATGTCTTTGCTCTCCCTAATTTCCATTGGTTATCTGGTCTTTCACTCAAATATCTTGCTCAGCTTTACATAGTTCCCTAAACTCTATGCGAACTAAAAAAAGCGAATAGTGGTCGGTTTTGGGTTATTTTTTGCCCATTTTGGACAAATCGCGAATTATAAAAGCAAACTATGTAACAATGATCCTGCTTTCATGCTTTTCTTCACCAGCTTTCGTTTTTTTGCTGCTCTAATTTAGTTGGCTATGCCATAAATTCTGGATCAGATGAGAATGCTCGGCTAATTTCAAGAAACCAAGAGCTAGAACAATAAGATTTGTATCTTGTAGCAGTTTTAAAACAAAACAAATGCCAGTGAACATTGCTGTTCACTGCTTAAGCTGTTAGACACCTGCCTCAATTAATGTTGGGAAATGTTTCTCCCAATACCTAGGTGATTCTTTGAAGGAGTTGTATAATGCTCTGCAGGTTTTTTTTTTTATTTATTTTTTTAAAAAATTTATATTTTAAAGTTACCAATAAAAGAGAACTAAAAGATTCTAAAATAATAGAAACAACCAAAACCAACTAAACTAACAGCTCCAACATATAGCAATATAGCTTCAGTGTTTAGCTGCTTACTTCCTCTCAACTTATAAGGAAAGTGGAAGAAAGTAACCATTTATTTGCTTGGAACTGAGTACATTCACAACCTATTTATCTTCCCATTACAGATCCTGCAAGCTACCATAAACATCATTTGCGTATGAACAACCTCAGCTACATATGCCTCCTTTCAAAAGCCTGCATATTCCTCTGCATCCTAATCGGATTAATAGTCTCTGCAAATATCACACCATACAACATGCTGCTATAATTTTTCTTGGTGCTGAAATTTAGTAGTTTTCTCCCAATAAAGAGTATTGGTGCTGAAAGGATAAATGATGAACATTCTTATGAGTCTCATCAGCTATGTCACAGAGATCACATTGATTAACAACAAGGTGTCGAGCAGAGAGTGTATCATTAATAGTAAACCTATTCAAAATAGCTAGCCAGATAATGGAAACACTCCTTGCATTTGCATAACTATTACAGACTAGTGCTATGAGAGTGAATGTGTCCAATATTGTTGTACATCTTGCCAGTGAAAATTTACCCTGAGGCATAACCTAATTCGCTTCTGCAGAACCAAACCACTTCTTGCAATTCCAATTATTTTCATGGTCCAAGAGATGTTAGTAGGGATATTCCAATGATCTCTTCTTTTGTTGATGAGTGTGTCTTTATTTAACCCAAACTATTGCCAAAAAGCTTAGAAACATCTCCTTTGGTTACAAGACTCAAAATGCTATTAATTCTAACTTTGTCCTGCCTTTGGAAGAACAAATGATCCAATAAAACAGAAGCTTTTCTTGACTGATCATCACTTCTTGTTCGAAGAAATAACCTACTAAACCTCTAGCTTTCTTTCAAAAGCTTTTTAGGTAGAATAAAACTCTGGCTCCAGTAAGCTTGTATTCCAAATAACATTCACTAGCTATAATCTTCCTGCATGGAATTTGCTTTTCCGGCCAAGTTTTGACTCTCCCAATCATCTTCTCATATGAAGGATTGCATTAATATCAGAAGGAGAAACACCACTTGTATAAATGTTACTCTTATTTAAGTTGGCTTCCAACCCTTAAGCTTTAGAGAACTTCTCAAAATCTAACCACAATGAAATTCTATGTTACTTATACACGGATAAAGATCTGCATATCCAACTGTCCGACTCGGCTAATATTTTGAAAAAGTCACAAGTTTTTTAATTTTTAGTTAAAAATGAAGTATCCAATTATTTTGTCCTATCCGACACGACACGAGTCAACACACTTTTTTGAGGTAAATAAAAGTGTCCGAAGTAACAAAATGGAATTGGAATTTCATTAACTCTTCTCCTCAGCATGAAGCTGTGAATTAACAAAATGAACCTCTGCAGCTCTAATTGTATATTGTTTAACTTCTCCCTTGCAGTTTATATGTCTTTATCCAAATCCTGAAACTCTGTTTGATGCAGCAACTTTTACCCTTGCTTAACTTTTAGATTTATTAAAGCTTGAGCATAGCTATGCTCATTATTGTGTTTTGCTATGCTCATTATTCTCATTGGCAAAACACAAGAATGTGGCATCAAAATCTTAAATTTCCTGAGTTGAAACAGGAGCACCATTTTTTTCTTTCATTTACAGGAGTAATGCTGTAATAGCATTGAAATCTCTGATAATAAGCTCAGGTAGGCCGTAGGCTAATACCAAAAGCTAAAGATAGTAGCAAAGCCAACAAAGGCTAATACAAACAGTGAGGAATGTCTAGCTTTCCCCGACTATCCCAGATTCTATCCTAGAGGAACAAAGATAGTTGTGTTCCATATACTAGGCGAGGGGAAATTTTAGCTTAAGCTTTTTCTCCAGCTTTAGAAGGCTGTCCTTAATATCTTAAGTGCAAACAAACATGTGTTAAAGGTGGGTGATCCTCACCTTCACCTCCTCAAAGTCTTCAAGTTATATCCTGGATGCATCTCATTTTGCTCAGCAGTTTGGATTACTTCGAATAATCCAACCTTTATGTGATTTGTTTTAATAACATTTATTCCAAATTTTGTAAAGTGGACCTAGCTAATTTAAAGACCCCTTTTTTGAACCTTTTTATTTTACAAACAAAAGTTGTGTATCTGTTTTAACAACAAAATTTATTAAAACTTTTGTTCGTTAAAAAGAAATACCAAAAATAGATCACTAAATCACTTTGGGCCCACTTAATTTTTTAGATAAATATTGGATTATTACAGAATAATCCAAAGGTTAGATTATTAAACAAAATCACAAAAAGGTTGGATTATAGGTCTATTTACTGTTTGAGAATGATTATGTTAAGAATAAGCCAACCTTTGGTGTGGTGTCTATTTATTGCTTGAGAATGATATTTAACACCCAATTTGTTGCTGTTGATGTTGTTAGTTATAGGCATCATTGACTAGTAGTTGTAGGCATTATTGAATGATCAATTGTTAGAAGCATAACTTAGCTTAGTTTTTAATTTGGTAGGAATACATATTTTTTTACTACTTTTGTATGATATTGATGAATTTCTGATAATTGAACTTGTTTTGTTTTTCTTGCAGTAAGTCAGAGTATGTAATCTACAAACTGAAGGAGATGGGAAAAGTGTCAGATAAAGATATTGTTCTGATTTGCAAGAAATTCGATCAGCTAGATACCGGTAACTGTGGAAAAATTACTCTAGCTGATCTTGTTCACAGTCATCATCGCCAATTATTGTAGGGTTTTTTTTTTAGACTTAGGCGGCCCTTCTTGAACTCAGTCGCTTCGATCCGAATCTCAGCAGCACAGCTTGAAAGGGAATGAAACAACAACGAGCTGCGGTTTTTCGTCTTTTGAAAATGGCGTATGACTCGGAAGGTAGAAGAGGAAGACTGGTTTCTTTGTAAATACACACAAACAGTGTCATTTTTTCGATTATGTCAAATTAAGCTAAGCTCATATCTTCAATGCTTTAAGAAAGGGTAGTATTTTTTTTTATAATCATTTTTGCAATGGAATTTTGAAAGGGGTTATTTCATCTGTTGCATACTTGGATCAAACAAATTGCCCTCATATTCTTTATAGTATTGGCACACATTATGATGTGCGATATTGAAGCTCATTCATTTTGATGTTTGACAAATTTCTAGTATAGTGGCAATGGTGTTTAGCTTAAAGCTTGAAATGTGTAGTGTATTAATTTTTTTTAATTTTTTTATGTTTCCCCTATTTATCACTTAATTCTTTGGAATACCTGAGGTGAGATCCTAGGTTTGAGCTTCATTGCATGCATCTCGGACAACTTCTTCTTTTTTTTTTTTTTTTTTTTTTTTTTACAACAAGAGCAAAACAACTAAAAGAACAGGGCGAGGCCCCATGCTGTTTACAAATAATAAAGCAATGAAAATTTCGTTTCTACCCAAAGAACGGACAACTTCTTAAATCTGTTAGAAAAACGCAAAATGCAATTTTGTTTCTACCCAAATACCGTTGCAAGTTTTCTCATTAACTTTATCTATTTTTTTTTTTTTTAACAGTTTTATAAAATAGTTCATGTGGATGAGATCTGATTGTAGGTTGGATATTGATGGGTTGCTGATGAGATGACATGTTATAATATATTCTCTCCATAATATATTAACGGCAATAATTTTTAATAGGATCTTGTTTACAGACACAGGTGTTTGATAAACTTTTATAATTTTTTTTAAAATGCTATGAATTCTGTAATGCATGTCAAAATCACATATAATATCTTTGGCGTTTATTAGCTTTTTAAGAGCATATTAGCATCGGAGGCATACTCTCTAAGGGCTCGTTTACATTAGCTGAATAGAGATGAACTGAACTGAACTTAACTTAACTGAACTGAACTGAACTGAACTGAAGTGTATTAATTGAACTAAATAGAGGTAGACTGAATTAAACTGAACTGAACTGAATATAATCTGAAGTAAACAAGTCCTAAATATGCCGTGTAATATGGGCTACTTCCATGACTTGGTCCTCCCACTAGACGTAGACTTTTTTAAAATTATGGTTTCGTCTTGAATGCAATTTTGACCTATTCTAGGCCTGTTCATTAATCATCATTTGGTAACCATGTTTTTTAAAGGAAAGTTTTACGCCAATAATTTGGTTTGCTTCATAAAAATCAACAATTTGAAGTGTTGATGTCAAGCTTTCCTTTTTAAAATTATTTTATTAAGACATGTTCTTTTCAGTCCAGCTCAACTCAAGCCTAATATTCAAATTTAGTTAGATTAAGGGTGTGTTTGATTCGTTTGAAATTTTCCGACATGATCTGATTTGATCTTAAATTTTTTTATTTGATTTTAACTTTTTCTGACCTGATCTGTTTTTTCTGATTATAGTTATAATTACAGTTGTAATTTTTTTAATCCGATCTGAACTTTTCTGACCTGATATGAATTTTTCTGAACTGATCCAATTTGATATGAATTTTTCTAAATTGATCTGATCTGAATTTTTCTGAATTGATCTAATCTGAATTTTCTTAAAATAAGCACGGGAGTGCTTGTGCTTATTTAAATTGAATCAAACACACCCTAAGTTAAGTTAGATTAAACATAGCCTAATTCTTTGATTTGATTTCCACTTGATTTAATCTAAGGAAAAATGAATTTTAATAATCTTACTTTTGATGATCTTCGTTCAACAATCTCACCTCGGGTTGATTTTCAAATAAAGCCACCTTAACTTCTTTTTTTTTTGAGGGGAAGCTACCTTAATAAGTGATCTTCTTTTATTGGACTAAAATAAATAAAAAAGCTTGTCAAAATGAGTTTTGTATGTGACTTTATTTTAGTTTTTTTTTATTAAACAAGTCACTCCATTAAGAAGTTCTATGAGTAGAGCGGTCAAATTTGATATGAACTGCAACCCAACCCATTTTAACTTGTAAATTTGGGAACCTGAAATCGATCTGACATGATCAACATACACCTGTAATCAAAACGTAACATTTAATTAAGACACCTTAACACAATTGCACCTGACTCACATTGACCCAAACATGAATCACACATGTATAAACTCAACTCGCACGCAACATAAAAACGCTCAAAACCAATTATACTCGATTTAAACTCACTTTAACATGGCCCGATTCACACCTAGCCCATTTTGCATCTAACCAAAATTACACCGGAGCCAACTCGTTCTCGACCCACATTGTACCCGACTTACTTTACATCTGATCAAACTCACACCTGACTCATTTTACCCAAATTATTAATGGAGTAATAAACAATCTTGCGTGTATTTATAATTGATTAATGAGAAATCATTCTGGTACTCCGAAAATTAATATTGACTCCCCATTATGAGAGAAAAATTTTCTATGTTTAACTTATAAAGTGGAGTGCCAAAACCAATTTAAGGTGTGCCAAAATCAGTTCTGTTGTTTACTATTGTGCATTGTAACACATTGTAGAGGTATGCAATTTTTTTATGTCACGTTCTTGTGTGTTTTTTTTTTTATTTATTTTTTTTATATCTATTTTACTTTGTAAATGAAGAAAGTTGAAATACATATAGAATCTTTTATCTAAAGCAGCTAGCATGTAACCATGTGTCATTATTTTCTATTTATGAAGTATGAAATATAAGGCTTATAAGGCTCTCTTATCGAGTATCTATTTATCGAATGGCAATAATAAATCACAAGTTTTCAATGTTTAATAATAATGACATATTTCAAACATTTGCAAATTAAAATAAAAAATTTGACAAATATTGGAATAAACAATGAAATAGTGTTGAAACCAGATGTATTCTAGTAAAAAACATTCATGATAAAAAAAACTAATATCCCAATTTTCAGATTGGATTTGATATGTTATCCGAAAATACACACACCTAATAAAATCCACATATCATCTAGGACCCTGGAACCCTTACAAAAGTGTGAATTATAACTTTCTGTTATGCCCGTTCAGGAGGTTGCTTCAAGCGTTATCATAATTTTCTCCGAAATTCACACGCGTGGTCCGGGGTATCAACTAGGGATATATGTCCTTTTTCACCATCCAATCACCACCGTTGCACTCTACTGGCCCATTTTTTCGCAGCTCGAAAGAACTGGTCTTATGTGCATTTTGACCCTTCAAATGGCCTCAGTTTCTGGTTTCCACTTGCGTAGGCTCGTTTTATGACCCAACAAACACTCTAGATGATTTTCAACCACTTTCATTTTGTGACCCCAAAACCCTCCCAAAAGCTTGAATTAGCCATCTGTTTTGGGTGTTCAAGAGGTTGTTATGGGCTTGTCATCTTTTTCCTAAAATTCGCACACGTTGTTTGAGGTACCATCTCGGGGATGTATATTCCTTTTCACCATCCAGTCACCATCGTTGCATCCTATATTGTTGTTTTTCCGCCACCCGGACAAATGGGTCTTATACTCTTATGTGCATTTCGGCCGTTCAAACAACCTCGGTTGCCAATTTCCACTTGCGTATGCTCGTTTTATGAGCCAATAAAATCTCCATGTGATTTTCGGCCACTTTCATTGCAGGACCCTAGAACCCTCCAAAAGCGTGAATTATAGCCTTCTATTTTCCCCAAAATTCACATAGGTGGTCCGGATACCATCCACATATCATTGCTCACCTCTCCAACCTGCATTGACCCATTCAATAATAAGTCTGGCCCAAACGAAAAGACCCAAATAGACCCAATCTATAACCGATCTAACCTATAATAGACCCGACCCAATAATGATCTGACCCAAATGCACTTGACTCAACAGTGACCAACCTCAGTTTCAAATTAAGCAAATGGAGTTATTAATCTTTAAAGTCATGTCTTGGGAGATGTGAAAAAGTAAATGGAGCAGTTTTTTTTGAGACGAAAGGAGTAATTCTTTCTGCTATTTTTCCCATGTTGTTTTGTTTTTTAAAATGGTATACAATTGGTAATTTTTTTCCATCATGACTTCTCGACAGCTAGTAAATAACAAAACTTAGCTCTCTAAAAACACTACTCCCTCTGTCACATATTATTGGCAATGTTTGATATTATTTGTGAGAGATAAAATATTCAATTATTAACAATAGTGTGTGACAGATGGAGTAGTATAGAAGATAATCATCCTCATGAAATTTGTGTAAAGAAAAAATGATAAAGAAGTCTACAATAATCTTTAAAGCAGTAAATAAAGGAATCTCCTCCATCAAAAAAACCTTTCACACTAAAGTTTGACTGACAGAACACTTTTTTTAGTGAGATCAAAAGCATCTAGAAGTATAGCAATCTACTAAAGTGTTGGGATTTTATGAAGTTTGATAATAAGATTAATTAATCATGTCATATTGCCATGGCCCATGGCTAAAAGGGTAATCATTTCAGCATTTGACTTTGTGTCATAATTCATATTTTAGTTGACTATGATGATTATTGAACAATTAAGTTAGTTAACAGCATAGGGTTATGACTGATTAGGGTTTTTTTAGTACATGATTTACTAATGATTCATTAACCCTTTTAATTTACAATTAACATTTATATATTATTCTATAAAATATACTTAATAAAAAATTTTGTGCTATTTTCTTGTTCTTGTGGTCACATACATATACTCTTGTTCCATATTTAAATTACTTTCTCTTTAACATGGTATATTGAAGGTTTTTTGGGGTCCTATACTCCTGTTTACATTGTTGTTCCAATGATATATAGTCTATTGTTTTATCTCATATGCATTTAACTTAATTTCGTACATGTTTTGATAATTTTGTCTTTACATTAAGACTTTTTATCTCTCAGTAACTTGTATTTTACCGGACACTCGTATTTTATTGGACTTATCTCAAGAGCACTTTAAACTCATCGGAAAGTGTCGGACCTACTACGCGCATCTGACATGTTAGAGATTATGTCAAAGCGCCTATATTAGGTGCCCTACGATACTCATGTTTACGAAGATACTTAGTTTTGGAGTGTTGCCTAAAATAGTTGTAACATTTTTCTGATATACTTAAGATGGTTATCGGAGTAAATGCGATGAAGTCTGGGTCTCTGTTAAAGTCCAAGTTAATGATCTAGAAAGATGAAAAATTATAGAATAAGTGCAAAATTGTCAAAACACAAACAATATCAAGTAAAACACGGGCTAGGTTTAAGAGTATATATTATATGTTCCAAGTTAATAAGATCCACCTTATCTCAATATGGTGATTTGTATATATAATAAAAGATATTAATAGTTTATTTGATTTTTAGTTGTAACAAATATTGTAATTAGAAATTTATATTTAAATGTAAAAACTGTTTCATTTCTTTGTTTGATGTTATTTTGCTTTATATATATTTATAAACACTATCAAAAAGCACATTCGTAATTAAGAGTTTGTTGCAACTAATTAAGAAAAAAAAAGTACTTCATCCGCTCCCATTTGTTTGTCCTATTTGAAATCTTGACACTATTCATAAGATGAGAGAATCTTCTAAATTACTCTTAACTTATAAAACATAATATAATCATGTTGGGTCTTGTGTGATTCGTCTCAATGAGTACGTTATTAATACTCAATTATTATAATCTTTACGCATATACAACAAAAGATATTTAAGATCAAACAAATGTATTAGCATATGTGCAAAATCAAACAGAACAAACAAATGGGAACAGGGGTGTAGAAAATATTAAATTTTTTAGACCAAAATTTGTAAGACTTGACATTCAAAAGGACATTGAATGGTATAAAGACCCCCAACAACCAAAAACTATTGTTTTCATTAGACAAGCTCTTTTACTTACCTTTGGGCTACCTTTGACTTAACATAGTTTCTATCTATTTCTATCATTATCAAAGGGATGGTGATTTTGACACTCCCTAATTGAATAGTAATATTGAGGAGTGTCAAAATCAAATTGAGGAATACCAAAATCATTTTGCTTATCAAAGCTTTAGTAGTTGCTGAATACTTCTCCATCAAATGCACCAACATTGGGTAGCTATTAACTAACTTAATCAAGCACTAAAACCATCAAGATCCATGAATCTCGCTCTGTAATCTAAGCTTATATCAATAGTTCATAAAATCTTTTTCAAAAAAAAAAAAAGCTCATAAAATTATTTACATTGTCTCTCTTAATTACACATAATTATTTTAAACCAATCATGGTTTCAAATAATAACAGCAATCTATGACTAATTGACTATTACACGAATAAGAACATATATAAGCTACATCTTATCTTGTAGCACCCTCCTACTAGCTCCGTCTTCCCAAACTAATCTACCTCATTTCTACAATCAAAACTATGTCCCGGCCCAGGAAATTCATAGTTTTTCAAAATGAGATGTTTAAGAAATATCTCAAAGGGCTTAAAAGTCATACTGCAGGGTTAAATAAGAATAAGACAACAAGTTCAATCTAGACTTATTTACATTTATATCATTTGAGATGTTTCTTAAACATCTCATTTAGAGTAACCTATACTCCTCAACCAAGACTTATACACGATTACACAACCCAGCTCGAAAACCGTTTTTAGTGGCTGAGAACATTTGTGTTAAATGAAACACGAATTATAGACAAACATCAGCTATTTTGCTTACTATTATGAAATTTCCTCAATATGATATATAAGATAAATCTTTGGTGCTTAACCTTTTGACAGAGTAAAGGAAATCATCAGTTCATACAAACAAACAGTTGAAAAAAAACACGACTGAATAACTTAAAACCTCAATCTAAAACATGTCTTTTTTAAATTACTAGTTTATATAGCAGTCACTAATACAATACTCAATCTTAGATTACTGCTTCTGCTGCCATCTTATGTTCACCCGTTTGCCTCCTCCAAAAGTAGATCAGATTTGCCCATTCTTGTAAATCTGATGAAACAAAATCAAAAGTTAATCAATAAAGTGATGATAGAAAACACAAAATTTCAACCTACTAGTAAGCTAGTAATACTGAAGAGCAAAAGATATGTAGATCAGAATCAAATGTTTTTATAACCCTATGAAAATATTAGGAAAAGTAATGACAGTTACAGGCTATTCAAACAAATTTAATCTGTTCACGCATTGATTAGCCGATTCAACTAAGAAAATATTCATTCAAGTTCTAACCTTTTTTTTCCGAAATTTTGACATTCATCAATATTTTGAGTTTTTTTGCCCATTCATATAATTACCATTCATCATCAATATCGACTACAGATCGAGAACTATTAACTTCAGAAAGTTAAGCCTTGTCGTGAACCTTTTACGATAAGTTCTGCTCAGACCAATATTTGAATAAACTGAGTTAAACTCCTATTAAGATTAGGCTATTAACACCACTAATGACACAAGAGGCTATCTCAAGGAGGAAGATGCGCGCATAATATCCCAGCCAACATAAATAATGCTTTAACATGCATTGGACTGAACAAGCAGCCAGCATTATTAAACAGATGAACAGATTTCAGGAAAAAAAAAAAAAATCTTAGAATATTTACAAGCAGATATAATGCAATATATTTTTGTTATTATTCAAGTCCATGTATAAGACACTGAACAATATAAACGGATCTTAATATTAAGGAAAATGTAAAACATAAAGAACCTCATCATCAAATAACATTGTGCAAGGTCTAAGGATGAGCATTACTCAAAATATGTAAGTTTTCAAAATTGGACTGAATTTAGTAACTACAATAATAATCGCACGAGTATCAAATAAATGAGCAAAAAAAATATAAATATAAGGAAATTATAAGATCAGAGTAGTAACAAAACAAACAGGATATAAAAAGTGTAACTGGAAAAAGTAGCAGCAGCTTACCTTAGACCTTTGTATGCAGCTAGCATGAAGGCAAAATAGAAGATAAGAACTCTTCATCTTCGGGGTATATCTGTAAATTTTTGGACTTCATAAAATAAGTAACAGCATCCTCATCGAATTTCATCAAGAATCCAAACTTTAAGAGCTCGGAAAGTTCACGAATGTGATCCTCCTTATCCCAAAGCAGTCCCTTTGATACGACTTCTGAGAAGTTTATTGCATACTCTACCACATTCTTCTGCTCAACTGATGACCTGTCCAGTATTCGGGTGTAAAACTCTGACCTTTCTCGATCCCAGCGAACCATTTGACTCATGCTAGCAGTAACAATGTCACCAGAACTCAGGGTTAAACTGTAGGTCATTGCTACAGGCTCTGGTGTCTCAAAGACTGTAACATTCAGGAGTGTTTTAACTGTTTCGTGCCTGCTCTTTACGTCCATCTTCAATGAGGGATCAGCTAGGAAACCCAAAATGATCATCAATAATCCTTTCACTATGAAGGCATCCTTCAAACTTGCCTGCTTCAGCTCCCCATAATCCAAGGCAGTTAACTCAGATATTTGAACCGAAGTTGATAATTTCCTCACCCCAATCTTGGAATAGATATCAAGAAGAGTAGATCGAGGAATAGAGGGGTGGTTTCTCATAGGACACCAAACAAACAAAGAGAAGGAACAAGACTCTTCAAAAAGATCCTTCAACAGAAGATCATCAGGGAGGAAAACATCCTGTTTTTTAACCAGCTCAACAGCAAGATCTCCTGAGCCGCCATTAGAAACTGCTGCTGGGATTTTGTTCACACTTACAGAAATTAATTTCTCAGATGCCTTGCTCTTATATCCAATAATGTGGCTCCAAAATGCACAACACTCATCAAGTGATATGAAACTTCTTGAAGTCTCCCATTCTTTCCAAAGGTTGCAAAAATCTTCAGTTGAGGGATTGCTTCTAACCTCAAAGACTTTGGAGAAGAAACTGAGAAACTGCGGCTTGTACTTTTCATCCAAAATATTCAACCTTGAGCTAAAAAGATGTGTTTTATCATGTAGAACACATTCTTCTGGGGTCACCCACAGACCATCTTTTGAGCTTGTTGGAATCCAGATCTTCCTGTGTACTTCATCATGAGGTTTCCAATCAGATTGAATCAAAAAGTCATAGACACGCTCGATCTTAGGAAACTCACACAGCGACTCAATGTGACATGCAAGTAATGAGTTTGCGTCAGTACTAAACACATCAATGATAACCCCAACTGCAGCAAGCTCGTCCTTATAGGAGGATATAATGGACCCATAGAAATCTTCATCAATGAAAGGTCCATCACATCTCTGTATCGAAGATTTTTGCTTGGGATCAAATAACAAGCATTCTTTGGGGAACATGTAACCACAAGTGGTTTTCAACCACTTCGTCTGTTGAACTCTACTTAGAAAAGCCTCAGGAAGAGAGTCCTGCATTTGTACCTTGAAGTTTCGAACACACTGAAGCAAAGAAATTACGCTTTCACAAGTTATATCACTAGGATACCGAGGAAAAGATATTTGAGAGGGAATACAATGTGACCCTTTCTTGAAATCAGATACCACATCCATGCTCTCCAGCTCAACTTTGTACTCATGTATTGCTTTCCCATAGCAACTATCGCTGTCATCAACAAAAGGAAGCAGTGTGATACCAGAGATGTGATGCCAATCTTCGTTGTATAAAATGCAATCTTTTGGCGACCTGTAATCACCAAGGCGAGTTTTTAACCATTTTAATTCCTTAATACATGTGGTGAACTCAGAATATGGAAAGGCGCGATCTGCATTCATAAACTTTCTGTAGCACGCGATAAAATCAATAACATTTTCATTGGTGATGGATTTAGAGGAAGCTCGCCTCTCAAATTCACTAGAAAATGCCTTAATTGCAGCATCAAAATCCACCACTACCCCGATTTTCCTCAGTTCTTCTTTGTACTGACATATTTCCCTCCCATAAAAGTTGCTGTCAATGTATGGGAAACCACCAAAGATCTTCAGTATGCACCCCCAATCATGATCAAATAAAAAACAATCAGCAGGAGACCTGAAGCCAACATTTGTCCTTAAGCATTTAGCCTCTTTCATTGTGGTGACAAGTTTTCCTGAAGAGGAGGGGAGCTCAGAGATGCACTTGAGACAAAAAATAAGATGTTCAGGCATTAGACTACTCATGCTTACAGGAGGCTTCAGATGATCAATCACAATATTATAGTTCCCCTGAATACCCACAGTAATACCAAGGAGACTAAGCTCAGTCTTGTATGAGAGAATGTCACCTCCATAATAATCTTGATCAAGGAATGGTATGTTGCTAATTGCTTCAGCAGAATTCCAGCTCTCATCAAAAAGAACGGTTTCAACCGGGGACCGCTCACCACACGAGGTCTTTACCCATCTCACCTCCTTGATGCTATTGACAATGTGCTCCACTGAAAGATAATTCTCCCTCAAAAATCTAATGAAATTGAGCATCAAAATAACTTTGCTTTGAGTTAAGTTATACTGAGCAGCCAACGCCATGAGATGTTCCCCAATGAATTCGCATGCTTGACTATACTCAAACTTCACCCCGACTAACTTTAGCTCGTCCTCATACTCACTCATTTTTCGGCCATAATAACGCTGATCAACTAGGGGAATATCAACCATTTCAGAACCATTCTGCAACAAACTTCCCCATGACGTACTAGGAAGAAACGATTGATTGGGTGATTTGTAACCCGAAGAGCCACTCATTGTCACCCTCAACCAGCTCCCATTTTCAATGCAGCTTAAAAACCTGGAGGGCAATCTAATTCCTCTCGAGCGTAGCTTCCTAATCCAATCAAGTAGCAAAAATGAATTTTCTTTTATTAATGGGCCATAGACCGTAGGGAATGAAGCATCTGGAGGAGATATGTAAGGAATATCAGCAGCACCAGCATGACTCACAAGGAAACTAACAAGTTCCTTTTCAGATGTATAAAGTCCAGCATATCGCCCAGAATGCAAGTACTCATTTGATAATACCACATAATTCTGATCAGACCAAGGATTGGAACTACCCAGGAGCTCCACCCATTTGCTACCATTTGCAGGAACTAGTACACCCTCTCTGCTCACAGATACACCACCACAACTATTGACCAGTGGCATTGCATCACATATATCTTCTACTTCTGACTTACTTAGATAGTTATTTCTAAATGAGTGATGTAGAAAATGAGCAAAGGCAAAAACCATCCTGTTTGTGAGATTCGCTGAGTTTTTAAGCAGATTAGCATATTCATAGATGCTAAGGGTCTTCACCTTTACATGATCTCTCATCCAGGTCAAAACACTTTCCATCCCTGAGCAGCCCTTCTGCGTCTCCTGGGGTAAGAAATGTAGTTTTGTCTCAGATCCAAACTCTTTGCTCCAGTCTATCAACCATGAAATATGTTGCACATACTTGGATCGACACAAAACTAGACCTCCATATTGACTACCTGCTTCTTGTACACTCATAAGAGATAAATTCCCTGAAGCATCCACGTACTTCAAGAGGGGTATGCTTCTCATCGATGTTTTATCAAAGTCTGATTCCCAAATTTTCGCAAGAAATTGAATCAGCTCGATATAAATACCATCCCCTAGGCCCCGTACTAGGTTACAACTCTGGATGCACTTTGAGTACCACTCATTGCCAACATGCTTGACATCAAGGAATTTGAGCACATCATTGTACTTAGACACATCAAAAGAGGAGTGAAGTATATGCTTTCCTTGCGATGACAGATTGTGCAATTTTGTACCTTCCTCCTTAGCCTTGAGCAAGATCTTCCAAAATGATGGAAGTAACCGGAAAACTTCTTGGGGTTTATGGAAAATCCTCTGGTTGGAAAACGATTCTGATGGAATTATGTTTTCTTGCAGGAGTTTCCCCTTGATCAGCTCCCTGACAGCATCCAACTTGGGATGGCTTGATCGGTTGATAGGCAAAAAATCAAACATTGATGCCAGACTTGCAACAGGAGCATCTTCGCTCGTTTTGACAAGAGAGACAAAAGCATGGACAAAAGCAGTGGGAATGCAATCAAGAATCCCCTGGTTCCATTTGTCATCCCACAAGATAGTTTCTCGAGATGATGGAAGTAGGAAATCTGCCTGAATTATGAAAGGCATATTTGTCACAGTTTCAGTTGGAAGGAATGCTTAGATTCCAGGAGAACTCATTCCTCTACTCAAACGCTTGCCATGTGGAAAAGCCAATGTAATAGACCATTCCTCAAGTTCCATCCTCTTTTCAACTTTATTCTCTTGCTTAACAGGAAAGTTCTGCCTCCACATATAATAGCTACATTCCCCTTCAGAGTCTTCATTTCCTTCTTCTTCTGCTGCTAAATGAACTGTATACGACTCAGCATCAATATTCTTCTTTGCAACAAAATTTCTTTCCATAGAAATAGAAATAGCTCGTATCGTGTTAAGGGCTGGATCCTCATTGTCTTCCTTGACCGAAAGACGCTTGATTTTTTTTAGAAACAAGAGTAATTCAGGATGGAGACTTGACAATTGCTCCTTCACAGCTTTGACTTTATCACCCTTCAAAGGTAAGATCAGCGTAGTAGTTGGAAGAGTTCCATTACGACCATACAATTTCTGGATATCAGAAACGCAGGGTAAATCAACCCATTCAGGAACAATGTAGGCAATATCACACTCAGGACAAGGTGCTTCACTGAACCGAATCTGATAGCCATTACTGAAGATATAGGGATGAGATGTTAACAGAAATACACTTTTGAACCCAATACCTGACAAAAGCCAACAAATTGATTTCATTAGGCCAAGGATACTGTCATAAGATGCAATGATATTAGAGCACATTTAATATTGACAATTTCACCTTTACCAACATAAAAAAAAAAAAAAAAAAAAGCGTCCAAATCGCGTAAAAAACACATGTTTAGCGCATGCCCCACAAGAATGAGGTTGTTGGGAAAAAAATTGAAGGAAAATCATGGTTTCGCTCCTCTAAAGCTTCTCTTAACCGCCCAAAACCCTAACCCTCACTCCGCAAATCAATATTGGATCAAGCTTATTAATAATCAATCCAATCGTAACATAAACCTCACTAAAAATGATTTTCTATGTTTAGAAATCCTCAATTTTTTACCAACAGTCAATGATGGTATCAATGTTCTTATTATTATTTTTTTAAGCTAGCTCTAGGCCGGTTGGCCCATTTTATGTTGTTAATGTATGATGCAACAAATGCATACAGCATACACATGGCCTCCACTTCTTTTTCACAACCCACATGAATCTCAATTTCCTACCAGCAGCCTTATTAAATTGTGTGGAAACAGACCCACACTTGGATATGCAAACCCGAAGCCCACTATCCTTTATAAGTTTTTTAACCCTCATTTCGCAACTCTTAAATTAAGCACCACAACCCAAATTAAGCACAAATTTCCCACACCATCAAGGTCCTCTTACACAACACAATATCTACGATCCAAAATTGAAATCTTCAGCCCACATTTAATCCACTCTACCTCACATCCAACCCAGCTCCACACTTTCCATGCTGCTTGATGACAGATAACATCACAACAAAGCTCCACTCCATGACAACTCCTTGCAACGTCCAAGCTGATTTCACCACTACTATGTTATTAGAGGATCTAGAACAATATCGAACGCCTTGAATCAATTTCACCACTACTATGCTAATTACTATTCACCTTGAGGACAAGATGGATCTTTAGGGGGTCGGTAATGTAATGAACTAATATTAGTAGGTTAAGGGCAATGACCCCATGGAAAGCTAACAAAGGGAAGGGGGATGAAGGAGAAGGCTAGGGGGCCCAAAAAAGGGGTTAAAAGATTGTTTATTACTAAAAAGAAGCATGGTGAAAAAGTTCCCACAAAGTCTTTAAATGAGGTTGTTGAAAAACTCCAGGATGTGACATTGCAAGTGGGCCGGGGGACATTTTTGAGGAGGACAAGTCAAATGGAGAGGAACCCAAGGATTTAAATAATGAAAACTTAGAAAATGATAGAAGAAGCTTCACGTGGGGCTTCCCCATTTCTTCTAGATCGAGGATGTGCACTGATACAGGAACCTTATGAAGAGATGCCACATTCTTGATAATGAGGTCCGTAGTGACATCTCTACTTTTGTTTGTATGGATGCTTTATCTATGAATGATTAGTAGGAGGGTGGTTCCTCAAATTATCGTTACTAAGTTTTTTTTTAACTATTTCAGTTTAGGCTATTTCAGGCAGCAGGCCATTACGTGTTTTATGTAATTTTCTAATTTAGTGGATGGTATCCTTCCAGAAAGTTGTTGCCTTTGTGTTTCTTTGAGAATTTTAAACAATGTATAAACTGAGCTTCTTGAGTTAAATATTGAGTTGTTCAACTCGACTCATTAAGATCTCGAGTTGAACACGAGTTGATTTGAGCTGTGTAATTTTGACTGAGTGATCTTGAATAACTCGTGAGTTGTCTCATCACATAAGCACCCCTATGTGTACGCATGGTAATCGAAAATATATGGTAGTTGAATTTTGATACTTTTAAGCTTGCACCTAGTATGGATAACCTAATATATGGTTGTTGGGCATGGGGCCGGGCGGGCACACGGGCCAACTCGGCACGGCACGATTTGGGTCCGGCACGACACGAGCCCGCTATGAGCACAGCACGGCACCAAGGCACGACAAGTGGGCCGTGGGCCACCTATGAACAACATTTTAAAAGTTTGGCACGAACCTGGCATGAGCATGAAGGGCCGGCCCGCACGTTGGCACGCTCATTTTGGTTAAAAATCCATAATATATAAAAATTAGTATAAGGCAAGATGGCACGACACGATTTGGCCCGGCACCGCACGAACTTTTTTTGGCCCGTTATAAACAAGGCACGTTGTGGCACGAGGCACGCGGGCTTGGCACGTACAGGTATAGACGTATAGTACACTATGCTAGTATCATGCCTGCTGGTAGACATTAGTTTTAATTTTGGTTAGTTTATTAGCTCAAATGGTAGAGTAGATTTTTTGATACACATAGTGCATAGTTAATTAAATTAGTTTCTTTCATTTAGCTATTTTTTTTTTACGAAATACTTACACTGAAAATCACGACGCTTTAAAGCATCTTAGTTCTTTGGTTGCAAAGAATCTAATACCACTATTGGGACACTAAAAGGCATTGCAATAGTAATATAGCGACCAAAAAAAGTGTGACAACTAGAAGAATTTTACTCTTAGGGTCTGTTTATTTCAACTGAATACAGTCGTACTGTACTGAATGTAGTTGAAAGTAAAATTTTATAAGAGAATGAAATTGAGAGATGAGCTGAACTGAATTTAAGCTGAAATAAACAAGCCCTTAGAAAAGCCATAATTAATAAGATGCAATAATGACTAAAAAAGCGTCATAATATAGCCATGACAAAAATAGAAAACTTTATATTTGATTCTTTTCAAAAGCGTCATTAAATTAATACTATATATTAGCAACTTAGCATGATATATACTACCTCCGTTTCTTATTATTTGCAACGATGCGACATAAAGTAGAGAGGAAAAATGTCAAATCCTTGCAAATAATAAGAAACAGAGGTAGCAGAAAATACCTTTTTCACCAATATAACCACGTTTGCGATTGCCAGCTTTAGTAGAATCACCAACATCGCAAATTGATTCAATGTTTCTCCTTTGAAAACCCTTCTCGTTATTGAATATCAACAAAGTCGCAGGAGCCCCAGTTGATGTTACATCGCGAGACGTTATTAGGAACTCCAATGATGGCTCAACTCCTTCTGGATACTCATTATCTTCAGCATTCTGCATGGCACCACAATTAAATAATATATAATCATGTATTTCTCTTAGAATAATTTAAAAACACTAGATGTCTGACATAATTTTTATCTCAAAATATGTAACTTTTTAGTATATCTAGTGAGAATAAACCCGACCTAAAACCCGATCGAAAATAACACTGATCAAACCATTACCGACCGAACAACTCATTTGACCAAATCCTAAACCAAAAAGTAGAATTTAAAGCCCATTTTTGAATTAAGGAATCTCATTTTACACTGAAAACTCTTTAAATATAAATGATCGACCTGTTACCGATCTGATCGACCGATTTGACATACCAGGTATACTTTTAGTATAAATTTATAATTTTTTAAATGTTTTAAGCATTTTAAATATAAAGGTCGTTTCGTTAGATTGTAATTCTATGTCCAAGGGAAATAAAAAATTCTAGAAATTAGCTAAATGTCTTCATATTTGGTTCATGAAATAACACAAGTATATGAAATAGAATTTTCTATGGAGGGTAGTAAATTAATCAACTACCTCCCCCTCAGGTTAATGCAAATTCCCATGTGAATTTCAATTTCCTACATACGCTCAACAAAACACAAATAACAACTATTTCCTAGAAAATTGATAAGAGAATTTATTTTCCATGAAATGAGACTTCTACAGGAATTAAAGCTATGCTTGTTTTGGAGGAAAACATTTTCCTTCATCCCTCTATTCATTTTCCTTTGTTTTATTAGGTAAAGGGAGGAAAATAATTTTCTCAAAGGCGCAAATTTTTTTTTTTAACCAAGGTGTGCCACATTTTCCACATTATCTATTACTTTTGCTTTCTTTTCTACTCACATTACAAGTCTTTTTGTTTTTAGCTTTTATTTCCATTTATATTGTGCTTTGATCTACTTCAATCATTCCATTGAAAATAGTTTTTCATCTGAAACAAATGGTATCTAACTTCCCATGTGCAATCAAACAATGAAACCCTGGGATTTTATGTTAAAATGTTACACTTTTTAAGCAAAAGTTACTCCGTTAGACCATCATACGGGACACACATAGTCTTGTTGTTAGATGTTTAATTTGTGAACAAACAAAATTAAAAGTAGTATATCTGATCTTCATCACAGTCAAATGCGGGAGGTGCTCCATATATCATTATTATTACAAATCCCCCCCCCCTAAATTTTTTAAAGCAATTCAATTCTTCATCATTTATATGAATTTTATTTGTTGCATTTGATTCTAATTAAAGGGAGTTTAATTAATTATTCACTCCATATATCATTATTATAAGTAAAAAGTACACACAAATACACAATTATTCATCATAATCGATCAAGCATGATGTTTCTTCTATATTCGTCGAAAAAACGACCACCAAAGTTAAAATAATTTAATTTGTAATTAGATTTGACTTTTTAATTAAAAATAAACATTTTAAAATTGTTTTAATATAAAATTAATTCATTTTTATTTTTTGGATTTATCTAAATTAATTTTGGATTTTTAATTTAATTTTTAAATTATCAAAATCCAAAATTAATTTAAGTAAATCCAAAAATATTAAAAATGAATTAATATTATAAAAAAAAATTAAATGTATATTTTTATTTACAATAAAAGTCAAATCTAATTACTAAAATCAACTTGATTAACATAGAAAATTAACGGTCTAGATTATTTTATTTTAACTTTGGTGGTCGTTTTTTCGATAGACCGTAGAAGAATTTTCAGACCAGGCTAAACTAGCAGCAATATATATAATGGTGTAAAAAAAAGGTTAATAAATAAAATTAGAGTAATACAATTAATATATACATACCTGAATAAGTTCCATAAGAAAATGAACATCTTTAGAGTACAATTCAGCAGATAAGTACTTAACAGCCATTCTCAATGTTTTCCTCAATGGATTTTTTTCACCTCCTATCCAAAACTTTTTTTTCCTTATTTCTTCTACGTGTTGCTTTGCTTCTTCCATTTTCTTATTTTTATTTTTATTTTTTATCCTCAAATTTTTTTATGCCAGAAAAATAATAAAAACTCAATAAAAAAAAAAAAAAAAAAAAGTGAGGAAAGAGAGAAAAATAAGAGGAAAAATGGTTATTATTAAAGTAAAGACTGAAAAACAAAAACTTAGAAATGAAGGAAAATTGTACGGAAAAAAAACACTTTTTGCATGGCATTTTAGTGGTTGTTATTATTGGTGAATATGGACATATGGTCGTCGCCTAGTAGACTAAGAGTCAATTATTCATTCTTTGTTATTAATTCTCTTTTAATTTTCATTATTATTTTACAACGTTTTCCCAAAGGCATTAAGACTGTTCATTGACTTTGGGACGACTCGTATACTTAACACTTAAGGAGTTATGGACTATGATCTTTTTCCGACCAAAAAAAAGAGTTAAAGACTCGATCTAGTAAAGCTGATATGAGATTCGAAATCTAATCCAAGATATTCGAGATTCGGTTTTGTTTGAAAAGACAATCTGAAACATTGCATCATCTGAAATCTGAACCTTATCACTTGATCCAAATTAAAACTCATCTTAATATGTCTGATGTGAAACTGTGAAAGTGCCTGATTTAAAAACTACACGGTCGAAATTTGGGTCATTACTCAGTTTTCACCTCTAAGGTAGCAAAATACATAGGACACACTAAATAATTAATTAAGATGAATTTGGGTCATTATTTAGTTTTTTTACTTCCAATGAAGCCATATATGATGGAACAATAAATCAACTAAAAACTCAAAACCGTAACAATTATTACTTCTGTATCGTAATACTCGTAACAAAAATTGCAACACATACTAGTTTTTGGGTGTTTGATTCACCTGATATTTGCTGATCTGATTTGGACTTAAATGATATTTTTTGTTACAAAATTAAAGATATGTAAACTTTGAAAACATCAAATTAAATTATCTAATATGATATGAACTTATTTTTTCTGATCTAAAATAAATAAAAATACGTTGAATCAAACGAATTAGGATCTTCTCCATTTTTTACCCTCCTTTTCCTAACCTAAGATTTTGAGTGATTTTTGACAACTCATTTTGCATTAAAATTAAAAAATAAAATAAAATCCTCTCCATTTCTCTTTTCATACACATCCTCCACCATTGATTTTGGAAATGGACTATATATCTATTTCCTTTGAGAAATGGAGAGTATCTTTACTCGAATCAAACAAGGGTTAATTACGTAAGCGCAAATTATTGGCTGGACCCGGGATCATGCAGCTGGCTGTTTCTGGTCTAAATGACATTGTGAACATTTAATAATTTTGTTGTGAATATTTGATAATTTAATGTTGGTGAACATTTGATATATTTTTTTTTGTGAATATTTGATAGTTTGATGTTGATGAACAAGTGATAATTTTGTTGTGAAAATTTGATAATTTAATGTTGATGTACATGTGATAATTTTGTTGTGAACATTTGATAGTTTGATGTTGATGAATATTTGATAATTTTATTGTGAACAGTTGATAATTCAATTGTGAACATTTAATAATTTTGTTGTGAACATTTAATTATTTTGTTGTGAACATTTAGAGAGACCACAAAAAGTTGTATGATCCCGGATCCATCAATTACCTATCTTATGTAAGGGTATGGATAAACATTTTTAAAAGAGAGAAAATGGGAACGAAATATGTGCACATGAGGCCACAAACTATGAGTACAATGGTCCTTACAAAAATGACTAAATAATGAAAAAAAATATTTATTGCAAGTATTGTGTTATATCCCAAAATATCAAAAGTTACAAGTATTGAAATACGAATATAGTATATTAATTGCATATGCAAATATATTATGGATTATGTCATATGTAGTGGTGAGCAAAACCGGGTACCCAGTCTTTTTTTATGGAACCGGACCCGGAACCGAAACCATCGGGACTGAAATATCTGGAACCGTAACCGTTCTAACTGGGTAATATGTTTTTGGAACCGAAACCGCCGGGTACCGGTTCCAATACCTGGTACCCGGTTTTTTTTAATAGGTGTGTATTTTGTTCAATTTCTTAAATTTAAATAACAAATCGGGTTAATGGCCAACAATTACGTACTCTACTACATATTTCATTATTATTTACCCCTAAACATCCACAAAAGATAGTTTCCTTAAACACAAGTTTACAATTTTAAGATAAAATATACAAGTTTACATAATGTTATAAACACAAGTTCACACAAATTACATACAAGTTTACATAAACATACAAATTTTGAATTAAAAAAAATAAAATTAGGCTTATTATAATATACAAGTTTACAATTTTAAGATAAAATATACAAGTTTACATAATGTTATAAACACAAGTTCACACAAATTACATACAAGTTTACATAAACATACAAATTTTGAATTAAAAAAAAAATTAGGTTTATTATATTTTGGTTTAGTCAGTAATCACTTCAGTACTTCACTATTTACCATTGGATAAAAGTATAAAACCTAATTCAACTATATCGGGAACGGGTCTGGTACCGTGTACCCGTAATTGGAACCGTTACAACCGGGTACCCAGTGGTCTAAAATTTTTGGAACTGAAACCAGCTGAGACCGGGTAGTAACTTTTGGATCCGGAACCGGACTCAGTTGTACCGAGTCTGGGTAATTACCCGTCGGTTCCTAACCGTATCCAGTTCCGTGAGTGGGTACCCAGAAGTCGTTGCTCGGCCCTACCTAGTCATATGTATACTAGATTAGTTTCGTGCTATATATGCACGGTTATATCAAATAAACACCACAAAAAATTAAAAATGAAGGAAAATTGTACGGAAAAAACTTTTTGCATGGCATTTTAGTGGTTATTGGTGCATATGGTCGTTGTCTAGTAGACTTAGAGTCAATTATTCATTCTTTGAATCTTTGTTATTAACTCTCTTTAATTTCATTAGTTTACAACCTTTTCCCAAAGGCATTAAGACTGTTCATTGACTTTGGGACGACTCGTATGCTTAACACTTAAGGAGTTGAGGACTTTGATATTTTTTTCCGACCAAAAAATAAAATAAAAATGGAGTTAAAAGACAAATTTGGTCCAAGATATCCTAGATTTGATTTTTGTCTGAAATGGCAATGCGAAACATTACATCATCTGAAATCTAAACTTACTTGATCCAAATCATGATCTGATTTGAAACCTTGTCATTTGATCCAAAACTCATCTTAATATGTTTGATCCGAAAGTGCCTGATCCAAAAAATTATATTACTCAGTTTTCACTTCCAAGGAAGCCAAATACAGAGGACACACTAAATTAATTAAGATGAATTTGGGTCATTATACAATTTTTTAATTCCAATGAAATCATATACGAAAAAACAGTACAATAAATCACCTAACAACTCAAAAGTGTAACAATTGTTACCTCTGTATCACAATACTCGCAACAAAATTTGTGACACAAACTAGTTTTTGGGTGTTTGATTCACCTGATATTTGTTGGTCTAATCTGGACTTATTTTTTATGATCTGAACTTATTGTCTGATTTGACAAAACTTTGACCACTTATATATGCTAATCCATAAGTAAAAAAATATATCAATTGAGATCTTATTTTATTTGTATTAATGGATAGTTTTTTAATATGTAATTTTAATTCAGTTCAGTTCTTAATTTCCTTCTCTTACAAAATATTACTTTCAGTTGTATTCAATTCAGTTCAGTTGTATTCAGTTGAAGTAAACATACCCTTAATCTCAAACAAAATTAAATAATTTAAAACTAATCAAGAAAGACAACGAACAATTATAGGTGTCAATTCAGTTAATCAGTTCAGTTATGGTTGGACCCAAATGGTTTGGTTGACTTCAGTTCAGTTGACTTCAGTTAATTTTTTTCAAATTAACCAATGCAGTTTTAACTTTTCTATTTCAGTTCCAAACCAGTTCAGTTTTTTTTTTTTTTAGTTCAAATCAGTTTAGTTATGATTTTACCCATACGATTTCAGTTGTTGCAGTTCATTGTGAACGATTGACATAACAATTCCGATTGTATTCGGTTTACGTTATGGTTGGTTTTCAGTTTTACCAGTACGATTTCAATTGATGGTAGATCATTGTGAACGGTTGATATATCAGTTCCGATTGTTTTCATAATTTTTTCAATACTTCTATACTCATATTGATTACAATGATTATCTTATGAAATGGGTCGATTAAATACAATTTTTATCAATTAACTTTAAATTATAACAATACTAAATTTTTATTAATTAGTTTTAAATTAGTTTTTCGTAATTGAATTCTTGCAACAAAGTACTTTTCACGTATGTCGAGGAAAAATTTTAAAACTTAATATATCTAATTATGTATTTAAAAAAAAAATAATCATTAAATAATAAAAACTACAAGTTAAGACGAATCTAATGGGATCCCACATGACTATATTTCTTCTGTATGTACAAGTGACAAATTACGATCAAAGACTCAAAGTGAAAATTGTGAATAGTGTCAAAAATACATTTGTTGCAAAACTTCATTTACAGAGGAAGTATAACAAATTAACAATTCAATTAACTTTAAATTATAACAATATCAAGTCATTTTGGTTTGATTGATCAACAGTTAATAACAGTTTAGTTAACTAACAAAACCAAACAATTTATAAGTCATTTCGGTTCAGTTGATTAATAGTTAAAAACAGTTAAATTAAATAATAAACTAACAAAATCAAACAATTTACAATTAACAAAACCAAACAGTTAAATTATCACTTTGATTTCAGTTCAGTTGATTTCAGTTCATCAATCAATTCAGTTTCAGTTCAGTTAAGTTCAGTTCATTTTGTTTCAGTTGGAATTTCAGTTATCACTCATTTGATTCTTGGTTCATTTTATTTCAGTTAAGTTCAGTTCAGTTCAGTTCAGTTAGGTTAACAGTTGAACCAACAGTTGCTAACCAATCTGACATCTCTACGAACAATAAAAAAAAATCACCTATGAAATCACTTAATTACCGAAATTGTGCAAAGCAAAAACGAAAATTGTACAACACTCAAAGCAAAATAGCAAATCACTAATCAGTTTCAAATCACATAATATATGTAAACTAATATAGGAAATTATAGTAATCACGTTTCAAATTTCAAATCACTTAATTACATAATTTATGCAAACTAATATAGAAAAATATATATAGTAATTACATTTGAAAATACGTACAAAAATTGTGAAGAATAATACAAAATTATTATATCCATCAACCAAAACTAAAGTTAAAACCAAAATTCATAAAATTGCACACTACTAGAAAATACTTTATTTACAACGGATCAGAAATTCTCATTGTGAAAATGTGACACAGTTATAGAAAACGGGGGGTCGTAAATGATTTTTTTCCGTTGTAAAAATGTAACCCCATCGTAGAAAAGAGGGATCGTAAATGGTTATTTCCATTGTCATCCCGTCGTAAACGAATCAATTTTAATAGAGTTGGATTAAGTATTAGGTGGATTTTAGCGACAATCCCAAAACCGTTATAATGTGTACCCGTCGTTAATGGTCTAGTTTTTTTGTAATGACAAAAAATTAAGTATAAAAATGAATTTGGGCAAAATTAACCGCTATATGAACTTTTTTTTAGGGGTCCGTTAGTTATATGAACTTGGGTAAATTTCTTTGTTCAAGTGTTCAACAAATGAAGTCCCATTAAATTAACAAACAATTAATAGAAAGGCGTAATTAGTGCTGTCAGAATGGGTCAGAACTGATTTAACTGAAATGAACTAACTGAAACTGAACTGTTTTGGGTTGATCTGAAATTACCTGAAACTGAAAGTGAACTGAACTGAATGAACTGATAACTAAAAGTCAACTGAAAAATATCAAACTGAACTGAACTGAACTGAATCTGAAACCAAATGAAACTGAAGTTAACTACTAAATATCTGAAAATAACTGAACTGAACTGAAACTGAACTGAAAATCGGGTATCTGAAAATAACTGAACTGAACTGAAACTGAACTGAAAAGAAGGTAACTGAAGCTAACTGAAACTGAACTGAAAAGATGATAACTGGATCTAACTGAAACTAAAAATGACTTGAAACTAATTTAATTTGAATATTACTAAACTAAATAAAAAATGATACAATATTATCCGAACTGTTTTGAACACTACAAGAAAATACTAAATTACCTATCGCTATAAGCGTAGGAAATGTAGAAAAATCGGTCGGAAATCATGTTTTAGACCGATTTTCGGTCGGTATTGAGCGGTAGGAAATACGTTGGCCGCTAATTGTACATTTCCGACCGATTTTCGGTCGGAAAAATTACCTACCGCATTTTACAACATTTCCTACCGACTTTTAGCGGTAGGTAATTTCCTACCGAAAAATAAAAAATATGGGTAGGTGATTTGCGACCGATTTTACACATTTGCATGCGACCGACTAGCGGTAGGAAATTTCCTACTAAATGTCCATCTTAAAGCTGGTTTGGAGTTACAAAATTATAATCTCAAATGACCTGAATTAAGATAACCGAACCAAAAAAACTGTAACCAAAACTGAACTGAACTGTCGACATTTTGAACTGAACTGAATTGCACCCGTTCGAATTTTTAACTGATTGGTTAAACTGAACAATTAACTGAAACTGAACTGAACTGAAATATGTCCGTACAAAAACTGAACTGAAATCAAAATTAACTGAACTGAACTGATGTAAAAAAAATTATCTGAAATTAACTGAACTGAAACGACCCAAACTGATTGGTTAAAACCAAAACTGAATTGTTGACCTGAATTGACAGTGCTAGGCGTAATGGAGGTTAATGCAAAAATGTCAAATACAAAGTAATAAGTTGACAAACGGGCCTGGGCCACACCCGCCACGAGGGAGTGCAAATCCACCTTATAAGACAAAGGAGGTTCCACCTCAAAAGCATATGGTAGTAAGGGGAGTGACCCCATTAGTGCCGAGCGCGGTGCGGTTTGGACATCAAACCGCACCAAACCGCAAAAATACGGTTTGCCATTTTTTGAAACCGCACCGCACCGCAATTTATATCAAACTGCACCAAACCGTACCGCAAAATACGGTTTGGTGCGGTGCGGTTTGCGGTTTAACCCACTTTTTAATTTTTTATTTTATAATAAGTAATTGATAAGGACAAAAAAAAACTCCCCCTTAATTCTAAACTTTTTAAAGTGGAGACAACTTTATTATTTTTCCGATGTGAAATTTATTACCAACACTGCCCTTGATTCTAAACTTTTTTTTTTTCACACTTACATTTGGGCTTTTTACATGGGGCTCAACATAAGTTTACCTAAAGTTAAATGTAAATTTAATATTGCCATATATGGTCTACTAATTACTCTTATAAGTTATAATAATCTTATTATTTCCTTTTGCACCCCAAAAAAATATTATTATTTCCTTTCAAAAGAGTTACAAATACAAGTAATTTAAGAATTTTTTTGGGAAAATAATGTATTTGTAACTCTTATTTAAATTACCCCACTTATTTAAATTACCCGAAATTACCTCGCCGATTTATTTAATTACTAGAGCACAAAACATTCATAAAAAGTGGAGCAGTGAAATTCAAAGGTACCCTTTTTTTTTTTTTTTTTTAACTTTTATATTTTTAGCTTTTGAGATCCAACTTTTTTTGTTGCGAAAGGTATTACGATCCGTTCAGACAAATAATGTATGCCATGTATTTGAAGTACATATTTAAATAATTTTTTTTTGGTTGAAAATTGCTGATTTAATTTTAATTTGTTTTCCCTGTCATTTTTCAAGGTTAATGTCTGAAATTTTGAATGATAGTGTTGTTAGTATTGGCAATTGGCGGCATTGTTGGTTGTTCAAAAGGTTAAAATGGTTTAACTGGTGGTGCGCTGGTTGTTTTGGCGGTGGTTTCCGTGTGAGAGCGGCGGCGGCGGCGGCGGCGTCTGGGTTTCGTGGGGTTTAGCTAGGGTTGTGTTTGAAGGTTTAAAGAAAGGGATGAAGATTGATTTTCAGTTTTTATATTATTGTCTTAATTGTAATTGTTTTCAAGTAATAATAAAATTATAAATTTAATTGAAAATAATGTTTTTATACTTTTTTTTTTAGGAAAGTTGAATGAATTTGTTGATCATTTAATCCCTTAATCACAGCTAACACAATCAAACGGCCATGATTAACTTGACTTTCATTGACTTTAATGGTCATTTTTTAGATGGCCATCAAAGAATTTTCATGCGGACTTGCGGCCATTGTGATACAAAATTGTAATACCCAAAATGATATTTTCACTCAATTTTGAGCAAAATCATGGACATATTTTTTCATCCACGTAAAAATAGATTTATTTTGGGAATATGTTTTTAAAAAAGTTACTAGAATGTTGACATGTTAATATTTTGTGAATTGTAATTAACTAGAAAATTTTCGGATATGGTAACTCGGGTGATGGCTAATTAGACTATCAAAGAATGATATGATATGATACGATATGAAAATGATATTGGTAAATTTTGATTAACTACAAATTTCTCGTTGCAGATATGGTAAACTATTGGAGAATGACATGATATGATACATAAATGATATTGACACTCCATATTGTGACTAAAAATTTAACATTATTCTCACAATGAGGAGTGTCAATATCAATTTTGGAGTGTCAATATCACTATCCGATATTGAATATGATGTACTTCCTGTACATTTGTATTGTTAGTTTGTTACTATTGTATATGAACTTGTATTATCATGATTAATCTTAATGTTTTTTTTGGTAGTAAAATTTTGTTATTGTTATTTTTAGGAAAATTTGTCTAAAAAACCCTTAAAGTTCTAGCGTTTTGTGAAAAACACCCTAGAACTTTTCTTTTTTAATTTAACAACACAAAGTTGTAGAAATGTTTTAGTAGCACAACTTTTGGATAAAAAATGGGGAATATGGGGGGTAAATGAACTTCAAAATGAGGATTTGGTCAATTAGAGTTTCAATTGTGTTCTTCTTTCCAATTATTTTTCTATTGAATTGTTCCTAAGGGCTAAATCTTTAGAATAATTGTCTTATATTTCAAAGTTTCTGTCCAAAAGTTGTGCTATCAAAGGTTTTCTACAACTTTGTGTTGTTAAATTTTTTAAAAAAAGTTCAAGGGTGTTTTTCACAAAACGCTAGAACTTCTAGGGTTTTTTAGACAAATTTTCCTTATTTTTATTAATTTTGGAACACTTTCTATTGGATTGTAGGTAAATCTTTGTTTTACAAGTAGCAATTAACATGTCTTCTCACCCACCATCAAATGCGTCCGATTTGATTCAGAACAAGTTGGAAAATGCAGATCACAGAAAGAATCCAACGCCAGAAGACGCTAATACTACTACTACTAATAATGATGATAATGAAGTAGTGAAGGAGGAGGAGGAGGAGGACGAGAAGGAGGAGCATTGTGGGGGTTGCCAAATCATGGAACTAATATTCGAATCAGGCTTGTGTAGGAAAGAATTGAAAGCCCTAAGGAAATGTGCTAATGTAGCTGAAAACGAGCAAGATTTTGAAAAGTGCATTGTCTTAAAAGAAAATTTGATCAAGTGTTTGGAAGAAAATATGCGTAGTTTGGGAGCAATTTCAAAGGATGGCAAAAATCAAGAGGTTGACACCAACAATGAGCAAACCCCTCTTAATTAATTAATTAAGTGGTTTCTGGCTCGTGCGATGCATATGTTATTACGATTATTATTATTATTATTAGATATTACTATGTACTCCTGTATTATGTTTAGCCTCTTGACTTTACTATGTAATTTATATATCATTCGTTTTTCTATGTTCTATACTGGTAACTGCAACTCTGTAAGTGTAAAATTAAATTATTAGGTCAAGATCTATTAAATTACTTTATTGAAAAGTGCTTATCATATGGAGGAAAGGTTTTCAAATCAAGGTTACATTTGGATATATTGTGAATTGTGATCTTGCTATTATGATTTTTTTATCAAACACACACACACAAATATCATCCAAAATTCTAATCAAATACTGCAATAAAATACTATGAATCAGCCATGGGGAAAAGAGAAGTGAAAAAAATAATGATAAGAAAAAGGTAGAAGAAAGGTAATGCTAGGGTTTAAAAGTGGATCGAAAACAAGCTTGATACCATGAAGGAAATTGATTTCGTGCCTCTGTATTGATTTACAAATTAAAGAGAATATATATGCAAAGTTACATGCTGATAAATCAAAGGGATTAGCTTTGACTATTCTAAACTAAGAGCTGCAAGTTAGGAATTTTTTCTTTTTTGACGGACAAGTTAGGAAATTAGATATATACAAATAATAGTGATATGGTATAGAATATATCCTAAAATATACTCTAGCACTATTGTATTGGAAGAACAATTGTAATTGCAATCAAATACTACCAAATTTATCGTAATTCAACATGTGAAACAACACAAACTCCGAAAATCTAATTTGAGGGTACATTGTTTTTATTAATATTTTGGAAACATATCTTATAAATTGCAAGAAGAAAAAGACCAGCAACAGAGACAAAGCATACAATCAAAGTGGCATAACACTTAACTTACTAATAAGAAATTAAGATCTTAGAGTTCCAAATAATATCGATTAATCGATATTCATAGTTACAACTTACAAACAATATTATCATCTATATATCTTGTACATATAGATGATAATAGCCGTAAAACATGCCAACTTTCATAAATGATTTTTTTTGTCAAATGACAATCATCTCACAAATGTTTGCAAGGAGGTAGTGGAGTACCACAAAGGCCAAGATTTTGTGAAAATGCTGATGCAGGAATACTTGAATTGTGTGGTGGAATTCTTCCGCTAAGCTGATTTCTTGAAACATCAAACACTTGAAGGTTCTTTAAATTCAACAATTCTCTTGGAATACTTCCCGTCAACTTATTCTTTGACAACAAGACCTTTCTTAGGTACTTGACATCCCCAAGCTCTTCGGGAATCTTTCCTACTAGTCGGTTATTCACCATCTCCAACACTTTCAACCAATACATATTCCCTATTGACTTAGGTATGGATCCTCCTAGTGGATTGTTCGACAAGATCAGAGATTTGATTTGTTTCATTGAGGACTTGTTACCTATGTTTTTGTCAATTGTACGACTGAATTTATTGTTAGATACATCAATATAATTGTATCCAGCCCAGGTGTGGTTTACACTTAAAATTGTATCCAATGAGCCATAAAATTTGTTTGAGTGAAGATCAAGGTAAGAGAGGCTAGAAAGATTCTTGAATTCATTTGGAATAGTTGAAGATAATTTGTTATTGGAAATGTTTAAGGACTTTAAACTAGTCATATTCCCAATCCAAAAAGGCAATTTTCCTGAGAGTTGATTGCATGACAATTTCAAATGTTGTATCGATGACCTAGATAGCCATTGTGGAAGATGCCCTTTAATCCCCGTGTTAGCTAATGATAGGTTATTGACATTTAACTTGAACACCTTGTCATGTAATGTTACTACCCCAAGTGGATTGTTAGAGAAATCTAGGTTTTTTATAGTTGCTTTTGAAAGTTGGTAAGGAAGAGGGCCAACGATTTTATTATTTGATAAATCAAAAGTTATGAAGTCATTGAAGTTTCCATAACTTGAAGGAATTTGACCAACAAAATTATTGTGTGAGATTATGAAATATTTCAGTGTTTTTAAATGTCCTATACTTGTTGGCAACCTACCTGTTAACATATTGTTGTTTAAATAAATTAAATATAGTTTGGTGAGATTTCCAATTGAACTTGGCAAATTACCCGATAATCTATTGTTTTGCAGTTGAATATACTTTAAAGAAGTAAGATTACCAATAGAAGAAGGAATAGATCCACAAAGTTTGTTATTACTAAGCCTTAAACTTGTCAATTTGGATAGTTTACCTAAAGAATTTGGTATATGTCTAGTGAGTTCATTTTGATGAAGATCTAAATACCTCATTTGGGACATTTGACCAATAGAATTTGGTAAGCTTCCATTAATTTTATTTTGTTGAAAGGCTAAATTATATAATTGAGACATTCGACCAATAGAGTATGGTATTGGTCCCGTAAGTTTGTTATCATTTAGCAACAATTCCCTTAGGTTGGATAGTTTACCTATGCTAGATGGAATAGAGCCGGAGAGAGAACAATTGCTAACAGAGAGAGACTCAAGTGAAATAAGATTTCCAATGGAAGATGGTATAGAGCTAGTGAATTTATTATAGCTTAAATCCAATAGAATAAGGGAGTTCATTGATCGGAAAATATCGTTTGGTATGGTGCCTGAAAGCTGATTATCATAAAGATAGAGATATTTTAGCTGACGGAGGTTTGCAAATGAAGTGGGTATCGAACCATTTAGTCTGTTACCACTTAGCCTAAGATAAGTCAGGTGTGATAACTGACCTAGTTCAGGTGGGATAGGACCACTTAGACCATCAAATTCATCGTCAGTGTAAAATCCTTCATAATCTGTACCAGAATAAAGGCTAAACTCTTTAAGGTATGTAAGATTTCCAAGAAAAGATGAAAGCGTACCGTTTTTAGTGGCATAAATGTCGTAGTCCATAGGGTGAAATGGCTTGAATGGAGTGACTTCAACTACCCTTCCATTGGTGGAATCACATTTGACGCCGTGCCAAGATGCACAACAATCCGTGTTAGGCTTCCATGAACTTAGTCCACCTCTCCTATCATACCCAATTTTGCTTTTAAAATCAAGTAATGCTTCTTCATCTATGATATTACAAGATTTTGCCAAACTAGGAGATAACATAACACAATGAGACACTATTATAATGAGAAGAAATATGAACGTAAAATTTGGTTTTTTGAAAGCTTTCATATTTACTTTGAGAAAAGTGATGGGATAGTGAGCATATGGAGGAACAAGTATGCATGCATGATGCAACACTTTATATAGCGCCCTTTTGATATGACGCTTCGTCTGTACTCCATCCGACTCTCTAAGTTTGCTACATTCACTTTTTCATATCTCCCAAAATATAACTTTAAATTAAAATATATTAAAATATGTTTAATAAAAAAGTATAAAAATTATATATTAAAAAATATATATCGAGCCGAATCAAACGAGATCCCATTTGACTATATTTTTCTTTAGATGTATAAAATTAGGGAGAGTCAAAATTACTAAGTGAACAGTAATAAAAGTCAACTAGTTTTGAGCCCGTGCAAGGCACGTGTTATTTTTTTAAAATATCAAAAATAAAAAATAATTTTAGAAAATGATATAGAATTCTATTATTATATTTTAGTTATTAATGCTTACACCAAATCAACCAATGATCACCATGAAAATTCTCAAGTTGACTTCAAAATTAATGCACAAAACATTAGAAATCGAAGGGAGTATGATAATTGATGAAGGGGTAATCAAAAGGTCTATAATTAATATTGTTCAAGGAAAAATAAAAGGGTTAAAAAATTAATTGTCTTGAAAAAATGACACTTGGTAAAAAAAAAAAATCTTGTTTTTAAATATATAATTATAGATTATCGATTATAGATGTAAAAATACTATCATTTAATGTTTGAATAGGAAGAGGTTTATCAATGCTTTCACCAAATCAATTAATGATCACCATGATAAAAAATTTCTTATTTTTAAATATTTAATTATAAATTATAGATGTAAAGTTGCTATAATTTAATGTTTGAATAGGAAGAGGTTTATTTATTATTTTTTAAAAAAAGAAATTTAAAATAGGATGACATACACGTGGCACATACAAGATCATATTTTAAATATTTTAATTTAGATATGTGACAAACTTAGAGAGACAGATGGAGTATCAATTTTATATTTTCTCTAATTCTTTGAATAGCAACGAATGTGATGAAACAAATATATAGACAAAATTTAATTGTGTGTGTTAAAGGGATAAATCTGATGGATGTTTTTATGATACACCGATTTTTATAAACAATGATGAAGCTAATTAAGTTCCATTATTATAAGTTTTAATAATGTGATAAGATCTAAATAAATTTGATAGGATCTGATGATAGATTATGATAGCTTTAATTTAGTTTAGTCAACTTAGATCACGTTTTCTACGTTAAGGTCATTTAATCGAATGCGTAAGTCAAAGTCAAGCTAGTCAAAGAAATTATGAACTTATTAAGCATTCCCTCCGTAACATATTAATGACAACGATTTGATATAAAGTAAAGAGCAAAAATGTCAAATCGTTGTCATTAATATGTTACAGAGGGAGTACATGTTGCTTATACGTTAAGGTCTTAGAACATAATAAAGTAATATGCCAAAGGGCATTATTGTAATTTAAATTATGTAAGTTGTTTTGGGCACCCATCTTATAGTTGGTGTTGCTGTGCATCCAATTTTTCCAAAATAAAAGAACCCAATTTAACCTTAAACTTGCTAAAAATTAAAATAAACACTTAAAAGCTTAAGCTAATAGTTGAGGCACAAGAATATGTTATATACTCTATTACTCCCCATTCCTCCTCGTATCAAAAGCCCTTTGGGCTTGATATGTGGACGCAACACATGTAATGACCCAGGTTTTGTCAGTATTTTTTTGCCGGTATTTATGTGTAATTATGTTTGTTTTGGTGCTAGTTCAAATTAATTTTTGAACTATTTATTTTAATTTTATATGAATAATTTCGATTTAATCGAAATGTTTATTTCTTAGTTTTTATTATTTATGTTAATTATTATTTAATTAATTAGAATTTTATTTATTTAATTTTCTAATTAATTATCTAATATTTTGGGCCAAATCGATTTGGGCATGATTAATTATGCGATTTTCGCAAATTAGCCCAATGGATCACGAGAGCCCATTTTGAGGCCCATTTCTTACCCTTGGCCGGTTTTTGAGCTAGTATGGCAAGGCTTGCCACTTGCTTTGTGTTCACACTACTCCCACTTCTATAAATAGAGGGGATTAGTGAGCCTTAAGGGGATTTTGCTCATTTGCCATTTAATACTCTTGCCATCAAATTCAAAGCACCAAAAACTCCCTCCCTTGCCCAATTCCACACGCCATTTTGATCAATTGATACCCATCAATTGTTCATCATTTTTCCAAGCCCAAAACTTAAAGATTCAACCTCAATTGATCTTTAGGTGTTCAAACACAAGCCTAAACGCGTTTATTTCAAACAAGATTCATTGTTTCGGGTTGATTTGGGTTGAGGTTCGTGTGTGCCGTGTGGGTCACGTGAAGCCGTGAGGTGGTTCTTGTGGGTGGCCGTGCTGTGGTAGCAGTGCTCGTGGTGGTGCACGGTGGTTCGACGTGAAGCCGTGTGGTGGTGCTGTACAGTTCGTGTGGTGGTCGTGCTGTAGCCGTGCCGTGTGTGCCGTGTTGTTCGTGGTTCGTGCCGTGTGTGTGTGCCGTGTGGAACTTGTTCTTGGACTGCATTTGTGTGTTGATTTGTGTCTTGATCTTCAATAAGGTAACATACTAACTCAACTTAATTGGAATACCTTGTTTATAGTATAGATTAAATGCATGTTTAGGATGTTTGTTGATGGTTATTCATGATTTTATGTATGATTATACAATCTGATTTTTATGTGTTTACATGATGTTTTAGTGATGATTTTCATGATTTTATGATTAGTTATACATTGTTATAAGATCATGATTTATGTATCAAAGTTTGATGAATTTTGGATAAGTTTAGGTTGATTTTTCGTGTGATATGCGTGTAATATGTATGATTGGATGAGTTCTTGATTGAAGATCTTGAATCTTGATTGAGTTCTTGATTGAAGATCTTGAATCTTGAATGAGTTCTTTATGAGTTCTTTATGAGTTCTTGATGAGTCTTTATGAGTTCTTGATTGAATCTTGTAAGTTAAAGAAAATGGTTTAAATGATAAAGAAAGTTAAAGAAAGTGTCTAAGATGATTAAAGAATAAGTAAAGAATGTTGAATGATGATTGGTTAGACTCAAGATTAAGGCTAGAGGCAGTTCTTGAGAATAACTTCGATGATTTAACTAGTTAAATTCAAGAATCAAGGCTAGAGGCAATTCTTGAACTTGATTTAGTTATGTTGGGTAATTAAACGAATAATATGATTAAAATGATTAAATGAATTAATTAATGATTAGCTTGATTTCATTTTTAGACGCCTGATACTTTGAGTAAGATTCATTGTATTTGGGTTAAGACGTTGCCCCTATTCCATCCGCGGTATTGGGATAGTTGGAGTCATACTATGTGATCTTTGTGAATTTCCAGTAAGATTGGTTTCATGGGGTTTGGGAGTAAGATTCTCAAATCCGAACATAGTAGAAAGTTCGAGCGCGTAAGATGCGTTCGTACGAGCACAGTCCGGTCTAGAATATGAATGATTGCGCCAAAGATAGTTGATTAGGTTGGTTTGAGTCGAGTTCACGTTTTGGGATGTTCTCGTACTTCGTTTAATGATGTTGTTCGTTTGATTTATGTTATGTACATGTGTGTTTCCATTAGGGTGAGTCAGTTATGTTACTCGCCACTGATGGTGGACCGTTGTTATATTTTTCAGGTACTTCAGATGATGATGCTCTTGCCTAGTTTTGGGTTGGGCGAGCGACGTTTCTTTCTTTTGTTATCTGTTATATTTACTGATTTTGTAGTTTTAGTAGTGATAGTTTGTTTAGATGCTACTCTTTAGATTTTGGACTTTTATGTGTTGTTTAAAGACTCTGACATGTAGTTGGAGTTAACTCGTATTTTAGTATTTCTAATTTGACTTTTGGATTAGTTTATGTACAAACTTGTGGGGATTTGTACTTTTGTGGTTTGGTAATAATATTTGAGGAATTAGTATTATTTCTTAGGTATTTTGAGTTGTAGTTTCTAACTACTCGACTCGTCGGTTTCTTCCGCGCCGATTTAAGCGAGTCTGGTCGTTACAACACAATCTTTTACATAATTTATGGAATAATTTTGGTATAGTTGGTATAAGTTGTCGAGTGATTAAAAAAAAGGGAAAATATAATTTTTTTTCTTCATATTTAGGGTAATTTTAGTAATTAAATTGATACTTTAAATTTATTTAAGAAAATAGTTAATTATTGTTTATTTTGGAAAATGCCGAGTAGAATGATTAAAAGAGTCTTATTGAATTAATTTTTGACTTATTATTAATTTTAGGGATTATTAATAATAAAAGTTACGGATAAAATAATTAATAGGAATAAGTTGTAAAGTGTAGGAATTAAAAGGGACAATATTACTATTAGTAGTAATAGGGCCGAATGGTTAATAGATAATAATATAATTATTTTGGATAATGTTACGAATTAATTAGTATATGATATTATAATGTTAAGGTTAGTATCCGAAGGGATAGGATTTTAAGAATAAGTTATATATAATCTGAGGATAGTATATATTATAAGGAATGAAGTTGCATAAGATATTATTAGGGATAAGAAAGGAAACAGAGTAATAGCTATACATGTCATGTTTCGGTCTCTGGCTAGGAAAGACTTGGTATTTAAGGTGGCCAATATACGTGCCGCACCTCTCTTTCCTGGGACTCCGAACATTTCATTTCCTATTACGGTCACCTAGTATTATCCTAATATATGATATGATTAAATTAAATGAAGATATAAGATACAAAACGGACGCCCACCTGATGATACACGAGTCGTTAGTGGGTTAAGTCAGAGCCACTGCTCAATGGGACGAACACACGAGTTCCCCCGAGCAGTTTTGGATCTTAGGATATGTAGTCGTCTGGTAGTGGTACACGAGCCGCTACTAGGAGTTATGGCCATAGCTTAGACTTAGTGGTGAAACACGGGATCCGCTACGGGATTGAGTACACGAGCTCCTCCCGGCATGTTCTAGGAAGTTATGGTGAAACACGAGATCCATAACGAGTTATAGTGACCGGTCCAACAAAGATGTTATATTATGATCATACGATTGATATGTTAAGATGAAATCATAAGACGAAGTATAAGATGATTTCAAAAGATGAAAAGATATGATATGATCTAATATGATAAGAAAGACATGATATGATATGATTAAGATAAGATTTATGATGAAGGGAATGTGATGAAATTATGATTAAGATTTGTTAATGATATAATTTAAGAAGGGTTAAGTATAAGTTAATGATTGGGATAATTTAAGATGTATAGTATAAAGTATAAGTTTAGCATATTGTAAGTCTTCCGCTGTGTATTTCTGTATTTATGAGCATGTACGTGTATGTATAATTATACGGATGTGGAATGTATTTGGTATGTATTCTAACCGTATTTGCAGGGTTGAATGTACGTATTTTTATACGTAATTATACGTATTCTAACTGTACTCTGCAGGGGTATTTATACGTATTTTATACGTATCTGTAAACGTATTTTATACGTACCTTTATACGTATTATTATACGTACGTTTATAAGGAATTTGTGTATCTTTGTGTAAAGCATGTATTAAATCTTTTACAGTTTTTATGATATTTTCTATGATATTATGTGTTTGGTGGTCCCTCGATTAAATGGGACAGCCTAGTTACTCGCCACTGACGGTGGACCCCCCCCTCAGTTTCAGGTGACGATGCAGCAGATTAGAGCGGGCTTCGCCGGATGGGCTTGAGAGTTTAGGCCTTTATTTTAAGTTTTCTAGTTATCCAGAACTACATAAACATTCGTTTAGTTACTTATATGATCCCAGCATGTTGGGACAGTATTTTCAGACATTTGATGTAATAACAATTAGTGGTTTATTTCGGATTTTAGCAGTTATATTAATAAAAGTTATTTCTTCCATTTAATTTGTTAAATTTATGGTTTAATATGATTAAGTAAGGATCCGAATGTCGATTTCCCTTCGTAAATCGACAAGCTAAAAAGTCGGGTCGTTACAGAGACTTCCATCCAGGGAAGAAGTGTGACGGTTCTCCGATCACTTGTTTCACTTGCGGTAAGGTAGGCCACAAGGCGTCGACTTGTCCCGAGAAGAAGCCAGATTCAGAGTTTCAGCGACTTCCGGCACCGACACAGACTCCAGTGAAGAACCGAGTCTACTGTATGACCGAGGCGGAGGCCGAGGTTCAGCCTGACGTCGTATCAGGTAGATTTCTTGTCTCTGGTATGTTAGCATTAGTTTTATTTGATTCTGGTGCTACTGTTTCTTTTGTGGCTAGTAGTTTTGTCTCGAGGTCCAATCTTCGAGGCAGCCTTCCTGTTAGTTCAATTATTACTCTCCCTTCCGGAGAGGATTTTGTTTGTCAGCGTGAATTCCGAGGAGTGCCTATCGTGATAGCTGGGGAGCAAGCGACGGCCGATCTGAAGGAGTTTCCGCTGATGGAGTTTGACGTGATACTTGGTATGGACTGGCTATCAAGGTATCGAGCAATTATTCGTTGCCGAGATCAGTCAGTGACATTCCGAGGATCTCAGGGCAACCGAGTTACCTACTCTGGGTTCGTCCTTAAGAAAGGGGTAAAGGTAATCTCTGCCTTGAAAATGAGAAAGCATCGCCAGAAGGGCGATATGGTGTATCTATGTCAGGTACGAGACTTGACTAAAGAGTCTCTGTTGGACGATATACCTGTAGCGAGGGATTTCAGAGACGTATTTCCTGATGAGCTACCAGGCGTTCCACCTGAGCGTGAAGTCGAGTTTCATATCGACTTGGTACCCGGGACAGCGCCGATCTCAAAGGCACCGTACCGGATGGCACCATCTGAGTTATTGGAGTTAAAGACACAACTCCAGGATTTGATCGATAAGGGCTTCATTAGGCCAAGTGTTTCTCCGTGGGGAGCTCCTGTGCTCTTCGTCAAGAAGAAAGATGGTAGTATGCGCCTGTGCATAGACTACCGAGAGTTGAATCGGGTAACTATCAAGAAGAAGTACCCATTGCCTAGGATTGAAGACCTGTTCGATCAGTTGCGAGGAGCAGGTGTGTTTTCGAAGATAGATCTTCGGTCTGGATATCATCAGATTCCAGTCAAGAAAGAAGACATCCCGAAAACTGCTTTTCGTACTCGATACGGCCATTACGAGTTTGAGGTGATGCCCTTTGGCCTCACTAATGCGCCAGCCGTGTTCATGGACCAGATGAACCGGACGTTTCACCATTTACTCGACAAGTGCGTCGTAGTATTTATAGATGATATCTTGATCTATTCTAGAGATGAGTCCGAGCATACGGAACATCTCCGGATGGTACTCGAGATATTGAGGAGTCATAAGTGGTTCGCGAAACTCTCCAAGTGTGAGTTCTGGCTTCGCGAAGTAGCCTTCCTAGGTCATGTGATTAGCAAAGAAGGCATTAAAGTAGACCCAGCTAAGATTAAAGCTGTAGTAGATTGGAGTAGCCCGACAAATGTGGCGGAGGTTCGTAGTTTTCTGGGTTTGGCCGGATACTATCGACGATTCGTCCAGGACTTCTCCAAGATAGCTAGACCGATGTCTAGTCTCCTGCAGAAGGAGGTCCGATTCGTTTGGACGGAGGCTTGCGAGCAAGCATTTCAGGAGTTGAAACAGAGATTAGTCTCTGCTCCGATTCTTACTATTCCGAACGATGAAGAGGGCTTCGAGGTCTATAGTGATGCTTCGAAGAGTGGCTTAGGCTGTGTGCTCATGCAGGGTGGGAAGGTCATCGCTTATGCATCGAGACAACTGAAGGTGCACGAGCTTAACTATCCTACGCATGACTTAGAGTTAGCGGCTGTAGTGTTCGCGCTCAAAATTTGGAGGCATTATCTCTATGGTGGTTCGTGTAAGGTATTCACGGATCACAAGAGTCTCAAGTACATCTTCACTCAAAAGGACCTCAATATGAGGCAGAGGCGGTGGCTTGAGTTGATCAAGGACTACGACCTGACGCTCAACTATTGCGAGGGTAAGGCGAACTTGGTCGCAAATGCACTAAGTCGCAAACATCGCTTGAGCTTCAGTAGAAGCCGTGGTTCCGTCAGACTTTGTCTGACATCGATGAGTGCCGAGCCTGATTTAATTCAGGAGCTGCGCAAGGGTCAGTAGAACGACCCACAGTTTGCTAGGATTCGAGAGGCTATACGGCAAGGTAAAGCTGTAGGTTTCGAGATCCCTTCTGATGGTGGTATGCGCTTTCGAGGGAGATGGTGTGTACCGGACTGTTCTGATCTTAGGAACAGAATCATGTCCGAGGCACATAAGTCGCCTTATTCTGTTCATCCCGGTGGTAATAAGCTTTACCAGGATCTTAAAGGCCAGTTCTGGTGGCCTAAGATGAAAATGGATGTAGCAGAGTTTGTCGCTCGGTGTTTGACCTGTCAGAAGGTCAAGATTGAGCATCAGAGACCAGGAGGTCTGTTGCAGCCACTACCTATTCCGACCTGGAAATTTGAGTCGGTATCTATGGACTTCGTAGTAGGTTTACCCACTTGTAATGGCTTGAACGCTATTTGGGTCATAGTGGATAGGTTAACTAAGGTCGCTAGATTCATTCCGATGAAGATGACCTGGTCGATGGAGCGTCTCGCTGAGGCGTATACTCAGGACATAATCCGAATTCACGGAGTTCCGAGGGAGATTGTTTCTGATTGAGATCCGAGATTTCTGTCTCGTTTCTGGAAGTCAGTTCAGGAAGCCTTTGGGACGAAGCTGAAGTTGAGTACCGCTTTTCATGCGGCTACTGATGGTCAGACTGAGAGGACCATCCAGACTTTGGAGGATATGCTTCGAGCATGTGCTCTGGAGTACCACCAGTCTTGGGTACGCATGCTCTGCTTGATAGAGTTCTCCTATAACAACAGCTATCACTCCAGCATTGAGATGGCTCCGTACGAGGCCCTGTATGGCCGGAAATGTCGGAGTCCTATATGTTGGAATGATATCAGCGATACTGTGGCTTTAGGACCTGAGATGGTACGCGATACTATCGAGAAGGTTCGAGTCATCCGGTCTAAGATGCAGGCCGCTCAGAGTCGTCAGAAATCCTACGCCGATAATCGACGTAGACCGCTGGCTTTCGAAGTAGGTGACAAAGTCTTGCTTAAGGTTTCGCCATTCAAGGGAGTGGTACGCTTCGGTCAGAAGGGGAAACTCCGACCGAAATATGTGGGACCTTACGAGATACTGGAACGAGTTGGGGAGGTGGCATATCGATTGGCCTTACCACCTAGTTTAATTTGGCTAATGTTCATGATGTATTCCATGTTTCCCAGCTAAGGAAATATGTACATGATCCTACTCATGTGATTACAGCGGATCCGGTCGTGATCGAGCCGAATCTGACTTATGAGGAGCGACCCGTCCAAATCTTGGATCGGGAAGTTAGGACCCTGCGGCGTAAGCAGGTACCGCTTGTCAAGGTGTTGTGGAGGAATCAACACCATGAAGAAGCGACTTGGGAGACGGAAGCGTCTATGCGGCAGAAGTACCCGGAGCTGTTCGATGGGGAGCGATCTCCTGCACCTTGAAATTTCGGGACGAAATTTCTTTAAGGAGGGGAGGTTGTAATGACCCAGGTTTTGTCAGTATTTTTTGCCGGTATTTATGTGTAATTATGTTTGTTTTGGTGCTAGTTCAAATTAATTTTTGAACTATTTATTTTAATTTTATATGAATAATTTCGATTTAATCGAAATGTTTATTTCTTAGTTTTTATTATTTATGTTAATTATTATTTAATTAATTAGAATTTTATTTATTTAATTTTCTAATTAATTATCTAATATTTTGGGCCAAATCGATTTGGGCATGATTAATTATGCGGTTTTCGCAAATTAGCCCAATGGATCACGAGAGCCCATTTTGAGGCCCATTTCTTACCCTTGGCCGGTTTTTGAGCTAGTATGACAAGGCTTGCCACTTGCTTTGTGTTCACACTACTCCCACTTCTATAAATAGAGGGGATTAGTGAGCCTTAAGGGGATTTTGCTCATTTGCCATTTAATACTCTTGCCATCAAATTCAAAGCACCAAAAACTCCCTCCCTTGCCCAATTCCACACGCCATTTTGATCAATTGATACCCATCAATTGTTCATCATTTTTCCTAGCCCAAAACTTAAAGATTCAACCTCAATTGATCTTTAGGTGTTCAAACACAAGCCTAAACGCGTTTATTTCAAACAAGATTCATTGTTTCGGGTTGATTTGGGTTGAGGTTCGTGTGTGCCGTGTGGGTCACGTGAAGCCGTGAGGTGGTTCTTGTGGGTGGCCGTGCTGTGGTAGCAGTGCTCGTGGTGGTGCACGGTGGTTCGACGTGAAGCCGTGTGGTGGTGCTGTACAGTTCGTGTGGTGGTCGTGCTGTAGCCGTGCCGTGTGTGCCGTGTTGTTCGTGGTTCGTGCCGTGTGTGTGTGCCGTGTGGAACTTGTTCTTGGACTGCATTTGTGTGTTGATTTGTGTCTTGATCTTCAATAAGGTAACATACTAACTCAACTTAATTGGAATACCTTGTTTATAGTATAGATTAAATGCATGTTTAGGATGTTTGTTGATGGTTATTCATGATTTTATGTATGATTATACAATCTGATTTTTATGTGTTTACATGATGTTTTAGTGATGATTTTCATGATTTTATGATTAGTTATACATTGTTATATGATCATGATTTATGTATCAAAGTTTGATGAATTTTGGATAAGTTTAGGTTGATTTTTCGTGTGATATGCGTGTAATATGTATGATTGGATGAGTTCTTGATTGAAGATCTTGAATCTTGATTGAGTTCTTGATTGAAGATCTTGAATCTTGAATGAGTTCTTTATGAGTTCTTTATGAGTTCTTGATGAGTCTTTATGAGTTCTTGATTGAATCTTGTAAGTTAAAGAAAATGGTTTAAATGATAAAGAAAGTTAAAGAAAGTGTCTAAGATGATTAAAGAATAAGTAAAGAATGTTGAATGATGATTGGTTAGACTCAAGATTAAGGCTAGAGGCAGTTCTTGAGAATAACTTCGATGATTTAACTAGTTAAATTCAAGAATCAAGGCTAGAGGCAATTCTTGAACTTGATTTAGTTATGTTGGGTAATTAAACGAATAATATGATTAAAATGATTAAATGAATTAATTAATGATTAGCTTGATTTCATTTTTAGACGCCTGATACTTTGAGTAAGATTCATTGTATTTGGGTTAAGACGTTGCCCCTATTCCATCCGCGGTATTGGGATAGTTGGAGTCATACTATGTGATCTTTGTGAATTTCCAGTAAGATTGGTTTCATGGGGTTTGGGAGTAAGATTCTCAAATCCGAACATAGTAGAAAGTTCGAGCGCGTAAGATGCGTTCGTACGAGCACAGTCCGGTCTAGAATATGAATGATTGCGCCAAAGATAGTTGATTAGGTTGGTTTGAGTCGAGTTCACGTTTTGGGATGTTCTCGTACTTCGTTTAATGATGTTGTTCGTTTGATTTATGTTATGTACATGTGTGTTTCCATTAGGGTGAGTCAGTTATGTTACTCGCCACTGATGGTGGACCGTTGTTATATTTTTCAGGTACTTCAGATGATGATGCTCTTGCCTAGTTTTGGGTTGGGCGAGCGACGTTTCTTTCTTTTGTTATCTGTTATATTTACTGATTTTGTAGTTTTAGTAGTGATAGTTTGTTTAGATGCTACTCTTTAGATTTTGGACTTTTATGTGTTGTTTAAAGACTCTGACATGTAGTTGGAGTTAACTCGTATTTTAGTATTTCTAATTTGACTTTTGGATTAGTTTATGTACAAACTTGTGGGGATTTGTACTTTTGTGGTTTGGTAATAATATTTGAGGAATTAGTATTATTTCTTAGGTATTTTGAGTTGTAGTTTCTAACTACTCGACTCGTCGGTTTCTTCCGCGCCGATTTAAGCGAGTCGGGTCGTTACAACACAAGCCCTATCAAATCTGGCACGAATTAATTCCACTTAGAAGGGAGAGGGAGGAGAGTTTTCTACCCATGGCCTTTGCTACATGTTGGCTCTAATACCATATTAAACACGGTTATGAGCCGCACCCGCAACAAAGAGAGAGCTTAACCATAAACAAGCCCGATGGGTTCCATTATAAAACCAATTGGTAATAACCATATATTAGTCATCATCTCTCTACTCTTTCAATGTGGGACACTTGCATGTGGTGAACTTGGAAGGTCTATTATTCAACACTCCCCCTCAAATGTAAGGTTCCTTTTTAACTTTTTGTCTCATGTAATTTTTTGGGTTTAGAGTGTTTTTTTTCCCACTCCCCCTCACATGGCGGACCTGCTCAATTTGGCCCAGTGAACTTGAACTTTTTTTTACCCATTTAGGGTCCCATATCGTGGGCCTGACTCTGATACCATGTTAAATGACCATTTCAATCAAAAGCTTAAGCTAATAGTTGAAGTCCAGGAATATGTTATATATATATATATATATATATATATATATATATATATATTTATTTATTTATTTCAACTCCCATGAAATAATGAGAATTCCTATGGGAATTAACTTCCCATGTTCAACCAAACAAGCTCTTAATATATTGAATTAAAAAAATTAACTAAAATTAATAATATAATAATTCGTTAAATATAATCATGCATGGCACAACATCTGAACTAGTTCTTAACAAAAATAATTATCATGGATTTTTTTAAGAAAATACTGAATATTAATTCTTTTGTAGAATGGGATCATTGGCACAATTCTTACACAAAATCTATACATAGTATATTAAAACTCTCCCCATAAGCCATACATATATAACACATGCACTCTTATGATATGAATCACTCCCTCCTCCTCACAATGACACATCATCCCTCTCCCTTTCAAAGACACATCATCTTCAATTATTCCTCCTAAATTCACCTCTCAAATTTATGAGCATTTCTTTATTTGGTCCCTTAATTAATCTCTTTAAATCTCTAACTCATAATCTTTTCTTCATTGCCCTTATTATTGTCTTTAAAGTTTCTCCTATCATCTTCCTTAACTTTTATCAATTTCATCCTTATAATACTCTAGAACAATTGATTTAACCCAATCTATATATGTACTTAGTTTTCAAAAGGAAAATCGAAATCATAACAACACCATTGAACTCACCTCTTAAAAATCACCAAAAATATGACAATTAGGAAAACAACATCATTTATACTAAAAGACACGTGACAATTTTCTTAAAACGTTTGTTTTGATCATATTATTTTTTACGATGTTTGGTCATCGTTCTCATTTACCATGTCATCATTCTATTCAATACTTTTAAAATTATACAAAAGATAAAGTTTAATTAAGAATGTTATTGTTTATTCAATGCTTGCAAAATTATTCAATGTCGTCATTCTATTCAATGAAGGAAATACAACGATGAACAAATTAACTAGAGACAAAATAAGAACTTAGGTGTGTTGTGGATTGAGATCCACTGACTTGAAAACAAATTCCGGCGCTATCGGGTTCACTATAGTTGTTGCCGGTATGTAATTCAAGGTATCATACATTATTCCTCACAATGACACTACTTTAGGGAGAAAGATTGGAGTTTGAACACTTATGCCTGAGAAATGAGAATGTGAATAGCTTTTTGAGTAATGAGAAAATTAGAAAGTATATGAGTATATTGTTGTATGTGAAGATGATGAAACAAAAGGATTTTATAGGCATCATAGAGGATTGTAGAGTCTATGTAATAATCATAATATAATTAGCACAATAAAGATCTTAATAAACAAGGCAATCAACTCTCATAAATATGGACGTTTAGACCTGATTATTGGACATGAAATGCGGTTAGGGTCAACGTTATAGGGTATTTACTGGACAGAGGCCTTTAATGGACAAAGCCTTCTTGACCAGGGCCAATACACGACCAAAAATAATAGCCTAATAAATTTTCCAAAATTTTTTTTTTGACAAAAATATATAATTACATTAATATATTTGTATAGTTTTGTTTTAACTATTGCCTACGTACCTTGAATTTTATTTATATTTAATATTTTAATGGCCCGGCCGCTAACGATCCGATAATGAATCGCGACCCGAATTGGCCCAACCCGCTATTGACCTTTTTAGTTGACCCTGGCACTGACCCGACCCGCACCGGCCTGACCTTGACCTGCACCAACCCGTCCAATAACCAGGTCTATGGACGTTACAAAGAAAAGATTCCCCCAAGAAACCCCAACGATCGCTACTTCGCAACCCGTGACCTTAGATCGCGACTCGTGATGAGCTTATTGCCTACTGGATCTGAAAATGTTTTGCAGGTCCTTGGTAGCGAGTCGCAAGTCGTGACTTAGCCCCTGCCTCATCCAACTTGAAAACATCATAACTTCTTCGTTACTCGTAAGAATTGAGCATATGACATGTCGTTTGGAAAGCTCTTGAAGGCTATTTTCCTATGAAATTGTAATTACTTCAATCCAATTAGTATATCAAAAGTTATGATCAAAATGCTTACCAAAGATAATACATAAGTAATATATGCATATCTCAATAAGTTATTATTATAGTTGTAATTTTTGTGATCTGAAATTTTATGATCTGAATTTTTCTGATATGATCTGATCTATTTTTTCTGGTCTGATCTGAATTTTCTAAAAATAAAACCAGGATTACTTATTTAAGTTGAATCAAACACACTCTTTAATTCGCAAGAATTTCATAGACTTCGCTTGCTACGATTTCATATTTTATAATGAGTTGAAATTGAATTTTACCAAATTAAACCCTCCTGTTAAATCGATCTCTACCTCTTGTAATAGTTAAGGGTCATCATTGTACAAACAAGCGAGCCAAGAACTATATGGAATAGAAAAGGTCATTTATTACATAACAATCGAGCCAAAGTATGTAAACAATCAAAATTACATAAAACTTAACTTACAAATAAGAAATATCTTAGAATTCCAAATAATATCGATTAAACGATAAAACCATTGTAACTTGCATGAATGAATTTCATTCTTATCAACTGATTGCATGAGCTGGTAACACATGATCTCATAATTGTTTACAAGGAGGGAGCGGAGTACCACAAAGGCCAAGATTTTGTGAAAATGCTGATGCAGGAATGCTTGAATTGTGTGGTGGAATGGTTCCGCTAAGTTGATTTTTTGAAACATCAAACACTTGCAGCTCCTTTACATTCAACAAATTTGTTGGAATACTTCCGATCAACTTATTTTTTGATAACAAGACCTTTCTTAGGTTCCTGGCATTCCCAAGTTCTTGGGGGATCTTTCCTACTAGTCGGTTATTCACCATCTCTAACACTTCCATACGAAGCAGGTTCCCTATTGACTTAGGTATGGATCCTCCAAGCGGATTATTCGACAAGATCAAAGAATTGATGTACTTAATTGAGGACTTTTCACCAATGTTTTTGTCAATTTCACCGTTGAACTTATTGCTCGATACATCAATATGCTCGTATCCCGACCATTTGTTGTTGACACTAAAAATTGTATCCAAGGAACCGCAAAATTTGTTTGAGTGAAGATCAATGTTTTTGAGTCTTGAAAGATTCTTGAATTCATTAGGAATGGTTGAAGATAATTTGTTATTGGATATGTTTAAGGAATTTAAACTGGTCATATTCTCAATCCAAGAAGGCAATTTTCCTGAGAGTTGATTGCATGACAAATTCAAATGTTGTATCGATGACCTAGATAACCATTGTGGAAGAGGCCCTTTAATCCCCGTGTTGGCTAATGATAGCTTCTTGACATTTAGCTTGAACACCCTACCATATAATGTTACTACACCAAGTGGATTGTTTGACAAGTCTAGATTTTGTATAGTTGCTTTTGAAAGTTGGTAAGGAAGAGGGCCAACGATATTATTGTTTGATAAATCAAAAGTTATCAAGTTCTTGAAGTTGCCATAGGTTGAAGGAATTTGACCAACAAAATTATTATGTGAGATTATGAACCAATTTAATGTTTTTAAATATCCTATACTTGTTGGCAGCCTACCTGTTAACATATTGTTGTTTAAATGAATTGAATATATTTTGGTGAGATTTCCCATTGAGCTTGGTAAATCACCTGATAATCTATTGTATTCCAGTCGAATATAATCTAGAGAAGCAAGATTACCTATGGAAGAAGGAATAAATCCACAAAGTTTGTTGTTACTAAGAATTAATTTTTCCAATTTGGATAGTTTACCTATAAATTTTGGTATATGTCCGGTGAGTTCATTTAGATGAAGATCCAAATACTGCAATTGGGACATTTGACCAATGGAATTTGGCAAGCAACCTTTGAGTTTGTTATTATTCATGTATAATCGTTTTAGCTTTGAAAGTTGCCCTATGGAATATGGTATCACACCGCTAATATTATTTTGAGACAAATCCATATATTTAAGGTTCTTAAGCTTAATAATGCTAGATGGAATAGAGCCGGAGAGAGAACACTTTCGAAGATAGAGACCCTCTAGTGAAATAAGATTTTTTATGGAAGATGGTATAGAGCCGCTGAATTTATTATTGCTTAAACTCAAATAATAAAGTGATTTCATTGATTGAAAAATATTGTTTGGTATGGTGCCAGATAGCTGATTGACATCAAGGTGGAGATATCTTAGCTGATGGAGGTTTTTAAATGAAGCAGGTATGGAACCATTAAATTTGTTATCATGTAAATCAAGATTGGTTAGGTGTGATAACTGGCCTAGTTGAGGTGGGATAGGACCACTTAGACCATCTAGTTCAACCTCATTATAAAATTCATCATTAAAAAGGCCGGAGAAAAGGCTAAACTTTTTAAGGTATGTAAGGTTTCCAAGAAAAGGAGAAAGCGTACCATTTTTAAAGGCATAGTCGTCTAAGTCTACAGGGATATATGGGATGAATGGAGAGAGTTCAACTACCCTTCCGTTAGCGGCGTCACACTTGACGCCATACCACCCAATGCAACAGTCTGTGTTAGGTCTCCATGAACTTAGTCTACCTCTCCCATCAACCTCAATTTTGCTTTTAAAATCAAGTAATGCTTCTTCATCTATGATATTACAAGATTTTGCAAAACTAGGACATAATATAACACAATGAGTCACTATTTTAATGAGGAGAATAATGAAGGTATGACTTGTTTTTTTGAAGGTTTTCATCATAAATTGAGAAAGGTATGGATAAATGTGAGCATATGGAGGAACAAGCATGCATTTATGCAATTCTTTAATTTATATGCCGAGCCAAATAAAAACTTGAATTATCATATTGTTTAATTTCTTTTTTAAATTATTATTATATTGTTAGTTGTAAGATTAGTTAATGATATATTTATATGTTTACTTAGCCATACAAAAAGAACAAATAATATTAGTTGTATCATGAGAGTACTAATTAATAAGAGATTTAAGTCAACTAGATGTAGCTTGAGAAGGGGATTTTCATTCAATCAATTTAAGATAGAGGGTAGTGTTGCATTAAGTCTTAAACAAGATAATTTTCCAATAGTGAAACAAGGAGAACAATTGATGACGAAGAAAGTACTCCATCTGTCCACAAATAAGTGCTTTATTTTGACCAAAAACTCTCACAATTTTGATCAGAATGGAGTAGTTATTTGTGGACGGAGGGAGTAACATATTGTCGAATAACAAGAAAAGTATAATTGGTTTCGGTTACACTAATGAGGTCCAATAAGTTCCTGTATAGTTTGATTAGATCAATCAGTTTTAATCAAGTTTGATGAGGTATAATTAAATTAGTCTACAATGAAATAAAATAATCTAGACCGTCGATCTGGGTAATTAGATTTGACTTTTTAAATAAAAATAGATATTTTATTTTTTGTAACATTATTTCATTTTTTATATTTTTGGATTTATCTAAATTAATTTTAGATTTTTTAATTTAATTTTTAAATTATCAAAATCTAAAATTAATTTAGGTAAATCCAAAAATATTAGAAATGAATTAATATTACAAAAAAAAAATTAAAATATATACTTTTATTTAAATTAAGTCAAATATTCTTACCAAAATCAACTTAATTAATATAGAAAATCAACAGTCTAGATTTACTTGACTTCGGTGGTCGTTTTTCGACGACCATATAAGAACTTTCACTAAAACATATAAAAGTTACTGTTTGATAATATTACACAAAAGTAGTAATTTTTGGATTAAATTTTAATCCGTTGTACACTAATTCAGTGTAGACTTGATGGAATGATGGGCGTTGTAAATATATACACTGTTTTTTTTAAGAGTTTGTCAAGTTCCAATCATAATTGATGAAGCTAAGTTCTATTATAAATTTCAACCATGTGATAAAATCTAAATAAATTTAATAGGATCTGATAGATTAAGATAGCTTTAATTAGTTTAGTCAACTTAGATCACGTCTTATACGTTAAGATTAATATTTAATCGAATGCGTAAATCGAATCCATGCAGCATTGCATCCTAATAAGTCAATCAAGTCAAAGAAATTATTAACTTATGAAGTACGTATTGCTTATACGTTAAGTTATAAGGTGCGTTCTCTTCAACTTATTTGACCTGACCTTTAAATCTCTTCCTTAAAATGCGTGCAAATAAGTTTGTTGCGTTTTTTTTAGAACGGAGGAAGTATATTTTTTGAAAAGGAATTCATAAATAGTCATACGATATCTACATCGAATATGAATACATAACTCATCATGAAAATCCAAAATACGGAAACAAGATTCACATCCAAAACGACTAAATAAAAGCATACATATTCGAGCGCAACTCCTGGAGGATAGATTCAATGATGAAGTACCTCGTTAATTTCGATGATTGTGCATCTTTACGGGCGAAGATCTTCACAACCTATGTTATAGTTTTCTTGAATGGAGAAATTGTACCATATATTATACCTTCTTGGGAGACCGTCATCATCTTCCCCCAAAGCTTGAAACTTGTAAATGAAAACACTACCATGCATAAATATAAAAAAGATGGCAGAAAAACTCTCATAAAGAGACTCACTTGTTGGCAAAAAAAGCTAAGAAAACCACATAAACAACAAACTAACGTGAAGATTTAGGGCTTACCATAGAATTTTTTTTTATCCATGACAACCTCTCAAGCTTTTTTTAAGTTTTTCTTGGGGGGTTAGGGTTTGGTTGTAGAGGAGAGGAGAAGCTAGATGCTTTCAAATCTTTTTTTTATTTATTATATCATATCAACTTACAAAAAAAATGAACAATCATATTTTTTGGCCTATAATCTCCATTATTTCCATCCATCCCTATAATAAAAGATGACACAAAAAAATAGGAATGTCACATTGTCACTAGTAACATATTTTTATATAATTAAGCAATATAATCTTTCACAGTTTCTTATAGTCTCTTATAAACAGTAGTGTACACCACTGTTCATATTTTCATCTTCAAAAAGGCTAATTTTTTTTTATTTACTAATATGTGCATGCAAAATGATTTTGTTCTAAAAATTTAATTCAATAAAGGAAAAAATGAAGATTCGTATTCAGTCGACTCTTGATTTAACTGTATGTACGTCCATAGAGCCATCGATCACAACATTGAAGTGGTTGTTGTTGCTAAGAAGCATATTATTATTGTTGTTGTGCGTTCGACTTGGAGTTAGAAGAGTATACTGTTGTTGTTGTTGTTGTTGTTGTTTTTTTTTTATATTATTTATATGTCGTTATTTGAGACTCAACTATGTACTCTAATGTAGGGCTGAGCAGAGTGCGGTTTAAACGCACCAAACCGCAAATCAATAATTTTATCGGTTTGGTTTGGTTTGTAGTTTAAAAAAATGTGATTTGGTTTATGAAATCATCAAACCATAATTTTGCATTTTGGTTTATAAAAAAATTCAAACCGCAAACCGCAATTATATAAAATTTCTTATTTAAATCATAAAATTTCTTATTATAGCTTATATAACTATTTTTTCATTTAATTGATTTTTTTTGTTGGTTTAGGACTTGTTATACTGTTATTTTCGTGTAATAATGGAATTTGATAAGGATAAACCAATACTTTATTTTAAAAAACTAATTGAAGATTTATCGAGAAAAAAAATTTGAATTGTTGTTAAACCACAAACCGAACCGCACCAAACTGCAAAATTATGGTTTAGTGCGGTTTGGAACTCAAACTGCACCGCGCTCACGCCTACTCTAATGATTTACAAGGTTAAGCAATCATGAAAAAAGTTTTAATTTTAAAATTTGGACAAAAGTCTTGTTTTCGAGTCAAAATCCTCTCCAATTCTTGTAAGAAATGATAATGGAGAATTTGGGTGTGTTATCTTCAACTTATATCAGATCAGATCTCATAATATATATTAACATAAATATAGAAATAATATACGAAGTATTTCGGTATAATATTTGCCAAATTATATTATACCTATATTTATGTTAATATAATATAAGTTCAAATTCTCATACATTTTCAGATCTTATCTTATTAGATCATATCAGATCAGAAAAAATAAGGCGAAGAAAAAGCACCTTTTATTTCTTCAATCAATGGTTGATGATGTACCAAGGGAAAAAATATGTGAAATTTTAAATAATTTATTTTAATCTTAAATTATATGTCATGATCTTAAAATAAAAAAATAGAGACAAAGAAATAGAGAGAAACCTAACACCTTGTTTTCTTACGAAGCTCGTGCGAATGGCAACAAAACTTTTGCAAGTCTCAATTTTTATTAATACAGGTTAGATTGTAAATTTCATTTATACTCGTATATTTTAGTTGAATTTATTCTGTTTCAAAATTAGATTATTTGGTACGATTTCATATTTTGTAAATCCCCATTAAATTCCCTCCTCCTATATTATCTACTTTGATAATGATTTTATTAATATTTTGTGCTTATATCTTATAAAAAAGGAACTATATGTGATAAAAAAAAGGTCATAAATTACATAGCAATTGAGACAAAGTAAACAATCAAAGTGACATAAAACTCAACTTAAAAATAAGAAAATCGATTAAACAATCGATATACATAGTTAATAACATTCATAAATGAATTATTTCTTGTGAAATAATGACTGTATGGTACTAGCTAGCTAGTAAGTAGTAATCATCGATCTCAGCTCACAAATGTTTGCAAGGGGGTAGCGGAGTATCACAAAGGCCAAGATTTTGTGAAAATGCCGATGTAGGAATACTTGAATTGTGTGGTGGAATTCTTCCGCTAAGCTGATTTCTTGAAATATCAAACACTTGAAGGTCCCTTGCATTCAATAATTTTCTTGGAATACTTCCGACCAACTTATTCTTTGACAACAAAACCTTTCTTAGGTACTTGGCATTCCCAAGCTCTTCGGGAATCTTTCCTACTAGTTGGTTATTCACCATCTCCAACACTGACAACCAATAGATATTCCCTATTGACTTAGGTATGGATCCTCCTAATGGATTATTCGACAAGATCAAAGATTGGATTTGTTTCGTTGAGGACTTGTTACCTATATTTTTGTCAATTGTACAACTGAATTTATTGTTAGATACATCAATATAATCGTATCCCCCCCAAGTGTGGTTTACACTTAAAATTGTATCCAAGGAGCCATAAAATTTGTTTGAGTGAAGATCAAGGTAATAGAGGCTAGAAAGATCAAGGTAATTCATTTGGCTATACTTAAGGACTTTAAACTGGTCATATTTCCAATCCAAGAAGGCATTTTTCCTGAGAGTTGATTGCATGACAATTTCAAATATTGTATCGATGACCTAGATAACCATTGTGGAAGATGACCTTTAATCCCCGTGTTAGCTAATGATAGGTTTTTTACATTTAACTTGAACACTTTGCCATGTAATGTTACTATCCCAAGTGGATTGTTTGACAGATCTAGATCTTATATAGTTGCTTTTGAAAGTTGGTAAGGAAGAGGGCCAACAATTTTATTGTTTGATAAATCAAAAGTTTTTAATTCCTCGAAGTTTCCGTAAGTTGACGGAATTTGACCAACAAGATTATTGCGTGAGATTATGAAATATTTCAGTGTTTTTAAATGTCCTATACTTGCTGGCAACCTACCTGTTAACATATTATTGTTTAAGTAAATTAAAAATAGTTTGGTGAGATTTCCAATTGAACTTCGCAAATTACCCGATAATCTATTATTGTCCAGTCTAACATACTTTAGAGAAGTAAGATTACCAATGGAAGAAGGAATAGGTCCACAAAGTTTGTTATTACTAAGACTTAAACTTTCCAATTTGGATAGTTTACCTAAAGAATTTGGTATATGTCCGGTGAGTTCATTTAGACGAAGATTTAAGAACCTCATTTGGGACATTTGACCAATAGAATTTGGTAAGCTTCCATTAATTTTATTTTTTTGAAGGGCTAAATAACTTAATTGGGACAACCGGCCAATAGATTTTGGTATTGGTCCCGTAATTTTGTTATCATTTAGCGATAAGGACTTTAGCTTGAATAGTTTACCAATGCTAGATGGAATAGAGCCAGAGAGAGAACAATGTGTAATATAGAGAGACTCGAGTGAAATAAGATCTCCTATGGAAAATGGTATAGAGCCAGTAAATTTATTATTGCCTATCCCCAATGAAACAAGGGACTTCATTGATCGGAAAGCATTGTTTGGTATAGTGCCTGAAAGCTTATTGTCACTAAGGTAGAGGTGTTTTAGCCGATGTAGGTTTGCAAATGAAGTGGGTATAGTACCATTTAATCTGTTACCACTAAGATCGAGATCGGTTAGATGTGATAACTGGCCTAGTTGAGGCGGGATAGAACCACTTAGACCTTCTTGTTCATTGTCATCAAACCACCCTTCATAATCATAACCAGAAAAAAGGCTAAACTTTTAAGGTATGTAAGGTTACCGGTAAAAGGAGAAAGAGTACCGTTTTTAAAGGAGTGCACGTCAAGGAACAAAGGGTGCGGAACAAATGGAGAGACTTCAACAACTCTTCCATTGGCATCATCACATTTGACCCCGTGCCATGATGCACAACAGTCCGTGTTAGGCTTCCATGACCTTAGTGCGCCACTCTCATCAACCTCAATTCTTCTTTTAAAATCAAGTAATGCTTCTTCATCTATGATATTACAAGATTTTGCCAAACTAGGACATAATATAACACAATGAGTCACTATTATAATGAGGAGAATAATGAAGGTATGACTTGTTTTTTTGAAGGTTTTCATGCTTTAAGTGATGGGATGTTACCTCTTTAATATTATGGGATAGATGTGAGCATATGGAAGAAAATGCATCCATGCAACGCTTTATATACCCAACCAAATGAACACTTGAATTATTATATTGTTAGTTGTAAGATTTAACAATATATTTATATGCTCACTATGCTATACCCAAAGACCAAATATTATGTTAAAGGATCATCTCAATCAAAAGCTTATAGCAGATAGTTGAGGCCCGGGAATATGCTATATATATATACTCTATCACTCATCCTCACATGAAAGGCCCTTTGGGCTTGAAATGTGGACGTAACACAGGTTCCATCATATCCGGCGCGAATTGAATTAATTAATTCCACTTAGAAGGAAGAGGGAGAAGATATTCAAACTCGTGACTTATACGTCACACTGGCTCTGATACCAACCATCTTGAGGTAGCTTGAGATAGGGATTTTCCTTGACAATCCCATCGCTACTTAGTTATGGTGGGTTGACTTGGATATGGATTCCTTTAATATGACGCCTTCGTTCTTTGGATAAAAAAATCTTCATCTTGGGTTAAATGTGTATTATTGTGTTAGATAAATTTGATTCTCTGTATAAAGTGCAATTAGGAAATAAATGTAACAGAGATATATATTCAATCATTTTTAGATAGAGTGAGTAGTGTTGCATGAAGTCTTGAACAAATTATAAACAAATGTGCCGTGTACTCATATAAATGTCCAATAATGAAACAAGGAGAACAATTGAGGACGAAGAAAGTAACATATTGTCAAATAAAAAGTAAAGAATAATATATTAATAGGTTTCAATTATGTTAATTAGGTCCAATAATAAGTTCCAGTAATTTTTTTTTGGGTGTTTAGAGAGCCACAAGGGCGGGGATGAAAATTGATCCCAGGATCTTTTGGAACCGAAAGAGAAGCTATTACCACCTGAATTAACTCTCATGCACTCTCCCAATAAGTTTCAGTATAATTAATTTGATTAGATTTGTTCCGGGCCCACCCAAGTGGTCAAACCCGTATTAGTGGCCCCAAAACCTAGGCCCAATTCTGTTAGGGCTATGCCTACACCAGATACTCTACAACGAACCAGACAATGCCACGTGTCATCTGACTTGGTAAAAACTTGACCGGGTCATCACTGTGTGTCATGGGCCGGGCCCACACGCAGGCCCTGCTAGTTCAGTAAAACCCTAACCGGGGAACCTAATGCCTATATAAGGATCAGTCCAATTATTCCAAAGGTACGCAGTTCACAATCCACAAACTCACCAAATATTCTGACTCCTTATTTCCGATATCTGACTTAAGCATCGGAGGGGCGTTCCCGGGTTCAAACCCCTAGGTTAGCAATCTCTGACTGTTTTGCAGGTCACAGCATCATTGAGGATCGTCCAAAGTACACGTCATACACCCAAAAGATCATTGACTATTCACGAGAAGTTCCAGAACAGGAATAAATTGGCGCCGTCTGTGGGGACAAGTAATAAAAACATGGCTAATACCAGAGCGAGGACGACTCGATCAAATCAGCTGGAGGAAAATCCCCGTGAATCGCCTAACGGGCGGGAAGCACATGTCACTGACGACAACTCGTCCAATAGGGCGAGTGACCGTCACTGTCGCGAAGAACAAATGGTCTCACGTAAGGACTTTCAAGACATCGTGACGGCGATGAACAACAAGTTCCAACAGAGCTTGCAAGAGCTGAGGGACAGCATACTTGCCATGATTGGGCAGTTGAGGCCTCCATCCCATGCTGCAGGTCCATCCTTTCCTCAACCCTAGCCGGGAAACAGGGGCACGATCACAAAGAGACTCCCAGCCTGGCGACGCACGTGGAATCATTAATTCTAGACGTGATGACGCCCGAAATATCATCGAGTCACACCGGGCACGAACGGCCTCTAATGTCAGGGGTGTCACAGATCAAAGAAGACAGGAGAGTCGAGGCCAGCCTAGGAGATCACCAGAGAGATCTCACCATACTACCGTTAGGAATCAGAGGTCAGCTGCCATCCCAAACCTGGATGAAGGCATACGTCGCTCCCCTGTGGCTGTCCCTAACCGGGACGATGGTATAAGACGCTCCCCAATGGTCGAGCCTGAGCGACCAACAGGAGAGGTCATCTTCCAAACACCATTCAGCCAAAGGCTTCTGTACACCACTGACACAAGGAAAGTAAAAGCTCCCACCATCGAACCTTTCTCTGGGGTGACTGATCCTGCTGAACATATGGATGCCTACAAAGCCCAAATGGCAGTGCATACAAGCTATGAGGCAAGCTGGTGTAGGTATTTCCCTACAACTCTTAAGGGCCTGACCCTCACCTTGTTTACAGATCTCCCATCCGGGTCAGTCATTAGTTTTGCAACATTGGAGGCAATGTTCGTTAGCCATTTCATGGCTGGGAAGAAACAGCGTAAGACAAGCATTCATCTCATGGCTTGTCAACAAGGGGAGCATGAGCTCTTAGGAGATTATCTCAAGCGTTTCAACGCTGAATTACTGCAAATACCAAATGTGGAAGACTCAGTAGCTTATGCTGCATTCATGTCAGGGCTGAAGAGGGGCAAATTCAAGTTTTCCTTGCTGGAAAATGAAGTGTCTTCATATATCGACGCGATGGACAGGGCACGAAAGTACGTCCAAGCTTCAGATATCAATAACCTCGTCGAGAAGTCTGACAAAAAGAAGGATAAGAAGAGGAAGGAGTCTTAGCGGGGTGGTCCTGGCAGGACATCCACTTCTAAGAAAGACACTCGTGATGGGGGGAAGACCCCAGGTTAAATGTTAACAGGCGGGAGATATTCTTGGATATCAAAGGCCAAGAAATCCTCCCTAAACCAACCCCTGTTCGCACATCAATCAACAGAAGGAATCCAAAACTCTGGTGTGAGTACCACCACGAGTGTGGGCACACCACAAAAGAATGCAGGGAGTTGAAAAAGGTGCTTGATAAGCTAGCAGATCAAGGTAAGCTCAACCCTTATCTGTCAAAAGAGAATGGGGCTAAGAAGCAGAAACGTAGTGACAACGACGAGACTGATGGCTTGATCAACGTCATTGCTGGAGGATATTCAGTGGAAGCACCATCAAACAAAGCATTAAAGAGGGATCTCAGGAACTCGACTTTCCAGATTGCTGAGGGGGCCGTTGAGCAGCCCCCATCAGGCCCAACGATGGTATTCAATGCATCTCCTCTTCAACCTACCTGCTTTCCTCACAACGACCCCCTCGTGGTCGAGGTAAAAGTAGCAAACTCTAAGGTCAAAAGGGTATTTGTGGACAGTGGGAGTTCAGCTGATGTGATGACCTTGGAATGCCTACGACAACTGAAGTACGGTGAAGCCGATCTAACCCCGTTGGAGAAACCTTTGTTTGGTTTTGGGGGTCAAACCTTCTTCCAACTGGGGATCATTAAGCTTCCTGTTCGAATTGGAGAAAAGGGAGAAGGGCGTAACTTGCCAGTCTCATTCACCGTCGTAGACATTAAACTCCCCTACAACATCATACTGGGAAGACCGCTGTTGAACAAAATAAAGACTGCCATCTCTACATACCAACTCTTATTGCAGTATGAGACAAATAAAGGGGAGGTTGGAAAGTTGTATGGTGATCAGAGAACAGCCAAGCAATGCTATATCAATAGCATCAAGACAACATCACCATCGATCGAGGTAGGGGATAAGAGAAAGGAGCCGGTCGAGTCTTCTGAAGCTGTGTTTCTAACTGATGATGCCAAACACTACGCTCGACCAAGACCCATCGAGGGTCACGAGGAAGTCCTCATCGATGACAATCCTGAGCACACAGTCAAAATTGGCATTGACATGGATCCTACCCTCAGGGAGTCAATCACTCAGCTACTCAGAGAATTTCGAGATGTCTTTGCCTTCGATGTCTCGAAAATGCCAGGCATTGATCCTTCGGTTATGTGTCACGAGCTCAACATTCGTGAAGGGTTCAAGGGAGTAAAGCAAAAATTGCGGCGGCAGAGTGAGGAAAGAAACAATGCAGCTGCGGCTGAGGTAAAAAAGTTGCTAGAGCATGGGTTTATCAAGGCCAATACTCTGATTGGCTGGCCAACGTTGTTTTGGTCAAAAATCCTAACGGTACATGGAGAATGTGTGTAGATTTTACTGATCTGAATAAGGCCTGCCCCAAAGATGACTATCCTCTCCCAAAGATAGATAGTTTGGTTGATTCTACTGCCGGACATGCAATGTTCAGCTTCATGGATGCCAATGCTGGCTACCACCTGTAGACACCTAATTCTGGCACCTCAGTTAGCTCCGAACGGTCTATGATGAATGTACCCTATTGCACAGGTTCGGTCTTGAGCTAGTATATGCCAAAATGCCACCTCTTTACCCATCTCATACCACTCTCACACTATTTATAGGCGTTTTAGAGGCTCACGACTTGTTTTAGGATTTTTCGGACATTTTTTAGGATTTTTATTAATTATTTTTCATGCATATTTATTTTCTAAGGGCATTTTAGTCACTTTTCATTGGCTGGGTAAAAACGACCCCTACACCACCAAATACCAATGGCTGAAAAGGATCAGGCACATACTGCTTTCATCACCAACCAGGGGGTCTACTACTATCGAGTGATGCCTTTTGGACTTAAGAACGCTGGGGCTACCTATCAAAAGCTAGTGAACACAATCTTCGCCGAGCAGATTGGCTGCAATATTGGGGTTTATGTTGATGACATGATAATCAAAAGCAAACAAGCAGGTGATCATCCCAAGGATATAAGGGAGACCTTATCAACACTGAGGAAGTTTGGTATGAAACTCAACCCCAAGAAGTGTATTTTTGGGGTTAAGGGGGGCAAATGTCTTGGTTTCTTGGTCGACGAAAGGGGCATCGAGGCAAACCCTGATAAAATTCAAGCCGTCATCAACATGCAATCTCCAAGGACGGTTAAGGAGGTGCAACGACTAACAGGGTGCATGGCTGCATTGGGCCATTTCTTATCATGATCAGCTGACAAGAGCCTCGCTTTCTTTCAAGTGTTGAAGCGAGCCACATTCAAGTGGGACGAGGAGGCTGAGAAGGCATTCATACAGTTAAAAGAGTACCTTGCTGGTATCCTAAAGCTTGTTTCACCCTTGCCGGGAGAGACATTGTATATCTATTTAGCCATATCTGAATATGCTTTAAGTGCAGTACTAGTAGCTGAGAGAGATAAGCAGCAACACCCGGTTTACTTCATCAGTCATGCGTTTAGAGGGGCAGAATCCAGATATACAGAGGCTGAGAAGATGATCTTTGCCTTAGTTATGGCTAGTCGAAAATTAAGGCCATATTTTCAAGCTCACCCAATTAGGGTCCTAACTGGGCAACCAATAGGGAAGATCATCGAGGGAAAGAATCATTCAAACCGCATAACTGAATGGGCAAAAGAATCAACCTAGACCTATTGCCAGAAACAAGGAGAAATGCTCTACTCAAGTCTATTGCCTACAAGCAGAAAATGACCAGGTACTTCAATCACAAAGTGTCACCTTGAACAATATCAGTTGATGATTGGGTGCTGAGGAAGGTCGAGGCTACTGGGAAGACTGCTCTTCGAGGTAAATTGGGTCCCAAATGGGAAGGACCCTATCAAGTCAAGGAAGTGGTGAGACCAGGAACGTTCAGACTTGTCAATCAAGAAGGAAAGCCTTTACCAAGGCCATGGCATGCTGATCATCTGAAGAAGTTTTATGCTTAGTTCACCCCTATTGGGTTAGTTAGGTTTTAATAAAGCCCCTACGAGGGAATTGTTCTATTTGAACTTTTGTGTTTTTACTAACCCTAGCCGGGTCAGATTATTAAGTTTGGATATTTTTGTTTCAATAAAGCCCTAACAGGGTCAGATTACCATATGGATTGTGTTTCTTTTTAGCATGAAATAAATGCCCTAACAGGGTCGAGTTTTTACTATCTTTTAAAACCCTTGCAGGGTCGAGTTCATGGCCATTCATTGTTCTTTCTTTGCATAATATTGAACCCTTACTGGGCCATCATCACACAATTAAGTTAAAGAAAGCAATAAACAAAGACGATAAATAAAACGATAAATGAGGCAAACACTTGGTCAAAAAGTTATTTCATTGATATTTCAAAGTTGTTACAACCTAAGCTAAGTATACAAAAAAAAAAAAAACTAAACCTAGTCTATACAAATGTTCAGCTCATCTAAGAACTGATCAGGATCTCCCTGCTGCTGCTGCTGCCCTTGCTGCTGTTGTTGCTGTTGTCCTTGCTGTTGCTGTTGTGGCTGTTGGCTGACCTGTCCACTACCCTTGCCAACAAGCCCCATGTAGCCTCCCTCGCTGGAGCTGGAAGAAAGGACGTTGGTCTCTCCTTCACCCTGCAGGGGAACAACCTTTTTCTCTTCAGGAGCAACCCCCTGAGACTCTTCCTCCAGTTCCATTGCCTGATACTTGGATTCGAAGGTAGCCCACTCCCCTGGGTGAAGTTCTTCCAACACCTTCTTCGCCCGGCCGAGGGTGTCAGCAATTAGAATACCAGCACCCTCAGCAGCGCCATACAGGCGAAGGCCTGACTTGTACCGTTCCCCAGCTTCAGACTCCAGCCACTTGTTGACGATGGCTTCTTCGTCATTTTTCATCAACTCCAAGGCATTATCCCGGGCCTTTTGAGCTTTTTTCAAGCTCTTCCGGGCTTTCTCCAAATCCTCAAGGGCTTTGTGTTTAGCACGGTTCACTGAGTCGCATTGGGAAATGGCATTAGTCAGCTTTTTCTCCAGGCTTGTGATGGAGGTGTTGGCCGTAGCAAGGTCAGTTTTTGCCGTCTCTAACTGGCTTTCCAAAGATGTAACTTTGGAGTTGGCAGCCTCCAAAGACTTCTTGGTGGTGGCATGGTCGTCCTTCTCCTGGGCCAAATCAGTCTTGGCCTTTTCAGCATCAGCAAGAGACAGACCTTTGCCCTTGTTGTTCAGCATGTACTTGGATGCAGCATGCATCCGGATGGACATCTGCAAAAATGAAAGTTAGTAACAAATACACAAAAAATGATGAGGGAATAGATGAATAATTTCTTACATCCAGCCAGGAGTTGTGGAGCTCGTTAAAGACTTCCTCCCCATTGCCTTCCATGATGTACTCCTCATCAGATGGGGAGTATATAGCCCTGAACGCCCCATGAAGGCGACAGTTGCGTTCTTACTGGGTCAGCGCCTTAAAGTGTCTATCGCTACTAGCTGGAACCCTTTTGGAGGAAGAAGACCTCACAACCTTCCCAGCATCCACAAGTGCAGCCTCAATCTCTGCATCTTTCTGGAAAAGGCCCCCTTCAGACAAAGACGGCTGAGGCTCCTCCACCACTTTATGTTTTTTCTTTTTATCCTTTTGCTCTTCAGCAAAAGGGTTGGTCTCCCTAGCCCGCTTGACCCGTGGAACCCCGCTGGTCGAGGTTTTCTTTTTGTGCTTGGGGTCCTATCGAGGTAATAAACAAGTTAACATCATCGAGTCAAAGGAAGGGGGCAACATAAATATCATCGAGGTCAATAATTACCTCAGGAGGATTGGGAATTGTTTCTTCCTTCGAATCGACCTTGCCTTTTACAGCAAGAGCTTTTGGGATCTAATTTCTCTCGTGCTACCCCTGCAATAAAAAGAGCAAATAAGTTAGAATATCAGGAAGGATAAAAAATATGGGGTTAGTACTTAATAGATAAGAGCCCCTACCCTCAGGATATGCTGGGTTTAGCCCCATAGCAGACAAGAAAAAGTCTTGCTTTAAGTCGTCCGTGCTGGGAAGCCAGTTAAAGGGGACCATCACTGTCTTCCCCTTTTCCTCTTTTGCTTCGAGCTCGCAATAGATGGCCACCACTGCTTCCTCAGCAGACATCTTTGGCACTTGGCGGTTTAGGTGGAAGTTTGGTTCATCTTCCACCACCCTAGGGATTTTTCACCCCTCGCTGTTGAAAACAAAGAAGAATTCGTGCTTGAATCCTTCTTGGTTGGTGGGCACATTATTTACAAACCTATAGCTCTTTCTAACCTGAAAGCTATACCAACCCTTCTCATGATCAACACTACGGCTTTCTACTAATTTAGCCAAATTCCGCTATAGGCGAAGGGTTGGGGTAATCCTAAGCATTGTACATATGCCAACAAAAGAATTGATCGAGGCCAAAGAATTAGGCACTAATGAAGCTAAGGATAAGTTATATTCACAAATAAGCTGTACAACAAAATTGTGTAATGGAAATCTAAGCCCCCTGACCATGACAAGTTTATACACAGCTACACATCCGTCAGGGAGGGAATGGATGGTCTGAAGGTTAATGGGTCGAACTACTACATATGGCTCTGAAATTTGGAATTGGGCAGCAAAGGAGCGAATATCTCGCTTGAGACGATGGTTGAAAGTTGGGGCTAGAAAGAAATATTTAGGACCCTTTTCAGGGGGAATTTTTGGGTACACGATGTTCTCTGTCTCCTCTTGACCAGAGGTGGATGGACCATCGAGGTTCATGTTTAGTATACCTACAAGTTTTTCATATGTGGAATGATAAATGTTAGGATGTGCTACAGATGGCTCCCAGGGGTAGGGGGTTTCTACCTCTTCTCCCCCAGACACTGACCCATCCGAGTCAGAAATTAGAGGGATGGCCTCAGGGATATTTTGGGATTCAATCCATTCATCACCCTCGACCCGAAGGACCCCAATGCACTCTAGGGGAAGAAGGGGTGGAGTACTTGACATGTCCAATACCTAAGTTATTGAAAATAAACTAAGGAAAAGAAAGGTACTCGACAGGACAAGGACTCACTTATTCAAATAAATAAAAAGAAAGGGAAGACGGTTACCTTGACAAAGAGACTACTCCGAGGTTTCCTAGACACAAGCTGAGAGAAGACCTTCGAGGAGATTAGAGAACTCTAGAGAGAAAATTTGAGGAGTGAGAGAATGATTTTGAGAAAATGATTAAGGAGTTGAATATATAGGAGGTAAAGAATGTGAAACGGTTTTTAGCTCATTACGGTAAAAATCAGATAAAACGACATCAAATTATGAGTTTAGAAGGTGAACAGTGTTCACTAATTCGTTGACTTTTGGTCAAACCCTTCACGTCATCAAGTGACAAAAAGCCCTATTCAACATAGGCATCCATTGAGGAGAATGGAATGGCTGGACAGGCATTCAAAGTCACTGGGGCTCATTAGCCCCTTGGCTTTGGAAAGAGCTCCTTAGGCCAACGATTAAGCCCTGCTCAAGGTAGGCACCCATCAAAGAAGATGGGAGGTTGGATAGGTATCACACTCATCTTGGGGCTCATTAGCCCCTAAGGATCAGTTGTTCACCTTAGGCCAAGGTCCCACTCAATGTGGGCACCCATCGAGGCTGATGGGTAGCTAAGACATCTTTCCCTAACACTCGAGGTACAGGGAGACCCTCGAGGTCATCAGGGTCTTCCCATTTTCTACCTCTATCACAGTCGAGGTAATGGACACCCTTGAGGTCATTAGGGAAGGTGGTCCGACACTTAGTCTCTGGGGCTCATTAGCCCCTTGGCTTTGAGAAAACTCCTAAGACTTACAACAAGCCCTACTCAAGATAGGCACCCATCAAGGGAGATGGGAGGCTGGATAGGTGTCAACCATGTCTTGGGGCTCATTAGCCCCTAAAGGGATACTTGGCCACCTTAGGCCAAAGCCCCACTCAATGTGGGCACAACCAAGGTATATTAACAAACGAAGCATCTCGTAGACTTTTCTATCATACTCAAGGTAATAGGAGGACCCTCGAGGTTACCGGGGTAAACCTCACTTTGCACCTCTATCACGGTCGAGGTAGGTAAGACCCTCGAGGTCATTGAGAAGGCTTTGTCCAAGGATGTGTCATTTCTAACTCTTGAAGTAAAAGGAACAACCCATGGGGCTCATTAGCCCCTAAGTCCAGGTTGATCATCTCACTGCCCAAGCCCCAATCAGAATGGGCAATTTCTACTAAGGATGGAATGAGTCTTGCTGTTGCTTTTCAAAGTATATCCCTCACAGTCAAGGAAAGGGAAGACCCTCGAGGTGGAAGAGAAGCCTGAGAGACATCAACACTTAGAAAAAATTTCTTAATTTCAAACGGTGAAGTCCAAAGGAAGAGGTCCTTCACGGTCGCGGAAAAGCAAACCCTAAATTACCTCGTTGGTCATTTTAAAGGGTTCTGAGTATGTCCATCGCCGTCAAGGAAGGGGAGACCCTCGAGTTTTCTGGAAAGAGTCACCTTTTGGCTCAACCGCGACCAAGGAAACAACGGTCGCAGTAAATAGAAATGGTGTCAACACTTAACAAAATTCAGCAAAATTCCTCAATAGGGCACCAGGATTGGAGGTCCTTCACGGTCGCGAAAACACTATCGCGGTTGGGGACCCTCGAGTTTTATAAGAGGTCTCCTTGTCAATATCTCTACCGAGACCGAGGGTAACTACGGTCGCGGAGGATAAGATTGGTGCCAGCACTTAGATAAAAACTACTCGAACTTCTTGATCAAGAGATGATGTAGAGACCACACTTAGAATTTTTAGGCAACACTCATGAAGAGGGTTCTCACAACCAAAGTGTTTGGCCCATGTGCAAGGAAAACACCATCGGGTCGAGGTAAAAGCCCCTCGATCGAGGTAAACATTACTCGATCGAGGTAGTCACCCCAAGGAGCAATAGGCTTGCTAACAACATCGCACTTTATTTGCACTTCTGGAAGACCCTCGAGGCAAACAAGGGGTTCTCCAACCTAGGTCACCTCGATCGAAGAATCCTCCCCTACAATCGAGGCTACCTCGATCAAGGCACCCCCCCTCAGTAACCCCATCAAGGTTTTTAGGGCCTCCATGGGGCTTGCACAACCGAGGTTTGAATGGGAAGGCTCTATAAGCCCAATACTCGAAGTTACCTCGATCAAGGCTCTCCCCCTCACGATCGAGATTACCTCGATCGAGGTATCCCAATTGGTGGAGACCTCATCGAGGTCTTTTCATGACCTCCATGGGGGCATAGGCGATCAAGGTGGAGGGAAGCCCTTTGAGCCTCACGATCGAGGAAACCTCGATCGAGGGTTCCCCCCTTTATGGTCGAGGTAACCTCGATCTATAAAGGTTACCTCTATCGAGGTATCCACCTTGGTGGAGACCTCATCAAGGTCTTTTTAGATCTCCCTAGGGGAATAGGCGGTCGAGGTTAAGGGGAAACCCTTTGAGCCTCACGATCGAGGGAACCTCGATCGAGGGTCCCCCCCTTATGGTCGAGGTAACCTCGATTGAGGTAACCACTTTGGGTTATCCCCCTTGTGGTCATAAGGATCAGTCCAATTATTCCAAAGGTACGCAGTTCACAATCTACAAACTCACCAAATACTCTGACTCCTTATTTCCGATATCTGACTTAAGCATCGGAGGGGCGTTCCCGGGTTCCACCCCCCGGGTTAGCAATCTCTGACTGTTTTGCAGGTCACAACATCATTGAGGATCGTCCAGAGTACACGTCATACACCCAAAAGATCGTTGACTATTCACGAGAAGTTCCAGAACAGGAACAAGATTGAATCAATTTTAATCAGTATATTGTCAAATAAGAAGTAAAGAATAATAGATTAATAGGTTTCAATTATGTTAATTAGGTCCAATAAGTTCCAGTAATTTTTTTTTTGGTGTTTAGAGAGCCACAAGGGCGGGAATGAAAATTGATCCCAGGATCTTTTGGAACCGAAAAAGAAGCTATTACCACCTGAATTAACTCTCACGCACTCTCCCAATAAGTTTCAGTATAATTAATTTGATTAGATCGAATCAATTTTAATCAAGTTTGATGTGCTATAAATTTCAAGAAAAAGTTTTGTATACATCCGGTCTGTACAACAGAATACAAGTTACCATAAAGCTCATAAAAATTACCCCTTGATAAAATTGCTACTTTTATACTAATTTCATGTACACCTGATGGGCGTTATTTGGTACATCGAATTCTTAAAGAATTTGTCAAGTTTCAGGGAGTTTTTGGGAGTTAGAGGTTTAAGGGAAAAAGAGAGGTTTGACCAACTCAAAAATCTAATTTTTGTGTTTGGGAGTTAGAGTTTTGGGATGAAAAAGCTCTTTTTCAAAAAGCACATATGAGCTTATAACTTTTTGGTTCTTTTTACTCTTAAACATCTACCAGCTATCCGCTTTTTACCAAATTAAACACTTTTATACAAACAGCTAATGTACTTAATCAATTAGTCAAATCAGCTGTCACAATAAGCTAGTCAAAACAATAACTCAGTTAGGTAACCTCTAACAGTTATCATCTATCAGCTAACTCCCAAACAGGGCCTCAATCATGATTGATGAAGCTAAGTTCCATTGTAAGTTTCTAACCATGTGATAAAATCTAAATTAATTTGATAGGATCTGATAGCTTTAGTTTAGTCAACTTAGATCACGTCTTATACGTTAAGGTCATTTAATCGAATGCTTAAATGGAATGCATCTAAGTCAAAGAAATTATGAATTACATGTTGCTTAATTATACTTTAAGGCATTAGAAAGTAAATCAAATTGAATGAAAAATTATGAAGTACATGTTTTCTGCTTTCCCATGCAATTTCTAAACATTTATAGCAAAATTAAATGTAAAACTTAGCCGCAACAACAACTACTACATATTAGATGATCAAAATAGTATAACCTTAACCGGGTGTAGAAGGCAACACCAACTATTTTGCTTGTGGTGCATGAAACAGCATAAACATAAGAAAGCGTACCACAAATAATCTTAAAAGATTTTCCAAAATTAAGCTTTTCATGGTATGCTTTGCATCCGAAACATAATTACGTTGGTGCTGCTTTCAACACCCGGTTAAGATCATGTTGTTTTGTGAACCCAAACTAGAGTTATGTTGTTTCTGTTGTGCACCCAAATTTTCCAAAATTAAATAACCCAATCAATTTGGCCTTACACTTGCTATAAAATAAACACTCAAAAGTCAAAACATATGAAGTTGTAATAATATAAAATGGTTATGTACAAGTAGAACAAAACGTTGCTAATGTATAAGTTACTAATATTAAAATTATTTTGACTAATTCTTTCGTTTACACCTTTTAATCGATTTCTCAAAATACATCCCCCAATTGTTGCAAGTATTATATTACAGAGGGAGTAAATTTTAATTTTGTGCAACTTACCCTAATGGAATCATCTCTGTGTATCTCCCTTATCATCACATGTTTCACTTTTTCTGTCGCTCTCCCACTCTATTCCCTTTAACACTCACAGTCAAATTTTGTCTAAAATTGTCACATTACATTTGTTACTATCAACGGTCCGTTTGGTTGTTGATAATAAATTGTGGTAATGGTAACAAGTTTATAGTATAATTTTGTTAAGGAAGAACCTTGTGATGCCCATGGAAAACATATTTTCATTTCCAATCTTTAATTTTCTTCTTATTTTTCATTCTCATCCATTACCATAGAGTTAAACTAGTTACACCATAGGAATGAATTTTGAATTCTCTTCCAAATTTAGTTATAAATTCAATCTCATTACCATCATTTATGGCCGGCTGCCAAACGTGCCGTTAAAAATAGAGAAAATATAAAATTGATAAAGAGAAAGCGTCATACTAAAAGAATCCATACCCAAGTCAACCCACCATAATTTAGCAGGGAGGAGTTGTCATTTTGTCAAAGGAAAATCCCCATCTCAAGCTACCTATACTTGGACTTAAATCTCATGCATGATACAACTAATATTTTGTCTTTTTGTATATATTTTTTTATAGGATAATGTATGGGATACTAGGCCTTGGAATCGGGTCCTACTGCAGGTCACCCGGCCCAATTTTAGCCAACACACGCATCTGTAAGGGGGATAATAAGGAATCCTCACAAATACGTGCGGTGAGAATCAAACCCAAGACCTCGTGCCTGAAATTCTAAAGCCCTAACCACTGAGCTATCGCTTCATCCTCTTGTCTTTTTGTATATGGCTAGTGCATGAACATATATGTATTACACTATTACGGAGTATTAATTCATACCACTAACAATATACTCCGTAATAAATTGAAATTTTCATTTAATTGGCTGGGTATATAAAGCCTTGCATACATAACATGCTTGTTCCTCCATATTCTCACATCTATCATATCTCAAAGTATGACAACCTTCAAAAAAACAAATCTTACCTTCATTATTTTCCTCATTATAATTGTGACCCATTGTATTCAATTATTTCCTACTTTGGCAAAATCTTGTAACATTATAGATGAAGAAGCATTACTTGATTTTAAAAGTAAAATTGAGTATGATGGGAGAGGGGGACTAAGTTCATGGAGGCCTAACACAGATTGTTGTGCAACGTGGCACGGTGTCAAATGTGATGCCACCAATGGAAGGGTAGTTGAATTGTCTCCGTTCGTCCCGGAAAATCCTATGGACTTCGACATGTATGCCGTTAAAAACGGTACACTTTCTCCTTTTCTTGGAAACCTTACATACCTTACTAGTTTTAACCTTTTTTCCGGTGTTGATTATGATGGATATTATAGTAGTTATGAACTAGATGGTCTAAGTGGTTCTATCCCACCTCAACTAGGCCAGTTATCTCATCTAACTTTTCTCAGTTTGAGTGGTAACAGACTAAATGGTTCGATACCCACTTCATTTGCAAAACTCCTTCGGCTAAAATCTCTCTACCTTAATTCTAATCAGCTTTCTGGCACCATACCAAATAATGTTTTCCAATCAATGAACTCCCTTGTTTCGTTGTATTTAAGCTATAATAAATTTACTGGCTCTATACCATCTTCCATTGGAAATCTTATTTCACTTGAATATCTTGATGTTAGCAATTGTTCTCTCTCTGGCTCTATTCCATCTAGCATTGGTAAACTCTCCAAGCTAAAGTACTTATCGTTGAATGATAACAAACTTCTAGGACCAATACCAAACTCTATTGGCCGAATGTCCCGATTACTTTATTTAGAACTTCAAAAAAATGAAATTAATGGAAGCTTACCAAATTCTATTGGTCAAATGTCCCAATTAGTGACTATAGATCTCCATCTAAATGAACTCACCGGACATATACCAAATTCTTTAAGTAAACTATCCAAATTGGAAACATTAAAGCTTAGTAATAACAAATTTTGTGGATGTGTTCCTTCTTCTATTGGTAATCTTGCTTCTCTAGAGTATATTGATCTGGACAACAATAGATTATCAGGTGATTTACCAAGTTCAATTGGAAATCTCACCAAAATATATTCAATTAACTTGAACAAGAATATGTTAACAGGTTGTTTGCCAAGAAGTATAGGGCATTTAAAAACACTGAAATATTTCACAATCTCACACAATAGTTTTGTTGGTCAAATTCCTTCAAGTTATGGCAACTTCAAGGACTTGATAACTTTGGATTTATCAAACAATAAAATCATTGGCCCTCTCCCTTACCAACTTTCAAAAGCAACTATACAAAACCTAGACTTGTCAAACAATCCACTTGGGGTAGTAACATTATATGGTAGGGTGTTCAAGTTAAATGTCGATAAGCTATCATTAGCTAACACGAGGATTAAAGGGCATCTTCCAGAATGGCTATCTAGGTCATCGATACAACATTTGAATTTGTCATACAATCAACTCTCAGGAAAATTGCCTTCTTGGATTGGGAATATGACCAGTTTATGGTCCTTAAACATATCCAATAACAGATTATCTTCGACCATTCCTAATGAATTCAAGAATCTTTCAAGACTCAAAAACCTTGATCTTCACTCAAACAAATTTTACGGTTCCTTAGATACAATTTTTAGTATCAAACACGAATGGTCGGGATACGAGTATATTGATGTATCGAGCAATAAATTTAATGGTGCAATTGACAAAAACATAGGTAACAAGTCCTCGATGAGGTACATCAATTCTTTGATCTTGTCGAACAATCCGATAGGAGGATCCATACCTAAGTCAATAGGGAATATGCTTTGGTTGGAAGTGTTGGAGATGGTGAGTAACCGACTAGTCGGAAAGATCCCCCAAGAACTTGGAAATGCCGAAAACTTAAAAAAGGTTTTGTTGTCAAAGAATAAGTTGATCGGAAGTATTCCAACAAAATTGTTGAACGTAAAGGAGCTTCTAGTGTTTGATGTTTCAAGAAATCAACTTAGCGGCACAATTCCACCACACAATTCAAGTATTCCTGCATCAGCATTTTCACGAAATCTTGGCCTTTGTGGTACTCCGCTCCCTCCTTGTAAACGTTTGTGAGATGTTTGCTAGCTCCTACGAACATTGCTACACATACCCATCGGGTTGACAATCCACTACTAATATTATTATTTATATTAAAACACTATTATCAATGCTCTCAATAACTCTTTATTAGTGGTGGGTAGTCAAACTGGTGGGTATAGTAGAGTAAGTTTTTTCTAGCTTCTACAATCATTTGACAAGAAATTCATTCATGCAAGTTGCCATGTTTTTACAGCTATTAACAACTTTGAAAATTCGATTGTTTAATCCACATTATTGGGATTTGGGAACTCTAAGATCTTTCTTATTTGTAAGTTAAAGTTTTATGTAACTTTGATTGTTTACTTTGGCTCGATTGCTTTTTTAATGAATGACTTTTTCTATCCCATATTGTTCTTGGCTCGATTGTTTACCTCCTTGCTTCTTTTTTTTTTAATTACATTTTTAATTATATCATGTTTATACCATGATGGCTAATAATAGAGTATATATATGTTATATTTATACTCTATTTATGGCCATTAACTATTACAAGAGGTAGAGATTGATTTAACAGGAGGGTTTAATGGGGGGAAAAATTCAATTTCAACTTATTACAAAATATGAAATCGTAGCAAGTCAAGTTTATGAAATTCTTGTGAATTTAAGGGATACGTTTGATTCAACTTAAATAAGCAATCTTTGTCTTCATTCTTTTCAGAAAATTCAAATCAGATCAAAAAATATCATAAAAGATCAACCTACATCTAAAAATTTCAAATCATATCATATCAGTTCAGAAAATTTCAGACGAATAAAACGCATCCTAACAGATCAGATCAGACCAATTTTAATTATTTAAATTTTATTCAAAACTGAAATTCAAATAAAATATATTAAAAGTAGATTCTAACCTAACAAAAAATTGAGACTTGCAAAGGTTCATGCTTGGAATATCAATGGACATGCGAAAGAGAACAAGAGTGAGGGAAGTCCATCTAAAGAAATAAGGGTGGTGATTTAGGTACTCTAAATTTTTGCACGCAATCCACTTTACTCACCATAAAACCCCTCTTATATCAATCTATAACTTATAAAAAACGGCGGTTAGCGTTACTGTTCATCTCTGTTCATAGATGAACAGTAACGGTCGTGTGATTCTCATTACTATGAATCTTTCAACAATTGGTTTTGCACGCATTTTGAGAAAGCGATTTAAGGGTGTAAACAAAAGAATTAGTTAAAATGGGTTTTAATGCAAGCAAGAATGTAATTATAAGTCCTAATATTAAAATTATATTGACTAATTCCTTTATTTACACTCTTAAATCGCTTCCTCAAAATGCGTACAAAATCAATTGTACAGAAAGTTTTATATTATGAATGGAGTACTAGTTGGTAGAAGCTGGTGAAGTATCAACCATCGTCTTATCACTTGTACAAATATAATTGTTTTGCCGCATTTGTAAAGCCAATAACCAATCCATATATAACAATCAATATCAAAATATATACTATAAGAGAAGCAACTAAAAGAACATCTTGCCACGTGTCATGGTCTCATTAAAAATTTTCCCGCCTTTTTCCTTGAATCTAAAAAAAGCAATTTTTATATTCTATCTTAAAATAATTTATATCTTTAGAACTGTAATGTGATTAAGGAATTTGTATCTTAATTGTAATTTAGGTTTTGATCATATATTCATTTACTAAATATTCTTATAATCAAAATTTATTTTCCATTATACATTTATTGCCTATACATACTCTCATACTCGTAATATAATTCCCCCTACTTTTTTAGGGGCAATAAGTATCATGATTGGTTTGTTATATATTTTGACATGCATTAATCGATTTTTTTATATAATTTGAAGGATCTACATATTAAGTTATTAATTTCCTTAGGATTTTAATTTAATTGGAAAATTAAATCAACAAACAATGTACATTTTAGTTATATTTGCCCCTAAAAATTGTGATAAAACAACTTTTGCCCCTAAAGATTGGTAAAGATGAAGATTAAAATGTTTGTCACCTAAAAAAATTGGGTGTTACAAAAGAATATATTTGCCTTACAATAACTATATGTCAAAATTCATGATGAATTTCTAAAAAAATAGGGTGAACGGTGGAAAATTACTAGAGTAGGACAGAGTAGACAGTTGATAAGAATTTTTTTTAATTTCCACTTTTTACGAAATATATGTAATAGTCGATGTTATTTAAAACAATCTGTCTTATATGGTCACGGGTATAAACAAACTTCTTTTGAATTTTATGAAATATATACAAATTATATGAAGTTTTATTTAATATTAAGAAAATTTGTTAGAAAATACCTTTAAAAAATGGAACTTGGCTTTTTTCTCATATTTTGTTATGATTGAAAACACGTAAATGAACACACACTTACTTTCTTGTATATGCGGGTATAGTGATAGAGTAAGATTTTAATTTCCAACTATATTATTGATAATATTGTAATGTCTAAGATTTAAATCTTGTATTTTTTTTTATAAAAAATGAAATATTTCACATAATTAGTGAATTATCTAAATCTTTATATTACTATTTACAAAGCTAATATTAAGATTTCTAAGCCGTGCATCGCACGGGTACTAATGCCAGTAACAATATAAGTTCTAAGATATAATAGGATCTAATAGATTAAGATAAGATATAGTTTAGTTAATTTGGATCACGTCGTATACGTTAATTTAAGGTCATTTTAATCCAATGCGTAAATCGAATGCATCCCAAGTCAAGTCAAAGAAATTATAATATATATGTACATGTTGCTTGTTAATTAGTTATATGTTCTTACAAAGTGCTCCCTCCTTCTCTGAACGTTTGATTGTTTGTTACGTTTGAAATTTTGGATAAGAGGATAAATTAATTTTAATTATGAAATTTTTTTATTTTATATAAGAAAAAATATTCATATATATGAGATCTTGTTGGATTCGTCTCAATTTGTAATTTTTTAAATATCAACATTTATAAATTTATGATAAAACATAGCGGTAAATATAGATGTTTAAACAAGTGCATTGGAAACTATATGCAGAAAATAAATGTCATCGAAATATTTTGAGATGGAGATACTTAGTGATAGCATGGAAATCTCAAATGATTTACCAAAATTAAGCGCTTCATGCTATGTTTTAATGCATCTGAAACAATAGTTGGTGCTGCTTTCAGCACCCGATTAAGTTCGTGTTGTTTATGCAACCAACCTATACTTGGTATTGTTACAACCAATTGGGCCTAATAGTTTTTTGCTATAAAATAAAAACTAAAACATATATATGCAATTGTAAATTAAAAGGTTGCTTCATATCTGTGTCACTGTGTGTATATGAAAAAAATAGATCAGAGTAGACTTTTTGACCTTATTAATTAGAGGGCAGAATGCAGGATATCTCTATTATATAAGCCAAGGGGGAGCCATGGTGTAACGACCCTGATTTTATTGGTATTTCTGTCGTATGTTTATTTGTATTTATGTAATTTTATGTATGGTTCAAAATTTATTTTGAACTATTTTTTTTTATTTTATGTGAATAATTTCGATTAAATTCGAATTATTTTATTTTGATTAATTATTATTTATTTTATTATTATTTAATTAATTAGAATTTTATTATTTAATTTTCTAATTAGTTATTTAATATTATTTAATATTTTTGGGCTAAATCGATTTAAGCATGATTAATCATGCAATTTTTGTAAGTTAGCCCAATTGATCACGAAAGCCCAATTTGGCCCATTTTGCAAAGCCAAAACCGGCCCTCCCTTGTTCATGGCAAGGATTTGCCACTTGCCATGCATTCACACCTTAAACCACTTCTATAAATAGAAGGGTTAGCAAGGCTTGAGGATCCTTTTGCTCATTTGCCATCTTAATCACTTGCCCATCAAAAGTTCAAACACAAAACTCCCTACATTTGCTTCATAGCCACACGCCATTTTTGGCTAATCATCCATCACATTTGTTCATCATCCATTCAAACTCCAAACTTAAAGATTCAACCTCTATTGATCTTTAAGTATCAAAACACAATTTAAACCCCAACAACTTCATTCAAGATCATTAGTTCGGGTTGGTTTCCGAGCTTGGTTCGTGTGGGTTATACGTGGGTTTCGAGTGGTGGTGCTCGTATGAAGACGTGGTGGTGCACGGTGGTGCTCGTGGTCTGGCCGTGTGGTGGTTCGAGTGAGGCGGTGCAATTGGGCAGTGGTGTCGTGTGGTGGTTCGAGTGGTGGCACGGTTTGAAGGCGGTGGTCCGTGTTGCTTGGAGCCGTGTGGGTAGTTTTCGAGCAGCAAGTTTTTAAGTGTTTATCTTGTTAATCTTCATCAAGGTAACATGCTTTTCCAACCTAATTTGGTATACTATGTTCCATCTTATAAATTAGATGATTAGATTAGACTATTTGATGTTTTAGCCATGTTTTTATGTATGGAATATAATCTGATTTTGGGATGGTTTTATGATGATTTTATGATTGAATATGATGATTTTATGATTGAATATGTTAGTATAGAGTTTGATGTTATTCATGTTCAAGTTTGGTGATTTTTGGATACTAGGAAGTTGATGATTTCATGTGTTTTATGGTTGAAAGTGTGCGTGCATTTTGATGTAGTTTGGGATGAGTTCTTGATTCTTGAATGAGTTCTTGGTTGAAGTTCTTGAATCTTGATTGAGTTCTTGATTGAAGATCTTGAATCTTGGATGAGTTCTTGATGAATTCTTTGAAGTTCTTTATGAGTTCTTGGTTGAGTCTTTAAAGTTAAAGAAAGTTAAAGAAAAGGTTTAAAGAAAGTTATAAGAAGTTGTAAGATTGTTTGGTTTACATGTTATTTCTTGAGTCAAGGCGTAAGATGCAACTTAAGAATTAACTAAGAATGTAAACTTCGATTTAAAGTAAAGTTAGCTTGATTTCGATACTAGACGCCTAAAACTTAGAGTAAGATTCTATGTTTTTGGGTTAAGACGTTGCCCCTATCCTGTCCGCGGTATTGGGATAGTTGGTGGTCTTACTATGTTGTCTTCGAATATGGATTTCAATTCCAGTAAGATTGGTTTCATGGGATTTGGGAGTAAGATTCTCAATCCTGGCATAGTAGAAAGTTCGAATGCGTAAGATGCGTTCGTACGTGCATAGTCTGGTCTAGTATGCGAATAATTGCGCCAAAGTTAAAGATTCGTTAGCTGTTGGTCGAGTTAGTCGAGTCAGCATGATTAGTTGTTGTTATTCATTGTTGATAGTATGACAGCATGATTCGATGGGTGTTGGCATGTTTTGATTTGGTTATTTGATTTGTGCTATGTTCATGTGTATCCCCGTTAGGGTGGGACAGTTATGTTACTCTCCACTGACGGTGGACTGTTGTTTACTTTTCAGGTAATTCTGATGATGAGGTCCTTGCTTAGCTTGGGGTTGGGCGAGTGCCGATGTTGCTTAGACTTTATATTGTTATTTTACGATGTTTTCTAGTTTAGAACTATAGTAGTAGTACTTGTATATTTTCTATAACTCTGACATATATTTGGAGTTTACATTTGGTAGTAGTAGTAGTATGACTTTTGGGATTAGTTGTGTACAAACTTGTGGGTACTTGTACTATTTGGTTTGGTATATATATAATCTTTTGAGGTTTGTTTTTTATTTTAAGTATGTAGTTTTAGTTTGTTAGATCTGACTATTCGACTCGTCGGTTTCTTCCGCGTCGGTTTAAGCAAGTCGGGTCGTTTCACATGGTGTCCCCCCTCAAAAAGTCTAAACAACCCCTTAAAATTTTTCTAAATACTCAAACTATATAATATTAACTAAAAGGAAAGTTTTGTATTTTTTAAAATGAAAATAATACAAAATATTTAATTCAAACAAATAAAATAGAAATACCAAAATTCATATTTTTGAATTGTCTACAATTAGACACCCATATTGATATAGTTTTCACACAAATATTTTCTTGTTTTATTAGTATAAATCTCTATTATATAAGGCAAGGGGTGCTAATGGCTGTAGACACCTGAATGTGTCTCCCCAACATAGAGACTAATGATGAAGCTATCAAAACACCAAGAAGTCCAATTAAATAGAATTAGCGACCAAATTGCGAAAAAAAAAAAGTAGGCCACTAATAGCATTCACAGCGTTTACGAGATTCGTTATTTATTTTTGAGTTTTTTCCATACTTTTTATATTTTTCATACTCATAATAGTATTTTGTTAGCACCTTATAAAAATAAAAAAATATAAAATAAAAAAAATATAAAATATAAAATATATATATATATATATATTTTAAGAGCATTTTTATATTTTCTGTATTTTATTTTATTTTAATTTTTTATATTTTTATTTTAGAACAGCACGGATATACTAAGACGCTCGGGAAAATTCCGGAACACTCCGGAATAGCCTAGGGTGGTCAAGATACCCGGATAAGGATCAAAACTTAACTTTTTTAACAAAATTTCGAATCTCGTATAAACGCGTGGATGAGTCAGCAGACAGATCAGAGGAGCGGGCCCTGCGTCAAGACGCAGGACGTAATACAAGGACCTGCGCCTAGACGCAGGTCGTATTACAAAGCCTGCGTCTGGACGCAGGTCATGTTACAAAGTCTGCGCCTAGGCGCAGACTTGTAACATGACGTGGCGCTTTCCTGGCAGTTTTGGCCTATAAATATGTGAGCCTAAACGAGCTTTTAGAACGGATTCTGAGCAAATTCCCCTCACTGTTATACTATACTATACTATACTATACTTCACTTATACTTTATTAAATAATATTGTCATACAAAATTCAAAAAAATTCAAAAAAATAAATAATTGCATTTTGGTTGCTAATCCATTAATTGCGTTCTTGAGGTACGAATCCTGAAGTCTCTATTTTAAGTCTATTCATTCCAATTTTTTTTTTATATTTGCAAATCGTTCAAAATGGTGATCTTTGATAATGGTTAATATGTTCAATGATTTGAATTGTTTTATGTGAATTGTCTTGTAATATGAATTTTAGTACTTAAATTCATGTATGTCATATTAGTGTTAGAACTTTAATTGTTGTTTTAATCAAATCGGCCGCAGATTATAATTTTCTAATTTTGATATTTCATGACTCATTTTTAATCAGATCTGGTATCATGTGTTAATCTTCCCTAACAACTTCAGTTTTTTTATGTTGTTGATAAATTTATTTCTCAATATTATGATTTATTTATTAAATTGAACATTTCCAATAATAATCATGATAATAAACCTGGTTAATTTTTGAGTTATTTTAGATCTGGCCTGATTATGAATGAAATCGCAATTATTGTTGTCAACATTGACATGACATCTGATTTTAAGTATTAAAAGTCACATTAATTAATTCACATATATTTTATTTATTTTTTTTTATTGGTTGAACTTGTACATTTTTTTTTATTTTATATTTTTGTCTTTCTTTCATATTTTATTTGTTTTCAATCTTTAGGATTTTAATACTGATTTAATTTAAATTGGTCACAACAAAAATTAGTTTGTAAATAAATTTAAACCCACTTAGTAATATGCGTTTCATAGGGTAAAATTGAGATATTTATGTATTCGGGAACAATAATGATTTAACCACAAAAGAGACCTAGTAGAGACCGCTTGCAGGCGGGCGGGCCCAATGCACGATTGGCCCGTAACCTGTCCCCGAACCCATACTCTGGTGCACGACCATATGGGGCTGATTGCTCCTGGCTTTCAGTATTTCTTCGGTGTCCGTGGACCGTATAAAATGCACGGTGGCGACTCCTACTAGTCCGTATTCACGTACGGCGTTAACGAGCATTCAAACAAACTCGTGAGACCGTAGGCGGCCGGGTAAAAACGACCCCTACAGTTTGGCGACTCCACTGGGGAATATCACTCCTTAGTGGTGTGGACAAACTTGAAAAGTCTCGTGGTCTTATTATTATTATTCCCGAATTTTTGTAAGCATATTGCATGTGGCCCTCCGAATAGGTGCCGCACTATAGAATTCTGTCTCATATGAGCATGTTCTATGCTCGAGACCGACCCCGGGGGGTTTGGTTATGGTTACTTGTTGGTGCCCTACCACAATGACCATATCCGGCCCATCCCAGCCATGGCGCGTGATCATCATGCCCGATGAGATCATAATAAGGAACTTGTCAACCGTGTGTCATTCAAAATGAAGAATGATCATATCGGTTCATTTTTCTTTAGCCGTGGTACCTTATGACTACCCAAGACTGACTTTTAGAGACCTTTCATAGTAGTTTTTTTTTATGTTAGTGTGATTATTTGACTATATGTGCATTTTTTTTTTGTGGGCTCTAGCCATGTTTTTTTTTTTTTTCTACTCACTCACACTTCATTTAGTCATGGTCATCTTCTAGTTCATATAGTCCATTTTTTTGGGGCCTTAGTGTCCTTGCATATAGTCCATATAAGCTTTGACTTTAGTTTGACCATAGGTTTTGGCCCAAAACCTTAGTCGTTCCTTTAAATGGGCTTAGGTCCACTCCTCATTTAGGCATTTCCATTCATATACATTACATATTTTATGTCATATGGTGCCCATTCAAAAAAAAATAAAAATAAAAATTCAAAAAAAAAAAAAAAAGGTCAAAAAAAAAAAAATCAAAATTTTTTTTTAAAAAAAAATAAATAAAAAAAAATGGAAAGGGCACCTTGCATTCATGCATTTTAGGGAAGATGACCATAAAGTTAGGACATGCATATACATCCGCATTTGCATCCATATCACAATGATCAAGGGGGTTCACTAAAAATTTCGATTTTGGTCCTTTTCAGTTCAGAGCGGTCTAAACAGTTCCAAGTCGACCCAAAGCATAGCTGAGGTCCGAGCAAGCCTCAAGCCCAACTTTACCTCACCTCATTTAAACACCACCTCAGCCTCACTCAAACTCATCCAAACCCAAAAGACTTAAGCCCATACCCAGTCTACATCACTTAAGCTCACACCCAGCCTACACCATTTAAGCCCATATCTTAAGCCTACATCACTCAAGCCCATCACTCAAGCCCATATCCCAAACTTACATCACTCAAGCCCACATCTTTAGCCCACAACCCAAACACCACAAATGGCCAATCAAGAGGACCAACTCAAACAACTCACTAAGCGTTTCGATGAATTGACCGCTGTACTCGAAGGGCTCCAGGCCAAGGTCAGCGATCTAGAAAAAACGCCAAGCTCATCCATGATAAAGAACCTAGCCGAACATGTCAAAAAAACAAGAGACTCTGCCTTCCACCAAGAAACACTTTCCATTGACCCTAACCTTTCCTCCAAGCTTTCTAAGGAATTCTCGAGCAAGGATCTCCCAAAGTTCAAGGCCACAGATGATCCTCGTTATCACCTCAAAGGATTTCGAGCCACCATGGTCCTTAAGGGTATCGAACCAGCACTATTCCCTACAGTCTTTCCACTCTCACTTGAACCAGTTTGCCAAAAGTGGTTCTACTCTCTTTCTGAGAAGGACACATCTACATGGGAAGACATTGTGCATGCCTTCATGACCCGTTACAAGGGGAACATCCAAGCCCAAACCTCAACGAGAGAACTCGAGATCTTGAGGCAAGGTGAGAAAGAAGGGTTCACTGCTTATTTGACAAGATGGAAGCAAGTTGCAGCCCAAATGGTCACTACTCCTGCTGAACCAGAAATGGTCAAGACCTTCATCTCCAGTCTACAGCCAAAGTACCAAGATCACCTCAAGTACTTAGGCCTTACCACCTTCCAAAAGGTCTATCACATTGGAGTTGACATAGAGGACGATCTGCTAAAGGGTGATATGTCAAGCTCACCAGAACTCGATGAGCACTAACAGCATCAGCGCACCCCATTCATAGTCAAGAGTCAATCAGAGTTGTTTCTTTAGGTTGAGTCGGAGAGTCCCTCCACCTAGACGTTTGCATTTCCTTTCTTTCTTTAGAGCCTATGTCATTAGGATTTTTTTTGGTATTATTATTATTTTATTTTTTCATTCCTGAGCCTTGTAATTTCATTTACATTAATAAATTTCTTGTTTTTTTTTATTTTTATTTTTAGCCTTCACTTTTAATTTGTGCTTTAAACTCTAACATAATTCATGACCTCAAATTTTCATAATCAATAAAATTGAGCATAATAAATGGACATTGCCCAAGAGGCCTTCTTTTCTTGAACTCCACAAATACAATCATCCCCTTTCCTATCACCGGCACACATTCAATCCATTGCAGCCCTTTGATCCATGAAACATATATAAGCCTACTTTCTTTCCTTGCCCACATCTACCTCACCCATGGGATCAAGTGGTGCGTAGGAAAAGACATGTGCCTAAAACAAAATAAAAAAAAATAATAAAAAAAAATTCAAAAACAAAAAAAAAAAAAAAGAAGTAAAATTCATACTCGACACACATCAAGCAATTATGAAAGTCGAGTCAAAGCTCCCAATTCAAACACAATCATAATCAAAATGCAAGTTCAAAAATTCAGCAGCCATAAAAGTCAATAAAGCTACTTCAATGCAATAAATCCAATTCAATTCAATGAATACAGTTCAACTCAATAAATCCAGCTCAATTCAATAAATCCAGTCCAATATTTCTACTCAGTCCTATCCAATTAAAAAAAAAAGAAGTCAAAAAGCACACTGCGCACCATGGGGGGTTAAATTGGGAACTTTGAGCCTTCTTTCCCTTTTCCTTATTAAATCTCAACCCTAGCCAAACATTACAACCATAAAAGCCCTCTCCCCTGAGGCATTGTCCAAATAATCATCAAGAACTACGATGGTCTGATTCCATAAGGATACGTAGGAAGCCTCTTCTCGAGGTTCGACCCAATTAATATATGAATTTTTGAGGTCCACTCCTTCAATTAACTTAGGGTTTCAAGCACAAACCATTAGTTCACCACCCGTCATAGGCTCGAATTTTGAACCAACATTAATTCAGCCAACCACATCAATTCCCTACATCATCACCCTTCTGTCACAAATTTTTAGCCTTTCTTTTTCTTGCACCGACAACCTTTCTCTTTTCCACACCCTTGGGACTTTCTCTGACTCTTCTTAAGCTCATAGCTTTGATTTGACTCTAGTGTTCTCCTATTTGGGCGCTTCATATTCCATATAAGACTTCATCAATTGGCCAGTCCTCTTCTTGCCGGGAAATCTAACTCAAGTTCATGACTTAAGCTAGCCTCTTTCATCAAATGCTTCGGCCTCCTCATGCAATCCACAAAACAACTTTTCCTTCACCCATCCTTAGCCTACAGGCTGGGGGCTTACCTATCCGTATGCTCCACCACAAACTTGAGACTCACAAAATCCTTATCCATCATCTTCACCACAAATATAGCCTTACCCGCATCAGTGCTATCTTACATATTCACCTACTCCACCTCAAATATAACCTTCCCCACATGTTAGGGGCTTGCTCATGATCAAAGGTTTTGTTGATTGGGGGCTTAAGACCGCTCCATCCCCATTTTAAGGAATAACTATACTATTGCCAGATCCCCTTGGTCATTGTTTTCCTTGTCATACATAGCATATCATTCCACATGCATTAAATTTCATGAACACCAATCACATCATGCATCATGCACCACAAGCATATCGGGCATCATAATCATTTCATGCATGCATTCATATACATTCATAAGCATCACACACATTGTACATATATATATCACAAAGCACAAAGCACACAAGGCTAGAGCCCATCTTTGTTGATTCCTTGAATCGCCATATGCGATTATTGTCTTGAATAACTTTCTTGGTAATGCACCCATGCATGCATGCCTATATGGCTATGTACAATTTTTCTTTGATATCTTTGCTCATGCATCCCACACATGCTATTGCCTCGCCCCAACCAGAATACTTTGACTTTCGTCTTGCGAGAACATTCGTCTCTCCGGACTCATTCAAAGTGGGGGCTTCTCATCATGCACACAAACTCCTTGTACATTTTTTTTTTTTTTTTTTTTTTTCTCCGCCTCAACGGCCTCATCATTTTTTTTTATGGGTTTATGCTTACCCTAATTTCTCTAAGGGTTTATCCTTAATTCCCCAGCAAGAATACTTTGACCTTCGTCTTGCGAGAACATTCATCTCTCCAGACTCAGTCAAAGTGGGGGCTTCTCATCAGACACCCACATCATTTTCCCTCACTCACAATCACTTTGCTTACGGGTTTATGCTTACCCTAAGCTTACAATTACTTTTCTCATAGGGTTTATGCTTACCCTAAGATCTCAAATATCACTCTAAGGGTTTATGCCTACCCTTAATTTACTTACTTTTCTTTTTTTTCATGGGTTTATACTTACCCTAAGTTCACAAGTATCAGTCTAAGGGTTTATGCTTACCCTAAGCTTACAGAAATTCTTCTAAGGGTTCATGCTTACCCTTAATTCACAAGCACTTTGCTTATGGGTTTATGCTTACCCAAAGTTTACAAATATTCTTCTCTAAGGGTTTCTGCTTACCCTTAATTCACCTACTTTTCTTATGGGTTTATACTTTATCCTAAGCTTACAATCTTCCCTCTAAGGGTTTATGTCTACCCTTAATCCACTTACTTTGCTTACGGGTTTATGCTTACCCTAAGCTTACATATGTTTTTCTAAGGGTTTATGCCTACCTTTGATCCACTCACTTTACTTATGGGTTTATACTTACCCTCACACCTCCTCTCAAGATTTTATACTCTTGATTCTTCTACTAAGAGTTTATGCTTACTCTTAGCACATCATCTTTACTTATGGGTTTATGCTTACCTCCATTTCTCAAGAGTTTATACTTACTCTTGATTCTTCTCCTAAGAGTTTATGCTTACTCTTAACACATCATCTTGCTCATGGGTTTATGCTTACCCTCATCTCTCAAGAGTTTATTCTTACTCTTGTTTTCTTTCTCTAAGAGTTTATGCCTACTCTTAGCACATTATCATACTCACGGGTTTATACTGACCCAAACACACATCATACCTTTTTATCAAGAGTTTATGCTTACTCTTGGCACACAACGGGTTTATGTCTACCCTAATAAACATATTTTTTCGCGAGTTTATACTTACTCGCGCACACCTTTTCAAGAGTTTATGCTTACTCTTGATCGATCCCACCTATACGACTTTTCACTGTCCCAAGGGTTTATGCTTACCCAAGGGAATTGTTCCAAAAGATCCAGGCACATCCGGAGGAACCCGACAATTCATCCACCATCATCCCAAGGATCCAAGCGCTTCTAAGGGATTAAACCGCATGGGGCGCGGTTACAGGTAAAACTAACATTTGTTTTGCAGGTACCGGCGTTAAAAAGGGTGACTCAAGGTCGCAGAACGTCTTGAGTTATCCTCCGTCCCGACAGGAATACTTTGACTTTCGTCTTACGAGTTTATACTTACTCTCCAGACTCAGTCAAAGTGGGGGCTTCTGTAGACACCTGAATGTGTCTCCCCAACATAGAGACTAATGATGAAGCTATCAAAACACCAAGAAGTCCAATTAAATAGAATTAGCGACCAAATTGCGAAAAAAAAAAAAAAAAGTAGGCCACTAATAGCATTCACAGCGTTTACGAGATTCGTTATTTATTTTTGAGTTTTTTCCATACTTTTTATATTTTTCATACTCATAATAGTATTTTGTTAGCACCTTATAAAAATAAAAAAATATAAAATAAAAAAAATATAAAATATAAAAAATATATATATATATATTTTAAGAGCATTTTTATATTTTCTGTATTTTATTTTATTTTAATTTTTTATATTTTTATTTTAGAACAGCACGGATATACTAAGACGCTCGGGAAAATTCCGGAACACTCCGGAATAGCCTAGGGTGGTCAAGATACCCGGATAAGGATCAAAACTTAACTTTTTTAACAAAATTTCGAATCTCGTATAAACGCGTGGATGAGTCAGCAGACAGATCAGAGGAGCGGGCCCTGCGTCAAGACGCAGGACGTAATACAAGGACCTGCGCCTAGACGCAGGTCGTATTACAAAGCCTGCGTCTGGACGCAGGTCATGTTACAAAGTCTGCGCCTAGGCGCAGACTTGTAACATGACGTGGCGCTTTCCTGGCAGTTTTGGCCTATAAATATGTGAGCCTAAACGAGCTTTTAGAACGGATTCTGAGCAAATTCCCCTCACTGTTATACTATACTATACTATACTATACTTCACTTATACTTTATTAAATAATATTGTCATACAAAATTCAAAAAAATTCAAAAAAATAAATAATTGCATTTTGGTTGCTAATCCATTAATTGCGTTCTTGAGGTACGAATCCTGAAGTCTCTATTTTAAGTCTATTCATTCCAATTTTTTTTTTATATTTGCAAATCGTTCAAAATGGTGATCTTTGATAATGGTTAATATGTTCAATGATTTGAATTGTTTTATGTGAATTGTCTTGTAATATGAATTTTAGTACTTAAATTCATGTATGTCATATTAGTGTTAGAACTTTAATTGTTGTTTTAATCAAATCGGCCGCAGATTATAATTTTCTAATTTTGATATTTCATGACTCATTTTTAATCAGATCTGGTATCATGTGTTAATCTTCCCTAACAACTTCAGTTTTTTTATGTTGTTGATAAATTTATTTCTCAATATTATGATTTATTTATTAAATTGAACATTTCCAATAATAATCATGATAATAAACCTGGTTAATTTTTGAGTTATTTTAGATCTGGCCTGATTATGAATGAAATCGCAATTATTGTTGTCAACATTGACATGACATCTGATTTTAAGTATTAAAAGTCACATTAATTAATTCACATATATTTTATTTTTTTTTTTTTATTGGTTGAACTTGTACATTTTTTTTTATTTTATATTTTTGTCTTTCTTTCATATTTTATTTGTTTTCAATCTTTAGGATTTTAATACTGATTTAATTTAAATTGGTCACAACAAAAATTAGTTTGTAAATAAATTTAAACCCACTTAGTAATATACGTTTCATAGGGTAAAATTGAGATATTTATGTATTCGGGAACAATAATGATTTAACCACAAAAGAGACCTAGTAGAGACCGCTTGCAGGCGGGCGGGCCCAATGCACGATTGGCCCGTAACCTGTCCCCGAACCCATACTCTGGTGCACGACCATATGGGGCTGATTGCTCCTGGCTTTCAGTATTTCTTCGGTGTCCGTGGACCGTATAAAATGCACGGTGGCGACTCCTACTAGTCCGTATTCACGTACGGCGTTAACGAGCATTCAAACAAACTCGTGAGACCGTAGGCGGCCGGGTAAAAACGACCCCTACAATGGCGTTTCCATTTGAAAAGTCTAAAATACTCATCTTCCCTTACTTATGAAATAAAGATAGTTAAAATAAAAATTAAATTCAATCAATCAATAACAAATAAGGAATTATCAATCAAAGAGCAAATATTATTTATTATAACAATTTTTTATCTTTTTAAATAAAAATATCACAAATTAATAATTCACAAATAATAAATAAAAGGAAAAATTACTTTTAAAGGTATGAACTATGACCCTTCCAATTTTAAAGGTATGAACTTTGGATTATTTTTAGACAGTACGAACTATGGAGTTGCCTTGCGAATAAAGTTATAAATGAATTTTTAACCTGCTACTCATGGTAAGAGTATGACGTGTCAGTTTCAATGTTTTATTTTTTCATTTTTTTAACATTAATAATTATTATTAACATTATTATATTTTAATTAAAAAAAAAAAAAAACTGCTTTCTCCCTCCTTACCCATCTCTCCTCACGACCACCAGGACCACCACCTGATATTTCCCACCAACACAACCTATGCACGTGAACCACCATCACTCGCACCACCGGCACCGACTCTAACCCAGCCCACGAAACGAGCTACACCCAACACGAATTGTACCACCATTACTCTAAATCGAGCCACCACCACTCGAAATCGAAGCCCCAAGCCCCACCCCTCTTAATCGAAGCGTCACCCTCAGCCCAAATTGGTCGAATGGGTGAGTTTGAATTGCTGGTCAAATTGAAGTGGTGGTGGTGGTAGAATCGAATTAAGGTTTCGTTGTGGAGGTCGAATTGGGAATAAGGGTTCCTATTTGGTGGTTGTTCGATGGTGGGGTCGAATGATGGTGGTTTGGAGGGCGGTTATTCGAGGTGGTGATCTGAAGTCGATGATGATGATGTTGATGAAGGTTGATGATGGATAGATGAAGAAAGAGAATCGATGAATGCAGTAATGATTGATGATGAAGGTGATAATTGATCTTAATAAAAATAAAAATTATACTGACACGTCATACCTTAATCGTGAGCAATGGTTGAAAATTTATTTATACCTTTCTTTGCAAAACAACTCTATAGTTTGTACTGTTAAGAAATAATCCAAAGTTCATATCTTTAAAATTGGAAGGGTCATAGTTCATACCTTTAAATTTTTATTTTTCCTAAATAAAAAGGAGCAAAATTAAATTTTTTTTTAAAATTCCCTACAAATGGACACCCATATTTATATAGCTTTTCACATTAAATTTTTTATCTTTTAATTACAGTTAAAATTTGATCAGACACAGTTTAGTTGATGAAATTAAATTTTATTCAATTAAACAATCATAATCTTATTTTCATCAAACTAATAAATAATGTATACAAACATTCTTATCAAAAAAATGTATACAAACATTACATAAGATGCTCATAAATTGAAGCACGCATAGCGTGCACATAAGGCTAGTGTGTGTATATATATATATATATATATATATAGAGAGAGAGAGAGAGAGAGAGACTGTAGTGTGCATGACATCATGCATGAGAAACGTTATGTTTTTTTTGATAATTTTTTAAAGGTAAAAAATAAGTATTTTAATTTGGAAAAAAATATTAATTACCTTTGTTAACGTATGTTTTGTCATTAATTTACAAGATAATGCAATTTTTAAAAACATTAAAGACTGCATATAACATTACCTTCTTTCTATTCGAATTACAAAATTTATGTGAATATAAGTGTGAATGTGTGATATTATGGTAATATAAACATTAAATACACTTTTTTTATTTACATTTATAATTTATGTAAAAACACACATTACCCAATTTAATTAATGAGTTTTTTATTTTTAAAAAAATATCTTTTATTTTCGTTCTTATATAAATCATTAGGTTAATCCCGTGCATTGCATAATTTAGACAATATTTTTTTGTAATTTTTCAAAAAGATATTCATTAATCTATAAGAACAAAATATAATAAATGAAGTTATAACTTATAAGCTTATCTATAATATATAACTAAATATTTTTTAAAAATTTTTTTTTGCCAACTGTCATCTTTTTAAGACAATTATTTTTTAACCCTTTTCTTTTTCCTTGAACAATTTTAATTATAGCCCTTTTGATTACCTCTTCATCAATTATCATACCCACTTCGATTTCTAATGTTTTGTGCATTAATTTTGAATTCAACTTGAAAATTTTCATGGTAATTATTGGTTGATTTAGTGTAAGCATTAAAAAAATAAAAACACAATAATAGAGTTCTATATCATTTTCTAAAATTAATTTTTGTTATTTTTTTAAAAAATAATTCGTGCCTTGCACGGGCTCGAAAACTAGTTAATTTTAAAGAAGGATTTTGTTAACATTGAAACTTGTGTAAAGACATAAATGAGCAAAACAGGAGGGAAATTTTCAAATGACAAAGTGACACGTGCAATGTATATATAATGATGACTTAATCAATACTTTGCTTTATTATATGACACAAAATTATAGATTAATAATGCACTAAGGATGGAGTAGATTTATTTTTTCTAATATTATTATATATAGCCCTTGTTTCTTTGGACTGGATTTTATTGAACTGAAATTAAGAGAACTTAAGAGCACTTAAGAGAATTGAAAAGAATTGAACTTAAGAGAACTGAACTGAACTTTTTTTTACATTTTAAATTTTTTATTATATTTTCCCAATATTTTTTATTTTTAATTATTTATTTTTACTTCTATTTATTTTTAATTTGTATTCTTTACTTTTATTTTTTTGTTTAAAGTCGGCTAGAAAAGCGTCACCGAGAAAGTCAGCTGGAAATCCGTTATCGAAAATGTCGGCTGGAAAACAGTCGCTAGAAAAGTCGGTCTGGAAACGTCGCTGAAAAAGTTGGTCGGAAACCGTCGCTGAAAAAGTTGGCCAAACAACAACAACAACAACAACAACAACAACAACAACAACAACAACAACAAGGAACATTAAAATGATAAACATTATACTAAACCAAAGATTAAACAAGGAATAAATATTTTGTTAAATTGATAAACATTAAAATGATTGTCTTTACAATTGTAAACATATAGTAAACAACCTAAAGCCAATCTCCCATATGCCTAAGCCCCATAGACCTAGTATGACATTCATGCTTAGGTTGAGCAAGCGGTTTAGTCAGTGGATCTGCTACATTATCCTCAGTATGAACTTTGCTTATTTTTACATCCTCTCTGCTAACGATCTCTCGAATAAGATGGAATTTCCTGAGCACATGTTTGGACCTTTGGTGTGACCTAGGTTCTTTAGACTGAGCAACGGCACCATTGTTTTCATAGTATAATTCAATGCCAGTCTCAATACTAGGAACTACACCAAGCTCACTTATGAACTTTTTAATCCAAACACCTTCTTTCGCTGTATCTGCTGCTGCAATATACTCAGCCTCTGTTGTTGAATCCGCAATGGTACTCTGCTTAGAACCCTTCCAGCTTACGGCTCCTCCATTGAGACAAAATATGAAACCAGATTGGGATCGGAAATCATCTTTGTCACTCTGAAAGCTTGCATCTGTGTATCCAGTAACAACCAACTCATTTTCTCCACCATAAACTAAGAAGCTATCCTTTGTCCTTCGTAAGTACTTAAGGATGTTCTTGGCTGCCATCCAGTGCGCATCTCTTGGGTTTGACTGGTATCTGCTACATATACTCAAAGCATATGCAACATCTGTTCTAGTGCACATCATGGCATACATAATTGATCCTACTGCAGAAGCATAAGGAACATTATTCATACGCTTGATTTCTTCAGGATTTGAAGGACATTGTGTCTTACCCAGTGTTATGCCATGCTGCATGGGAATGAATCCTCTTTTAGAGTTTTCCAATTTGAACCTTGCAAGAACCTTATCAATATAAGTTTCTTGACTAAGTTCAATGAGTCTTTTCGATCTATCTCTATAGATTTTTATTCCCAAAATGTACTCAGCTTCTCCTAGGTCTTTCATCGAGAAACAACTTCTAAGCCATTCCTTGACTAACTCAAGCATGGTTTTATCGTTTCCGATGAGAAGTATGTCATCCACATACAAGACCAGAAAGGTAATACTACTCCCACTTAACTTCTTGTACACACATGATTCCTCTTCATTTCTGAGGAAGCCAAATTTCTTGACTGACTCATTAAATCTGAGGTTCCAACTCCTTGATGCTTACTTTAGTCCATAAATGGACCTTTTAAGCTTGCATACTTTTCTTGGATTTTCAAGATCTACAAAACCTTGTGGTTGCGTCATATACACATCCTCTTTCAAGAATCCATTCAAGAAAGCGGTTTTGACATCCATCTGCCATATTTCATAGTCATGAAAGGCAGCAATCGCAAGAATTATCCTAATGGATTTTAGCATTGCTACTGGTGAGAAGGTTTCATCATAGTCAATGCCATGAATTTGTTTGAAACCTTTCGCCACCAACCTTGCTTTGAAAACACTAATGTTTCCATCCTTGTCTGTTTTAAGTTTATAAATCCACTTGCATCCAATGGGTGTTACCCCATCTGGCAAGTCAACCAAGTCCCAAACTTGATTTGCAGACATGGAATCCATTTCAGATTTCATGGCTTCAAGCCATTTCTCGGAGTCTTGACTTTCTAAAGCATTGTTGTAGCTAGTAGGCTCTTCCGCTTCTAACATTGTTATATCAGAACTTTCAGTCAAAAGAAAATCAATATATCTTTTTGAATGAATAATAGTCCTACTAGACTTACTTTGGGGAACAACAGAAGAAGTTTCTACCTCATTAGGTTGAGGGACTTCGCATGGATTTTCTCCACGTGGGATGGTAGAAGGTGTGTGCGTTAAATACACTGCATCCTGAGCATTATTATGCCGGGCCGCCTCTAACGAGGTGTTATCCTCATCCATTTGTTGCTTATCTTGAATTTCTTCAAGATATACATTACTCCCACTTATTTTTCTAGAAATAAATTCTTTTTCAAGAAAAACACCATTACGAGCAACAAACACTTTGTTTTCTCTTGGATTATAGAAGTAATATCCCTTAGTCTCTTTTGGGTAGCCCACAAAGAAACATTTGTCTGATTTGGGTGCAAGCTTGTCGGAAAGTAAATGTTTTACATAAACTTCACATCCCCAAACCTTCAGGAAGGACAATTTTGGAACATTTCCAGTCCATAATTCGTATGGTGTCTTTTCTACTGCTTTAGAAGGTGCTCTGTTAAGTGTAAATGCTGTTGTTTCAAGCACGAATCCCCAAAATGAAATAGGAAGATCAGCAAGACTCATCATGGATCACCATATCTAATAAAGTTCGATTCCTTCTTTCGGAGACTCCATTCATTTGTAGTGTCCTCAGTGGAGTCAATTGTGAGAGAATCCCACAACTTTTCAAATGATCATTGAACTCTGTGGATCAATACTCGCCACCACGATCGGATCGTAATGCCTTGATTTTCTTTCCAAGTTGGTTCTGTACTTCATTTTGGAATTCCTTAAATTTTTCATAGGATTCCGACTTATGCCGCATGAGGTAGACATATCCATATCTGCTTACATCATCAGTGAAAGTAATGAAGTAACTATACCCTCCCCTAGCCAACGTACTAATAGGTCCACACACATCAGTATGTATGAGTGCTAAAAGATCATTGGCCCTTTCACTGGAACCAGTAAAAGGTGATTTTGTCATTTTTCCCATCAAACAAAACTCACATTTATCAAGTGTCTCAAATTCAAATGATGTGAGAATTCCATCTTTATGAAGTTTCTCTATGCGTTTTGAGTTTATGTGGCCTAATCGACAATGCCATAGGTAGGTAGGGTTTAATTCATTTGATTTATGTTTCTTGTTGTCTATGTTATAGATATGGGTTTCTAAGTCTAGGACATATAAACCATTTGATAATTTAGCTGAAACATAGAATATATCATTGAAATATGCAGAACAACAATTATTCTTAATATTAAATGAAAAACCTTCCAAATCCAAAACCGGAACTGAAACTATGTTTTTAGTAATAGACGGAACATAATAACAATTATTGAGTACTAATATTAAACCAGATGGCAAATTTAAACTATAATCTCCTACAGCCAAAGCAGCAACTCGTGCTCCATTGCCTACTCGAAGATGCACTTCACCTTTGCTCAAGCTCCTACTTCTTTTCAGTCCCTGCACATTACAAATAATGTGAGAACCACAACCAGTATCAAATACCCAAGTAGTAGTTGTTGCTAAATTAATTTCAATAACATATATACCTGAAGATAAAGTACCGTTCTTCTTTTCTTCTAGGTAGATGGGGCAGTTCCTTTTCCAGTGTCCAATCTTGTGGCAATGGAAGCACTCATGTAGTGCTGCCACTTTAACCTTAGGAGTGGGCTTTGGTTTAGAAGCTTGAAGAGTAGCAGCTGTTTTGCTTTTCCCTTTCTTCTTAGGAGCCCCTTTTTTCTTGAATCGCTTATCCTTTTGGACCATTAGCACATCCTTGTGTGCAGGTTCACTAGGTAAGCTCCTCTCAGCCTGCAGTAGCATACCATGCAACTCTTGCAATGTAGCCTCCCCTCCTTGCATGTAAAAATTCAACTTAAAGCTTTGAAATGTTTCAGGCAAGGACTTGATTATAATATCAGTTGCCAACTCTTGTGTGTAAGGAAAACCTAGTTTTTCCATAACCTGAAAATGTCCAATCATGTTGAACACATGTGGGCCAACTGATTTTCCTTTCGCTAACTTACATTCTAGTAGCTTGTAGTGAACTTCAAACCTCTCTAATCTGGCATTTTTCTGAAACATTGTTTTCAGTTGTTGGATTATGGTGTAGGCATCTAGATTATTAAAACGTTTTTGAAATTCATGTTCCATGGCAGATAAGATCAGACATGTCACTTGCACGAAATTAGCCTCAAGAGTTTGTCTTGCTCTCCTTTCAGCTTGAGTAGCAGTTTCTGGCAAGGGTGCAGGGAGAGGGGTGTCAAGTACACTTTCCTTTCCTTCAGCTCGAAGAACAATTCTTACGGCCATTTCCCATTCGAGAAAATTGTTCGCATTCAACTTATCTCTTTCTAGTACACTTCGCAGATTAAATACAGAAGTATTGTTATTGTTGTTGTTGGATCCGGACATGATGACTACAACAGTATAATAAAGCAAAATTAATATGTTTATCAATAAATAGTTATTAAATAAAATTTGATTAACTACTACACTTTATTAAGAAGAAAATCCCCTTAGAGAATAAAGAAATAACCAAGATCCTCTCCCACTACAATCAAACGGACTTTGGCCCTGCCTTTAAAAATAGTAATTGAGGTAAGGAAACGTTTTACTAATTATAACTCTTGGTAGATAATTTAACAATATTTTGCTAAATTTTATCTCATAGCTTCAAAATTCAAAAGTTTGTCTTTTGATAATTTTGTTGAGTTAAACCAAACATTAACATGTAGGTTTCAAAAAACTACCCTATTATCCATGAATTACAAGCAACACCCTGCTTTGGCAGAAACTATTACTTATGATTCTAAGGCTTTATAGGTGTTTGTTTGGAAAAAGCAAGTAAAACTCAATATTATTAGTGGGGATCAAATTTATAAATGTAGTTATTAACAAGTGAACACATATAACTAATTAAACCACAAACATAAACTTATAAGCATTTAATCATAAAATAAATGCGTAATAAAGCAAAATAAATATGATCCTAGTATGGCCCATATGAATAAAATCTAATCTTCATTAACTCCATTTGAATCTTCTTGGACCACTTTCCTCAATTCTTCATGGACCTCCACTCTTGATTATTTACTATTTTTATTTAAACTTAAATAATTGAAATAACATTACAAAAATACAAACGATTTGCAAATCGTATTTAATTTACAAAGAATACATCACGATGCGCAGATCGTATTTTCTATCCTATTTTGGGTCATACTAGTCATAATATGTAAATAATATCATATATTATAAACCTGCAAGCATTTAAAAAATATTGCAAATAAAAGCAATAACAACTAATACCATATATTAGTATACTATTATTTTCATTCAACTAAAATTCATATATGGAATTAATCAACATTAATTATTAATTTGCATTATTTGGAGGCGTTTTATACTCATAAAAAATATTTATTTAATTGTTATTTAAACTCTTTAAACAATAACTTTATTTATTCCAAAAATAAATAAATAAAACAAAACACAAAAAAAAAAAAAACTTTGTCAACATACCAAAACTTATTTTGTGTATGGTTAGAGAAAATGGGGTCAATGCTTAATTATAGGAAGTTAATAATAATTTTTTTTTTAATTTTTTTTATTAAAGCAGAATCAGCCACAGCAAGCAGCCACAGCCACGAACCACCATGCTCCGCCGCCGACAGCCACCGCACAGCCACGATCCCCACCCAGAAACGCCGGCCTCTCACGTCCGGCCTCTGAGCACCATCTACGCCACCCAGAAACGTCGAAAATGCAAGAATTTTCCCAATTTTGTTCGAACATTTTCGAACATAATTTGGGACAAATCGAGCAACTTTTGTTCGAATTGCTTCTTGAATATTATTTTATAGGTTGTTTTCTACATTTCACACAAACTAATTTGTAAAAAGCAAGATTCAAACAAAGATTTTGAAGAATTTGCATAGGGTTCGAATATATTCGAACCAAAATCTTACTGATTCGTTTGATTTAAAAGGTTAAAACAACAAATTTTGTTACGAATTTGCAATTAAAGATGTAGCAAACAAAAGCCCTAATATAATTTTGAACAATAACAAGTATTAATCCTTGAATCTGGGTGGTTGTTTGTTCGACTTTCGAACACTTCGAACAATTTTTTTTTTTGAATTTTCGAGTATAATATAACTAAAATACAATTAAAATCACTATTTTAATTATGCAAATTAACCCATATATTTAATTCTCCCTTAATTGAATGAAAATAATAATTTTTATCATTGAAAACATGATCATATTAAAATTATTAGAGGGCTAACTGATACCACTGTAGGGATTTATAGATATGATTAGCGGAATTTCAGGAAACAATTTCCTAACATCTATAAAATCAAGATCACTAATAATAAATAATATGAATCAAGTATATAAGACAGTAATTACAACCTTTGATGCGTGCTTTCAATGTCAAGAACGGAGATTTAGAGCCTCAATTGTTGCTCCTCTAATCAGTCCACAAGCACCGGATCGGATCTCACGTATGCTAGTACGGAAGAGATGATCAATATTCACTCTCTTACTTTTTAGGGAAAAAACCATATGAATGCAATAGGTTATAGGATTTTTGATTGTGTGTGCCAACTGATCAGAATCAATTATTGCTTACAACCCTAATGAGGTACTATATATACACCTCACTAGTCATATCACAGAAACCCTAATCCTAGCATCCATTGGGCCCTTTTAATTTATGCTCAATCCTGTGCTATATTGTGTGACCTCATAGGATTAAGTTAAGTATAGTTGTGAGCCCAAATAATATGGATCCACTAATTATATTTATTCTCTAGCAAGTAAATATAATTTCCTAATTTAACTTAATTATTATCTCCATAATATAATCCTAATTATATTTAGTAATTATCGATAACGACTGAGGACATATTCCTTCATTATACTCTTATATATAAATCTTGGCACTTTTAAGAATTTTTAATCTCTACTATTTGAAATTGATATTGATTATTTAGGTAAAAGAATTTTATTTATTGGTTTATCTATAATAGTTTGAATTTGCATGCTTTTGTTCTAGCAGATCATTTTTCAATTATAATTATTTTTACACATATTTTTAAGTAAGTATTTTGATGGCAATTTTAAATCAATAAAGGAACGAATTTTTTGAAGATGTATATTTTTTCAAAACTTAGGGTTATTAAGACTTTTCATAGGGGTGACAACACAACCCACAAGTTTATATAATAGAGATATTCATACTATATGTGTAATGACCCAGATTTTATTGGTATTTTTGCCGATAATTATGTGTATTTATGTATGTTGTTGTGTTAGTTCAAATTTTATTTTTGAACTATTTATTTTATTTTATGGGAATAATTTCGAATTAATTCGAATTATTTTATTTTCAGTTTTTATTATTTATGATTAATTATTATTTAATTGATTAGAATTTTATTATTTAATTTTCTAATTAATTATCTAATATTTTGGGCCAAATCGATTATTGCATGATTAGTTATGCGGTTTTCGCAAATTAGCCCAATTGAGCACGAGAGCCCATTTAGGCCCATTATAGCTATGATGGCCGGCCCCCTCTAATTGCATGGCAAGGTTTTGCCACTTGCCTTGCTTTCACACTTAACTAATTTCTATAAATAGGAATGGTTAGTGAGCCATGAGATTCATTTTGCCCATTTGCCTTTTAACACTCTTGCCATCAAAATTCAATCAACACAAACTCCCTCCCAATTGCTCTACTTCACACGCCATTTTTGGTGTTTCCAAGTTGAACATTTGTTCATCAATCTTTCCAACCCCAATCTTAAAGATTCAAAGTCTATTGATCTTTAAGTAGCCTAAAACACAATTTAACCCATTTGTTGCAATCAAGATCATTGGTTTGGGTGGTTTTCTGGGTTGGTTCGTGTGTCTTGTTCGTGGGTGTTCGAGTGGTGTTCGAGTGGCAGCCGTGCAAGTATAGTGTGGTGCCGTGAGGACCGTGCAGGTGGGCCGTGTGTTCGTGGTTTCAGCCGTGCAGTTGGTGGCTCGTGTAGCAGCCGTGCAAGACCGGGTGTGCAGCCGTGTGTGCTGTGCCGTGTTCGTGAGTGTTACGTAGCTGGGCCGTGTTGCTTGGTGCCGTGTGGGTCGAGTTTCCGGGTTGCATTTGTGTGTTGATTTGTGTGTATATCTTCGATAAGGTAACATACTTACTCAACCTTGTTGGTATACTATGTCTATAGTATAGATTAAATGCATGTTTGGGGTTGTTTGATGATGATTAACTATGATTTTATGTATAGTTTATATTCTGATTTTCATGTGTTTATATGATGTTTTGATAAAGGTTTTTCATGAATTTATGATTGATTATATGTTGTAATATGATCATGATTATTGTGTTAAAGTTTGGTTGATTTTGGTTAGTTTTCGAAAGGTTTTTGTTGATGATTTTCGTGTGGTATGCGTGTAACATGGATGAGTTTGGATGAGTTCTTGATTGAGTTCTTGAATCTTGATTGAGTTCTTGATTGAAGATCTTGAATCTTGAACGAGTTCTTTATGAGTTCTTTATGGGATCTTTGAGTTCTTTATGAGTTCTTGATGAGTCTTTACGAGTTCTTTGTTGAATCTTGAAAGTTAAAGAAAGAGGTTTAAATGATAAAGAAAGTTAAAGAAAGTGTCTAATATGATTAAAGAATGATTATTGAATATTGATTTATGATTGGTCAGACTCAAGATTAAGGCTAGAGGCAGTTCTTGAGAATAACTGTAATAACCCGGAATTTTGGGCCGGAAAATTTCGCGGATATTAATGTGATTTCCTTAGAATATTGTCTCATAACCGGCAGCTTATGAAGTCCAAGACCGGCGGTATAGAACCGGCAGCTTGTGAAGTTCAAGACCGGCGGTATAGAACCGGCAGCTTGTGAAGTCCAAGACCGGCGGTATAGAACCGGCAGCTTGTGAAGTCCAAGACCGGCAGTTTATGAAGTTCAAACCGGCAGCTTTGAAGCCTCATCTTTGAAACTGGCAGCTTCATCTTGAATTCTAAATTGGGCCAAAGACCCAACTTTTCCCCTTATGAGGCCTTGGCCGGTTTGTTCTTGTTGCTTGGGCTAGTTTTGTCTTTGTTAGTTAATTAGATATTAGTTAATATTTAATTAATTAATTTAAATTTATGCTTACTCTTTCAAAGTTTGTTGTTGACTCAACAAACTCGCTCCCTCTTTCCTTCTATTTACACGGCAGCCTTGAGGAGCTTGGGGCTTGCTTGTTTTTTTTTTTTTCTTTTATATATAGGACCCCTTCACTTCATTTGGGTCCTATTTGTTATTTTGCTCCAAAAACCCTAAAGAAAATCTCCTCCTTTCTCCTTCTAAAACAGCCGTGAACTCCCATTGTTATCTTGGAAATTTTGCAATCTAAGGTAACTAAGCTTTTTCATTTAATTAATGGGTAGCTAATCACATAGTTAATTAGGAATAAGATCATGAAAATTGTAGAAATTTAATATTGTTTTTACTTAAGATTGTCGAGTGGAAGCATGATAAATTCTTGATTTATTTTCATGTATTTTCATAATTTATGTATGAATCTTGTTTGTTTTATTATTTAAAATTGCATAAATTAACCCATGAAAATTTATATTAATTCGAGTATTTGCATGATTTGATGATGAATAATTCTTGAATATTTTCTTGATAATTTCGAGTGATATATGTATGTTCTTGGTTTGTTTCTTTAAATTTTTAAGCATGTATCTTGATTAATTTGATTAGCATAATTAAATCTTGAATTAGGAATTTAATCTTGTATGTTTCTTCAAATTGTCGAGTGCCTTGCTATTTTTGTAATGAATTTTTCGCAATATTTCTTGATTATTAAAGCATGATTATGATGTATTTAATTAAATAAATTTATATCATGTATATGTAAATCTACCTACTCTCGGGATTTTCCCGAGTGAGCTAAAGATTAAGAAGATTAAAAGTATTATTTTTGTCCTTCTTGATTTAAGAATGCCGTGTGATGATGAGATGAAGCATGTGAATTTAAGTCTTGATTCTTGATTTTAATCTTGTTAAATGATGCTAAGTATAAATTTTATGATAATTGTCTATTTAAATTAATTGGTTGTTGTTGATTGAATTTATATAATTTATTTGATTAATTTGGTAAAATTCGTGAAAGTGCCGAGTGGAAGTAAATTTGGAACAAATAGAGTTTTGTCACACTTTGGTAATTTTAGTGATTATATTGACTAATTGAATTAGTTTAAGAATTACTTAATTAATTATTGTTGTTAGTCAAATTTGCCGTGTAGATTGACTAGAATTAGTCAAATCTAGTTAGGTTGAGTTATTATAAATTTTGGAATATAATAATAAAAGTTACGGTTAAAATAATTATTAGGGATAAGTTGTAAAGTGTAGGGATAAAAAGGAGTAATATTACTATTAGTAGTAATAGGGCCGAATGGGTGTTAATAGATAATAATATAATTATTTTCTGGATAATGTTACAAATTATTATATAATGTTAAGGTTAGTATCCGAAAGGATAGGGATATAAGTATATGAATATTTAAGGATAGTATATATTATAAGAATGAAATGCATAAGATATTATTAGGGATAAGAAAGGAAACAGAGTAATAGCTATACATGTTATGTCTCGGTCTCTGGCTAGGAAAGACTTGGTATTTAAGGTGGCCAACACACGTGCCGCACCTCTCTTTCCTGGGACTCCGAACATTTCATTTCCTATTACGGTCACCTAGTATTATCCTAATATATGATATGAATAAATTTAAATGAAGATATAAGATACAATACGGACGCCCACCTGATGATACACGAGTCGTTAGTGGGTTAAGTCAAAACCACTGCTCAATGGGACGAACACACGAGTTCCCCCGAGTAGTTTTGGATCTTAGGACATGTAGTCGTCTGGTAGTGGTACACGAGCCGCTACTAGGAGTTATGGCCATAGCTTAGGCTTAGTGGTGAAACACGGGATCCGCTACGGGTTGAGTACACGAGCTCCTCCCGGCATGTTCTAGGAAGTTATGGTGAAACACGAGATCCATAACGAGTTATAGTGACCGGTCCAACAAAGATGATATGTTATGATCATACGATTGATAAGATGAAATCATAAGATGAAGATTAAGATGATTTCAAAGAAGATAAGATGTGATATGATCTAATAAGATAAGAAAGACAGGATATGATATGATATGATAAGATTATGATAAGATATGAATTATGATGACAAGATTATGTTAAGATATGATTAAGATTTATTAAAGATATAACCTAAGAAGGGTTAAGTATAAGTTAAGGATTGAAGTTGTATAGTATAAAGTATAAGTTAGTATATTGTAAGTCTTCCTCTGTGTATTTCCTGAATTTATACGGATATGTACGTGTGTATGTATATACGGATGATGTATGTATTTTGGTGTGTATTCTAACCGTATTTGCAGGGTTGATTATACGTATTTTATACGTAATTATACGTATTCTAACCGTATTTCTGCAGGGGTATTTATACGTATTTTTTATACATATTTTTATATGTATTCTTATACGTACGTTTATACGGATTTTTGTGTATCTATGAGTAAAGCATGTATTAATTTCTTTACAGTCTTTATGATATTTTCTATGCTATTATGCGATTGGTGGTCCCTCGATTAAATGGGACAGCCTAGTTACTCGCCACTGACGGTGGACCCCCCCCCCCCTTCAGATACAGGTGATGTTGCAGCAGATTAGAGCGGGCTTCGCCGGATGGGCTTGAGAGTTTAGGCCTTTATTCTTAAGTTTCTAGTAATTTCCAGAACAATTTAACATTTATTAGTTTATTATATGATCCCAGCATGTTGGGACAGTATTCCAGACTTTTGATGTAATAACAATAGTGGATTATTATGGTTTTTAGCAGTTATATTAATAAAAGTTAATTCTTCCATTTATTTTATTTGATTTATTGTTAATTATGAATAAGTAATGATCCGAATGTCGATTTCCCTTCGTAAATCGACAAGCTAAAAAGTCGGGTCGTTACAGTTGGTATCAGAGCTAAGGTTTGACCCTAAGTTACTTCTTCATAAGTAGCTTTATAAGATGAGCGCTTTATGAACCCGAGCGAACCCTAGCCTAATATGGAAACCTTAGATGAGAGAAACCATGGGTAGTAGCCTGGGTTAAGACGTTTTATCGCTTCGTTTCCGCGTTGTTGCCGTTTCGTGTGCCGTTCGTGTGCTGACTTGTCTTTGTTTTCAGGATGTCGACCCCTAGAACACCGAATTTCCGTCTTCGTCGTCGCAACTTGGAGGATGCGATCCTCACGTTGGCTCAGAGCAGCGTCCGGGCTCAGAACAATCAGTCGACCTTTGACCGCATAGCCCGACTTCGTCCTCCGACTTATGATGGTGCAGCTGACCCAACCATCCTCGAAAACTGGATTCGAGAGATGCGTAAGATGTTCGATGTTTTAGCTTGCCCCGCAGCTGAACGGGTCCCCATAGCTACGTTTTACCTTCAGGGTGAAGCAGACAACTGGTGGAGTACACTCCGGTCTAACCCCGACACAGATCTGAATCTGAGTTGGGAAGACTTCACCAAGAGGCTGCAAGATCGTTTCTACCCCGAGGAGCTTAAGTGGCAGAAACAAGAGGAATTCCTCACATTCACCCAAGGTAATCTTTCCGTCCAGGCTTATACGGACAAGTTCACCGAGCTCTCCAGGTTCGCATCAGCAGTGATTCCTTCTGAAGCCGAGCGAGTTAAGAGGTACATCAAGAAGCTGAACTCCAGCATCCGGGTTCATGTGGTGGGCAGCAGGGTGAAGACTTTTCAGGAGGCTTATGAGGTGGCTCTCGAGGTTCAGTCTTCAGTTTCTGATGAAGACACCGGGAAGAAGAGGGTTACTCCAGCTCCAGCTCCAGCTCCGGTTAAGAAGACCAGGTTCGAGCCTTCTTCGAAGCCGCAGCAGAGATCTCGACCAGCTCCGAGTCAGGGTCCGAGAATTTGTCGAGGTTGTAAGAAGGAGTTCCACCCGGGAAAGAAGTGTGATGGGTCTCCTATAGTGTGCTTCGATTGTGGTGAAGCGGGTCACAAGTCTATCTTCTGCCCTAAGAGACAGCCAGCAGCAGCAACAGCTACAGGTAGTCAGGCTCCGGTCAAGAACAGGATCTTCTGCATGACACAGGAAGAGGCAGATGCTCAGCCCGATGTGGTCACTGTAACGACCCGGAATTTTGGGCCATAAAATTTCGCGGTTGTTAATAGTATTTATTCGATTTTAGTCCAAAAAGGCCCATTAAATTGGACTGTTTTATTTTTAGCCCAACTCTTTCCTTTTCTAAAATTGGGCCAAAGACCCAATTCCTCTTTTTAATGGGTCATGGCCGGCCTTCCTTCCATTTTGGGCCAAATGTATTTTTGTTTTAATTAGATTTATGTTAATTATTATTATGGATAATTAACTAAATTAATTAATTTGAATTAATCAAATTACTTATTCAAATGTTGTTGATGACCAACAACAAACTCCCCCCCCTTGTTGCACATTCACACGGCAGCCCTATTGCTTTGCTTAGGGTTTGTTGTTTTTTTATTTTTTTTATTTTTTTTTTCTTTCTTTATATAGGACCCCTTTGCTTCATTTGGGTCCTATTTGTTATTTTGCTCCAAACTCTAAAAAAATATTCATCTACTCCTTTCTCCTCCTAAATTCAGCCGAGCATAGTATTGTATACCTTGGATTAAATTTGCGATTTAAGGTAACTAGCTTTCTCATTTAATTATTGGGTAGCAATTCACATAGTTAAGTAGGAATTAAAATCATGAAAATTGTAGGGTTTGATCTTGTTTTAATCATAAAATGTCGAGTGACATGGTGATTTAATTAGTTGTGTTTTTCATGATTTTCTTGATTAAGATGTATGTTTTATGCATGATTTAAATAGTAGAATTGTTACAATTTAAATCATGGAATTTATGCATGTATTCGAATTTTGGCATAATAAAATCTTGATTTGTTTATAGGATTTTTCGAGTGGAACATGATGTTGTTATGAATTGTTTCTTGTAATTTTCTTGAATTTTGTATGATAATCTTGATTGTATAATTACTCTAAATTGCATGATTAATTATGATTTAATTATTTTAGTACTCGGATTTTGGCATGATTAATTTTGGAATAATGTTCTTGTCAATCTCATGAAATGTCGAGTGTTATAACATTTTGCCATGAATTCTTGAATTGTTCTTTTGTAATCTTGAAGCATGATCTTGATTTATTTAATTAATTAAATTTGTATCATGTATATGTAAATCTACTTACTCTCGGGATTTTTCCCGAGTGAGCTAAAGATTTAAAAGGATTAGAAGTATTATTTTTATCTCTCTTGAATTTATATGAGCCGTGTGATGATAGTTAAAGCATGTTAATTTAAATCTTGATTCTTGATTTTAATCTTGATAAATGATGTTAGTATGATTTTTATGATAATTGTCTATTTAAATTAATTATTTGTTGTCAATTGAATTTATATCAATAATTGAGAATTTTTGGTTAAAGTCATGGAAATGCTGAGTGGATAAAAATTTAAGGAAAATATAATTTTATTCATAATTTTGGTAATATTAGTAATTAATTAATTAATTAGGAGAAATCAAGAAATTAATTAATTATTATTTAAAATATGAAAATGCCGTGTGGAATTGTTAAAAGAGTCTCATTTAATTAATTTTGATTTATTATTAATTTAGGGATAATTTAATAATAAAGTTTACGGACAAAGTAATTATTAGGAATAAGTTGTAAAGTGTAGGGATTAAAGGAACAATAATATTGATATTATACTATTAGGGCCGAAAGGGTTTAGTATAATAATATAATTATATTCTGGATAATGTTACGAAATTATTATATAATGTTAAGGTTAGTATCCGAAAGGATAGGGATATAAGTATATGAATATTTAAGGAATAGTATATATTATAAGATTTTAAGATGCATAAGATATTATTAGGGATTAAGAAAGGAAACAGAGTAATAGCTATACATGTCATGTTTCGGTCTCTGGCTAGGAAAGACTTGGTATTTAAGGTGGCCAATATACGTGCCGCGCCTCTCTTTCCTGGGACTCCGAACATTTCATTTCCTATTACGGTCACCTAGTATTATCCTAATATATGATATGATTAAATTAAATGAAGATATAAGATACAATATGGACGCCCACCTGATGATACACGAGTCGTTAGTGGGTTAAGTCAGAGCCACTGCTCAATGGGACGAACACACGAGTTCCCCCGAGCAGTTTTGGATCTTAGGATATGTAGTCGTCTGGTAGTGGTACACGAGCCGCTACTAGGAGTTATGGCCATAGCTTAGACTTAGTGGTGAAACACGGGATCCGCTACGGGATTGAGTACACGAGCTCCTCCCGGCATGTTCTAGGAAGTTATGGTGAAACACGAGATCCATAACGAGTTATAGTGACCGGTCCAACAAAGATGTTATATTATGATTATACGATTGATATGTTAAGATGAAATCATAAGGTGAAGATTAAGATGATTTCAAAGATGATAAGATAAGTTATGATCGTATATGATATGATATGTTAAGAATATGATAAGATATGATTACGACAAGAAATGAATGATGATATGATAAGATATGAATTATGATATGATAAGATTAAGATAATGTAATGATGATAATAAATTAATGATATAAATTAAGAAGGGATAAGTATAGGTTAAAGATTGGGATAATTCAAGATGTATAGTATAAAGTATAAGTTTAGTATAATGTAAGTCTTCTGCTGTGTATTTTCCTGAAATTATATGATTGTGTACGTGTGTATGTATATACGGATGATGTATGTATTTGGTATGTATTCTAACCGTATTTGCAGGGTTGAATGTACGTATTTTTATACGTAATTGTACGTATTCTAACCGTATTTCTGCAGGGGTATTTATACGTATTTTTATATACGTATCTGTATGCGTATTTTGTACGTACTTTTATACGTATTCTTGTACGTACGTTTATACGGAATTTGTGTATTGATGTGTAAAGCATGTATTAAATTCTTTATAGTTTTTATGATATTTTTCTATGCTATTATGTGTTTGGTGGTCCCTCGATTAAATGGGACAGCCTAGTTATTCGCCACTGACGGTGGACCCCCCCCCCCTCAGTTTCAGGTGATGTTGCAGCAGATTAGAGCGGGCTTCGCCGGATGGGCTTGAGTGTTTAGGCCTTTATTCTTAAGTTTCTAGTATTTCCAGAACAATTTAGCATTTATTAGTTTATTATATGATCCCAGCATGTTGGGACAGTATTTCCAGACATTTGATGTAATAACAATTAGTGGTTTACTATGGATTCTAGCAGCTATAATTAATAAAAGTTAATTCTTTCATTTATAATGTTGATTTATTGTTTAATTAGATTAAGTAATGATCCGAATGTCGATTTCCCTTCGTAAATTCGACAAGCTTAAAAGTCGGGTCGTTACAGTCACGGGTACATTTCTTGTTCATGATATGTCTGCGTATGTTCTGTTTGATACTAGTGCCACTGTGTCCTTTGTTGCTAGTTCTTTTATTGCTAAAGCTAACCTGATGGGAGAGTCTCCTGTCAAATCTATCATAACTCTTCCTTCGGGAGAGGACTTTTCTTGTCTTCGGGAGTTCAGGGACGTGTCCATTGTCATCTCGGGGGTAAGGTTCGAAGCCAACCTGAAGGAGTTCCCTATGATTGAGTTCGATGTAATCTTAGGGATGGATTGGTTAGCTAAGTATCAGGCGACCTTTCGGTGTCAAGACCAGGCTGTCACTTTGCGAGGACCAGACGCAAAGAGGGTAACTTATGTCGGGAAGCCGATAGGCAAGGGGTTAAAGATCGTGTCCGCTATGAAGATGCGCAGGCTGCAGCGCAAGGGTGAGACAGTGTTTCTATGTCAAGTCAAGGACTTGACTAAGGAGGAACAGCTAGAGGCCATTCCAGTGGTTCGAGAGTATGCGGACGTTTTTCCAGAGGAGTTGCCAGGGATACCACAGGAAAGAGAAGTGGAATTCAACATCGATTTGGTACCCGGAACTGCTCCGATTTCTAAGGCTCCGTATCGCATGGCTCCAGCAGAGTTGAAGGAATTGAAGACCCAGTTGCAAGAGTTGATCGACAAGGGTTTTATCCGGCCTAGTGTGTCGCCATGGGGTGCTCCGGTATTGTTCGTGAAGAAGAAGGACGGCAGCATGAGATTGTGCATCGATTACCGAGAGCTGAACAAGGTGACGATCAAGAACAGGTATCCTCTGCCCAGGATCGAGGATTTGTTTGATCAGTTGAAGGGAGCCAGTGTCTTCTCTAAGATTGATCTCAGGTCCGGTTATCATCAGATTCCAGTGAAGCCAGAGGATATACCGAAGACTGCTTTTCGCACGAGATATGGGCATTATGAGTTCGAGGTTATGCCATTTGGTTTGACGAATGCTCCTGCAGTGTTCATGGACCAGATGAATCGGACTTTCCATCATCTTCTGGATGTGTGTGTGGTAGTGTTCATCGACGATATTCTCATCTATTCGAAGAATGAACAAGATCACACTCAACATCTTCATCTGGTGTTAGGGATTCTGCGAGCTCAGAAGTGGTTTGCAAAATTGTCTAAGTGCGAGTTCTGGCTCAAGGAAGTTGCCTTTCTAGGGCATGTGATTAATGCGGAGGGTGTCATGGTGGATCCAGCCAAGATTAAGGCAGTGGTAGAATGGCACAGTCCGAAGAATGTGGCCGAGATCCGAAGTTTTCTTGGCCTAGCAGGTATATTTAAGTTTTTGTTATAGCTTTTATTAATGTCTATGCAAGAGTACTTACCTGTGAAATTTGTTGTAGCAGGTTACTATCGGAGATTTGTGAAAGACTTCTCCAAAGTAGCAGCGCCTATGACCAAGTTATTGCACAAAGATTGCAAGTTCGTGTGGACCGAGCAGTGTGAAGAAGCCTTTCAAGCACTCAAGCAAAGTCTTGTGTCTGCACCAGTTCTTGCTTTGCCGACGGAGGGTGTAGGTTTTGAGATCTACAGTGATGCGTCGAAGAAGGGTCTAGGTTGTGTTCTGATGCAAGAGGGAAGGGTGATTGCATATGCTTCGAGACAGCTCAGGGTTCATGAGCAGAATTATCCTACTCACGACTTAGAGTTGGCAGCGGTGGTGTTCGCTTTGAAGATCTGGCGACATTATCTCTACGGGGTGTCTTGCAAGTTGTTCACTGATCACAGGAGTCTGAAGTACATCTTCACTCAGAAGGAACTCAACATGAGGCAGCGACGGTGGCTCGAGTTAATCAAGGATTACGACCTCTCGGTTGACTATTGTGAAGGGAAAGCTAATAAGGTAGCCGATGCCCTTAGTCGTAAGGATCGTCATTCATGTAACAGAGTGGCGGTTTTACCTAAGGAAATCTGTTCCGACCTTCGCAAGTTGGAGATTGAGATGGTTACACCAGGCAGCACTAGAGTATTTTTGAGTGCTATGAGTGTCGAGCCCAGTTTGTATCAGGAGTTACGGGAGAAGCAGAAGGAAGACCCGCAACTCGAGAAGATTCGTGAAGCTAAACTTCAAGGCAAGGCAGAAGACTTCACGATTGAACCTGATGGTAGTTTGAGGTTCCGTAACAGGTGGTGTGTGCCCCGGGTTTCGAATCTGAGAAATCGGATTATGGAAGAGGCTCACAATACTCCGTATTCGGTGCATCCAGGTGGCGGGAAGCTCTATAAGGACCTAAGGGAATGTTTCTGGTGGCCGAGGATGAAGCAAGAGGTCGCGGAATTTGTGGCACGGTGTCTCACGTGTCAGAAGGTGAAGATCGAGCATCAGCGACCAGGTGGTTTGTTGCAGCCATTGCCGATACCCACGTGGAAGTTCGACTCCATCTCCATGGATTTTGTGGTTGGGTTTCCCACAACGTCTACGGGTTTGGATACAGTTTGGGTGATCGTGGATCGTTTGACCAAGGTGGCTCGTTTCATTCCTATGAAGATTACTTGGTCAATGGAGAAGATGGCGGAAGCGTACTCGAGGGAGATCATTCGGTTACATGGTGTGCCGAAGGATATCGTGTCCGATCGAGATCCCCGGTTCTTGTCACGGTTCTGGAAGTCTTTGCAGGAGGCTTTTGGGACTAAGCTTAATTTGAGTACGGCTTTTCACGCAGCTACTGATGGGCAGACAGAGCGGACCATCCAGACATTGGAAGATATGCTACGGGCTTGTGCGTTAGACTTCCAGCAGTCTTGGGTTAGATCTTTGAGTTTGGTGGAGTTTTCGTACAACAATAGTTATCACGACAGTCTTCAGATGGCTCCTTATGAGGCTTTGTATGGGCGTAAGTGTCGTAGTCCTACTTGTTGGAGCGACATCAGTGATGCTTTGGTGATTGGTCCCGATCATATCCGGGATACAGTCGAGCAGGTGAAGATCATCAGGGCGAGACTACAGGCAGCTCAGAGTCGACAGAAGTCTTATGCGGATCGTCGTCGGAAGCCGCTAGAGTTCGAGGTTGGAGACAAGGTTCTGCTTAAGGTGTCTCCTATGAAGTGTGTGGTCCGGTTTGGTCAGAAAGGGAAGCTCAGACCTAAGTACGTTGGACCATACGAGATTCTAGAGCGGGTTGGTGAGGTCGCTTATCGGTTGGCGATGCCTCCGGATCTATCGAGGGTTCATGATGTATTCCATGTGTCACAGCTACGGAAGTATGTCAATGATCCTTCACATATCATTCCGGTAGAGTCATCGGAGATCGAGCCGAACCTGACTTTTGAAGAGAGGCCAGTTCAGATTTTGGACCGACAGGATCGGATGTTGCGTCGCAAGGTGGTGCCTCTGGTTAAGGTTTTGTGGCGTAGCCAGAAGTTCGAGGAGGCTACTTGGGAGACCGAGGCTTCGATGAGGGAGAAGTTTCCCGAGTTGTTCGAAGCAGGTACGGGTTGCTTTTGTTTTTGTTTCCTGTTTGTTTGTGTGTTTGTTGTGCTTGTTTTTTTTGTTTTTCTGTTTGAGCTCCGTTAAGTAAATTTCGAGGTCGAAATTTATTTAAGGAGGGGTGACTGTAATAACCCGGAATTTTGGGCCGGAAAATTTCGCGGATATTAATGTGATTTCCTTAGAATATTGTCTCATAACCGGCAGCTTATGAAGTCCAAGACCGGCGGTATAGAACCGGCAGCTTGTGAAGTTCAAGACCGGCGGTATAGAACCGGCAGCTTGTGAAGTCCAAGACCGGCGGTATAGAACCGGCAGCTTGTGAAGTCCAAGACCGGCAGTTTATGAAGTTCAAACCGGCAGCTTTGAAGCCTCATCTTTGAAACTGGCAGCTTCATCTTGAATTCTAAATTGGGCCAAAGACCCAACTTTTCCCCTTATGAGGCCTTGGCCGGTTTGTTCTTGTTGCTTGGGCTAGTTTTGTCTTTGTTAGTTAATTAGATATTAGTTAATATTTAATTAATTAATTTAAATTTATGCTTACTCTTTCAAAGTTTGTTGTTGACTCAACAAACTCGCTCCCTCTTTCCTTCTATTTACACGGCAGCCTTGAGGAGCTTGGGGCTTGCTTGTTTTTTTTTTTTTTCTTTATATATAGGACCCCTTCACTTCATTTGGGTCCTATTTGTTATTTTGCTCCAAAAACCCTAAAGAAAATCTCCTCCTTTCTCCTTCTAAAACAGCCGTGAACTCCCATTGTTATCTTGGAAATTTTGCAATCTAAGGTAACTAAGCTTTTTCATTTAATTAATGGGTAGCTAATCACATAGTTAATTAGGAATAAGATCATGAAAATTGTAGAAATTTAATATTGTTTTTACTTAAGATTGTCGAGTGGAAGCATGATAAATTCTTGATTTATTTTCATGTATTTTCATAATTTATGTATGAATCTTGTTTGTTTTATTATTTAAAATTGCATAAATTAACCCATGAAAATTTATATTAATTCGAGTATTTGCATGATTTGATGATGAATAATTCTTGAATATTTTCTTGATAATTTCGAGTGATATATGTATGTTCTTGGTTTGTTTCTTTAAATTTTTAAGCATGTATCTTGATTAATTTGATTAGCATAATTAAATCTTGAATTAGGAATTTAATCTTGTATGTTTCTTCAAATTGTCGAGTGCCTTGCTATTTTTGTAATGAATTTTTCGCAATATTTCTTGATTATTAAAGCATGATTATGATGTATTTAATTAAATAAATTTATATCATGTATATGTAAATCTACCTACTCTCGGGATTTTCCCGAGTGAGCTAAAGATTAAGAAGATTAAAAGTATTATTTTTGTCCTTCTTGATTTAAGAATGCCGTGTGATGATGAGATGAAGCATGTGAATTTAAGTCTTGATTCTTGATTTTAATCTTGTTAAATGATGCTAAGTATAAATTTTATGATAATTGTCTATTTAAATTAATTGGTTGTTGTTGATTGAATTTATATAATTTATTTGATTAATTTGGTAAAATTCTTGAAAGTGCCGAGTGGAAGTAAATTTGGAACAAATAGAGTTTTGTCACACTTTGGTAATTTTAGTGATTATATTGACTAATTGAATTAGTTTAAGAATTACTTAATTAATTATTGTTGTTAGTCAAATTTGCCGTGTAGATTGACTAGAATTAGTCAAATCTAGTTAGGTTGAGTTATTATAAATTTTGGAATATAATAATAAAAGTTACGGTTAAAATAATTATTAGGGATAAGTTGTAAAGTGTAGGGATAAAAAGGAGTAATATTACTATTAGTAGTAATAGGGCCGAATGGGTGTTAATAGATAATAATATAATTATTTTCTGGATAATGTTACAAATTATTATATAATGTTAAGGTTAGTATCCGAAAGGATAGGGATATAAGTATATGAATATTTAAGGATAGTATATATTATAAGAATGAAATGCATAAGATATTATTAGGGATAAGAAAGGAAACAGAGTAATAGCTATACATGTTATGTCTCGGTCTCTGGCTAGGAAAGACTTGGTATTTAAGGTGGCCAACACACGTGCCGCACCTCTCTTTCCTGGGACTCCGAACATTTCATTTCCTATTACGGTCACCTAGTATTATCCTAATATATGATATGAATAAATTTAAATGAAGATATAAGATACAATACGGACGCCCACCTGATGATACACGAGTCGTTAGTGGGTTAAGTCAAAACCACTGCTCAATGGGACGAACACACGAGTTCCCCCGAGTAGTTTTGGATCTTAGGACATGTAGTCGTCTGGTAGTGGTACACGAGCCGCTACTAGGAGTTATGGCCATAGCTTAGGCTTAGTGGTGAAACACGGGATCCGCTACGGGTTGAGTACACGAGCTCCTCCCGGCATGTTCTAGGAAGTTATGGTGAAACACGAGATCCATAACGAGTTATAGTGACCGGTCCAACAAAGATGATATGTTATGATCATACGATTGATAAGATGAAATCATAAGATGAAGATTAAGATGATTTCAAAGAAGATAAGATGTGATATGATCTAATAAGATAAGAAAGACAGGATATGATATGATATGATAAGATTATGATAAGATATGAATTATGATGACAAGATTATGTTAAGATATGATTAAGATTTATTAAAGATATAACCTAAGAAGGGTTAAGTATAAGTTAAGGATTGAAGTTGTATAGTATAAAGTATAAGTTAGTATATTGTAAGTCTTCCTCTGTGTATTTCCTGAATTTATACGGATATGTACGTGTGTATGTATATACGGATGATGTATGTATTTTGGTGTGTATTCTAACCGTATTTGCAGGGTTGATTATACGTATTTTATACGTAATTATACGTATTCTAACCGTATTTCTGCAGGGGTATTTATACGTATTTTTTATACATATTTTTATATGTATTCTTATACGTACGTTTATACGGATTTTTGTGTATCTATGAGTAAAGCATGTATTAATTTCTTTACAGTCTTTATGATATTTTCTATGCTATTATGCGATTGGTGGTCCCTCGATTAAATGGGACAGCCTAGTTACTCGCCACTGACGGTGGACCCCCCCCCCTTCAGATACAGGTGATGTTGCAGCAGATTAGAGCGGGCTTCGCCGGATGGGCTTGAGAGTTTAGGCCTTTATTCTTAAGTTTCTAGTAATTTCCAGAACAATTTAACATTTATTAGTTTATTATATGATCCCAGCATGTTGGGACAGTATTCCAGACTTTTGATGTAATAACAATAGTGGATTATTATGGTTTTTAGCAGTTATATTAATAAAAGTTAATTCTTCCATTTATTTTATTTGATTTATTGTTAATTATGAATAAGTAATGATCCGAATGTCGATTTCCCTTCGTAAATCGACAAGCTAAAAAGTCGGGTCGTTACAATAACTTCGATGATTTAACTAGTTAATTTCGAGAATTAAGGCTAGAGGCAATTCTTGAACTTAATTTAGTTATGATTGGGTAATAATGAATAATATGAATAAGATGATTAAAAGATTTAATTAATTAATTAGCTTGATTTTATTTTTAGACGCCTGATACTTTGAGTAAGATTCATTGTATTCGGGTTAAGATGTTGCCCCTATTCCATCCGCGGTATTGGGATAGTTGGAGTCATACTATGTGATCTTTGTGAATTTCCAGTAAGATTGGTTTCACGAGACATGGATTTCCAGTAAGATTGGTTTCATGGGGTTTGGGAGTAAGATTCTCAAATCCGAGCATAGTAGAAAGTTCGGATGCGTAAGATGCGTTCGTACGAGCACAGTCCGGTCTAGAATATGATTGATTGCGCCAAAGATAGTTAATTAGGTTGGTTTGAGTCGAGTTCACGTTTTGGGTTGTTCCCGTACTTTGATTATTGATATTGATTATTTGGTTTGTGCTATGTACATGTGTATTCCCATTAGGGTGAGTCAGTTATGTTACTCGCCACTGATGGTGGACTGTTATATATTTTTCAGGTATTTCTGATGACGATACTCTTGCTTAACTTTGGGTTGGGCGAGCGACGTTTATTGTTTCTATTGCCTGATGTATTTTCCATTCCAGTTGTTTATAGATAGTATTGACGTATTGTATAGACTTTATACGTTATTGTTTGGACTTTCATACGTTGTTTTGGACTCTGACGTGTGGTTAGAGTTACTTGTATTTTAGTACTTTTTAGTTTGACTTTTGGAATTAGTATGTACAAACTTGTGGGTATTTGTACGTTTGTGGTTTATTAATAATAATTCGAGGAATTAGTTTTAATTTCTTAGGTTTCGAGTTGTAGTTTATAACCATTCGACTCGTCGGTTTCTTCCGCGCCGATTTAAGCGAGTCGGGTCGTTACAATATGTCTATATATGCATGAAATAAATTCACATTCATTTTGCGCTAGTCTAAAAATAAAACCGAAGGTTTGCATCTGAATATCTGAGTTTCATTCTTTTTGCGCTAAGCTAGTTGCAAAACAGGAAAGAAAATATGGGTTTGCTTAAATACTTTTTTTTTTTTTTTTTTTTTTTACTTTATTGGTTAATTCTTGAATCACTTTCCGAGTTCCTAATTAAAGCTATTAATGTCAATTTAGATTTTCAATATTTTTATTCTATTATTTTTTTATAAAAAAATCCATAATTTTTAAAAATTTGTTTAATAATTAGTATGATCAACATGATGTATTGTACAGTATATAAAAACAACAAACATTTTTTTTTGTGCAAACTGTGCATCGCATTGGCTTATCTAGTACTCCCTCTGTTTTTTAGATATAATACTTTTCTTTTCATACTTGTTGAGACACAATTTGGACTCATAATATCTCTAAATATATAAGAGTAAAAATTATATATTTGAAAAGTATATTCCAATGTGAATCCAACAAGAACCCACATGCATGACTATATTTTTCTTTATATATGAATAACAATTAACGATCAAAGTGAGTCGAATGAATAATGCCAAAGTCCAAGTATTACATCTAAAAAAACGGCGGGAGTAATAATGAACCAAAATAGAACTCAATAAATATATGAAATGAAAGAAAGGCCGGGCTTATTCCCTCTCAAGTGTGAATTATTATTATATTGTTAATTTGAAGTAACCAATTCCTAAGATAATTCACAAGCATTTACATATACGCTTCATCAAATAATTTTAAGTGATCCATGTTCCACAACCAACTAGAGATTGATTATTAAGTGATATATATCAATTTATATGGAGTTGACCAAATCTTTCCTGTCTTCTAGTTTTAACAAACCAAAGTTACTATTCAAATCACAGTTTAACCAAACCTGAACTGAACTGAACTGAATTTAAGCTGAAGTAAACAAGTCCTAAGATGAGGGAAAATGTTATTGTAATACCAGATGAGGAGATCCAAATTTTGGACATTCATTGTACGTGCAACAGACATAAACGGACACAAGGGATTCAAAACCTTGTAACCGACAAAAACAAATGACCCGACTCCAAAACAATACCCACCACACACCGTGCCATGATCACAAGTCGAGCCGAACGAACATTGATGCACACGTGAAGTCTCATTCCTAGCTTAGCTCTTTAACTACTTATAAAGTGGACTCACATAGATAAATATAATACATCGTTGTTACTTTTCCAATATGGGACAAAAGAAAACCCGCATATAAAGGTGATAAACCAAAGCTAAACTTTCAATGCGGAATAAGAAAATATGGAGAGAATCCTTCTTAAAGCTAAAAGATCCTTTGTATTTCCAACAACGTCCAGCAATAAAAAAAATGGAAATGACTGCTAAGCAGCATATATGTAATAACCCGGAATTTTGGGCCAGAAAATTTCGCGGTTATTAATGTGATTTCCCTAGAATATTGTCTCATAACCGGCAGCTTGTGAAGTTCAAGACCGGCGGTATGGAACCGGCAGCTTGTGAAGTCCAAGACCCGCGGTATAGAACTGGCAGCTTGCAAGGTCCAAGACCGGCGGTTTATGAAGACCAAACCGGCGGTATAGAACTGGCAGCTTGCAAGGTCCAAGACCGGCGGTTTATGAAGACCAAACCGGCAGCTTTGAAGCCTCATCTTTTAAACTGGCAGCTTCATCTTGAATTCTCAATTGGGCCAAAGACCCAATTTATTTCTTTGTTTTTAGTGGTGGCCGGTTTTTCTTAGGTACTTGGGCCAATTTTTGGGTTGGTTTATTTAATTGATTATTAGATAATATTTGAATTAATTAATTTAATTAATTTAAATTATTACTAATTACTTTGTCAAATGTTTGTTGTTGACCAACAAACTTCTTCCCCCTCTTTCTCTATGTTCACGGCAGCCCCAAGGGCTTGGCTTAGGGTTTGGTTATTGTTGTTGTTTTCTTTATATAGGACCCCTTCTCTTTTTTGGGTCCTAATTGCTATTTTGAGTTAAAACCCTAAAAAAAATTATTACAACTTTCTTCCTTTCCTTTCCTCTCAAAGAACCGTGCTAAATTCATCATCTTTGGTGAATTTCCTTTGGAATTTTTATAGCGAATTAAGGTAACTAAGCTATTTCATTTAATTATAGGGTAGCTAGTCACATAGTTAATTAGGAATTAAAATCATGAAAATTGTAGGAATTTAATTCTTGATTTTCTATATGAATGCCGAATGGTTTGAGTTGTTCGATGTTTAGTTTCGTTGAATATCTTGATAACCTCCGAAAGCAAGGTCACCGTTTTAGTTGTTTGTTTCCTTTGATGACTGATACTAGATTTTTGTTTTGATAGTTGACTTAATTAATCTTGGGCACCGCTTATTTGAGTTGTATTTGCTTAATTTGAAATCATGATGATAATATTGTTAGTGCATGATTTTAACATTCTGAGCTTGGAGCTTGGAGTTTGATTTGCTTGACTCTTTGTATTATGCGTGATGATGAATGATCTTTTGCATGATATTACTTAGATAGTCTTTGATGGATGAATTGGTATTATTCTTGAAGCAATTAGAGTAGTTCTGGACTGCTGTTTCTGGGCAATTGTATGCGTGAATATGTGTTTATGAAAGTGTAAATCTTGTATTTGAATCTAAAATCTACTTACTCTCGGGATTTTTCCCGAGTGAGCTAAAGATTAAAATATTAGAAGTTGTATGATTGTTCTCGATTTATGGGGAATGCCGTGTGATATGAGTTAGGGCATGTTAGCTAAATCTTGATTCTTGATTTTTATCTTATTATTTGATGTAAAGTATGATTTTAGTAATAATTGTTTATTTAATTTAATTATTTGTTGTAGATTGAAAGTATATAAATTAATTGATGAATTGGTAAAATTTGTTATGTTTTGAGCAAATTTGTCGAGTGAAAGCAAATAGGAAAGATAGAACTTTTATTCTTATTTTGCTAATCTTTAGTAATTAGTTGTTTAATTAAATTAATTAAAATAATTATATGTTGTTAAGTTGAAATGCCGTGTAGAATTAGTTGATTTAGTCAACTTTTGATTAAATTGAATTATTATTATTTTAGGGAATAATTAATAATAAAAGTTACGGATAAAATAATTATTAGGGATAAGTTGTAAAGTGAAAGGATAAAAAGATATTATTAGTATTATTATTTTAAGAGAACCGAATAATATTAGCATTAATAATATTAAGTTTCGGACCATATATATATATATGTGTATATGAATTAGTATATGATATAATGTTAAGGTTAGTATCCGAAAGGATAGGGATATAAGTATATGAATGTTTAAGGAATAGTATATGTTATAAGAATGAAATGCATAAGATATTATTAGGGATAAGAAAGGAAACAGAGTAATAGCTATACATGTTATGTATCGGTCTCTGGCTAGGAAAGACTTGGTATTTAAGGTGGCCAATACACGTGCCGCACCTCTCTTTCCTGGGACTCCGAACATTTCATTTCCTATTACGGTCACCTAGTATTATCCTAATATATGATATGATTAAATTAAATGAAGATATAAGATACAATACGGACGCCCACCTGATGATACACGAGTCGTTAGTGGGATAAGTCAAAGCCACTGCTCAATGGGACGAACACACGAGTTCCCCCGAGTAGTTTTGGATCTTAGGACATGTAGTCGTCTGTAGTGGTACACGAGCCGCTACTAGGAGTTATGGCCATAGCTTAGGCTTAGTGGTGAAACACGGGATCCGCTACGGGTTGAGTACACGAGCTCCTCCCGGCATGTTCTAGGAAGTTATGGTGAAACACGAGATCCATAACGAGTTATAGTGACTGGTCCAACAAAGATGTTATGTTATGATCATATGAATTGATAAGATGAAATCATAAGAAGAAGTATAAGATGATTTCTAAAGAAAGATATGATATGATCTGATATGATAAGATATGAATTATGATGATAAGATTTTGATAAGATATGAATTATGATGAAAAGATATGATTATGATTTATTAATGATATAATTTAAGAAGGGCTAAGTATAAGTTAAGGATTGGGATAATTTAAGAAGTATATTATAAGTCTTCCGCTGTGTATTTCTGAAATTATACGAACCTGTATGAGTATAAATATACGGATGATGTACGTATTTTGTATGTATTCTAACCGTATCTGCAGGGTTGTTTGTACGTATTTTATACGAAGATTATACGTATTCTAACCGTATCTCTACAGGTGTATTTATACGTATTTTTATACGTACATCTATACGTACGTTTATACGTACTTTTATACGTATTTTTATACGTACGTTTATACGGATTTTTGTATGTTTATGTGTAAAGCATGTATTGAGTTCTTTACAGTTTTTATGATAATTTCTATGCTATTATGTGTTTGGTGGTCCCTCGATTAAATGGGACAGCCTAGTTACTCGCCACTGACGGTGGACCCCCCCCTCAGTTTCAGGTGATGTTGCAGCAGATTAGAGCGGGCTTCGCCGGATGGGCTTGAGTGTTTAGGCCTTATTCCTAAGTTTCTAGTATTTTCCAGAACAATTTAACTTTTATTAGTTTATTATATGTTCCCAGCGTGTTGGGACAGTATTTCTAGACTTTTGGATGTAATAACAATTAGTGATTTATTATGGATTTTTAGTGGTTATATTAATAAAAGATCATCCTTTCATTTATATTGATAATTTATTGTTTATTAAGATTAAGTAATGATCCGAATGTCGATTTCCCTTCGTAAATCGACAAGCTAAAAAGTCGGGTCGTTACAATATACATACAGATAAGGTAAATCGAAATCCATATATATTTTTTAACAGAAAAATTGTCCAATAAGTATAATTTTTGCCTCAAGGGTCAAATTAGTAGTTAATTCGAATGAAATTAACAATCTTTTAACCTCAATTTTGACTCGTAATAACCAAAATAAACCCGAAAACTTTAACCAATTGATTTTCCGGTTAAGCAAGTCGAGTCAGTATTTAGGTGTATGCAAAATTGAACATCAATTCTAACAAATTTTTAATCAAACTAATGATTTCTTTCCTTCATCCAGTCATATTTTATAATGATTAATGAGATAATAATTGAAAGTTACCAATTTAAGGTAACAAAAAAGTACCGTTTTAGCTTCTAGTTGTGATAGTGGACCTGGACCTGTTCTGAAATGGGCCAGGCTTTACACAAAAACCAAACCTCAATTGTATTGGTGAGCCTATATTTTGGTTATTCAAAAGTCTAATTCCAAAATCAAAATAACTAATTTTTTTTAATATTTCGTAATTAAAAAAACCAATTAACCCCCTTCATACGGCAAGCCAATCGGCCACTCACATGCATTCTTATGGATGATTAGGGAAATGTTTTGGTCACACGGATGGAACCAACGGGTCATTGAATGGTACTAGTGGTCTCGGTTTGCTAAATAGTTGATTAGCTTCTCTATATATATGGTTTCTATAAGTTGGTTACACTTTTATATATATATATATATAAATGCACATGTTTAAACATAAGTATCTACCGTTATATACTATATAAAAAACTTTACATCGAGACAATTATAACAAGATTTCATATGACTATATTTTTTCCTACTTATCATAGAGATTTTCCGTGTTAAAATTTATCTCCTTGTATCCAAAATTCCAAAAGTATCAAACTTACAAGAACGAAAGGAGTACTTCGTTGCAACAAAGGGAAGAGCATGGACTTCTAGGCAAACTTATTTGTGAATGTAAAATAGATAAAGGGACATAAAATGCATGCAATATAGAGATATGAAGAAATAATGACCTCGAAAGAAAGAATTTGTTGCAACTGATATGTAGTTTTTACAACTAAATTGGGATGAATGTATGTAGTAAACAAAGGGTATATGGTACGAAGCACAAACACACCCTCAAGCTGTCATATCCCATGTTCGACACCGACACGACATTGACACACATTGGACATACGTACTTATAATGAAACAATTGATTAAGTTTACTTAATACCTCATGACCTTTTATTAATTTATCTTGCTTATGTCTTTTCAAGTTTTAAATAATTTATATAATGAATACCCATACTATCATCAACAAAATTGAGAACTAACAAAGTGTTCTTTTGAAATTAATATATTATCTTATTGTTTTCTTTTACTCGTATCCTTAGTTTTTTTACTGACGTTTTCCCGTACCTGTTTTATGTTCGTACCCGTACATAGTGGTGGCCACCGAACGGGTCGGGCCGGGCTGGGTCGGGCCAGAGACCGGGCCGGGTCGAAGACCTCCGACCCATGAACCGGCCCGGTGGGTTACCGGGCTGGGCCGGGTTCATGTATAGGTGGCCCATGAACCGGCCCACCCGGGTTGGACCGGGTTGGTGGGCCGGGTCGGGGACCGGGTTAACCGGGTTGGTGGACCGGGTTGACCGGGTTGACCAGGTTTGACTGGGTTGGACCGGGTTACGGGTTATAAGAATCCGACCCATGACCCACCCGGTTAGCACCGGGCCGGGTCCGGGCTAACCGGGTCTGACCCATCAGGGCCAAAAACCGGGCCGGGCCGGGTCAACCCGGCCCAGTGGCCACCACTAGCAATAAAGGGGGAACACGTGTTTGCACTAACACCGGCATTTGACCGTTGCCGACGTTTGATTTGGAACGTGGTGTAGTAATCTGGTGTGGCAGCCGCTATTAGTGCCGCATATACCCAAAGTTGCACAAAAACGAATATTGTACTCCTGTACGGCCAAATGCCGTACAGGAGTACAATATTCGTTTTTGTGCAACTTTGGGTATATGCGGCACTAATAGCGGCTGCCACACCAGATTACTACACCGCGTTCCAAATCAAACGTCGGCAAAGGTCAAATGCCGGTGTTAGTGCAAACACGTGTTCCCCCTTTATTGCTTTGTTTCTACACATCAAACACCGGAAGAATAAGTACCCCCTTTTCATATCATTATTATGAGCTTTTTTGACCGTCTTTGTTTTTTCTCTTTCGGGAATGATTGAACAACCCTAAAGGTTAAAAACACTTTTAAATAAGTGTTTTTATTGGTCAAAATTATATTAAAAGATTAATTTTAATCATTTTTTTTCTCTAATTTATTTTAAATATATTGAAATTTTAGGATGCGATCTCTTCAACTTATTCGACCTGACCTAATTTGACCTGACCTATTTTAACCTATTAAAGCTGACTTAATTATAAATTATTCGACCTGATCTGATTAAACCTGATAAGTTCTAAAATCTTATTAAAAAAGTTGTAAAGAACGCAACTTTAATATTATTACGTATCTAGGAGGGCTGACAATCCTCAATCTACTCAAACATTTTCCCTTAGTCTCTATCAAAAAAATTCATCTTTCAGTCATCTCTGACTAATCTCATTTTAATTCCAACTCACTCTTTTTTAGCCATATACGGAGATGTATAAATCAAAATTCATGTTTTCCCTCTATTTTGTTCTTGTTGAATTAGAGGTTGAATTAAAGGTCTATAATTGTAACAATTTTTGGACCCACCTTTCTTTTTCAAATATTGTGGCATAAATTGAATGTGGGGTCCAATATGTATAATATACATTGACCTAACTTCATTATTCAAAGATACAAGTTATGTGACACAAATTATTTTAGTTTCTAAAACAACACATACATACCCATACCAAACAAATTTTGAAGATCATTTTGTCAAAGTTGTTTTTGTTGACTTTAATTCAATCTATGTCCTCCCCATAAATATGTTATTCCCCCTAACAAGTAACAACTTAGTAGTCTCCTAGTATATATGTTAGTATATTATAACCATTAACCAATCCACCACCTATAATGTATCAACAAATCACTTTTTTGTTCTTTTTCATATATAAAAATAAAAATGTAATAATAAGTTTAAAAAGGATGATATTAAATGGGATCCCTCGTGATTTACATCGTATAAGTTTGAGGCTTAATTTATTTTGTATTTAAACTTCTGATTTTTTTCCATAAAAATAGCATAGGGATTCCACCACTTGAATATTCAAACTTGGGTGCGTATAAAAAGTTGTCGTATCATATTTGCAGAGTTGCAATTGACATTCAAATTATTCACAATTAGGCTCGAGTCTAATGATTATCCATCGATTAATAGTTCAGTTTAATTTTGTCTTTGTAAATGTTTACTTGGATCAAGACTTATTAAAGTCTAATTGTCAATAGTGCACTCATTACGATAAAAATATTTAGAGTGATATTTGTTTAAATAAAAGGTTGAATAAAATGATATGAGAATAAGAACCTCTAAGGTACCTGAATCGAAAATGCATTACCGCTAGTACATTTCACACATAGTATTTTATCTCTATATATACGGAATATAAATCCTATCATTGATTTCTTACTCAGTGGTTAGAATTGATTGAACTCTACTGGATCCAAACTATAAAGAAGGACTTCAATAAATTATTGTTTTTACTTTTTTCTTTTTTATATAATATTGATTGAACTCTACCGGATCCAAACTTGAAATTCTGATACCTTGTTTACTTCAATTCTTTCTTTTTTTTATATATATAAAGAAGGACTTCTGTAAATTTTTTTTTTTTTGTACTCTTTTATTTTTATAATTTCAAGTGTTTACTTTCAAAAGACCATCTTACTTCAACTTTAGACTACGGTACTATATAGTTGCCAATCAGTTTTGTTAGGTGGGAGTAGAATCCAAAATTCTGGAAAACAATAGAATTGACTACATATGGAGTGGTTATAAAAGACAATTAATCCGCCCAAAGTCAAAAGATAATATTGTAATTGTAATAGAGTATTAAATTAAAACCTTTATCCTACTTTTTGCACCCCAAAAAAAAAAAAAACAATATCACTCATTGTATGACATGATAACTTTTCGCTAAAATGTTGTAACTTAATTTTTCGCGTAATCATAATCTTTACAAATGATTTAACTAATTATATAAAAAGTTATAGATTTTTAGTTAAAAGTTGTAATTTTTATTAAACAGTAGTTACGTCAAATTGCATGATACGAGAAATCGTCAAAAAATAATGTTATCATACTACTATATATTTGTCTCCTTTAGTTGCCGAGGCTACAACTATTTGTAATAGCCTCCTTCTTGCCCGCTAGCTAGCATGATTTTTCTTTTATTTTTATTGAAAGTGAACCTCACAATTATCAATAATGTTTTACAAGACCGTTTCCGTCGTTGTTCGTAGAAAAATAAACTCCTCAAGAAAGATATTTGTCGTCTCCTCCTTCAAGATTTCGATTCAATCTCGTCAGCTCATATCTTGTCTCAAACCCAATCCCAACCACCCACAACCCCCACACCCCAACCCCAAACTCTTATGGCATGGCATTAAGAGATGGTAGTAACAAAAGAAAAGGGAAAAAATATATTCTAATTGAGAAATATTAACAATAATGAAAATTTAATACTTTCTAAACCATTGTTTTTGACATTCTCTAATATATATTAATTGAAAAATTATCTCCAGAGCATAGTGCCAACTATATAGGTTGGGTGCATATTATAATACCACCTAAAGAATTGAAGGTGTAATTTTCAACATTTCCTATAAAGTTGTTGCATGTCATAGTATAAATAATGGCATTTAATGCTAGAAAATTTGCCAAATTTTATGACATGTTGCAAACTTGCGCTAACTATTACAAAATTTATGCTATGAATTGCACCCAACTTAATAGACGGTGCTACAAAATTTACCTTTTTAGGTGATGTTGTAAACTTGTAACCTGCGCATGTCATGTTGGCAGTTGGTCTATATAATTAGTGCAGTGTAGTTGGATCCATTTTTTACCCATATATATTTATTTTGTTATACATATCTTTGACTGTGTAACTATACATAAACATTACAACATGTTAATATGCTAGAATAAAATATAAATTAATTAAATTAAACTAACAAGAACTCCCATTGCTATATTAGAATAGATGATGAATTAGTACATATTATAAACTGTCAAAAAAAAAAATTAGAGGGAGTATATATATTATTTATAAACCCTATCTATAAATCTATATCTTTCAAAAACAATGACGTATAGTGTTGAATCATGTATGAAAATAACAATAATTGACCGGCACTTTATAGAGCATATAGACCTTATCATGGTATGTCTAGAAAATCATGTGTACTTCTTTTAAAAAATTGACCAAAGTGTAGTATGTTTGATTCATTTGTAATCTTCTGATCCGATCATATTTTAAATTTTTGATCTGATCTGATCTGATCTGAATTTTATTAATCTGATCTGAATTTTTTTGGTTGTAGTTATTATTATAGTTATAATTTTTCTGATATGAGCTGAACTTTTCTAATCTGATCTCAATTTTTCTAAACTGATTTGATCTAATATGATTTTTCTTTAAAAAAAAAAAAGCACATGAGTGCTAATTTAAGTTGAATCAAACGGATCTCAAGTCATACTTCTGGTCACCCGATCCAATTTAGTTAACACTCACATTTGGAAAGGGAAAAAAAAGGAATAGTTTGTACCTCACAAAATAATTTGTTCTATTAATGAATAATTTAGCCTAACAATAGTTAGTAGTTACATACATACACATCTACTACTTGTCTACTTTATCTTGGTCTACCACCTCACAAAAATCTAATTCATATAAAACCACTTTTCACCCTTTTGATTGGAAGGCAACATTATCAAACCTTACTTATAAAGTTTCTCCTCATCTCTTATTACCCAACCACACTATCTTATTATATATATAAAAACACAAGACTAAGATTTCTTCTTCATCAAAAATAACCTAATAAACTTGGCTAAAACCCTAAAAAAAATTCTTCATATTTTCTTTCTTCATCACACCATAATACAACTCTTGCTTTAATTTGATGTCTAATGAAGCAAGAAATTACCTTAATCATCAATATAATTTCCATAATTCGCCATTATCGGTAACTCATCATCATGATGAAGAGCCACATAACCTCTTAGGTACTACTAATTTCTTCCCATTATTCACTAATAACAACAACCCTAATTCATCATCATCATCTTCTTACTTATCATCATGTAATCAAATTCTAGAACAAGGATTTACTTCATGTTTAGATGACCCTCCTAATAATGATATTAACACTAATAACTATTTAATGAGTACCTTTAATGATTTCTTACAAGGATCTTCTATCGATTACCCTGCACTCCCTAGGAGGAGTGCAGGGTTATCCCCAACTTCATCGGAGGTGTTTTCCTCCGTTGTTGATGGTGCTGGTGGTGGTGTTGCAGATGATGAGAAATCACAAAACGTGGCGAAAACAAAAGAGGGGCCCACCATTGGAGGTGGGGGGGACAACCCCGGAACCCCAAACTCTTCCATATCATCCTCCTCTACGGAAGCTTGTGGCGGCGATGATGCTTCCGGAGGTGGGAGGAAAGATGATCAAGGTGAAGATGATGATGAGTCAAAGAAAATGTAAGTATATATTTACAAGTGATGATAACTATTTTTTAACGTTCATTGAATAATATTGGTATTAAATTCATTATTAGATATCAATATTATTATGGTTAGTAAATAGTAATTCCTTAGTATATATGATATATCAATATTTTTCCCTTTTTTATTAAAAAAATAATAATATTATCATCCATATATATAAGAAAAAAGGTCAGATATTAAAAACCAATTCAGTGCAATCTTTTATGGGGGGAAATCTGCTTATATAATTAATTAAGCAAAAAACTGCATGTGATTTAATTTGGACCATTCATATACATATAATACATACGTTGCCATCATCATAACTTCATAAGATCAAGTACTAAGCATGGGGGTAAAAGTGGGCCGGCATGGGCCGGGCCGGGTAGTGCCAGTCGGGCACGGTATGGTTTGGTCTGGCCAACACAAGCCTGCTAGTGGCATGGCACGACATGAGAGGCACAATCATCATGGACATCCCTGTCATGAACAACATTTTCAAAACTTGGCACGAGTTTGACACTATTAGTCGGGCCATTAGGTGACACGCTCGTTATGAGCAAAAAATCCCAAAATAAAAAAAAAATATATAACTAAGACACAACATGAGTTAGTCTGGTACGAACTGTGGGATAGGTCATTGGGTAGGGGCTCATTTCTTTGATATATACTTGGCACGAGCCCGACACAACACAATATTATCTTGGCCCGCTATAGACACGAGCCGCCAAGGTATGAGGCAAGCGGGCTTGGCACGTGAGCTGTCCCAGCATGGCCCGTGCCCACCTTTACATGGGGGTTATGAGTCATCTCTTGAGCATAGCTTAAAATATATATGACTGATCCCTCCATCTTATAATAACTAGCCTTTTATGCACGCTTTGCGTGCGATGATATTTTAAATACATATATTAATGTGTAAACAAAATAAAATAAATAAAGTTATTTGTTCGAAAAATTGAAAAAAACTGTCAAATTCACACTCATTCATATAATCAAAAACAATTTTTTTTTTCCTCTTTCATTTGATCATCCCACAACAATGAACATAAGAAAAAATTTAATTTATTTTGCCATATTCTATTGGCTACCAAATTTTTACAATAATCAAAATGTAAAATTATTTGATGAAATATATCAATATGGATGTCTATATATAGAGAATTTTAAAATATGAATTTTGGTATTTTTATTTTATTTTTTCGAATTTTATATTTTGTACTATTTTCATTTAAAAAAGTACATAAATTGTAATAACTTTTCTTAATAATTAGGAGTGATACAAATTGAGATTTTAAAAAGTTTTGAGGGGGTAATATGGAATTTTCGAGGAGGACACCATGGCTCCCCCTTGGCTTATATAATAGAGATCTTCCTACATATTATTGTCTACTATAGAAACATAGATGATAGATCAATGAATAATTTTATTAAAATTCATATGCCGTCATATAATTACTTGATAGCATATAGAGTATATTACTATATATTATGAGTATCATAAACGGATAAGAAGAGATAGATCAAGGGGGGAAATTTACTAAAATGGTAAAATGGGTAAATTATGGTGGATAGAAATTATGGAACATCTTTATATAAAATTATAAATGATAAGAGGATAAAACTGTGTGTAATAGAAAGAAAAAAGACTAATATTATTATAGGAAAAAAAATTGGATTATGAGTGATTATTGGATCCAACTTAATGTTTTTTTTTAATAAAACAATTTGTTTATGGTCTAGATCAGAACCGGAGTTTAATGTGTTAGATGAACTATGTCTTGCTCCTCCTCGAGTTGGGCCCCACAAAACAAGGGAATGATATTAATCCGGGGGGTGAATTCCAGAAATACCCCTCGATGTTTAAGTTTGATATCAGGTTGAAAGATGAGTCTATTAATACATAGTAGTCAGGATATGAAAAATACATGGCACAATAGTCTGACAGACTATTTATGGACGTAATTATTCGTACTAGGATCTTAACAGCCGTTACATAAGCCTAAATTTATAACATGTGTCAGTCAAATGGGGTCTGTGTATAATCTTTGAGATTTGGGCCCACAACTGCGGTGGGCCTGAAAACAATTAAAGCAAGAGACAAGTAATATGATGGGGTTTCTAGAAATAGAGTATGAATGAGGCACATAGATTTTTTTTTTCTTTTGTTTTGTGTGAAAAGTATGAATATTGAATAAGACTAGAATAAGATATAATACTAATCAAGCATCAAATTATCTAACCCACAAAGGCATATATATATATCAATCTAACTTAGCTTGTTGGTTTCATCCGTTAGACCACCATCATTCTGTAATTCTGATCAGGGGTAGTCGGCTTTTCTTTCCGTTAAAAAAAATCATTTTCCTTTAGAGAAGATCAGAAAAATACACTTCCTTTAGAGAAGATCAGAAACAATCAGAAAATCAGGGGTAGTCGGTGTTTTTTATGTGAAGTATTTACCAAAATAAAAAAATTCTATTATGTACAACAAATTTTTTTTATGTCATCTTTCGTTATCACACATTTTTTTCTCTTTCTATTTTTTTCTCACCCACAATTATAATTAACGGGTCGTCGGTGTCATTTTGTTGAAAAAAAAGGAAGTATATGCTTTATCTTTTTCCTTTTAAAAACAGAACCCGAAATTTTATAATTAACGTAGTGATTCCAAAATAATCCGTACAAAAACAAGAAAAAAAAAAATCAAAACAAGTTCGATTATTGTTTGTTTGGACAATTCCCGTCTAATAAAATCATTGTCGTTTAAAAAAAAAATTGATTTGGTCCCTTTTTTTAATTTTATTTTTGGGTTTAATTATCATGAATATTTACTATATATAATTTGATTTGATTGTGTATGAAATAATGAATTAATAGGAATAACAAGAAGGGAAAGAATAATAAGGGAGAAAAGAAGCAAAGGGAACCAAGATTTGCCTTCATGACAAAAAGTGAGGTGGATCATCTTGAAGATGGATATAGGTGGAGAAAATATGGCCAAAAAGCCGTCAAAAATAGTCCTTATCCTAGGTATTTTTCTTATTCTTTCTTTCATTTCATATCATATCTTAATTTTCTTTTATTCTTTCATTATTTTTTCCTCTTTTTCATGCCCTACTTTTAGTCATTTCATTATTTCTATATAATTGCCGCTATTATAACGCGCTTTCACATTTATAAACGTGTGAATATGAATAGAGCTGGCAAAATGAGTTAACGGGTCGTGTTCGTATCAACTTTTATGTCAGTTTCGGGTCGTCCATCAATTATATTAAAAGTTACATAAATGTAAAATATTTGCTTTCTAAGACAATCGTGTCAAAACTGGTCAGTTTCGTGTCGTTTTGTGTCGGTTTTGGGTTTCTCTCAGTGAATTCTTGTCGGGTTTGAGTCGTGTTATATATCGTGTTGTGTCAGGGATTGCAAACTCTAAATATGAGTTTTTTTGTGTGTATCCATCCGGTTTACCCTTTTGGACTAATTCGAATTCGGAGCGCGTTCCGAGATTAAGGTTTTAAACTCCTCCCAACGTACTTGCGTGGATCGAATCATGCTTCTCCTTATCAAATCTAGCCCCTGACACCACTAAACCAAGACTATGAATATGACTTTTTAATATCACATGCATGAATATATATCTAAAGAATGTGATTTTTGACTCATCAAACACATCTAGCTAGCACAATAAACAATATATATAATTAATGTTCATATAAAATAATAGTTGGAAAAATTACTTTTAAATGTATGAACTATAGGCGGTCCAATTTTAAAGTTATGGACTTTTAATTATATCTTAACAGTACCAACTAACTATGACATTTATCTACAATGGAAGGTATTATTAAGTTCATAACTTGTTAATTAAGGGTCAATGCGATGGCGTATCAGTGTCTTTGATAATAAAAATCATAACAACTATTACCAAAGACAATCACATTAACCCTTAATAGCATGTTAAAAACTTACTAATACTTCCCATTGCAAGTAAAGGTCTATGGTTGATACCGTTTAGATATAATTGAAAGTTTGTACCTCTAACACTGGAGCGCCTATAGTTCATACTTTTAAAAATAATTTTTCCAAAATAATTTAGGATTGTTAGGAATTTGTTATTAAAAACTACTACATATTACTAATTTTCTAATCACATAACTTTTTTTGAATTAAAATGAAATATCAAATACTATTTTCGAAGAAACAACATGCGTGTTAATATTTGTATTATGACACCAATCATGATTTTAAATTAATCAAATCGAACATTATTGGACAATATAGTTTAGATTTTGTTTTTATTTTACAAAATGGTCTTAATTAAATCTAATCGAACATTACTATAATGATAATCATGGTTGCACTGATTATATATCACTATTGTAATGTCAAATCCGTCCAAGTTAAATTAATTAATTTATCAAATCGAACATTACTATAATGATTAATGACCCTATGATTATTGGACATTATTAGTTTAATTTATGCTTTAAATACATATAATTAACTATTCAAAATAGGCAGTTAGGAATCTAATTATGTTCAACGTACATATTAATTAACTATTGGACTACTTCCTTCATTTCAATTTGTTAGTTACGTATTCTGTATGTGGGAGGTCCGTTTTGTTTGTTACGTTTATAATCTTTCTATTTATATATAGAAATCTTATTGACCCAATTGATAGCATTTATGATTGTAATATCATGGTCAAATTTACTTTGATTGTAATTGGCTCAAATAAATAATAAGTTGAAATAAATTATCACAAGCATTAATTGATTGAGCTTTGGAATTAGTGTGTTTCAATTAAAACTAGTATTTTTGCTCGGACAATGCCCCAAGTCGGTTACATAATTCATATTTTGTATTAATTATTCTCATAAATTTTTAATTAATTTCATTATTATTCTATTTTTTCTCTAATGCAAACTGATATAGAAGACAATTATATATGATGTGATAATTAATTAATAGTTTTGAAAAACTCCTATAAAATTTGGGAAAAAAGAGAACAACATTAATAGAATTGCGATGGAGAATATGTAACAATAGTTTTTTTTGTTTGTTCACATAATAGAAATGTAGAAAAATTTTAGCTAGATTAATTTACAAGACTTGATCATATTTTACTTTTACTTTTACTTATAAATAATCCAACAAATTAAAATGGATTGATGGCCTGGTTAAAATCTTACATTATTTCATTTCAAAAGTTGTAGTTCGATTCTCATCTAATGCAAGGTTTAATTTTCAATTGAGCTTCAAAACATATGTATATTTCCTATGTGGAATCAGTACGTCAAACGACACATGACAGATCATGTGGAAGCATACATGGTGTAATACGGGCGCAAATAACGCGTTTTAATATAATATTGTATAGATATCACATATCAACCACACTATCTATTCGCCTAATTCACTACAAGAAATTCACACAATGAGGGCAATTTATCATGATTAAAGAGGGCAATATGAGTATTGCTTTACTTAATTAATGATGCCTACAAGGGCAATTATTTTTGCACTCATTGATATTAACTATGAAGACAATATATATGATTATTTTGCCCTCTTAGACTTTTGAAACTTTGTCCTATTTGACAATAAATAAAGTGTTTAAATCAATGAAAGCAAAATGTATTGCCTTTGTTGATGATCAATGAAGGCAATTTTGTTTGCCCTTTTTGAATTGAATCAAAGAGGGCAAAACATCTAAAATTGGCTTTGAAACCTAATACAACGGGGTTACAAGGGCAACACGAGGGCAATACTAAAATTATCATTATAACCTAAGAAGACAAATTTTGTATCAAATAGGACAATTTTAATTGTCTTTCTTGAACACATTTTTTGTAGTGATTAAACGTGCAAGATTCCAAACATAACTAACAAATGAAAACGAAAGGAAGAATATACATTATGACTTCTATTTTAAAGTACAATACAAACATTCAAACTTTCGTTTTAGTAGTATTTCGTATTTGTTATAGATGCATGCATGTTAAGTAAGATATTTAATGCTCTAAATAAATTAAAGTAATCTATATATGTTGGTAGCTAGGGGATATACTATTATTCATCTAATTTGTGGTTTTCTAGTATCCACGTTTTGTATTCAATACCAAATCAGAAATTTTGTCATATTAACTGCTCCATCCGTCCCAATTTACTTGTTAAATTATCTTTTTCACACCTCCCGAGATACAACTTTAAATAAAAATTTCTTTAATTATATATAATAAAAAATTATAAAAATTATATATTTAAAAAGTACATGTTGAGACGAATTAAATTAGATCCATCGTGACTATATTTTTTCTTACGTATATTAAATTAAATAAAGTCAAAGTTCACATTGCATGTGAGTAGTGCCCAAAATCAACTGGGGGCAAGTAAATTGGGATTGAGGAATATTTCATAAGAAATCAATTACGTACCAAGTTTTTCTATGCATTAGTATCAAGTATCATGGTATGGTTGAGATACTTCATTGGTTGTTGAATGGTTCTCCTTTGATCCCAATTATGATAATTTATAAGGGGTTGAGTAAGTATTATCCCTTGCATGTGTAATTCTCTTAGGTTCTACTCCCTCTGTCCTTCAAAGACTGCCCCATATTGACTTTTGTTACTGTTCATTTGGTAACTTTGACTCTCTATAATTTTATACATGTAAGGAAAAATCTAGTCAAATGGGATCTCGTTTGATTCGGTTCAATGTGTACTTTTTTAAATATGTAATGTTTATAATTTTTTATTATACGTATCTCAAGATATTTTCATTTAAAAATGTGTCTCGGAAGATGAGAAAAAGCAAATGGGACAATCTTTTAGGAACAGATGGACTGAGGGAGTATGAGCTAGTAATTCATGACCAAGTTCGCCAATGAGCAGGCGTTTTTGTTGTCAAATTATTTTTAGAAAACAAATCTTATGTTAATTTTTATATGTAATGAATTATTTTGCACACATTTTAAGGATTAAATTTAAAAATATAAACGATCAAATCAATTATTTAAACAACTATATCGGTAACAAATGATCTTCTTTTTGCTTGTATTTAAATTATGTTAATTATGGGTAATTTTTTTTACATCCGCAAAATCTATACAATATATTAAAAGGTGCGCGAAACACCATCTACACGACAAGTAAGCTGACACATAAGCCGACATGCAAGCATCATTCTTTCACTAGAGTTCGCCACATATGCAATATTGCTTTGTAGGATTATTGTTTAGGTGTTCAATTAAAAATTATTGTTCAAATTTTATTTATTAAAATAAGTGCAAAATGTATTTTTTTTTTATAAAAAAAAGTGGGTTATTAACCTTATCTAGTTTGATAGCATATTGGGGGTGTTAGGAAAGCCTAGTAGTAGGGGATAGAGTAGCGCCGGTATGGGAGCAGATTAGTTGCGTGTAGGAGTTGCTTCGGCGCTCTAATACCTAGATGTCGTGTTCAAACTTGATTCATGAGATTTAGGGATTTGTTTTGTTAAATACGAGTCTGGGCCATCTAGCCACACCTACAGCAAATAGAGAATCTAATTAGTAATCGCCAAATATATGCTCTCGCCGTTTTTTTTATTAGAGGTAACACTTTGACTTTTCACACTTGCTGATGTAAAATTTTGACCGATTTTATCTTTAATTGTATAATTGTAAAAATTATTAAAAATATATATTTGGATAGTATGTATCGAGACAAATTCAACAAGATCGTGCTTGACTATATTTTACCTTATGTATAAATCGCAATTAGTAGTCAACGTGTGTTGAATGAATAATAACAAAAGTCCAAGTGTTACATCTAATATAAAACAGTTGGAGTATATTAGTTATCATCTCTCCAATATTTCAATATGGGATACTTGCATGTGGTTAACTTGGAAGATCTATTCTTTAATAAAAAAAAATTTTTTAGGTGTTTTTTTTTCAAGCCCCCTCACATGGACCTACTCAATTTGAACCAGTGAACTTGTTTTTTTAGCTATTTAGGGTCCCATATCGTGGGTATGGCTCTGATACCATATTAAATATGGGTCTGGCGCCACACCCGCAACAAATAGAGAGTCTAACCATACACAAGCTTGATGGGTTCCATTATAAAACCAATTGGTAATATAAGGAGTAACCACCAAACTTATATATTAGTTATCATCTCTTCAATCTTTCAATGTGTGACACTTGCATGTGGTTGTTAACTTGGAAGGTCTATTCTTCAACATGTTTATCACTAGTATGGACAACAAAATATGTATCTGATTTCTGATTCGATATCTTTTATTATTCGAAAAAGCGGATATCCGATAAAGTATGTGGCTTTTATATGCTTGACTGCTTGAGAATTGAGGGATTTATTTTTATCGTACCTCTTAATTATTAAAAAAGAATTGGGACTAAATTGATTCATCATGTGATATGTAATTTGTTCTAATTGAAGGCCTACTAATTAACACCAATATTAGTATATTACCACTAAAAATGTGATCTAGTTGAAGTTTGATACTTCTACATTATTTTTTAATCCCAATTTGGAAAGATAAACGCTAGATTATTGGTTAGTAAGAAAATTCTAATCTTTGACCTTAAAGATCATTGCTGGATGTGGTGTTCTTACTAGAGTTGTAAATCAGTAAATGGGTCAATCTAGGTTGGGTTTAGGCTGACCCATTAATATAAACGGGTTGAAATCCTCAACCCAATCTTATAAATAAATGGGTTGATCCTATAACCCGTTTAATAATATTATCACTTTTTATTAGCATCAAATAAAGTTATACCACTATATGTCATATTGTTATATACTCGTATATTAGAAGTCATATTTTTCATAATTTACACATAATAACATGTGATTAATTAATAACTAACAACCTTTTAAGTTATATTGTTCAAGATAAATACAATAGATTTTAAGACATTACAACCACCTACATAACTCTTAAATAATGTATATTATAATAAAAAATAAAAATATGAATGTCATATATTAATTAGATTAGTAAGTAAATTTAACTTGAAACTAATTTTATTACAACTTATATTTTTAATGGATTAAGCGGGTTGAAATCGGATTGAGACTTTCAACCCGATCCAACCCATTAAACTAAATGGGTTGTGTTGGATCAACCCATTTAACTAAACGGGTTGAAAAATTCAACCCAACCCATTATTATTGGGTTGAATTCGGGTTGAGTTATTGGGTTCGGTCAGGTTTTGTCAAGTCAAGTTCTTACTCCACACCTCATTTCTCATACATTTTGTATAAAACTATTCAAATTTAAAATTAATAAAGTGAAACGGGTAGCTATTAGATTGTTGTAAGAATTAAAGAGGCCATCACTTATTGCATATACTAAGGCTCTGTTCTTTTGGACTTAAAAGCTACAGTAATCAGATCAGAACAGATCAGATCAGATCAAAACAGATCAGATCAGATCAAACAAACTCAAATCAGATCAGAACAGAACAGATTAAATCAGATCAAATTAGATCAGATCAGACATTATTACTTATTATTATTATTATTATTATTATTATTATTATTATTATTATTATTATTATTATTATTATTATTATTATTATTATTATTATTATTATTATTAATTTCGAGCATCGTTTTTCCGCTCGACATTTTCCGACGACGGTTTTCGAACGAGTTTTCCGGCGACGGTTTTCGGGACGACTTTTCCGATGACGGTTTTCGGACTGACTTTTCCGGCGGTGATTATTCGGCTGAATTTTCCGCCGACGATTTTCAAGCCAAGTTTTTCGGCGACGATTTTCGGGACGACTTTTTCAACAACGGTTTTCGGACTGACTTTCCCGGCGGTGATTATTCGGCCGACTTTTCTGGTGACGATTTTCAGGCCAAGTTTTTCGGCGACGGTTTTCGGGATGACTTTTCCGACGACAGTTTTCGGACTGAATTTTCCGGCGGTGATTATTCGGCCGACTTTTCCGGCGACGATTTTCAGGCCGAGTTTTTCGGCGACGGTTTTCGGACTGACTTTTCCGACGATGATCATTCGGCCAACTTTTCCAGCGACGGTTTTCAGGCCGAGTTTTTCGGCGACGGTTTTCGGAATGACTTTTCCAGCGATGATTATTCGGTCGACTTTTTCAGTGACGGTTTGGTCAAAATTTTCGGCGGTGATTATTACTACTACTATTATTATTTGAAGTTTTGGAGTGAGATTGAATGAAGAGGTGAAATGAAATGGGCTATCATAATAATAATTATAATATTAATAATTATAATAATAATTATATTAATTATTAATAATAATTATTATTATTATTATTTTAGTAAATATAATCATGTATTACAAATAAAAATAAAAATAAAAATAATTCAAATCAGATCAGATCAGATCAGACAAACTCAAATCAGATCAGATCAGATCAGTCCTAAAGAATAGAGCCTAATTCTAAGCTTGTGTCTAGGCAACCTCGAAGTAGTCTCCTTGTCTAGATAATCGTCTTCCCCTCTTGTATTTATTTGAATAAGTGAGTCATTGTTCTGTCGAGTGACTTTTCTTTTCCTTATAAGAAGGTGTAATTTAGTTGTGAATTACATTAATTTAGGGCTCGTTTACATTAGATGAATAGAGATGAACTGAACTGAATTGAACCTAATAGAGATGAACTGAACTAAATAGAAGTGTATTAATTGAACTGAATAGAGATGAACTGAACTGAATAGAGATTAACTGAACTGAACTGAATATAATCTGAAATAAACAAGCCCTTAATGTACTAGAATCCCTAAAAAAAAAAAAAATAATAGTAAGCCCTAGCTTCATTATAGACAAAGGCATCACGTACGACTCATGATCTTACAATAAGGTGTTCTCAAACGGAAATTCTTTGACTACTTATGGTTGAGAATCCTATTACTATTAGGGCCATCTCAAAGATTTTAGGGCCCTGTGTTAATTATATGAATATTATCCAAAAAATATGAAAATAACACAATATTTTCAAGTAAATTTTAAAATATGATTAACAGTAATTGTACATTTAAGAGTTAATAATATATTAGTATATTTGTAATAATTTGAAGAGAGAATTGTATTAAAATGGATGTTTTAATGCATAATTGATTAGTAAAAACTGAATTTTAAGAAGGTTGTTTCAATCACTTTACTTTTCAAAGTTCAAGTGTCAAAACAAACAATGATTACAATTGAAATAATATCGAATAAGATTTATTTATTTTTACTAGGTCGGATAATATTAAATTAAATGGGGGATTTATTTATTTTTACTAGATCGGATAATATTAAATTAAATGAGCACACCTTAAAATGCCAAATATGATCAGATAGATTAGATGAAATCATATGAATCTTCTTTATAAGTTTAAGTAATGATTTGTTTCTAAGGAATACTAATTAGTAATAATGTATTTATAAGCTTATGACTTTTGCCTTGTGTATATGCTAGATAGTAATCGAGCAATACTTGTGCTTTTTTCACCAACATGGCATTAATAAAATTGATGGGCATCTAAATATATATTGAATTATAATTTTCAATAATATTAATTTGAATTAAAATTTGAGATAAGAATTTCAATGCAAAAACTTATAAACGAATGCTCATTTTAAAGCTTTTTAATTTGTTACATTTTGTCAAAATGGCAGAATTTTATTTTATTACTACATATAATATAACAATTGTTGTGGACCTTGTGGTATAGGAGGGAATTTCAGAAAAACTAGATTCAATGCATTTTGCTTTAGGGATCGTTTGGTTCACACGTAATTTCATTGAAAATTTAGATTTTATAGGCTAGAATTGCAAAGGTAGGAGAGCGCATGTGTTAGGTATGATGGAAATAGGCTAGTCATGGAAAATTGAAATTTCGCACGAAAATTGAAATTTAGCATAAAAAATGAAAGTTCACTTGAAGTGTAGAAACAAATAACTAACTCCCCCTTGGTAATTGCGTTGCAAATTTCTGTCTCAATTACAATTTTTCGATCACTAATAACCAAACACCTACAAAAAATTATTTCCTGGAAAAATATACAAGGGATGAGATTTAGCTTCCAACTTTCCAAGTTCCAATTATAATTAACTTTGATGGTAACCAAATGACCTTAGATGAGCCGATGCATTCTACAAATTTTCAATTAAAAAATTTCAACTACAAAGTAATAAATGGTAAATATTATATATGAAAAATATTATAAACACTAAACGTATCCTAAACCCTTAGGGCTACAAATAATAAAAAGTAAAAATATATCTTTTAAGTTAAATCAAATATTTTATTATGTTTCACTAGCTTAATAATTCTCTCATTTTAAATTAAATGTAATAAATCATTTTGCACGTATTTTAAAAAAGATATTTAATGGTGTAAATGAGCAAATTAATTAAAATAATTTTAATACAATCAAGGATGAGTTTATATGTTATTTATCTTAAATTATTTTAATTAATTTTCTTGTTTACACCATCGACTTTCTTCCTTTAAAAAACTGTAAAATGATTTATTGCGTTTAATTTAAATCAAATGATGTATATATTTCTTTTAAAAAAACCTTGCAATGGCTGCAAATTAATTCCATCATGGATCTCCCAACTACCTGTCCCCTTTATAGTAAAATGATACCATTTCCATCAGTCAATAGATCCATTAAAGATTTCAACAATTGGTTTTTCACACATTTTGAGGAAACGATTTGAGGGTGTACACGATCAAATTAATCAAAATAATTTTGATATTAGTAACTTATAATCACATTCTTACTTGTATTAAAAACATTTAGATTAATTTGTTCGTTTATACCCTCAAATCGCTTTCTCAAAATGCGTGAAAAAACAAATGTTGAAATCTTTATGTTACGGAGGGAGTATATATCTTCTTATTTTTCATAAATCCAAAATGACTTTTTGAAAATTTGATGATATATTCAAATCCGTATGTCATAGTTTACCAAAATAATTCATACTCTTCATAATTATTAATTAAGAGCTATTCATCATTTTGAAGAATCTATATAGGACACTAGCTAGTTAATTTATGTGCTCTTTTTTAGTTGCATCATTTTATATGCACAATTTTTTGGAGATAAGAGATAAAGAAAGATTTTAAAAAAGATTCAAGTGGTAGGAGCAAGATAAAGGGATTTTATTTATAAAACATGGGAAGTGATAAATGTAAAAAATTTATAGAGCTTGCGCTATTTATTAATGATGTATTTTGAGATGGATATACTCAGAAATAAAATGCGTAATTATATCTCTGTAGGATGATAATAATATAAGGTTGTATAATTATACATAAGCATTTATTATATTTCTTAAATTAGTAATAATAATGACTTAGAATTACATGTCAAAATTATTCATTTATGCATAATTCAATATAATTAATATTTGGAAAAATACCAACGTTGTCTTGGTCTAATGGTGCCAGAGGCTAAACTTGGTAGGGAGAACCATGGTTCGATCCCCCGCAAACACGTTGGGAGGAGTTTAAAACCTTAACCTCGGGACGTGCTCCGAATCCGGATTAGCCCAAAAGGGTGAACCGGATGGGTACACCAAAAAAAAAAAAAGGAAAAATTCATATAAATAATCCCAACTATTGGACGTCTTCTAATATTAATCCCAACTATTAGTTATTACAGTATAATCCAAATTTTGGGGGTTGTTTTATGATATTAGTCCATTGACTTAGTTAACCTATTGTAATCGGTCACTAATTCATAAAGTATTCGTTATCTTTCCTCTTTCCCTATTTATTGTACTGGAATATACCTTCCTCCCTTTCTATGAAGAAAATCGAAGCCGGTCAAAAGTTAGTATGGACTAATATCATAAAATTACCCCTATAATTTAGATTATAGTGTAATAACCTATAGTTGAGATTAATATTGGAAGACCTCCAATAGTTGGGATTATTCATATGAATTTTTTCTTAATATTTATCGTAAGTCACCGCCCATTTTCATCTTTAATTGAAACTATTTATACGTAGCATATCATTTTCCATGTGTATATATATATATATTATGTAGCACTCACAAGGCCGGATACAATAATGATATATTTCAGGAGCTATTATAGATGCACAACACAAAAATGCTTAGTGAAAAAAAGAGTGGAGAGATCATTCCAAGACCCCTCCACCGTGATCACAACCTACGAGGGCCAACACAACCACCCAGTTCCAGCGACATTGCGTGGCCACACGGCCGCTCTCTTCCCTCAATATTCCATGCTACCACCAACACCACCACCACCACCACAGTCTTCGTCGAATTTCCCTCAACAACTACTAGCTCAACTAGGACATGGTGGTTTTTCATCTTCTCCACAATTTTCCCATCTTCTTCAACAACAACATCATCATTGTCAACATCAGTTGTCAAGTGATGATTATGGGCTTTTGCAAGATGTGGTGCCTCCTTTTCTCCTTAAACAAGAGCCTTAATTAATTTATTATAATAATCATTACAATTATAATAGCTAGCTAGCTAGCTAGATAAATGCATACATGTACTATATATATATATGACAATTAATTTAATGTACCGTGTGTATAAATAATTGTAACTCATCTTATTATATTGTAAAGGATCTTTTAATTTTGACTAGCTAGTAGTTATATTAGTGTATAATATGCAAATTAGCGGCATAGTGAATGTATTGTTTGATCATGCATGCATATACATATGTATAATAATAACGTGCTTTTGATATAAATACTATGTATGTATATATATGAAAAGTAGATGAGAATGAAGTCGTAGCCCAGTGGTTAGAGCTTCAGAATTTCAGACACGAGGTGACCTGCAGTAAGGCCCGGTTTCAAGGCCTAGTATCCCACACATTATTATCCTAGGTAGGGCACTTGTTTTAGGAGTTCCTCTCTAGGTTAGGGCCCTTGTTATTTTAGGCGCATCACTTATTTAATTTTTACGACGATGCTTATTTTTGGAGTGTTGCGTGTGAAGAGTCTCACATTTTTCGATAAGCTTAAAGTGGTCGTTGAAGTAAGTTCGATAAAGTCCAAATGTCCGTTAGCAAAAGAGATCGAAAATTAGAAAGTTGAGTAAAATTGTAACACCCCGCATTTTAGCAACGACGTTATTAGTGATAACGTCGTAAACAGGCAGTTACCAATCGATTTATGATGTAAAAATATAACTAAACTCGTGGACGTAATACTTTTTATTAATAATAATGGAATCCCAAATTACAAAAGGTTAAATAAACCATAAATCTAGTCCTAAAAACTGAAATAAAAACCTATTGCAAAAGCAGGAAATAAAAATAGGGCCTAATAAAATTGGAGGTCCACCATCAGTGGCAAGTAATTAGATTGTCCTACTTAAAAGTAGGACCACATTACATACAATAATAGGGTTAGAACACAGGAATAACAGCGATCACAGGTTACAAATTAATCATCATCAGAGTTAGCAGCGGAAACCATAACAATCAAAAATAATAATGTCCATCAATTCAACCCAGTGCATCATTTCCAAGTACAACACGCATCATCAAACTCAAGTTCAGCAACAAGACAACGCTCGATCTACAACCGATAACAAGACTAACAACAAAGGACTTGCCCCGCACGATTCATCACCGATGAACCGATAGACGCGCGATCTTTAACCGCTCGACGCACGATCTTTAACCATTCGACATGACTCTGACTCTCAATTAATCACACAAAACTTGCCCCGCATGATTCATCACAGATGAACCGATAGACGCGCGATCTTCAACCGCTCGACGCACGATCTTTAACCGTTCGACACGACACGACTCATCAAGACTCAAAGACACCATACAAATATCAACAAGATCATAATTCAGGATTTAATCATAAAAATCGAGCCTTTGTGCCATCAATATCACACGCATAAACCAAGAATATAACAAGACACATTAATAACAATTACTAACAAGATTAATCAAGATTCATGGAAAACTAAACATAAAAATCCAAGCTTTACAACATGCTATCACACGCATAACATAATCGAAAAAACCAAGCAAGAACATTGTCAAATTATCAAGATCATTAGGAATTAATCATAGAACGAAATAGCTTACAAGATCACACAAGAACATAAATTGATCAAACAAGAAAACAAATCTAACAACCTAGACAACATGTTTTATACGAAAATCATAACAACAATAACAACGTGATTCTAAGCCTAGTATCCTATGCAACCTCACTAGTAAAAAAATCACTAATTGTAACTCCCTTATTGTAACTTGCCTTAAATTTGTTAGTTACAATTAATTCTTTTGTAACACACATAAAACCACGCACAACCTCGCCCATTTGTCCCTTAGTTCGACCCAAGCCACACCCAAGGTTAGGTTTGCATTGATGAACAAGGTTAAAGGTCTTGAATCAATCTTCAACGGTGTCTTTGATTTGATGAAATAAAAGGAGGATTGGGTTGGGAAATCTGATGAGATGACGTGATATGTAGTGGGGAAAAGGAGGAGTTTTTATTTGTAGTTTTAGTTTTTATTTGTAGTTTAAGATTGGGAAAAAAAGAAAATAAAAACAAAGGGAGCCGGCTAGGGAGATGCAAAGTAAGATTTTTTTGGGTGTTCCTAAAATGTAGTAGGGTGGTTAGGGAAAATAAAAATAGAGTTTTTAGGTTTTAAACAAAATAGATGTAATTGGATAATTAAGGTAAATAAATAAATCAAATTAAATTAAAATAAAGGAAAGGCCGGCTAGGAGGGAGTCAAAGCAAGGGCTTTGAGCTTGATCAATTAAATAAAAATTAAGTCTTTGGGCCCAAATCGAATAGTTTGGGTTTAAATGCTTAATTTTTCATGAAATTTTACGGCCCAAAAATCCGGGTCGTTACAAAAATTATCAAACATGAACAACACTAAATAAAATACAGGATAGATTTAGGCCCTGTTTGGCAATCGGCTGTTGGATTGTTTAATTGGCATTTTTTACTGGCTTAAAGTATTGGTTGTATGTGTTGGCCTTTTAAGTTGGTTTGTTTAAGTCAGCTGTTTGGAAAAATGTTTGATAAAATTAAGGATTTTTGTCCAAAACTACCTTAGTTACATCACATTTTGCGAGAAACTATCTTATTTACAAAATTTTGTGAAAAACTATATTTTTTATCCATTTTGTTGTTGACCACTACCACTCATCACTTTTAGGCGTTGTCTTCAATTTTCCAGTCAATAAAATGTCATGTGGATGCTGCATGCTTAGCTTTTTTTTTTAATTAAATCACACCTATTTTTGCCTATCACTGTTTTTTTGCCTATTTTACCTATTTTGGCCTATTTTACTAAATCTGTCAAAAAAACGATAAAAAGTGAAAATAGAAAATATGTAAAAATAGGTGTGATTTAGTAAAACACTAAACATGTGAACAACACATGATATTTTATTGACTGAAAAGTTGAAGTCAATGTCTAAAAATGATGAGTAGTAGTGGTCAACAACGAAATGGATAAAAAAAGGTAGTTTTTTTCACAAAATTTTGTTAAATAAGGTGGTTTCTCGCAAAATGTGGTGTAACTAAGATAGTTTCTCACAAAATTTTGTAAATAAGATAGTTTCTCACAAAATGTGGTGTAATGAACTAAGGTAGTTATGGACAAAAAATACTAAAATTAATTATGGTTGTTGGTTGTTTATTAGAGAGTTTGTGGGCTAACAAGTCAAAAGCCAACCAAAAAAGCTGTTCCAGACAACTTTTTCATTTTAGTTTAAAAGCTAACATTTTGGCCAACCAAAAAACCAATTACCAAACATATTTTTTAACTGTTTGATCATATTAAAAAGCTAGATATATAGGTCGATGGTGGAGACTGGGTGGTGGTCCTTGAGCTATTACATCTCGTGACTATACTCCCGTGAGAAGGTCCTTCACAGAAAAACCATAAGGGTTAATTTCAATAAACAGAGAATTATCAGTTGTGAATTTACGAACAGAAATAAGGTTCTCTATGAGATTAGGGGCAACTAAAACATCATGTAGAACAAGGGATGGGTTGGGAGGGAGAGTGCTATGACCATAACTTGTTATTGGAATACATTGTCATTTCCTACTAAAATATGATTATTAGTGCGTAATTGAAACAAGGGCAAGAGTTTACTTAAGTTATGTGTCATGTGAGATGTAGTCGACGTACCATCTCAATCAAAAGCTTACGCAGTTACGCTAATAGTTGAGGCTCAATAATATGTTATATACTCTATCACTTTCCTTTACATGAAATGTCATTTGGGCTTGAAATGTGGACGCAACATATGCCCCATCATACACAGCGTGAATTAATTCCACTTAAAAGGAAGAGGGAGGTGAGATTCGAACCCGTGACCTACTATGTGCCACTTTGGCTCTGATACCATATAAGATTGTGGAAAACTCCTTGAATCGGAGTGTTCTCTATTGATCATTATATACATGATTACAAGGGAATATATTCCTAGGAGTGTTAGGAAACTTGCCAAAATAATAATATTTACAGTATAAAAATATATCCTAATTTATGAGAGAATATTGGATGATATTCTCTATCAATTAATTATGATTGTTGGTTATTTATTAGAGAATTTGTGGAATAACAAGCCAAAAACCAACAAAAAAAAACTTGCTCCAGACAAATATTTCATTTTATTTTAGTTTAAAAGGCAACATTTCAACCAACCAAAAAGTCAATAACTAAACATATTTTTGAACTATTTAATCATATTTTGAAAAGCTAGAAGCGAGCAAATTTTTTTTTTCTCAAGCACCCCTTAGAAATTCAATTGAATACCTTTTGACAAACCTAATAAAAAAATAAAAAAAAAATACCAAGCAACCACTCCTCCACATTTTTTTAATCTATGTTCATTTATTGCAATGGTTGCGGTAACACGGAAAAAAAAAACGAAAAGAAAAGAATAGAAAATCAGCAACAAACCGACATCATTCAAAGAGCCACAAAACTAGTAGAGTACTCCCAACGAACCTATCACCATTTTTAATCACCCAACTCAAAGTGTTTTGATGACGACATCAATGGCAGAGTATTAGAGAAGAAGGAACTACCCAATCAAATTAAGGGATTTATTTTTTAAGCCCCAATTTGATTTCGACGTTTCTTCTGCCATTTCCTCCATTCTTTAAGCAACAGCTGCAAAACTTTTTATTTTCCTCAGATCTCTCTTACCTATATTCTTGATTATTATTTAAAAATTAATTCAAATTAAGGGTTTCCTTTCGTATTTAATACGGTTTCCTTGATTTTTACACTCATACTCTCTCTCTCTCTCTCTCACGTTCATCAGTCGTCGCGATTCTCCCTCTCTAATCTCAATTTCTGTGAGTAATTTTTGTTTTGAGCTTTGATCTGATTGATTTACATGGTTCTGAGCTTTTGAGTATGTTGGATTTAATGGGTTGATTTCGTATTTTTGTTTGATTCAGTGTGTGATTGAGTTGATTAGTGGGGAGAATTGCAATGGTGAACTCTGGGCCAGTTACGCCCGGACAGGTGTGTTTCCCTTTGATCTCAATTCAATGCAGTTAATATGAGTTGATTAGTTATAATGTGTGTTGAATATAGTTAATATGATTTTGCTAAAATGTGGATTGCATCTAGTTCATGTGATTTAGTTAAATGTGGATTGAATCTGCTTTTTATACTATGATGAGTTGCTTGTTTCTGTAGTGTGGTTTGAAGGGTAGTCTCTTTTGGTGTATCCTTTAGTTATTGTACTTTTGTTACTGATTTCCAGTTTTAGGAGTATCTATATATCAATCGAACTTGGCTACCAAATCTTAAGTTCAGAGTGACACTGGCACTGATTGTAGCCAATGCTATAGTTGATTGTAATTTAAATGTTCATTTAACTGTCTAGTATCATGTCTTTTTAAAGACATTCGAATGTGTGTTTGAAACTTGAGTAGGCAATGCACAATTATTATGCATTTCTTCTTTAGATCATTAGGCACGTAGATGTCGTAGGTAAGACCTTGTTAGTGTGCGAGCATAATTATTATCGTTTTGAAATGAAATGGTCTTGATACAGTGATCACTGAAAGTTTAGTCTTTGCGTCATTTTTGGATTTTGGGAACATGAACTAGGAATGATATCAAACATGAGGTTTTTAATTCTAGAAATTTAGGACCTATAACTCTTAACAAAATCAGTGTAGTAATTTTCTTATATGAGTGGTCAATAGGAGTTTCCAAATTTATTCAAGCAAGGATTATGTTTGTTTATCTTCCAAGTTCAATTTTCAATTTGAGCGATCGTATTGATAGGTAGTATCTGCCTATAAAATTTGAAAAATAGTCATGATAGAAGTATTAAGGGATGAGGTCTTATTGTAATATTGAATCCAAGAGTGGGAAATGTGAGCCGAAGCTTTTGCAGCAATATTCAATTCACTATCAAGAGTAGATTCGTAATGATAGGTGCTTTTTGTCAGATAATTATATGAATTTAGGAGTTTACAAAAGTTTCAATTTGGCAACTTCCATCCTTAATTCATTCGGGCTCTTAGAAATGCGCCTTAGAGGGGTTTTAGTGAGGTGCGCCTCGTGCGCCTGAATGAAAATAGATTATATTTATATTATAAATTGAAGAATGATTAAATTTCCTTCAAATTGAGACTTATCTCGGCTTTACATATGTCAGTACTAACATTATTAGGGATTTTTTAAAATTAATCTAAATATTGTCAAAGAAAAAAGAAGTCAATGTGTCTCATGACTCTCATCTACAAGAGGCGCACGCCTTCGCCTTGTGCCTAGGCGCAAGGGAAGTAGGGACCATTATTGCCTTGGTGTGCCTTGCTGTGTTACTTCGACTCCTTGATATACTTTAAAAAATGTGTGTCAAAACTTACAACTTTTTCTTAAATTAGCCGAGTCGGATACTTGGACACCCATATCTGAGTAGACACTTAATCTGTGTCTAAGTAACATAGGTGCCTTGCGCCTTTTAAAATTAAGCTTCTATTAACTTGAAATGATCGCCAATATATCTTGTCAGTAAGCTCAAACTTAAGTCTTGGATAATTTGTAGGAAATCACAATATTGAAATTTGAAAGTCATACTGAAAATTTGATTCATCTCTTTATGTTGCTGAATTTCTTGGCTTGGCTTCTCTAATAAACAAAAACATTCATTTCAGGAGGCAGTTAATTATACCTTTATTTTGATTTTCCCACTTGTAAATTTGTATTAGTAGAACATTATCTACCTTACTAGCTTAAACATAATTGACCTAACCTTTTACTTTTATTGCTCCCTCTCCCCCAAAGTATTGATATATCATTCATGAGGATGAAGTTCTGCATTTTTTTTTACTGCAATAAAATGATTAAACTCTGCTAATAAAATTATAAAAAGTTGATATACTATTCTTTATCCTCAGCTTGTTAGTTGATTATTTTAATAGCTTTCATCCATCTTTGGAACTGCAAATTATCTTTTCTAATTCAGGCCCATCTAATAGAATTTCTCTGCTGTAATTACCCTTTGAGTTTCTTGGTAGTTGTTTGGATTAACAGATTAACATTTTTTCATAATTGCAGGTATCTTTTCTGCTTGGATTTATTCCAACTTTGGTTGCTTGGGTATACTCTGAGATTTTGGAGCTCAAGAGGTCTTCAGCTCATGCTAAAGTGTGAGTGGCTTCTTCTTTTAGTTTCTGCAGTCAAGAATTAGATTCGAATTCTTTTTATATCATAATTAATCATATGTGATCCATTTCCATAAGGCTATAAATGTTCAAGCAACAATGTCAGATACATCAACAAACAACAACAAAGCCTCAGTTTCAAAATTATTTAGGGTCTGTTGGTGTAGTTAATTATTCTTTAGGTTCTCCAGTCTATATATATTACATCTATAATTATCATAATACTGAAAATGTCTTATACCTTTTTTCCCAGTTTTTTTCTAGAAAGGTACTAACTAGTACAGTCTTTTAAAATCTATATATTGTGCATAAGACTGCAACTATCTGTATTGGTCAACTATTTGCAAATCTCTATGAGTCTATGGTGAATGTGTGACTTTGCCATGGCAGCCATTCAGATAATAATTTAGTTGAGTTGGGAGTTGAGCCTGCTAAGGAAGATGACCGTGCAGTTCTTCTGGAAGGAGGGCTTCCGAAATCAACATCACAAAAGTCTCCTGTGTATAACATCAAGTCAAATATAATAAGGTAGCTGTCTCAGCACCCTGTTTTCTTCAGCATAGGTTCAATTTGCCCTTCTTATGTGTTTTTTATAATCTCCTCGATGCATGTTAGGTTTCTCACAATGGATGAGGCATTCTTGCTTGAGAATCGAGCTACCTTGAGAGCCATGTAAGCATTTTATTTTGTAGAGAGCTGCGGTAATTCTATATGATTCTGTTTTCATAAGTTTTTTCCTGCTCTTTCTTTACTGCTCACATATTTTATTAATCTTCACTTATGGTGACTCCATTTTTTTATAGTGCTGAGTTGGGGTTAATTTTGATGTACTTTTATGTCTGTGACCGTACAACTCTGCTGGGAGATTCAACAAAGGTGTGTTTCGTTGATTTTGAGTGCATCGTTTACCTAAAATATAAATGAGTCCAATATTTTTGTCGTTTTAATATCCAATATCATAATTGACTATCATATAGGGAAGATGATATGTACTCTTGTGCTTGTGAAGTACAGTGGATTTAACTAAATTGACGTGTGTTTTTCGGAATATTTGTCAACTAGTACTTCGTATCATATTGTGTAATCAGCTTTCTAATCCTATAATTGGGATTTTGGGCTCATATTGTACTTCTATATCTTGATAAGATGATAATTCCATTTAAATCCGGAAAATGGAAGCACTAATTAATTGTCTCATTGAAAGAGGAATAATTGACCTCTCCACACTCCCAAAGCAAGAAAATTTCTTTTCGAAAAGGATGCAAGCAATTTTTTTTGTGAACTGTCAGTAAATCACAATGTTCTAATCTTATCTGTATTGTAATTCAAGCAGCTTTTCTTCTTAGCTATAATCTTATCTTTAGCCAATCGCTTACTGCTAGTCTTGCTATTTCTTCTTGTATATTTACTAAATTTTGCCACTTTACCTTTTTTTTTGGCAGAATTACAATCGTGATCTTTTCCTGTTTCTCTACTTCCTTTTAGTCATTGTTTCAGCAATGGCTTCACTAAAGAAACACCAAGATAAGTCAGCATTTTCCGGGAAGTCAATACTTTACCTAAACCGACACCAGACTGAGGAATGGAAGGGTTGGATGCAGGCAAGAACTTTAGAATATGTTTATTATTTTTATTTATTTACTTTTTCTTTCTTGTTAAGGGAGGCAGTCTCTCTTTTGGAATTTGACGTACTTAATAATATTACTGAACTGAACTTTTTGTAATGCAACTTTTTTTCCAAAAATGTGCTCTCTTTTTTTCCTTTTTTTTTGATGCAACATTTCATTTCCCCCTCCCCCCTTTCATTCTTATACACCCCTCTCTTGCAGGGATATTAGTTGGGGGATGATGCTCTCCACTTTTTTTAGTCAATCTTGTGTTGTGGCAAGTGTGAAAGTAACGGTTTTGTATTTGAAATAAAGTTGTTTCCCATAGAATTGTCTGTATTTTAACGTGGAAAATATTTTTTTTCCCTTCAGTCAGGGTTTTTGGGAGTATTAGAACTTCTCATCTGTCATAGAGGAATTGCTGAAAAGTATATTTGCATGTTGGATGTTTGGAAAAAAGAAAAAATTAAAAAAAAACTATCCACCTTTTCTTTTAGGCTTTTCCAGAAAGCAATCTCTTCACAAGGGTAAGGCTGCATAGAGATATTGCTTCTGTGGACTCATTTCATGGCAGGGTCCTCAGTATTTGGTGGTTATAACAACAAAATTTGGCAATATTGGCTACTGGCAATGCTGTGTTTGTGAGCTCATTAATGAGAACCTTTTCTTTTTTACCACATCTCTTGTCTAAGTATGTATGTCACTACTTTGTGAGTTTGACACCTCTGTTTTGTTAGACTACCACCACTGAGGAATAAATTTCTGTGGTGTGATTTGACCTAATCGTAATTATCCACTCTTCTTTTTGGGTATTTTGAGGCAATGAAACTGTCCACTGCAATCACTGATCAATGAGTCTGCGTGATTCACTGAGTGTCCCTGTTATGAGATTGTTTATACAGATTTCCTCACTATATTGTTCTGTCAATTCTTGCAAGGGATTTTAAACGTTATCGGCATTTGATTTTTTTTTTCCATCCACTTATCTCTTGAATGTAATTAAATATGACAGGTCCTATTTCTGATGTATCATTATTTTGCTGCTACGGAAATCTACAATGCTATACGTGTGTTCATTGCTGGATATGTTTGGATGACTGGATTTGGAAATTTTTCTTACTACTACATAAGAAAAGATTTTAGCTTAGTGCGGTTTGCTCAGGTAAAAAATTTCTCCTAATTTTTGGTAATTTTTTTTTTTTTCCTTTTGGCAATTAACTTTTCTTCATTTTTCCTTCTTATAAGGAGTTGGATGTAGCATGTGCATGCTATTGTTATGATGACTATTTTCTGATATTGCTTTTAACGGGTTTGGTGCAGATGATGTGGCGATTGAATTTCTTCGTTGCATTTTGCTGCATTGTTTTGAATAATGATTATATGTTATACTACATCTGCCCTATGCACACGCTTTTCACTCTTATGGTGTATGGAGCCCTCGGAATATTTTACAAATACAATGAAATACCAAGTGTGATGGCAGTGAAGATTCTTTCATGCTTTCTTGTGGTTATAATTGTTTGGGAAGTTCCTGGAGTTTTTGAATTGGTCTGGAGTCCTTTCATGTTCTTTTTAGGTGAGTTACTTCCTGTATTTGCCTCATTTTCATCTGCATGAGTCATAAACATTCATCATTTTTTTTTATTAACTACTGTATTATTATGCACAGAGGATGGTCTTTTTTTTTTTGGAATATAAAATTTCAGTTTATCTGACTATGATTTCTTAAAATATAGGCTATACTGATCCTGCAAAACCAGATCTTCCTCGAATACATGAATGGCATTTCAGATCTGGGCTTGATCGTTATGTATGGATCATTGGAATGATCTACGCCTACTACCATCCAACTGTAACTTTCTAGATTTCCTTTTCAAAAGATAATTATATAAAGTGCATAGTTATAATATCCTTCTTTGCATTTGGCTTTCAGTTTTATATGTGATATGTTCTTACAGGTAGAAAAATACTTGGAAAAGTTGGAGGAAGCTGAACCAAGGAGGAGACATGCAATCAAAACTGGAATTGTTGCTGTTGCAGTATCTGTGAGTTGGATTATCTTTTGCCTGATTTGAAATTTTGCATCAAAATATGTATTATAAAATTTCTTGGTTTCTGTTTCAGGTCGGTTACTTGTGGTTTGAATACATATATAAACTGGACAAAATCACGTACAACAAGTACCACCCATACACGTCATGGATTCCAATTACGTATGCCTTTTTTCTTTACTAAAATGTTGGATGACATATTGTTTTTTGGGCTGATGACATCTAATCTCAGTGCATAATCCTTTTTATTACAGTGTATATATATGCTTACGCAACTTCACCCATCAGCTGCGTAGTTATTCTTTGACTCTCTTCGCGTAAGTTTCTCTCAACCATATTGGTTTTTTTTTTTTTTTCTGTTTTTGGATACACATAACTTTCTAGTTCATAATCTTTTTTAGCAAGAATCATTTTGAATCACTTTTTTTTATTTTGTATTAGTGATTAATATTATCAGAAAAACCTCCAACTAACTGATTCATTGTTAGGTTGCATGTGCTAGTAATATGTTTTTCTGTTTATTAGTGTCTTCTTATTGTTTGGGAAAATTTATTACGACTTGAAAGCTCAATCCTCAAGATTGATATTGAAAAACTGAGGTGACTTTTCTAACATTTTCCCTCTTTGTCATCAGGTGGCTCGGCAAGGTCACTCTAGAGACCTACATTTCTCAATTTCATATATGGTTAAGGTATCTGTTCTTCGCTTCTATGTGGTACCTGATACATGTCCCACTAATATGCCCTTATAATATGATCATGGAAATTAGATGTACCTTTGTCCTGACTCTCTAGTACTTAATGGTGCAGAACAAACACGTCAAACGGACAGCCTAAGTGGCTTCTCTCTCTCATCCCTGAGTATCCTATGCTCAACTTTATGCTCACAACTGCCATATATGTTTTGGTAAATTAACTTATTGCTTCTTGAGTAATCTACTTGCATCTGCTGCCTTCTATATTCATCTATCTTTTCTTCTACAGGTTTCCTACCGGATATTTGAGCTGACTAATGTGCTCAAGTCCGTATTCATCCCCACAAAGGATAACCGCCGATTGTTGCACAACTTCATTGCTGGTGCTGCGATTTCCTTCACTTTGTATTTTCTTGCTGTTGTCCTCCTCCTTATACCTAGTTCACCAGTAAGTGATTTATGGAGCTCCTTTTCCTTTTAATTGCTAATTTTTTTGTTGCGAACCAACAGTGGAAACTAACAGATCTAATTAAAAATTAACACTCTGTTTTGAAAACAATATGGAAGGGAAGGGAAGGGAAGGGGAAAAGGAGGACGGGGAAGGTGGAGCTCCATTTTTTCTCCAAATCTTACCAAAATTGGAGGGATAATGGTTAGTAAAGGACGGAAAATGGATCCCTCTTCTTCCTTTCCCCACTCTATTTCCCAAAAAAGGAATTTTGTTTTCCCTTCCCTTTCCCTTCGTTTCTCTCCCTTTCCTTCTATCCAAAGTTCCAAACAATGCGAAATGGAATACTGAGTGGGAAATATTGCTTACTTTTGTAGGCCTAGTTCAAGGAAAGACGAACACGGCTTACCACAACAACCAGATCAACAGATGATCAGGGAAGATAGCTAGGATTAATGAGAATAAGGAGACCTTAAAATGTGGTCTCCTGCTGCTACAAGTAGAGATGAAGCCAGTTATCTCAAACATTGACTCAACTATACCGTGAACACAGGGGAGCAGAAAGATATCAGTATAGGAGATTATCAAACAATCTCTAAGAAGATTTTCCTTCAGCTATACTACTTAGTTTATATTGTGCATTATTATTAGCATAGCATTGTGTTCTTTCCCTTTCAATTTTTTTTCCCTACTCCATATATCATTTTCGCTCCTGTTGTTCAACCACAACAGTATATAGGGTTTTTCTCCAGATAGTCATCAGGCAAATTGTACCAAGTGAAATTTCTTATTCAATTGTAATGAAAGTTTTTGTTACATTTCCATTCATTTTTTTTATATTTTTACATCATGGGGCTTCTTCCTATGGCTTCTTTACATTTACTGATACACATGACCCCTTTCATATTGCTATGGCCTATGAGTTATTTAATCCCCTTGGTTTCATTTCCTTTCCTTTCCATTTTTTTGATTACTTGTCAAACAAAAAAAGGGTTAAGAAAGACGCTAATTTCAATTGCTAAGAAGCTTTTTAGGTAAACTAATCCTCATTTCCTTCTTAGTCACCTTTTTGTGTGGAATGAGGTATGTAGTGCTTCCTTCTCTAACTCTAATTCATGGATCCAAATGTTTGAATTTTCATATCAGCGATTTAGTATTTTAGTTGGTGTCTTTATGACTAAATAATAAAAAAAAAAAAAAGATTATAGTAAAACTTTTTTAAACGAACAGACAATTGTAGTTTCACATCAAGTGTTTCAACAAGAATATGATACATAACCAACCAATACAAACCGTTTATTGGTTTGTGCATGTGTTACAAAAAATGTATGATACGTAGAATTCAGAATTTTCACATTTGATAAGCTAATCAATTGTGTAAAGCAATTATCTACATGAAAATCAAGCTCCGATGCAGTGGCACTATAGTTATCCTTTCATTTTTAGGTACAAGATTTGATTCTCACCAATTATGAATCTCTCTCCTAACTTCTGGTCAATTCTAGAGTGATAATCCTGTGAGAGGACCTAAACCTATAAACTGAGGACCAATATACCTTGTGATATAATAATTATAAAAGAAAAGAGTAATCTACACGACAAATGAGAGAAAATGAGAGGTTGTTTGGAAACTGATTTCCGCACTCTCAAAAACAAATTTGCACCCCATATTTTTAATATAAATGTGATGACTTTTTATGTGAGATATAAAAAGTGTGGAAATCACTTTGTGGAATGTGGAAATCACTGACCCCACTGTTTGCTATATGAGTACGGTAATTGTAAGGCAAAGTCTAAAAGAGTACTCCCAACTCCCAAGTAAATTAACAGAAAGCTGCATTATTAACATATTGACACTTAGACCTCATAATATGCCCCAAAAAATGTCCAAATTTTTATTTTTTTTAAATTTTTTTTCTTCTTTTCACTAGCTGAAAAACATGGTTACATTTATCATTTATGAAATTGCTTTTATAGAAAGCTAAAAAGTTTGATTGATTAACTCGTTATATAGTTCAAATAATAATGCTTATTAGTCACTTACATTTAATTGTATTAGGTGAGTCATTCCTTATGTATGAACCTGAAATTAGTAATATGCATTTTGTGGCGAATGTCATTAACCAACGATAATATAAGGTACCGTCTCAAACGAGCTTCTTCCTTGATGAAACGCCAAGAACATGATTACTTGAATGAATATATATCTACAACCTATATAATATATATATATAAATATATATATATATATATATATATATATATATATATATTTAAAAAAAAAAAAAAATTAAGAAAACCAACTTAAGATTAATCTTCTACAGTAAAAATTGTAGCAAAAAACAAACACAGCCTTACAATCTAACATGATGGAATCTGGAGACCAAGAACTCAGCATCACAGGTACTGCTAGACTAGACTCCTATAAGGTGAATGTTTTAATGAGATTTCATTTTTATGTTTCAAAAAAAAAATAAAAAAAATTCTTTAGATTATCAACTATTTGAAGTAAAAAATAAATAAATAAATAAAAATTCATTATGTATTAGGAACCCACATAGTAAAATTTACTAGAACCATCCTAAATGTTGTTGGCTAAGCTATGTAGCATGGGTACTTCATATAGATAGTCGTCCCTGAACCCAATTCGTCCCCGTATTGGTTGGGGACGATTTTGATTCTTCATATTATATAATTGGTCGTACCCATTAACATTATTTTTTAGATTTTCCGTTTTCAGTATCCGTTTCTGAACCAATTTCCCACTCAGTTGAATTATTATACATTTTTATAAACTTGTTGAATTACTCTGTGTTGCTCGGACTCAAGTGTCCGACTTGGCTATCTTGTGAAAATTTTCAGTGATTTTGGCCCGAAATGAAGTGTCCAAGTGCCGTACCATGTCCGAGGGTTGAGGATCTTTCATAAATTTAGAAGTATACTGTGATCCTATATCAATATATAAGACTATATCATAAACTTAGAAGTGTGAGATGTTTTAGTTGTTTGTATTTTTACAATCCAATTTGAAAAAGTGCATTCAAAAGTTTGATATTTTCTTCACAAATTCTGATTAGACTTTCTCTGTGATGTTCAGTGAACAAAAATGTACAAGAAACATTGCCTGAATCAGAAGGCTTTACAGTGCCTGAACCTGAAACCCCAAATCACAAAATTAGCTTATCTTGGTGGATTCAGATTGCCATTTACATGATTCTTATCCTACTCGGCCAATCCGTAGCCATAATACTTGGAAGATTGTATTACAACAAAGGCGGTAAAAGCGTATGGATGGCAACATTGCTGCAATCTATAGGCTTTCCAATGCTACTTCCACTCTACCACATTTTTCCGGAGAAAAAAAATGACACTTCGAAAACCAAAACCTTAACTCCATTCTTCAAGGTTGCATTGATCTACATAGTCTTAGGACTGTTTGGAACAGGAGCAAGTATGATGTACTCAGTAGGACTAAAATATATGCAAGTTTCTACCTTTTCACTCATTGGAGCATCCCAACTAGCTTTCAATGCCCTCTTTTCTTTCTTCCTAAACTCACAAAAGTTCACACCTTACATACTCAACTCTCTTTTACTACTTACTATCTCATCTACTCTGCTTGTTTTACAACCCCAGTCATCATCACCCCCAAACGGAGTTTCAAAGGCGAAATATGCCATTGGTTTGCTATGTGCAGTCGGTAACTCAGCAGGGTACGGCCTATTATTTTCAGTAACTCAATTTACCTTTGAAAGGATACTCAAGAATCAAAGCTTTAAAGCCACATTGGATATGATCATGTATCTGTCAGCTGTTGCTAGTTGTGTAGCAGTTGCTGGACTTGTAGCTAGTGGAGAGTGGAAAACTCTGAAATCTGAAATGGGTTGCTTTGAAAATGGAAAATTTTCATATATGATGACATTAATTTGGACTGCATTGAGTTGGCAAGTATATACCATTGGTTCATTAGGGTTGATCATAAAGGTTTCATCCCTTTTTTCCAATGTAGTTTCTACTCTTGGATTGCCTATTGTTCCGGTGCTAGCTGTGATCATTTTCCACGACACAATGGATGGGATAAAGGTGGTGGCGATTTTGTTGTCTGTTTGGGGTTTTGTTTCATATGCTTATCAGGAGTACCTTGATCTTTATGATGGTGATACCAGAAATCCTGTTATCAATACTTGTGTTTGTGGAGCTTCTGAAAACAAAACTGATACTTCATCTGTATGTACATAATCTTTTTTTTTGGTTACTTACTTGAGTTTTGTATCTACTGATGGAATTGAAACTTTTGTCTCAATATAGTGTCTCTATTTATGTTATTCCAATGTTCTTATCACACATTTCATGATGCTTTATATATGCCTACTTATCATGCTATGTATTTTTGTTGTTTGAGGCTGCGCTTTGACACGTAGTGCAGTGGTCACTACACTCGCTCATTTCTAATAGGACGCAAGATCGACACCCACCCCATACCCTTTAGCCTTTAGGCATTGCTTTCCTGAATAGCCTGAGATAGGTGCTAATGGTAGGTGCTTTATATATATATATATATATATATATATGATCATGTAAAAACCTCCTAAGAAATTAAAAACCTAAAAACTAAATATCATGGCCATTGATGTTTTTTCTAGCCCATCATGACCGTCGATTTAATTTTACAAAAAAATCAGAGAAAAAAAATCTTTTTTTTCTTAAATTACTTACTTTACCTTTCACACTTGCCGAGGTAAAACTTTGAAGATTAATATCTTTAAGGGAAATTCTCAATGGTATACCCGAGCTTTTTCGAAATCCCACTGGTATACCCGAGTTTATTTTAATCCCAGTGATATACCTGAAATTATGTCTAATTCCATCCGTTACATTTAGAAGGTATATTCCGCTAAATGTAATGGAATATAACTATTTTAAGGTTAGATTTAACTTTGGTTAACAATTTTTTTAATTTTCTTTAAAAAAATAAAATTTAAAACTAATAATATATTAAATTAATGGGTTTTTGCAAAAAGAATGATCCGATTGCCCCCAGTTTGCGTTTCTGATTCGCATCGATTTGCGCGCATTGATCTACCTGAAAAAATAGTCCGCTCATGGTTTTACGGGTCATTTTTATCCTTAGGGGGTCCGATTTGAGGTGGGATTTTGCAAAAAATGATCCGATTGCCCCCAATTTGCGTTCCTAATTCGCCTCGTTTTGCGCGCATTGATCTACATAAAAAAATAGTTTGCTGAAGGTTTTACGGGTCATTTTTACACTTAAGGGGTCCGATTTGAGGTCGGATTTTGCAAAAAATGATCCGATTGCCCCCCAATTTGCGTTCCCGATTCGCCTCGTTTTACGCCCATTGATTTATGTGAAAAAAATAGTCCGCTCAAGGTTTTACGGGTCATTTTTATCCTTAAGGGTTTCAATTTGAGGTCGGATTTTGCAAAAAATGATCTGATTGCCCCCAATTTGTGGTTGTTTTTCCTTTATTTTTTTTTGTTCTTTTTTTTTTCAATTTATTAACCATGGTTAGTATTTTTAACAATTTTTAACCAAAAAGGTTACTTTTGGGAATTATGTTTAACATTAGGTACACCTCTGGGATTAAAAAAAACTCGGGTATACCAGTGGGATTTCCAAAAAGTTCAGGTATATCACTGGGAATTTCCCTATCTTTAATTGTGTGTTTGTAAAAACTATAAAACCTAGATATTAAAAAACTACATGTTGAAACGAATCCAACGAGACCCCACATGACTATGTTTTATCTTATGTATAAATCACAAACGATAGTCAAAGTAGACTTTGTGAATAGTGATAAAGTCAAACTGAGTAAACTTTAAAAAAACGGAGGTAGTACAATTAAGGTGTACATGTTAATATTACAGGGTTACATGTTAATTTAAGGAGGTACATATTAATTTCCAAATTAATTCAAATCTTACATACTAAATTAAGGGGGTACATGATAATAATAAATGGGTACATGCAATGATAGGGTACATACAAAATCAAACACGAAGAACTACACTTAAAAAAAATTCAAACTTTACAAAAAAATGCACAAAAACATACTAAATTAAGGAGGTACATGTTAATAATAAAGGGGTAAGGGTACATATACAAAATCAAACACGAAAAACTGCACTTAAAAATAATTCGAATTTTCCAAAAAAAATGCATAGAAACATACTAAAATAAGAGGGTACATGTTAATAATAAAAGGGTACATGCAAAGATACAAGAGTACATACAAAATCATACACGAAGAATTGCACTTTAAAAAAAATTCGAACTTTATAAAAAAATGCACAAAAACATACTAAATAAAGGGGGTACATGCAAAGATACAAGAGTACATACAAAATCAAACACGAAAAACTACACTAAAAAAATCGAACTTTATAAAAACATGCACAAAAACATATTAAATTAAGGGGGTGCATATAAATAATAAAGGGGTACATGCAAAGATACAATGGTACATACAAAATCAAATATGAAGAACTGCACTTAACAAAAATCAAACTTTATTAAAAAAAATGCACAAAAACCTAAATTGTTGCTTGAAATTTGCGTGAAATCTGTGAAATTAGCATGAATGAACTGGTTCAATCAAGTAGCTTTTTTTATAAAACCTGACCGAAACTTTTTTTTTTAAAAAAAAATGGTAACTTTGGGTGGTTAGTGTTTTTTACCCTAAAATTAATCACAACCCTTAATCTACATCTAACGGTCATAACTAAAAGTTTTTAGTTTTCAACTTAACATAGGTTTTTAGCAGATCATGACTCTGTATATATATATATATATATATATATCATGTTGTATACCAATTTTTTTTTAATTCTATCATTATGTCAAACAAGCTATACATTGAAAATTTGTCTACTTTCTAATTTTTTAGAGCACATTAATACTTAGAGGACTTACGTTATTTTTTTAGGCAACAAGCACTTGTAATCCATTTGGTACCCAATCATATACGAATATAATGGAAATGAATTTATATAATGGAAATGAAGATTGTAACATTGTTTCCCTTACTGAATTCCTTCCTCTGCACCCGGGTTTGGGTCTCATTTCAATTGAATATAACAAAACCAAGATAATAATAAAATAAAAAAAAATTATAAAAAAAAAACTTCTCATTACTGTATAAATATCAAAGCAGGTAATGTCTCAACATAAGTTAAACTAGCAAAAACTGAGTGGTGCAAGAATTAAATACTATATGGAGTCATACGAAATATACAAAGAGAGAAAAGGGAGATTTTGTGACATATATAAGCCTCAATTCACCTAGGACCTATTAATATCTCATCTGCTAAAGGCAAAGAACAATACAAATGCCCTACACACCATTCTCTATTGCTTTTTTGGGGAAAAGTTTTTCTATGATACTCTTTAGTGCAGCAGCACTGACAGAGCATTTCAGATCTTCAAAACAGGATCTACCTTCTTCAGCTGCCTTACATAGTTGGGGATCCAATGGTATTTTTCCAAGAAAAGTGACACCAGTTTCTTGGCACATCCTCATTGCCCCACCACTGCTACTGTCAAAGACCTCGCTGTATCCCAACAAATTCAGTAACTCTGGTGCTTTTTCGCTCATGTATTGCAAAGCCCATTCTGTGACGTCTTTATGCTCGCCTGTTTCTGATGGCTTCAAGAACTTGACGTCTCTCAACGGTTGGCACAAGCCACTCATGTTCTCGACCACCCCGAGGACGTTTACACCAACCTTATTGCAGAAACTAAGTTCTTTGCGCACATCGATCAAAGAAACTTGTTGAGGAGTTGCCACAATGATTGCACCATCGATGCCCGTCTCCTGTAGGCATTTTACTATTGTCATGTGTTCATCTGATGTGCCGGGTGGAGCATCAACTACAAGGTAATCAAGCTCTCCCCAATAAACATCTTTCACAAACCGCTTGATTAGGCTATCTTTTTTTGGGCCCCGCCAGACAACAGCTTCATCTGGATTAGGAAGCAGGAAACCAATTGACATGACACCGAGGTTGGATTCAACGTAAACAGGAGACCATCCAAGATTGCTTTGATGGATGTTTTGACCCTCTAAGCCGAGCATCTTCGGGATACTTGGTCCACAAATGTCTATGTCAAGCAGACCTACCTGATAATCCATGGCTGCTAATGCATAAGCAAGTTGAGCAGAGAAAGTGCTCTTCCCGACCCCTCCCTTGCCAGACAAAACCAGTATTTTGTGCTTCACGGTCGTCATTCGCTCTGCAATTTGAAGTAGGTCTACAGGAGAAAGGAAAAGTTTCATTAAAACATCTGGACAAACAAAACCAAGCACTATAAAAAAAAATGACACAACAGGACCTACAAAGTTGTAATTAAGTCAGCCAATGCAATGTCATATGAAAACAAGACCATCATTTTTCATTATGCTATACATCACTGTAGTTGTCTAGCTGTCCCGTCTAATGCTTGAAACAATGATATTAGAGTGCCCACACACCTAAAAATCTGCTCCAATGCTTTCACAATTTAACAAATGATAGCTAACTTTTACACAAACTAAATACTCTAACAAGCCTTAATCTCAAAGGATGGAATACTCTCTCTCAGCATAGTAGCATACCCTCCTCCTCACTCACCATCCCCCAGAAATGTTCCTCTATGGCTTCACTCTCGCCTATTCAGTGTTAAAGGTACCTTTTTAAACTTAAAATCTGCATATCTTTCTTAAATCCTTACATCTAATTATGCTAGGTCTCCCACAACCAGGACAGCTATGCACAATGTTACACATGACCAAAGCAACGTATTCAATTTTCCATTACCTTGCCCCCGATAGTTCCCACTCCTATCTTCTTTAGAATATCTCCATTTACAGTAGTATATACTAACATGTTCTCGCATATCCTTCTCAACATACACATCTACGTCACCCTAGCTTTTAATATAATCCTTTCTAAAAGTCCAACAATCCCACCCATGAAATAGTGCTAACCTTGAAAAACAATCCTGCAAAATTTTCCCTTTAATCTTAGAGATAAACCGCAGTCATTTCCAATTGAGCTACCTGCATTCAATCCTATAAATTACATCTTTGTTCCCTTGTAAGCAACTACGTACCATCCTAATTCTCTGTAATACCCTGGAAATTCCTTATTTTGAAACTCTAAATATTATTCAAAAGTTGGGACATAATATATATTTGAAAAGAAATTTCCAAAGCATTACCGCCATCATGTGAAAACGTTTCCCCTTATTCAGAATTTTAGGTTTTAAACAAGATTTAAACAACATATTTAAAACCAGAAATTCTAACCCTAACTATCATACAAAAATCAGAATTAATAATCATTAAAATATACCCAAATCCATTCAAGAATTACAATATAAATTCAGATTAAAAAAAAATTTAAGCAACATTAATTCAAGATGTAAAAATTAAAGGAAAGGAATTTTTTTTTTAAGATTTGTACCGGCGGCTGGCTGGCGGTTGTCGTCGGACGTCAGGGCAGCCGACCCGGTGGTGCACGGCTGCTGCTGCGTTGTTGCTTCAGGTGTTTTTTTTCCTTGTTTGAAGTTTTACGGGAGAGAGAAGGTAAGGGGGGTTCTTGTGTTTGGGTTTTTTTTTTCCTTTTTCTGATTTAGGGTTTTGACCTGTTTTAGTTTACGTTATAGGTATATATACAGCTTGGGTCCGACTTGGGTATCCCGCTGGGTTGGGCTTGTGACAGTGAGAATAAAAACTTTTAACCTTTTTCAAACCAAAATATTTTACCTTATAAACGACGCCTAAAATACATAATTAAAACCTTTAGTATTATTTTCAAATATGATTTTATAAAATTTCATTACAAATATTTATAAATTACTTAAATACTCAAATAATATTATTTCCTTAAATATTTACTTTACCCCTTTTATTAACTCTAATTCATAAAGCATATAAAATATTTATTTAAGCATATAAAACACGTTTATAAAATACGTATAAAAATGCATATATAAATGTATAAAAATACGGGGTATTACAGTCTACCCCCTTAAAAAAATTTCGTCCCGAAACTTTGGACAATCTTAATTTAATATTCCATTTAGAGGTGCACATTTTTATCCTACAGCTGGAAATTACAAAATTACTTGGTGCTCTTTTGACTCAACTATGTACATATTTGTGCTCATAAAATCATAGCAACCATGTTGCCGATACAATCTCTACCCAAAATTAACAAATATTGCATACTTTATGCATTAAATATGAAAAAGAGTTTCAAAATAAGGAACCAGGGTATTACAAAATGGTATCAGTTTAGCCATGTTGATTCTGAAAATACGTTAAGATATGATCTTAACGTAAGTTTTTGTTCTTCTAAATCATTTTTCTTTTTCATATTTTAATGCATAAAGTATGCAATATTTATTAATTTTGGGTAGAGATTGTATCGGCAACATGGTTGCTATGATTTTATGAGCACAAATATGTGCATATTTAGTCAAAAGAGCACCAAGTAGTATTGTAATTTCCAGCTGTAAGATAAAAATGTACACGTCTAATTGGAATATTAAATTAAGATTGACCAAAGTTTCGGGACGAAACTTCTATTAAGGGGGGTAGACTTAATACCCTGTATTTTTATACATTTATATATGTATTTTTATACGTATTTTATATGTATTTTATACACATGTATACGTGTTTTATATGTCTAAATAAATATTTTATATGCTTTATGAATTAGAGTTAATAAAAAGGGTAAAGTAAATATTTAAGGAAATAATATTATTTGAGTATTTAATAAATATTTGTAATGAAATTTTATAAAATTATATTTGAAAATAATACTAAAGGTTTTAATTATGTATTTTGGGCGTCGTTTATAAGGTAAAATATTTCGGTTTGGAAAAGGTTAAAAGTTTTTATTCCTACTGTTACAAGCCCAACCCAACGGGAAACCCAAGTCAGATCCAAGTTGTATATATACCTAGAATGTAAACTACAACATGTCAAAACCCTAAATCAAAAAAAAAAAAAAAAAAAACCAAACAAACAAACAAACACAAGAACCCCCTTACCTTCTCTGTCCCGTAAAACTTCAAACAAGAAAAAAAAAGACAACTGAAGCAACCACGTAGCAGCCGTGCACCACCGGGTCTGCTGCCCTAACGTCCGACGACAACCGCCAGCTAGCCGCCGTGACCGCCGAACCTGCTGCCTCTGCTGTCGGTACAAATCTTTTAAAAAAAAATTCCTTTCCTTTAATTTTTAGATCTTGAATTAATGTTGCTTAAATTAGTTTAAATCTGAATTTATATTGTAATTCTTGTATGGATTTGGGTATATTTTAATGATTATAAATTCTGATTTTTGTATGATAGTTAGGATTAGAATTTCAGATTTTAAATATGTTGTTTAAATTTTGTTTAAAACCTAAAATTCTGAATAAGCCGAAACGTTTTCACACGTTGGTGGTAATGCTTTGAAAATTTCTTTTCAAATAAATTTTATGTCCCAACTTTTGAATAATATTTAGAGTTTCAAAATAAGGAATTTCCAGGGTATTACAAAATGATTTGAGAGTTCACGATTCTTGTAATTGAACTTATTATAAAATGTTATTCATTTATGTTACTTATTTCAAATAATAGTTGTTTTCTAACTAAAGGATTTAGAATGTTACAAAACCTTAAGCTTTGACTAGTTAGGTTTATTTTGAGATTAAGTTTGGTTTAAGTTTTCTTCCGCTGCAAAATTTTGAATAAGACACGTTTGCGGTAATGCTTTGGAAATTTCATTTCAAATATATTTTATGTCCCAACTTTTGAATAATATTTAGAGTTTCAAAATAAGGAATTTCCAGGGTATTACATCCTCACTTGAATGGAACAACATAACAATAATATGCTAGCCCTAGTCATTAAAAAAAATAACAATAACAGCATAGTTACACTACCTCAAATGTAACTGCACCCAACTAAGTAACATACTTCCACTCACTTCCACAGTTCTACAATAGAATCAAGATAAGAATCGATTCACAAAATCCATCAACCATTTCAAAAAACAGTGAATGAAGAAGACAAGATACCACATGAATTGACAAAAAACACACTTCCTAAAAGCCATGTACCTTACAAATGTTCATGAAATCACATCAACATGCCACTAATTGGACATATGATCTTAAAAATGTAAATAATTCTATGACCACATCAGTAATAACAACATAAGCTCCTGAACTAGTATTTGAAATAATTAGGGTCTAGAAACAAAAGTACAAAATCCTAAAGCATAGAATTGAGTCACAAGAGATGATCAATCCTAACCATGAACCAAGCGCCATATAGACCAGGGAGCAAAACAGAACATAAGTAAAAGATAAAAACAGAACATAAAACAGGAAACTTGAAAGTTGACACTTGACAGCAAGCAATTCCACTAGAAATCAGAAGATAAAAGTGAACAAATCTCTTGTCACACCTATACTTCATTTTTTTTATTCTTTTCAAACCAAGCCGTGCCCCTACTTGTTTTGGAATTGAGAATTCAGAAGATTTCCCAAAAACAGAAGGAAAAAATTAAGCAAAGTAACTGTTGTGCTCCCTATTCTAAGATATCCCCGTTTCTTATTTCAAATTTTATAAATTCTTTTTTTTCATCCTAAATCCCCCACCAAACCAGGTACACACTTGCAAGTGGTCACTAATTGCAATGCACTAAAACTTAAAAGTATGGTGATAATTGATTTCAATAGCTGAAGATTTCAAAAATGCTTAACCCGAAAGAGGAAAAAAGATCTGCAACCTTCACTTGCCAAGCATGTAACAGTATACAATTACCTGGATCAGGGCCTTTAGGTGCAGTGGCACAAATTTGTTGATTTGGACAACCTTGGCAATCATCCGATTTTCCAGCTGTTTCAGATTGAGGCCCCGGGCAATCTAATAACCACAAAGCCATTGAGATTTTTAATGATAGTTTAAGAAACAATTTCAGAATACTATTGCGACTTCAAAAAAGCTCAGCTACTCAGAAAGACAATAAGCCAAAGAAACAACTCATCGCCAAGCAAGGCCAATAAGGAAAAGTGGATAAGCAAAAGAGGGAAATTACGTTCATTTGCGTTCTCGGGAATTTCACCATTGCTACTGTTCTCCATTTATTCAAAGCTTGCAAGAATTTAATCTGTAGCATCACACATAAATCAAGTGAAATTAATTGATAGAGAATATGATAAAGATACCAAACAACTTGATGCAATAAAAATATATGAAGGAAATATGAAAAATAAATCCAATTCCTTAAGCAATATTTACACAGCTCTTCCTCAAAAGTATAAGTTCTTCTGACAGATTTCCCTCCCTTTATCAGGAAACCAAAAGGGGAAGGTCCTAAACACAATTTCAGACCAAGAACTTATCTATGTAAAAATCTGTTAATTTTTAGTGAATGCAATACTCTAAGCTGTGAGTCTGATCACCTTGCTAACGATGAAGATTAATGCAACGGTTTTTGACTTACATTAAATTCAGATTCAAATATTACAAACCGTTCAATATCATCTATAGCTCCAACTATTCGCGCTGTCTCAAGTACTTTGGTTAGATTCTAGACACCTAAATATGGGTATAACACTTGGGCACTATAGTTTGAACCAAATTCCTAAAAATATTATATACTACCATTGCTACAAATTATGTGCAACAAATTCTATAAATGGATGATATAAATTATATGCAACAAATGGTTTTTCCCATGTGAGTTTATTTCATTGTCATATTTGCTTTAATACCCCCGCTAAAAACGAAAAATCATTAGCTTACTCATATGCCCCTACTTTAATAATGTTGGCCCCCACTTTCTCTCGACTATAATACTTAATCACATGTCTCAACTTTTTTAATTACACACTACCAAATTTTGCCCAGGAGAATCCGCCAACCAAATTGTTGCATATAATTTGTAGGAGATAGTAAAACAGTTGTATCCGACATTTGTCAATGGTCTACCACTTTGGATGGAGTCATAGTAACACCGAATATGGTTGCATACAAAAATTTTGAGTCTAACTAAGTCAGAAAACATATACAGAAGCTTTTTAAAATGGCTAACCTGCTGATACTAGACTATTACTATGAGGCGTATCCTAATATGACAAAGAAACCACAACTTTGGCTATATAATCAGCAATTAGAGCCTACAGACATAAACCTGAATATATATGCAGATACCAGAGAGGCACGGAGATCTTGCCCCACACATAGCAATCAACATGTGTAAATATGCATTTCATTGAAAAAGCTTCATTAAGATTACACATCAAATTATCAAAAAAGTGAAACTTCGAGCATACATTTTAAATGTATGCTTATATGAAGAGAGAAGGATGCTTATATCACTATTTGATTGGTGAAACAGTGCATTAAGATCATTACAAGCTCTAACTTCCAATAAAAATATTAACTGTAGCCTTTTGCAACTTCTAAAAATCAGATCTTTGAGTTTAGACTCATAATCCATGTTACTCAGACTCAGGTACCCATGTCCAGTTGTCCACCATTGGTATGTGCCCAAGTATCTAACTTGGCATTTTATAAAAAAAATTCTTGATATAATATTAGCCCAAAATAAAGTTTTCAGGTGTCGTACTCATTTACTATTGTCGAGGACCTAACACGGGCACTTTAGATCAAATGAAGAGTTTGAGCAACATAGCACATATGGAGTAGAAAATTTACACGATGAACCCATGAAACATAATATGTTACAAAAACATTTTTTTTTAAAAACCCAAACTTTAAGCTCCAATATATGAACTCAGTGCTTGTATTCCAATTTCAACAAACATCCAACACAGCAGCAACCATTTTTTATATGATAAATTAATCAAAGCAGTTAATTCAATGAAAATAAGCGAATATTGAAGCAAATATACTTTTCTTCTCTTAACTTTAAAAGCTAGAGACCTAATACTACCCTGATGCAGCCCTGATTAAAATTCGCCAGGAGGGGCTACGTTTAAAAGCTCCATTTATATAGATTAACCCTAACATTGAAAGCTATAAAAACAATCCTGCAACGAATTAACAACCAAATTCGAGACTAAATTATCAAATTAAACTCGAAAAATTACTTGGAAATACTTATCATTTATTTATTTTAGCAACAAAGTGCCCATGATATTCTTACATAGCTTCAGTAATGATATCGCTCAATAATCCACCTAAGAAGAGCACTAATTCACTGTCTGATTAAGTAAACGATTAAACCTTAGATTGTGAAATTGATATTTGACGATTGAAAAACGAAAAAAAAAAAATGTACCTTAGAAGATGCTTCAGGGGGAGAGGAAGCACGGAAACCGTTTTAATGGAGAACTTCGTGTATGCTTCAATGGAGGAGAGGAGGTGAGGAAGAACCGAAGAAGAAGGTCTTGGGGAAGTAAAAATCAAAGATTTGTTGTTTTTTTTTTTGGTGCAGAAAAGAGATATTTGTATATTGTGTTCAATGGGCTGGGCCTCATTAATACCCTAGCATAACCCTTTTACAATGGGCTATTTTTTAAACGGATCTGGGCTGGGTCACCTGGTTGGGTGTATTGTTTGGTAAAGGTGGGAAACCTTGACACGACCCGCTAACTCGATACAAAATCGACCTGTTATTAACGGGTTTGGGTCGACAATGTCAACCCGTTTTAATTAAATGGTTTGACACGACAATACGACACGACACGTTTAATAAACGGGTCGGGTTAGGGTCAAAGGAATAAGAAATTTTTTTGGTTATGTAAGATTTTCTTGGATTCATCTCAATATATACTTTTCAAATGTACATTATGTATATAGGTTTATATAATTAGAGATATTATCGGCCCAATTGCGAGTCAAGAAGTGTGAAAAGATAAATGTTTGAGCATGTGTCGTGCATACCAAGTGATTATGTACCTTGACAATTAAAACAGGTTCAACTTAGCAAAAGTAAATCTGCACACTTTTAGCAAAAGATAAATGGAGAGGAGAAAGGAGAAACCCAGTTTTGTTTTTTTTTTTTCTAATGGAAAGGGCTGTAGCAGCTGTAGAGTTATTAGAACACTAGTTAATACAGGTGCGATGCACGGCTTAAATTTTTTTGTAACATGTGAGAGAAAATATGATGATAATTAGTAATTAAATATTGAGTTTGCATGAATACAATGTATATTAAGTTTTTTTTTTAAAAAATTAAAAAATTCTAAAAGACCCTCACATTGTTTTATTGTTTTATTATATTGAAATTTCATAAAAAGAATATTCACGTCAAATTAAAATAGTTTGGTGTGAAATTAAAATAATATTGTCTCTCATCTCTTTATAGCATATCAAAATTCAATTCTTTTACATTCAGTAAATAACTCTAAAAATAGTCTGAACTCTAAAACCTTAGATCCATATTTAATTAATAAAATTCCGTAAAAAATAGTATGTATAGTATAAGTGGATTATGTCGATCAAATTAGTCATTAGGTCTGTATTTAAACATTTTATTTTATGAAATTCACTATTATGAATAAATAGTTAGTGTTTAGATTTTTTCCCTTCAAATTAAGCTTGCTTTAGACCATCCTTAATGCTATAATATCAATTTTTACCTTCTTAAAAAAAACACCTCATTTTATCAACCAAAAAAATAAAATTGAGTTTTACAATTTTATTTTCTATTAGTGGTATTGGTTTGACTTCAATTCCTAATGTAGGATAATTTAAATATTTTTTTTGTATACCTACTTTTTTTTTATGGTATACCTATTCTTTTTTCCACTTCATTGGGAATGCAAGGAGTGCATTTATTAATGTCCTTTGTAGTTTTTTTTTAGGAGGGAAAAATGGTAGTTTAGGAGGGAAAGGAGGTATATTTTAGTGGTAAGAGTTTTAGTAATAGATAATAAAATAATAAATAATAATAGAATAGAATAGAATAATAGATTTAGATTAGAAGTTAGAAAAGTAGAAAATCCTAAAAAAATTATATTAAAAAAAAAAACTCGGGTATTTAGCGGGTACCCGCTCCACAAAAGGGCAGCCCATTACTCGACCCGATAAATCGTGTATATGTCGAGTCGGGTACCCGACCCGAAAAAAGATTTTTTTTATAAAAAAAACGCCGGGTAGTATTCGGATCATCGGGTCATCGGGCCGGGTTTTTTTTGGACACCCCTAATTGTGACTTGTGAAAAAATGGTATTGATGTATCACACACCTCTCAAATCCAAGAAGAGATGTCAACATTGGGTTGAAAACGAGGAATGCACCCCATAAGTGGCGCCATAAGGCATAATCCACATCCACATGGCCAATAATAACCAACATAAAAAAACAAACCATCAACATAACATATAGCGACGTGCCTACATTTCCAACATTATTACTCTCCTCTCTAACTAATTAACACCATTATTAAGGATACACTTTAGCTCAAGTGGTAAGAATAAAAAATTGGGGTGATGATCTGAATTCGATCCTTGCCCCCAACATATGGTGGGGTTCTCCCCTACTGTTTAAGGTCCTCATATGGTGGGGTATACGTTTTACAATTAGATGCTGATGGTACTCATTCTATGTACGAGGGATATTAGGTTAATAAATGTGAGATACAATTTTGTATCTCACAATGACATTTTAACGTAATTATATTTTCAAAAAAATTACAAAAATGTCATTTGATATGTTTATTAAACATCTCTCAAATTGATTAACTGGGTATTTTCCTTCTATGTACTGATGTATATTAGTTCAATTTAGATGAACATTCGTATAAAATTTAATGAACATTATTCAAATTTTAAAATTAGACCAAATGAACATTTATTATCAACTTAATGAACATTAATTCACTGAGTTGCATTTAGTTGTTGTTCATTATTTGATTAATTGTTCATTTTTACTTATTGTTCGTTAGGAAAACATCACTTGTGTATATTGTTCATCTGTATTCTTTTGGTACACATTCTAATTTGTATATCTTTTATATGTATTTAGTGAATTAGTTAAACCATTTTGATTGGTTAATAAACCTTGAAAAATGATCATTCACTACTTTTTGATTTCTTTTAATGAACAAAAACCAAAAATCTATTTTAAACTAGAGTAAAATAAAATTAGAGTAATTTGATTATGGAAATAAAATTTGAGTTTAAAATAGATTTTATAAGCTAAAAAATAATTAAAATGATTTTATTTGTGCTATGTTGCACACATACAAGACTAGTTGGATTTTTTAATTTTTTTCTAATCTTATGGTCTAAACATTTCCGGATGCTACTTTATTACCAAAAAATTGTCGTCGGAGCAAGTATTTTTACAAAATTGTCGATTTAAGCCTACTTCTTTTAGTGAATTGCTAAATATAGCCGCATTTTACTTACTAAAGCCTCCATTTGGACAATTTTGCCATTGCTTTAAAAACCCATTCTTCTCCTCTAATTTTATATCAAGCTTAATCATAAAATGTACATAGCATGTAATGGACCTTAAAATCATGAATTAATATGATTAAGCATTAGAAATAATTTATTAAACATGAAATTAAAAAAAAAATGATATAGACCAGGGTGCATGGTCTATGTGCCCAGACCTAGGTCGGGGCGCATGGTCCACACACCCTGATCTATATCGTGTTTTTTTTTTCACAGTCCAATACATGCACATTTTGTCAGGGACAAAATTGTCCAAATGCGGACTTTAATGAGTAAAATAAGGTTGTATTTAACAACACTTTTTTTTTTTTTTAAATCAATTTTATTAATTGGCCAATATCATATTCTAGCTTGTATTAAAACCGATTTTGCGGTTAAAAAAAAAAAACCGATTTTGATAACTGTATGCCGGGGCCATCAAATAGCAAGATCGAAAATATAATTTAGTCGATTAGTCGTTAGTGCTGCTGTTTTTTCTCTTATCTTCTGCTTCTTTTTTGCTTCTTTTCCCAACAAATTTTGTTTCACTGAATGTGAGCTTCTTTAACAATGGCGTCCAAATTATCTACTTGTTTTCTTAGCCATGGATGCGCTGGATTTAATTCTAAGAACTTCAATATCCGCTTCTCTGATTTCAATTCTCGTCACCTTCGTTTTAACTCTTTTTCTTCCAAGCATAATTTAAGGTACTTATCGGCCCTTAATTGTCTTTAGGTTTCTGGGTTTTTTTTCTTGTTTGTGTTTGATGATTTCCCATTTTTAATACATTTTTTTAATAGTTTTGCTGTTTGATTTGTGGTGGAAAGTTGTTTCTTTGGAACTGTTTGTTGAATTAGCACTTAATATGGCAATCAAAGACTTATTTCGTGCCAAATTATGCATAATTATAGACCATTTCAAAGTTTATGGTTTTCATTTAGGTTTATGTTAGTAAGAATTTCAATTGATTATGATATATAGAGATGGTTAATTTTAGTTTTTCATGATTTTTTTTTTTAAATATTAGGGAAGATTGTTTTAGTTATTAATGGAATGGAATTCATTTCTGCAACACCCTGTAGTGGAAAAACTGAAAATATTCAAAGGGCTTATAAACCAGCTGTTGATTCAAAGAATATTCAAAGGGATTGAATAAAGAATAATAGTTACAGATTGGGTTCTTGTTTGTTAAATTTTACCTGGAATTTCATGATAGTATATCCTAGAATCAGATCTACTTGATAGTTTTCAATAGTCATCATACCTAAAAAGGGGAGGATCAATTCTTCCAGGAATTATAAGAACTGTCCTTGTCGCCTTATTGTAGATGATTAGATATATGCTAGTACATCTTTTGGTTACATAAATATTGTCCCTAAGTTTTGCTACATTTGCTTTTTTACGCCTCCCAAAACACAATTTTAAATGAATATATCTTTAGATGTAAATAATAAAAAATTATAAAAATTACATATTAAAAAATTACACATTGAACCGAATCAAACAAGATCCACTTGACTATATTTTTTTATACGTATAAAATTAAAAGAGTCAAAATACACAATGAATAGTGACAAAAGTCCTTATGTAGCAAACAAATAAGAACGGAGGAAGTAGTATTTGATCCCGACTCCCGTGCAATGTTATTATGTTGAACAAAGAGTGTAAACAAATGTTATGAAATTAAGGAATCTTCTGAACTATTGTCAATCCATAAGAAAAAATATGGTCAAGTGGGGTTTTGTTTAATTCATACTTGATGAATATCAAATTTTTATATTTTTTTTACAATTAAAGATATTAGTTCTCAACGATATGAATTAACACGATTATCAAAGTAGGAAAGAAAAAAAAAGAACGGAAAATTTGATCGGAATAATACCAACTTTTAGCGTTCCGCTCATTTTGGTCTCTACTTGGAATATTCTCAAAATAATCCAAACTTTCACCTAATTTACTCATTGTGGTCCATCTAACCGGTAAAAATAGGTTAACTAGACATGTGTTTTGTTTTGATTGATATCAAATTAGTTAAGTATTATTTAGTTCAATTAATCTAATTTTTATAATTAAAATGGAAAAAATGACCAAACCACCACCAATTATATACTTCCAATCACTGCACAAAGTGCCCCAACCAGTGTACCACACTACCACACTCCTTGCCAGAAGGTATCTCTTGTCAAAATCTGGTGGAATTTACTATTTTTATGTGTAGCCAAGTTACATAATGGTCACATGATAGTTTGTTCTTGATTCACCCCATTTTCCTCTTATTCTAAAAAGAATCATGCAAGACTAAGGAAATTTGTAATGGTAGAGTGATTTATGTAGTTTCCTAAGGTTTGGGTTCGAGGACTTAGGGTTATTTTTCCTTTGAAATAAATTTTTACAAATATAGATTCCCCCCTTACATAAAAGATGTAGATGATTCTATTGTATGAGGGAGATGAGTCATGGCAAAGTCTTGTGAAAGGCTACACTTCTAAAGAAGATCGGTGGACGTTGGGTTCACATGGTATTGGTATCAGGTATGGGTTTTAATTCCTGAACAATATCCAAACACTTGTTATTAGGAATGAAGTTCTAACCCAATATCACCCTAGTTTCATTCCTTATTCGAAATCCATACCATCTTTTCAACCAAGCACATATAACAGATAGATTTAGGTTTAGATAAATTTGGGGAAAATCTATATGATGTGGACTAATTGGACTTACAATGATGTAGAGATTGGTATGTTGGTTGATTTTCCTGTTTGAATGGATGACTCCCTATAGGAAATGCCCCTAAGAAGCAAGTTATCCTTAGTCAACCTCACGTAGGACTTGCATTGAACAAAACAAAGGATGAACTATCAAAATCTAGTCTACTATGAACAATGCAACTGCCTAGTGACGACTTATGTAGAATCTAACGGTACCTACAATGACTCAAAAAGTCAGCCGTGCATGTTAGATCAAGAATTAGTGAGAGAGATATTCAATGAGCATATGGTGTGCTAGAATGCAATGAATCAAATAATTAGGAATTAATTAAAAATTAATTTTCTGAATTTTTATTAATTTAAGAACTATTCATGTTTATTTGGTTTTATTTGCATTAATATTTGTCCTTATTATTTGTATTTTGGTTTATTTGCTTCTAGGAAAAGTTTGTACTAGAATAGGGACAAAATAGGATAAGTTAGTAGTAGTATATAACTATATATATTAGGTAGTGGTAAGAGAAGGAATCATCCAGAGAATTCATTTGTAAGGCTTGGGCATTTGAGGACTTGTGACCTAAAGTCACTATTTTGGAGATTTGCAACCTCAAGTTGCTAAATTATCTTTTATATACAATCTTTTGAGTTATTAATCACATATTAGCTTATCATTCAAGTATCAATACATTACTCTATTGAATATTCAGTGCTTAAGTCAGCCTCTTGCCTTTTGTTTTTTGTCTGAGTTTTTTCAGATTAAGTGCTTGAACCATCTGGGTGTATTACATAAAATTTCATAGCAAATATCCATATGAGACTAATATATTATGTCTGTGTCTTGTGGGAAAATTATCTTTTACTTTGTAATAGAGAATGGAGTGGTTAAATCAATCAATCAATCAATCAAAGCCTTATTCCCATAAGTGGGGTCGGCTACATGAACCAAGTGATTATTCCGAGAGGTCGTCCACATAGATGGAGTGGTTAAAGAAAAACAGCTTTAAAATCCATTAACAAATTTACTCTATATCCTAGCTTTAAAGATGTGTTTGTACTCAATCTGTTTGAATACAAGGTATGTACTAACAAGAATCGGTTAAGTAGGAGCTAGAGACTTCACGGCATGTTTGACATGACTACATGAGAATATGGGTGTGACCAGTTTAAAAAAGAACACCATAATTTCCTGAAATAGCATGCAAGTTTGAACTCTAATATTAGCTTCTTGTCGACTTAGTTATTTGTGGCCTTGGATTGTTCTGGGTTTTGTTGAATAATTGGCCTGAATGTTTTGTTTGTTTTCTTTGACTAGTTTTAGACTTGTTGTTTCTTTTATTTATTTTTCTTTGTTTTGCTTGGATATTTATTTTCTCGTTTCGGTCAAAAAGAAAAAAAAAGCATGCCATCTAGGTCTACACTTACACTTTGATCTGTTGCAATTCTCAAAATAAGAAAACAGGTAAATAGAATATCTCCGCTACTGCCCCAAATTTATGCAAACCGATATTCAAATGGGGAAACCGAGGTGGAATTTGAGAATGCTTCTAATGATGATGGTTCAGGCATAAGGCAAGAAATTATATCCAACAATGATGCTGTCAACGGTATGTTGATTCTGCAAGTGATTGAGAATTGAGATATTACAAATGTTACTAAATTAACAGTCACCTAATGTTACATTGCTAAATGATAAATATTGCCCCATTAGCAAAAGAATAGTCACATATCAATAAATTTAAACATTTCAGGATTGAAATGCTTTTTAATAAATATAAAAAAAATGGTAGTTTAACAACTTGAAGGAATATACAAAATTAGTCATTTTTTTTAAAGAAATAAAAAAAGAAATTGCCAAATTAAAAAAATCTGCAATGTCAATGCGAAAGTTACTATAATACAAGGATCGCTTTCACACTGTATCTAATCAGCTCTCATTTATTAAGATGGAAACGATGTGTTTTAATACTAATTACTTGTATAATTTGGACTTTGGAGGTGGTTGGTTTCTTTTACTAGATCTGCAATCAATGATATGCTTCAGATTTCAGGGGTCACAGTTCACTTTTTTTTTTTTTTGTTTGGTGTTGGATTGTGGGGATGCGAAAGGTGAAGACAAGAGGGAAAATTGCATGCTTAAAAGGCAGTAAGGCACAATAATAGTACCTCTATTTAAAGTATAAGTGCATCATGATTTGTTATCCTTAGTGTGTCACCGAATCTAATCAACTTCAAAAACCTCTATAGAATTGGGAAAAGTTAGTTCCTAATCTTCCTTAATGCTTCTTCTACCCTCTCCCCACTCTGGAGAGTGGAGGAATTATAACTGTGACTATGTCTGTAGTCTGACATTGGTGGCATTAGAATTCAAAATCTCTAGCAGATTACCAACAAGGCAACAATTAAAAGGTGATTTAATTAAAATTTCCATTTATATTATCTAATGCTTAGAACTATGATTTCCTTTTTCCTTGCACAGTTCATTGAACAAATTAGAAAAAAATTCAAATGTTTCGTTCAAAACGAACCAACTGATAGAACTAATCTTTCTTCAGGATTTAGGAATCTTCTTTTTTAGGCTTCAAGCTAGAGATGCTACTTATCCCACATTTTATATATGGTCATGACATGTTCAACAAGATGTGAGCTGAATTTTGTCAAATGCTTTGTTTCAGGAAAGGGAAAAAGAAAGACATAGATATCAGATATGTCAAGCATTTTATAAGAGACATGAACTGGGAAAAATTGGCTGAATGCGTCACAACTTAGGATTTCATACTTTAGAACCCTTAAGTTCCACTTTTTTTTTTTTCCCTTTTTTCCCTGTCTCTTCCTTTAGACTTCATCTTAGGCAGGGTTAAGTAGCTTAGATAGCGTAGAATTTGGACACTGCTTTCAGGACTAAATCTACATGTCCTCTGTTTGCTGACAGAATACAAGTACCACACCCCACTAGTAACTTTCATCTTGCTCACTTTGTTTGGAATGTGAAATTCAAAAGGTAAATCATCATTGGTAAATGGTAACCTTGTGCTTTTTTAGTTTCTCAGTAACAAATAACCTTATACTCTTATTCTTTTCTTAACGCGACTTTAGTTGCCTAATTCTGTTAACTAATTTTTAAATCAAAGCCCTAATAACAATTAGTATATATTAAAAAACACCCTTCTCCTCTCTCCTCCAAACCTTCACCATCCCTTTTTCTTTATGATGGTTAAATTATTCGAACCATAATCGTTTTCATGATGGGGGCTAATAGTTGACGTTTTTCGTTCTCCTCGTCAACCACCCTTCTCTTCTCTCTCCTCGAAACCTCCACCATCCTTTTTCTCTCCACCCACTTCCACTATCTCTTTCTCTTTCCTTAAAACTGCCTCCTTCTTTCTCTCTCTTCCCACCTCCATCATTCCTTACAACCTCCACCACCACAAACGATACCCTCAACCGCCGCTAAATCTAACCCAGATTTCAACCAATTGTGAACCCTAATCCATTGGGAAACCAACTCAGAAATAGGTCAAGCAAAGTCCAGATTTCAATAAAGAACTTTGAACAAGCCAAAATCTCCTTCGAATTTCATGGTTGTGATGGAATGGCCTGCTGTGGGAGGAGGTGTTGCTGGTGTGGGGTTCGAATTAGGGGTGGTGGGATGGAGTTGGTGCGGTGACATAGGCTGGTGGTGTTGTGCAGTTTGGCGATGTGCATGAGGTGTTTGTGAGAGGGCGTGAGTGTGAGAAAAGAGAAACAAAGGTGGATGTGAGAGGGTGTGAGATCAAAGAGAGAAACAAAGGTTCTGAGTATGAAGACGGTAGCTAGTTCTGGTGGTGTGTAGATGGTGCGGAGGAGTATAAGGTACAGTGTTGGGTGTTTGTGCCTTTGTGGTGAGGTAGTGAGAGAGAGGGATGTTCAAGAAGGGATTGGTTCGTTAACAGTGGTAATGATTAGTTAACACAATTAAGCAACTAAAGCCGCGTTTAGGAAATGAACAAGAATAGAAGGTTATTTTTTATAATTAGAAAAACAAAAGGTTACCATTGAGAAACTAAAAAAAAAGTACTGAGTATAAGGTTACTGACAATGATCTCTCAATTAAAAAAAAAAACATAGAGTTCATTTTACTTTTTTAGTAAATTAACTTCAATATCAGTTCCCTCTGTGCAAACCAATACCATAAGATCCCTCCTCCCTCTCTGTTTTCAGATTCAGTACCATTCTTGATTAAATTTAATAGAAAAATTCTTGATTAAATTTAATAGAAAAACCAACAATAAGGCTCTGATTTACATGGAAAACACAATTGCAAAATAAATTTTTTATTGTTTATATCATGTAAGAAAAATAATGGAAAATAAGGAAACTGAAATGGAATGTAAGGAGGAAAGGCAAGGAAAAGGAAGGAAAAATTTTCCCTACATTTTGAAGAGAAAATGGTTTTCCATTTTTGTAAGAGATATTTTATTCCTATGAAAAATGATTTTACACTACTCCAGAAAGTAAACAACGTAAAATTGAAAATAGAGGAAAATATTTTTAAAGGAAATTTTTTTACTCCTAGTAAACGGGGCCTAAGTTATCATTTCTCATTGGAAAGAATCTGAAAACAGTAACATTCCAAAATGATGACCAGAATGAACATTACATCATCAACCCTCTGGCTCCCACTCCTACCTCCCCCTTCCCATAAATTTATACTACATGTTCCTTAACCTCAATGTATTTTGTGCAGTTTACAACAGCAAAGTAGTACCACTGCCTGAGTCAGAAGCTATCACCAGCTCATTAAGTTCACCAAAGCACCGAGGGTTAAAATGGTGGCTTCTAATAGCGTTCTATATAGCTTGTGTCCTTCTTGGACAGTCAGCAGGTATGATACTTGGAAGATTTTACTACAACGAAGGTGGTAAAAGTAAATGGATGGCAACATTGGTGCAGTATTCAGGCTTTCCATTGCTGCTTCCCTTGTACCGCATCTTGCCAAAGGAAACAACTCCAAGCTCCACACCTGCTAATACCCTTTCTCCTGTTAAAACTGCATCAATCTACTTATTCTTCGGGCTATCTGTGACAGCAGTTGGTATGATGTACTCAATAGGGCTGGAATATGTCCCCGTCTCTACTTTTTCCCTCTTATGTGCATCCCAACTGGCCTTCAATGCCTTCTTTTCTTTCTTTGTAAATTCACAGAAATTTACACCTTACATAATTAACTCCCTTGTGCTGCTTACCATCTCATCAATCTTACTTGTAATTCAGTCTGGTTCTTCCGTTCCTGAAGGAGTATCGAGAGCAAATTATATCTTTGGTTTTATCTGTGCTATTGCTTATCCGTTGGGGTATGGACTGGTACTTACACTAACAGAGTTTACTTTCCAAAAGATACTGAAGAAACAGAGCTTTGAAGCAATTTTGGATCTTCTTCTTCGTCAGTCATTTATTGCAAGTTTTATTTCAGTTATTGCACTTTTGGTTACTGGGGACTGGAAGACTGTGAAACTAGAGATGAATCAGTTTGAGTTCGGGAAACTATCATACGTAATGACCCTAGTTTGCACCGCAATGAGTTGGCAAATCTACAACATCGGCTTATTTGGACTGATCGTAAAGGTATCATCCCTGTTTTCTAATGTTGTTGCTACTTTAGGGTTGCCAGTCGTTCCGGTGTTAGCTGTAATATTTTTCCATGACATAATGGACGGGATTAAGGTGGTTGCCATGTTATTGGCGATTTGGGGTTTTGTTTCGTATGCCTATGATCAATACCTTGAGGAGTATAGTAGCACCGAAACTGTAAGTCCAACTAATGCTTATGAATCAGGGGCTTTGAGAACAAAATCTAGTTAGTAGAACGGGAAGCTGGAAAAGAAAGGTTTCTGAGCTCTTCAAGACCTGAATGAATATTGGCCTTATTAGCTCGATTGTGATCCTCTGATCAGCTGATTTTTAGCTTTTTTCTGGTTAGTATTGAAAGCACAATTCTGCAATCTAGCAAATATGATATGATTAGTTTTTGTTTATTTGAGGCTGCTGTATTTTTCAAGCCAACTGCTGCATTATAAAAGACACTAGTCTTTTTCTTGTATTTGTGTCAAAGTTACTTGCCACCAGCTTGATTATTTTTGCGGCAAACCCTAAACCCTGGAACATGGGTGACTCCTCGTCTATTCTTTTGACGTTTTCAATAAAACTTCTTTCTTTGGTATTTCTGTCTGTCTATGTACTAATGTAGTGTACCTAATCTCCGAATGGTGCTAAAGATTTGATGCAATATACTTCATTTGCTCCATATTATTTGCGACATATCCCTTTGCCACACTTTTTTAATAAAAGAGTTGAGCATGAAAATGAGCAAATTTACTGTAAAACCATGTAAATATGTAGAAATGGAAATAACGAAGCTGTTTGAATTGTGAAGCTTGGACAGATTGTGGATTTCTTTGTAAATTCATGTAAATATGCCTTCAAGACTTCAAGCAATGAAAGAAGCTTGGACAGATTGTGGAACGTTAGTAGCGCCCTTTGATATTCCTACCAGCGACCAAAGAAGAGCAGGCGTTGGAAAGAGGGCAAACCGCTACTAACAGTCTGGCCATCGTTACTAGCGGTGCTCTGTTTTAATGAAAAGAGGGCAAACCGCTACTAACAGCCTGACCATCGCTACAAGCGTGCTCTGTTTTAATGAAATTGGCTTTCTTTCTTTTCTTCCTTCAAATTAGATATGTTTCATATGTATCAATATTCTCATAATTTAGGTTTTCCTTACACATTTTCTATCTCTCTCTTCTTCCTCCCTCTTCTTCTTTCACCTCCATTAGAGTAAGTTTCATCCACCTTCACCATCTTTCATCATACTTGATAGTTTAGCTATAGTCTTTGGTTTATGTTACATGTGAAGCATGGTATTGATTTTGTGAAAGGGAATATTTGTTGTTATGATAGGTAATTTCAATCATAATCGAATAAGAGTTACAAGAATTAATTATCGACATTAGCATAAGTCTAAATTGGAATAAGTTATTTTATTAGTATTTTATAAGCTTTCTTTAGTTTAATAATTAATTTAGATTAATTTAGGATTTACCATAGTTTAATGATAATTTAGTAATTAATTATAAGTTTAGTGTGGCATCTTCAAACCCGTTATTCTTTGTAGGTTCGATCCCTAACTTTCTTAAGAGTTAAGAATATGTATTATTAGTAGTAGAAGGTAGGAAATATAAATGAGTTTTGATTTTGGCTTATTCAAGCGACAGAAAAAGCCTCATCAAAATTTATGTTACCTTTTTCTAAGAATTTAAGTTTTCATTACACATTTTAATTTTTGAAGTGTATTACCCTCCCCCTTTGTAAATTGTTTTCATTTTATTTTCATTCTATTTTGTTTCAAAAGTATTATTAATTATCGCATCATTTCAATCCTTTTTATTACAAATCCTTATATACACCCGGATGTAAGTTGCACCAAAGGCTATATATTTTTCCCCATTTTATAGTTTTTTTTTTCTCATTTAAAATTTAAAATAGGAAAACTTATATTAATGAACAATAAAACACTTATGGATGCACCTATCTATACTTGCACCCGGGTGTGTAGTAGGCCCTTACTTTTTTAATTCTCATTAGGGAAAAATATAATGAAATCAATTTTTGAATCTAAAAAAAACGATAATAATCAAATATTGTTTGATATTTTGATTCTAATTTGATTGTTTGATACTAAGGCCCTGTTCTATAGGATTGAGAAAACATGAACTTAAATTAAATTAACTGAACTTAAATTAAATTAACTGAAATTAAATTAACTGAAATTAAATTAAATTAAATTAAAAAAAATTAAATTAAATTAAATTAAATTAAATTAAATTTAATTATATTTTTATTTTTTTTATTTTTTGATTATTTATTTTTATTTATTTATATTTCAAAGTAAACCCTAAAACCTTCATTTTTCACCGCCGGAAAATTGTCGTCAAAAAAATCCGCCGAATAATCACCGCTGGAAAAGTCACTCCGAAAACTGTCGCCGGAAAAGTCATCCCGAAAATTGTCGCTGAAAAACTCGGCCTGAAAATCGTCGCCGAAAAAGTCACTCCGAAAATCGTCATCGGAAAAGTCACCCAGAAAATCGTCGCGGAAAAACTCGGCATGAAAATCATCGCCGGAAAAGTCGACCGAATAATCACCGTCGGAAAATTCAATCCGAAAATCGTCGTCGGAAAAGTCGTCCCGAAAAATCACCGACGAAAAACTCGGCCTGAAAATCGTCGCCGGAAAAGTCGGCCGAATAATCACCGTCGGAAAATCAGTCTGAAAATCATCGTCGGAAAAGTCGTCCCGAAAAATCGTCGTCGGAAAAATCGGCCGAATAATCAACACCGGAAAATCAGTCCAAAAACTGTCGTCGGAAAAGTCGTCCTGAAAATCGTCGTCGAAAAACTCGGCCTGAAAATCATCGCCGGAAAAACCGGCCGAATAATCACCGCCGGAAAATCAATCCGAAAACCGTCGTCGAAAAATCGTCGCCGAAAAATTGGTTTAGTATATGTTTTTCCTCCTTATTTTGTATGGTTTTATTGTGCTAACCGTGCTCTTAGGAGCCGTTTTGCCGCTAATAAGTCGGTTTGGAGTGTTTTGTGTCTTTTTCATGTTTTTGACAGGTTTTTGATAGAAGATGCTCTAAACGGGACAAAAACCATCAAAGTACACCAATCTAGGCAAAGGAGAAGCACTAGGATGTCACGGTGAGTGTTGGAGAGGTTCTGGTGGCAATTAGTCAAGAATTGGCTTGAAATTGTTCGATTCGGTTCGAATGATTTTGACCACCTCTCACTATTTTGGACATAACTAGAGCTATGAGTATCGGATTCAAGCGATTCCAGTGGAATTGGAAACTAGATTCAAAGAGCTTTCCAACGGTAGGTCATAAGCTCAATTCCGACTTGAAACGAAGGAGTTATGGGCGTTCGAAGTCAGGGCATCAGACTAGACCCCAGCATGTACCCCGGTACCGGGGTTTGTGCAACCCTTACCGGGGTTCATGCACCCCGACCGGGGTACATGTACCCCGTACCGGGGTGGTTGCTGCTCCTTCTTCTCTCCTTTGCTTTGAAGCCAGAGTTCCCCTAGCATCGGCCCCGTACCGGGGTGGTTGCTGCCCCTTCTTCTCTCCTTTGCTTTGAAGCCAGAGTTCCCCCAGCATCGGCCCCGGACCGGGGTACATATACCCCGGACCGGGGTCTCTGCACAGCTTTTCACTCGACATTTTCCAAAAATAGCGAACCTGATTCCAGCGACAACCCCGGTACCGGGGTGCATGTACCCCGTACCGGGGCCGGTGTTCGAGGCTCCATTTAAGCCCAGTTTGCCTATAAATACCTATTAGAATCCCTTGTAACTCCTTATGCTTTTTTTTAGGGTTTTTTTTTTCTGCTTCCTAGGGTTTAAAAATTAAAACTTTCTCTTGTAAACACAATTTATTTTTATTTTTAATTCAATTAATCAAGTATTCAATTCAAGATCTTCTTTCCTTTAATTCTGGTATTGTTTTTCTCTCTTTATTTTATTTATGCTTTTGATCATGATAATGTTTATTGCTTTGATTCTTTTAAATATGTGTGAGTAGTTATTTAGATCTAGGGTTTGGGAAACTTATGTTTGATTGATTTAAATTAATTGAATCTTTTGTTCTTTAATTCATGACTAGTTTTAATTTCCTAAAATCTGTTTTGATCATATAAATTTGAGTAATAATCTAGTCGGTAGCCGAAAGGTGAAAACTTCATTAAGACTTAAGATTTTAGGCAGATTTATTTAATAAATTGCGAAAGCCTGTTATGTAAATCTGTAGATCTAATAAATTGCGAAAGCCTGTTAGATCTTGGTTAGAGTTTGTTAATGAATTATTGAACATTAGAATTCAATTATTTTATGATTTCATTCATAAAGCCCTAAACCCTAGAATTTCCTTCATTCAGTTTATTCTTATAAAAATTCAATCTTTATTTTCTCTTCTTTAGTTATTAGTTTTTTTTGGATAATTCAATCACAAAGGCCCTTTATATAATTCATACTTTTTAGTAATAAAAGAATTAAATTGCTTCTCTGTGGATTTCGACCCTACTTATCACTGCTACATTAGTATTGATATATAGGTTATTTTTGACGGGTTGCGACGCCCTGTCAGTTAACTTACAATTGCATCGATAACCTAATTTGACACTACACACCAATCGTAATTTGTAGTTCATCCATTCCAAAGTAAGTGTTTCATTTACTTTTTCAAAACTATCCAAAATAAGTGTTAACTTTAAATATTTTTATCTTAGCTATGTATAATAAAAAATTATATATTTTTCCATTACAAATACTACATCTGTCTGTTTATTTGAAACAAACATTTTTGCTCACTTTTGTAGGAATAAATTTAGGGGTGTAAACGGACAAATCTAAACTTAAATATTTAAAACAAGATCTTGTATGTACCACGTGTCATCCTATTGTAATTTGTAAATTCTTTGTTAAAAAAATAATAAATAAACCTCTTCCTATTCAAACATTAAATGATAGCAATTTTACATCTATTATCTATAATTAAATATTTAAAAATAAGAACTTTTTTTACCAAGTGACATCTTTTCAAGACAATTATTTTTTTAACCCTTTTCTTTTTCCTTCAACAATATTAATTATAGTCCTTTTGATTATCCATTCATCAATTATCATACTCTCTCCGATTTCTAATATTTTTTGCATTAATTTTGAAGTCAACTTGAGAATTTCCATGGTGATCATTGGTTGATTTGATGTAAGGATTAATAAATCTCTTCCTATTCAAACATTAAATGGTAGTATTTCTACATCTATAATCAATAATCTATAATTATTATATATTTAAAAACAAGATTTTTTTTACCAAGTGTCATCTTTTCAAGACAATTAATTTTTTTAACCCTTTCCTTTTTCCTTGAACAATATTAATTATATATAGCCCTTTTGATTACCCTTTCATCAATTATCATACTCTCTTCGATTTCTAATGTTTTGTGCATTAATTTTGAACTCAACTTGAGAATTTTCAGGGTGAACATTAGTTGATTTGGTGTAAGCATTAATGAATAAAATATAATAATAGAATTCTATATCATTTTCTAAAATTAATTTTTATTTTTGATATTTTCTAAAAAATAACTCGTTCCTTGCACATGCTCAAAACTAGTTTATTTTTTATAATGAAACACCTGTAACTTCTAATCTCCCTCTTACTTATGTTTAAATAATGTTAATTAATTAGTATGTTTATATCGTTAAATCTCTTCCGTAAAATACGTATAAAATAGGTTGTTGTAAGAAAAAACAAAGGAAATACTCAGTATAAAATTAAAAAGAATCGCATTATTATGTTTATTTTATTTTATGTCAAATCGTTGAGAGTCATGAAATTCATTAACAAATTACTCGTAGATAACGAAAAAGAGCATAATTAATTGGTAAATTCTTGTATACAACCGGCCACACCTAAAACTTACTGTGTGGCCGGCACTAATTTTTTTTGTCTCTATGTTTTGCCTTTCACTTTACTTTCAATAACCACCTCTTAGAAAGATCAAACGACAACTTATCTGCAACTTCACCATCTCTCCTCCTCTGCCATAATTTGACTTCTCTCATTAATGACAGTTTCAATGGTGCTTCATTTTTCCACCAACATTTTTCTCGTTTTTTTTCAATGATTGTCGTCCTCTAATTCCTCTCCCCTCTGATTATTTCTTAAGTATTTCTTTAAGTTGCTATCCAATTGATGGAGCAAAGTCAGTGATGGTGATGATGATTGGATGAGCATCCTAAAACAAGCTCAATTTTAGCAAAGGCGGCGGCAGTGATGGTGATGATGAATGCAGCTTATGAAATTGTAAAATGGAGCTTATTAAATGATTATTAGACTTCATGCAATTACATAGGAATTTGAGGGGAAAAAGGAGTTGAAGGTTGAATAAGCTCAAAGTGATTGAAATGAAGGTAGTTAAGTAAAAATTAAAGGAAAGTGGCTTATTCTATACTAGATAGTACCCGTGAGGTTGCACGGATATAAATTTTTTATTTTTTTCATGTTTTAGAACATATATGAATAAATTTTTCCGTAAAATACTTGTCATTTTATAGGTAATATAATTTAATTATGAAATAGTATAAGAAAATCATGATATGAAGCATACATGTCTTCTTTTAATTTATATTTGGAATTACTTCTCAACAAATACCGCTAACATTTATCTTTTTTGATACAACTATCACCTAAGTTTTTTATTTTATAAAAATACTACCACAAACTTTATGACTTCTTTGAAACCACTACCATTTATATAATACCCAAGTTTATCTGAGACGTTAGTAGGTCCCACGTAAAAAGTATTTTAAACAAGAAGTCACTCCAATGAAAAGGAAAAATTAACACAATTTGCCTTCAATTGAATAATATAATATTGCATGATTTTACCCACAAATTCTGATTAAGCTTCAATTGAATAGAATAAAAACCCTAGAAAGATGAAATTTTGTTAGAAAATTGAGGATTGAGGAGGGATTAGGGTTATATAGAGATTGTAAAATCGGAGGAAAATCGTGCAATATAAGGTGTTGGGAAATCCAAAATTGATGGCTCAGTTAAGGGAGTTAACCTTGGGTGTTAAATGGTAGTGAGTTTAAAGAATTCCTAACGTTTGTGGTAGATTTATAAAATAAAAAACTTAGGTGGTAGTTATATAAAGTTACTAAGAGTGAGTCGGTGGAGTTACTAAGTATAAATTAGTGGGTTTACTATTATTGTTTAAAGTGTTACTAACTCTGAGTTAATGGGGGTACTAGGGTTGAATCAGAGGGGTTACTACACATGAGTTAATGGAGTTACCATGTGTGATTAAATCGGGTTACTAACTTTGAGTTAGTGAGATAATTAAGTAAGAGTCAGTAGGTTACTAGTATGGTATAGAGGGGTTATTAACTCTAAATGAGTGGAGTTACTTTTTGTAGGTCATTGAAGTTACTAAGTGTAAATCGATGGAGTTACTATTATATTTAAGAGGGGTTAATAATTTTGAGTCAGTGGGGTTACTATGTGTGAGTTAATGGGTTACTATGTGTGAGTCAGTGGTGTTATCAACCGCGAGTTAATAGGGTTAATAATTTTGAGTCAGTGGGGTTACTATGTGTGAGTCAATGGAATCTGAGTTAGTGGTGTTATCAATTTTGAGTTAATTGGGTTACCAAGTGTAAGACTGTAAGTTAGTGGGTTTACTTATTGAGAAGGTATTGTGTTAGAATATTACGATTACTAAGTGTAAATCAGTGGGATTACTAAGTGTAAGATTGTAAGTTACTAAGTGTGGTATGGAGGGGTTACTAAGTGTAAATAAGTGGGATTACTATTACGATTGAGTGGGGTTACTAACTCTGAGTCAACGAGGTTACTAAGTGTGAGTTTATAGGGTTACTAAGGCTGAATCAGTTGGGTTACTAGACTTGAGTCAGTGGGGTTACTAGGTCTGAGTTAGTGGGGTTACTAAGTGTGGGATGAAGAGGTTACTAAGTGTAAATCAGCGGGGTTACTATTATGGTTTAGAGGTGTTACTAACTCTGAGTCATTGGGTTTACTAAGTGTGAGTTAGTCAATGGGTTATTAACTTTGATTCAGTGGGGTTACTAAGTATGAGCCAATGGAGTTACTAAGCGTGATATAGAGGTGTTACTAAGTGTAAATCATTGAAGATATATTACAGTTTAGAGGTGTTACTAACTTTGACTCGGTGGGGGGTTACTAAGTGTGAGTCTGTAGGGTTACTAGGGCTGAATAAGTGGGGTTACTAGGCTTGAGTCAGTGGGGTTACCAGGCCTGAGTCAGTGGGGTTACCAGGCCTGAGTCAGTGGGGTTACCACGTGTGAGTTAGTAAAATTACCAAGTATGAGTCAGTTACTATATTTTAATGGGTACATTACTGATTAATTCTATAGTTTTACTAAATTAATTATGTGCGATTATTAAATAATTATATTTGGTGACCAAATATTTATATTGGTTTACTAAGTATGTTTATATTTGTCAAAAAATAATAATAAGTGTGTTTATAAGATGTTACCAAGTACTCCCTCCGTAACGCAAAAATTTCACCATTTGCCATTTTTGGGTGTAACAAAATTTTTTTACCATTTCACAAAATTTCCATTTTTGGCAAAAAAAAGTTCATTTATTTACACTTTTGCCATTACTTATCAACTATAATTTATTATTAAACATTAACACTACATTATTAACCTAACTTAATCACCACCACCCACCACCTTCCATCACCCACTTTCACCATCACCCACAACAACCACCACCAACAACCTAACCAAAGTCACTGCAGCCACCACCCGAACCCCACCGCACCGGCAACGAACACCACCCCACCACCCACGAACCCCACCCACCCACACTCCAGCAACACGAACACCACCCCACCAGCCACAAACCCCACCCACCCACACTCCAGCAACACGAATTACACCACCCCACCAGCCTCGAACCCGATCCGAACCCTAGCCGACGAACTCTAGCCGACAAACCCTAGCCGACGAACCCTAGCCAACAATTTGATTTCGAACCCTAGTCGACTAGTTCGATTTGATTTCGAACCCTAGTTTGATTTCGTCCGTTGATTTTGATGGTGGCAATGATGTACTGTGGGTTCGTGGGTTGATTTCGGTGGTGGCCATGGTGGGTTCGTGGGGGTTCGTGGGTTAATTTTGATGGAGGCGATGGTGGGGTTTGTGGGGCTTCGTGTTTGCAATGGTGGCTTCGTGGGTTCGTTCAGTTTGATGGTGGCGATAGTGGCTTCGTGGGGGGTTCGTGGTGCTTCGTAGGGGCGTCGTGGTGGCGATGGTGGCGATCGTGGCTTCGTGGGGTTTCAGTTCAGTTTGATGGTGGCGAGGTGTGGTGGTGGTGGTGTTTGGGGGCTGGGTAGTGGTGGTGTTTTATTTTATTTTAAAATATATTAGTGTAGTGGTGTTTGATTAGGATGTCTTATTAATGTGTTAAACAACATACTTAACACACTTAAAAGTTTTGCATGGGAGTCCGTGTTTTTCCAAATGGTGAAATTTTTGCGTTACGGAGGGAGTATTTATATTGGTTTATTAAGTATTTTCATTGGGGGTTACTATATTTTAAAATAAGCTAAAAATTTTTATTATAAAATTGTCTCAATATGGTCTCTATTTGTAGAGAATAAAAAAATATAAATTTTGGTATATTTATTTCATTTTTTGAAGTTGTATTTTTTGTAATATATGCATTTGAAAAAAAAAATATTTTCTCTCTCTGATATAATTGTGTTAAATGTGTAAAGAAACTCATACTCACATTTGCTTATAACTTGAAAAGAACGTGTGTTACTCACTTTGTTTTTTATTGACTAAATAAACACGCGTTATTTGTATTATGACTGATATGTGGCCACACAATACCATTAGCATGTGACTGGCCACATGCAAGATCTACTCTAATTAATTAATTAAAACTAAAAAAAAGCAGACACTCGTCACACTCTTGTGGCCAAGAAACGGTTACATTTCATTTCCGCATCTTCTCGTTTTTTCCTTCATCGTCATATTCTTCCTGCAATATAGCAGATTATGCGAGCTTTGTAACAATGGCGGCAAAACTTCATACGTGCTTTTTGAGCCATGGTTTATTTGGATTGAATGCCAAAAACTCGAACATGTGCTCTGCTGATTTCTCTCTTCATCATCATCATCATCATCGATTATATCATCCTGCTTCTTGCAAAATTCGTCAGCGTAACATCAGGTTCTTCAGTTTTTGTCTAGATTTTTGAAATAGTGAGTCATTGTTTGAGTTGTTGGTTCAATAGTTTAGCGACTCGATTTTTGGTTGAAATTGTTTTGTTTGTTGAATTTGGGTACTGTTTTTGAGTACTTTACATGGTTAATGTTTGAATTCGGTGACTTAGCAGCTGCTGTAGTGAACTGAGGCATGATAGTAATGAGGTAATGATTTTTTATAGTAGGAAATGTGAAAGTTTATTGCGACGTTCAAATTAGTGTACATCACTATTAATAGAAATCGAGCTTAGGTCTACAGGAGTTAAGGCGCTGTTCTTATGTAGTGTATTAATGTGAATTGAACTGAACCGAATTTGTATGAACTAAATTAAACTTAATCCTAGACTCAAAAAGAGGTGAATTGAATTGAATTTCTCTAAACTGAGATGAATTTGTATAAAATGAACTGAAATTTCAGAAATAAGTCCAAAAGAACAGTCAGATATCTGAAATCTGTCTTTGTGTGGATAATCATAAACTCAGAAGTTTGAATTCTTCGAGTAATGGGAAACTTATTTATAGTTAAAATTATATGGAAAATATGGACGTCGAGTCATGGAACGCAAACATGAAAGTTCAAAAGCAAAATTAAGAAAAAAATGGAAAAACACTTAGTCGGGTAGACAGAAAGTCATAGTGCCAGGAAAAAGGTGGCGATTGCGGGGTTGGCCTAGGTTGGAGTGTTGGAATGATGTTTGATAGAGGAGTGTTGGAGTCGGAATGGATTTTGGCTCTCATGACTTTTTTGGATCTTGGTAGAATGAATACTACTTACCTCTTGTGTTTTGTGTACTTAAAGCACAACGAATGAAAGTTACCTTTAATTAAAAAAGTAACTTTTCCATAAGATAACTTTTATGTGTTTATCGTAACTTTATATCTGTGTTACATTAAATATGTGCACACCCGTTAAAATGGGGTACTGCTGTGCCCCCATGTGACTTAATGGCTCTGCCACTGGCTATGTAATGTGATTCATGTTAGCAAACATGTATATAGATCTATTAAAGAACATATTACTTAGCTCTCATTAGATTTTTCTATAGATGCCTTGTTTTATACGGAGTATTGAATATCGTACTTTATTGAATTGTGCTCTTAACTTTTACTCTTTCAGCTGTGATCTTTATGCATTTTGAAATATGTGCTGAGATAGATATTTAAGGGATGATCCATGTGTTTGGTACTTCGGTGGATTTAAAGATTTTTACTTGATACCGATCATTATAGTTAACAGCTAATGCTCATAAAGCTTAATTCTCTTCACTGTTTTTCTGGATGCTTTTCATGACAATTTTCCTTCCCTTTTTGGTGCCAGTTCTCAACATAAAAAACGGCAGCTAAAGAAAATATCTCCAAAGAAACTCCATATAGATGCAAACCTGCAGCCAAATGGTGGAGAAGATGTTGAGTATGGGAATGCTTCCATCAATGGTGTCTCTGGCTCAGATGATAGCATACCCAAAAAAGACATTGAAAACAGCGTGGTCTGTGAGCAGGTCAATGAGAATGATTCGTGCAACATGCCAATATTAGAAAACAATACTCTGATGTTGCCACCATCACAAAACAACAATTCGCTCGTAACTCAACTAGACAACAGAAGTATGTCACACACTGAGATTTCGGTAAGCTGTAACGCATGCTGAGATTTTTCAATTAATTATTCTTGGCTGTCTTCTCGGTTGTTGAGAGTTGAGAGAAGAAATATAAAATTTCTTGTAGACTCTAATACGCTGCCAATTGATCTATGAGATATTGTTTTCAAGCTGTGATTTTATCTTCTATTTTTGTTCAACTCCATTTTGTTTATCCATGCTGAAAAAGTGGATATACTGTGCTAGACTACTTTTATTGTTTTGGGAAATGTGATAGACCCAATATAGTTGATACAAAATTTTGTTTTACGATAATACTTACTTAGAAATTAGGCATGCAGAAAAATTCCTGTCATGAAAAAATAGCTAATGTATCTTGGATTGATATGCCATTGTCTCCACTTCTCAGCATCCAGTATATCCCTAAAGAAATTCTCTTCAGTGGAGATAAACACTGAATCTTTGGAGTCTGGACACCCACGGATCTATTCTCTTAAGTGTGCCTGTTTTAAGACTCCAATTCAGGTTGAATATTATTGGTTACACTCAAATATATCTTATTATTTACTGCTGTTTCTTGAGATATGAGGGTCTGCTGAAAGAACAAAATATACTGGTAGATGAAGAAAGCCCAGCACTGGCTATCCTGGCAATGCTATGAATAATATTGTAGTTGCATACACATCCCAAATTTTCCCTACACCCTACCAGGTATATTTACTATTTAGGCTGGGTGGGGCGAGGGTGGGTGGTGGTTGGGTGGGAGGTGGGGAAAGGGAATGGTAAAGAAAGGGGGTGGGTTTGGGAAAGTGTTAGAATAGGGGAATGAGAATGACAAAAGTAGTCTAACAAACACAATCAAAGGGAATAGGGCTAGTTGATTCTCATTCCCTTATATTAATACCCCCAACCAAACACACTCTAAGAGGTGTAGAAAAAGGATGAACTGATAGGATATAAACAGTGCTAGTATTCTAGTCAACAAAGGTAGCACAAGCATATGCTATCCTAACAAGTTTCTGAAGATTAGACAAGTTTTGGCCATAATGGAGTGGACTGTCATTTGCTGTTCAATTTCTTCTTCAGGATATTTTCATACATTCACTCAGTATTGTTGTTTTCTCATTTTTTTTTTCTGCCTAAGCATTCTCATTCCTTCTCTAATTAGTAGTGCTGGCCTTTTCTCTTTTTTTGAGGGTTTCTCTAATGTGTATAACTGTGAGAACTCAAAAGGATATGCACTAGTGCTTACATGAAACAAAACTAAGACATACAGACTTATACATCATAAAATCTACTGGACTCATTACATTAATACTACTGGACTCATACATAAAAGTAAAGCCCATTAGGCTTACTTATCTCTTCAACACATTTCATATCATTTTGCCAAAACTAATGAGCTCCATAATCATTCACCCCCCCCCCCCCCCTCCCTAATCAGCTGTATTTACAGAGAATTCTCTTAAAACAAAAACTTGATAGGTTCTACCCAAAACTTATGAAAAACTTATTAGCCATTACCTAAATTATCCTTCCCCTCATATTAGTTCATTTATATTACTATATTTGTTCATAGAAATATTTGTCACCTTTTTACTTGCTACCACCATAGGTGAGGTGAGTGGGGATTTTCACTTTATAGCATCTCTTTATTTTTTGTCATATACTCATTTACTGATTTCTAGTCAATCATAGTCAAATTTTCTTCTAGTTTTTTTTTCTGGCTGCATGGAGATCTATGTTCGGTGTCTTTTCCTCTATTATATTGACATCATGGGATTTTAGCACACGATTTTTTTCAAGTTTTTGCTGTCAAGTGAAATTTCTTTTGATACATGGAGTGCTACATGGGCGGCACTTTCCTGATCGTGAATTGCGGTTCTAGTTGTTAGATTTTGTGGGTGTGTTTTTGGCTTATGAAATATCTATCTCATGAAATTAGACTGGTTGATAAATCCAAAATAGGTGAAAATTCTTACAATTGGTTTCATGGAGGTAGATTTTGAGTGGCCTTTGACTATACAGGATCTAGTCACATATGGGTTTGGATTGAAGTAGGTTAGAGTGTATTTTAACCATTTTCTATGAATACCATTTGGTCATACCGTGATTTAGAGCTAATTATTTCTATAAAGTTATATGTGGAAGCATGACCTAGCTACTTTTTTATGTACAAGATTCTTGTGGTACTTAACTCGAGCTATGCTCTCTGTAAATCATATTCCTTGTTAGAAATGTTCAAAAAGCAACTAATGTATAACTCTTTTTTGGCCATTTATTTTCCCACCTACAGTCCATGTACATAATTGGTGGTGAGCACCAGTCTCCTGTTCAATTGGAGGATTTGGTTAACATGATCAGAAATGCTGAGAAAAGTAGGCAAGCACTTTAGCTTCTACGCCCCTGCCCCCCTCTTTTATTTCATGAAATGTATAAATAGTTGCTCATTGATGCTGGCCTTTTGGTCTTGTGTTAGATGTGCTTCTCCTCAACGAAGCTCGGGTGCAAGCTCTTGAAGATATGGAGAAGATCCTCCAGGAAAAGAAAGCGCTTCAAGGAGAAATTAATGTTTTGGAGTTGAAACTCGCAGAAACTGATGCAAGAATCAAAGTGGCGACTGAGGAGAAGATAGATGTTGAGCTTCTTCAAGAACATGTGGACAAGATGAGGAAGGAATTGTCTAAGAGGAGTGATGGTGAAGGAGTACATGAAATTTCTGATAATGAAGAAGCTTTTCAATCATTGAACAGACATTTTTATAGCCTGAGTAAGGAGCTTACTTCACTTAAGGCAGAGAATGCATACTTGAAGGATGATATAAAGGCTCTTAGAGCTGAACTTAGTAATGTCAGCATAGCAGATGGACAAGTAGCTTCACTGGAAAAAGAGCGTTTACATCTGCAGTCCATTGTGAAGGATTTGGAGTTGAAACTTACAGCATCTCAGGAGGATGTAACTCAACTTTCTACTCTGAAATATGAATACGATAGTTTGTGTGACAAAGTAAAGAATTTGCAAGCATTGCTTGATAATGCAACCAAGCAAGCTGACCAGGCCATACTAGTCTTGCAGCAAAATCAGGAACTTCAAAAGAAGGTGGAGAGGTTGGAAGAATCTCTTGCTGAAGCAAATGATTATAAGCTATCTTCAGAAAAGATGCAACAGTACAATGAATTAATGCAACAGAAGATAAAAAATTTGGAGGAGCGTCTTGAAAGGTCTGATGAAGAGATTAACTCTTATGTTCATATTTATCAGGAATCTATGAAGGAGTTTCAAGATACACTTAATAATCTGAAACAAGAGAGTGAGGAGAAATCTGTTGATGGACCTGTCAATGGTATGCCTTGGGAATTTTGGAGTCAAATGCTGCTACTGATTGATGGCTGGTTGCTTGAGAAAAAAATGTTGTCAAATGATGCAAAGTTGTTGAGAGAATTGGTATGGAAGAGAGAACAGTGTATCTATGATGCATACTTGGAAGGAAAAGAAAAGACTGAACGTGATATTTTGGCTAAATTTGTGAATTTGATAGCTGCGCCTGGACGGTATGTTTTCTGGCATTTCTTTTCAGAGCATAAATATGAGGCTTCTCAGTTATTTTCAGAAGAATAATTTGAATTCAGGTCTGCATTACATGTCATTCACATTGCAGCAGAGATGGCACCAGTTGCAAAGGTACATTAGACTGCCATATTTTTGTTGAAACTGAAGTTCGTATATATTTTGTGTGTGCGTACGCATGTGCATGTGTGTCTGTATGCACGTGTGTCTATGGGTTTAGAGCCTGCTAAGTGTTAACACTACTATGTTAGAAAACAAAATGAGGGCCCTATATTAAAATATGAATAGTATTTAAACTCTTGAAATTGTGATCTACTGTGTTTTTCGAACTTAAAATACTCCAGAGTTGCAAGTGAATATCCCCTGAGGTAGTTCTATTGTTTCTATTCACTACAAAGGCAACATTTTACTTGGTAACATGTTTGAACTGTTGCTTAATCTCCTCCTTTCCATTTCTACATAGCCAATCCAGGTTTTAGATAGTTGCTTGTGAGTTTTTCTTTTTTTAGGCTTATAGTGACACTATCTACATTATTTTCCTTCTTGATGCTAACCAGTACATTGGGTACAAAACTTTGCCTGCAAATCCATTTTAGATATCTACTTTAGAAATGACCATTTTAATGTATATATCTTTCTCAAATTTTCCATTAAATTACCAATTTGGATAAATTGTTAATTTTGCACTAACATTGCAGTATTGCACGTTTTCATCCAAAAATGCTTAAGGTTGTTAAGTTATTATATTTTTTCTATATGTTTACTTTGGTAGCATGTTCCAAAAAGTATTATGATGTAGAACCTTACTATAATTATTATTATTTTTACAATGTTTTCCTTGTTCGTGGTTTGAAAAAGTATTAAGTTTTTGTATGTATGTGTGTGTATACTCTGCTTTTTTTTTTTTGGTTAAATTACACATTTGAGTTTTCATCAAAACCAACAAGCTAAATGGTAGTAGGTGAAAAAAATGATGGTTAGAAGTTGTATCAAAAATTAAGAGAGAGAGAGTATGGAAAAGAGAGAAAATTGGGTAATTTTATTAAAGTTAGTCAAAAGTAAGAGAGAGAGAGTATGGAAAAAACACTTGGTAACTATAATTAAAACATGCTCATGAAAATTTAGAACATGCTCATGATAATTCAGAACATGCGCGTGGAAAAATTGAATATACTACCTCCGTATCACAATACTCGCAACTTTGATCATTTTAGGCTGTAAGTCTGTAACACAATACTTGTAAAAAATATTTTGTTTACTATATTTAGTATAAAAGTTACCCATGTGTTGCTTTTTTATTATTTTTTAACTTTACTTTTGTTGTGGGCCCATTTAATTATTCATTTTTCACTCTATCTCTCTCCTTAAACCCATTTTTTGCCTAGGAGTCCGTGCCATCTACTTATGTAGCAAGTATTGCGATACGGAGGTAGTACTTCAAATATTTTAGAACATGCACTTGGAAGTTTAGAACGTACTTTAAATACTTTAGAACATCCTTGAAATAATTTAGAACATGCAAATTGAAATTTGTAACACACTCGAAAGTCTAAATAATTCAAAACACAGTTGATATAATTTAAAACATAAATTTTTTAAAATTTCGAACATGACTGAATTGATTTAAAACACGGGTTTGTAAATTTATAATAGAGTTGAAATAATTTAGGACATTAGCTAGAAAATATAGTACGTGTATGCGTTAATTTAGTATAGGCTTATGTTCTAAAATTCAAATTGTTCTCATAAAATACATCTAGTCAATGTACTTATAGATCATAGTTGTCTTAGTTGATGTATGCACGTCATTCTCACCAAGTGTTGAAAATGCTAAAAAATAAAAACTACAATAACAAGAAAAAGGGTATACTTTTCTTAGAAAGGTATTTTAGTATGATTATCATTAGTACTTCCTCCGTTTCTTTTAAACGCAACAAATCATTTTGCATGCATTTTTTGGAATAGATTTAAAGGTATAAACAAGTAAATTAATCAAATTAATTTTAATACAAGCAAGTTTGAGGTTATAGGCTGCCTGTCTTAAAATTATATCGATTAATTTGTTCGTTTACGCCCTTAAATTTCTTCCTTAAAATGCATGCAAAATGATTTGTTGCATTTAAACAAAAATGGAGGAAGTATTATATAACCTTTATAGGATTCAAACCAATATCTTTATGCAGCTGCACATTATTCTACGATTTGGGCTAATAGGTTTGTATTAATTGAATAATGTAGGATGGATTAAACTATTCATTGATTTTCTAATGAAATTTTAATGAATAAATGATGGTACATTGTGAATAAAGTGGTGCAGGTTTAAAAGAAAGGATTATTTGATTTGAATAATCCAACCTTTCAATGTTTGGTAAAGAATAATCCAACCTTTGGATTATTAGCAAATAATCCAACCTTTGTATGTACTCTCCTAATAATAGACCACAACCTGCTACAACAGGTCACTAGCAGGTAAACTTGGACACTTGGCAACATATCATTGGTTCTCTTTTCAAAATATTGAATAATAACCAAAAAAATCAGAAAAAAATATATTAAAATTTAAAATCATAAATAAAAAAAAAAAACTTTACTCTCCCTCCTACCCCAAACCACCGTAACCCCTCCCTCTTCTCTTCAATCTCATAGTCTCTCTCACCTACCCCCAAATCCGCCGCTACCAGTCCCTCACTACCCCATCACCGGCGACCCATCACCATCGTCATCCCATCATCGATAGCCCATCACAATCGTCACCTGTCTCTTCTTTCTCTTTTTTTCGCTGGGGGGTTCGAGTTTGGGAGGTGGCTTAATGGGCGGGTGGGCGGGCGAATTCGAATTGGGGGCGGTTTGGGGTTTGAATTGGGATGGGGTTCGAATTGGGTGGCTCGGGTTTGGGCGGCTGGGGGGGGGTCGGCCGAGGGGGTGGCGACTGGGTTGGGTGGTGGTTTTTTTTGTTATTAAATTTTGATAAATTTTTTTTTCTGATTTTTTTTGTTATTATTCAATATTTTGAAAAGAGAACCAATGATATGTTGCCAAATGTCCAGGTTTACATGTTTACTTTCTAGTGACCTGTTGTAGCAGGTTGTAGTATGTTACTCTGTTTTTAGGAGGGTAAATACAAAGGTGTGATTATTTGCTAATAATACAAAGGTTGGATTATTGTTTACCAAAAATTGAAAGGTTGGATTATTCAAAGAAAATAATCCTAAAAGAAATTGTACGTTATTTCTTTAAATCAGAATGTAGATTATTCAGAAGAGTTAAATTACACAAGAAACTTCAGCATTACCAAGACAAATATTATACGTGAGATGAAATATTTTGACAAATTTTTTCCCATGCTACTAAAACTAATCAAACAATGGAAATAGCAACTACAAAAAGTCAATCAGCAAACAACTAGCAACAATAATAATTTTATAATTTCACATGCAGCAACATCAAGGCACACAAATAAAAGTGTTATATTTTTTAAAAAATTAGGTGTATTTAAATGTGTACGTGATTGGCAACGAACAATACGAAGCAACACCGAAATCGCAACACCTTAAGCATACAAACCGCAATAATAACACAACACCACCAATGATAAGGAAACTAAACATCAACAAGTAAGAATGGGTTTAAGCACATTACAAATCAAAACTGCAAAATTTAGCATAATTGCAAAAATAAGCCCATAATTTAGAATGATAAAAAAAATAGACCTAAAAAAAGTCCAAATCACAATCTTTTGTCAATGATATTCCTTGTCATCTTCACCTAACAAGAATCCATTGAATCAGTTTAACTAAACTTGATCTTGCCTCACCATATTCATCCACCATTGAGTTCAGATAATACATTTACAAAATATCATCTTCAAAAAATTTTAAACCTAGAAATTTTGTGAAATGTGAAAACTATAAAATTGAAATGAAATGAAGGTTTGGTTAATAACATAGTTTTAGGAGAATTTTCATAGTGTTTAAGTCTTAAAGACAACTCCACCCAAATTAAAAGAGCTTGTCCTCCAACTTTCCCTGTTAAATTTGAACTCGTGATATTCCGTCTTAATAATGCTTAGCTTAAACCCCCAAGATTCCAAAGGTTCTCTCCGCTAGTCCAATTTACTTTCTATGCTTTTTTTTTCTCTCATCAACCAACACAATGTCATCGGCAAATATCCTATATCATGGTATGTTTTCTTGAATTGAATTTGTCAATTTGTCCGTAATTATGGCAAAAAGGAAAGGACTATGGCCCTGTTCTTTTGGACAAATTCAGTTTAGCTCAGCTCTTGCTTAGTCTAGGATTCCATTTAATTCAATTCAAATCAATCCAGTCCAAAAAAGTAGGGAATAAGTGTAGAACTTTGATGTACTCCAACAGTCTTAGAGAAATTTTCTGTTTTCCGACACTAGTATATATCTTTATAATATCAATGCCTTTCCTTGCTAATGCCCACCAAAGTACTTCCCTCAGTGCCCTATCATATGCCTATTCCAAAGCAATGAGAACCATATGCAATTCCTCCTTATCCCTATAGTTCTCCATGAGTCGTTTTATATGCAAAATTGATGGAAAAAGAAAAAATTGTAAAGTACAAAATTAAAATAAAAAGTACAATTAAAGATAGATTGTCAAGTATTTGAGCGAATTTGACACATTGCCAAAGCAAAATAAGACTAATAATTCACTCAACAAATTCTTGATCGATTCTCTCCTTTATACATAATGATTCGCTGATTTCTATTTACCCTCCTCTATCCATGTTCATTTACTAATTCTCTATCTTGTTTATGTAGTTCAAAAAACTTCTGATATAATACCAATAGGACTCCTCTCCGTGGCCCAATTCACTGCATGCACCAATTTTAAATTAGTATAGACTTAATTATTTCAGCGTATTTTAATATATTTATTAAAGTATATAACGACCCTATACAGATTGAACAGGACAGGACAAAGAAAATAAACTACATTAGTTAGAAGGATGACGAGTCCAACAAGAGACAATGTATTTATTAAAGTATATAACGGCCCTGTATAGGTTGACAGGATAGGACAAAGAAAAATAAGCTACATATATTTAGAAGGATGACAATTGACTAGTCCAACAAGAGAATGTGTGAAACTGAGAAATAATAAAAGTATGGTGATTAAAGTAATCCCTCAAGTCCAAAATGACTTCCTCTTTGTCACTCAACTTCAATGCCCCAAAACTCCAAAAGTACATTAGTATAGAGATCAAGTTACAAATCTTACAACATTACTTCAATTTGTAATTTACTTCATATCTCAATCTAGATCTTTGATAAAGGATGACCTGACTGCCCTCATCTGAGTAGAGGAGCTTAAGAAGGACCTAATGGTTAAAGACTGCTTCCAAATTTTCACTCATGTTAGACAGCTTTAAGAGGAGCTATTAGAGACAAGAGAAAGGACTTGACTGTTCTTTTGGTTGTTATGACTTATGTGTACTACTTGTCTACCTGAAACACTAGGGTTGAAGACTGCTTCCAAATTTGCGCTCTTGTTATGAAGGAAGGTATTAGATATAAGGGAAAGGACTTGATTGTTCTTTTGTTAGTTATTACTTATGAGCACTATGTGATATCTTGATTTCTTATACGTTGATTGTTAGTAATAACAGTGAGGAAGTGTAGCACCTTGCATTTGATTTAATAAATCACATTAGAGATGACTTACTTTTAGGAACCACAACTTTACAAGGGGCCAAGGGTTTCTGGGCAAAGTTTGAGTACCCAGCTTGCATTTTTTGTTTCAGGTGTATTGCCAAATATGTATATTCGTTTGATAATTTTTGTAGTTCTTTGCCGTGCTTTGAAGGTTGGAGGTCTTGGGGATGTGGTGACTGGTCTCAGTAAAGCACTACAGAAGAAAGGGCACTTGGTTGAAATTATTCTTCCTAAATATGATTGCATGCAGTATGATCTCATCCAAAACCTACGGGTACACTAACTAATATTTTAGTTGCTTCAGTCAAATATCACTTTCTTTTAGCACTTATTATTCTGTATGTTTTCTAACTATGTTGTTTGTGCAGACTTTAGATGTGGAAATAGAGTCATATTTTGATGGACAACTATTCAAGAACAAGATTTGGACTGGCACGGTTGAAGGTGAATTTTTTACATGCATCCATAGCCCTCACATGTATTGTACCTTATTGTTGATAAAAGTAACAGTTCTACAGTTTTTTATTTATTTATAAGAACTACAGATTTTTTGATCAAATGCCAATATAATAGAAAAATGAATTAACATAAAATTTGGAATTCTATCAAGTTATATGGGGCTACTCTTTCCTTCATAATATCCAACACTGTCTACTCAGTTGCTTATTTTATTATATGTATACATCTACAAGTGCTCATAATTTCTTGAAATATTGTAGGTCTACCTGTCTATTTCATTGAACCTCATCATCCAAATAAATTCTTCTGGAGGGGACAATATTACGGGGAGAGTGATGACTTCAAGCGTTTTTCATTTTTCAGTCGTGCAGCACTTGAGTTGCTTCTTCAATCTGGAAAGAAACCAGACATAATACATTGCCATGATTGGCAGACAGCTTTTGTTGTATGTGCATGAAAATATCAGGTTTTACAGTCTATGTAACCATGATGGAAACTTTAATTGATTTACCTTTTTTTAAATAGGCACCACTGTATTGGGATCTTTATGCCCCAAGGGGACTGAATTCAGCAAGAATTTGTTTTACATGCCACAACTTTGAGTACCAAGGCACTGCTCCAGCTTCAGAATTAGCTTCGTGTGGTCTTGATGTTTATCAGCTCAACAGGCCAGACAGGATGCAGGACAATTCAGCTGATGATAGGATAAATCCTGTCAAGGTAGAATGGTAGAGTAATGAATTTCTTATCTTTGGCCACCCCAATTTTGTCTACCTATCACTTCTTTTCTGACTTAATATTGTATTCTAGGGTGCAATTGTATTCTCCAACATTGTGACAACAGTGTCACCTACCTATGCGCAGGAGGTTAGAAGCCATGAGGTATGATAAGGTTCATATGGGCATATGGGAACATGTTATTTTAGCACACTAGCACAGTATTACCCCAGCAGTATTCATGGTGTGCGTCTATGATATTATTTTTTTGTATCCTTTAAATTTTCAGGAGATAAAAGGAGGCCTCAGTTATCTATTTAAGGCAAAAAAAAAAATCATTTGTGAGTTTGAAACTCAGGACTGTACTGTAGAGCTGTAGGTTTTACTATTTTTGGTGGAAATTTCATATTTTAAATTCAAAACAATGATCCTTTCTCCAATTCTCTGAAAATAATTGCTAAAACAAACCAAGTTTGGATGAGGGACTACTGTCATGCATTTATGCATCTTCTGTTTTTTCCCACTTTTGGGCAACAAGGATGACCTTATGTGGTAAAAACTATTGGCTTACAGGTAGATCTCTCCGAACCAGGTTGTTCAGTCGTGTGAACTGGGAACTGTTTAGCTTCCAATTTAGCCACATGAAAGACTACAGAAGATTAAGATTTAGTCTGCCTTGTTCAAAAACGTGAAAATTAACTATAAATTCTTTTTCCAGTACTATTTTTATTCCACATGCCTGTCCACGACACAAGACCAGACATGCGTTGTTCTTATTGGACTTCTAGGCTTAGCGTGCTTTAAACTTCAGAGTTCAGACTGTGAACTGTGAAGCTTTACTCACAAAGTGACCAAATCTTACAGGGTGGACGAGGTCTTCACACAACACTTGCTACTCACTCTAAAAAGTTCTTAGGAATCTTAAATGGAATCGATACTGATACATGGAATCCTGCTACTGATTCACGTATTAATGTGCAATACAATTCAAGTGATCTTCCAGGAAAAGAAGCAAATAAGCAAGCTCTAAGAAAAAATCTTGGACTAGTGTCAGATTCTATGCGGCCACTGGTTAGTACTTTTTACGAATGTTCTTGGCAGTGATCAACTAATCATACATTGTGATTTAAGTTCTTTTTCCTTTCACCTAATCTCATATTATCATATAGTCATATGCTTAAATATGCATCTTGTATGGATAAATATTTGAACATTTTGTCACATTTAAATTATACTATTATATGCTCTTTCTGCTAATGTGATGTATTCTTTCTGCTAATGTGATGTATCTTACACTGTAGTACTGTACCATATATGATCTCATATGACTCGTCATTTGTTGCTAGATATCATAGTTAATTGTGAATCTTTGGTATTTACGTGTTATTGAATGATTTTATTGTGGTCTGGCAAGAGTCTTCTGCTCTAAATTTATCCGCTACTTTAATTTATTTTATAATGAAGTAACATTATTTCTTCTCTTTTTATTTTTGTTGTTACACCAAACATGATGGAATTTTTTGTAGGAAGAATATTTTGTGATTTAGTCCATTGCTTTTTGATATAAGTATATAACACTGTTTATGAACAGTTACAGTATATGTTGTTCTCTACAAGAATGCTTCCATCTTAATTCTTGTTTCAGGTCTTAGTAACTGCGTAGATATGGGTTATTGAATGTTATTTGTTGACGCCTTTGGGTCATTGAAGAAAATGTTATTTGTTGACATAATCATGTTTATAGTTGGAAATTGAGATTATTACACAGCCTCTGATTTACTTTCTATTTTGGGGACCAGGGATAAACTGCTATGTTTCTTTCTCATTTTTTTTTTTTTTTGGTCTTTATTTAGTCTCCAACCATCTTTTCCTTTCTCCTCTTTTCTTCTAATCCTTCTCCTATATACATCGTTTTTTTGCTACTAGAGCCAATTAAACATCTAAGATATCTCAACATCCTATAAATTTTTTAGTCTGTTTTCTCCTTACCTAATTTGTATTCAACTATTCATAGTTGCAAATAGTTGTCGTCTAATGTGTTAGGATTTGCAATCCAAGTCCCACATTGAAAAAATAACAAAGTGGTGTCTTGCTTATTAATGTCCACCAACTCCATTAGTATGAGGCCTTTTGGAAAGGTGCCCAAAAACAAATCCGTGCGGACTAGGCCCAAGCAGACAATATCATACTAATGTCAGAGTCCAGGTGGTGTCGTGGGGCCCAACAAGTGGTATCAGAGTTGATGATTCAGTCAGGACAAATGCAAGCAATGCAGAGCTAATGGTGGCTTAGAGTGCAGTGGCTCAATGGCCTAGTGTGTACAAGCCTTTGACAGTGTTGTGTGGGAGACCCTCTTTTTATGACCTTGTGATTTGAGAGATCTGCTCGGTGTCTTGTGTCGAAAGTCTTCCTGATATTGTGGCGGTCAAGTAGCGTGTTTCTTTGGGCAATAGCGGCGGTGCAAGATGGTCAGATGAGTTGTCGTTGGAGGGGAGGCCACAAGATTTGTGGTCCTTGGTTTGAGGGGAGGATTGTTAGGGTTTGCAATCCAAGTCCCACATCGAAAAAATAACAAAGTGGTGTTTTGCTTATTAATGTCCACCAACTCCATTAGTAGGAAGCACGGGGATGGCTTCCCAGCCAAGGTTCCCGTACTGGGGACGGCTATGGTACGGGGACGGTGCGGGTTCGCCTAGAAAACGTCCCCAAGATGTTTTGGTCACGGTGGGTACGGCTGGATCTTAGTGGGGACGTGGAGGTGGGGGGATGGGGACGTATCGGGGACAGGAAAGGAGCAAATCTGTCGTCCCCAAGTGTCGTGAGTTAGGGTTTTAAAGAAAGGGGAAGGGGGAAAATCTAGGGTTTTAAAAAAATGTTATCTGAGTTCTCTCTCCACTGACTAGCTACCACCACTAGACGGTCGCCGGATCTATCTGCCCCCTCCTCCGGTTTTTCCGGCGTTGCTCGCCAACCACCACTCTATTTGAACTTCTCCCTTTCTTTTCTCATTCTCTGTTCGAACTCTGAAGTTCGAGCTCCTTGTTGACGATTGAAGCCCATTGGCCAGTCGGTCACCACCTTCTTTGACGGCTGGAGCCCACCGGCGACCACCGCGTCTTTTCTTCTCTCTCTCTACCTTGTCTCTTCTGCTGCTTCTTCCTTTCTAATGGAGTAAATACGTGTTTTTGCTTTTCAAAAATGTACTTTTTCCTCCTCATTTAATGGGGAAATGCCTACATTTAATGAGTTCAGCTTTTCAAATTTTTTACTCCAATATTTATTAAATGTGTTTTGCCTTTTTCTTTTCTTGACTTTTCTTTCTCCCACTAGTTGTGTGAGTAGAGGTTTTGTACCAGTCTTATTTTTTTAACTTTTTTTTCTTTTCTTTTTTTATTTTAGAACTTTATTTTTCACTTAATTTAAGACATAAAATTAAAATTAATTTCTCTTTTTATGATGTATATGTGACTTTTGTATGATTTTTTTTAAAAAAATATACATTTTTATTGCCGTCCCCAAGCCGTACCCGTTTTTAGAAATTTTCAATTTGCCGTTTTCCGTCCCCGTTTCCGTTTTTGACCCCGTATCCGTCTCCGTGCTACCTACCTTTTGAGAAGGTACCCAAAAACAAATCCGTGCAAGCTAGGCCCAAAGCGGACATTGTCAGAGTCCAGATGGTGTCGTGGGGCCCAACATAATGAAAACATAACTTGCTGGTTGAGTGGTTGTAGTATACCACAAATTCAAGACCATAGTTCTTTTTTTTTCCTGCTCCCCCCCCCCCTCCCGCGTTAAATGTGAAATATAATGCAGTTATGTGATTGAACTTTTATTGCCAAGGCAACAACCTTGATTTCAGTCATTATGATGAATACAGTTCAAGTGTTCAACATGCAAGGTCTTTTTTTTTTTTTTTTTTATTGCAACAGCTGATTTAATTTTTTGTTGCACAGGTTGGTTGCATAACAAGGTTGGTTCCACAAAAGGGAGTACACCTAATAAGACATGCTATATATCGAACAATAGAGCTTGGCGGGCAATTTGTTCTTCTTGGTTCCAGTCCTGTGCATCATATTCAGGTTTTTTGTCAGTGATGAAAATGCAAAATTTTCTGGTATTATTTTTCTCAGTGAAATGCCAATTTTTACAGGCATATCAATTCAAGATACTTGAAGCAACATAATCTGTTGCAAATGCCTATCATGAAATGCCTTGTGTTGTTTAATTGTTGACATTGAAATGTAGAAGCTGTGTCCAATCAGTCATAGCAGGCAAGAAGCCTTTTGGTTTGCGTCTTTAAGTTTAGTTTGAATTTATTATTATTATTGTTATTATTTTGTCTACCAATGTCTGAAAACTGCACAGTAGAGGTGGGCACTGGTTAGGGAAGCCAGCTCAAAATTATGATCTGGATAGCAGATCACCCGTAAGGAGTGAAGCACTGAAGGCTATTCAAGATATAAATAACTGAAAAAAAAATGTACAAGAATTAGCACACCTTCAAGATTCCACCTTCCAGACTTTTGTTTAGGTCTTTGCTATCATAGTTGTCCTCGAATTTCAAGAGTTATATCATTTTAATACCGAGGTGTAGCATCACTGCATCGATTACCTATGACTTCTGTGCTTTGTTCAATATTGCATTAATGTATATCCTTTGTTATCTTTCATCTATACAGAGAGAATTTGAGGGCATTGCGAGCCAGTTCGAGAATCATGATAATGTTCGGTTAATACTAAAGTATGATGAATTACTTTCTCGTTCAATTTATGCGGCATCTGATATCTTCATCATTCCATCCCTATTTGAGCCATGTGGATTGACTCAGGTAAATTTGAATTTTGGTGTTGCATCCAATATCAATAACTTCTTTTCTGGAGGTTTTTGGCTTCTTCTTTGCCTTTTTTTCATTTTTTTGATCACATCTAGCTCTCTAGGGTTTAGGGGAATGATTTTGAGTAAGATGTACTATACTTGAATGTAAGAGTTTAGTTTAAGACTGGATATGCTAAGCTAAGCCTTGTGAACACTAATTGATTTATGATTTTATGGTTAATTATACAACTGAACTTGAGTCTTGATTATAAGGTTTTTTCATGAAAATCATCCAAGTGTTTTTTGTTTGGTTGACCAAAACCACTCTATTCATTTCGATTTCCATTGTTGGGCCTTAGAAATTAGAATGTTCTCGTTATCAAGCAAGCTGATAAGCCCGACCGCCGGGGTGGGGGGGGGGGGCATAAGACTTGCCTGCCTACCATTCGGATCTTACAATTCTATAATCCAAAAACACGACCGATCCTTACCTTAGGTAGAATCTTACAAGTTTGTAGGATCTTACTGTTCTAATGGAGAAAAAAAATTAGTGACAAGATCATGATACAATTCTATGATCTGACGATTCGATCATAATCATCATACATGCAACTATAATTTAACGCTAAAAACCATGGGTCTAACATTTTTTTATTAGTCATTAGATCATAAACACATATATCTACAAATATGTAGCAATTGTTCCTAAAACATACAACAGCGATATATATTTTCTTACTTATGACTTGGAATATCGAGTTCATGTTTTAAAAAGCTTTGCATATATTCGATCACTGTGTTTTGTGGCTTAAAACTATCTGTAAACTTAACACGACTTAAAATTTGATTTTATGTGAGCAAAATGATATCTTTTTGATGTGGATTTTGATCCCAATTATGTGTGGGTTATGGAAATTAAGCAAGAAAACTCAATATTTATAGATATTGATTGAAAAACAAAGAAAAAAACTAAGGGATTAAACTAAAAAGAAGTTGAAAATTTGACTAACTAATGAGTGGGGTGAACCTCACAATCACGAGTTAGATATGATAGGCTGATAGCATAATACAAGGATGATCCTTGGTTGGATTTTGGCTTTCTCGGCACTCAATCACTCTTTCTCGGAGTTGATTACAATTTGCAAACAATAGCTTCAAAAAGTCTAAAATTCTGATTTTCTTACAAACATGAAAACTCTCTACATTGATGTTTATTAGCAAGCCTTTTATAGGAAAAATGAAACTACTTACACCTAGGTGATAAAAAAAAAACTACTTACACCTAGGATCCTAGTCATGCAATCAAGAAAACTATTCTAATTATTACTTATTAAGACTAAACAACAAAACATTACAACTCCAGTGCCAGGAAAAAAACTTTGATTATAGTTTTGTGCAGTGCGCTTCTTTTATCACGATCACAACCTGTTTTTGGTACCTAAATTTTCCTTACCCCCGCCCCTCTCTCCCTACCCATTAGTAACTTTTTATTGAAGTATTTCGAGGGATAGGCAGCAGTATATGCTACTCTCTTAATCAAGTGAGATTTGGAGAAATCAAAGGAAGAACTCTCAAATGAAGTGCAGTTACATGCTTCAGTGGGGTGTTGACTAATTTAGATTTTAGACCATCACATAGACTCACTGTTTCACTTGCTTTATGATTAATAGAATTTGATTTTTCTTTTTTCCATCAATGGTAGTTAAAAAATAACTGATTGTATCGAACCTGTTGCAGATGATAGCAATGAGGTATGGTGCAATACCTATTGCAAGAAAGACTGGTGGCTTAAATGACAGGTAGTCTTTTTGTTTAGTTTGGAATTGATGTATCGGCATTGGGTTTTATGTTTGTCAAACAATAATTGTTACTTTGTAAACTTACAGTGTTTTTGATGTTGATGATGAGACTGTTCCATCTCAGTTCCGGAATGGATTTACCTTCATCTTACCTGATGAACAGGTAAGTGGGATGTAGGGCATTTAGTTGTAGATATTGATCTCTTTCAATGTTCATAAATGATAGTGCACCAGTACATAGTTTCCATATCGAGTGTTATTTTGGTTGTGAAACAAATCTTTCAATTCTGAAATTTGTCATTTGTTTTTTAAATTGGGCAAATCTGTTCAGGGTTTGAACAGTGCTTTGGATCGTGCAATAAAGTACTACAGAAATGACAGAGAGAGTTGGGAACAGCTTGTTGAGAAGGTTATGAATATAGATTTTAGCTGGGATTCTTCAGCTGAGCAGTATGAGGAACTTTATGCTAAGTCGGCTGCTAGAGCAAGGGCTGCAAACCGGGTCTGATCTCTTCAATTGTCGTACAAGCTGTCTAAAAGTGGTTCAAAAAGGACATTTTACCATTTGAGTCCATCTTGGGTATGTTGACTTGTGACAATGTCACACTCACACCCTTTGGGGGTCCATATTGGATTATTGGAGAGTGGTTTTTGGGTTTGCATTTATTAGACAATACAAAAAATCCTTGGGGATTACTTTAATCCGTGTATTGTGCACCTGGGTGCACAATGAACACCGGGCTTGCACTTGCATTTAAAAAAGAATATTCATGTTATGCATTTAGAACATTTATATTGAGCATTTAGAATATTCACCTTTTATATTTAAATTACTTAATTTTATTAAAAAAGTTTTCTAAAAGTAAAATATGAATGTTCTAAATGCATAGCATAAAGATTATATAGCATAAATGTTGTAGTTTAAATGCATGTGCATGGTGATCACCATACACTCAGATGCGGGAAAAAATCAGAATTTACTAGGGAGGAAAACTCTATTTTGTCTTCTCAGGAAGATTATTCTTGATGTAGCATGCTCTTGGCTTATTTTGACGCCTTTTTTGCCTTACAAAAGACGAATGCTCGCATTGTACATGTATAGATTAGTGATTCGAATCATACTTGAATACCAATATGTGTAGATTAGTCATTAGTGGCATCTGATCAGTCTGTCATGAGACATGGTTCATCCCAATTTGTATAGCAAATTGTATATAATATTCTATGTAATGAGATTGAAATTTTAGTACTCATTTTGCATTAATTTTTTTTACCATCATTGTAATTTATAGTGGAAGCCATTGTGATCACATAATCAGCTTATTAACGTGGTTTGTACTTTTCTTATACAGAGTATGACATTATATAGCTATAAAAAAAAATCCAAAAACACCAATAACCACAGCGATATCAAACGAGTCATTAGTTTTTTATTTTTAGTTTTTTGTTTAAAAAAAAAAAACTAATAAGATAAAACAATACCGAACAAGCCCCTAAGTAACATTACTATTAAAAGGACGTCATCCGTTCGAACAAAGTCCACTTTAAGATCAATTATCAGTATATCACATTAGTTTGTACGAGTACATGACATACTGTGAAAACGTCTAATCCAAGATTTTGCCGCCAAATATTTGTACTTGTACATCCCACTTATCTTGTAATGTATCTAATTATCTATATTTATATCTATAATAATATAATATATACTAAAATAAAATGAAGATGACATCATCCATATTTCATAAAAGGACATGTGTCATGCTCTCTTTCAATATTTTTCCTTCAAAAACTACATTAATTATTCTTATATTTTCAATGTTATATTTTAATTAATTTAATTAATATTTTGATTAAAAGATTTTATAAGCCTAATCTATCTATCATATATAACTCTATAACTATAATTATATATATATACTAAAATAGAGTATGCTTACATCATTCAGTACACATGTCATTATTTTATGCAATTGTTGGTGTTATGTTTGACTTAATACTCCTACCATCTTTTAATTTTCTAAAAGTTTTCTTTTAAATCTTCAAAAAAAAAAATGTCTAGAATCATAGTTTTGACCATTATTTTGCTTTATTTTATAAAAAAAATGTTTTGTTTTAAAATTATTATTAAGATGAAAATTACTTATTATTTTATAAAATTGATAAAAAAAAATTGTGTCAACCGTGCATCACACGGGCATCTAATCTAGTATACTATATACTAAAATAAATGTGTTGTTTAAGTCATTATATATGTGTCAATTTATCACTAAAAAATTTCCCTCCAAACTTAATTGATGATGGTTTTTTTTTATTTGCCAATTTTTATCATCTCACAAGTTTCAATGTTTGACAAAATCTTTCTTTAAAATTAATATGCTTACTTCATATTTTGTACATATAAATAATGTTTACCCTTTTAAAAAATTATACGGAGTAAAAAATATATTATCTAAATTGTACAAGCACGAGACTAACATAGTGAACGATATAATACAATCTACATGTCTTGAATGCAAACATTTTATCCAGATTAGGAGTTTAGCACAAAATGAGAATCTAATTGAAAAAAACTCAGCCATTTTATAGAACCTTGGTGGTCAATGGCATGATTTCGGTACAAAAATAAGATTGTGAGACCCTATTTTTTGACTTATTTTTATTTATTTAAACTTATTCATTATATTATGTCAGAGTTAAACCTTATTATATTTACTTAATTAAACGTATTATAATTAATTTAACTTTGTATATATATATATATATTAAAAACAAAAATACTATAAAAAAGAATAGACAATGTATTCATCCATGAATAATTTTGATCAAACACATTTACATTGATTGAAGCACCAAAATGAACAAACTATTTACTTCACTTGCCAGGAACAAAGTTAGTGGCATAGGCCCAAGCATTGTTGTTAACTGGGTCAGCCAAGTGGTCCGCTAAGTTCTCAATTGGGCCTTTTCCAGTCACAATGGCCTGCACAAAAAACCCAAACATTGAAAACATTGCCAACCTTCCATTCTTAATCTCCTTCACTTTCAACTCCGCAAATGCTTCCGGGTCATCCGCTAGGCCCAATGGGTCAAAGCTCCCACCCGGGTAAAGTGGGTCAACCACTTCCCCAAGAGGCCCACCCGCTACACGGTACCCTTCAACCGCTCCCATTAAAATAACTTGACAGGCCCAAATAGCAAGAATGCTTTGTGCATGGATCAAGCTTGGGTTACCCAAATAGTCCAGCCCACCTTCACTAAAGATCTGTGAGCCCGCTTTAAACCAAACGGCCTCACCGAACTTAACCCCATTACGGGCCAAAAGCTCCGGGAAAACACAGCCCAATGCGCCCAACATGGCCCATCTACAATGGATCACCTCAAGCTCACGGTTCTTGGCAAATGTTTCCGGGTCGGCTGAAAGCCCAGCAGTGTCCCAACCATAGTCACCAGGGAATTCACCAGTTAAGTAAGATGGGGCCTCACCTGAAAATGGGCCCAAGTACTTAACACGGTCTGGGCCGTACCATGGGCTGCCTGATGAGGCTACTTTGGGCTTAGCCGCGGATTTTCTCATGGTTACTCTTCCCTCCCCAAGGATTTCGGAGGCGGTTGGGCCCAACTTGACCGCCTTTCCGGCTAGGGAAGGGGAGGAAAGAGCCATTGAAGAGGAAGCCATTTTAAGTGAAGAAAAGAGAAAAGTATGTAATTAAAAGTAGTAATGTAGTTAGGATGATGAAGTAAAGGTTTGATGTTTGAGTAGTTTTTATACACAAGGGAATTGTGGCATTTTAGTAATTAACAAAGGGATGTCATATTTTTTTGATGTATAGAGAGCCACAATAGCGATTATGAGAATCGATTACTGATCTCCTGAAATCAAAAAAGAAGCTCTTACCACCTTAGTTATCCGAATGAGATATCATTCATATCTTTGACTTTAATTATTTAGTTTAATTTCATTGCATGAGAAGATTATTGGAATATGGTGTAGTCCTAGTTGGCAATGTTTAAGCCATGAAATGAGATGATATTAGAAATTATTATACCAAAACGTTGCTGGCAAATGTGGTGTGGACACATGGAAGATATGGGATAGGATTAATCCATTAGAAATCTATTGATATTGGACTTACGTTTACAATTTACAAGTCACAGCAAATTAAAGAATAGCAATCTTCCCCAACGCACCTACCAATAATGCACCATGCGGGCATGTAGCCAGTACTCGTGATACAAGAAATATGCTCCATTAAACAAACAAAATTTGTCACAAACAAACTTTTATAAGCAACTTTTTAAGAGAAAATTTCATGGCAATTGACAACCTTCACCATAATTTCCTTGCGATATTAGACCTCAAAGCCTTTTTCTTATGAAAAAATTCGATCACAACAGTTGGTCACAAGGCATTGAACACTTTTAAGTGTAAGGATTGCATATGTCCTGAAAACAATATATATATGTAGGGTTGGGTTCCGGTGAGAAATTTCTTATCGTGAGAAATGTGAGAAGAGATAAATATATCAAATATAACCTAAAGATACATTGATTAACAACTATAGATACATTCAAAATATACTATAAATACATTGAATAAAAATACATTGTTTTTATGCCATAGATACATTGACTCCAAACAATAGAAGGAGTAAGGAGGGAAAATCAAAATTAATCTTAGCCATTCATTTGTTGATCAAAGGGTTGTGGTTGCTTCTCACCCTTCTCACCAAAACTACATTTCTCACATGAGCCTACTTCTATATATATATATATTGTTTTCAGGACATTGAATAGGAAACCTACCATTTTGCCAAGTATACATTGATGAAATTGTAATAAAATTGTTTAGGAAATGTTGATGAATTCTTTAAAAAAAAAAAAAGAGGAAATGTTGATGAATACCCTCCAAGGTGTGGAATCTACACTTTGCTTTTAATCGAATTTCTCCCTTAATTGATCATCGGGTTACCATGAAATGATTGATGAGATACAATAATGGAGAATTATACACTCTATGTGATCCTAAGAGTGTATCTTAAAAGACTTGTGTTTATAATGTGTTTAAACAACACCTAGTATGATTAGCTAGCTAGAAAATACCAAGTGCGCCGCTAACAAGTTGTTTTTGAGTGTATGATAATTTCTGGAATATTTGTTGTATTCAACAAGTGAACAAGATATGCCTATTTATAGGCACAACCTCAAGAAGAAAATCAGAAAAGATGATTGAATCATCACCATTAAACCCTTTATAAATCTGAATTCAACAAACTTGAATTGTGTAATTAACAAGCTTAAATGTCATTAATTTAACAATGCTAGCTCTTAACATTGTAATTAAGCTGTAATACGTAAGAGTATCCAAGGCAAAAAGCATCCAAGAACACGAAAAAACCGTAGCAGGATCCAGTGGAAAATCGCGAGTCGCGACCTACCTCGCAAGGTGCGACCAGGCTCACGACCTAGTCCTGCCTCGTTTCCTCTTTTTGGCTTACATCTTCCTCCTTTGTTCACATGTCCAAACCCATTTATGCATAAATGTTTCAACATAAATTAAGATGCAAGATTGTTATTTTATATCATTTCCATTTTTCTACAAAATGTGGGGTAGCATGTACTACCCTTAGTTAAGTTGTTACTCTATAGATCTGTTTCTAACTACGAATTAAAGTGGTATTAGTGACAGGTTTTATATTAGCTCTAAAACCATCACAACTTTATTTAATTTGAGATGTATAAGGAAATTTTTATTTTCAGGCAAAATTAAAGATGCCCCCCCCCCCCGGCATTGCTTATTTGTTTCATGTGTTTTAACCAGATCAAAGTTTGAAAAAAAAAAATCAAAAATGGGGTAAGACATAAATTTCAAGGTTTTAACCAGATCAAAATTGGTAATAAAATACTATTATGTTTTAACCAGATCAAAGTTTTAATCTTCAAATTTCATACCCCAATCCCTTCAATTGTTTACTTGATATTAGTGTGAAAGTAAAATTGGGAGTGCCAAAATCACTATTCGAATGAAGTTTATGATATGTTGTTACTTAGACTACCCATGACATGACAGGCCCGCATTCCTCGTGCACTAGAACAAGCAAAGCTAAAGTTGTGTCGTTTTTACTCGTGCCAAATCTATATCTATACTAATACTTTAAAACATGATTTGTTTGTGCCACGTGTTAACTTTTTGTAAATTCAATTTTAATTTATTTTATTTTTAAGATAAGCTTTCATTAGTTAAGAGAATTTTAGTATTAGGAGACACATTGTATCTTAATTTATAGAATTTTAATAATATTTTATGATCAACTTAATTTTATGGCTTTTGCTCATAACGAGAGTACTAGCTGACTGACTGACCCATCATGCTCATGTTAGACTCGTGTCAAGTTTTTAAAAATAGTATTCATGCACTGCCGGCCGAACTCGTGCCGTGCCGTGCCCATTTCACCCTCATACAAGCCGTTTTCTACCCGGGCACCTCTAGTTGGTCCCACACAAAGACATACACCTTTCAACATCAATCAATGACATTATTATTGTTATCCTATAACAACCCAATCATCCAATTGGCAAAATCTCATTGGTACAAATTACCTCATTCATAACATTTCAAATTTCTCTTTACTCTCTAGGAGATATATACTCCACTATATTGAATTGAATTTAATTTTAATTTTCATGTGATACAAATATCCAAAACTAATACTAACGGTAGTAAAGTAGCCATGTAAGCACCCAAAAATCCTAACAAAATATAATCATCCACAATCCTAAGCCAATAACAAAGAAGATAGTGATCCTTTTAGATAAGGACTTTTTTTCCCTTCAACAATACCAAATTCATATAAATATAACCCCTTTACACCCAATTAAAAACATCATCAACCCAATTAAACCCAACCCATCATTTTTACATCTTGTATTTGTGTTATATTTTTCCCTCTTAATCCAACCCAAAAAAAAACCCACTAATGGCTTCCTCATCAATGGCTCTTTCCTCCCCTTCCTTAGCCGGAAAGGCGGTTAAGTTGGGCCCAAATGCCTCCGAAATCCTTGGAGAAGGAAGAATAACCATGAGAAAATCCACCACTAAAAAGCCCAAAGTTGTCTCATCAGACAGCCCATGGTACGGCCCAGACCGTGTTAAGTACTTGGGCCCATTCTCAGGTGAGGCCCCATCTTACTTAACCGGTGAATTCCCGGGTGACTATGGTTGGGACACAGCTGGGCTTTCGGCCGACCCGGAAACATTTGCCAAGAACCGTGAGCTTGAGGTGATCCATTGTAGATGGGCCATGTTGGGCGCATTGGGCTGTGTTTTCCCTGAGCTTTTGGCCCGTAATGGGGTTAAGTTCGGTGAGGCCGTTTGGTTTAAAGCGGGCTCACAGATCTTTAGTGAAGGTGGGCTGGACTATTTGGGTAACCCAAGCTTGATCCATGCACAAAGCATTCTTGCTATTTGGGCCTGTCAAGTTATTTTAATGGGAGCGGTTGAAGGGTACCGTGTAGCGGGTGGGCCTCTTGGGGAAGTGGTTGACCCACTTTACCCGGGTGGGAGCTTTGACCCATTGGGCCTAGCGGATGACCCGGAAGCATTTGCTGAGTTGAAGGTGAAGGAGATTAAGAATGGAAGGTTGGCAATGTTTTCAATGTTTGGGTTTTTTGTGCAGGCCATTGTGACAGGAAAAGGCCCAATTGAGAACTTAGCGGACCACTTGGCTGATCCAGTTAACAACAATGCTTGGGCCTATGCTACTAACTTTGTTCCTGGCAAGTGAAATTGATTAAAAATAAATAAATGGGGTTGGTTGGTGTTCAATGGATGTACATTTTGTTGGTTAGAATTTTGTATTTTCTAATTCTATGCTTATGATGATGTAACAATGTTATCAACTTTTCAACTGTGAGGGTTGGTAATATTTTATTTTACATGAAATGAAATGTGGGTCTCTATCTATTTTTCTTTTGAGTTTCAATGTTTGTCTAATTTTATTTTTATTTATCTTCAATTAATGCGTATTTTTTGTTGTGAAAATAGTCTTATCTTCCACACTTTAAAAATTGATTTTAGCACCCTACCTTTACAATATGGACATTAAAAATTTATTAACCATAATACTTATTTAGTGGTGGCTTGGTGGGTAGTCTACCCGGTGGGTATGATAAGTTTTTTCTTTACACTATTAACCTATTTTAATATTGAAAGAGTCAAATTACAAGATAAAAATAAATAAACAATAACATAAATAAAGTACTATTCAAGCTTGCAAGATTTTAATTTTGGAAAATTAAAAAAGTAATTAATGGATAAATTAATGATTTTGGGAATATTGATTTAAACATGGGTTAGTTATTGATTTTAATTTTGGATACTTTTAATGCAAATATTGTAAATAAGGAATGAATCAGCTAAAAAGAGGAAAGTAATAGTGTAGTTCCATTTAACATATTCAATAAATGCATCAAAAATAATACCATAAAAATTGTAAAGAAATTTGAACCTATGACTTCTAGTACATGAAGTCATTTCCTTTACCACTACTAGCCTATTCAAATTTTATTTTGTTTATATTGAAAAATAAAATAATAATTTGAGGCCCTTTGATTCAGAGGCCCTGTGCGATCGTCCACCCCGCACTGGCCTAGAACCGCCCCTGAACTCCATGATCATTACTCCAAAGATGAATATATCTACCTTGGTTGTAAGAGTTCTCATATATGCAAACTCAACAAGGATAAGGGGAAAAATTCGAGGTTTAGGGTCTGTTTACTTCAGCTTAAATTCAGTTCAGCTCAGCTCTCAATTTTCTCTTATAAAATATTACTTTCAGTTGTATTCAGTTCAGTTCAGGATAATTCAATTTAGTTTAGCTGTATTCAGTAAACGGGGAACATGCCCTTGGTCTTTAACAACATGGTTATACCCTGTTTTTTGGACTGAATCAATCAGAATTTAACTGAATTAAACTAAGCTGGACTTTGGCAAAGCAATATTCAAGAAATGAAATATCAAGGGGAATTACAATTATAGGCTAATCTTTGGTAACCAAACAAGTACTAGAGTATGATTAGTGAAGAGGAATTACCTGGAGCAATGTAACCAATTGTGCCTTTGAATGCTGATGCAGTGGTACTGGCGCTAAAGGTGGGCACGGGCCGTGCCGGGACTGTAACGACCCATATTTTAGCAGCGTTGTTTTCGGAGAAAACAACAATACAGATCATTATTATCTAAAAACCTTTATTATCAGATTCATTAATTACAGCGGAAGCTCTAAACTTAATTCATATTATTCAAACAAACCATTAAATAATCCAAAAATTTTAAGATTCCAAAGTCCATTACTACTACAAAATAAGGAAAGTCTACTAATAATAATAATACAAAAGCTAGAAATGGTCATCAGGATAAACTACTAAGCTATCTTGCACACAATCCCAACCCTTGCGCAACTCAATTAGTCGTCACCTGTACCTGAAAAGGTTTTTGGGGTCCACAGTCAGTGGTGAGTAATTAGATTGTTCTACTTAATCAATAGAACACAATTAGGAATATAATAATCAAAACAGGTCAACCAAACAGTCAATCAAATCATCTAGGAAAGCATTCTTAAACAATAACGTTCAAGTACGCAGCGGAAAACAATCATAACAACATAATAACCGAGACCTTCCGAACTAACTTATTCAGTTCTAAACTTCTAGACACCACTAATGACCTTTCAGTTCTATTCAGTTCAGGTGCTAATCCGTGACCAGTCATATGCTCGTAGGGGAAACCTTAATTCTTCCCCAACTTTCCTTGCTCATGCCGGGTCAACCACGTTAGATCTACTTCCCGGCACTAGGATCAAGAACTGTCCCAAATCCGAAGATAGGACAGTGGCTTCGACTAAACCTATGTTCATGGCAACTTAAGCCACTAGATAGGCGGTCACTTCATAGTTAATCATCTTTTCCATATTACAATTTTGTTCTCAATTTTAGTTCACAACTCAATCCTTTAATGACACAACTTGACTTCTAATCAATTCTAGTCCAACTTAACTTGACTCAAAACTCTAGTCCAAGACTTGTACCACTCGACATTCACTAAATAAAACAACAATTAATTCAATTCCTTAAATAATCATATAAACCATTCAATCAATCAATTAAATAAATAAATAATCAAATAACTAACAATCATCAACAAATATTACTCAAAACATGATAAAAATCCTCATTTTTGTTACTTAATACCACTCGCCATTCATACCTGTCAAAACATCTTGGAATAATATTAGAAGCACTCGACAAACATGGTTAATCATCAATAAACAATTCAAAATTCATCCAGCATGATTCTAAGCAATTCTAAGTAATTCTAAACAATTCTATACATGATTAAACCTATTCTAAAAATTATATAACTAATCTATCCTACAGATTAAATAAAGCAATCTAATTACCTAATAATCTAATATTGATGGTGAATGGTGCGATCTTCAAAGGCTAAAGGTTGAACTTTCTTTGATGAATGTGTTTGAATTGATGAAGTGAATGAAGTATTTGTGTGGGGAAAAGGAGGAGTTTTTATTTGTAGTTTAGTTTTTAGAGATTAAGAATTATAGAAGTGGTTTCCCTTTTTGTGGTATGTTGGCCGTGTAGAAATACTAGGCAAGGGAGTAAAACAAACTCCTAAAATCTAGTAGAGAAAGTAGGAGGATAAAAATTAGATTTTTGGTTGGGGTCAAAATAGATGTGGTTTAGTAATTAAAGTAGGAAAAGAAAATATAACAATTAAAGGAAAATGAATAGGGGGCCGTGAGGTGGGCTGATGAGGGAAACATTGGGCTTGGCTTGGACAAATTTAAATAAAGATCTGGGCCATGGTTAACAGCTAGGCTCTCTAAAGTGCTAGATTAATAATTAATTAAATAATAATTAATTAAATAGTTAATTAATTAATTATTCAATCAATTAAATAAAAATTTAAAATAGCCCCAAAAATACGGGGTGTTACAGGGATGGCCCACATGCCTTGTGCCACTATGTGTCGTGTAATGACCCAGATTTTATCGGTATTTTGCCGGTATTCATGTGTATTTATGTTTGTTTATGTGCTAGTTCAAATTAACTTTTGAACTATTTATTTTAATTTTATATGAATAATTTCGATTTAATCGAAATGTTTATTTCTTAGTTTTTATTATTTACGTTAATTATTATTTAATTAATTAGAATTTTTATTATTTAATTTTCTAATTAATTATTTAATAATATTTTTGGGCTAAATCGATTATTGCATGATTAGTCGTGTAGATTTTGTAAATTAGCCCAATGGATCACGAGAGCCCATTTTTGAGCCCATTCAAGGCCCATGGCCGGTTTTCATGTGGCATGGCAAGGCTTGCCACTTGCCTTGTGTTCACACCTTAACTAACTCTATAAATAGGAGAGTTAGTGAGGCCCTTTGCTCATTTTTGGCCATCATAAGCTCTTGCCATCAATTTCAAGCACAAAAATCCCTCCCATTTGCTCTAGTGTCACACGCCATTTTTGGCTATTGCACCCATCCAAATTGTTCATCCAACTTTCTAATTCCAATCTTAAAGATTCAACTTCTATTGATCTTTAAGTAGCCTAAACACAATTTAAACACAACTATTTTATCCAAGATCGTTGGTTCGGGTTGGGTTTTGATCGTGCTCGTGTGGGTGTTCGTGGTGGTGACCGAGTGGTGTCGTGTTGAAGACCGTGCAAGGGTAGTGGTTCGTGTGGAACTGTGCAGCGGGCAGCCGTGCTGGGCAGCCGTGCCAAGTGGGTCCGTGGTGGTGCAGCAGCCGTGCAGTGGCCGTGTGGGTGTGCCCGTGCTCGTGCGATTGAGGCCGTGCCGTGTGTGCCGTGTTAGTGCCGTGTTGGTGCTTGTTTCCGGGCAGCAACTTTTGTGTGTTGAATTGTGTGTAATCTTCAATAAGGTAACATACTAACTCAACTTAATTGGTATACTATGTTTATAGTATGAATTAAATGCATGTTTGGGTTGTTTGATGATGTTTATTCATGATTTTGTATATGGTTTGTAATCTGATTTTTAGATGGATTTCATGATGTTTTAATGGTGGTTTTTATGATTTTAAGATTGAATTTATGTTGTTTCGAAATCATGAAGATTGGGTTAAATTTTGATGAATTTTGGATTATTGGTAGTAGTATTTTCGTATGGTTTGATGATTGATCATGCGTGTGTTTTTGATGAGTTTGGATGAGTTCTTGGTTGAAGATCTTGAATCTTGATTGAGTCCTTGATTGAAGATCTTGAATCTTGAATGAGTTCTTTATGAGTTCTTTATGAGTTCTTTGAGTTCTTTATGAGTTCTTGATGAGTCTTTATGAGTTCTTGAGGAGTTCTTTAAGTTTCTTGGATGAGTCTTGAAAGTTAAAGAAAAGGATTAGGAGTTAAAGAAAGTTAAAGATTGGGATTGAGTTGATTAAAGAATGAATAAAGATTAATGAATGATGATTGGTTAGACTCAAGAATAAGGCTAGAGGCAGTTCTTGAGAATAACTTCGATGTTTTAGCTAGTTAATTTCGAGAATCAAGGCTTTAGGCAATTCTTGGACTTAATCTAGTTATGTTGGGTAATAAAGATGGTAATATGATTAAGTTGATTAAAAGATTTAATTAATTATTTAGCTTGATTTCATTTTTAGACGCCTGATACTTGAGTAAGATTCATTGTATTCGGGTTAAGACGTTGCCCCTATTCCATCCGCGGTATTGGGATAGTTGGAGTCATACTGTGTGATCTTTGTGAATTTCCAGTAAGATTGGTTTCACGAGACATGGATTTCCAGTAAGATTGGTTTCATGGGGTTTGGGAGTAAGATTCTCAAATCCGAGCATAGTAGAAAGTTCGAGCGCGTAAGATGCGTTCGTACGAGCACAGTCCGGTCTAGAAATTGAATGATTGCGCCAAAGATAGAGCTAGGTTGGATGTCAAGTTGAGTCGAGTTGAGGTTACAAGTTTGAGGGTGTTCTCGTGTCTTTTTGGGATTTAATCGTGATGATTGGTGTTTAATTTATGCTATGCACATGTGTGTTCCCATTAGGGTGAGTCAGTTATGTTACTCGCCACTGATGGTGGACTGTTGTTGTATTTTTCAGGTACTTCAGATGATGATGCTCTTGCCTAGTTTTGGGTTGGGCGAGCGACGTTCTTTCTTTTGGTTACCTGTTGTATTTACTGTTTTCGTAGTATTAGTAGTGATAGTTTGTTTAGATGCTACTCTTTAGATTTTGGACTTTTATATGTTGTTTAAAGACTCTGACATGTAGTTGGAGTGAACTCGTATTTTAGTTGTTATAGTTTGACTTTTGGATTTAGTATGTACAAACTTGTGGGTACTTGTATACTTTTGGTTATTAATGATAATCTTTTGAGGTTTTAGTTTTATTTCCTAAGCTTGAAGTTGTAGATTTTAACTACTTGACTCGTTGGTTTCTTCCGCGCCGATTTAAGCGAGTCGGGTCGTTACATGTCGTGTCTTTAACGGGCCAAGAAAAGTTCGTGTCGTGTCGGGCTCATGCCAAGTTATAAAATATAAGGCTCATGCACGGCCCGACCCACGTGCCGTGTCGGGCCGACTTGTGCCGTGTCATCGTGCCTTATACTAATTTTTATATATTATGGATTTTTAACCAAAATGAGTTTGCCAACGTGCGGGCCGGCCCGTCGTGCTCGTGCCAGGTTCGTGCCAAACTTTTAAAATGTTTTTCATAGGTGGCCCACGGTCCACTAGTCGTGCCTTCGTGCCGTGTCGTGCTCATAGCGGGCTCGTGCCGTGCGAGTTGGCTCGTGTGCCGGCCCGGCCCATGCCCAGCTCTAGATACTGCTATGACCACTGGAAAGATGAACACCTAATATTCGAGTTGTTCCGAAATCCCTAACATGGGCCTCCCAATCTCCATCCAAGAGAGTATTTGAAGGCTTCAAATCATAGTGAATTATTGGAAAGTCATAGCCAGAGTGCAAGTAAGCCACTCCTTTGGCTATCGAGATAAGAACTTCAACATTCGAGATAGTTTTTTTTACATTGAAAAAAAAATAATGATGGATGTATTATATTGTAAGGTTCTTCACAATTATAATGTTAATATGTGTTACGGTTTAGTTTTTTTTTCTTATTCTATTATTTCATATAATTTTTTTTAAAATGAAACTAAAGAAATGCAAATTTATAAATAAGTGCAATGTTGTTTCTTAGATTATGAAAAACTCCTAACTTGGAGTGATTTCTATTGATCATTTTTATAGAGGTTACAAAGGAAAATAGTTTGTTACAATAATATTCTCAACAATATTTTGTTGAAAAAGTCTCCTACTTTGGTGGTGAGAATATTTGGAGAAATATTCTCTATTACACCCCCGCAGTCTTAGCGGTAGGTGGACGTACGCTAAGACTGGTTCTAAAATCCAAGAATAATTCGCGTGACAATCCTTTGGTGAATATGTCAGTAAATTGATGTCGAGAAGGTACATGTAAAACCCGAACTTGCCCTAATGCCACTTTTTCACGAACAAAATGTATATCTAATTCAACATGTTTGGTGCGTTGATGTTGGACTGGATTTTTAGATAAGTAGACCACACTTATATTATCACAATAGACAATTGTAGCATGTCGGAGTGGGCAATGTAACTCAAGTAGGATATTACGAAGCCAACATGCCTCAGAAACGACATTGGCGACGCCTCGGTATTCTGCTTCTGCACTAGATTTGGAGACTATGTGTTGCCTTTTGGATGACCAAGATATGAGATTGTCACCCAGAAAGCAACAAAAGCCAGAAGTTGAGCGACGTGTGTCAGGACAGCCTGCCCAATCTGCATTAGTATAGGTAGTCAATCGTGTAGGAGCAAAGGGATATAAGTGTAACCCATGATCAATAGTGCCCTGAACGTAGCGTAAAATACGCTGCATTGCAATGAGATTCACGGGGGTTCTGCATGAATAGGCACACCTGTTGTACCGCATAAGCTATGTCAGGGCGAGTGAAGGTGAGATATTGAAGTGCTCCGGTAAGACTGCGATATAAGGTAGGATCTGAAATAGGTGGTCCGGAAGCTGCACTAAGCTTGGATTGTGTGTCCACTGGTGTGGCTGCAGGTTCACAGTTGCTCATACCTGCGCGCTCTAATATTTCCCGAGCATATTTCTGCTGATTTAGGAGTATGTGAGAGGGAGTGCGAGTAACGAAAATGCCAAGAAAATAGCTGAGGGGGCCCAAATCTGTCATCGGGAACTCAGTTTGTAGTTGTGTGATGAAGAAAAGACGTAGGCGATCAGAAGAGGTGGCTAATATGATGTCATCAACATATAATAGGAGGTAAGCCATATCGGAGCCATTGTGGTAGATGAAAAGTGAGTTGTCACTTTTGGAAATTTTAAAACCCAAGTGAAGTAGAAAATTTGCAAATCTTTGATACCACGCACGAGGGGCCTGTTTGAGGCCATAGAGAGTTTTGCGAAGCAAAGAAACATGAGTTGGATTTTTCGGATCAACAAATCCTGGAGGTTGATGCATGTAAAAGGTTTCCTTAAGGTCACCATGAAGGAATGCGTTTTTAACATCCAATTGATGAATGCTCCGTTTGTTAACCATGGCCAAACTGAGAACAGTTCGAATGGTGGCTGGTTTGACAACTGGACTGAAGATTTCATCGCAATCAACACCAATTTCTTGAGACCTGCCATCACAAACAAGTCGAGATTTGTGCCTTTCAAGGGCACCATTAGATTTATATTTATGACGGAAAAGCCACATACAATTAATTGCATTCACCCCCGGAGGTCTAGGAACCAACACCCAAGTCCCAATTTTAATAAGAGCACTATGTTCGTCGCGCATTGCCGCATTCCAATTTTGGTCATGTAAAGCATGTTTGTGATTTTTGGGTATTGGTGATTTTTGTAGTGATGAACTTGTGATGGCAAGGGCATATTTTGGGTTTGGTTTGATAATGCCATGTTGCAACCGAGTTTTCATTTGTGGTGAGGTCGGATCGGCATGGGATAAGCGGGTGTGTTTGGTGAGCTACTTTGCCGAGGTGGAGATTGATTGTGCATAGGGGGAGGGGGTCGTTGTGATGGGCCAAGGGGAGAGTTTTGATGTGTTGAAGATGTGTTGTAAAGAAGTGAATGTTTAAGGAGGGGAGAAGTGTCTTCGCTACACAAAAATTCATAATCATGAAGTGAATATTGGGCCAAATTTTTGTATGGAAAAGTGGATTCATCAAAAGTGACATGTCTAGAGAAAATAATCTTATTAGTTGACAAATTGAGACATCTATATCCTCTATGATTTTGGGGGTATCCTAAGAAAACACAAGGTGCCGATTTTGGAGTTAATTTGTGAGGAATAGTGGCCGCTAAGTTTGGAAAACATAGGCAACCAAAAACCCGAAGATGATTATAGGAAGGAATTTTGCGGAATAAAGCTTCCAATGGAGTTTTAATTTGAAGTGTTTTAGTAGGCAGTATGTTAGTGAGGTAAGTAGCAGTTTCAAGTGCATATGGCCAAAAGGAAGGAGGTAGGGAGGCATGAAATAGTAAAGTACGTTTGACATTATTTAATGTGCGAATCATGCGTTCGGCCTTGCCATTTTGGGAAGAAGTGTGAGGACGTGAAAAGCGGAAGACAAGTCCATGGGTATTAGAGAGATTATGAAACGAAGTGTTATCAAATTCACGTCCATGGTCACATTGAAAAGTTTTTATGTTACGTTCAAACTGTGTTAGAACATACTGCTTAAAATTAAGAAATGTGGGGAAAGCTTGAGATTTGAATTTTAGGGGATAGGTCCACACATAGTGAGTATAATCATCAAGCAGAATTAAAAAATATTTATGACCATTAACACTAGGAATAGGGGAAGTCCATAAATCGGCATGAATAATGTCAAAAGCACAACTTGTATTAGTAATTGAATTTAAAAACGGAAGTCTAACATGCTTTCCAAGAGGACAAGAATTACAGCAGCTGGAGTTAGGCTCCTTATTGTAACTAATGTGATTATTATTTTTTAGAAAACTTAAAGATGACACGCCGGGATGGCCTAAGCGATTATGCCAAGTTGATGATGAGAGTGTTGTGAGGGCGGTTGGAGGACAATGAGAGGAAGATTTAGTGGTGACTGGATAGAGATCTCCGGAACTATTGCATCTTGTCAGAATTTGGCCCGTGCGAAGATCCTTCACAGAGAAACCATCAGGGTCAAATTCAATGGAAACAAAATTGTCAGTAGTGAACTTACGGACAGATATTAAGTTTTTAACCAAATTAGGTGCACAAAGAACATTATTGAGAATTAAATTTTTATTTGGAAGGGTGGCATGACCATAACCAATAATAGGAATCCGATGACCATTGCCAACTAAAATATTATTATAAGTGCTCGAATTAAAAAAGGGTGAGAGTGTACCGGGGTTATGAGTCATATGTGAAGTAGCTCCAGAATCCATGTACCATCCATCATCAGGACTTGGAAGACTCATTGACGAGAAAGCCTGACCCAATTCTGTGGGAGTCATAGGCAGTCCGACTTGGTAGGCTTGTGGCGAGGAGGTGTGTTGCGGAGCAGCCCCAAGAATGCCATTGTTGGTGGTAGTATGGCGTGTTGTTGTATTGCCAACGGTGGGATACGGGCATGGGGGCACAGCCCAGCCTTGCTGCGGATGTTGCTGTGGGTAGGACCACTGCTGCGAATAGGGTGGTGGCCAGAATGGCTGCTGTCCAGCCCAAGAAGAATACTGCTGTCCGTGGTGGTGGTTGTGCCCACGTCCTTTGTTGTTATTTCGACCACGACCCGAGCCTCTGCCGCGACCCCTTCCACCACCGTGTTGCTGATTCGACACAGAGGTATGCTGGGAAGAAGATGGGTCTTATATTGATGATGCAGTAGGAGCGGCAGATTGTATTAGCATAGCGTGACCGGCGGGTGCGGTGGGGGTTTCTTTGGCAGCCTTGCGTGACTCCTCCAGAAGAAGGCGGGAGCGAGCGGTCTCAAACGAAGGAAGAGGATTAGACTTTGAGATCATTTGAGCGACCCCGTCATAGTTGGTATCAACGAGACCGGCAACAAGACGTAGAACCAGTTTGGACTCAAGAATTGGTTGATCAACATTTGCAAGTTGGTCTTTTAATTCCTTTAATTATTTACAATATGCTGAAATGTCAGTAAAGTGATGAAGATGAATGGAATTAAATTGATTTTCAAGAAATATTGCCCGAGTGTGTTTGTTATCTTAAAAAATATTTTTGAGTCGGTTCCAAGTTTCTTGTGCGGTGGCTCCCCTGTATAAAACGGTGTTTCGAAGACCCAACGAGATGGTGTTGTATATCCACTTTTTGACAATTGAATCGAGACGGTTTTGGGTGGACTCAGAAATATTAGAGGGGCGAGGAATTGTGGGATCGATATGGTGAAGCACATTGCAAGACAAACAATGGATCTCAAATAATTCAACCCAATTTGCATAATTACCTTTTTCACGGTCAAGAATTTCAGGAACTTCGTTCTTGATGTTGCTAACGGTGTAGGCGGGATGAAATTCAGTGGAGGAGGGCGGTGGATTGGGTGGTGCGGGATTTTCAGGTGGTGGATTTGGAGGGGAGTTGTTGTTGGAGTTGTTGGTAGCCATGGGAGCCGTGATATGTTGGGTTGAAGAAGGAGTTTGGTTGAAGAAGAAAGTTTTACTACGTAAAACAAAAAAGTGGAGTTTTCTCCTTTTTTTAATTTTTTATTTTTATTATGAAAATGTAGAGGATGCAACCTAAGGTTGTGATACCATCTTAGATTATGAAAAACTCCCTAACTTGGAGTGATTTCTATTGATCATATTTATAGAGGTTACAAAGGAAAATAGTTTGTTACAATAATATTCTCAACAATATTTTGTTGAAAAAGTCTCCTACTTTGGTGGTGAGAATATTTGGAGAATATTCTCTATTATTGTTGTTATGGTTAGTATTAATATTTTAAAGTAATTGTGTTGTATTTTTTTTTTTTACTTATGCAAAATTAGGTTGTAGTATGACCTTATGAAAGTGGTGCATCCGTGCATACATGTTGTAGCATAAATAAATGACGTCGGAGTGCTACATCATGCATCCTTTGCACAAGGTTGAAGTCCTATACTCTGACTTTAGACCTTTTTTTTTTTTTTGTATCCGACCTAAAGGTAGTGCTGATATGACTAATTTTTCCTATGTGAAGCTTTACATTGATATTATATGTAAATGTTATGATAGAGTAAGATTTTAATTTCCAATCAACTATATTATCAATAATATTGATGTGTAATATTTAAAAAATGTATTTTTAAAAAATTATTTTTCATATACTTAGATTATTATCTAAAAATTTATATAATTAAAAAATTAGTATTGAGATTTAATTTTTAAACCGTGCATGGCACAAATGCTATGCTAGTGTATACTTAATTCATAATTTAATTTTTTTGGCTAGATGATTATGGTGTAACTTGTTACGTTGTTACAAGATTTTAGTACTTAATTCGCACGCAATAATTTGAATCATGGCCTTTACATTTTTATGGTTGTCGATCGATAGTGTAATTATCCTAATTTTTTTTACTCTTTCGGTATTTCCTAGTTTCTCTCGAGTTTGAATCAGGTATAACCGTATGAAATTCTATCAGGTAGAGTTCAATCAATCCCAATCATTGATGAAAAAATCAATGTCTTATATATATATATATATATATATATATATATATATATATATATTTATTTATTTATTTATTTATCAGAAATATCTTTATCTTTTCCCCAAAAATCCCTACAAATCTTGAACCCTGATTTAAAAATCTGTGACTAAAATTGAACTCTATTCGGTAGAGTTCTTATAAAACTCCACCGAATCCAAACTCATCTTCTCTCGTCTCATCTCCGAAAAAACAAAATTATCATTTGTTTTATAATTATTATATATTAGTAAGATCGCGTACAATAACTTATTATGATAATTTTGGTATCAAACATGCATTGCACGGACATGCAACTAATCTACTAATAACTTATTATGATAATAAAACTATTTTATAACATAAAAGGGAATCTTAATCATATCATATATATATATATAGTAAAGAGGAAGAAAAAATTACTTAGTACATATATAAAATAAAAACGTAAAAGGCTTGTTTAATAAGTCAAATTTACCAAGAATAATAAAGCAAACATTATGAAGTATAGTTGAGTGCAAAGAAAAACATAAATACACATAAATATATATATATATATATATATATATAGTAAAGTATTAATGTTATAATATAGACTAAGAAATATTATTAATTAAGCCGATCGAGGAATAATCTTAGCTCTCAATGAATTCTTCATTACAACCGTAAACTCCAGCTTCTCACTAAAGTCTACTTTTTCACCTTCCGAAAATGCCCTCCATTCAAATTCCTGCACCAACCTTGCTATCAATAAATTCACATGAATCGTGGCCATTGACAACCCGGGGCATATCCGTCTACCCGCCCCGAATGGTATCATCCGGATTCCTCTAACCCCAGTTATATCCGAATCATCCCCGCCCGATAAAAACCTCTCTGGGTCGAATTTTTCCGGGTCAGTCCAGAGCTTCGGATCCTCCGAAATCCCGGGTAAAAACAGCTCAACATTGCAGCCGGTGGGGATGTCGTACCCTCCTAAGGTGGCGGGTTCGACGGCAGCGTGAGTGAGTGATAAATAGGTCGGAGGGTGTTTTCTTAGAAGCTCCTTCACAAAAGCGTGCAAAAAAGGCATGTTTTCAAGGTCAGACTCTCGAACGGGCCGGGACCCGGGTACTGTAGCCCGAATCTCGTCCACGAGTCTGGATTGCAGCGTCGGGTTTTCAATTAGCCGCGCAATTGCCCATTCGATGGCGGTTGCGGTGGTGTCGGTTCCGCCGTTTAGAAACTCGGAACAAAGAGTCACTATCTCGGGCTCTGTCGGGCCCGACTGCCGCCCCTCTACTTGTAACTCGAACAAAGTGTCGAGGTACGAAAACGGGGCGGCGGTAGGGTCGGAAGCTAGCCCGGCCTTGAGAATGGCACGGCGCTGCTCGATGTACGGGCGGAGAGTGTCGATTTGTTTCTTACGCACGGCCGTGGCCTCCTTAACCTGTTTGGAGAAAAAGACGCTTAAAATAGGGAGAAAGTCGTCGATTCGTGGGGTCACCGTTAAAAGAACCTCTTTCATGAGATGATCAATTTTCTCAACAGTTTCCTCACTCATCTCAACCCCAAAACACATGTTGAGCAAGATGCAAAAAACAGCAAATCTAGCGTTCTTTAAAACGTACACGACCCCCCCGTGTTTGTCGGCTTCAGCCTTGATCTTTTCCACTAACTTATCCAAAGCGGTGTCCCTCACATTCATGAACTGTTTTAGCCTAGCATTACTCAACCCGTTCTGGACCATGTTTCTACGAAGCGAACGCCACACGGGCCCGTACTCTGCCGCATTCACTGTAAACTTGTTACAGCTAAACACGGTCCGTGTGGGAGTCTCTGGGGGCCGAGACGCAAACAGTTGCCCCTTCTCAATTAGCAACTCGTGTGCTAATTGAGCGCCGCTTACTACAACCATAGTGCGGGCCCCCATCTTTAACGTGAATATGGGGCCGTATTTCGGGAGGAGTTCTCTCACGTACTCGAAAAACGCTTTTCCTGAATTGGCAACCTGAAACAGGTTGCCAATAACGGGCCACCCAGGTGGCCCGGGAGGAAGGCGTAATCGGGTTTTGTTCCTAGATTTTGATTGGGCGATGAAAAAGATGAGGGTTGAGAGAAGAATACCTAAGGAGATGAAAAAGAGGTGGTAGTAGGAAGAGAAGTCCATGATCACATAAGATAGAGAAGAGAGATGATGTAATGTATTGAATGAGTGAGTGAGTGAGTGAGTGAGTTAGTGAATGAAGTGAGGAAGTAGGAGGTACGGGGTGTATGTATATAAGTAAAAGAAGAGACCTAAATCTGTTGTCTTATAATGTGTTCAACTTTGTGTCCCAACTCTTTAATTGTGTCATTTTTTAATCAAATTTAATTTTATTTAAGGTAGTGTTTGAATATGTGTAATTTATTTTAAATTGATAAATTCAATTTCATAAAGTAAAATGTTACAATTCAAATGACAATTATTTGTGAGACAACACATTGATTTGTTTTTTTTAGAGTAAAAGGTATGATGCGGGAAATTACGGTTGAGTGTGTTAAATGATGTGAGAGGGGGGTGCATGCATTGAGTTCAATGCTCAACGCATAATGGCGGCAATTTAATGGCTGGCTGTACCTGCTAACATTCTAACAGTATGCATGTAGTAATAATTATTACACCGTATTATTTTGCTACGTATGTTAGTTTGTAGTATACCACTAAGTGCTAAGATCAGGATGAAGTCATACCTTAGTGGTTATGACTTCTGAATTCCAGGCATGAGGTCTTGGCTTCGATTCTCACCGCACGCATTTGCGATGATTTATTATTATCCCCCCTTATATATGTGTGTTGACTAAAATTCGACCGGGTAACATACAGTAGAATCCGATTTCAAGGCCTAATATCCCATACATTATCTTATTAAAAAAAAAAAGTATACCAGTACCTGCTAGGGTAGCCTTTGTGAGTTTGTGTTACACATAATATTTGGATGAACGTGATTAAGTCAACGCTCAAATCCCTTCCTCATTGGAAGAGGAACCATAATTTTCTTTTTATAGGTTTTTGGTGTGATTATACCTAATTACCTATTAAACAAGTCGGGTTAGTATAAAATAGTTGCGAGTTTGGGTTGTAACAGGTAGGGTGTCGATGTGTTCGGGTTGATATTAGCTTTTTTTCATAGCCCAAGTCTTCGGTTTCGTTTGATCCAACGGGTTGAGAAGTTTTAAAACGCCTTTTAATTTTTCTTGTTTTATTGTAGTGTATGTACTAAAATGTACTTTAAAAGTTCTAAAAAGTACAAATTATAAAAAAAATATCTTCATTAACAGCTAATTTATGGCAAATAATTAATCATGTAGTCCAATTAAAAACGATGTTAAATTTAAAGTTGTAATGTTAGGAAGGGTTTTTGTCTAAAATTTCCCAAAATATCATAAGTTTAATACTGTACATTACTAATGATTTTCGGGTCAAGTCGGGTTGGGTTCAGAGCGGATTATATTTAACGGGTTCGAGTCGTTATTTTTTTGTTAAAACCTACTGTTTACGGGTCGGATTTATTGGGTTTTCGAGTCGGGTCAAAAAATCGACAATTCTAAGTGTGATAAACCACCCACTACACGTTGGGTAGAGGACACCGTTGACTAATTCTCGACCATAACTGATAAATTTTCATGGGCTCAATATATATAAGTTCGGGCAATTAAGAGAAGAGATAGACCACACACAAGACAACAAGGTTTCATCGTAGAATCACATGATAGGTAGATTAGAGTAGCTCACTGACTTATGTGTTGGTCATCCTCTCTTAAATCTTTCAATAATACACACGTGAGATACTCTCAATAGAAATTAAGATATGTTTGGAAACCCCCAAATCTAACATAACTAGATTAATTTAACACCCGTGCGATGCACAGTTTTGTAAGTAATATTTCATTTTAAATTACCTGATACATTCACTATTTTCACGTCTCCCAACAAGCAACTTTAAAATATTAATATCTTGAATTATCTATAAGAAAAATTATATTCCCTCCAATCATAATTAGTTGCCACATTTTATTACTTCCTCATTTTTGAAAAACGTAACAAATTGGATAACACGGACCCTTAGTCCATTTTTTGTTGTAAGAGTAAAAATGGATAGAGAAATAAAGTGGGGTATGTGATGATGTGAGAGATATGTTGAAAGGACTTACAAAAATGGAAAGATTAAGGGCTCGTTTACATTAGCTGAATAGAGATGAACTGAACTGAACTGAATTTAATCTGAAGTAAACAAGCCCTAAAATTGTTACATTTATTTTCAAACTTTCTAAAATAAAAATTGTTGCATTTATTTCAAAACGGATGAAGTATTTGAGTTGGTTTTTTTTTTTGTGTTTAATTTTAACTTGCTACAACTTTATTTAAAGACGGAAGAACCCACTACTTTTAAAAAACAAATTTACCTCGATTTTTTTTTTTTTGTTATTTTTCACCTTTTTAATTACAACTAGGGCTGTTCAAAGTGATCCGATCCGCGATCCGACTGATCCGATCCGAAAAAATCGAATATTTTTTATAAAAAATAATTTCGGATATCCGATCCGAACTATCCGAAAGATTTTCGGATCGGATACGGATCACAAAATTTGGATTTTCGGATATCCGATCCGAAAAATTTTGGGCTTTTTTTGGGATTTTCGGATATATATATGCTGATTTTGATTTTTTTAATTTATATATATGCTGATTTCAATTTATTTTGATATATATATATGTATGTATGTATGTATATGTTGAAAGTTGGAATAAGGTAGGAAAACCCATTTTAAATTTTGAATATTTAATAATAAATAATGAAAAAAATATTTAAAAAGTATTAACAAAAAACAATTGTGGATCGTCGGATCGATCCGATATTCGATCCGAAAATTTCGGATCTTTCGGATCGGATTCGGATCATGATTTGGCCGATTCGAAATTTTCGGATATCCGAACTTTCGGATCGGATCGATCCGAATGAGCAGCCCTAATTACAACAATAACTATACTAACCGACATTTTTCTGTTCATTATAGGTAGCCCCCCACATCAGCTACTTCATTCTAAATTTTTTTCCATTCACACAAATTGGAGGTACGGGGTGTATGTATATAAGTAAAAAGGGGACTCAAATCTGATGTTTTATAATGTGTTTCACTTTGTGTCCCACCCCTTTAATTGTGTCATTTTCTAATCAAGCTTAATGTTACTTAAATGTCTTTATTTATTGTTCAAATAGAAAATGATATAATTAAAGAAGGTGAGACACAAAATGAGACAGCAGATTCGATAAAGGGTGTGATGCTGGAAAATGGAAATTACGGTTGAGTGTGTTACTTAATGAAATGGGCTGCATGCATTGAGTTCAATGCTCAACGCATAATGGCGGCAATTTAATGGATGTATCGGCTAACAGTATGCATGTACTAATAATTATTACTCCCTCCGCTTTTTATCAGATATAACACTTTGACTTTTTATGTTTTTCGAGGCACAACTTTTACCGACTATATTATTAATTATATAATTGTAGAAATTATTCTCTCCGTCCTAAATTAAATGATATATTTTGACTTTTGACACTGTTCACTTTGTCACTTTGACTCTCTTTCATTCTATACATACAAGGAAAAACATAGTCATGTGGAATCTCGTTTGATTCGTCTCAATTCAATATGTACTTTCTAATAGTATACCCGTGTATTAGCACATTACCAGAGGTATACATGAGTTTTAAAAAATTCCAAAAATATAGTTAAGTTGCTTGCTAATATATTCAATCAACAACTCTAATGGTTATTATCGACCAATTGACCACCATGAATAAGTCCTTAGTTAAATGTAGTTAGTGTATTTTGGGGAAAAATTTAAAAATTGAACATAAGTTAAAATACATTAACTTTTTACATGTCAATTAACACTAACATACTTCCTTATGGTAGGTGTAAAAAGTTAATAAATTGTATTTTTTGTTTAATTTTTTTCCTTAAATAAACTAACAATAATTAACTAAGGACTTGTTAGTGGCGGTTAATTGACCAGAAACAACGAACAATTAGAAGTACTACTTGAATTATATTAGCAACCTAAGTATATTTCTGAGTTTTTTAAAAACTTAGGTATACCACTAGGAATATGCTAATACACATGTATAGAATAAATTATTTTTTTTCCTTGTTTTTTTAGTTGAATTTGAATTTCCATTTTTTTTTTATTTCAATTTATTTAGCTTAGTTTGATTATAATTTTTGTTTGATTTTGATCATTTAAATTTTTTGAATGTTTTATCTGAGTTTTAACTTATTTTATACCTTCTCTTTGAGTCTAATTTTAATTGTTTTTAATTTATGATTTTTTGAGTTTGTAACTTCTAACTGAATGCTTTAAAAAAAAAAAAAAAGAAATTATGGCAGAAGAGTCTATTTTTTTAATCTAATTTTTTTTTTCCATTTTGATTTTTTAATATTTGTATCATTTTCTGTTTATTTTTTATTTTAGTTTCAATTGGTATATTAGCTTGGTTGTTTTAATCAGGTGGATAAAATATATATGCTATTTTTTGTTTTATTTGTGAAATTTTGGTTTGATTTTATCTTAATGTCAAACATAGGTAATTCGCCCCATTTATCAAATCCTGGGTCCACCACTGACGATTGACCTAAGATCCAACAAAGCGACCTTTTACGGTCCACATTACAATCGATAGGTTGTGAGTTTGTTTCTCAACAACTCTCTCTCCCTTAATAAATATAAGGACAATACAAGTTGGACTTTCGTGTGACACAAGCCGAGTAGTGAGACCTAGCTAGCAACTTTCTTAAATTGTAAAAAAAATTATAACAAGTTTAATAAAAACGTGGATACACATTAAGGGCTCGTTTACATTAGTTGAATAGAGATGAACTGAACTGAGATGAACTGAACTGAACTGAATAGAAGTGTATTAATTGAACTAAGGGCTTGTTTGTTTCGGCTGAAAACAGCTGAACTGAACTGAACTGATTGCTGCTGAACTGAACTGAACTGATTGCTACTGAACTGAATTGAATTTAAGTTAACTTAACTTAACTATAATTATTATTTTTAGTATGTACAAGTATAGGAGATTAAAAAATTAAGTAACTTGTAATAATTTCAACTATGAATATAATTATTTCAACTTATAATTATTATTTCAACTATGAAAATTATTATAATTATTATTATTTCATGCATGAAAACTATTATTTCAACTTATAATTATTTTTTCCAACAAAGAATAATTTGATATCAATTGTAGAAAATTTGCCCCAAAGTTGTTATTCAAATATTCCTAGCAAAATTTCCAAAAATGAAAATTTCAATCGCTCTCAAAATTAACTAAGGTTAAGGTATCAATTCTTGTTAACAACAACAATTAACCCCTTTTGTTTTGTTTTATATGAAAATGTATTATTTCAACAAATGTATGAAAATGTATGATTATTTCAACAATGACATTTATTATTGTTGGTAGTATTATTATTAATATTATTGTTGTCTTTTATTGAAAAATATTTGTTCATTCTAAAATGAAATTTGTTAACTACAATTATCATTTCAATCATAAACGATTCATTCGTATAAAAAATCAATGATATAAAATAAATATATTAACAAGAATAGTAATTCTTATAATAATAGTAATACCAATCATTATAATAATAGTAATAGTAATGATAGCAATAATAGTTATTAGTGTCTTACTATCAAATTAGTAAAACAATTAAACTGAACTGATTGCTACTGAACTGAACTGAACTGATTGGAGCTGAACTGAACTGAACTGAACTGAAATTAAGCTGAAACAAACAGGCCCTAAATAGAGATGAACTAAACTGAACTGAATAGAGATTAACTGAACTGAACTGAACTGAATATAATCTAAAGTAAACAAGCCCTAAGAATTCATATATAGTATCAATTTAATTTAGTTTTTATATACACCATAATTTTGAAAACTACATATAGCTAGCATTACCATATTATGGTTGAAAATTCTTCTATACTCGTCGAAAAAACGGTCACCAAAGTCAAAATCATCTAGGCCGTTGATTTTTTATGTTAATTAAGTTGATTTTGATAATTATATTTGACTTTTATTGTAAATAAAAATATACATTTATATATATTTTTTTGTAATATTAATTTATTTTTAATATTTTTGTATTCACCTAAATTAATATTAGATTTTATTATTTTAAAATTTAAATTAAAATTCCGAAATTAATTTAGATAAATCCAAAAAATAAAATAAAAATGAATTAATGTTACATTAAAACAATATAAAAATGTTTATTTTTTAAAAAAAGTCAAATCTAATTAGTAACTAAATTATTTTCACTTTGGTGGTCGTTTTTTCGACAACCGTAGAAGAAACATCTTATTATGGTTACCCACAAATCAAGCCATGCAAAATCATTAAATTGACATATGTGGCTAGGAACTAGGAGGATTGCCTTTTTTTTTCTTTTTAAAACTTTTAACGCTACGACCGTGCTTAATTAAATTTGTCAACGTCACTCATGGTCAACTAATAAAATTCAATGGTGCAAAGCACACAAGTGCTTCCTCCATTACTCTTATACCAAGAAACTAATTAATTGTACCCAAAAAAATGATAATTAGAAGCTTTATAGACAACTACTAGGTTAGTGCTCATGCGATGCATGCTTATAACAAAAAAATAATTAATATTGTTAGATTAAGAATTATTTTAGTTCTAACTTTTAAGTCATGTAATGACCAATGTTGATGGTTGAGCAAAAAAATAAGATAAGTAAATAAAGTAACGATATTTTTTTAAAAGGCACATATAGATGAGAATTATGCTAATTTAACATATGATTTAAAAAAAAGATAAGTAATGATATTTTTTTTTAAAAAAAGGCACATATATATTTTTGTTGGTTCTAATTAAAATCACCAATAATTTCTTAAGAGCTTCACATCAATTTTCAATAATCTTCCACTTAATTTTTTTTCTACAAATGAGTTAAAGAACTTGGAAAAATTTACTTTTCAAGATTAATGATTTAAGTATGGAAAATTTAGAATTTTTTTTTTTGAAATGAAATTTAGAAATATTTACAAATATAATTGAAGGTAAATTATTATAAAACTATAAAATTTTAGTTGCCCATCAGCATAACCGCGAAAAAATTTAAAAGGAGTGAACTTTGTATTTATAGTTTATATTAACCAAAAAAATGTTAATTTAAGAAAAAAAAAAAAGAGGATGGAGCGAGTGTAAAGGAGAGAAAAATACTACTCCGTATTTATGAGGCAACATATATGGAAGAGGGAGAAAAAAATTATATTAGAAAAAACAATAAGGCCCTGTTTTTTAGGACTAATTTGATTTGATTTGATCTGATTTGATTTGAGTTTATCTGATCTGATTTGAATTATTTTAAATAATGATAATATTAATAATAACTACTAATTTTATTATTATAATTGTAATTGTAATTATTATTTTCATTATTATAATTGTAATAATTATTTTTTATGAGAAAGGTAATACATGATTATATTTACTAAAATAATAATAATAATTATTTTTATTTATTTATTTTTATTTTTATGTCAAAGTAAACCTTAAAACCTATCTCATGTTCATTTTCATTCCAAAGTAGCAAAGTGCAAACCCTAGCCAGCAGCAAAACCGGCGTAAAAATCTTCCGGAATGATGTTTTTGTGACATTGTCTTTTGTAAACGATGCTTGAACAACTTTCGAAAAAACCGTCCGAAAAGTCAGTTGAAAAAACACCGGCATAAAAATCTGTCCGAAAAAGTCACCGGAAAAGTCGGCCTGAAATCCTTCAGTGGAAAATTTGGTCCAAAAAATCCACCACCGGAAAATTCGGACCGACAACCGCTGTAACGACCCAGATTTATCGGTATTTCTGTCGTCGATTTATTTGTATTTATGTGATTTTATGTATAGTCCGAATTTATTTGGACTATTATTTATTGATTATTTGCTTAATTGATTTGTTTTATTCGATGATTAATTGTTTATTATTTATTTTATTATTATTTAATTAATTAGAATATTTATTATTTAATTTTCTAATTAGTTAATTAATATTTTCGGGCCAAAATCGATTTAAGTATGATTAAACATGCAAGAGTGCAATTAGCCCAATTATTTATCGAAAACCCATTTAGGCCCATTTTCGTGACCATGGCCGGCCCCCTTAGGATAAGATGGCTTGTTTTTGCCACTTGCCTTGTTTTCACACCTAACTAACTTCTATAAATAGAGGTTGTTAGTAAGACTTAAACACCATTTGCTCATTCGCTCATCCTTTTCCATCAAAAGTTTAAACACAAAACTCCCTCCATTTGCCTCTCAATCACACGCCATTTTTGGCTTCTCAAACACCCAATTATTGTTCATCTTCAATTCCAAACCCAAACTTAAAGATTCAACATTCATTGATCTTTAAGTAACTTTAAACACTATAATCTTAATAGTTTTCAATCAAGAATTCTTGTTCGGGTTTTGTTTTAGGTTTTGTTCGAGTGGGTCGTGTGGAAGGGCCGTGTGGTTCGTGCAAGCCGTGGTGGTGACTCGTGGCTGGTCGTGCGGTGTGTCCGTGCGGTGGTGGGTCGTGCTCGTGAGGTGCTGCCAAGTGACTCGTGGTGGTGCACGGTGGTGCCGTGTTGGGCCGTGTTGATAGGGTCGTGTATTTGAGTTTCCGGGCAACAAGTTTTTGGTGTTTAATTGCTTGTTCTTCAATAAGGTAACATACTATCCAAATCCTAGTAGGTATACTATGATTCATAGGGTAGATTAGATGATTAGATTAGACCGAAATTTATGATTTGTACCTATGTTATGCGTGAATATGGGCTGGTTTGGGGGTGATGTTTTTATGATGTTTTTGCCATGATTTTATGAACATTTTGATACTTAAGATAATTCCATGTTTGTTGTTGATCATGTTCAAGTTTCATGAAGTTTTGATGTATACAAGTTGATGAAAATGTTGTTGAAGTTTATCATTTGGTGCGTGATTTTTGATGATGATTATGAGGTTGGTTTCTTTATGAGTTCTTGAATCTTGGTTGAGTTCTTGAATCTTGTTAAGTTCTTTATGGATCTTGGTTGAGTTCTTTATGAGTCTTGATAGTTCTGTATGAGTTCTTAGTCGAGTCTTAATTAAAGAAATGTAAGTAATGTTTAAAGAAGTTAAAGATATGTTAAAGATAGTATAAAGATTGATCTATGAGGTTCCAAGATTGAGGATTTACATGTTAGTCTTGAGTCAAGGCGTAAGATGCAACTTAAGATTAACTAAGAATGTAAATTAAAGTTAAAGATTTGCTTGATTTTGCTATTAGACGCCTAACCTTAGAGTAAGATTCTAAGGCTTGGGTTAAGACGTTGCCCCTATCCTAACCGCGGTTTTGGGATAGTTGGAGATCCTACTATGTTGTCTTTGGATGTGGATTTCCCGTAAGATGGGTTTCATGGGGTTGGGAGTAAGATTCTCAATCCTGGCATAGTAAGAAAGTTCGATCGCGTAAGAGGTGTTCGTACGAGCGTAGTCCGGTCTAATATGCAAATGATTGCGCCAAAGATTAAGTAATATTAAGTAAAGGTTAAAATTAGTCGAGTTAATGTTGTTTTCCCTTGGTATAGTGTTGTTCCTAGTATGGTATGTTTGCATGATTGGTTGTTTGATTTAATTATTTGGTTTATGCTATGATCATTTGTATCCCCGTTAGGGTGGGACAGCTATGTTACTCGCCACTAACGGTGGACTGTTGTTTATTTTCAGGTAATTCTGATGATGAGGTCCTTGCTTAGCTTTGGGTTAGGCGAGTGCCGGTGTTACTTATGCTTTATTTTTAGTTGTATTATGATTTCTAGTTTGGACTTAGTTGTATTTTGGAGTTTCTAACTTTGACATTTATTTTGGAGTTAGTATTGTTCGTAGTGTTAGTGATATTTGGGTTTAGTTATGTACAATCTTGTGGGTGTTGTACTTTTGGATTTAGTATATAATCAATTTGAGGTGTTGTTTTAAAGTATGTTAGTATGTTAGAACTGACTATTCGACTCGTCGGTTTCTTCCGCGCCGGTTTAAGCGAGTCGGGTCGTCACAACCGCCATCCAAAATTTGTTGAAAAGGCATCGGCGGAAAAGTCTGCCTGAAAATTATCTCCGAAAAAGTAATTGTCGCCGAAAAAGTCTGTCTAAAAAAGACAGCCGAAAAAGTCGGCCCAAAAATTTCCCCCGAAAATTTCGGTCGAAAAAAGACCGACGGAAAAGTCTCCCCCGTAAACCAACGTCGAAAAGTCGGTCGAAAGAACACCGCCGGAAAAATCGGCCTGAAAACCATTGTCGGAAGAGTTCCGCCGAAAAATTCGACCAAACCGTCACCGAAAAAGTTGACCGAATAATCACCGCCGGAAAAGTCATTCCGAAAATCTTCGCTGGAAAAGTCGGCCGAATAATCACCGCCGGAAAAGTCAGTCTGAAAACCGTCGTCGGAAAACTTGTCCCGAAAATCGTCGCCGAAAAACTCGGCCTAAAAATCGTCACCGGAAAAGTTGGCCGAATAATCACCGCCGGAAAAGTTAGTCCGAAAACCGTTGTCGGAAAAGTCGTCCCGAAAACCGTCGCTGGAAAACCCATCCCGAAAATCGTCGTCGGAAAAGTCCGCCGAATAATCAACGCTGAAAAAGTCAGTCCGAAAATCGTCGTCGGAAAATGTAGAGCGGAAAAACGATGCCCGAAAATAATAATAATAATAATAATAATAATAATAATAATAATAATAATAATAATAATAATAATAATAATAATAATAATAATAACAATAATAATAATAATAATAATAATAATAATAATAACAATAATAATAATAATAATAATAATAATAATAATAATAATAATAAAGAGTAAAAATGGTTGATCTGATCTGATTTGATTAAGTCTGATATGATCTGATTACTGTAGCTTTTAAGTCCTAAAGAACATAAGAGCAACAACTTTCTTCGTAAAATACATAGTTATTAATTAAATGCTTTAACATTTGGGGAAAATAAGGAAAAGTCAAAATATATTTTTGATTTAGCTATTATAATAAAGAAACAAAAATAAATTACTTTAACTTAGTAATAAGAGAAAAATAGTTTTGGAGGGAAAAATTTTAATGAGAAATTGTCATGTGGACAGTGATAATGTTAGCTGCTTTTATTTTAGTTATAGTTATAGAAGAAGAGTGTGTATGGAAAAAAGATAAATTTATTTTATCAAAGTTACTTAAAAGTATAAGATGTAATATGGAAAAAATGCTTGGAAACATGAAATTATTATTAAAAGTTGAATAATAAAACTTTCATATATTTAGGTAGTTGACAAACTTAAATGGGCCCAGTTGTGGGTTTAGATTGGAGAAAAATTTGACCACAAACAAGCTAGTGAGGTTCCATTAATTATGAAACTATTTAATTTGGTAATATAAGGAATAACCCACGAAACTTATATATTAATCATAAACTGTAACGCCCCGTCTTAATGTGACAATGTTAGCGATAATAACGTCGAGACGGTTTGTTAACACTCAACAAAACAAGTCAAATGCTGGAAAAAGACTAAACAAAACTAGTTATTAGTTAATTTATGAGCTACTCCGTACAATACAATTTTTTGCTATCCAAAAAAGAATTTAGTTAAAGTATGTAATAGTGATTTTCGAGGCATCCATCCAACTAGGCACCCTTTAAAAAAAATGGCCACCATCATCTCCAACATTGGTGGTGGTGACAGTGACAGTGATTGTGTTCGGATGATGTAGTTTTTGGGGCCGTTATATATCTAAATATATATTGAGATTGTTGTGGTATTGTTTTAAGTTAAGGATATTATTATATATCCTTTCATTTAAATTTTTTGACGGTATTTAGTAATTTTCAGACGACGAAATAAAAAAAAAATAGTGTAAAAGCTTCGACGTACCCAATACATGCCTACGATGGTATTGACTTGTAACATCAAACACCGGCTCACTACCCACCAAATTAAAGACATATATTCATATCATCTCCAACCACGACACATAATGCAGTGTCAAATACACCAAATTATGAAGTAGAACAGAATAATTTAACAATTAACATCACTATTTAATGTATGAATCTTGAAATGATTCAAAGGTTACAAAAAAAAAAAAAAGAAAAAGAAATAGGAATCTGGGACCATTGGAAGAATTTTTCTTTCTTTTTTTTTTTTTACAATTACAATATTTCATTTTATAGAATGGTTTGGTTGAGCTTTGAGGGTAGGCATTGCATGTTACCATACATTTTTTTTTTTTTAATAGGATAAAGAGATGTTACAAAGAAGATTAAGTAGCCCTTCTAACCAGGGTCATACCTAATCTATCCTCCTCAAGAATATTACAAATTTGAGAAGGAGGAGTACATTGAACACATAAAGTAGACGGGATTAGATGCCCCACATTTGCGATCCAATCGGCCGCTCGATTTCCTTCACGATAGATATGCCGAACAGAGTAGGTGTCAAACTGAGTAAGTAGATATTGTATTTCACTGACCAAATGTGCTATCTTCCATGGAGGTCGAGAAATGTTATTTGCAGAATTAATAGCTAATAAGTTATCTCCTTCGATCTCCACATTTAAGTAGCCGGCTTCAAGTAGATGTCGAATACCATTCCACATTGCGGTTAGTTCATCAATCATTGCAGAAGAGCGACCAAGGTTGGAGGTGTGAGCTGCAAGACAATGTCCAGAGGAGTCATGGATAAGAAAACCTGCTGCTACCGATGTAGTAGTTGCAGTGCCATCAAAATTAAGCATGACTGATGAGGATGTCGAAGGATGCCAAGAAACCAGGATAGGATGTGGTGTGTGCGGGTTGTTGGTAGTGGTGGGGTGGAGGGGAAAGGGGGACAAAGTCGTATCCATTTGTGTACGAGTTGACCATTCCGTATTTAGGAAGAGTGTACGATAAATGTTTGGAGGATATTAAACTGGGTGTTGTCAAAGACAAGAGCATTAAGACTTTTCCATATTGACCAAAGAGAGAAGGTAATTGGTGGGATAAGCATAGAGTGGTGCCGATGCAAAAATTTGAACATGGTTTTGATATTCAAAAAATTTATATGATAACCGAGAAGGTGCTGTATTTTGTGATGATTCCAAAAAAGAAGTATAGAGGTGCAATGGAGGAAAATATAGTCAGCAGTTTCATCATGTAATTGACAAAAGGGGCAAATACAGAGGGAAATTATGTTACAATTGAAAAGGGTACGACGTAACGGAAGGCTATCGTGAAATAATTGCCAAAGAAAAAGTTGTAATTTTGGCGGAATATCCAAACTCCAGATCCATTTAAACTCCCAGTCAGGTGCAGGAGGAGAAGAAGGATTGTCATGTGCCAGCCAGGTAGCAGATTTAACCGAGAATTCTCCATTTGTTGTGAGACCCCATATTGGAGCGTCAGGGATAGAAATATGTGGAATCGGAAGCCCTTTAATGTGTTGGACCATATGTGGGGGAATGAGATTAGATAGACGTTGTAAATCCCATATTTTTTCAGGGGTGATAAAATAGTCCACCGTAAGGTCAAGTTCAGAAGGTGATAATTGATCGGCTCCTAGGGTGTCGCGGCCCTAGTCGCCAAATAAATATACATTTTATAAAAACCTAACAAACTAATACGTAGTATTAGTGGAGCTAGGGTCGATCCACGAGGAAGGAGGTGGACTGGAATTGATTTTAAGATAATCTAGCAAATTGAGGTTCTATTTTTGTTATTTTCTTTGAATTTTGTGGAAATTTAACTATTAAACGAACCAATTATAACAAACAAAAATGCGAGAATCAATGTAAAAAGATCTAGGGAAAAAACTCCTTGAATATACTTCATTTGGAGGATTTTCGATCATTGAAAACCATTTATGCTTTGAGGAATTAAATTGCCAAGTAAACTTCTAAAATAGTTAACAAATCCAATCCTAAGCCCTCTCTCGAATAGACATTAGGAAATCTCAAAACAAGCTAAATCAGCCTCTCTCGAATAGTTAATTTAACAAGTCTTAAAACCGAATTTGTCAACTCTTTTATTAATTCACAATTCCAATTACTATCTCTAGCAATTCAATTAGGAAAATTCTCCATAGAAAATCTTGAAAGCAATCTTGAAAATTAAACCCAAAATCACTAGAACTCAACATGATTACTTCACCAAGCAAGCATGAAAAGCAACAAGAAATTTAGGAAAATTAACAATCTAATAAACTCAAGCATTCATGGATTCCAAATATCAAACTCCAAAATCCATATAATCAAGTCATCAAATCCCTAGAAAACCTAACTACTCAAGCATAATTGGGGAAAAACATAGAGAAGAGATTAAAGTGGAAATCTAAGCAAGAAAACATGAACTAAACCTAAATCTAACAACAAACAAGCAATTTTACTAAGAAAACAAGTAATTGCAGTAATTAAACACTAATCTACTTGCAAAATATGAAAGGAAGAAGAGTAAAAGCAAAAGAAATCGATTGAGTACCTTGAGAAATGTAGATGACATGAAAATCAAAGAGAAATTCAAGAATCCAAGCCTAAATCTAGCCTAATCTACACTAATCTAGAGAGAGAAAGTAGAGAGAGAAGCTCCTAATACTACCCTAAGTATGGTCTAAAACTTCCTTTTTTTCGTAAATGAAAACCCCCAAAAATGTATTAAGAACAAGGCCAAAACAGAGAAAAACCGTGCTGCAGCCGTGCACGACCGTGCAGTTATAAGCTGCACGGTCGTGTCACTGATCTGGGGTTTTCTGGAAGCTGCACGATCGTGCAGCTTATAACTGCACGGTCGTGCAAAGCTGCGCACTCGGTCTTCAAATGCCCATATCTCATTCGTTTCTTAGCGGAATTGAGCATATAATATATCAAATTAAAGAACTTGGAATAAGGAATCTTCTACAAGTGGAATCACCTGAAAAAGAGTTATAGAAAAAAAGATATGAGTCTTTGAATCACCCTACATATGCAAGAGCACTTGAAATGCTTCCAATTTTAGCTCAATTATTCGAGAAAACAAACAAAACACAACAATATTGAATGAAATCAAGAAATAAGCTAATTCTATACTAAAAGACTAAAAAGCAATGAAATAAAGTCTAAAAGGCGCGAAAAACAAGTGAAACGAAGCCGGAAAATGGGTCCAAAATGGACTGATCAATAATACCGTGTGTAGTATTTTTTGGATGGGTAGTTGGTAAGCCCAATTATCAAGCCAAAATAGGATAGAAGAACCGTTGCCAATTTTCCAACGAATGCCTTTGCGAATGATAGGTCGTTGCATAAGTATGTGTTTCTAGATATACAAGTCACTAGGTTTAGCTTTGTACTCCCAGAAAGTGGTGTCCGAGAGATATTTAGAACGAATTAGTGAGACCCAATAATTAGCCGGGTGGAATAAAATTTTCCACGCTAGTTTAGTTAAAAAGGTGATATTCGTTGGGTCAGTGCGACGCAAACCCAATCCACCTTTAGACTTAGGTTGGCAAATGGAATTCCACGAAATGAGGGGAATACCATTTTTATACTTTGCTTGTTTCCAAAAAAACTTACGGTGTAATGTGTCGATTTTACCACATGTAGACATGGGTAGCTTAAAAGATGCCATTTGGAAAGAAGCTAACGCCTCTAGATTAGATTGTAGAAGGATAACTCTACCCGCTTTGGAGAGAAATTTGTTCTCCCAAAGTTTAAGTCAAATGTCCGTGGTAGTTATAAGACGGTTAAAATCTATTTTCATAGGACGATTAGCGCCAAAGTAGGCTCCAAGGTATCTTCCTAATGTCGAGTTAGGTAGCATATCGAATTCCGCAGCAATACTATGCCGACGGGCAGAGGAAACATGTTTAGAGAAAAAAATGGAAGATTTATGAAAATTTACTAACTGACCGGAGAGTTGACATAAGTTATTCAAAATAAGGTGCAATTTGTGTGCATTGGCAAGTGTTGCTTTAGCAAAAAGGAGGCTATCATCAGCAAATAATAGGCAAGGAACAGAAAAGCAGCGAGGAGCTAATTTTATCCCTATTCCAGAGTGGGATTTATTGGCTACATCAGAAAGTCGTTGGATAAGAACTTCCATGCAAATGATAAAAAGATATGGGGAGAGGGGGTCACCCTGACGTAGGCCTCTAGAAGGCTTAATATAAGTGGTACTATGGCCATTGACAATAAGTGACAGAGACGTGGTGGTGACACATGTTTTAATCCAAGAAACAAAATTTGGAGGAAACCCAAAATCATGGAGACAAGCCCATAAAAAATCCCATTCGATTCGATCGTAGGCCTTTTCCATATCGAGTTTGAGTGCAAGCCATCCAGTTTTATTGGATTATTTTTAGAAGATATTGAGGATTTCTTGTACAATAAGGAGGTTATCCTGGATTGAACGGTCAGGCAAAAAAGCTCCCTGGAAAGGGCTTATAATGGGATTTATAAGGGGACGCATACGAGTGACCAAGATTTTAGAAATAGCCTTGTAGATAGTTGAACACAAACTAATAGGTCGAAAATGGGAAGAAATATGCGGGTTGTCATTTTTGGGAATCAAGGTGATTAGCGTATGATTAAGTTGTGCAGGCAGCGAGCCATGATAATTGAAGAAGCTCTTAATAGCCTTGGTGATATGAGAGCAGAGCAAGGGCCAATGATCCTGAAAGAATTTAGGGCCAAACCCATCGGACCCTTGAGCTTTATTAGGATTCATATCAAAGAAAGCGTCAAAAACTTCCCGATCAGTCACTGGGAGAGTGAGAGAGGAAAAGTCGGGGTGAGGTTCTAGAGTAACTATGGGGGCGAACGTTCGGGGATTTTGGTGTGCAGATGTAAAACGAGTAGTAAACTCTTGAATAAGGGTATGAGCAATGGAAATTTGGTCATAATGCCAAAAACCACTGATGTCACGTATACTGTGAATAGTGTTACATGTGAATTGGCGACGAAATTTTGCATGAAAGTATTTGGAGCTACGGTCCCCCTGGGTTAGCCATTTCTTCCGATTAGAAGTGCCCCAATATTTTTGACCGAACAAAAGAAGGCGTTCACGCTGACGTATTAATCGTTTAAGGTGTGATTCAAAACGTGGATTAAAAGGTTGGTTCTGGAAGTTACTTTGAACAGTAAGTAATTTAGCGGAATTCGATTGTAATTGAACATGAATATTCCGAAAATTAAAAGTGCTCCATTTTTTTAGAGCATTTTTAATTTTGGAGAGACGTGAAAGAATACTGAAAAAACGAGAGCCTGCGGTGGGAATGACCCAATGCTGCATAATAAGGGCCTTAGCCTGTTCATACGAGCCCCATGCATTTTGGTATTTAAATAGCCGACCAATATTTATGCGAAGAGGTTGCAAGGTGCATATTACAGGCGTGTGGTCAGAAATAGAGAAGGGACCATATTCAGTAGACGTATGGGGAAATAGTGAGAAAAAATCAGTACTTAAAATAGCCCGATCAAGTCGTTCGTAAATAAAATAGTTTGTAATTTTCCGTTGCTAAGAGAAGTTGGAGTTATTGCGAGGGCAGTCTATAGCATTATTGTTTGCGAGGAGTGACGATAATCGAGTGCAACGATTAAAAGTTGGTGGTGAACCACCTTTTTTATCATCCAAAGAAAGTAATTCATTAAAACCACCTATCATTATCCATGGTAGGGATTGCTGATGAATATATGTGTTCAAATAAGACCAAAAGGTAGGCTTATCTGATTCTTGTGCAGGACAATAAATACCCGAAAGCCAAAATGAATTGTTCGTTATGAGATCAGAAATGTGGACATGGATATACCTATGATTATGGATGCTATTCGTAAAAGTGAAATTTGACGGGTTCCAACAAAGCCATAAACCACCGCAATGATTTTGCGGATCCACGATGATGTATGATTTAAAATGAAGGCCACGTATAATGTGTTCACTGTTAATCCGATTAGTTAAGGTTTCAGAAATTATGAATATATCCGGTTTATGTTGATCGCGCAAAAAAACAAGTTCCGCAAGGGCGGTGGGCTTTTTTGCCCCATTTATATTCCAATAAATTATTTTCATTAATAATATTTATTGGGTAGAAAAATAAGCAAAAAGTTCGAGCATATATCAGAAACTGTTCCAAAGCAAGCAAAATGTTCCATTAATAATAGTTTTGTGTGATTCAAAATTATAGAAATAGGCAAAATATGGCAATATATTCCAAAACGGTCCAAATTTATAGGAGGCATGGTGAGTTCTAAAAACTCAATTCTTTGACCCATATAGGGTATGCAGTAGCACAAATAGTGGTCATATAAGAAATTCAATACAAAAGAAGATATGGCCACAAGAGCATTTTTAATGCTCATGAGGAGCAAATGGGCATACATGTGAGCCTTAGGAGCGCCAAAAAAATAATTTTAAGGCATGATAGGCATAAAAGTATTAGTATCATAATAAAATAAGTGTGAGTATTTAATTTGGGGAACAAACTAAAACTGGCACTCAAATTTTTGTGTGAAAAAATGTAATCAAGATATTGTTCAAGTGGATTATGGAAATCCAGTTCATAGACCCATAAAGGGTGGGCAGCATAGATATAAGCAATGTAAGAAGAAGCTAATGTGCTCCAAGTATAGGTATGGCCCTTATAAAGAGTCTGCTTCTGTGTACAACAATTCCAACAAGTAGGGAAGGGGATAAAAAAATCCAAGGTTGATAGAAATTGAAGAAGCAACGAAATAAATCTGATAAAATATAACCAACAGAGCTTTAGTTATAACAATTAAAGTAGCAAAATTTACAACAAGATGTCCCAAGTAGCAAATACAAACAAAGGAAGGCATGATAAATTGTGGACCAAGATGAAGTAACAAGCTCCAAAGATAATGACTCTGCAAATCTGTAGCAGCAATTAAGAATATCCAAAGGAGAAAAAAGCATACTTTAAACATCCAAAGTGTCAATATCCACAACAAACTAATATTAAACACCCAAAGGTGTGGACAGATGATTCCCAACAATAAAAAATCCAAGGTAAAACAAATAACAATATCATGAAACAAATCCATGAGAAAACATCCTGTAAAATAAAGAACAGATGTGCACCAAAACAAAGACATCAGTAGGTAAAGAAAACTATGGTCAAAGCTATTAGAAAGTAACAAAGCATACTGTAATTGAAAGTTATGACAAACATAAATACCAATAGCATAAAGGCAAATCCGAAAATTCGCATAAGCCCAATTAGAAGAAGTTTTTTGGGAGGAAAAAACACCAATTAGTAGGCACTTACCTGTTGCAGAGGTGGCGCCGACACCGCTTTCGAAGACATGGTGAGGCGAGCGACGGTGAAGTCCCGATAGCAGAGGCGAGAAGGGGTTGGTGCATAGGCACCGGTGGAAGGATGTACGGTCGGATTGTATTGTCGGAGATCGACGAGAGTGACTGATTTCATTGAGCAAGGTGTGCTTCCCAGTGGAGTCGGTGCAGTGGTGCAACGGCATGTTGGGTGGCACGGATGTAGGCTAGGGTTTTGAAGGAGAGGTTCTCTCCTTTTCTTTCTTTTTTTCTTTTTTTTCTTCTTTGTCACTGGAGAGAATTCTCTAAGAAGCATTTTTTTATTTTTTTTGCATGTTACCATACTTGACAATACTACAAACCAATTTATACGCGCATTGTATATTTTTTAGTACGTATTTTGTATGAATTGTATTATATAATTTTGCAGCAAAGGCTACAATCACAAAGAAGCTAGTTTCATAAATTAGCCCACAATTCTTTTTCCTTCAAAAATTTGCGGGAGTTCACATGGGCGTAGAATCAGCGCCACTTGTATAAAATCTATACAAGGTACTATTTTTGTTAGAAATTTAGATGGAAATTATTTCATATATATCTTCTCCTTAATTATAGGAACGGCGATTATGGAATGTGAATAGGATATTTTCCTTGTATATTTGTTAAAGATATTTTTGGTTTACTTCGTTCCATATATTTGATGGAAGAGGTTGTACTATATTTATTGATTGAAACAGAACAAACAAGAAAATAGTTTAAGTCTCACATATTTTCTACATGGTATCAGCGACCAACGTTGAATAAAACCTCAAAAACTTGCCTATATGTAGCAACATATTTTGGGAAGCTCTCTACACTATGGGAGGAACTCAACAATCATGAGCCTTTAATTACTTGTGATTGTTGCTCTAAATCTACTGCTGGTGAAAGACAGGAACAACGCATCTGTTTTCACGGCCGCACAGTGGAAGACATTAGCCGGTTTTCCTTGTAATTCCACAGTACCCGATAATTGCTTGAGTGGTAAGTTTGATAATACTAGATGGATTGTCGACACGGGGGTGTCTAGACATGTAACCCGTATTGATACATGGCTATTTAACAATAAAAATATTTTACATTGTTTATTTGGTCTTTCAAACGGAAAGTCAGTCATGGCTACTAAGGAAGGCTCCATTCGATTGTCAAATAAAATCACTCTTACTCATGTGCTTTTTGTTCCGGAATTAAGTTGTAATTTAATTTCGGTATCTCAGTTAATTAATGATATGTAATGTACTTTCCAATTTAACTCCTCTATTTGTACTATACAAGGCCAGTCGAGGGAGCTGATTGGGACGAGTGTTAGACGGGATGGACTATTCTATTTCGATGGACCAGAGACTATACAACATGTTTCAGTTGCAAATGGATCCTCTACATTGGAACTGTGGCACAAAAGGATGGGTCATCCGTTGGAAAGAGTGGTGAAATTGCTTCCTCCAGTTAATAATTGTAAGGGTAGTCTAAATAAAGCATGTGAAATATGTTTTCGTGCTAAACACCCTAGAGATAAATTTCCTTTAAGTGAAAATAAGGCCTCTCGTATTTTTGAGAAAATTCATTGTGATTTATGGGGTCCTTACAGACATCCCTCCTCTTGTGGTGTAAGATATTTTTTAACTATTGTTGATGATATTCTCGTGTTGTTTGGGTTTATTTGCTCATTGATAAAACCGAGGTGTTTCGGATGTTCATGATTTTTGTTGCAATGGTTAACAGACAATTCTCGCAAACTTAAAATTGTTCAAAGTGATAATGGAACCGAATTTAATTGTTTGCTTGATTATTTTAAAGCCACTGGTATTATTTTTAAACCTCTTGTGTTGGGACACCACAACAAAATGGTAGAGTTGAGCGGAAACTCAAACACATTTTGAATGTACGTAGGGAGAGCCTTACGATTTCAAGCACATTTACCTATTTATTTTTGGGGGGAGAGTATTCTCACTGCTATCCATCTAATTAATCGAACTCCATCTCCTCTCCTTAATAATAAAACTCCCTATGAAATACTCACATTCGTACCTTTGGTTGCCTTTGCTTTGCCCAAAATCAAAAAACTGGTGGTGATAAATTTGCTAGCTTAGCCGTAGTCGAAAATGTGTGTTCATGGGATATTCTTTTGGTAAAAAGGAATGGTGCCTATTTGATCTAGATTCAAAGGATTTCTTTGTGTCTCGATATGTGAAATTTTTTGAAGATATGTTTCCGTTTCTTGACCTTATTGCTTCTAATATTGTCCCTGAAAATATTGTACCCAATAATGTGGTGGTTAACGTTGATTTTGATGAGTATTATGAGCTTACCCATTCTCACAAAAATAATCATGCTGATGAACCTACAAGACCAGCGACCGCTGACAGCTATAGCTGTCAATTTTCGACCTGACCCGACAAACCCAGTAAACCCGACCCGTAAATAGTGGGTTTTGATAAAAAATAAAAACTCAAACCCGTTTTGAACCCGTTAAACACAACCCGCTCTTAACTCGACCCGACCTGCTTTCAACCCAACCCGACCCGAAAATTATTAAAAATGTATTAAACTTATGATAATATAGGAAAATGTAAGCAAAAACACTTCTTACCATTAAAACTTTGAATTTAAGATAATTTTTATTGGACCACAACATCAATTTTTTGCCATGAATTAGCTATTAATGAAGATATTTCTTATAATTTGTACTTTTTAGAACGCTTAAGGTACATTTTAGTACATATATTGCATTAAAATATGAAAAATTAAGGGGCGTTATAAAACTTCCCAACCCGCTGGGTCAACCCGAACCCGAAAAATTTGGGTTATAAAAAAGTTAATACTGACCCGAACCTGCTAACACCCAACCCGGTACAACCTGAACCCGCAACTATTTTACACCAACCCGACCTGTTTGACAGGTCTACTGACAGCCCATTGGGCTCTCATTCCCATGTTGCTGAGCAGACTGGATCCCACCCTGGAAGTCCATCGCTCGCTGGGTCACAGCCTGCTTCCTTCATAGCTGATGACTCAGCGTGTGACACTTTGGGCGCTGAAAATTCAGCGACTTCTGGGCCTGCCAGCCCAGTCAGATGCAGCCCAACACCAATTCAGATGAAGCCCAATTAGATACAGCCCACTCCTCTACTCCCTCTCAACCTCTTGGTAAAGGTCACCGACACCGTAACAAATGGACTTCAGTTTTAATAAGGGACTTTGTAACTCATACTATTGTTGCCGATAGTCCATCTCAATCCTCTAACATCTCGTCTCCACAGTCTTCCTCTAGTACGCCTTAACCTATAGCACATTACATAAATTGTGAAAATTTTACATTGTGTTACCGAAATTTTATTGCTGCTATAACTTTCGGTGTGGGCCTCGATCCTTTAAAGAGGCCATGACTCATGCAGGTTGACGAGAATCCATGAAACAGGAAAACCAGGCTCTTGAAAAAAATGGTACTTGGACAATGGAAGATTTACCTCCGGAAAGAAAGCTCTCGGTAGTCAATGGGTTTATAGAATCAAATATAAATCCGATGGCAGTATAGAGCGCTTGAAATCTAGACTTGTTGTATTTGGTAATCACCAAAAAGAAGGCGTTGATTACACAGAGAGGCGGACCTAGCGTTTTCATGTTGGTGGGGCACTTGGTAATATATGCACATATGTATTAGAATAATTTTGAAAAGAGTAATTAAAAATACCCTACATATAAGCATTTAATTTACTTTTTAAAATGATAATGCGTCAAAATTATGCATAATATGGTGTAATAAATATTTTATTTGACTAACATTTACTTTTTTAACCCTTAAATATGGCCCTAAGGTCTAAATTTTTTTATTAGACCCCTTACAAGTTTGCCGGGGTTTATAAAAAAAAAAACAAAAAAAAACAAAACCAATAAGATTAGTAGTATCATCACACTTTTAAAAATGAAATTAAAAAATACATTGAAAAGCTTAATGTGTCCAACAGGATTCGAACACTTGACCACCTGCGTTGTCTCTACCCTGCGTCAACCCACATTACTGCTGAGCTATACTCCATTAACATAACCCTCTTTATGTTAAATTGTATTTATTGTTTTGCCTTAGAATGCAAGGGCACGTGCCACCCAGGACACAATGTGGGTCTGCCCCTGATTACACAGAGACATCTGCTCCTGTTGCCAAGATAGTCACAGTTCGTGCTTTTCTTGCAATTGCGGCTTCTAAAAATTGAGGAGTTGCATCAAATGGATGTTCACAACGCCTTCTTACATGGAGACCTTTATGAGGAGGTTTACATGAAGCTACCTCCGGCCTCCGGGTATTGAATCCACTTACCCCGAACAAGGTATGTCGTCTACGCAAGTCTTTGTATGATCATAAACAAGCGCCTAGATGTTGGTTTGCCAAATTGGTGTCTGCTTTGAAGGAGTATGGATTCTTACAATCTTACTCAGATTATTCACTATTTACCTATATAGAGGCCAAATACAATAAAATGTGTTGGTCTATGTTGATAATCTTATTATCTCTGGCAATGATTTTGATGCCTTACATACTTTCAAGTCTTATCTTAGTGCATGTTTCCATATTAAAGATCTTGGCTCTCTGAAATACTTTATGGGCATTGATTGAGGTGGCTCGAAGTTCTGCAGGCTTATTTTTGTGTCAGAGGAAATATACTCTTGATATTATGTCTGAAACAGGTCTTCTTGGTACTAAACCTGTTGGATTTCCTATTGAACAAAAGCATAAACTCGGTCTAGCAAATGGTGAGGTTCTCTCTGATCTTGAGGTATATAGGAGGCTTGTGGGTAGACTTATTTATTTGGTTGTTACTCGGCCCGATCTTGCATATGCTGTCCATATATTATCACAGTTCATGCAGGCACTCCGTATCGAGCATTGGGAGGTCGCTCTTCGGGTTGTCCGGTATCTCAAGGGTACTCCTGGTTAGGGTATTCTTTTAAGATCTGATAGCTAGTGATCTTTCTTTACAAGGTTGGTGTGACTCAGATTGGGCAACATGCCCCTTAACTCGGAAATCTCTTACTGGTTGGCTTGTTTTTCTTGTCCAGTCTCCTATTTCATGGAAAACCAAGAAACAAAATACCGTTTCTCGTTCTTCAGCTGAAGCCGAATACCGTACCATGGCTACTATAACTTGTGAATTAAAATGGTTAAAAGGCTTACTATTGAGCTTAGGTGTTCATCACCATCCTAAAGCTATTAAATGGTTAATAGTCAGTCGGCTATTCATATTGCCGGAAATCCAGTTTTTCATGAGCGTACGAACCACATAGAAATGGATTGTCATTTTGTTCGTGATGCTATCGCTAGTGGCCTAATTGATCCCTCGTATGTTCCCACTAATCACCAGTTGGCGGATGTCTTTACTAAGGCTCTTGGGAAGTCACAATTTGATCACTTATTGGTCAAGTTAGGCATTTATTTTCACTCCCCATGCTCCAACTTGAGTCGGGAGAGGGGGGGGGGGGGTAATGGAAATGGTTTCATATATATCTTCTCCTTAATTATAGGAACGATTATGGGATGTGAATAGGATATTTTCATTGTATATTTGTTAAGATATTTTTGTAATTTTTTGGTCGGCTTCCATATCTTTGATGGAAGAGGTTGTACTATATTTATTGAATGAAACAAAACAAATAAATAGACACCTATTTTCTACAATTTTAGATTTTTAGTGGAATTGTGTCACCAAATACCACTATATGTATAGGTTGTTGGAGTTTATAGGGTAGGGAAAGAGTTGCTTCAAAAAAATATGAAAAGTCTTTTGTCTCACATTGATAGTTTGAGAGAGAGTAGTATAGTTTATATATGTTTATGTCTATCTTATACTTTGAGTTTAACTTTGTGGCTTGGAGGTTTTAGAGGACTAGCGATAGTGTGGTTTACCACACGCGTGCACGCGCTGCCCGAACCGGGTCGAGGGCCTTGGGAATATAACTTAACTTAACTAAAAAGACGCTTCCTGATCTTATGCCACAATCTTTCCAAATAAGTTGTTTCTCTATTTTACCACTTTTTGTTCTAATATAACATAAGTATTATCTTACTTGTCTACTCTTAACCTTCTATTTATAGGCAATTATGTTTCGCGTAATTGCTGAGATTATTATTATTGAAAATTTTGTTTTTAAAAAGTCAAGTTTGGGCTAGTTTTCTCAAATTTTTTAATCATCAACTAGATTTATGTTGGATAAAGCCAAAAAAAAAACAAGTGGGGGCAATAATTTAGAAGAATGGCCAATGATTGGCCTTTCTAACCATTATTTTAGGTTAATGTCAAAATTTATGCAATAATGTTTTTATCTTTATAGGGTGTTGTTGAACCATGTTTGATTTGAATGATGACAAACCAGTCCTCTATACTTGATGTCTATATATATTTGTATATGAACAGGTTGAATCAAGTGAGGACTCATCAAGGCAATCATGAAGGCCTTGAGATACTTGAAGATCAGAAGCCAAGAGCTTAGAGCTTTTTATTTTTATATTTCTAGGATCTTCATGTAAAATAGGCTTAGGAAAATATTCTTATTGTTTTTAAGTAAAGAGCAAAAAGACCTTAAGTTCACATCCAGTAAAGAGAACAGCCCAAGAACAAGCTAAGAACAGGCACAGAACAAGCTTGGAACAGTTCCCTTTACTAGATGTAGACTTAGTAGTACTGAGACCACTGTGGGAACAGACCTCAGTATTACGCACGTGATCCGTACAGATTTTCGAGTTCAAAATTATTTTGAAAAATTTGGATCACTTGTATTTTGGAAATCTGCCAAATTGATACACCAAATCTGCTCATTAAATGCAATGTACTTTGTTTGGACTTTAGTGTACATCTCTCTTCCCATAGTGGAAAGAGACAAAGTCTGAAACAAGAACACTGCATTTGTGTCAGCTGAAGTGGTTTGCACAATTTAGGCAAGTCTCCAAGCACACTTCTAGGGCACGGTTTTTCCTTGTCTATATAAACAATCTTTGCAAAAAACCCTAGAAGACTTTTGCTCTCCAAAGAAAACCAAGTAATATTTTCTGAGAGTCTATCCTTAGTCCAAAACTATCTCCATATCCATCTTTAAGAGAAAAACTTACGGAGATTTAAGTTTGTAATATTTGAACCACTTAGAGGGAAGTGGTTGGGGAGTGTTCAGTGAACACTGAGTGAACTGTTAGAGTTAACAGTTGGGGAATTAAGTGTTACATAGTTGTAGCATTTAATTGAGTGTGTAACCTTGTTATTATTCTGAGTTGATTAATAATATTGGTGAGAGAGTGGAGGACGTAGGCTTGTTTAGAAGCCGAACCTCGTTAAATCTTTGTGTCCTTACTCTTTACTTACTGTTCTCTCGTTGTTCTCACAAAAGTATAAACAAAACTTGAAAACGATTGAAAAAACACATATACTCAATTCAACCCCCCTTCTTGAGTATACATTGAACTAACAGGTGTGTTTGATTCAACTTATATAAGCTTTTCAGTGCTTATTTTCAGAAAGTTCAGATCAAATCAGATCAGACTAGATCATAAAATATCAGATCAGATCATAAAATATCAATTAATTGCTTATTTTTATTTTTATTTTTACATGTATTTTCATTTTCTTTTTTATTTTTAATTTTTAATTTTTGTAATTTTATTTCTATTTTATTTATTTTTATTTTATTTTAATATTTTTTATATATTTTTTTTCATTTATTTTTTTCTTTTTATTTTTCTTTTTATTTTTATTTCTATTATTTATTTTTATTACTATTTTTATTTCTATTTTAAACAATATTAATAATAGTTAACATTTACAATAATGCACAATTAAATTTCACCAAAGATTAGATCAGAACAGATCAGATAAAAAAATTTCAGACGAATCAATCGCTTCCTTAGTGCTCTTTTTTTATATATAACAAAAAAAAACATACAACAAGTCTCCCTTCTGAACAATCTGAATTAATTCTATAATCAAAACTGTAACGACCCGTATTTTAGCAACATTGTTTTCGAAGAAAATAACAATACGAGTCTTCAAATAATTAAAAGGCTGCAACAATAAATTAATTAAACACAGCGGAAGCTCTAAACTTAGTTATTTTATTTAATAAACTTTAAAGTTAATCCACAGTAAGGGAATCGATATGGTTCTTATTACAACTTAAACTACTAAAATAGGAAAATAACAAGGAAAGATAGGAAAATAAACGGGAGTCTAATCTGCTCGCCAAACACTCAACCCAACTCTAAACTCTATCCTGGATACCTGCAAAATAAAAATTGGGGTCCACCGTCAGTGGCGAGTAACTAGTCTGTCCTACTTACAAGTAGGACCAAACCACGTAGAACAACAGGTTAGAAATTCCAGGAAACAATACGATACAACAACAATCATAACGTCATGCAGGTTACGTGTCCAAGTACGCAGCGGAACAAAATAATCAATATCAAATATCATCATTCGACAGTTCCATCATAACTCAATACATATCATCTCAAGTTCAATTCATAAACCATATCAAGACTTCGCTCGGTCTACAACCGATAACATGACTAACAACAATAGACTTGCCCCGCTCAGTTCATCACCGATGAACCGATAGACCCGCTCAGTTTATCATCGATAAACCGATAGACATGACGCGCTCGGTCTTCAACCGATAGACTTGACCCGCTCGGTCTTCAACCAATAGACATGACACGACTCTGACTCTCAAGCAATCACATAAGACTTGTCCCGCTCAGTTCATCACCGATGAACCGATAGACCCGCTCAGTTTATCACAGATAAACCGATAGACATGACCTGCTCGGTCTTCAACCGATAGACACGACATGACTCGACAAAGACTCAAGAACACCATCCAAAATCATCATACAATCATCACGCAACATCAACCCTTATAACAAGAACTCAATGACAACAAGGCTCCAACCTTGACAATGCATAATTCCACAACCAATACTCATGACACCATATAATTAACCATATTACTCATTAAAATATCAAGCTAAATAAATGGCATTACACGCATGACTCTAGGTGATAGAATCAATAAAGCATTTACCCAAAAATACTCCACCGCAAGTTCACTTGTCAAAGCAAGATTAAATGTTGATCATGGACATTTGGTCATCAAATCAATCAATAAAACAAATTAAAACTCAAGCTTCCAACCACATAGCCCACGCATAACTATAACAAAAGAAATAAAGCCTTTGTCCATCAAAACAACATGACAATACATGAAGTAAAATCAAGTCTTTGATCATCAAGAATCCACGCGTAAAACAAGAAGGAGAGCAATTCAAGATTTCAACCCAAAGGTGCCATAATTCACGGTTTACCATTAAACAAGATTCATCAACAATTAATTAGAAAAGATTCAAGAACCATGCTAAAAACAAGATAAAACTCTTACTTTGTACTCATGATCATTCACATAAAACCCAAGCATGAACATGATTCAAGAATTCCTAGATAAGCATCAAGATTCATATAAGACATCAAATAAAGATTGGACCAAACGTAGCATATAAAGGTTTATCAAGTTTAAGTAAAACAAGTAAAGAAACCAACGCAAATTATTTTAAACAACTCGGCTAATTAACGCAAGGATGCAATCATCAATCAACAATTTTCTAAACTATCATCCTATGTAATCTAGTACTGATCCTAAGTAGAAGAGCTAGTTACCTTATTGAAGAACAAACAAGGCTCATGTAAAGAACCACGCCCAAGCCACACACGAACTCAAGCCAAACCACACCTTCACGATGCTATACTCGATTCTAGTTGATGATGGGTTGAAGATTCAATCTAACTTCAATGGGTGAAATTGGTTTTGATGAAGTTAGAGTTAGAAATTTTAAGGGATGATGAATGAGGGATGTCGTAAGAAGACAAGAGGAGAAAAGAGAGGTTTTTACTTGGGGTTTGAATGATATAATGATTAAGGTTTCAAAGGATGGATTTTTAGAGGTCTTTATAGAGTAGAGGTAATTAACAATAGGATGGGTTTAAGGGAAAAACACAATACAAATAAAAGGAAAACAAAAGGGGTTGGCCGGCTATGAAGGGCCCAAGGCCTCGGTTTTGGGCTCGGTTCCCAAATATAAAATTAAGTCTCTTGGCCCAATTAGATATTTTGGGTTTAAAGGCTTAATTTTTCACAAAATTTTACGGCCCAAAAATCCGGGTCGTTACAAAAACTACTTATTAAATGAGCAGAATATAAATCATTTATGAAGAACAAAAAATTTGTGATGTACTTTTTCCGTTCCAACAAAAAAATAAATAAATTTGAGGATCACATAATACAACATATGCACTGTGAAATCTATAAGTCAATAATCTATTTAACACATGCTAATATTACTTAGTCAAATATTGTTATTAATCTAGCTATTTTCATGTAGGTTGTTAGGCTTCCTCTGTAACAAACGTAGGTTTTGTTTAGGGTTTCCTAAACTCTAGTAGTTTGTTTTAACTTTGCTCTTCTACTTTGTATTATAAATACCCTTGCATCTAATCAATAAAATTAATGCTTAAAATTATTATTCTTCTCTAAATCTTATATGGGATCACAGCAACGATCCTCTCTAGATTTTTTTTTCCTCTTCTTCGTTTTTTTTGCCTTTCTTTCTTTGCACTTATGGCCTCCATTGACAGTAGTTTGGTTCCTAACACCAACGATCCAACCAAATCTTTCACTCTCATTCAAGTCCATAATTGCATTAAACTCACTACCGCTAATTACATAGCTTGGAAAACCCAACTTCAAGCTATTCTTCTCGGTTATGACCTATGGAAATTTGTTGATGGCAGTCATCCTTCTCCTTCTGCCTCAATTCTTGATGCCGAAGGCAATTCATTTGTCAACCCAACAACGATTTCTTGGTTTCGCCAAGATAGGCTCTTATTTGGTGCCATTGTTGGCACTATCTCAAGATATCATCCCTTTGATCTCCCTAACCGCTTCCGCCGCAAATGCTTGGAATTCTTTCCAAGACTTATGCAAATCCCTCTCGAGGTCACCTCAAACAAATTAAAACAACTCTCACAAATATCACCCACACCACTCAATCTATTTCCTCCTACATGCAATCCATCAAGCAATGCACTGATCGTCTCGCTGCTATGGGCAAGCCAATGGACCACGAAGACATCATCGACAAGGTGTTGTTGGTCTCGACTACGAGCAATATAAATCCGTCATTGATGCGGTAAATGCTCGGGACACTACCATCTCTTTTGATGAGCTTCATGAGAAACTTGTTAACAAAGAAGTTCAAGCCTCTGTGCGTACCCCTGCCTCTTTTCCTGCTTCTGTGAACTTGGCTCAACATCGACCCAGGGTCCAACAGCCCTCTTCTGGTCATGGCATCCTCGGCTCAGCGCCTAATGCTCCACGATCTACTCGCCCCTTTCTTGGACGATGCTAATGGTGCCATGAGCAAGGCCACTTTCTTGCTAATTGTAGTGTATTCAAGCAACAGTACCCGAATATTGTGGTCCCACCTCTTGCTCGACCTAAGAAGTCTCCACAAGCACATACTGCCACCTTGGCCCCCAACTCCTCTACTGCGTGGCTTCTTGACAGTGGTGCGTCGCACCATGTTACTAATGATTTGACCAACTTATCATACCATTGTCCGTATGATGGTACTGACGAATTGGTAATTGGGGATGGGTCTTCTTTGCCAATTCAAAGCACAGGTTCGTTTACCTTGCACAATTCTTCTCACAAATTTCATTTTCGTAATGTCTTGCATGTTCCACAAATTTCACGAAATATTCTATCCATCTCACAATTTGTAAAGATAATAATATGAGCATTGAATTCTTACCCTCTTCTTTTCATGTGAAGGAGCCTTCCACGAACCAAGTTCTTCTTCAAGGCCAAATTAAGGACGGCATATATGAATGGCGGCCTTCTATTTCTCCTCATGTTTTTGCCTCCTCCAAATTATCAACTAGTGCTTGGCATCATAGACTAGGGCATCCGTCATCTTTTGTTCTTAGGACTTTAAATTCACATTATAATTTGTCTATTTCAAATTTTGATATGTTAAATTGTAATGCATGCCAAATTAATAAAAGTCACAAATTACCTTTTTCCAAGTCTACTTTATATTCTCATGGTGTTCTTGATTTGATATTTTCTGATGTATGGACTTCTCCTGTTCTCTCTATTGATTCTTTCAAATATTATGTTATATTTGTTGACCACTTTAGCAAATATATCTGGCTTTATCCATTAAAACATAAATCTGATGTCTTTAACACATTTATTAAATTTCAAGCCCTTGTTGAAAATTTGTTGTAACGACCCGGAATTTTGGGCCAGAAAATTTCGCGGTTGTTAATGTGATTTATTAATTTCTAAGTCCAAAAAGGCCATATTAATTGGACTGTTTCATTTTTAGGCCAACCTTTCTTTCTCCGAATTGGGCCAAGGACCCAATTTTTCTTTCTTTTTCTATTGGGGCCGGTTGGATCTTGGTTGCTTGGGCCAAATTTTTGACCTTGTTTAATTAGTTGAATATTAGTTAATATTTAATTAGTTAATTTAATTAAATTTAAATTAAGTCAAACCCACCTACTTACCTATTCAAATGGTTGTTGTAAACCAACAACTTTCCTCCTTTTTTTCCTCATTGTTCACGGCAGTTTTGAGTTTCTTGGAGCTTGATTGTTTTTTTTATTATTTTTTTTCTTTATATATAGGACCCCTTGTTTTATTTTGGGTCCTATTTGCTAATTGCTACAAAACTCCACAAGAAAGTTTTCTCCATCTTTTCCCCTCTCATATTAGCCGAACTTATTGATCACTAAGTGGTGATCTTTGCCTTGGAATTTTTGCGATCTAAGGTAACTAGCTTTCCTCTTTAATTTATGGGTAGCAATCCACATAGTTAATTAGGGAATTAAAATCATGAAAATTGTAGGGTTTTAATCTTGTTTTACATGGATATAGCCGAGTGATATGGTATTGAATTTAGATGCGTTTTACATGTTTTTTCTTGATTTAATTGTATGTTTATGTATGATTTAATTATTAGGATTATTGTAATTTAAATCATGAAATTTTAAGCATGTAATCGAATTTATAGCATGAATTAAATTCTGATTTTAGTTTGATATTTTTCGAGTGAGCTGAAATGTTATTTGAATTGATTCTTGAAATTTTTTCTTGAATTTTACATGTTAATCTTGATTGTATAATTAATCTAATTGCAAGAAAAATTCGGATTTAATTATTTAATCACTCGAATTCTTGCATATATAATTTTAGATATTGGTTCTTGATTTCTTTTATATTGTCGAGTGGCATGATAGGTTTTGGATGAAATTTTGAAATGTTCTTTGATTAATTTAAGCATGATTATGAGGTATTTTAATTAATTAAGTTTATATCATGTATAATTCTAAAATCTACTTACTCTCGGGATTCTTCCCGAGTGAGCTAAAGATTAAAAAGATTAAAAGTAATATTATTGTCTTGTTCTTGAATTATGGAAAAGCCGTGTGTTCATGGGTTAAGGCATGATCAATTTAAATCTTGATTCTTGATTTTAATCATGATAAATGTTGTTAAGTATGAATCTTATGATAATTGTCAATTTAAATTAATTATTTATTGTTGGTTGGATTTATATAATTTGGTTGAATAATTTTGGTAAAATTAGTATAATGTGTCGAGTGACCAAAATTAGGGAGAATATAATTTTTATCATAAACTTTGGTAATTTTAGTAATTAGTTAATTAATTAAGAGGAATTAAGAATTTAATTAATTATTGTTAACTATGAATTGCCGTGTGAAAGGGAGTGGAATTAGCTTTATTTGTTTTATTTTGACTTATTATTAATTTTAGGGATTATTAATAATAACAGTTACGGATAAAATAATTATTAGGAATAAGTTGTAAAGTGTAGGGATTAAAAGGGATAATATTACTATTAGTAGTAATAGGGCCGAAATGTTAATATATAATAATATAATTATTTTCTGGATAATGTTACATTTTAATATATAATGTTAAGGTTAGTATCCAAAGGGATAGGATTATAAGAATATGTTATATATTTGAAGATAGTATATATATTATAAGGAATGAAGGTGCATAAGATATTATTAGGGATAAGAAAGGAAACAGAGTAATAGCTATACATGTCTTGTTTCGGTCTCTGGCTAGGAAAGACTTGGTATTTAAGGTGGCCAATATACGTGCCGCACCTCTCTTTCCTGGGACTCCGAACATTTCATTTCCTATTACGGTCACCTAGTATTATCCTAATATATGATATGATTAAATTAAATGAAGATATAAGATACAATATGGACGCCCACCTGATGATACACGAGTCGTTAGTGGGTTAAGTCAGAGCCACTGCTCAATGGGACGAACACACGAGTTCCCCCGAGTAGTTTTGGGTCTTAGAATATGTAGTCGTCTGGTAGTGGTACACGAGCCGCTACTAGGAGTTATGGCCATAGCTTAGGCTTAGTGGTGAAACACGGGATCCGCTACGGGTTGAGTACACGAGCTCCTCCCGGCATGTTCTAGGAAGTTATGGTGAAACACGAGATCCATAACGAGTTATAGTGACCGGTCCAACGAAGATGATATGTGATGATCATACGATTGATAAGATGAAATCATAAGATGAAGTATAAGATGATTTCTAAAGAAAGTTATGATATGATCAAATATGATATGATATGATAAGATTAAGATAAGATATGATATGATCTAATATGATAAGAAAGACATGATATGTTATGATTAAGATAAGAATTATGATGAAGGGAATGTGATGAAATTATGATTAAGATTTAATAATGATATAATTTAAGAAGGGTTAAGAATAAGTTAAGGATTGAAGATGTATAGTATAAAGTATAAGTTTAGTATATTGTAAGTCTTCCGCTGTGTATTTCTGTATTTATGAGCATGTACGTGTATGTATAGTTATACGGATGTGGAATGTATTTGGTATGTATTCTAACCGTATTTGCAGGGTTGAATGTACGTATTTTTATACGTAATTATACGTATTCTAACTGTATTTCTGCAGGGGTATTTGTACGTATTTTATACGTATCTGTATACGTATTTTATACGTACCTTTATACGTATTATTATACGTACGTTTATATGGAATTTGTGTATCTTTGTGTAAGCATGCATTAAATCTTTTACAGTTTTTATGATATTTTCTATGATATTATGTGTTTGGTGGTCCCTCGATTAAATGGGACAGCCTAGTTACTCGCCACTGACGGTGGACCCCCCCCTCAGTTTCAGGTGATGTTGCAGCAGATTAGAGCGGGCTTCGCCGGATGGGCTCGAGAGTTTAGGCCTTTATTTTAAGTTTTCTAGTTTATCCAGAACTACATAAACATTTAATTAGTTAATTATATGATCCCAGTATGTTGGGACAGTATTTTCAGACATTTGATGTAATAACAATTAGTGGTTTATTTTGGATTTTAGCATTTAATTTAATAAAAGATATTCCTTTCATTTAAATGGTTGATTTATTGTTTAATAAGATTAAATAATGATCCGAATGTCGATTTCCCTTCGTAAATCGACAAGCTAAAAGTCGGGTCGTTACATTTGTTTAACAAGAAAATAAAACAATTCTTTTCTGATAATGGTGGTGAATACATCAAATTAACACCGTATCTCACATCTCATGGCATATCACATCTCACATCTCCTCCTCACACTCCTGAACATAATGGTTATGCCGAAAGACGTCATCGACACATTGTCGAAATTGGGCTATCCTTGTTAACTCATGCTAATCTTCCCTCATCTTTCTGGTCTTATAGTGTTACTACTGCTGCATATTTAATTAATAGACTTCCTAATCCATCACTTCAAAATCAATCACCCTATCAAATACTATTCGGCCATACTCCTAATTACACCAAACTATGCTGTTTTGGTTATTTATGTTATCCTTGACTAAAGCCATACACTTCTCACAAACTTGACCCTAAGTCCATCTCATGTGTCTTTATTGGATACTCCTCAACACAAAGTGCTTTTATGTTTGTAGATCCTACAACTCATAAAGTTTATACATCAAGACATGTGCGATTTGTGGAAGATGTGTTTTCGTATACTAACTTGTGCAGGTCTTCGGAATCGGCACAACCATCCTCTTCTCATGATGACAGTGTTGCTATCACTATGCCTCTTCTTTCCTCTTCTATGGAAACCCCTGCTGATACTCCTCCCAACAGCCCACAAAATGCGGCCCCTACTGATACCCCTCCCAACAACCCACAGAATGTGGCCCCTGCTGATACCCCTCCCAACAGCCCACAGAATGCGGCCCAACCTACTCACCAAATGACTACAAGACTTAAGGAAAATATTCGTAAGCCCAATCCAAAGTATGCATACTCTACTGTCACCTCTTCTTGTGAACCTACAAAAATTACCCAAGCTCTCAAAAATCCTCAATGGCGGGCTGCTATGACAGAGGAGTTCAATGCCTTGCAAAGAAATGCCACTTGGGAACTTGTACCACCGCATCCCTCTCAAAACTTGGTTGGCAACAAGTGGGTCTTTCGCATAAAGTATACACCTCAAGGCACTATTGAGCACTATAAGGCTCGACTCGTGGCTAAAGGGTTTCAACAACGTCCTGGTCTTGACTACACCGAAACATTCAGTCCTGTGATCAAACCCACCACTGTTCGGCTTATCTTATCTCTTGCTGTTACTAAAGGTTGGTCCCTTCATCAACTCGACATGAATAATGCCTTCTTACAAGGTACACTCACTGAGGATGTCTTCATGAGTCAACCTTCGGGGTTTATAGATAGCACCAAACCTGATTATGTATGCAAGCTTCGTAAGGCTCTCTATGGGTTGAAACAAGTTCCTCGGGCTTGGTATAGTGAGCTATGCACATTCTTGCTTTCTTTTAGTTTCATTAATTCAGTGGCTGATTCTTCTCTCTTCATCAACAATAATCGTGGCACAACATTTTATTTACTTGTTTATGTCGACGATATTATTGTCATTGGACCTTCTAAAAATCCTCTTCAACAATTTATTGATCTCTTAGCTCGTCGCTAATCTTTAAAAGACCTTGGTCTTTTGTCCTATTTCTTAGGGGTCGAAGTGCATCACTCCTCTCTTGGGTTATTTCTCAGTCAACATAAATACATAACTGACTTATTGGCTCGTGCAAATATGTCCTCTGCCAAACCAACCTCGACTCTAATGGTGGCTCATCCTCCTCTCACTCTTCATGATGGTTTTCCCATTTCGAATCCCAGTGAATATCGTACTCTTGTTGGTGCCTTGCAATACCTGTCTCTCACTCGACTTGACATCGCCTTTGCCGTCAATAAGCTCTCTCAATTCATGCATAGTCCATTGGAAACACATTGGGCTGCACTTCGTCGTCTCCTTCGTTATCTCAATGGGACATTATCCCATGGCCTTCAATTGTTTCGTGACTCTCCAATGCATCTTCATGCTTATACCGATGCTGATTGGGCAGGTGATCGTGATACATTCACTTCTACCTCAGGCTACATTGTTTATCTAGGACGAAATGCCTTGTCTTGGAACTCAAAGAAACAGAAAGGTGTGGCACGCTCATCTACGGAAGCTGAATTTAGAGCTGTTGCTTCCACCACAGCTGAGCTTATTTGGCTTCGTTCCTTGTTACATGAACTTCGCGTTCCTCTTGCCAGCATTCCTACTATCTATTGTGACAATCTAAGTGCAACAAATTACTCTAAAAATCCCATTTTCTATTCACGAATGAAGCATCTAGCCTTAGATTTTCATTTCGTGCATGAACAAGTCCAGCGAGGCCAGCTTCGGGTTCAACATGTTGCGGGTATGATCAGTTAGCAGATGGTTTAACAAAACCTCTACCTTTGGCACGGTTTCATACTATTCTTACCAAAATTGGTCTGCTCTCTCGACCCACCATTTTGCGGGGGATATAAGTCAATAATCTATTTAACACATGCTAATATTACTTAGTCAAATATTGTTATTAATCTAGCTATTTTCATGTAGGTTGTTAGGCTTCCTCTGTAACAAACGTAGGTTTTGTTTAGGGTTTCCTAAACTCTAGTAGTTTGTTTTAACTTTGCTCTTCTACTTTGTATTATAAATACCCTTGCATCTAATCAATAAAATGAATGGTTAAAATTATTATTATTCTTCTCTAAATCTTATACCACCAATTATCACAATTTAACAATGTTTGAATCTTGCAATGATTCAAATGTTACCAAACAAAAATAAAACAGGAAGCTGGGACCATTGGTTCGGAAGAATTTTTAATTTTTAATTTTTTACGAACATTTTTTCGTTTTATAGAATGGTTTGGTAGATTGTAGCCTTGTAGGCATTGTGGCATTACTGGCATGTTGTCAATACTAATAACCAATTTATATGCCCATTCGCATTTTAATCCAATCACACAAAACTACAGAAGTTGAATAAATTAATCCACAATTGAGGAGTTTGTGGGCGTAGAATCAGCGTCACTTGTATAGAATTGGAGCACCGAATGAGTTTAGTCTAAGGGTTGGAAGCAAGGAACTAAATTTATAACAATTTATTTGATATTTTTTTTGCTCTCTATTTTATATCAAATATTTGCAAATAAATTGTTACAGATGTAGTTGTAGTTGCAAACCTTGCTTGTCTACTCTTAAGTTTCTATTCATAGGCAATTATCTTACCTTCAAGGCTTCAACGCTGTCATTGGACTCTCAACCTCCACCGGTACCCGGAATGTTGCTAGCATATCCAGATTTTATTTTTTTTTGGATTTTTTTTAAGAAATCAAGTTTGGCTAATCTTCTCAAAATAAGATAATTTTTCGATTATAGTATAAGTTACAATTGTATTTACGTCTATATATTGTAAATGAGTTAATGACGTTGAAATCATGACACATCACATTTTAATAGGGCGACGTCGTTGTGGTTTAACACATTTATAGAAAAAGCAGATATAAGACTAACTTGTTCATATTTATTTATTTGAAAGGTCGTTGGCTTATTTTTTTAAGAACGCACAAAGGTTAACTTATTTACAAAAAAAAAATTGTTGTGATAACGTTTGATGGTATTAAGCTTTCGTTCGAGTCCTACTACTATGACAAGAACGCACAAAGTTAGATACTTTTCGACCGTAATGACTTTTTTGATAGTTTATTATACATATAATAGACTTTTTTTTGTAATTTTCTCAACTTATTAAAAAGGTGTTTATAAAAGAAATTTCTTTATTTGTGAACTTGGCCAATTACATATCCTAAAAGAGATGTCATTCCTTTACTTGTACATAATAATATATATTTATGTCATTCCTTTACTTGTACGGGACCCACTTGTATACATATCCTATAAGAGATGTCATTCCCCTTCCCCCCATGTACTGATATCATGAGATAGGATCATGCCAGTATTGAACTCACTTGTATACCTTACCGTCTAAAAAAAATTAACAAAACGTACTCTTTAGTCTTTAACAGATAGAGAGTAGCATAAATTTTCTTGTATTCTGATTCGATATTAATTATTGGCAAATGCTAACATTAGCCCTAAGGGCTAAAGATAAGCATTGATTGTATCTTATATTCTCTTATATTTTCAATAAAAGAGAATATGTAACATTATCCATCAGCCCAACCATTAATATGTAATAAAAGAGAATACGGAGGAAAAGAATTTACTTCATTCCAAGAAAAGCATTCCATCTGATCTATACAGTGGTTCATCTTCCAAGAAAAAAAACCATTACTCACATGGAGTATAAAGCAATCAAGCACAGTAGCACACCACTCATCTTCAAATAAGCAATTGGTGTTTTTTTCTCAACTCAGGTATTACTTCTTCTTCTCTTTTTAACTTTCCTTGTTCTTCATTTGCAATTTTATAGTATTTCAATTAAAAAAAAAATCTTATTTTCTCTCACAATTTAGAAGAATTTCAATTTACTGTACCATTTTGATTAAGAATTTCAATTAAAAAAAATCTTATTTTCCTCATTTGCAATTTTGTAGTATTTTCCTATCTTTACCGTATTTCCATTTATAATTACAAATTTCTTATAATTTTGTTTAAGATTTGTTATTTTGATTTAAATTGTTATTGTTGGAGTTTTGTTGATGAGTTTTGCATGCCTTTCGTATGCCTATTGCAGATTTTGTTTCAAAGCATATCATTCTTCTTCCCAAAATTCATGATGAAATTGCAGATTGTTTATTTACAATTTTTTTTTTATAGTGTATGTATTGGTTATAATGGTTCGATTTATATTTTTGAATCTGCCTTCAACTATATGATTTTTGTAATGTAATACAAATGTTCTGATTGTTTCAAGTAATTTTTGCTACTATTATAGAAGTTAATCTTATTTACATGATTAAAAATTGTTCTGTACTGCTTACATTTACAGAGCCTAATTTTTTTTTATCACCTTTTACAGACTACAATGCTTGATTTTGATTTGAATGTGTCTTTGATTGAAGAAGAAAATAATGATGATGAACCATTTATCGGTCAGACCTTTGACACACTTGAGGAGGCCTTCATTTTTTATACCAAGTATGCAAAAAGACGTGGTTTTGTTGTTCGCAAGGATCGCTCGGAAACTAAACACGGGAAGGCTGTTAGACGTGATTTTTACTGCCATCGGGGTGGGAATACACCATTGAAGGTAGTTGACGTGTCTAAATCTCAAAGAAACAAAGAATCGATAAGATGTGGTTGCAAAGCTCATATGCGCATTACATTGAAACGAAGTTTCGATATATTTCCGAAGGAATGGCATGTCACTAAATTTTCCAAGGAGCATAATCATGAAATGTTGCCACTTGAAGCGATGCGTATCCTACCGGCGAATAGAAGCATAAGCCCAGAAGATGAGAAGCAAATATTGTTATTTAAGGAAGCTGGACTACCAGTTAGACAAATAATGCGAGTTTTAGAGCTAGAAAAAAATCTTGGGCATGGTGAACTACCATTTATTGAGAAGGATGTTCGAAATCTATTTGGTAGAGTCAAGAGGTTGCTTGGAGCTGATGATGTGAAAAATCTTTTAGAGTACATGAAAAATGCAAATCAGGAGAATAAGAAGTTTCAATATTCTTTTACAATGGACAAAGAAAGAAGGTTAGAAAATATATTTTGGTGCTCCGCTCAAAGTTTTGATTGGTATCAACAGTATGGTGATGTAGCGGTCTTTGATACCACGTATAAAATTAATGCATACGATATGCCTTGTGGCATTTTTGTTGGAGTTGACAATCATGGGAAGACTATATTGTTCGGGTGTGCACTCCTCCGTAATGAGACGACTCCTACTTTTTCGTGGCTAATGAAGGTATGATTTTATATTGTTTTCCTCTCATCTAAATACTACTTGCTGGTCTTAGAGGTGGCCACTGGGCCGGGTTGGCCCGGCCCGGACCCGACCCGATTTTCAACCCTGATGGGTCAAGCCCGGTTAACCCGGCCCGGCCCGTGACCCGACCCGGTACAAACCGGGTGGGTCATGGGTCGGATTTTGCAAACCCAGCCCGTAACCCAACCCGTTCGTTTAACCCGGTTAACCCGGCCCAGCCCGTGTTCGGCCCGTGACCCAGGCCCGGCCCGTTCGGCCCGCCCGGACTGACTGCTGCAATTTCAGGCTTTTTTCTAATGCAATTGGCTTTGGCTTTAATGCATGCATGCAATTGCTAATGCATGCAATTTCTAATGCATGCATGCACTCCTCTCCTCTCCTTTTTTCTGCTGCCTCCAACGGCCTTCCCCCCCCTTTTTTTTTTTTTTTTATAATTTAAATTTTACATATTCCCTCCCAAATTTCCCCTATAAATACCCATCCAATTTACCCAATATTCTTCACAATTAACATCAATCTTCTTCTCTTCTCTTACTCTCTCTAATTCTCAAAGTTCTCATTCTGAATTCTTAATCTCTCAATTTTAATAGTTAAATTTTAGAAGTTTATACTAAAAAAAAAATATTCAGAAATTACTAGTTTATATTAAAATTTCAGTTCTTAATTTCTTATAGTTATATACTTATATAGTTATATAGTTATATACTTATATAGTTTAATAGTTATATACTTATATATTAAAAAAAATATCTCTCAATTTTAATAGTTATATACTTATATAGTTATATACTTATATTAAAATTTCAGTTCTTATATTTTAAATTAGTTTCTAAATTTAAAAAAAAATGTCTGGAAGGAATAGTGGTGGTAGAATTGGTGGCGGTAGTGCTGGTAGAGGTGATGGTAGAGGTAATGTTAATGATCAATTTCACGGTTCGTATGAAGTAAATACAGATGAAATTGAATCATTAGCTAGGGCATTAAACAGTCAACAAAATCCTCGTCCACCTCGAACCAACCCATATCAATCCCATCAATCATCATCATCAATGCCACCTCCTTATATTCCGGTGGGCGCCGGAGGCGGAGGTTACGTTCCCGAATTTGAATCGGAGGATAATATGGAAGGTATAAATTCAAATTAATATTTTTGAAGTTATTATAGTTGTTTACTTTATCATACATTTATGAATCATGAGTTTATATAAATACATTAATTGTTTATGTAAATAATATAATTTGAAATTAATTTTGATTCATACATAGTTACATAGTTACGTAGTTACGTAAATAATATAACTTGAAATTAATACTTTCAAGAGTTTGAATAAATTAATTAATTCACTAATTGTTTATTTATGTACAAAAAATGGATATATTATGAAAATAAAGTATTAATATTTCATTTTTTTTAATTAAGGAGGAGGTGAACAAGGTGGTCCTAGTAACACTAATACAACATCAACTGGTAAAAGAGAAAGAGGTCATACCTCATGGGTATGGCCTTACTATGACAAAGTAGCAACAAATGATCCAGACAAATATACTGCAATTTGCAAAATTTGTCGAGATGTTACTAAAACAAAAAAACCAAAAAGTTACAAGTGGACCAAAAACGATGGAACCGGAACATTGGCCCGTCATTTAAAAAAGGGTCACAACTTGGGGCCCGATGGTGCAGAAAGATATGATTCGAGACAGGCTCAAATCCATGGGTACGCAACGACTACTCCCGGCGCAGGTATGCCTTTTGTTTATAATCGTGATAGAATGATTGATGAATTTTCTAAATATGTTATTCTTGATGAATTGCCGTTTACTCATGGGGAAAGCCCCAATTTCGAACATTTTAACCGGGTTGCTATGCAACCCGCTTTTAGAAGAATTCCTAGAAACACCCTTAAACGTCGCACCATCAAACTTTATAATTCTTATCGAGCTTATTTGATGGAAATGTTCCGTACCTATGATGGTCGGGTTAGCATAACTAGTGATTGTTGGACTTCTTTTGTAGGTGAACCTTTTATTTGTGTAACTGTTCATTGGATAGATGATGAATGGTTTTTACAAAAAAGGATTATTTGTTTTGAGGCAATGGAGGAAAACCATACGGGTTTTAACATTAAAACCCATATTGTAAATTGTTTAAAAAATTTTCAGTTGGTTGACAAACTTTTTTCAGCTTCATTTGACAATGCATCGGCTAATACCCGTGCTATTGACTTTTTAAAACAAGACAGTGACGTACCTTTGCTACTTAATGGTAGCCTTTTACACGTTAGATGTTGTGCGCATATATTAAACTTATGTGCGCAAGAAGGCATTAAAGACTTATATCCCCTATTACAACCAATTAGGAGTGTAGTAAAGTGGATTAGAGTCACTCGTAGTATGAGCAGGGCTTATAAAAGAAAATGTGAGGAAAGAGGACTAAAGAAAAAATGCATAGGTTTAGATTGCGTAACCCGATGGAATTCTACTTTTAAATTATTGGATGATGCGATTAAATATCGTGAAGTTTTAACTGAATTGTATAATGAAACTCGTTCTGAGCCGGGTGAAATGATTACTAACTACAATTGGTCTATTGCTATGATTATTCGTGATGTACTTGCCGCATTTGAATATGCTACTAAAGTTTTTTCTTATGTTTATGAGCCTAATGTACATTTAGTTGTATTAGAAGGAATTAAAATAGTTCACGCCATTCACGAAGGCAGCAAGAACAGTGAAATTCCTGCCGTCACCGACATCTTGTGGGGAATGAAGGTAAAATGGATGTCCTATTTTGCCGAATTCCCTTACATTTATGGCATTGCAGTTATTCTTGACCCGGGTCTCAAGCTTGAAGGATTGAGAAGCTTGTTGACCTTTTATTACGAAACTCTTGGTACAGATTATGATGTTGATAAATATGTAAATGATTGTAAGACAATATTAGATAGACTATATGAACATTATGCGGGTATTTATCAACCCGGTCAGTCTTCACAACCAAAGCCGAAAAACAGAGACCCCTTTCTAGCATCCATCCTTCGTAAAGGAAAATCGAGGGTACCTTCCACATCATCACCCTCCCAAGATGAAGGTTCATGTATAGATGATTATTTATCTTTTCAATTCGAAACTAACGAAAATTTTCATATTATTAAATGGTGGCATTCCCATTCAGTTCAATTTCCTATTCTAGCTAGAATTGCTAAGGATGTCCTAGCAATTCCGGCATCTACTGTTTCTTCCGAGTCAGCTTTTAGTGCAGGTAAAAGAGTATTGGATGAAAAAAGATCTAGTCTACACCCTGATACCATAGAAATATGTGTTTGCAAAAAAGATTGGGATCAGGCGGAAAAGAGGATACAAGGATTGAAGGAGGACGACCAAGACGAAGAAGACCCGTGGATGTTGATGAATACATCAGAATCCGATGCAGGCCCTAGCGGAAATGACACAACATAAGTCAAAAGTCACAACAACGGTCCACGACCACCATTCAGGTACGCAAAAGAACTACGTGGGCTTTGATTCCTTAAGTTTACTTAAGAAACTTAAGGATACGTAGGCATCTTATTTTGAAAAGTAAAATTTAATTCAGAAATTAAATTTTAATAAATTAAAATTTAATTCAAAAATAAAATTTTAATTAATTAAAATTTAATTCAAAAATTTTATTTTAGTAAATTAAAATTTAATTCAAAAATTAAATTTTAATAAACTAAAATTTAATTCAAAAATTAAATTTTAATAATCAAAGTAAGTCCAAGCCCCCCCCCCCGGGGGGGTTTCATATATTTTTGCCTTATTTTTTACATAATTATTTTAATGTTTTTAAATTATGTAATTATTTTTAATGCATATGTTTTGTAAATTGTAATTAACTAATATCATTTGGATGTTTTTTTTCCAGTGTGTTGAAGTGATTTAATTTTATTATTTTTTATAAAATATATTTGTAAATTGTAATAAATTATTTTCTAATTTATAAATTAAATATTAGTTACGAATTCTAGTTGTGTAATTACGAATTCTAATTGTGTAAGTAATACTTAAACTTTCTAGATTTTACATACATTTTTATAATTGTAATTTGTAAATTATAATATAAGTTCAATATATATTGCAACTTAATTTATTTGGTCAACTATGATTTATTAAAGTAAATTTGTTACTTGTTTAATTGTTTTAATGTATTATATTCAAATATTCAATTATTCATTTATTCATATTATCATATATACTATAAAAAACTCAAAAGTCAAAAGTCAAAACCATGACAATTTACAAACCCTCCAAATCTTTTCAAATTACCTAAACCCTCCAAAGCCCCCCTAAACCCTCTCCAAACCCCCCCTAAACCCTCCAATTCTCCAAATGCCTAAACCGTAAACCCCCTTAAACTGCGAACCCATGAACCCGGTCCAACCCGCGAACCCATGAACCCGGTCCAACCCGCGAACCCATGAACCCGGTCCAACCCGCGAACCCGGCCCAATCCGGCTAACCCGCGAACCCGGCCCAACCCGGCCCGGTTCAACCCGGCCGAACCGGTTCATGGGTCACCACTCCATGAACCCGGCCCGGTTCGGCCCGGCCCGGTGACCCAGCGGGCCGGTTCATGGGTCAGCCTTTTCTGGCCCGGCCCGGTACCTGGCCCGGCCCAGCCCGGCCCGACCCGTTCGGTGGCCAGCTCTAGCTGGTCTAATTTCATATTGATAGAATACATGCTACGTTTGACACATGATATCTATTCTAGTTATAATGTTATTATATTTGATAGTTGTTAAACTAACATATATAAGATATATAGTAGGTTTTATTGTTAAGTCAAACTTTAACTAAATATTCTTGCTATTGTATATCTTGTACCAAACTAACTTGAATGTGTTCTTACCATTTGTATAATAGACTTTTGTTCTTATAATGAAGAGTGCACCAAAGACTATCATCACCGATCAAGATCCTTGGATGTCTAAAGCAATTGAATCTGAAATGGCCACTACTAAACATAGCTATTGTATATGGCATATAACATCAAAGTTTAGTTGTTGGTTTGCAACACTTCTAAGAGAGAATTATCAAAAATGGTGTGGTGATTTCTACACTTTGTACAAGTTGACTATGCCAGAAGAATTTGAACACAATTGGACTATAATTATTGCAAAGTATGATTTGCAAGATAATAAACACGTTCAGGGTTTGTACAACATAAGATTTTTTTGGGCACAGGCTTATCTTAGAGATTACTTTTTTGGAGGCATGATCACCACTGGAAGATCAGAGAGCATAAATGCTTTCATTAAGAGATTTATTTCCTCTCATGTAACTTTGACAGACTTTGTGAAACAGGTTAGTATTCTTCTATTAAATAAGTTTCATTAATCTTAAAACCTCCAAGGATATATCTTTAAACTCATTGTTCATAATTTTTCATTTTTAGGTTGGTTTGGCTGCTCAAGAAATATGGCAGGGACACTCACTTGGAAAGTCGCATACTGTGAAAACAAAGTCACCCTTGGAAAGTCAAGCTTTTAAAGTCTTAAATCCGTTTGCTTTCAAAAAGTTTCAAGATGAATTTTTAAGAGCAAATCAATATTCCATAATACACGTGGAAGGTAACATATTCATCGTAAGATTTTTTGAAGGGGAAAAAGGTATAAATCGTAGAGTTTTTTGGGATGGAACCACAATTTCTTGTAGTTGCAAAATTTTTGAGTCTTGGGGCATACTTTGTCGTCATATATATTTAGGGTGTTGTTGCATAATGATTGTTTCATGATCCCTTCTCCCTACTTACCTTTAAGATGGTATTGTGATAGATTGCAAATTACTAATGATAATCAAGAGGAAACAAGGGAAAACAGAATGATTGAAGAAGAATTTGATACTATATATAATAACACTGGAGTTGGTAGAGAAGTTGTGTTGTGTCCCCCTAAGTCCAAAAAAAAGGGACGTCCACCAAAGAAGCGTGAGCAAGGAGGAAAAGAATTGGCAAAAAAGAAAACCAAGAGTTGTTCCATATGCAAACAATATGGTCATACTAAACCAACATGTCATGCTAAAGAGAATATATCTTCTTTGAATAATATGAGTGGAGAAGATGCTTTGTCAACATCACAAAAGAGACAGAAGAAAATGGCAACTGATTTAGGATTAAACCCTATCTTTACTTTGAAATATTAGGTAACATTTTATTTAACATTTAATTTCATATTGTATTTACTTTTAATCTTTACCATATAATTTTTCATCTATTTCTAATATTTTTAGGTAACTGAAATTGTGGAGAAGATGATCTATCTACAACAATTTTGAACTACAAGAAGATGAGATAGGGAGTGATTTGATGAGGGATTTATGATTTCTAAGTGGTTTCTTTTAGTTATGATAGTTTGACTTTTTAAATTTTTGTTGTCGAGTTTTTACTTGTTGTTTGAATTGTAATGCAATGTTATATCGAGTAGTATTTTTTTGAAGTGCATACATTGATAAATATAATCTTGAAATGGAGATATGCTTTTTTGCAATTAATTTGATGTTCCTTTTATCAAGAAAAAAAATATATTACTGTGTTAATGGATGTAATTAAGTAGTTGACACAACTATCTATATTAAATGTATTATTAACTTAAATCAATAGCATTTAAAACAAATTCCTTGGAAAAATAAAAAAAATTAATGGTAGAATTTTGTAGTTTCTTATGCATAGCCCTAAGGGCTATGTATAGCAAAACCCTTAATTATTTTCATGCCATGTAAAACAAAAAACAAAAAACAAAAGCCCAATATTAATTAGAGGTTTCCACTTTATCATTGTAAAAAATTATACGACATAAATTATAACATTAGCTTAGAATGAATTATATGTACAAAAATTATATGCAACAATAACAATAATAAAAAATCTTTTTCCCAAATAAATATCTTGGGATCAACATACATGTATCAAATTTATATGTCATGAAAGTCAAGCCATATAAATCTTGCTTATCGGCCATTAAATTTTCCTCCAATTCCAATAACTTCATGTAAACTAATCTCATATATATTTTGATCCATCTGTCTCAAAATATTTGTTACGATTAAGGATGCATTAAATCGGGTACGGGGACGGATATAGGTACGTGAACGGATACGGGATACGGTAAAAAAACAATAACTAGGATACGGGTATACCAATTTTTTTTAAAATAATATATATTTTTAAAAGGGAATCCCGTAACTTTATAATAGAATACTAACATATTTCACATAAAAAAAATTAAATAAAGTTTAATACATATATCATAATGTCCATATACAATCAGAATAAACAAAATCAGAATACAATAAATTACAAAATAGGGAGTTAGGGTTTCATATACAAAATCAAAATACAATCAGAACAAACATATAATTCTAACATATACATTCTGATAAACTATTAAAACATTTTGATATTACAAAATAGATTACAATTAAGGAGTTAGGGTTTCATAAAAGAAAAGGTAAATAGATTACAATTAAGGAGTTAGGGTGTGAAGAAATGAAGTGAGGCAGTCAACTAATTTTGGGCCTAAAAGCATAAGACACGGCAAAATTTACAGGACACGGCCTGTGTCCTGACGTACCCGAGCCGTACCCGTACCCAAAAAAAAAATCGAGACACGATTTTTTGGCGTGTCGTACCCGTACCTGACACGCGACACTGCCCAAATTACGCGTACCCAACAGGTTACGATTGCGCTATGTAAAATTTTAATTTCAATGCACTTGTTTAAATATCTACATCTACATTTTTTCGAAAGTTTTGCCATTCTTCATTTCAGTTTTGAATTTTATGTATTCCATTTCCTTAATTTTTTTTAGGGTTTATAAGAAGTTAATACTTAATTAGTACTGTTAATAGAACAAAGAATTGGACAATTATTGGATTCCACTACTGAAATTAAAGTTCAACTAATTTAGCATCCACATATATATATATATATATACTTGTATAAAACGGTTAACATACTAATTAAACACACATTACCAAATACTCCTGATGCAATTAATTCCTAATTTTGTGCTCCCTCCAACAGTCCAATTCCTCTTCAATTGCCCCCTCATTTTCATTTCAAGTTCTCTTTCAAATTCCATTCTTAGGCTTTGTTTGATTCACCTGATATTTGCTTATCTGATTTGATTAGATCAAATCTGAACTTATTTTTTTTACCTGATCTGAACTTATTGTCTAATCTGTCTAAACTTTGACCGCGTATATTTCCAAAACCTCCTTTTATTCGTATTAGTGAGTAGTTTTTTAATATGTAATAATAATAATATTTCAGTTACGGAATTAAAGATATTTAAGGTTTAAAAACACGAAATTAATTAAATATCTTATTTGAACTTATTTTTTCTTATCTGATCTGAAACAAGTAATAAGAAGTGTAAATAAGAGCTATCAAACAAGGTCTTATTGAATTCCCATTCTATTTTCTTATTATTAATATTAAATTAAATTATCAATTATCAATTACTATTATTATTAATTAATTAAATTAATTATTTTTATTATTAATTATTATTATTATTTTCACAATTCAGAAAATCCATTCATCTTTCTCTATATAAACCTCTCATCTACTCCCTTTGTCTTGCATCACAACAAAGAACATTCTTGCAATACTCTCTAAAGAAAGAAAGGAAAAAAATACAAAAAAAAAGCTTCAAACATATTTGCTTAATTATTCAAAAAAATGGCAAACTCAACTCTCTCATTCTCACTAATCTTCTGCATTGTCCTCCATTTTACCTTTAGCCTTGGTATGTTCTAACAATTATTGTATATATATTGCTTATTTATTTTATTTTATTTTGTTACGTTTTTTCATTTATAATTTATAATTTATAATATGGTCACATTTCCATTCATAATATTAAATTACCATATTATTATTAACAATTTGTGTCATACTATAGATGTTGTCGTAGGTGCAGATTTTCCTGGAATTTCTGTGAATGTCACTATAGGCGAAAGAGAGGTACAAACTCTAATACGTACATTATTTTAAAGATCGTCTGGTTACAATATATTTAAATTTTCGAAAAAAATACCTAAATAACATTATTATTATTATAATATATGTATCTTTATCGTCCTACTATGGTGAACCAGACGATCGAGCTGTATTTTATTTTTAGATCGAAATTAAAATTTCTAACACATTTTTTTTTTTTTTTTAATATATGTGTATGTGTAATATATAATGTGGGTGTATGTAGGGGACATGGTGTGTGGCAAAACCCTCAACAGATATTGGAAAGTTAGAGGAAAACATTGAGTTTGCATGCAAGGAAATAGGAGTAGATTGTAGCATTATTCAAGAGGGGGGTCTATGCTTTTATCCAAACACTATTATCAATCATGCTTCCATTGCCATGAATCTCTACTATCAACAAGCTGGTTCCACTTCATTTAATTGTGATTTCGGCAACTCCGGCCTCATCTCTACCACTGATCCTAGTATGTGATTTTATATATTCATTTTTATCAATTTACTAACTGAAATGCTAAAGATCGCCCCATTATTACTTATTATATATTATAATGCCCTAATTTTAAATGATACTCTATAACAATAATATTGCCCTTAACAAAAATGGAAAAAAAAAAAAAAACAAATCCCGATTACTTTAACAATGACTCCAGCAACAACACCACCACCATCACCACGAACGCCGGAGATCTATTCGTGGTCATGTTCTTGTTCGGGTGGTGTGGTTTCTAAGGCTGTTTTTCGAGTAATTGCGATTTTATTAAAATTTAAGTAATAATGGGGTGATGTGACGACTATTTTTTTTTTGTTATTATTGTTGTGACTTAATTTACGTTTTTTTTTTTATAACTTGCATGGTTTTAATAAATTTGGGTGCTAATTTTTATTTTTTTTAATTATTATTATTGCAGGCTATGGACCATGCTTCTACACTTTGTAGTTTACTATTATGGAATTTACTTAGAGAATAAGCTTGTGTTAGCATTATATGGAAGTTTTATATTATAGGAATATACAAAGATATGATTGATGAATTGAATTAGTGGCTTCTTACGTATGTTTAAAAACAGTGGCTTCTTATGCAATTTATTTAAATAGTTCTACTATATTTGATCCAGAGGTGATCACGGGTCGGGCTAGGTTCGGACTGGCTCAATGCATAAAATAAAGCCCATAGAGCGGGCCGGGTTCGGGCTTAAATTTCTTGGCCAAAGCCCGAAAAATTAGTACGGGCTTGGCAGATTTTTCGGGCCTTTTCGGACCAGGTCTAAAAAATTAACTAAAAAATCTAATTTTTAGTGTCCAAAGCCCGCACTAAAAAATAAAAATTCGGGTATAATTTTCATACCCGAAGCCCGCAAAAAATCGGACCGGGCTGCTTTTGATTAGTTCTAATTTGATCTTTACATTTTATTAACCGTTTAATTTATGATTAATTAATTATTTAATCGGCTCTTAATTAATGTCAAGACAGCCTTATTAATTTTTTATATTCATCAATATATACAAGATAATAATATGATTACATGAACCAATTTTAGGTAATGTTTAAATTGGCAAAGAAGGCAAGTGGGTAACAAACCTTGGTGAAAATGACTCTTTATTTACCCACTTTAAAAGGGAAAGAAAACTGTACTCGTGAAAATAATAATGGTATTTTCAAACCAATACTATAATAATGGACTTCTAAATAAGCTCGATTCAGTCTTCAGCTGATTCCAAATATGGCTTATTAGCTTAAACCAACTTATCATTATGAAGTGGCTTATTATTAGTTTACTCAATGTGGAAGTTTATATACTAATTTTGTTTCAAATTATGACAAGTATATACTCCCTCCATAACGAATTAATTTCACCTTTTGTTTTTTTACGCATTTTGAGGATAGGAAGCGATTTAAGGGTGTAAACGACCAAATTAATCAAAATAATTTTGATATTAGTAACTTATTATCACATTCTTGTTTGTACTAAAACCATTTTTGATTAATTCCTTCGTTTACACTCTTAAATCGCTTCCTCAAACTACGTGAAAAAACAAAGGGTGAAATTAAACGTTATAGGCTAATTTTGTTGTAGTGCCATTAGAACATCATTTCCTTAAAACAAACTGTTGAAGAATAGACCATCCAGTTAACCACATGCAAGTGTCTCACATTTAAAGATTAGAGAGATGTTGATTAATGAATTATATAAGTTTGCTGGTTACTCATCAATTAAAGCTTGTGTATGATTAGAATCTCTATTTGTTGTACTGTAGGTGCGGCCTAGACCCGTATTTAACACAAACAGAACCATGCAATAATATCGAAATTTAAGTCGAAAACATGGGATACTTTCAACTAATCTAAAATTTTGAACTTTATTTAATTTACGACGTGTTCATATAAAAGCCTGATCGACCTTAAAGCAAGCTAATTGAGGTCATCAACTTCATACCATGACCTGTTGGTTCCACCCTTGTGACCACAAACTTTCCCTCTATCATTCGAAAAGATGTTGGTGGCTGACCCTATGTGACATTGTGAGTGACCTTATAAAAAGGGCTTGTTGGTTTTTCTTTCAATATACATATATAAGCCTTAAAGCTTGGAAGTGGGTTTAAGTGGTAAGAAGTTAGAAAATAAAGAAGATGCAGGAGTTACATAAGTTTTTCCTTTGTGATCTTGGTAGTTTATTGTTTCCTCATTATTTTTGCTTTCATTTTCATCTTCATCTTCTCTGGTTTCTGTTGTTCTTGCTTCTTTTTCAGCATCATCTACCATCTGAAACTCATTTAACATTAGTCAATTTTAACTCAAAAATATAAAGCAATTGTAATATGAATCAACCAAAACCTAATATTATGGCTATATTTTTGTTTTTTATATTAGAGTGAATTTTTCATTTCAAGGTACTTGGAAATTGTGAATAATGTCAAAAATGCAAATCTCAATATGATCCGCTAAGGAGGGAACGACGGGTGTATGTAATTTTCTTTAATCGAAGACAAAAAAATGATGAAGAAGTTATGAGCGACTACCGAAGGAACATGAAAATTGTTTTTATTTTAATTACGTAGTGTAGTCAGTGGCGATTTGGGGGATAAATTTACGACAATTTGGTAATTATCTTTGAAAAAATATGTATTTACATAAACGATTTGAAATGAAGTACTAAACTCCAATGTCACAATCCAAAAATTTAAATGTATATAACCCAAAAGATGAGAACATACACCATAACATAGTTGGATAACTATGATCCGGTAAGCAATAAAATTCATTAATTCATTACTCTATTCAATAATTACTGATTATGGATTAAAGGAGTAATCACTCCTATACAAATCAAAAATAACAAATGATTACCAAAAATGGAACATAGCCTAGAAAACCAACTTGTTTTAAAAAACGCACTCGCAACGTACATTATTTAATCCTAGTGAATATGAATTCGAATATAAGAATTATCAAACATCATTCAAATTTCAAAATTAGAACAAATGAGCATTAATCGCTAATTTCAAGAACATCTATTCAATGTAGGTTCATTGCAGTTGTATAGTGTGTCTTCCTCTATATGTATCAGTGTATCACTATTATACCTTCTATAAATTAGATTTTTGAGGTATCACCATATTGAGGGAACTTAAGAGGATGAAGTCATAGCCCAGTGGTTAGGGCTTCAGAATTCCAGGCGCGAGATACTGAGTTTGATTCTATCTCACCGCACGCATTTGCGAGGATTCCTTATTATCCCCCTTACAGATGCGTGTGTTGGCTAAAAATTGGGTCGGGTGAGCTGCAGTAGAGCCGGTTCCAAGGCCTAATATCCCACACATTATCCTAAAAAAAAATAATATATTGAGGGAACTTAAGCCATTGTAGCTAGCTACTATTTAGATTAAATAATCCACTAACACATGCTGGTAATTAAATATAAATTTATCCATAATAAATTAAAATGGCGGCTTGATCATTGCACACAAATCAATCCATGATGAGGACAGTCACTTTTTTTATTTGTCTTATGTGGTAAACAATGCCTAATTTACCCCTATTAGTGAATCATTTTGATCCACTATTTTTATCTTTTTTGAAAAGCGTTTCGAAAATAGATAATTATTCATTACTCCTCAGTCCTCACACAATATTCGGCGAAATATTTATACTCTAAAATAAAAAGGAAAATAAATAAATATCGGTTTGAAATGATCCGATTTGAATCCGATCCTAACGGTCCGATAGCTAACTGCTAAGTCTAGCTATTAGTGGATCAAAATAATCCACTAACACATGCTGGTAAACCTAAATCTATTCTTGATAAATTAAAATGATGACATTTTGGTAATTGCACAAATATGCACATGTTTATACTTTGAAACAAAAAAAAAAAAAAAGTGAAGGGAAAGAATTAAAGAAATTACCTTAGAAGAGATAGAAGGAGACAAAGAAGGCAAGATATCAGCAAAGTGAGACTTAATCCTTTGAAGAGCGTCCTTGGTAATACCGTGAGCCGTAGAAGTAACATCTATAATCACTGATTCAAAGAAACGCCTTGAATTTTCTAGTGCATCGGACGGCACAGATGCATCCGCTAACTTCTCCATCAACCGTTCTTTTAGCAAACTCATCCTGTTCCTTATATCATTTGCTACACCCTTCCCCACCATAGTACTCCCCTTTTCATGAGTGGTATGATTATTTTGTGTGTTAATTTTGACAGCATATTCAGGAGAATAAAGGTCTCCTTGACCTTGCTGCTGCCCTACTATAATTATTTTTGATGATTTCATAATTAATTAATTATTATTTGTTTGATCGTGTAATTAAGTTGGTCCACTCGTATTTTCGTAAGTTTAATTGTGTATGTGTGTAGTAATAATTCTTGTTAATTTCTTTGATTTGAATTGAATTTGTATGATATATATTGACGAGTTGATTTTGATCCACTAAAATTAATTAGTAGTAGTTGCTTTGTATTTGGGGAAATAATATTTTTAACTCATATATTAAATGACATTTTTGTAATTTTGTTGAAAATATATTACCAAAACACCCCTATTTGGTTGGTGCTTGGATCTCTGCCCCTAAAATTTGTCAAAATTACCTTAAAATGCCATTTAATATGTGAGAATCAAAAATCATTTTGATATACTGGAAAACCCTCTTGTATTTGTATGTTGGATGTAGCTAGTTTTTATGTTAGCTAGCTGTTGTCAATTTGTCATCACTAAGGTACAACATACATGAAGCACAGGCGATACATGGAAAATGGCTAGTAAATCAAATTGATTTTTTTAGCAAACATATTAAATGACATTTTTGTAATTTTGTTGAAAATAAATTACCAAAACACCCCCTATAAAGTTGGTGTTCGGATTTCTTCCCCTAAAGTTTGTCAAAATTACTTGAAAATGTCATTTGAGATACAAAGTTTGTATCTCAAATTCATTTACTGGGCATCCCTCGGCGATACATGGACGCGTGTTATGTGGTTTATTGTGTTTGTGCTCGCCTTTCTTTGACGTTTGTTGCTCTTGCATTGTTCCGAATCTCCAATCTTTATTAATCCCTAACGAGTAACGGTCCGTTTTGTTGTTGGTAATAAATTGTGCTAATAGTAATTAATTTTAAGAGTAATTTGTTAAGAAGTAACTTCATAATTTCCATGAAATACATATTTTTCATTCCCAAACTTGAAATTTCTTTTTATTTTTCAGTCTCATCTGGCCAATACCATGGAAGGGGGTGATATTAGATGGGAATGAATTTGTGAAGAAAGTTAGGGGGTGTTTGGTTTAAAAAGGTGGAATGGAGTGGCATGAGAATGATAATCCTTTAGAAGTGAAATGGTATGGGGATGAGAAACTTATAGGGGGGTGATTATGGAATTCATGGGGTTGAGAAACCATTTGGTATGAGGTTCCATACTCAAATACCCCAACCAAACACTATATTGTTCATTAATAGTATCACATCCATTCCATTCTAAAATCTTGCAACCAAACATGCCCTTAGATAAATTAGAGTTAAACTAGTTACACCGTACCATGGGAATGAATTTTGATTTCCCCTCCAAATTTAGTTATAAATTCATTCTCATTATCATCATTTATGACTGACTACCAAACAAGCCGCAAGGTAATACCAGTCCGATAATCCTATAATGATAGTGGTGCACTATCTTCCGTCCCACTTATTGTGTTCTATTTATGTCACACTAATTTTGAATTGTTAAAAAACAATTTATTTAAAAATTTTTTAGATTTTAAAAGGTGCCATAGTAATTACTTGAACCAATTAAAATGAGTGGATCACAAATGGGACACAATAAATTGGTCTTACCGTGATAAAAAAAAATGAAGGTTTGCTAATTGAGGATCGAGCACCAGATCGAACAATGGTTTTAACACCCGTATGTACATATATATTCATTTAAATATAAGCATTGTACAAAAAATGAATGAGCAATTTAAATTAATTTTATAAGCAGAGTAAAATAAATATTAAATGGGCAAAATGAAAAATGAAAGTATATATACACCAAAGTTTATGTTTTTTACAGGTAAGGAAGCCACACCCGAGTCTTATCTCGTGAAATTAAAGCACCAAGGCGCATAAGGTGAAGGGAAAACCCCAACAATTCTTGGAGGTGAGGTTTGACCCCAGGTCGAAGCCCTTGAAGTTGGGATGTTGTGTCAACACACTTCCTCGTACCATAGTGTATGATATAATTTGTAACACAATACGCAGGGATTGATACTCTCATACTCATTAAAGGGAGATTTACAATTTCTTTGTTGCTACTTAGGTTCAGTTTACTAGAGCGAAAAATGTTCTCTGAAATATTTTTTTTTTCATTTTGCATCGTTTACTTTGGGTGAAAATTTAAAATGTAAAACTTGGGCTGAAAACTCATTTTACACACTATTGAAAACATTTTCCCTCAAATTTGGGAGTAAAACGTATTTTCCGTTCAAGTAAACATTGGAAAACTTCTATAAAAATGAGTTTTCCTTCGTAAAATATTTTAATGGAAAATCATTTTACATCGAAAACTTTTTACACCAAAGTACGTAAACGGACCCTTAGATTACCAAACAAAATTTAACAATTTCAACAATATACAATTTTGGATAAACAACTTAATAAGAAAACTATTGCATATCTTGAAACATCAAAGAAGCACTCTCTCATCAAGAATCAAACAAATATTAGTATATTGAATACCCAAAATTAAAAATAAAGGCCTATTATTTGGATAGATTGTCCACCATAGTGGCGGAGTCATGAATTTAAAAATGAAAGGACGGTACACGAATGTCAGAGATTAAGAAAATATTAAATTTTAAATACAAAATCAAGAAACAAAAATGGAAAAACACTAACTAAATATATGCTATATAAACTATATAGACGGTGGTGGTTGCGGGCTGGCTGGAGGCAGAATAATGGAGTCAGATTGAGATTTTGGCTCTCATATCTTGTTTAGATCGTAGTATAATAGTTATTAATTATTTGCTTCAATTCTATTTTACATTTTAGCTAGGCTTCTGTTATATATGCTTTTGTTTTTGCAAGGAAATTGTCTTGAGTATATATTGGATGTATACTAAAAATAGTATACAATAATTATCTTAAAAATATTTAAAAGTTACCTCTTAATAAAAATAATAGGTTTTCTAGAGAGTAACTTTTTATGTTTTTAGAGCAACTTCATGTCCATTTTACACAACAATTGTAAAAAAAAAAAGGAAAATTCACAATGGTACTACTGAAGTTTTGCAAATTCCTAGTGGTACCATTGTGTTTTTTTTTTTTTATTTCCAATTATACCATTACTTTTAACTAAATTCCCAAATGTAGCATTTAAACAAAAAAACTGTTAAATTAACCCCACCCACTACTTAAGTCCTTAACCCCCACCACCCATTCAAAAAAAAATTTAAACAAAAAGAAAAAAAAAACCCAAACCACCACCCAGGCACCCAGCCTTAAGTCCCTAACCCCCACCCACTGCCCAACCACCGGCGCCCAGCCGAACTCCTCGCCCAGCCGACCACCTCGCCAAGCCGACTCCCCTACTTCGATTCATGGTGGGGCTTCGATTCGGTGGCTCAATTTGGGGCTCGATTTGGAATTTGGGGCTTGATTTCGTGGTGGGGGCTTAATTTGGGCTCGATTTGGGCGTTCAATTTGGGGCTTGATTCATGGTGGGGCTTCGATTCGGTGGTTGGGGGTGGGTTTGATGGGGTGTGGGACGGTGTGTCTATTGGGTGGTGGGGTGATTTCACGGGTTTGATTGGGCGGTGGGGTGAGTTCGTGGGTTCGATTTGGTGGTGGGGGTGAGCTCCTGGGTTCGATTGGGTTGGAATGGTGGTGGTGGTGGCTGGGTTAGGCTGGGGAGGTGGTTCGATTTGGGGTTCGAAGAGGTGGTGGTTTGAATGGTGGTGGCTGGGTGCAGAGGTTGGTGGTGTCGAGGGCAAGGTATGGGTGGTGGCTGGACGCCGAAGACATGGGGCGGTTGCTGGGCTAAGATGGTACGTGGTGGCTGGGCAAAGGTGGTACGTGGTGACTGGTGGCTGGAGGCTGGGTTTTTTTTTATAAATAATTGTAATTTTTTAATTAATGATTATTAATATTAATAGATTTAATTAATTATTTTTAAAGGTTAAATTGATTAGTTAACGGAATATTCTGTTAACTAACGGAATATTTCATACATAATGTTACATTTGGAAAATGAGTAAAATCACAATGGTACCGATGGGATTAAAAAAAACACGATGGTACCACTGAGAATTCGCAAAATTTCAGTGGTACCATTGGGAATTTCCCTAAAAAAAATGGAGTTGGGTGGGGTATAACTGTACCGCTATGTCCCTTTTTTTTTTGGCAAAGCTGCTATGTCCCTTATATTAGCAATAGTCCAACATTTTATGACGGCCACAAATAATATGCATCTTTTTAACATGATAAGGTAGGTTGGGCCTCATTTCGTGCCTCTTCGATCACACATGAAAACCACACCTGCATTGCCCGAATGCTTGCTGGGAGTTGGGTAGGGGATTCGTCATTGATAAGACTAGAACGTCGCACCTTGATGATGTGATAGTGTTTCCAAGTCTACTTTGTCCGCTTATATCATTATGAACTTTTTTTTTATTAGGAGTATTATGAACTTTATATTCATATTGTTACTTTATTTATTTATTGGTAATATTGGATGGTATTAATAGGACTTGAGTCAAACCTATACTCGGCTACCCAATTAAATTTATATTAGTCTGAGTATGCACTTGTTGAGGAGAGAATGATAAAGAATCTTCCTACATATGTGTGACAAGGTTCAAACACACATTACGTACCTCGTCCTGCAGTCCGAAAAAGTTATGCAACTTCAACAATAAAAATGTTTCTAATAAATTGATAATGTGGGTAGTATTAGGCTCTATTTTAGTCACCTGATTCAATTTGATTGACACACACATCTAAAAGGAATAAGATAAATAATCATTGCAAATGAATGCATGCAGTGAGGTTCGAACCCAATAACTAAGATTTAGTGTTCGCAAATAAAACTTAATCAGTACCCTAAGAGTCATATCTTATTTACAATACATGTATACATGTAGTCCACTCCTTAAAGGATGGCCAAAAGTAAAGTAAGTACGTGCCATGTATTATTGTATTCACTTGATGTCCACCCAACAAGATATGAGATAATACACATTTAGCCTCAAATTCTTTATTTTTTGTTTTTGTTTCTTGATAATAACACTAGCCTCAATTAACCAACCATTCAAAAAATAATTCATCCACCAACCAAACCAAAAAATGTTGGATGCAACCGAAGGCGAACCCGAGTCTGACCCCGAGACCCAACCCGGGTCAGAGCCCGAGCCGACGACTCCAAGGGTTCTCCTCATATTGGGCTCAACACTAGAAAGACTAGTAACAAGAAATAGTAAACTAGTGGGGCATAATATTAGTAGTAGCATGAATAATAATTATAATGAAATGGCAAAAGAAGAAGAAGAAATAATAGGAAGAAATGTGAAGGTGTTTAATGGGATAAGAGAACCAAATATAAGCATAGGAAAGTATTTGGAGAGGCTATACAAGTATACAAAGTGTAGCCCATCATGTTTTGTAGTGGGCTATGTTTATATTGATAGGTTGGTTCATAGAAATCCTGAGTTTCTTGTTATTTCACTTAATGTGCATAGACTTCTCCTCACAAGCCTCATGATTGCCTCTAAAATGCTTGATGATGTGTAAGTTTTCTTTACTCTTAATCACTCCTTTCATTATCCTCATTAATTTGTGATTTATTTACATACATGTTTCTTTAATTATATATTAGTAGATTAGCTACCCGTGCAATGCACGGCTGACACAAAAAATAATTATCAAGTTTATAAATAATACCCCCTCTGTTTTTTTAAATGTAACACTTTACTTTTCACACTTGCCGAGACACAACTTGAACTCGTAATATCTCTAAATATATAAGTGTAAAAATTATAAAAATTATATATTTGGAAAGTGTATTCCGAGGTGAATCCAACAAGATCCCACATGACTATATTTTTCTTTATATATTAATAACAATTAACGGTCAAAGTGAGTCCGATGAATAGTGCCAAAGTCAAAGTGTTACATCTAAAAAAACGGAGGGAGTAATTATTAAGATATAATAATTTTTAGTTGACCACATTAAATTTTCAAAGAAGCATTTATTATTTTATTTTAAAACTTTGGAGGATTAAAAAATGAATAAAAATGATGTCATTTTGAGTTTTGGAGTAGAAAACAATTCATGATCTGAACATTTGACATTTGACCATTGATGACATTAGCAATGACTTATTTTAGTATTCCTATTAGTTATAGATTGTTATTATTAGCAATTCTCTAGTCTCACAAGATTAAAATTAAACTAAAACAACTAAGTGTGAATTAATGAGAATATAAATAAAAAGGAATAGAAAATGAGGAGTATCTAAGCTAAGTTAGTCTCACAAATTGAGAAACATAAGAAAAAAAAAATTAATAAATGACATTTTAATGTAATTTTGGGTAAAGCCAGGGGTATATATGCCAGACGACGAAAAATAGGGCTTTTTTTGAAGAAATTATATTCATTAAAATTACAAAAATATCATTTGATTTATTTTTTATTTATGTACCTTAATGTGAGAATGATTATTATTTTTTGGCAACAAATGTGATAATGATTTAGTTTTCCCCTAAATTTTCTTTGGTCTGATGATCAAAATGCAATGTCGTGGGAAATGCCTAATATCTTAAATGGCAATTTCGTAAATAAATCATACTTTTTTAGTGGCATTATTGTTAATAATTCAAACAAAAATTTGACTTATTTACAATAATGTCACTTAAAAGTTGGACGTATTGACGAAATTGTCATTTAAGATATTTTTAAACACCTTAAATTGAAGTATTAGGCATTTGAAGGCTATGTCACTGTTGTTGATGATACTAATGCCAATATTTTCTATATTGTATACAAAAAAATACTTATGATGTTAGGGAAAATGTAATAATACATATAAGTTTTTTTTTTTTAAATAAAATTATAACAATAGGGCAATTGTATATTACAAAGAATAAATAATGCATATAAAATTTTGATAAAAATTAGAGAAGATTGCATTGTTAACATTGAAGGGATGATATATATGAAAATAAAGTACTCCGTAATTTAATTAGTTAGAATATAATTTCAAAATGATTATAATAAAATTACACTCTCGTTAGTAACCTAATGTATAACTTGTTTAATTCGATTGAAAAATGAAGCATAACATATGTACTTTGTAGTCTATATGTATTACTTGTGATCTACATAACTAAAAGAAGAGAAACCACTAAAAAAATTTCCATCCAAACTTTGTCACGTTGTGAATTGAGAATATTACATTATAATTTAGTTTATTTAAGTTCAATTCAAAATGGTGCGACCCAAAATTTGGGGCTAAAATATTTTCTACATTATGACATTAACCCTATAGAATAATACGCTACTGATTTTGGCACCCCACCTTCTACTTTATGCACCCCATTTTCTCTCATATGAATATTGTTTGATGTCACTGTTCATATATATGGGAGGACATGGAGTACATAAATCAAAAAGTGGAGTGCTAAAATCAGCACTCTGTAGAATATTATACTTCCTCCATTCCAAAAAAAACGCAACAGTCAACATTTTGTGCTATTCACGTTATATATTTTGACCAAGTTTTGAGTTTTATACATAATAAAAAATATAGTTAAGTGGGATCTTGTTAGATTCGTCTTGTAAAACACTATCTTAATATCAAATTTTTATAATTTTTAAATATTCATAATTAAAGTTATTAAAGGTCAAAGTAGTGTCTCGGCATACGTGAAATGTTGACTGTTACATTTTTTTGGAACGGAGGAAGTATATTATTATAAATGGAGTATTTGTAATTACATACTTGTAGTTGTATAATTATGGTATTGATGATAAATGACAGGCAATACAACAATGCATTTTATGCAAAAGTAGGAGGAGTAAGCAACTCAGAACTAAACAGATTGGAATTGGAGTTGCTTTTCTTATTGGATTTTGAAGTCCTTGTTAGTTTTCCAGTATTTCAGTGCTATTGTTGGTACCTTGAGAAGGAAGATGTGAGAACAAATACCACTATTACAATTGATGAACACTCCTTTGTAGCATTTGATATCAATGATATATAGTCATATTATATAGATGATAAATTACTGAATTTATTGTATTATTTGAATTGAATGATCTACTTCACTAACTAATTTAACTACCTCATCATGATTTGATGCCATGCCTTTGACAACTTTGGGGTTAGCTCAGTGGGAGAGCTCCCCACATTCCCTAGCTGGCCAAGACCGGTTTTCACCACCCCAACATTATGTTTGGGTTCTCCCCTTATGCCGACTTTCTAAGATATGTTGAGTAATTTGAGAAAAACAAGCATCCAGAAACATTCAGAAATAATATTCATTCAAGGAAAAAGTAATCTACTTTTGGGAAGCATTTCTGTCTATTTCTGTATTAATGAGCTCAGGTAATATTCTCGCCTTTTATATGGCGGCATAACAACAAACCCAATGATTAAGCTTACCCTAGAAATTAGTGCAATCAATTTGTGACTTGCACGTGGCAGCTTACAACCCCACTTCATTACAAAGGCTAATTACAAAACAAAACAAAACAAATTAAACTTGGACTAGACTTAATAAAAGAAGAGCACACAGGCCCAAATACTTCCATTCCATAACACTCCCCCTCAAGATGAGAGTGAGGATGGAGAACGAACTCCCATCTTGTGTAATAGCCTCTGGTGCTGCTCAACGGGAAGGCAGTTGGTCAGAACATCAGCCAGTTGTTGGCTGCTAGGAACATAGAGTGGGTGAACTTCGTTGCTCTTAGTTTTGTCTCGTATGAAGTGATAGTCAATATCAACGTGCTTGGTACGCTCATGTTGAACCGGATTGGCTGCCATGGCGAAGGCGGCTTGATTGTCACACATTACCGAAGTAGGAGTACCACATTGTATGCCTAACTCTTTCAGAAGTTGCCTCACCCAAAGAACTTCATAGATAGCAAAGGCAAGTGCTCGGTATTCAGCCTCTGCAGTGCTTCTTGACACCACACTTTGACGCTTAGATTTCCAAGAGATAGGTGAGTTGCCCAGGAGGAGACAATAGCCTGAGGTGGAGCGTCTTATAGTGGGGCACCCTGCCCAGTCACTGTCACAATAAGTAGTGAGTTGAGCAGCAGATTGGGTAGCAAGTAAAACACCTTGTTCTTTTGTACCACTCAAGTATCGAAGAACCCTTTTTGCACCTTGCATATGTGTTGTGGTTGGGGAATGCATAAATTTGCTGAGCACATGGACTGAGTAGCTTAAGTCAGGTCTTGTGATCGTCAAATAAATCAACTTTCCTACTAAACGTTGATATTCAGTGGGATTGTCCAGCAGCTCTCCCTGATCTGCACTTAGTTTCATGTGAGCATCGATGGGAAGCTTTAAGCTTCTGCAGTTCTTCATACCATAATCTGTCAACAGATCAGAAATGTATTTCTTCTGACTCAAGAAGATGCCTTGAGTGCTTCTGTCCACTTCTATTCCCAGAAAAAATCTGAGACTCCCCATGTCTTTCGTATGAAATTGGCTAGCCAAGAAGGACTTAACAGCTCGAATGTCTTGATAGTTGTCTCCAGAAATGACCAAGTCATCCACATAAATGAGAATAACCAAAAAATGCCCATTTTTTCTTCTAATAAACATTGTGGAGTCACCTTTGCATTGGCTAAATCCACACTCATGTAAGGCGGTAGAAAGTTTCTCAAACCATTGTCGGGGTGCTTGTTTTAACCCATACAAAGACTTGTGCAGCTTGCAAACTCTCATATTTCTGACACCATCAGCACCATTCTCCCCCTGTGCTTGAACTTCAAGTCTGTGACCTTCTCTGTCATACCCAGGTGGCAGTCTCATGTATACATCTTCCTGTAAATCACCATGTAAAAAAGCATTCTTGACATCCATTTGATCCACAAACCAATTTTTTACTGAAGCAACAGCAAGCAAAGCTCTGAAAGTTGTCATTTTTGCTACGGGAGCAAAAGTTTCATCATAATCGACCCCATATTTTTTTCTATTTCCCATTACTACTAGCCTGGCTTTGTATTTATCAAGAGTTCCATCAGCTTTGTATTTAATTTTATATACCCATTTGCTCCCTATCGGTGTTTTCCCTTTAGGTAGGTCCACTATACTCCAAGTTTTGTTCTATTCAAGAGCTTCTAATTCATCATTCATTGCTTCCACCCAGTTGCTATCTTTCATTGCTTCCTTAAAGAATTTGGGTTCACACTCTTTTTCATACTTAGTCAGGAAACACACAAAGGCCCTGTTCTATAGGACTGAGAAAACATGAACTTAAATTAAATTAACTGAACTTAAATTAAATTAACTGAACTTAAATTAAATTAACTGAACTTAAATTAAATTAACTGAAATTAAATTAAATTAAATTAAAAAAAATTAAATTATATTATATTTTTATTTTTATTTTTTTATTTTTATTTATATATTTTTTATTTTTTTTTTATGTTTATTTTTATTTTTATTTATTTTTATTTATTTTTTTTATTTATTTTTTTTATTTTTTATTTTTATTTTTTGATTCTTTTTTTATTTTATTTATATTTCAAAGTAGACCCTAAAACCTTCATTTTCACCGCCGGAAAATCGTCGTCGAAAAACTCGGCCAAATAATCACCGCCGGAAAAGTCACTCCGAAAACTGTCGCCGGAAAAGTCATCCCGAAAATCGTCGCTGAAAAACTCGGCCTGAAAATCGTCGCCGGAAAACTCACCCCGAAAATCGTCGCGGAAAAACTCGGCCTGAAAATCATCGCCGGAAAAGTCGACCGAATAATCACCGCCGGAAAATTCAATCCGAAAATCGTCGTCGGAAAAGTCGTCCCGAAAAAGTCGTCGCCGAAAAACTCGGCCTGAAAATCGTCGCCGGAAAAGTCGGCCGAATAATCACCGTCGGAAAATCAGTCCGAAAATCGTCGTCGGAAAAGTCGTCCCGAAAAATCGTCGCCGAAAAACTCGGCCTGAAAATCGATGTCGGAAAAGTCGGCCGAATAATCAACGCCGGAAAATCAGTCCAAAAACTGTCGTCGGAAAAGTCGTCCCGAAAATCGTCGTCGAAAAACTCGGCCTGAAAATCGTCGCCGGAAAAGTTGGCCGAATAATCACCGCCGGAAAATCAATCCGAAAACCGTCGTCGAAAAAGTAGTCCCGAAAAACTCGTCTTGAAAATCGTCGCCGGAAAAGTCGGCCGAATAATTACCGCCGAAAAATCAGTCCGAAAACTGTCGTTGGAAAAGTCGTCTCGAAAATCGTCGCCGAAAAACTCGGCCGAATAATCACCGCTGGAAAAATCAGTCTGAAAATCGTCGTCGGAAAAGTCGTCCCGAAAACCGTCGCCTAAAAACTAGTCCCGAAAATCGTCGCCGGAAAAGTTGGCCGAATAATCAACACCGGAAATGTCAGTTCGAAAACCGTCATCGGAAAGTGTCGAGCGGAAAAACGATGCCCGAAACTAATAATAATAATAATAATAATAATAATGATAATGATAATAATGAAATGAACTTAAAATTAAATTAAATTAATTTAAATTAAATTAACTGAACTTAAATGAAATTAAATTAAATTAAGTCAATAGAAGTGCTAAAGAACGGGGCGAAATTCATTTGTTGGGTTCACACTAGCAACAGAGTTTACTTTAATGGGTTCTTGCAATTCTGCCATGTAGTTAGTATAGTAGTCCTTTAGCCACTCAGGGGGTCTATGTGACCTACTGGACTGCCTCACTACAGTAGGAGCAACTCTTTCTGTATTTCTATTTTCTTGCTCCCTAATAATTTCCTCATCATTTTCATTGTCAATGTGTTCTTCCTCAACCTCTTCTTCTACAGGAATATGCATATTTTCTGATTCAAATACATCTTCCCACAATTTATTTGCCTCAAGTAATCTACTCTCCTCCATTTCTGTCTCTTTAATTTCCCCTTTAAATATTTTATAAGGATAAATTCCTTCATAAAATAGCACATCTCTACTCATAAACACATTATAATTATGCAAATTCAACAACTTATATCCTTTTTGCCCTTGAGGATATCCTAGAAATACACAAGGTACACCTCTTTGTTTAAATTTATCATGCTTTCTTTCAGGATTACAAGCTACTGCAAGACATCCAAATGTTTTTAAATGCAAATAATCAGGGGGTTGTTGATACATTACCTTATAAGGGCTCTTCTTCCCATGAACAGAATTTGGCAGCTTGTTCAGTATGCTAACTGCTGCAAAGATGCAATCAGCCCAATACTTGATTGGAAGACCTGCTTGAACCCTTAGAGACCTTGCCACTTCTAATATAGATCTATGTTGTCTCTCCACTCTTCCATTTTGTTGTGGCTTGTCAACACATGATGTCTCATGAACAATTCCTTTTTCAACAAAGAATGGTGTTGCCCTTCCATCTTGAAACTCAGTTGCATTGTCACTTCTTATTTTCTTCACCTTTTTTCCAAACTGTGTCGTTGCCATATTTACCAATTCTTTGATTGCTTCAATAGCCTCAGATTTATGCTTCATGAGATGAACCCATATCACCCTTGAGTGATCATCTACCATGGTCAAGAAATATCTATGGTGTTTTCTACTTTGCACTCTGTAGGGCCCCCATGTGTCGATATGAACCAAGTCAAACAAGTCAGCAGCTCGACTTTCACTCTTCTGAAAAGCCTTTTTGATCAGTTTTGCCTTGGGGCAAATGAGGCATATTTCACTGTCTTCACACAGGCCCTCTAATGCTTCAATTTTCCTAATTCTTTTTAGAGGGGCATGCCCTAGTCTCTGGTGCCAGAGACTAGCACTTGACATCTTTTGTGCTCCTTGTATAACATCAGGTATCTTCAACTGCTCTGCTGTGTGAGCTAATCCATCTTTATGTCCAGTCCCAACTCCCAGATTTGATTCTTTGATTTTCTGATGTATCTCTCTGACAGCAACTCCCACAGGCTTGTCAATCAAGTAGTAGAGTCCTTTTTCAGCTCTACCTAATCCTTTTACTTGCTCCCCCTTTCCATCTGCTATCAAGCAAAATTGTGACACAAACTTTGCTACACCATTGGTTTCTTCTGCCATTTTTTGCACTGAAATTAAGTTGTGTTTAAATGTAGGCACATACACCACATTCTTCAGCACCATTCCATTTTTCAACACTACATTCCCTTTGTGACTCATAATGGCTGAGCTTCCATTTGGCAGCTTCACAGGGGGTTGATCCCACATATTTTTAGGCTCACTTAGTAGTTGCAAATTTCCAATCATCATATGATGAGAAGCTCCTGAGTCTATGATCCACCTTTCATCACACTCCCTCTCACTTACATAACACACAACCATCCCAGCATAGTTGCAATCTAAGTCTTCTTCTTCACCATCACCAGATTTCGAAGGCAAAGGCAGAAGTTTCAATAGTTGTTCTACCTGTTGAGGTGTGATACCTGATGTCCCTGACTCAGTTCTTTGCCCTTCATAGTAAGCTTGTACATTTCCTGCCCTGGAACCTCCTCTTCCACCTCTTGGGTTTCTGCCCCCTCTCATCCATCTTCCACCTCTTCCTCCTCTAGTATAAGAAGTTCCTTCTTTCTCCTTTCCTTTTTCAGTGTGCTGCCTGTCTATCCAGCTAGGAAACCCAATGATAGTCCAATAATCCTTTTTTAAGTGTCCTGTTTTTCCACAGGCATGACATTGTGGTGTAGCAGATTTACTATACATCACCAAGCTTTCCTTCTCTTCCTTTCCAGACTTCAGAACTACCCTCTGTGATTCTTCTTGTTGTAACAGGCAGCATGCTTGATCCACCTTAGGCAATGGATCCATTATGAGAAAGTAACTTCTTTGCTGAGCATTATCTTCATCCAGTCCATTGAGAAATTGGAACAACCTCTGCTCCTCTAGCTGTTGATTTTGATTCTCAATGTATGCAGTGATTTCTGCTGTCACAGTGGTGATAGGAGGTGAGGTATTAAGAGCATCCAACTCCTCCCACAGTGCTCTCATCTCTGTATAATAATCATTAACATTTCTCCCATTTTGTTTCAGCTCATAAATCTGTTTATTAAGTTGGTATTTTCTAGAACCAAAACTCACCTCATACCTCATTTTCAATTGTTTCCATATTTGCTTTGCATCATTAATAAAAATAATTGTTCTTTTGATTGGCTCAGACACATTACCTAGGATCCAAGATATTATCATGCTGTTACATGTATCCCAAGCATCCTGTTTTACTTTGTCTGTGCTATCTCGTGCCACTGCTCCTGTGATGAAGCCCAGCTTCCTCCTTGAGCTGAGAGCAACTTCAAAGGATCTCTTCCACATCCTATAGTTAGACGTTCCCTCAAGTTTTTCTATCACCACAGAGTTACTTCCATCCGAAGGATGAAGATACAAAGGACCAGTTTGTTCTATTGTAGTCATAGTGCAAGAAAAAATTAAATGCACCTACTTACTGAGAGGATTAGGTAGGAAAATCAAGAAGAATGCAAACCCTGCTCTGATACCATGTTGAGTAATTTGAGAAAAACAAGCATCCAGAAACATTTAGAAATAATATTCATTCAAGGAAAAAGTAATCTACTTTTGGGAAGCATTTCTGTCTATTTCTGTATTAATGAGCTCAGGTAATATTCTCGCCTTTTATATGGCGGCATAACAACAAACCCAATGATTGTAGCTTACCCTAGATATTAGTGCAATCAATCTGTGACTTGCACGTGGCAGCTTACAGCCCCACTTCATTACAAAGGCTAATTACAAAACAAAACAAAACAAATTAAACTTGGACTGGACTTAATAAAAGAAGAGCACACAGGCCCAAATACTTCCATTCCATAACAAGATAAGACCAGATAGGCTGGTAGGGGATCCAACAGTATACTTTGTCGTATGAAAAAATACATATATAACACCATCTCTTTTTTCTACAAACACCTTTTTGGTGCACTTTGAGACTATTAAGTCTTAACTCCTAACTTTGATATTACAACTAATAATTTTCTTCACCAATTCTAACGGGCACATTTGGTAGCTGGACATAAATGATGGTAATAGGAATGAATTTATATATAGATTTGGAAGGAAGATTGACATCCATATGCCATACCCATGTGGTACTATCTGATTTTCTTCACCAATTTTCATTCTTATGCAATACTATCATTCCTAATGTTAAAAGAAAATTCAAACTAGAGAATGAAAAATTATTTTCCATGTGGATTATAAGGTTTTTTCAATTCCTTAACAAAATTACGCTTTGAATTCATTCTCGCTCATTGCCACAATTTATTACCAACAATCAAACGGAATGTAACTGCTTGAGCCTTGAGAAATGAGGATTTCCTTAACATATCCCTCCTACTTTAGTGTTTGGGCTCTAATTGAACTAAATTAAAAATAAAAAAAATACTCATACAACCCGTTTGGTATTCGATCATAAATAACGGTAATGGAATTTAATTTGGAAGGAAAATCGATACCATTTCCTGTGATAATAAATTGATAATGAATTGTAATGGAAAATAAGATATTCAAGCCTGTAAATGAAAATATCTTTTCATGGGGAGTATGATTTCTCCTTAACAAAAGTACATTTTAAATACATTCTCATTACGACAATGTCGCCCAAACTGAAAGCAATTTGAACTAAGATTAACCCTATGGTCTATACCAACTTGAATTTAAGGGAAATTGAATTGAACAAGATCTTACTCGAACAGAACTAGAAACTTGTTTTGATCCGAAATTGATTTTATTTCCCATTTAAATACAATAAACATTTTTTTAAGAGGTACCCCTAAAATTTCACGAAACTCACGTGGTATTCCTATTGTTTCAAGAATGCAATACCACTAAGATTTTAAACAAATGAATGAGTTTCCCTTCTATGATTTTTATTTTTTGATATTATTTTGATATTTTAAATCCATTTTTTACCTAAGAATTTGCGATAAGGAGTGAAGTAAAATAAAAGGACCCGCGACTAGGGACGTCAATGAACCGATACACTCGTGAACAACTCACGAACAAACCCGGTTGAAGCTCGGTCAAAACTCGTTCATGTATAAATAAACGAGTCCAAGCAAAATTTTCAAGCTCGATAAATAAACAAACTTTACCGAACAAGGTAGTACTCAGCTCGTTAAGGCTCGTGAACAACTCGTTCAAATTCGTTATTAAGTTCGTTCGTGATCATTTAATGCTCGTTAAAAGCTCGTTAAAAACTCATTTACATACTTCGAATTTAAAAAAATATTTATTTATAGTATGTATCATTTAAATACTATAAATATATTGTATATTTTTCCCATTACATAAACTTAATTTCTGGTTAATTGGTTATACATTTGGAATATTAACATAATTTGTATTATACTTTTAAATTTCATATTTTATATTGCCTATGCTTGGCCAAAGATTAAATTTAGAAATTAATAAAACATTATATGCAAAACTCATTTAAACATATGCTCGTTTATGACTCGGCTCAAACTCGAGCTCGAATACGTAAACGAGCAACTCGAGCTGAGCTCCAATATGAAAAAATTAAACGAACCAAGCTCCAACAAGGCAACAAGTTTTTAGAAACTTGGTTATGCTTGGCTCGAGGTCAATTAATATTACTCAAGCCTAACTCGAACATGTTACTGCTCGGCTCACTTGTTGAGACTTGAGATCACTCCCCGCGACCAAGAATTTGCAATTTTGTTTCCCTTTTTCCTCTGGTGTCTTTCGCGGGCGCAACCAGTCTCTTATTCCCACGCCGGCAACCACCCTAGAAATCGGCCGCTGGCGATCCGCCGCCGCCAGAGCACGGCCGCACGAGGTACCTACACTCCTCTTTTCCTCCCTATTTGATTTTTTGGCCTAATTAGTTAGCTTCTAGGTTGATTGGGAAATTTTCTGAGTTATGGTAACACCATTGATTATTGTTAATGTTGTTGTTGTTGTTGTTGGGTTATAAATTTTAAGTATGCAAGTTCGATTTTGTTATGCAACTGTAATAAAATCAGTGAGCAATAGCAGGAACTTCCCGTTAGCTTCTAGGTTGATTTGGCATGAAAATTACTCTCAATTGAGTTTCAATGCATTGCTATTGCTCCTTTATCTATTACCCCTGGTGAATTGTGATAAAATGGGAATTTCCTGCTAGAAACTCTTCCTAATACATAATAACGAATTCAATGTTTTGTGAAGCAGCTGGACTTAATCTTTCAAAAAAAAGTCATCTAATCAGTGGTTCTTGCACTGATTTCAACTTTTTCAGAAAATGGTAGTGCGAAATTTTGAGCTATGGCGAAATTTTGCCAAAGAAGCTTCCAGCGCATTAATGCCATTGATCAAATTCGTCTGCACCCTCCATGTTACTCGCACCTATATCGTCGATGTTGCTTCTGTATTCTCTCTTCCATTCTTTTGAACACAGATTCATTTGAAACTTTTAAATTCATTATCAATGGCGTTAATTACATTGATTAATTTACATCATTTGGTTTCTATAAACTTTGAAGACTCCAGGTGCTAGCATGCTTCCGACAATGAGTATTTCAGGCGATGTTGTTTTAGTCGACCGAATTTCGCATCGATTTTCTAAAATTGTTCCTGGTGATATTGTCATCATTGTTTCACCGGAAAATCCTAGAAAGGTCGTTACGAAAAGATTAATTGCAGTGGAAGAAAATACTGTGACATATCTTGTTGATCCCAAGAACAGCGAGAAACACAAAACTGTTGAGGTAATGATTACTTTGTTACTTTTTTGTTTACATCTTCTGGGGTTGTTTGATCTCGTTTCCATTTTCGGTTTTGGAATTTCTGCGGGAATACTTTTTTGTTTATCTGAATCATAAGAAATTATCAAAGGAGAATTGTAGGGTTAAACTTGGATGCGTATTCCACTATGTTTGCTTGAATTTTTGTAGTTAGCATTTTAATCGTATAGAACCTGTGCTCATTCATCCCAACTATTGATAATGTGATACCTTTTAGGGTGTCAAAAAAGCAATTTGAAATATTAATCTTTTGGGAAATTGGTAACCCAATGTGTTAATCTTATGATTAGGTGGGACTGTGGGAAAATTAATGGGATGGTGTACTAGGTTGTCTCAAATCAGGTACGAGAACGGATACGGATACGGGGATGGGATATCGTTATTAATATAACACTAAAAATAAATGATATACTGTTACTTTCCCAAATTCCCACCACCGGTCCTTCATCTTTCTGCCTTTCTAGGAGCATTACGATCTGCAGCTCGTAATGTGGAAAGAAGTTTGTAGAACAGAGGGAGTACAATGGTTTAGACTTCAGACATCACCATGATATTTGTCTTCTTTTCAAATTTTTTTCCAGTTTCTCGATTTAATACCTTTGATGTACTTTTATCAAGTATTGCATGCTTTTGTGTTGGATTATGTGAATGTAAGCAATAATAACGTGGAACCATATTTAAGTCAATTTTTTACTGGGTGCAACCACTCTAATGGCTTAAGTGCAGTTTATGAAAGATGTGATTATAGCTTTTGCTATGATATGAGTTTGAGACCTAAAATGAATCAAATGGAAGTGTACACTAACATTTTGATTCTAAGTTGAAATAGTGTTATAGATTTGAGGCATTCTGATTATTTGACTGAGTGTGTTATTCTGTGAAGCTTGATTATTGGAGGACTTTTTTTTTTTTCTAGAAATGAATCAAAATGTCATGTTGCAGAGTCCCCTATGTTATCTTAACTAAAAGTATAAGAAGTAGGTATTCTTTGAGAAATCCTATTAAAATTCTATAAGTTTCTATTTTTTCATGATAAGCTAATACGAGTACTCATACTACTCAACAATAAGTCAATGTGAGAGAACCAAGAGAGTGTGGTATGCTTCTATATTTTGCAACTCCAATACTGAACTGAGTGACCTTATTAGACTGATTGTGCAATAACTAATGGGTTGAATGGTTAGTGTTCTCTATCATTTTTGTTTGTTGAAATACTAGTGTCATCATAGCCGTGACATTAATTTGTTTTTTGATCCATCTGAATTTTTTTCCCTTTCTGCTGTAGGTGCCAAAGGGGCATTTGTGGGTGCAAGGAGATAACATATATGCTTCCAGAGATTCAAGGGACTTTGGTCCTGTCCCTTATGGTCTTCTATATGGAAAAGTATTTTGGAGAGTGAGTCAACATACTGAATCTTTTTTATGAACTGAATTTAAGGTGAAACCTGCTTTGTTTTCACTGTTCTTTTTTTGTCTTACCTTGTTAACATATCAGAAGTTCATGTTGGCAACTTATAACTTCATGCTTGTGATTAATGATTGAGCTAGAGGATTTTCATATTTGTGATTCATGGATCAGTTGAAAATATTTTTTACATATGATTAAAATTACCTTGTTATTCAGACTTGAAAAGATGGTGTTGGTTGTGGGTGTTTTTATTAATCGCAACATGTACAATCCTGACATCACTTGATCTAGTCCTATGTAGCATGGGTACTTTATATGAACCCGATTCGTCCCCGTATTGGGGATGAATCTGATTCTTATTGTTATAATTTGCCATACCCATTAACATTATTTTATTATATTTGCCGTTTTCCGTTGCCGTATCCGTATTCGTTTCCGAACCCGTTCCTAACTCAGTGCAACCTTGATCTAGTCATTTAGTAATTCCTTGTGATGTGCTTGTCTTGATGCTTCTCAAATAGCTAAGAAAATTGTGTGATCAAATTTGTAATGCTTGAAAGTCAAAGATCACCCTAGCGGAGCTGACCAAAAGCATTGCAAAACCCAACACGAAAAGAGCTGGTCACTGCATGTCATGGTGTATGACGGACCACATGCCGCGCTTGGGCTACCCTTTTGGGTAAAGCATGCAGCTGGAATGATGGGAAATAGGCTGACCAATCTCCTGGAAATGGCATGGGCAGTGGGATGTGCCTGATAAGGGAGCAAGCTCTCCACTACTGAGGTGTGTGACTTAGAACAGGAAAGACAGAGGTAAGAGAGGAATAGAAGAGAAATAGAATTGAGAGGGAAGAAGAGATTCTGATTATTTCATTATTCATGCCCCAAACAAATGCACAACAAATATTTATACATAATTATTCTAATTACCACGTGGCCTAAAAGACATAACAACTAATATAACTAACAACTCATAAATTTGTCCTGTAACAGTGCCATGGCATGCATAAGGCATAGGTTTGTGCTAAGAATTGCAAAGAAACAATGTGTTTTTCTTGATTTTCGAGCAACCAAGAGCTCCCAAGTAAAAAGCTCCAAACTGATTTTATTCCTTCATAAACCCTAATTACAACCTACCAACTCTATTTAAAGACAACAAACAAGTAAAAAACCCACAAATTCCTACAATTATTAAAAGACCAAACTACCCTTACTAACAAAATAATAATAAAAATCACCAAAATGCCATTACTCACTAAGGTACATAGCAATACCCCCCTCCCAAACAACTACCTTGTCCTCAAGGTGGGTAATGATCAGGTTCGACCCAAGATTCTTTCGCCGTTGCCTCGTCGTTGTCGGCCACCGACTCCCCTTCGCAAGCCAATAGTACACTTAATTCCTTCCGATTGCACTTATGGCCCATAGACCATTTACCATCACACCGGAAGCACAATCATTTCTCTCGCTTTTCTTGGAGCTCGTGTTCACTGAGCCTCCGTACTCCTGGTGGTCGTGGAGGTGAGGTGATTGAAACAGCAGATGAGTTAGAGGGGTGGGTGTGTGTGAATTGGATTTGGGGGTTTAAAGATTGGGCTGATTTTGGGGAATTGAGAAAAGATTGGGCTGAGTAGGGTGGGGTGAAAGAATTTGTGGTTAAATGAGTAGAATGTGGGTAAGTGGAACGATTTTGGGCCAGGCCCCAAGAAGGCCTAGTATCATATCTTTTGGTGGAATCGGTTGAGAGTTTAATTTCAATTCTTAGGGCTAAGTCCATGGCTTGTTCTAAAGATGTCGGTTGTAACACCCTTACCTCATTCTTGATAGCTTCTTTTAGTCCATTCACAAACTGACCCTTAGCAACTTCCTCAGAAACCCCTTCCAACGGCGCCATAAGTTCAATGAACCTCCGGCGTTACTCCACCACTCCCTCCGTCTGTCGGTGGTCCAGCCACTGTTCGTACAGTGTTCCGGTGGCGGCGCGGAATTGAGGCAGCAGTAGGGCCTTCAACTCCTCCCAACGAAGGATGGTCCTCTTCTTGTCCTCCCACTGATACCAGAGTAGGGCGTCGCCATCGAGGGCGACCACCGCGGCCTCCACCTTCTCCTCCTCCCTAAGTCGGTAAAAATGGAAGAAACGCTCCACACGTAATATCCAGCCATCCGGATTAGTCCCATCGAAGAGAGGTACATCCAGCCTCTTAGCCCTCCAGCCTCCGAAGGCCCCTCGGCCCCCATCACCCGGTGGTCCATATTCGCCTACCGGTCGCCCCCCCACCATCTTCCTTAAATCATCTTGAAAGCTTTCTTGGTTAACCCTAAATTCTTCCAACCGGACCTCCATCTCTCTCCAATTTTTTTCCAAAGTCGCTTGGCTCTCCGATCTTAGGGTTAGGGTGGACTTCTCTAGATTCGCGGCCATGTGTGCGGCCAAGGACTATTGCAGGGTGGCGGTGGCCCTCTCCATGGCCCCTTTAATTTCCTCAGCCAACGATTCTTGTAGCCCTGCCAAGGTATTCTCCACTTGTTCCAGGCGTTGGGACTGGGTAGTTGACACCATTGTCACCGTGAGGACCGGCCGCTCTGATACCAACTGCTAAGAATTGCAAAGAAACAATGAGTTTTTCTTGATTTTCGAGCAACCAAGAGCTCCCAAGTAAAAAGCTCCAAACTAATTTTATTCCTTCATAAACCCTAATTACAACCTACCAACTCTATTTAAAGACAACAAACAAGTAAAAAACCCACAAATTCCTACAATTATTAAAAGACCAAACTACCCTTACTAACAAAATAATAATAAAAATCACCAAAATGCCATTACTCACTAAGGTACATAGCAGTTTGACCCCTTGTTGATTTGCAATCTTTATTCATGGTGAATTTGTTCTCTTTAGCTTTATCTACTTTTTTTTTTGTTTGGTAAATAAATCAATATTATTGCCACCAAACAGAGAAATATCATAGCAAAGCTTAAGGAAACATCCCTTCTAGGAAGGCACCCTCCCAAAAGCCAGCAATACAAACCAAGTCAAACCAAAACAGTAGCTACAGATTAGCTACATATACTGTTTAGCCACTTCTTATCCTCATGTCTAATTTTATCACTATTAATCAGTTTACATCTCATTACAATTGAGGACTTAACAGCTTGGACAATACTAGTAACATCAGGTCTTTTGTCATTCCAGTAGGCATTGTTTCTGGTCTTCCAAATGTTATAAAAAAGAGCGGCAACTCTAGCAGTTATCACATGATTTTTCATAGTGGAACCAAACCTTTTCCTTCTCAATTTGTTGAGGACCTGCCCCATACAGGAAACAATAGTTTTAACTTTAAGCCATTTAACAACTTCACCCATGCTTCTGTAGCAAGAGGACAATCAAACATGATGTGCTGATGAGTTTCACACATTGAATTAAAAATGCAGCAGTGGTTGTCAGGGCTAATGCCAACTTTATCTACTTTGGCTAAATGAATGAGCGATGGTACTCCAATTAGTTTCAGTGCTGTCAATCAATGCTAAAATGTCTGAGCTGCTTGGTCTTAGCTGCTTGGCAATAAAGTGCTTTGGTACTTGCTATTCTAATCTTGCTATTTTCTCAATCTGAAATTCTGAATATACAATGCGCTTAAGTTGGATAAAGTCACAGCTTCGCTTCATTTCTTTTAATGAAGCTTATAGAAAAGCATTAGGTGTTTTGATTTTGAATTTTGATCAGAATGAGGGCCTAATGAGCACCCTAGTAGGCCGGCTTCATTTGCCTCTATGTTATCATATCAGGTCATTTATCTTGTTTTTATCTTTACAAAATCTCTTATCAAACCGTCTAATGGTTTAACCGAACTTTTAACTCAAAAATTATACGAGTAACTTTATTATAAATTTTTTAACTTTTTGCATAACTAATTAAGTTACCGCAAAACGTTATGGTTAAATGCTAAAAATTTATATACATTACCCAACTTAGGTTCTTAAAAGCTGCTTTTTCTGTTCGTGGATGTTGTGATTACTTTTTTTTTTGGGTGTGTTCCTGGTTGTTGGCATGTGTTTGATTTTGATCTGGGTTATTTTGCATACATACTTCAAGCATATTTTTCCCCTATTTAAGTTTTTTTTTTTTGTTAATTTCTGAATCTGATCTCTGGACTTTTTTTTTTTGTAGATTTGGCCAATTAAATATTTTGGACCGCTATGATTATTTCGCACTGCCCTGAGAAAGGTATGGATATTGTATTGCATAATTAACAATACTGGACCGCTGTGATTATCTGTTTGATATTGTTATTGTGAAAGTGGTTCTTGATGCTTTCAATGTGAACTGTTTATTTGTTCTAGTGAGATCTTCTTTAACAATACTGGACTCCTATCATCCTTAGGTGCTTCCCTCCCAAAACATGGGTCGAAGGAAGAAATTAAATTGTTACAGTGAGGCTGCCATGTACTTATTGAAAAGAACATGCTAGATAGTTTTTAGGCAATGGTAAAAATGTAAAAACCCTCGTCTAATGCCCCATGCTTTGCTCGTCAGCTCATGTGCTTGAATTCATTTTGTATTTTGTCAATTTCTGTTAATTGATAATGTCGAGTAGTATTAGGCATTTCCACAATCAATGTAACCAATACACACATTTGATAAAAATTCCTTCCAAATGCATGTGGTGAGGTTTGAACCTAGAATTTTACTCCCTGCGCTCAAAAGACTTGTGTCATTGTTGCACAGGTCTTTACCTCAAATTTCATGGACCTATTGTGCCAGATTTATTTATTAAAAATATTAGTAAATGTTACTTTTATTGTGTCAATTTGCCCTTAAACATGTTTGTCTATTCAAACTAACCATTTTTTGGTCAAAAATGGTTCCTACTCTTTTATATCCAAACTGAAATGAACACGCGATTAAAAAAACAAAAATGGATACTTACCAGATCAAATAAAGGGCTTAAGTGTTATTACATAGATGTATTTCTCATATTTGTTTGTATAGTCCATGTTCATCTAATTATCCTTGTATATATTTGTAAGAATAAAATTTAAATTAATGCATATTACTTTTCTTGGATCCCTGCAGGTTCATTCTATTCAAATTGAAGGTTCAATCTTAATAATTAAATGCTCTCTTGCGTACAACTAGAGCTCTTCTTTTTGCTGCTAGAATTGATTGATGAAATGTTGGACGTAATACAATTTCTTGCTGACAAAGATCATTAACATTTTGTTTTGATGGGAAAAAATGCAGGGAAAAGTGAATGGAAATCGAGGGATACATCCTGCCTTGCTTGGACATGATATGGAGGAAAGGCGTGTGAAGGAAAGTCATGTTTGGATAGCACACTTTTGAAGGGAATGAGAGGGAAGAGAAGATGGAAAGGGAATGGAAACAATGAATTCTATTTCCGTTCCAAATCTTTCCATCCAAACAGTGTAAATGTTTGAATCACCCATGAATTTTCTTTTTCTTGCAAATCTTTCAATCCAAACAGTGTATAACTACAAAAAGTGCGCTTTATGTTTGAATCACCCATGATTTTGTTTTAAGATCATTGAATCCGACTTCACTTGAGAACTAAATTCCAAGTTGCCATTGCCTGTTGATTCAATTTGCTCATTACAAGATCAAACAAGATTAGGTATTTGAATCATTTTTACAAGTCTGTTCTATTGACATTTTGATTTATGCTCAATAACTCCTTACTAGTTACTCCCTCCGTAATAAAATAACTGCAACAATTTGACATAAAGTATAGAGAAAAATGTCAAATCATTGCAGTTAATATGTCACAGAGGGATATTAGTCAAAATTTCATCCCTTTCTTGCAAAATTATGTTGTATTTCATGCTGAGGATTTGGTAGAGTAACATTTGAGTAAGAAAGGACTATGAAATTCCATCGCTTACTTTCTCATATAAAAAATAAAGCAATTCGCTCTTACAATTATAAACCAAGTTGTATTTCTAATTCGAAAATGTTTGAACAAACTACAAAGAATAGAATGAATTCTCAAATTTCAAGTAGGCAGAATGCCCTTGAATTGTAAATTTTACAAGTGGGAAGTTGCCAAAAAAGAAATAACAAAATTACTATTTTTCATATGATTGTGTGTAATCCTAGTATTAAACTAAGGCTAACAATGAACATGGAGAATTATTCCAAACTAGGCTTCAAAATTTTCACCTTATTCAAGGTCATAGAAAGAGATGTGCATTTTCTATGTACAGATATTCTAAGCAAAAACAATAGAATGACTGAAAAAAAAAAAAAGTTGCCCCACACCCATAAACCAGCTTCCTCCAAAAAAATAAATGGGATGCCACATTGAGCAACGTTTTTTGATGCAAGCACAATGCAAAAACTGCTATCGAAATTGAATCCCGACTTGTGTTGGCATGACTTGCACTAGATGGGGCTTGATTTCAAACTCTGCACCGGTAAAACTGTAAGTTATTTCGGATTCAAATACACAGTAATACAAAATGAATGGATTGCCGCTACATGGAAGGAAATGAGAATTCTCATAACAATTAGTTCCAATTAGACTTAATTATTGCGCAGGTTGGGTCAGGGCCAATACGGGTCGAAAGTGGTCAGGTCATAAGCGGGCCATCTCATAGAAGGCCAAGGCAAATGGATAATGGGTCGATAGCAGGTCAATATGGTAAACGAACAAGAAAAACTAGAATCAAAAGGAGTCTAAAGTGAGAATAAATAAACACGAATTCGTACATGTAACTTGTTTTACAAAATATATTTTATTTTTCAAAATCATTGGGTTTCTTTGTTGTCAATATATAATGGCCCTGTCCAATAAATCCTTGTCCAATAAATCCTTGTCCAATAAAATTAACCCTAAACCTTCAGCTGTTGGACTACCCTGTCCAATAACTAATTCTAACAGAGGTTTCAAATGTTCGCATGAGTGATGGAGTAAAAGCGCGTAGCGGGGGAAGGGGGGGTGGGGGTTAGAGATATATGGAGTGAGATGGACTGTAAAGTTTCCCATAGTGAACAAAAGAAAGGAAACCTGATTTTGCAAGCTTGTTACATTAGTCCAGCGCTGAGGATTATGTACCCCGGTGGATCCATCACTGATGTACGTCACTATTGTTGACTCTTCTGTTATATTGACCACTCTTGAAGGTGGTAGTTCTCTCATGACCCACAGTACAAATACTGCAGGAATAGATGAACCTGCACCAAAAAAAAGAAACAGAAAATGTGAATGCTTTATTTTTGTGTGCAAAAGTAAGCAATAAAAGAATGTTGGGAGCAGAAAATGCGAATGCTTTATTTTTGTATGAGAAAGTAACCAAAAAAAGAATAGACAGAAAACACAAATATTCAGCAAGATAGAGCATGTTGGAAGAGGTTTAGTTTGGGAGGCATCTAACTGTCTATGACAATTGAGCTTTGAGCTCTTAAAGATGTTGTTTGTTGTTCATTTAGTGAACCTCACATTTCTCATAGTTAAATCAACTTCAAAGTTAAATTAAAGCACAACCTCCAGTCTAAATCTCTTGCACCAGCTCTGCATTTATAGTTACTGATAGAGCATGAAGCAGGCAATTATGAGATTAAGTAGCCCAAGATTCTGTAAAAGAAACATCACATATTCAACTCAAGACACTTCTTACTGGAAAAGCTTTTTGGGCTACAGTTGTTTACTTTGATCCAAGTGTCACTTATCAAAAAAGAAAAAGTAACACAATGAAAGAAACCACGCTAAGGAGTTTTATTGTAGGCCAGGTACCAAAACAGCACTCCTCAGTAAGCACGGTCCGTTTTGGTCCTCAGCTCAAACTAAGCCAAACCGCAAGATTGCAGTCTGATTTTTTTGTCAAATGTATTAACTAATTTGGGACAAAGGTAGTAAATGATTTCACGAGAAAAACTTTAATTACCTACAAAATAATATAGGACCAGTAAGATAGTGTTACTAAAACCACTAATGTGTTCTTGGCGCTGCCAGCGGTAAAGAACCTGCAGCAACACCATTTAAAAAAAAAAAGGATTGTAAGCTACAAGTTAGCTACGAAAGTGAAACCCAGAAAATGCAATCCAAGACATGATATTAAGTATAACAAGCCATACTGGGATATCAGTAAGAAGAGCTACTAGAGCACTTGATGTGAAGCATACAAGAGTGACAACCGCAAGACCTGCAACCTGAATATCAAATGAGATAATGAAATGAACATGTTGTCATGGAATTGCCATAGACCACTATACTAAGAGCTTCAAGGACATGTCCATGCCAATGCTTCTCCGATGCATAGACCAGAATATTTAGATGCTAGTATAACATGCCATTTTGATGCCATTACAGGTAAGAGATCAGCTTGTGCATAGATACAAAGACTTGCAAAGGGTATGGAAAAAATGCATCAATACAACCATCATCAACTTTGAATGAAACGGGTCATTCCTGAATTTAAATACCTTTTTCTCTTCTTTTTTTTCAGGTCTCTACTCCAAACTAAAAGTATGGTCAACAATAGGCCTTTTATGGAGCCACCATCATTTAACTCTCATAATCTAACTCTACCATCATGCAGCTATAGAACATTTGCCTGTTCTGATTGCTGTTGCATGAATGTCACAAGCAAACCAGCCCCTACACTTCTATTCCTACTACTCCTACTGTCCTACACATCATGTTGTCTTTAATGCACATCTGGAAAAGCAAAGTACAAGGAAGACGTACCTTCTGCATCTCAGATGAAGCTCCTTCAGATCTTACTTTGCTCATCTTCAAATATATTCGAATTCCTGAATATGAAATTGATACTAAGGACAGAAATCGGACAGGGTATTTTGATATATGGGAAGGAGAGAGAGCAGAAATATGTACCAAAATAATTCACAGGAATTCAAACAGAAGTTTTGCCTCATGAAAATCATACAGCATTAATAGTTAAAACATATCCACAAGCATGTCAATATGATACCAGTTTTTTGGGACAACACCATTACCCCCAAAAACAGATTATAATAAATAACTATCTTTCATATGTCCATTATTTCAAATAACCACTTTATCTAAATTTTATTTTGTTACAGCACCTTATGAAATATAAAACTTAACAAATCACCACCGCTTAACAAGTGTTCATCAATTGACTGAATGTGGCATTGTGCAATTTATTGCAATTGCAGGGACAAATGAGGCTTTTGTTAATTGAAAATTTGAAGCTGAATACAAGGCAATATGCTTTGGCTTAAAGTCGATGATGAAGGGAAAACAGATGATCTTCTTCCCCAAATGTATCTTTATGTTGTATCTGAGATTACAGATCCAGCATATAGCTAAGTGCCTAAACTCATTGATGCTTCTTCTCTCAAATCTTTTATTTCCATTAATTAAAACAGTGGGGACTCAAAATTCCTAGAAATCATCAGACCATGACTACATAATAAATCGCCGGATTCTAATATAGACATATGATCGAATTAAACACAACCAACTTACAGAAGTGTAATTCCACTAGCCAAACTAAGGAACTAACTATAAACAGAAAAGCACAATCAAAACGCATGAGCTTATCAAAGCCTAAAGCTCCGAATGACCAGCAGATTATTTCTGCTTTCAAATTAGGTTTTATTTTGAAGTATTTGAATTGAACAATTAATGAAGTTTAGAGGAGAGTGGAAGATGATGAAGGTAATTTGGATGAAATTGAAAAAAAACGTTGTGCTTAATAATGGGGTTTGGGGAGGGAAGGTAAAGCTAACCAAACAATTGGGCCCCACTTAACATTGTTACTAATGAAAGGCGTTAATGATGGTGATTTGTAAAGTATTAGGTTTTATAAGGTTGTAAAATACATATATATAATAACATTTAGGTAGGTGATCATTTAAAAAAATGTGTATTAATATGGAGGTGACTGGCAATTTTTCCTATAAAAAAAAGGAAAAAAAAAAAAAAAAAGAACTAGATTTCACACAAGTAAACCGAGTCAAACTAGGGAATAGGGATACTCCATCAGATTTCACGCAAGGTATGAAATGCACAGAGCAGTCTTTTGATCAACCAAAAAACTCTAAGTTGTGGATGGCACCTCATTTTATATCTAGGCATAGGGTATGATATAATACAGCCTTTTTTGCTTTTCATAGCTTCAAAACCTAAAAGCTCATCGATTGCACAATAGATTGACTCAAATATTTCACTATTATCATATTTTTCTTGCCCAAATATAACTCAAACAAATGAAATAAGCATCAATGGAACATAGCTCCTGCTTAACATTCAGATTCATGGCAAACAGTTGAAGACAACATACCATAATACGCCAATGCTCCTCCTAACAGAAGAATTGCGACAGCAATAAAATCCACATAGCCCTGCACAATATTTTTAGAGTCATCTACCATGGCACCATTAGTAATTTAGCATTTATGAAAAAACAAGGTTATTGAAAAATTGGAAAACGGCTGACAGAATCAGACTTTAATCTCGGCCAAATCACATAGATATCTGTTCGTTCCATCAGAAAGCATTTCATCAACTTCAACAAATTTGGTGCAAAAAAAAAAAACATTTTACATCATATTCTATTCTGTACTATAGAAGAAAAAAATAAGAGAATGGAGGATGTACAATTTACCAGATAAACCTGTTTTAATCTCTAAAGAATACAAGTGGCTTCAACATTCCAAAAAGTAAGTTGACAAAAACCAAAAGAATGACTTCAATTCTGTTGGTGATTTCTCTCCTTTGTCCTTTCTCTTTATTTATTGCGCTCTATTGCCCAATCTAGTTGCCGCAATTTGACCATGGCATTGTTTGATATGTTCCTTTGACCCTCTTCCGGTATATGTGCATAACTCGTAATTCATCTTGTTTGATTCACCATATGAAGATGTTACTCCAATTTTTGACAAACAACATTTTACCCGACTGAAAACATACTAAGAGCTTGATTGTGTCAAATATCTAGAGTTTAGTGATTAATGGACACAGTTACCACTTACTAAGCGAAACCCAATATGGTTATTATACTCCCTCCATTTTTTTTTAATTTACTCCCTTCACTTTTCACACTTGCCGAGGCAAAACTTGAAGATTAATATCTTTAATTGTGTGTTTGTAAAAATTATAAAAACTAGATATAAAAAACTACATGTTGAAGCGAATCCAATGAGACTCCACATGACAATGTTTTATCTTATGTATAAATCACAAACGAAAGTCAAAGTATACTTTGTGAATAGTGACAAAGTCAAACTGAGTAAACTAAAAAAAAACGGAGGTAGTATTAAAACACAGATTTCTGGAATTAAGAAAAGTAAAATATCAACCCCAAGCCTCTAACCACTGGTTCAAAAAACACATGACAGAAAGGAAGATCAATTTCACAGATTTAATATCTAAATCTATTAAAATGAATAATCAATGTAGGAAACCAATTGCAAATAGGAACAATGTATATTTCTTCAAGTGTCAACCACCTAATATCTAGGAGCCGCAATTCCTAAGCTTATATCTCTGCTTACATATCATGAGAGGCATGAAGAAAAGCCCCCCCCCCACCCCACCCCAAAACCCCACCTCTTTTTCTCCTTAAAATAAATAAATAAATAAATAAAGGTGCAACAAGTATGCAAATAGGCGCAGTTAACTCCATAAGACCATAATCCCTTAATTTATGCTACCCACATACGGGCAGTCCGTGCAAAACTGAGAAGATCAATCAAAAGACAAGTTGTTTAGAAGCTCTTACCCGGGCAATAGTGAATGAATCAATTGGATTCTTTCCCATCCCAATCCAAATTAGCAAAGCGCACACAATCATTAGACCAAAAACTATGATGGTAATCTGGAATAGAGTAAAAATTATTAAGAAAGTTCAATAACACATAGACTGAAGGTTTGGATAATGCAATTCAAAATTACTTCAAGTTAAAGTAATGCAAGTACTCTTAATGTAAATTTTGTCAGAAGTAACGAGTTTTGAAGACACTTAATGTAAGATATTCAATAACATACCAAAACAACAGCTCTTTGGCGGCTTCCAACATCAAGATTTGGAATTTGAAGACATCTTTGATTATGATCAATGTTTGATAAAGGTGGCTTATTGGTGGTCTTATCCAACAAATATTCACGAGAATCATTGTCTACCTCATCCTCTTTATCATCAGCCTGATGGCAAAGATCCACCCTATACATAAATCAAAGACATAAAAAGCAATAATGAAACAACAGAAACATTAATGTACAAATAGACAAGCATGACAAGGCAACAATCATGCTAAGTTGTCAACCTATTATGGGATGACACACTATAACAATATATAAAATGGAAGCAAAAACCAGATGACAATGTAAAATAATACTAACTTAACAATAGTAAACAATGGAAACAAAGAAGGATAGATCAAAGGCCAAATGCTATTATGTGTGTCTTTATACCACGTGTCTTTAAACAGTTGTTCCATTTTAACTTTTGAGTTTTGACCTTATTTATACACCTCATTCTGACAATATTTTGTAACTAAAAGGTGAAATGTTGGTACTCAACTTGCATTAATGTAAAGCTTCAAATCACCAATTTATAATGTTATACTGATTGATAATTAGATAAAATAACAGCCTAAAATGTCCATTCGCAAAAGTGCATAGTCATGAAATCACTATTTCTAACAGTGTACTATCATGTAAAGAAATATGTTAATTGTTCAAATGCGTGCATTAGATTGTGAAAACTAAAGTGTTACAAACAAAAAAAGGGAACAAAGAAAAATTCTATTTAGGCCAACTTTGCAAGTTAAAAGAAATTAATGCACGGAAAAAAGTAAAAAGGATGCATTATACAAAAAAATTTCTACGATTTCAACAATTACAATTACGCCTTTAGCATGAAGGGGTGGGTTGCAGTAGTGGTGACTCGCAAGGTTGTAGTTGTTTTGGTGGTTGGGTTAGCAAATGAGTTGTGGTTTGATAGGAAGTGGTAGGGTAGTGGTGTGGTTCGCTATGGATTGCGGTTGTGGCGCTGGTTAGTTGTACCTTGTTATAGGGTTAAGGGGGCTGCATGAGCGGGTTAGATAGTACTCTGCATATGTAGGTGGAAGGGTCTATAAGTCTCTAAGTTGTTTTTTTTAAAATAATTTTAGCTAAGATAATTAAAATTGAAACTTTAAATAATTGAGTAAATAGGTCATCATACCAAATTGAAAAAATCATGTATAAATTCAAATTGTCTTGATGATATTCAAAGTGTTAATAGTAGTACAGCTAAATTTTCCTTTTTAAAAAAAAATTTATATGTAAATAGTTTTGTACTTTACTTCCTTTGTTATAATTCATTGTAAATTGGTAATTTTTACGCTTATCAATGCACAACTTATACTCATAATATAGACTTCTACTTTGACAAAAAAAAATATAGAAAGTAGAGTATAATATGGTGCACATTATGACACAAATATATCTTATTTTATCATATTTTTTCTTACATATTAATCACAAAATTCGGTTATTGTGAATGCCAAATACCTAATGTTGCATTTAAATAGGAGCATAGGAAGTTTCATTTTCTATAATTTACCTTGGTAATTTTTTTTGGATTAGATAATCAAATGATTCAATCTAGAATATCTATAATGTTCCAATATTTTCGCATCTAGTTTTTGTTTTGAATCAAATTGGATAACCGCCCCGATTTGAGCAGCGCCACCTGTTGCCCCTATTGCTCCCTTTACAAAGGCCCTTCCTCCTCCGCTAAGTTCACCACTCAGATGTCTTTAAACAACATAAGGTCATTCTCCAAATCTGTTACTTTATTATGTTATCTCACTCCACCATTGTTTTCTTCGGTTGAAACAAACTTCAAATTACCTAAAGTTTGAAATTCAGCAATTGTGGTTTGAATCTCATTTGTTACTTCCACCGCTCTCTCCCCATCCTACATTTGCTTCGTTTACTTCTCTTCTCTCTATTGTAATAGGTGGCTGAACTTTAGCTCCAGTTCTTTGTACAACCCAAGTAAAACATCACAACAGTTGGTCATCATGGCCAGAGTAGATTATGACGGAAACCTTTAACTTCTCCGCCTATTTTAACCATAGAAATTGGAAGAAATCCTCGAATTGGCAGTCTCATTCAAATTCTTGAAATCTCTTGTGGAAACCTTTTCTCTTATCTAAGATCTGAAATTCCTTGACTGTTTTGCACAATATGCACGAAAACTCATCCCCAAGCAATATTTGCATTTGTTTGTGTTCTGCTGCTTTGATAATCATAATATCGATAATATTTGATAACTTTGATGAACATATGCTATAATATAAGTCTGCAACACGCTTCACTGCATATCCAGTAGGGGTACCCGGGTACGATATGTTCGTTACAGCCAACGTATATCGTTGTCATGGGCATTAGCATGAAACAATATGACAATTTCGTGGAATGTGTTGTGTTTCTTAAATGTGCATAATGTCAAGTATGTGTTACTAGGTCGTCACCCCAAAGCAGTGCGCTACATCTCTAAGTGTGGTATCATATGAGATAAGCCTTATACTCTTAGTATCCAGGAAAGCATGCAATCTAAGATAGGTAAGCTTCTTGTAACATAGGACATCTTACCATAAAGAATTAGTAGGATGGTTAAAATGATTATGAGAAGTATAAACATTTTGTATAACCAAGACTAAGAGGTTGTTTGTTTTGAGAGAAACGTGACAAGGATATGAATTTCTTATTTTTCTCTACTATTATCCCATGTTTGTTTGGAGGGGATTTTTTTCTACGTGAGATAGAATTTGGGATAAAATACTCTTATATCATCTAGGGGAGCACATATAAGAAATGGGGATTTCTCCTTCTAATGTTAAATTACTATTTTATACTTCATTGAAATTGAAACATTCTACCTAAACCCATGCATCTCTTCGCTATTTCTTTGAGCAAACTACTACTTAGCTATTGTTGCCATTTTTTTCAGTTCTTGATTTTTATTTTTTTTTAGCATTTACTTTCTTCTTTTAAATTGGTGAGTGTAAATTTGTCATTTAATTATTTCTTTCTCAAAACTCTAACGAAAAACCTACTAATTTCAATCTTCTCTAAATAAGAGTTTTGGTCTCAAAACTCCAATTGAAAACTCTTCTCACAAAACACCAACAAAAAGTTTTGAGTCGGCCAAAACCCTACGAAGATGTCTGGTATTGCTTTTTTTTGTAGTAGAAATGGAACCAAATATTTCAATACATATTGTTTGATATGGGAGATTGATAATAATCTCTTTCCGATGACTAATAATTACCAACTTTGTGGAAACAAAAGTGAAAACCCTTTACAGTGTGTTTCCATTTCATTTCCGTACTTATACCTAATAACAAATAATGGTATCACTTGTTATTAACCTTTCTCCTTCTGATTTGTTTCCATTCCATCTCTTCCTAACTTTATACCAAACAATGCCTATAATTAAATATAAAAAATAAAAAAAACCCTACCACTGGGAATACGATAATTCTCGGGTATACCAATGGGAATAATCCTATTTTCTTTCACATGAAGGGTTTAACAATGCTAGTTCTCTTCCAGTTGATCAGGAGAAAGTCTGGTTACACAAAACAAATTCCTAGTTCTCGATGTATTAGACCTAAATTAAAAGAAGATTTTAAGGAGAATGAAAGAACAGATAGTATAGATCAATGGTATAGATCAATGAAATCAAATTGTGAAAACAAAAGTTCCAAAAAGACCTTTTTTTCCAAATTTACAAAATGAAGCCCTTCTCTCCCTGGCATTTCCCCTTAAGGCAACATTCCTTAAATATTCACATAAGGCATATAAGACGCATATGTTCCTAGTAAAGAAAGAACAGATTGGTTCATTTATCAAGTTGAAAATTTTTGACAGTGGCTTGCACACAAAACCAGTAGAAATGCAACAAATTCCCACAAAATGTGATCTAAATTGACCAGTAAATTTGACAAGACAGTTTCTCCAAAATGAAAACATACCAGTAAGACAGAAGTAGAAAAAATGCCGCAACAAATACTATCTTAGGGAAGGCTGCACAAGGGGAAACAAATAAAAAAATAATCAGGTTTTCAAAGTCAGCCACTAATAAGAGCCAGCATGCAGTTAGCTGGATTCTTACCCATGAATACAAAACCGCAAAAGCTTGACCAGCATGACCATCCTTTGCAAGCAGCAACAAGTGTTAATAAAAAATAAGCAACAGAACCTGCCACAAAACATAAATTAGAGATTTTGATTCACGAAAAAGATACAGAAAACTAGAGCAAATACCACAAAGGCACAAATCAAACACAATATACACTGAATCTCATTCATCAAGCAAAATTACAGAAAGCAAGGAAGCTACCTACAAATATCTTAAGCATCAATCCATAAACCACCACATGGTAGATGGTCCCTTACGCTTAGTATGCAAAATGTGTAGATTGTGAACTCAAACAAGGATTTTTGCAAGAAACGACAAACATATTCAAGAATTCACAATATCTAGTATCTACCATACCATACAATGATACAAAGTGGGGAGCTATTAGAAACGAAACATATCTACAACAAAACCAACAACGAAACCCTTAATTCCAATAGATAGGGTTGGCTGCATGAACAATAGAGATATCTTGTGCATAGTCCACCAAAAGTACTCTTCTTCCACTCTACTCTATCTAGACTCTAGAGTACATGTTCTTCTTCTGCTCCGCTCTATCTAGAGCACATTCTTCCTAAACCTAGAGGTCCTAGACTCTTGATGTCCTTAGTCACTGCTTCCATCTGCTTTTCCATATTGGGCGATGACCAAAACAATGTAACCCCACCCTGCTCCAATATATCATCCATTCTATAAGCCAAACATTATGGCCTATAGGCTATAGCAGAGTATTGCAGATTTGCAGAACAAATAGCCATCCTATAAAGTTTTCCCACTAACTTTAGAGGTAAGCTATGATCACACAAGATCTAAGTTGTACCTACTTTTCACTCGAGTTAACCACACATATCTTATAAGTTGCTTCATAGTACATTTATCACTTGAACTAGTAATTTTATATTGGTCAATGGATTATGAAATAATGTTGGTAGTTTTGATAACATTTCCACTTTACAAGTTTGCAAATGCACAACTTATTAGTAAAAACTGTAGAACCTTGATGTCCGGATAATACTACGCAATCATTAAGATAGAACCAACAAAACTCGACAAAAATATGTTTTTCCTTGTATATAAACTAAAGAGCATTAGCATAATAGGAGTGAAAAGTTCTTGTTATACAACAAAACTGCTAAGTTTTCTTACCTAGATTAAATTAGAATATATCATATGCTTGACTCAAAAGTTCAAAGGACCAATAAGCCTTGTACTTAACCTAAGTGGATAAAATATGGGAATTAACTTCTAGTGTTACTGGTAACTAACCAAACCATAAGTAGCATTAAATTTTAGGACTGAACTAGTCACTAAAATATATATCTATTACAAAGTACGGAGTAACAGATAAAGATACTAATAACCATTAAAAGATGGTTAGTCAAGGCAATTTGACTCCCACTTTTAACCTAATAACCAGATAAAGATACTAAAAAGGGGTTTAACAAAACCAATCCCGCATTTTTACTTCCTTCATCTCATTCGCACATATAAAACAATATGTTAATGGAAAATGTAAGGGCAGTTGACTACAGCAAAATATCAAGAAATTTCTCCTACCTCATGTCATATAATGGTAGTTTACAAGGTAGAATGACAACTAACAGCATTACATTAAGATCTATACCATTCATTCTGACCTAAATGAATAGTTTTTCAGACTACTGTTGTAAAACAACATTCAAAAGTTTAACCTCGTTGGGATGCCAATATGCTATACAAAAACAAGTCAACCATGTTAATAAAATTCAAAGTGCAAGAATTGCTTCTATACAAAACCAATAAAGTTTATTGACTAATCAAAATTAACAGCAAACACAAATATGTTTATTGGAAAAGTAATTTACACAAACAACACCAAATATGACAAGCATATCATGATTACAAATTAGAGAAAACAATTATTTTGGTAACAAAAATAAATGAATATGAAAGGCGCATAATCTCTAAAATTGTGCAGCCACAGAGTAAAATTATTTTTTCAGAATCAGCAAGAATTCCACATCCTTCCACAACAAAACTTCTAGAATGAATTCCTTATTTATCTCAATAAAAGCATTAAAAAAAGTAACTACCACGCAAAACATCCACAATCTTACCCAAGTTAGATATGCCAATCATGAGATGAAAGACCTGCAAATACAGATGAAAACTTATTCAGAATCCAAATTTAGTTAGAGCATCCTTCAAAAAAAAAAATATTACTTAGAGCAAAGAGCAAAGATATGAAAATGAGAAGAAAAAAAAAATTGTTTGTGGTCATGCCTTGTCAGTGCCAGAATAATATTCTAGCTTTCACCATAAAAGTTTAGGTTACTAAATTTACCAGAGTAAAACCATAGAATAATGTGACAACCCAACACAAAAAACTAATTGAGGGGTGTTACTCAAATATAAGTTACAAAACCACCTAAGCTTTCGTTTGAGTTTTAATTCAAGAAAAAAAATCGATGTTTGGTATTTCAACAGATATGGCATTTCATTAAAAAGTCCAGTATAGACTCCCCGTGCTATAGAAAGGCTGTTCTGTTACTGAACTGCCGGGTTTTTTTCCCAATACCTAGAGTACACTCCTTAATACTACAAAATAATTGTATGTGAGCTTAAATTTCCTATTATGAGCTTGATAATTGTCCATAAAATATTACAACTCTTTTATTGCTAATATTCAATAAGTGCATAGCAATCAATTTCAATACTTTTAACAATTATATAGTCTTTATGTTTTAGACATAAATCTCTAACTTTTAATCTAACAAAGCTTTAACATCCTAATGCATATGACCAATGCAAATCCTAAATAATGCTCTAAACAACATGGATAAAATTACTAACACTATTTTTAATAATTATTCTGCTTTGAAATTTAAATTTTTACACCATTCACATACTTTGGCTTGCAATTCTAATGTATGAAAAAAGGGAAATATTTTTGCTTTGGCTTGCCATTTCTTTGTGTTTGTCTCATTTGGAATTTTGACACTATTTACAATAATAGAAAATGCTCTAAAAGCTTTCCACTATATAATCACAATAACTTTTGGTTATTATAATTATAATTGAATCAAAGGTGGGAGTTGGTAAAGGTGTGAGTCAAAGCGAAAAAGTGTCAACAGATGGAGCAAAATGCAACTTCATCACAGATTCATAGTGTAGTTAAGTAAAATTATTAGAATCTTTTAAAGAAAGTGCACATTTGTTATTTATATCAACAAAAACTAAATACTTCGTAGTAGAATTTTGCTCTCTAAATCTTTCATTTCTTGGTAACGGAGTGAAATTGGAGACCAAAATGACTTCATATAAAAAAAAAGTACATGGAAAGTTGGAATAATCTTTTCTCAAAACTAAAATCTAGATGACTTGATAATGCCTTTACAATTTCATTATTTAACAATTTACATCAATAATGTTTGCAAAAATAGTTTATTGGACCCAACAAATAGTGTTAGTCTCACATTATGGTGTAATTATTTAACAATTAAATACCTTTTCCATCTTGGCGTTCTATTAATGAGAAAGTTGTAAAATAGGTTTAATGTAGAGGCCCAAGTACGACATCATATCAGGTTTCATTTCAAAATTCATGTATCCACCACTGGAATAGGTATATGTAATGACGAAGTAATAATTTATTAGTTAACATAAAGGTGTTAACTATTAATCTTTAAATACAATCACTCAACTTTCACCTATAAAAAAAGATACCCAAATTTGCAATATTAAATTGCATGAGTATTATATACTCCATATGTTTCTAAAAGTTCCCCCAGTTTCCTTTTTGGTATGTTTTAAAAACTTCTCCCAATTTAAATCTTTCTATAAATCTTCATTTATTTTTTACCATTTCACCCCCATCTTATAATTTGGCCTCACATATACCATATTGTTTTATCTCTCCTAAAAATTTGGTCTCCCTCACCCCATGTGGCTTACTCCTTTTTTCTCTCTTCAATAAAAATTACTTTTTATTAAATATTCAGCAAGGATTCTACTTTTAACTGCCCTCCTTAAAATTCTATAAGATTCCAACTGTGAAGAAATTAAGAAAATGGAGGAAGTAGTTTTTTTTTTTAATAAAAAGAAAAGGAAGAAAAAAGGACAAATTTTTTGGACAAGAAGTTGTAGGGAGAAATGACAGCATCCCCACCAAGAAGGGTTGAAATTTTGAATACACTTTCCATCAAGTCTTTATTGTCGTCCAGTGACAAATTGGATAATTAAAAAGTTTGAGTCTTGATTAGCAATAAAAAAAAATCCACTGATCATTGGACAAACCCAAATCTAGACAGCAAGTGTCTTAAGATATAAATCATTACAAAAGATCACAATCAATAGGAATCTTTTATGCCAAGCAGCTTACTCAAGAAGCCATGGCTGTTCTTACCAGGCAGATATATGCCAACATCTTGCCACCACCAAATTAATAGTGATTTCAAGGATCAATAACGGACTGATAGATCACATCTTATGCTTGGATGTAGTAGCTCATGGATTAGGCAAGAGCCTATCACATGAGAAAATTGTCAAGAAGAAGTATCAAGCAGCTAGCAAGGACAATAAGAGACCGAAGGAACTTAGTAGATATATAACCAAGCCAATGAGGCCAGGTGCCAGATATTGCAGAGAAAAACAATAGGAGCACATCAGCAAAAATTAAAGTAACACTAACATTGTTTAATGACAAAAAAATGAGCATTGTCACTGACTTACCTTTTGCCGAGTCCAACCAAGTTGTGTACTTCTAGAGTGTATCCTTACTAGCTGAAGAGCAAAATTGAGCACAAGGTTTTAAGAGCTATGTTTGCAAAACATAAAGAGAAGTCTTAAAAAAATTAATAATAATAAAAAAAAAATTAAAAAAAACTGCTACCGTGAAAATTCAAGTTACAATGAAGAAAAAAATGAAGTTTACTGACATAACTAGAAAGCTACACTTTCTGGACAATATTAGTTATTTGAAAGCAAGGGCAGCTTCCATAAACAGAAATTTTCAAGGACATAATTTACACAAACCTAGTATTTTGGAAGTGCTTCGGTCCACCCACTTCAAAAAATTTGGGAACATCTGCTCCTCTACAATTAAAACATGCCATTTTATGGTTGTTACAATCTAGCACAAACAGTCTTTTATTATGTCTTTATTGGTTTCCCACCTATCTTCCATTATCATTCCCAACAAAACTCGGGGGAGTGTATGATGAGGAGAAGAGCGAGAGAGGGCATGTCAAAATACTATACATGTATAGAAGAGACTTTGAAACGAGAGAAAATGACAAAATCTGAATGTATACAAGAGAAAATGCCACATTAAGTGCATGCTTGTAGTAGACCTAATGTATTAAAAGGATAATAGAAGAGAAGATCAAGTAAATAAAGGTGGATGGAAGTGGTGGAACTTTGTAAGGTATTGATAGCGTAAGAATGAGGATGGAAAATGTATAATCCTCATTAGTGGTAACAATTACCCAAGATTTTCATAGGAAATCTGAAAACAAGGGGAATATTTCCTCATAACCCACTCTATCCCTCCTTTGTTGCATTTTCATTTCATCATTCCTTCTAAAATCTTCTAGATTCATCTTCGTTCTCTTTTCTGTTTAATTATTATCAAGTGAAGAGGAAAAACCAAGTTTGCCCTAATTTATAATGGATGTAGCTCGTCCTACATTCAATTAAATTAATTGCCTGAAAATTGAGTAAAATATAGTATTGCTTATGAAGGTGTGTCCAAGCCAATAGGAATCACATGATACAAGCGTCAAACACATCAAAGTTTACATGGTATGCAAATTGCAATACAATAATTCTAAATCCTTGAAATTCTTACTTGCTGATAATAATTGGAAACATCAAGGACTATTGACCTTGTCTAGTTGTCTATATAATAGTTTGTATACCAATTACCAAGCAGCATCCCATCACAATAGGGGCAAGAACTTTTTCTTACAACAGATGTGCCCTACCACCCTTCATTTTCACAAACCACAAGACCATTGGTATGAAAGAGGTCGGAGAAACACCTAAGAGCCATAGCTGCATAAGCTTATTTGAAAATTTCTATTGATTAAATCATTCCGGACTTCAATAACACTTGTATTAAATGCCTTGACTCCTCAAATAACAAACAACTCCAATGACCAAGTTAGGATTCTACATTATCTATGAGCTGAAATGGAAGCCATGGCCTATGGATCAGCACTACTCTCTCCTTTCCTACTTGTTCCTATTTGAAATCTTTGACACCATTAGAGAGAATCTTCGATATTTCTCTCAATATATTAGATAAAATATAGTCATGTTGGTATTGTTACATTGGTCTCAATGAATACTTTATTATGATTCAATTTTTATAATTCTTGATAATGAATAATCAAAGATATTAATGTTCAAATTCATGCATCCACATTCGACAAAATTGTATAGTCAAGTGGAAATAAACAAAAAGGAAATGAGGGAGTATCCCATAATCTCTCCCCAAAACAGAGTAACATCAACACATTTCCTCAAGTCCTCAACCATTAGTTTCCCACAAAAGAATTAAATTAGGCACCTCCACTTCTCTTTAACTCTCATATCAAGGTCAAGAGTAAATTCATACAACACAGAAATCCACAAATCACAAAATAGCCAGTTATACAAGAAACAAGACAACCTACGCATCAATACAGATGAAAAACACCCAGAAAAACCACCGCCCCAGAAAAAAAGGCTATACAAGAAATGACAGGTAAAAAAAAAAAAAAAAACCCACATTAACAAATGCATTTAATTAATTAAGCTGATGCAACAATCAACCACACCTAAACTACTACTCAAAATCAGAAATCTTAACAGTCAACAATTAATATAATAAAATCAACCAAAACCCCTTTAAAATTATACCTGACAGAATGCAAGAACAGCTATAGCAGCATCAATACTCGAGAGGGAAGCATAAACACCAAAAATCGCAGGCGGGAAACAAGTACTAGCCCTCAATTCCATCATAATTTCTCTCTGTTTCTCTCTTATTAACGTAATAGCGTTCAATGCAATTTGAACCAAAAACAATAAAAAAAAATCCCTTTATTTCTCTCGCTTTTCTTTATTAAATTATAGAAAGGAAAGAGTCACAATGAATTGCCTTTTGAGACCAAGAGATGTGCGGGAAACAATTTTGAAAAAGATATGATTTGACAGTATCTTTCATGACAGATCTACTGCCTGATTTGCTACGCCGCGAAGGAAAAAAAAAAACACAACCCCAGAAAAATGTTTTCGTGAAATTGATAGAATCTTTATTTGAGAGGATGAAATTATTATGTATGTAATCTTTTATAGGTAGAAGAAACAAAAAAAAGATCAAAGATTATAAAAGTGTGTATAGTTTTCAAAATTTTAAGACCCCATAAAATGGTTTAATCCAGTAATAATGGTTTGTTTTTTGAAGAGTTCAGATACTGCTTTGGTGATGAAGATTCCTTGGTTGATTCTTGCCTCTTTTTCTGGGCCCAAAAAAGTGCCAAAATGAACCCTACTTTTTTATTTGGAGGTTGGATTACTCGTAAGTTGTATTTGTTTAAGTCTAATCCTATTAGATTAACACATAACCCTTTGACGCATGTGATCAACTTATATAAGAAAATTAACGATGGTATCTTCCCTTTGTTTACCTCCATCTTTGGAAACGTTGGGATTATGAAAATTCAAATGTTGATTCCAAATCATCATAATGTCTAGTGGTTGATAACTATACAATTAGTAAACTAGTTCTCATATGATATGTTTTTTTTTTATTGCAATCTCGGAATCTCATGTGATACGCTATATGAAATCATTTTTTAGGGTGCGAAAATCACTAGCCTACGCTATAATGAAAGTATTGTGTTGGACGGTCAGATCACAACAATTTGTCATACCGTCGTCAACTGCAATTTCACAACTGTGAAAATGATGTACAAACCACCCGGTCAGACACCAAACACGACGCGAACCACCCATCCACACTTTTTGGCAAATATTCTAATCAAAAGCAGTGCAAAAGTACACTAATTAATCTTCTTCTTTAAGCAAAACCAGTTCAAGTTTGACCTTGTTCATTGTCTTAGAGTTGACTTTGCTTTTTTCTGAAAAAAAAAATTCACGCAATCGATGTTTTAAGGATCATTTTTCCTAAAGGATCAAATATGCTAAAGGATCACATATGAGGACGGAATCTACAAAAAAAAATCACATAGGCTCCTATTTGCATTACAGATTTGTCTCGGTATGCGTTTATTATTTTGCATGACAAAAATAATTAGGCTTTTCACGACTTTGATGGGTCATTTGTGTCCTATAGGGTCAAATTTGGGGTCAGAATTTGCAAAAAACAATCAGACTGATAAAAAAAAAATCAAAGTCAACACCTGAATAATGAACAAGGTAGTGGTCAACCAAAAATCAACTAATAAAGGTAGTTTTGGACAAACTTTTGTAAGTAAGGTAGTTTTTTTACAAAAAGCGGTGTAACTAAGGTAGTTTTGAACAAAAAACCTTTTTTTACGCGATTGAGTTCAATATGGATAAAAGATCTTCTTATGTTATACTATTGAATTTACGACGGTGAATTGATATGATAAGAATTTCTTGAACGAATCGCACTCCTTCGTATACGTTTAGAGTCCATTGATGAGAAGGGGTTGAGGAAAGCTTGAACCCAATTCCTACAGTGTCGAATATAAGCGCAATTGAAATTCTTGCAGATTTATACATTTGTGTATTGATAAGACCATTCACTATTTCTTGAAGCTCGATCTCTCCACTGGATGAATAGTTATTTATGGTACCATGCAATTTGTCCGACCAGATGTACAAAAAATATGCATGGGGTTAACTGCTTGAATGGGATCATTTATCCTACTTGGAGGAGAAATTACCAAACGTTTAGCATTCCCTCACGCTTGGCCAATGAGTTTTTAGTTTGAGTGAAAAAAGAATACGAGATATCAATCCTAGTCACTACGGGTGTATTTGTCCAATTGACACGTCTGAAGGAATCAATGTTGGGCTTATTAGATCCTTACCAATTCATGAGAGGATTGGTCTTTTGGGGTCTTGATGAGGTTGTCGCTAACCTATAAAAAATAACCTAACGACTCTAACTAATATAGATAGGGAAGTAGAGTCGAATCCACAGGGAGGTACATATTTTCTCTTAATTCTAAAAAGTTCAAATTATATAAGATGCCTAGGGTTTAGGTTCACTATGATTAACATCCTGAATTGATTAAATATCAATATTCGATAATTCACATATAAGTTTTAACCAAGATCTAACAGACTCTCGCAATAAATTAGGTCTACAGAATTAATCTAACAGGTAATCGCAATTTACTAAATTAATTCTATCTATAATCAAGTTTATATGAAATTTTCACCTCTCAGCTACCGACTTGATATTTACTCAATTTTACATGATAAAGATCAGATTTTACGAAGTTCAAAGCAAATAATGGATTAAAGAACAAAGAAAATCAATCAACGCATTCAATCAATCAAAGATCCCCTAAACCCTAGAGGGAAGGAGATCCAATCAAAGAAAATATTAAGAATAAATCAAAAGGCATAAATATTAAATCAAACATGAACAAAAGGAAAATGAGGAAGAATTTACCGAATTGAATAAGGAAAGATTAAATCTTGCATTAAAGATTAATAAAAATCAATTAACAAAAGGAAATAAAATAAATTTTAAACCCTAAAACTAAAACAAGAAAACAATAATGGTCCAAAAACAAGTTTACATGGAACTACAAAGATATATTTATAGGGGAAAAGATGGGAAGCACACGTTTTCCACTGGGTGTTACTAAATGCAGTCCCCATTTTACTTACAAAAGCCTGTATTTGGACAATTTTTCCCTTGGCTACATGTGCTTGTGTTGGACATAGAAAAAAAACGGCATATACCAGGGCGCATGATCTATGCGCCCTGGCCTAGGCCATGCGCCCCGGCATTTCTGATTGCACACTTGCTATTCAAATGCTCATATATCCTTCGTGTCTCAGTTAAATTTAACGTATAATATATCAAATAGAAGCTCTCGGAACAGGGAATCATCTGCAAGTTGAATCGCCTAAAATGGAATTATGTGTAAAAAGTTATGAGTATTTGAATCAGACCATTGTGCAAAAGCATTACTTGTAATTCTTTCTATTCATAATTTATGTTTTAATTCATGATCTTAGTTTAATAATATGTTTTATTTCATGAGTAATCTTGATATAAAATAAAGGGTGGATGGAGGTGAGGTGTGATAGGTGAATTGTTATGTTTTTAGGGGGTCAAGGGCAATTTCGTCCATAAGGGGCTTTAGTAAGTAAAAAGATATCTTTATTTAGCAATTCACTTTCCAATTGGGCCAAACAGTTTCTCGGGCCCAAATCTGACCAACAACTTCAAATGGCCATAACTTCTTCGTTTCAAGTCAAACCGGGCATGTGATATGACCTACCGTTCTAAAGCTCTTTGAATCTAGTTTTCAACTCCATTGGAATCGCTTTAATCCGATATTCATAGCTCGAGTTATGTACAAAATAGTGAGAGGTGGTCAAAATCATTTGAACCGAATCAAACAACTTTAAGCCAATTCTTCACTAATTGTCACCAGAACCTCTCTGACACTTTCTGTGACATCCCAATGCTCCTCTAGTGCCTATCTTAACCTACTTTTATGGTTTTTGTCCCATTTAGAGCATCTTTTATCAAAATCCTGTCAAAAACATGGAAAAAACACAAAACACTCCAAACTGATTTATCAGCGGTAAAATGGCTACTAAGAGCACAGTTAGCACAATAAAAACATACAAAATAAGGGGGTAAAACACAAAATAAACCAAGTTATCAAGTCTTTAGAAAGCCCTTGTCATGAAATTGTTAAGAGATCCAAAAGGTACGGATGCTTTATTTATCACCAAGTAAGGACGAATGTCTAGTCTGATATGATTTTTTTAAAAAGAGAAAGATCGCTTGATTAAATAAGATGAGGAGAACATAGCGTGAAATCTAAAAGAGAAACTTTCATTAAATTTTCAAGGATGAGTATGTGATAAAAAAAATAGAGCAATTATTAAAATCATGTAATGTAAAGCGATTCAAAATGTAATAATATATTATTTAAAGATATTTATTTATGGAATGATTAAAATTGTATCAAACTTATAAAACGTACTAAAATGAAAAACGTAACAAACTTTCAAAAAAAGGAAGTGTTCCGGGCCCACCAAAGTGATCAGCCCAGGATGAACGGACCAGAACCCTAAGCCCGATTCTGTTAGGGTTAGGGGTACAACAGATATACAACTACAAATGACATGACGACATGTGTCATGAGCCAGACCCATATATCAATACGGCTGACTCAATTTAAACTCTAACCGGGTAACCAACGCCTATAAAAGGAACGGTCAAATCACTTTTCAGGTACGCAATATTGAATACGCGACTCATAATTCACAAATCACAATACTCTGACTCCTTACTCTTGATATCTGACTTAAGCATCGGAGGGACGTTCCCGGGTTCCACCCCCCGGGTTAGCAACCTTTGACTGTTTTCTAGGACTTGACCTAAGCAAGGAGCACTCAGAGTCAACATCAACACATCATAGTTCATTGACTATTCAGAAGAAGTTCCAGAATAGCAACAGATTGGCGCCGTCTGTGGGGAAAGCAACAAAAACATGGCTGACACCAGAGCTAGGGCGACTGGATCTAATCAGCCTAATGAAAATCCCCGCGAATCGTTTAGCCGGCAATCAGCATATGTAACTGACGACAATTCCTCGAACCGAGTGAGTGATCGCCATCGACAAAACAATACTGATCAGGTGGTTACTCAAAAGGACCTTGAGCACGTCGTCGCTGCTCTCACGGCAGCATTCGAAAAGAACATGGAAGACCTCAAGAAGGGCTTGCCTCGACAGAACAGAGAAGCCACCCTAGACGGGGTACAGGAAGACAGTCGAGGCGCACCTCGAAAGGAGAGCCTCAACAAAATTCTGGGGCAAAAGCTAGTCCTCAAGGGGTCGATGTTAGAACTCCCATTGAATCTCGGCGGAACGCGAGAGCTGGGACTGATGCAAGAGAAATCATAGAAATTCGGAGGACAAGGACCCAAAACCAGCCCAGGGGGTCGCCACAGAAGTCTCATCACACAACCGCAAGGAATCAAAGGTCGATTGTTGCCCCTAGCCGGGAAGAAAACAACGTGAGACGATCCTCAGCGGACAATGGTGTTGTAATACCCCGTATTTTTGTACATTTATACATGTATTTTTATACGTATTTTATAACTTATACATGTATTTTATACGCCTAAAAGAATATTTTGTATAACTACGAATTAAGATTAATAAAATGGTTTAAAGTCAATATTTACAAAATATTATTCATTGGGTATTTAAATAACTTATGTATGTTTATAAAGGAATTTTATAAAATCATATTTGAAAATAATATTAAAGGTTTAAATTATGTATTTTGGGCGGCGTTTACAAAAATAAAATATTCTGATTCGAAAAAGGTTAAAGGTTTTATTTCCACTGTCACAAGCCCAACCCATCGGTAAATCCAAATCGAACCCTAGTAGTATATATACACTAACGTAAACCAAAACAAGTCAAAAACCCTAAATCAGAAAAGGAAAATAAAAAAATATAAAAAAAAACCAACATTCTCTCCCTCACTGTCTCTCCCGTAAAACAGAGGGAAAAAAAAAACTTTCGAACTTCCTGCAGCAGCAGCCGCCGGAGGACCACCGCTGCACCGCCGCAACGAAGCCTCCCGGACCGCCGTGCCAGCCGTCCTTGCCGGTCGACAGTATTAAAAGAAAAAAAAAACACTTTCTCTTTCTTTAAATTTTCTTTTGCTTTTGTTTAATCTTAATTTGAATCTGAAATTTTATATATAATGATTGTATGTTTTACTCATTGTTTTGTATAAGTTTTGTTGATTTTTAAATTCTGATTTGTTGTAATTTTGAGGATTGAATTTCAGATTTTATTAGTTGAATAAGTCATGTTCAAACTTTGTTAAATTGATGTTATTTGGTGTTTAAAGTAGTTGGAAGTGTTTATTAGTTGTAAAGGATGAATTGTTTGAAGTTTTGAAAGCTTTGATGGAGTTTTAATGGAGGTTTTAGAGTGTATTAATGGAGGTAGTGTTTGGAGGTTGAAGATGATGTGGGTTTTGGTATTTTGATTTGTTTTAATGAATTTCTAATTAATCTTTATTAGTATTATTAATAAGTTTATGAAATTAATTTCTATAAATCTAAATCTTGATTTCTAATGATTTTGGGTGGTTTTATTTAATAGTATTATTACTGCCATTATTTTAAAAATGAGTTTATTTGAAGGTTTTTGATCATTTTAAGCCTAAAATTGTTACTAACGATATTTGTAACTTGATTAGTAATTCTTAACCCTCAAAATCTGTTTTAAGATTGTTTAAGATGCTTTTTAATAAAGTTATTAGTGCTGTAATTTTCCGGTAATGTTGGGAACCTGTCGGGTGTTTTTAGAACCTTAAATTTTGCGTTCGGGACGTTTTGAAAGGTTTTAAACGATTTTTATAAAGGCTGAAATTTTAGTTTTAACAGGCTAAAACGATATTCCAAATATGTAAGTTAGTGTTTGTTTGGTATTTTAATTAGAGGGCGCGAATTCAGAATTTTAAATTAAATGAAGGAGTCGAAAATGATTTTTGAAATTTATTTAGAAGCTGGAATGTTGTAATATGTATTTAGGTTAGTGATAGTGTAGAAGGGATATTAATTAGCTCCAATGTCTTATTGTAGGACACTTTGAATGCGGAGAATTCCGTTAATTGTGGCTAGTCGAGTGTATTATTATACCAGGTACGTATGTGCACAAGACTTACTTCCTGAATTAGCAGCATGACTAGAAATGATATGAATGCAATGAAATGTCATGATTATTGTGTGTGATGCGTGAAAAATATATACTAGTACATATGTTCCAGTTATTCTCCACTTTGTGAGATTTTGTCAAGTATTATAAATTCCCCAGTGTGGGTTAATTATTCCGAATATGGAAAGTAATAGAGTATGTTGCAAATTAGGCAAGGAAATTATTGTTACTCACATGTTGAGTCTAGAGGTAGTATTTTTACTCACTCCCTTTGGGAGATTGAGACAAGGATTAAAGGTTTAACCCAACCACATTGTTGGATTGGGCATAGGCAAGCTCAGATAATTAAAAATTGGTTATGTGATCGCTTAGTTGTAGGGAATCTTAAAAACGGAAAATGTGTTGTTTGATTCATTAGGTTGTGTAATGTCTGGTATGGGTGAGTCTTCACAGTTACTAATTAAATATGATAAATCACGTAAAGCGAAAGAGGATTCACACCAAAACTCTTGGAACGTATACACCTTGAGTATGAACATATGGGGGGAGCTAAATAGCTTCTACCAAGGGGTACAAGACGTTGTACATCCTTGTTTAGTTTTATTTATTTTAGCCTGGGATCCCGTCACTTTAAAGTGGCGCAGTTTACCACTCGACTTGCAACCGAGTGGGGCCCTAGAGGGCATAGTTACTTATCTTTAGAAACCCGTTCGATGTTGAATCCAAATCTCCTTATAAACTGATAGAGTCTAGGAATGTATGGGAATTGATCATGTAGAATGTTTAGCAGGTTATCATTTGCATCACTTAATCTTGCTACATTATATGTGCATATCTTGTTGTATATACGTACTCAGCTTTTGCTGATTACGTGCTTTTATATGTGTTTTCATTGGTCATGGCCCTCGCCTTAATGACCCTGTGATGAACCAATTTATACACTTGTATTATTGGGGAGCAGAACTGCACAGGTTAACTTGATGATGTGAAGTTCAAGATTTCAGCATACGCATGGTCTTGGGATTGGTGTGAAGAGAGGGTTTACGATTATTGTATTTGAGCTTGTTTTAAAATGTATTTCATTTAATTTATTTGGTTTAAATAATTGTTAAAGTTTTTCTGCTGCAAAATTCTGAATAAGCCGAAACGTTTTCACACGTGGCGGTAATGCTTTAGAAATTTCCTTTCAAATATTTTTTTTTTATGTCATAATTTTAAATAATGTTTAGAGTTTTCAAGTAGGGAATTTTCAGGGTGTTACAGGTGTGCGACCAATAGGGACACTCACTTACAAAACACCTTTCAGCCGAGAAATCTTAGATACAATCGATTCGAGGAAGGTAAAGGTCCCGCACATCGAGTTCTTCTCAGGAACCACCGACCCCACTGATCATATGGCTGCTTACAAGACGCAGATGGCAGTACAAACTGGTTGTGAGGCTAATTGGTGCCGCTACTTCCCTACCACTTTGAAAGGTCTAGCCCTGACATGGTTCACAGAGCTCCCATCAAGCCTCATCAGTAGCTTCGCTGTTCTAGAGGCCATGTTCCTTAGTCACTTTGTGGCTGGGAAAAAGTAGAGAAAGACAAGCATTCATCTCATGGCTTGCCAACAACGAGAGCATGAGTTATTGGGGGACTACATTAAACGCTTCAATGAAGAGCTCCTCGATATACCCAATGTCAAGGATTCAGTAGCCTACGCCACATTCATGTCTGGACTAAAGCGTAGCAAATTCAAGTTTTCATTGCTAGAAACTGAGGTATCCTCATACACTGAAGCCATGGATAGAGCACGAAAGTATGTACAAGCATCAGACATCAACAACTCTGTTGAGAAGTTTGAGGAAAAAGATGGAAAAAGGAAAGAACCCCATCGAGGTGAAAGTCCTAACCGGACGTCCGACTCGAAGAAAGATGTCCGTGATGGTGGTATGGATCCTAGATACAACACCAATAGGCGAGAGATCTTCTTGGACATTAAAAACCAGGATATTCTCCCCAAACCACTGCCTGTTCGCACACACGTCGGCCAGAGGAATCCCAAGCTTTGGTGCGAATATCATCATGAATGTGGTCACACCACAAAGGATTGTAGAGAATTGAAGAAGGCCCTCGACAAGCTAGCAGACCAGGGGAAATTAAACCTTAATCTCTCAAAAGGTGGAGGGGCAAAAAGGCAAAGGCATAGTCGTAGCGCTGAGATTGATGGAATGATTAATGTCATATCTTAACTCCCTACCGAAGTTAATGTTTGCACTAAGGGCCTTAATAGGGTCGAGTTTCTTTTATTATCCTCATCGGAGTTATTCTTTCATATGTAATAAAAAGACCCAAACATGGTCGAGTTTCTTTTTGTTATCATGGAAATAACATTTGCAATAATAAAGCCCTAGCAGGGTCGAGTTTTTGTTGAGCATGAGGCGAGCATATCATGGAAATAGAACAAAACCAATAGTTCAAAAAGGCAAAAACATGAAGATGCCAACAGCTGGGATACAGAAGACATAGTTGGGACAATATCCTAATGCATTTGTATGTTCCGAAATTACAATCAATATAATTGGAGGCAAGTTATGAAGATCATATTAAATTACATGCTTGTAAGTCACTCGACTAAATGATAGTTTTCTGTAAAATGCAAAATAATAAGAGTAAAACCTAACCGGAAAAACATTTTGTGTTTATAATTTCCTCAATAAAAGAATTTGAACAAACCCTAATCGGGATGATACTTTGTGTTCAACACTAAGCCCTACTCAATGTAGGCACCTATCAAGGAGTATGAGGGAGGCTGAACAGGTACCTCACCGAGTAGCTGGGGCTCATTAGCCTCAGGGTCCTTGATAGCGTCACCTTAGGCTAACACTTAGCCCTACTCAATATAGGCACCCATCAAGGAGTATGGGGAGGCTGGACAGGTACCTCATCGAGTAGTTGGGGCTCATTAGCACCAGAGTCCTTGATAACATCACCTTAGGCTAACACTAAGCCCTACTCAATGTAGGCACCCATCGAGGAGTATGGGGAAGGCCATATAGGTATCCATCGAGTTCTTGGGGGCTCATTAGCCCATGAACCTCGATAGATCACCTTAAGCTAATGTCTAAACCCTATTCAACATAGGCACCCGTCAAGGCAGATGGGAGGCTGGATGGGTATCTACCAAGTCATGGGGCTCATTAGCCCTAGAGACTCAGGTGATCACTCTAGGCCATAGCCCCACTCAATGTGGGCACTCATCAAAGTAGATGCACTAGTGGAAAAAATCCCTTTTGCTGCGGTTTTTTTAAAGGTATTTGCTGCGGTTATGAACCGCATCAAATCAAGGGTGCATCAAATTCCCTTTTTTCATTTGTTGCGGTTGAACCGCAACAAAAAGGTTAGCTATTTGTTGCGGTTGTTTAATATAACCGCAGCAAATAGTTGACCTTTTTGCAGCGGTTCTGTTAGATAACCGCAACAAATGGATGTTTTTTGCAGCACTTTTTTCAAATAACCGCAGCAAACGGTTATTAAAAACAAAGCATAATACCTAAAAACCGCAGCAAATTGCAGGTTATTTTGAGGATTTATTTTGGGTTTTTGTAATTAATATATAAATCACATTAAATCGTATTAATTAGAACGTTTTGGAATAAATACTAATAATGGAATACATACAACTTAATTTTACCAATTATACAAGAATACAATAAATTACTAAATTATTCATAAGACATTAATACAATAAAATACTAAATTTGAGAAACTGTTTGTACAAATATCAATCACGAACCATGCGTATACAAAAATTTGGCAAGCTTGTCTTGAACCTCGCCAATTTCTTTAGTGGTGAATGATCCTTCTCGAACCGATGTGGATAAAACCTAATAATTAATATAAAAACGAATTTAATTAAACATCGTCGGATTATATAATTAACTTAGTATAGTAAGGTCGAAAAATAAATACACATACGCATATATATATATATATATATTAACAAAAAAATTGAAGTTAGAGAGTTTAGGAAAAAAAACGAGCCAAATAGGTCGTCATTTTTGGCTCGTTTTGGGTGTTTTCAATCCCATCTTTGCACTAATCAACCTAGATCATGTTTTTAAGGTTTATAGATGTCTTATAACATTCAAATAAACATTCCATGACTTACTTGTGTGATTTCGGACAAAGTTAGAGAGTTTTGGAACAAAAACGAGCCAAATAGGTCATTTTTGGCTCGTTTTGAGTGTTTTCAATCCCATCTTAGCACTAATCAATCTAGCTCATGTTTTTAAGGTTCATAGATGTCCTATAACATTCAAATAAACATTCCATGACTCACTTGTGTGATTTCGGGCAAAGTTATAGAGTTTTGGAACAAAAACAAGCCAAATAGGTCATTTTTGGCACATTTCCTTTCTCATGTTTTTAAGGTTCATAGATGTCCTATAACATTCAAATAAACATTCTATGACTTACTTGTGTGATTTCGGGCAAAGTTATAGAGTTTTGGAACAAAAACAAGCCAAATAGGTCATTTTGGCACGTTTTGGGTGTTTTCAATCCCATTATCTCACTAATCAATCTAGCTCATTTTTTAAGATTCATAGATGTCCTATAACATTCAAATAAACATTCTATGACTCACTTGTGTGATTTCGGGCAAAGTTATAGAGTTTTGGAACAAAAACAAGCCAAATAGGTCATTTTTGGCACGTTTTGGGTGTTTTCAATCCCATCTTAGCACTAATCAACCTTGCTCATGTTTTTAAGGTTCATAGATGTCCTATAACATTCAAATAAACATTATATGACTTGTGTGGTTTCGAGCAAAATTATAGAGTTTTGGAACAAAAACGAGCCAAATAGGTCATTTTAGCACGTTTTGGGTATTTTCAATCCCATCTTAGCACTAATCAACCTTGCTCATGTTTTTAAGGCTCATAGATGTCCTATAACATTCAAATAAACATTATATGACTCATTTGTGTGATTTCGAGCAAAGTTATAGAGTTTTGGAACAAAAACAAGCCAAATAGGTCATTTTTGGCACGTTTTGGGTGTTTTCAATCCCATCATCGCACTAATCAACCTTGCTCATGTTTTTAAGGTTCATAGATGTCCTATAACATTCAAATAAACATTCTATGACTTACTTGTGTGATTTCGAGCAAAGTTATAGAGTTTTGGAACAAAAACAAGCCAAATAGGTCATTTTTGGCACGTTTTGGGTGTTTTCAATCCCATCTTAGCACTAATCAACCTTGCTCATGTTTTTAAGGTTCATAGATGTCCTATAACATTCAAATAAACATTCTATGACTCACTTGTGTGATTTCGGGCAAAGTTATAGAGTTTTGGAACAAAAACAAGCCAACTAAGTCATTTTTGGTACGTTTTGGGTGTTTTCAATCCCATCTTAGCACTAATCAATCTAGCTCATGTTTTTAAGGTTCATAGATGTCCTATAACATTCAAATAAACATTATATGACTTACTTGTGTGATTTCGAGCAAAGTTATAGAGTTTTTAAGGTTCATAGAACACCAAAAATGCTCTAAATATTTATAATTCAAAGACAAAAGAACCAATAAAAAAAAATATATTTATATTCATTTTAAAAATTAAAATGATCTCAAATTCTCATTTCCATATACTATCAGTTAATATCTAATCTTCTTATATCATCAATACGCATAAGTTTTTTCAACTAATTTTATATTCTAGATATGTTTATTAAGTATTTATTCTTGAATCTATAAAATATAATTGTGTACTATGTTTATCATTTAATCATTCTTTTCAAGATTCTAATTAATTTTTGGTATAAAATGCAATAATCAAATCATCCAAAACAATGAAATGCAATGTCTAATTTCAAATATTCTTCATGTATGTTTATCGTCTAATCTAATCATTCACAAACTATAAAAATAAATTAAAATAGAATGACTAAACATCACCAAAACTAATTTATAAACATTCTAATTTTATTTAATCAATCAACTAAAAAACCCCAATTTGATTAAAGAACTCATGAACCCTAATGTTAACAAAAATCAAATTAATTAAGAAATAGTTCAAACAATCAACTAAAATAACTTATAAACAAAGATTTAGACTTGAAATAATACAAAAATTAGTAACAACACCAGGTAAATACCACATTCATACATTAGGGCTAAAAAATCAGAAAAAAAAATTCAAAAAAAAAAGAAGAGGATTACCTTGGGACCGACTGGTGGTCGATTCGCCAAAGGACGAGCTTCGCAGCAGCAGGGCGAGCCAAAGGACGAGCTTCGCAGGGCTTCGTGATGGGGGCTCGACTGATGTGGTCGACTTACTTCGCAAGTTTGCAGGGCTTCGTGATGGGGGCTCGCTGTCTCCGTCGACTGACGCCGCCGGGCTTCGTGCAGTGGTCGTCGAAGATGGAATTCGTGCAGAGAGAGAATGAGCTTCTCAACAGCAGCGTGTTTTTTCTTTGAATGAGATGAAATGAATTGCACATGAGCAGCAACGTGTTTTTGTTTTTTTTATAATTGATTTGGTGCGGTTATTTGGGCTTACCCCAATAACCGCATCAAATGAGCAGCAGCAAATTGCACATGTATTTATTTGCTGCAATTATTTGAAAAAGCAATAACCGCAGCAAATAAAGCGCAGCAAAATCCATTTTTTCCACTAGTGATGGAATAACCAAGGCATGCTTTCCTTCAGTTACCCTCATCACAGTCGAAGTGGGGTAAGACCCTCGAGGTAACAAAGAGGTCCTACTCCATGACCTTTATCACAGTCGAGGTGGAAGGTTTTCCTTCATCACCCTCATCACTGTCGAGGGAACTATGATCGCGGAGAGTCACCAAAAAACAAAACTTAGAAATCTCTCAAGAGGATTTAATCATCATCCCTTCCAGGGGGCATCATCACGAACGAGGCTAAAAAAAAGCATGATGGATATTACCCAGGTTCAAGAAACCCCTCATGGTCGCGGATAGCACGATCAAGGTGGCGGAATAGCCATACCAAGTTACCTTGTTGGTCATCCATCAGAAAGGACAACAGATTTATGAAGTCCTATGTAAGAGACTCCATCACAGTCCACCAAGGACCATCATCATGGTTGAGATTGACTCCTCTACTTGACACCCTCACAGTCAAGGTAGGGGAGTAATTATCAAGGTAACAAGTGAAGTATTCCCCTCTAAAGGGAAACCATCATAGTCGAGGTCATGGTCACCAACCAGGGAGAATCCTCATGGTCGAGGTGAAGGCCCACATGATCGAGGTGAAGGCTATCACAGTCGAGGTAGGGCCCCTATGGTCATGGTTGGAAGATCACCAGCAAGGGGATGCCATATTGTAACGACCCGACTTTTAAGCTTGTCGATTTACGAAGGGAAATCGACATTCGGATCATTACTTAATCTAATTAAACAATAAATCAACATTATAAATGAAAGAATTAACTTTTATTAATTATAGCTGCTAGAATCCATAGTAAACCACTAATTGTTATTACATCAAATGCCTGGAAATACTGTCCCAACATGATGGGATCATATAATAACTAATAAATGCTAAATTGTTCTGGAAAATACTAGAAACTTAAGAATAAAGGCCTAAACACTCAAGCCCATCCCGCGAAGCCCGCTCTAATCTGCTGCAACATCACCTGAAACTGAGGGGGGGGGTCCACCGTCAGTGGCGAGTAACTAGGCTGTCCCATTTAATCGAGGGACCACCAAACACATAATATCATAGAAAAATATCATAAAAACTGTAAAAGAATTAATACATGCTTTACACAAGATACACAAATTCCATAAAAACGTACGTATAATATTACGTATAAAAGTACGTATAAAATACGTATACAAATACGTATATAAATACGTATATAAATACGTATAAAGGTACGTATAAAAATACGTATAAATACCCCTGCAGAAATACGGTTAAAATACGTATATTCACGTATAAAGTACGTATAATCAACCCTGCAAAATACGGTTAGAATACATACCAAAATACATACATCATCCGTATATTTATACTCATACATGTTCGTATAATTTCAGAAATACACAGCGGAAGACTTATAATATACTTCTTAAATTATCCCAATCCTTAACTTATACTTAACCCTTCTTAAATTATATCATTAATAAATCATAATCATATCTTTTCATCATAATTCATATCTTATCATAATCATAATTCATTTCTTGTCATAATCATATCTTATCATATTCTTAACATATCATATCATACCCGATCATATCATATCTTATCATCTTTGAAATCATCTTATACTTCATCTTATGATTTCATCTTATCAATCGTATGATCATAACATCCTTGTTGGACCGGTCACTATAACTCGTTATGGATCTCGTGTTTCACCATAACTTCCTAGAACATGCCGGGAGGAGCTCGTGTACTCAACCCGTAGCGGATCCCGTGTTTCACCACTAAGCCTAAGCTATGGCCATAACTCCTAGTAGCGGCTCGTGTACCACTACCAGACGACTACATATCCTAAGATCCAAAACTGCTCGGGGGAACTCGTGTGTTCGTCCCATTGAGCAGTGGCTCTGACTTAACCCACTAACGACTCGTGTATCATCAGGTGGGCGTCCATATTGTATCTTATATCTTCATTTAATTTAACCATATCATATATTAGGATAATACTAGGTGACCGTAATAGGAAATGAAATGTTCGGAGTCCCAGGAAAGAGAGGTGCGGCACGTATATTGGCAACCTTAAATACCAAGTCTTTCCTAGCCAGAGACCGAAACATGACATGTATAGCTATTACTCTGTTTCCTTTCTTATCCCTAATAATATCTTATGCACTTCATTCCCTATATAAATACTATCCATCAAATATATATAACATATTCTTATATTCTTATCCCTTCGGATACTAACTCTAACATTATATCATATATTAATTGTAACATTATCCAAAAATAATTATAGTATTATACCATTCCCCTTTTCGGCCTAATTAGATAATATTAGTAATATTGTTCCTTTTAATCCCTACACTTTACAACTTATCCCTAATAATTATTTTATCCGTAACTTTCATTATTAATTAATCCTAAATTAATAATAAACAAAATTAACTCAAATTTGACCAAAACCTCTATTCAACACGGCAAAGTCAAAATTGGTAACAATATCTAATTTAATTCTTTAATTTAATTTTAATTAATCAATCTAATTGTTAATATCACCAAAAATATAGATAAAAGTTCTATTTCTCATTTTTTTTACCCACTCGACAACATCACCTCAACATTACCATTTAATCTAATTAAATCAAAACAAACAAGATTAATTAAATTAGTTAAACAACATTAGTAAAAATTTTACTTTTGGCATACAATTATCAAGATTGAATTAAAGAAACAAGATCAAAATTCATGCTTTGATTCTTCCTCAAAATACAGGCATTCATACCACATCAAGAACAAAATTTGCAAATTCAAGAAATAGAAACAACATGATACAATCTAAAGAACTAATTAAAGATTAAATCAAGATTTACATCAATAATTCATATGATTAAGATTAATAATAAAATAACACTTTTTGTCTTTCTTTAATCTTTAGCTCACTCGGAAAAATCCCGAGAGTAAGTAGATTTACATATACATGGTATAAATTTAATTAAATAAATACATCATAATCATGCTTAAAATAATCAAGAAACATTGCGAAAATTCATTACAAGAGTATCATATCACTCGACAATAATAGAAGAAATCAAGAACAAAAATCTAAAATTATTCATGCAAAATTTCGAGTCACATATAAATAATATGAATTAAAATATAACAATTCGAATAATTAAATCATGCTTAAAACATACATTTTAATCAAGAAAATCATGAACAACACATCTAAATAACACGCATATATCACTCGACATTTACGCATAAAACAGGATTAAACCCTACAATTTTCATGATCTTAATTCCTAATTAACTATGTGAGAAGCTACCCATAAATTAAATAAGAAAGCTTAGTTACCTTAGATCGCTAAATTAATCCAAGGTATGAGGGTAGTTCGACTTTTTGAAGGTAAGGGAGAAAGGAAAAGATTTCTTTAGGGTTTAAGAAAGCCAAAAACAAATAGGACCCAAATGGAGAGAAGGGGTCTTATATATAAAGAATATAATAAAAATAAAAAAAACAAAAAAAAAAAAACAAACCACAACCCTAAGCCTAAGTGGGCTGCCGTGGAGAAGCAACAAGAGGAGGAAAAATAGTTAGGTCAACAACAACAATTGAAAAAGTAAATTTGATTAATTCAAATTAATTAATTTAGTTAATTATCCATAATAATAATTAACATATATTCAATTAAAACAAAAAAAACACATTTGGCCCAAAAGAGAGGAAGGCCGGCCATGAGGACAAGGAAAAGAAAATTGGGTCTTTGGCCCAATTTTGGAAGAGAAAAGGTTGGGCTAAAAATAACACAGTCCAATTTTAATGGGCCTTTTGGACTAAAACTGATTAAATAACATTAACAACCGCGAAATTTTCTGGCCCAAAATTCCGGGTCGTTACACACATAGATGAAGATGTACCATCATTCTCGAGGTGTATACCCTCACCTTCGAGGTGTACACCTCAAGCCAAATCTGGAGACCCATGAACGGACCTCGAGCAACATAACCTCACCCTCGAGGTAGATATAATCGAGGTAAGACCATCACAGTCGAGGTGGGAGTCCACATGATCGAGGCCAAGGGATCCTTTACAAGGGAAATGTCCACGTGATATTGATGTACAATACAATCACCCTTGAGGTGTACATCCTCACCCTCGAGGGTGTACACTTCGAGTTAAAACCCTCATGGTCAAGGTAAAGGTGGGGTCGAGGCGAGTAACCTTTAGGGCAAAAATTATGATCATGCCCAAAGTCTCCATCGACATGGTCGAGGGGCATATCCTCGAGGCGAACCTTCGTGGGTAAAGAAATCCCCACCTTCAAGGGAAGAAGACCGCATGTTAGAGGTATGGACCAACGAAGATAGGTAGGCAACCACAAACAAATCGCAACCTCATGGTCGAGGTAGCCCTCTCACAGTCGAAGTAAGGTCCTCAGGGTCAAGGACAATACCCTTGAGGTAAGCCTAAGGACATCCCATGGGTTATCTTGATCGAGGAGGGACTCATGGTCGAGGCATGCATCCTCGAGTTGGGATCAAGCCCCCAAGAGGCCAAGGTTGACCCATAATCAAGCCTCGCGGTCAAGGGCCCCTTACTATGGTCGAGGGTACCCCGTGGTCAAGGTAGTAATATCACGGTCGAGGGGTTCCATCACGATTGAGGTAGGCCCTACACACTCGAGGTAAACCCAGGAGCTTCATTAGAATATCACGAGTACCATGGTCGAGGTAGTCTTATCATGGTCGAGGTACATCCACAAGGGTCGAGGTAGACCCATCATGGTCGAGGTGAGCCCCCTTGGTCGACGTCAACATCTTCGAGGCATATCCAAGGACTTCACGTCACCATGGCCTAGGTAACCTTCTCATGATCAAGGATGGCATGTCACGGTCGAGGGAGAAAAATCGGTCGAGGGTAACACCCTCGAGGTGAACATGGTAGCATCTAGTATGTTCTCACGATCGAGGAGGACCCACATGGTCGAGGTGACCACTAAGCAGTCCATGGGGCATAACGGTCAAGGGTCCCCCGCCATGGTCGAGGATGCCCCCTACGGTCGAGGTGACTACACTCGAGGCACAACCATGGGTTCCATTGTGTCTCATTTTTCGAGAAGTTCCGCTCGGCATCCAACGTCCAAATTTTTCCCGTTTCACACCAAGCGTGGGGCTAATTGTTCCGGGCCCACCAAAGTGGTCAGCCCATGATGAACGGACTCGAACCCTAAGCCCGATTATGTTAGGGTTAGGGGTACAACAGATATACAACTACAAATGACATGACGACACGAGTCATGGGCCAGACCCACATATCAATACGGCTGACTCAGTCTAAACCCTAATCGAGTAACCAATGCCTATAAAAGGATCAGTTAAATCACTTTTCAGGTACGCAATATTGAATACGCGACTCATAATTCACAAATCACAATACTCTGACTCCTTACTCTCGATATCTGACTTAAGCATCGGAGGGACGTTAACAACCTTTGACTGTTTTGCAAGACTTGACCCAAGCAAGGAGCAGTCAAAGTCAACATCAACACATCATAGTTCATTGACTATTCAGAAAAAGTTCCATAACAAGAAGTATTATATATGTAGCAATATAGACCTGAAGCATTGTGTGCCTGAATTTTTTAAACATACTTTATGGCTTTACTAGGCATAAACAGAGGTAAAATTTGAATCTTAGAAATATTTTTTTATGAGCTAAATTTTATTGGCTATAGTGCATTTGGTTCAGCTTAAATAAGCACTTAGCATAAAAATTCGAATCAGATCAAATCAGAAAAATTTATATCAGATTAGAAAAAGAATAGATCAGATCAGAAAAATTATAACTATAATAATAAATACAAGCTTGGAAAAAATTAGATCATAAGAGTTCAAATTAGATCAGATCAAATCAGAAAATTTTAAATCAGATCAGAAAATTTCTGAAATACATCGTAAGTTTTTGTCCAAGTCCTCTTTTACTTCTTAAATCTTAAACCCTTAAAAAAAATGAGAGTTTGAAATACTGTTCATGATGAATAGTAAAATGTCATTCTTGCCCTTGCTTCTCCCCTAGAATTGGTACCATGCCACCCCTTCCGTTTTTTTGTACTCTTTTTTCATCTTGGTCGCTTTGCTGCTCTCTATTGTGTCCATCTCTCCTCTCCATCTCCACCCATCTCCCTTCTCCACCATTGAAGAAGCTTTCAAGGTAAGATATTTAAATCATCAAAAATCAAGCATATATTCATTTTGAATTGTGAATCAATCTAAGGGTGAGCAATAGTTTGTATGACGTCATAGAGCATTGTTTATTGCTCTTTGCTGCATCTAATGGTTGTGAGTGATAACCTAATTGCTTTTGGTGCTTTTGTTCTTTGGCTTTCCATTTACCTCTCCACATTTTTGCATCTTCGATCATCTACTTCTCCGTTTTCTTGTGCGCATCTCTTTCAATCGCTGAACTCCAATCCCCATTTTTGCATCTTCATCTACTTGTTATCCGTTTTCTTGTGTTATAAAAGGTCTTCTCTTGCTTCGATTTGCATCTCTTTTTCGCCGCCTTCATCACCGCCATCGCTATTGCCATCGTTGTCTTCTTCAACAGCGCCGCCGTCACCACCGCCATCGCGTAATGCCTGTGTCCAAGCCATCGCCATCATTGTCGCCGTCGACATCACTTTTTCACCCCAGGTTCTGCGATTTCAAATCCTTGTTTAGGGTTCGTTACAGTCATTCTATGTAAGTTGAAATTTGGTTTATGCATTATTTGTATTATTTGGTTCCATTTTGTTTCTATTTTTAGAGTTTACATTTTTGAAGTCAGTTGCTTCATTTAGGATTCATATCCTGAGTATTGTTAAATTAATGGGTTTTCATAGTTATTCTTATTGATTTTTTACAATTTCTTTTTCCATTATTAGGGTTTATATATTTTTAAATTTTAAGGGTTTATAGTGTCGGATATGATGGATTTGATGAAAGTTTCTTCTCCTATTTTCTTATGGATACTTCAGTGTTCAAAGTTGCTATACAAAGTTAGGGTTTTCACAAGTTTTTGTTTGGTGTTTTCTATGAACACAGCTAATTGATTGGATGTTTCTTTGGTGTTCTTCAATAAGTTGAACGTTCAACTGTCCTATCATTGAAGAATCTTCCTAAAATCTACATTACCCTTTTTGTATGCACCATTGTTCATTTTAGTGGAAGTGTTATAGAACTATTCTCATTTGAACTAATTTGGGACTCAATTCCAGTAATGCTCTGTTTGGATTAAACTATTCATTTCAGATGATGGATTTGATGAAAGTTTTTTCTCCTATTTTTTGACAACAATGTGTCTCCTCCATTGTTGCTGAGTAAGAGTTTCTTGTTTCATTTTTTCTTCTCTTTTTCTTTAATGATTTAAGGTTTCCTAGGTGTTTGATTTTAAAGCTTTTCCTAATTTCTAATTTAGAGTTTAATTACAATTATTTCATATTATTTTAGAGCTTTATATTTTGAAGTTTCTTTGAAACCATAACATTTGATAGTTTATTTCATTAATTCATTGTTTCTCACATTAATTCATTATTGATGAAGGTCATGCGGTGGTGACCGAGGTTCGCGAGTTTAGGAAAAACGTGAGTTACCCTAACCTTTCCCTTTTATTTTAATCAATATTTTAAAAGATTGTTTTTTTGGTGGGTAATCAAGCTTGTCTAAGGTTTTTGCTCATTATCGGATCTATAGGATCTTAATCGTTTGTTCTTGATAAAGTGCCAAAAGCAAAGTAAAATAAAACAATTTGCTATTAAGAAGAATTGAAATAACTAACCAATTTTCCCCCTCCCCGCCTAGAGATCTGACTCTTCTGGTCTGAATGAACTACTTCATAATGAAGCTTTGCTGATATTTTTGTTTCAATATACCACTAAATGGTGATTCAATCGACAATCAAAGTTGTTGAATAAAGCTGTGACAATGCATTTTTTCTTTCTTTTGCCAAGCCGGAGTTACTCCTGGAGGAGTACGTTGACATCATTTGTTATATTTTCAGGTTATTATAATGTTGATAGATCTTGTTGTCATTCTGAATTCTTATGTATACTTCTATTTACGGGTTTAGGGTTCTAGGAATTATGCAAATTTTGAAAGCAGTGAATTGATGAATGAATGTAGTCTGTCAGCAAATTTGAAAAATATACAGAATCAATGAAAATTGTTCCAAAATTATACCAAAGAGGTTTAGCTTCAAGACATGTTCTCTGAAATTATCACAAAATCAATTATAGTATTACATTTATTTAGATTGGATATATACTTTTCCCATGATTTTAGGAATACAGATTTCATTTATGGCACTCCCAATCTTTAGAGATTTGCTTTGCATGTCGCATTTATTATGGGTGTGTAAAATCAGGGAATGGGCATATGGGAAATGCTTTGGACGGGAGGGCAAAGCCCTTGTAAAACATGATGTATTCTCCCTTTTTGAATAGCCTAAATGCTATATGGATGTATTGTACTTATAGCTAACCAATCGATCTTGTCAAACAGGTACCTTGACAAAGACTGAAAGTTGTTTCAGCCTAAATTTTAGGAAAAAATTCAATCGGTTGAAGATATTTTTGGTGAGTTCTCTCTGATCTTTGTAGGGTGTTTTAATGTGGGTTTTGGTTACATGTCATGGAATTAGGGGCTTAGGGCTTTCGCACTTTAGGTCTTCGAATATGGGTTTTTGCACTTTCCACAACATTATCCTTCCTATGCATTTGATTATTAGTTTTTGGGTGTTAGATTAAACTATCTCAACTTACAGAAGTAACAAAAGGGGCGATAATTGGTCCAAGACTTATTAGTGCTTATCAAGAGAAGCATAAGGATGCTATTGGTGTTAACTATGAAAAAATAGGTTGCAATTATTCAGTTTGACACACAAGAATTGACTGAAATCTACTTTTGTTCCTTTTTGGCTGTCTGCCTTTGTTCTGGTTTGCTTTTGCTTTTGTCTATAAGTAGCTTGGCTTAGTTTGGAATGATGGAAGTAAATGGTTTGCTTGGTTGTTTATTTTTGTCTTACATTAAGTTATAGTAAATATTCATTCTGATTCTTGGCGTTGTACTTATTTTATATATATATATATAATATATATATATATGTATATATATATATATATACTTCCTCCGTTCCAAAAAATCGCAACAAACTTATTTGCACGTATTTTAAGGAAGAGATTTAAAGGTCTAAACGATCAAATTAATATATGTAATTTTAAGACAAGTAATCTATAATATCATTCTTACTTGTGTTAAAATTATTTTGATTAATTTGCTCATTTACACCCTTATATCACTTCCTTAAAATGCGTGCAAAATGGTTTGTTGCGTTTTTTTTTTGGAACGGAGGAAGTATATATACTATGCAGACTCCTATGCAATTTTTGTTGTGAGGGTAAAAGGGATAGAGAGAGAAAGTGGGAATGTGATGATGGGAGAGATAGAAAGAAAAAAATAAATAAATCATGTTTCTTACAATTTCTTGTAATTATGAATCTTATAGGTTAGTATTAGGTGAGAACCGTGAAATGAACTATTTAAAAATTATTCTGCTACAGGGAAATTTATAATCTCTCTACTCAATTCTTTATCTGAAGTACAAATGTCCGTCGTTAGGAATGAGTTTTATGGTGTTTTTGTTAGCCTTGTGTTGGGTTTAGCCTGAAAAATAGAACACTAAATGGTAAATGTTTTATCTGAAGTACAGATGTTTGCTGTTATGAATAAGTTTATGGTGTTTTTGTTAGTCTTGTGTTGGGGTTAGCCTGAAAAATAGAACACTATGGGGTTTTATGGTGTTTTTGTGTTTCACATTATGTGGTGCCTTGTTTCTAATTCAAGGCTTTTCATGATTGAGCATGAATGCTAGAAATTAGATTTCATCTTATAGCAATTAGAAATGCTCTTGTATGTAATGATTAGCAGACTGATACAGCTTCAGTACTGATGGAAGCAATCGAATATATCAAGCTTTTCTAATATACCAAGTGGAGGTACATTACAAAAACTTATATCTTATTGTATTTTGCACTGTACATATATCGATTATTGCTCATAATTTGAATTTATTTTCCTCACAATCTCTAAAATTTTATAGAAACTGTCTCTGCTAGGGTTTGAATCAGTATTGATTTTGTGGTTAGAAGCAATAAACTTAAGTATTATGTCAAGTTTTGAAGTAAATCTCAATGAATCAATTGTCCACATTTTATTTGTTTGGAAATCAAGAAGATCCATAAACCCACAGCTAAACCTCTTTAGATAGTTGCATAATCAGACATGTTTTCAACTCAACAAAATGCAAAGAAGACATCAAAATCTTATGTCCAGAAGCAGATTAAAGAAACTTGACAATAATAAAATGTGGACAATTGATTCATTGAGCTTTATTTCGAAACTTGACATAATACTTAAGTTTAAAGAGGAGTCTAATAAAAGAAATTTTTTATTTTTGTTTGACTATACTGTGGACTGAGCAAATTGGACTTGTTATTTCATAAATCTTTCAAAGTGTCTTCTATTAGAATAACTCAAATGTTTATTGCTTTGTTCTTCTTTATTAATTAGCGCAGTTTTTTTTTTCCTGTTTTTTTGGGTAAATTATTGAACTGAACTGCTTTTATTTCGGGATTTGTCTCTGATTATTATTATTTTTTTAAATATATATTCGGAGAGAGATTATAATTAAAAGCAGTGCTATTCTTTCTTTCATTTTTTACCTACTCAGAGATTATAAAATCTAAATATAAAAGTAAGAACAAATATACTTTTGATTTTACCTACCCAGAACATTACCCTTCTCTTATTCCTATCTTTAGATATTTCAAGTATATTTTAACTTGCCTCTAGGATGTATGGTTAATGGTTGAGTAATGGAACGTTTTTTATTTACCAAAAATAAAAGTATATTTTAACCTTTTATTTTAACCTTTAAAATTTTACTATTTTTTTATTATTCCTCTTCTTTTGGCATTCCCCAGGTCTTGTAACAAGGATCAAAATCTTCTTAATCAAATGTAATCCTGGTTCAATGGTGTTGGTTTCACTCGTGTTAAATTGCGAAATATGATTTTACAATGTTTTAGTTTCTGATATGTAATTTTGTTTTCATGTTTCTTTTTCAACTATGATTAAATTTTGACAGCATTTGGGTTTGTATTTTCTTGCAGTAATTAAGGATTTAAGCCACTTAGCTGAAGCATCCATTTGGCGAAAAGAAATATAATATTGGAGAGTTTAACATTGTTTAGTAAGAAAGATGGTGGAACTGTGGAAGTGTTGTAGTATTTCACATCATGTATGTTATGTTTTGTTTTTGGTGTAGCAACACTTTACTAAGCTACATTTTTTATTTTAGTATCATTGCCTTACAAATAAACTCATGGTAATGTTGATAATCTTAATAAGGAGTTTAATAGATGGTTATAGAAGGGCTTGTTTGCTGCAATGAGTTGTGCTATCTTTTCCAATCAGTTGTAAATAATTAAATATTGTTGCTAAAATCTTTCTGATATGCATTGTGTTTGATTATCCTTTCTACTTAATGTTATTAGCACTTTAGCTCTCTAAGGAAGTCATATGGATTACTTTATTCGATAAGATCATGTGCATTCTCCAACAACACAATGCTAATATGTTTAGGTTCAGCCACTACGCTAATATATTAATGTAATATATGGTAGGTAGAATATTAGTTTCTTGACATGGGTTTTCTTCTAGCATAAAGTTAGGAAATTGGTTTTGTTTATTGAAGTAGTTTTTTTTTTTTTTGGGTTCAAGTGGATATGTAATATTTTGGTTTATAACTTCTTAACTGTATGTTTCAGAGTAATGGGCTTTTGTGGCATAGTGGCGACCAAGTTGCTGCATGCAATCATAATGTGGAATGTGCCAGCCAATATAGAAAGTGATTGACAATGAAACAATCATGGTCTTGGATAAATTGATAGTGAAAGATTCTACCATTAGAGCTACAAGGAATTGTCTCATTCCACTAATTGATCTTGAGCAATGTAATAAAGTAGTGTGTATCACAAGCTTTTTGCTTGACATTTGTAATGACATCGAAATATTGATATTTTAAAATGTCATATTACGTACTTAGTTTTCCTAAGTAGATATATTGATAAAATATATTACCTATATTTCCTTAAAAATTTATTTATAAGAGAAATGTCTAACATATAGTTTTCTACAAGTTATTAACCCTTCGAGGCATCGGGCGCAACGACTAGTGTGGAAAAATGAAAGAGATATGCAAGTAAAAGGAGGAAAAATGATGGGAGATAAGAAAACAAGAGGAGAATTGTGGCAAACTTTCTTCAGTGCTCATATTTATACAAAAGATGAAAAGAAGATGAGTTTCCTCCTCTAAAGATCATTTTTACACTTTTAAGATTATTTTCTACCCCTAATTAAAGGAGCAATGCCTAATTTTACGATGGAGCTTTGCATAGTGGTAATTTCATAATTTTACAAGTCAAATTCACCAGTGAGTGATATATGTGGTAGATAATTGGTTTTATGTATGAAACTCCAACTATACATAGCGGCACAGTGCAAAATCAATCATTTACCTAATAAAACATAGAAAAAAAAGTAAAATAAAGGAAAATAATTTCCAACACAATTTTTTTTTTCCTTTCCAAGTATTGAATTCATCTTATGGGACCAAAGTCAATTTCAACATTTCATAGTAGACGGTAAATATAATCACAATACAATGTACTTCTTTGAGGCCTACTAATGTACTCATATGTACTGAATGATTCAATGATCTGAAACATACAACCACAACACAATGTCACCATCTCAAAACAAAACTAATGTACTCCTTTGAGTCCTACTAATGTACTCATATGTACTGAATGATCTGAAACACACAACCTAGATATGTGCAGAAATTATCAGCGCCTATATATTGAAAAACCATAATGTATGATCATGAATGAATAATGAATGTCTATTGTAATATCTATAAATATACAAATTAGTCTGCTTCAACCTGAATTGATAACATCAATTCATCTAGTATTATTGATCCGGCATGCAGCTGTAACATGTCATTTGCCCACGCCCTTCGACTTACAAATAGGGCAGTTGTTTTTAACAGCTAACCACTGCTTGATACACTCTGTATGAAACTCATGATTGCAATTCAACAATCCAATGTCTTCTCCAAGGACATATTCTTCCTGCCACAGTTAATGTTTCAAGTTCAGTAAAGTAAGCAACTTTTAATGAGAATTCGGTTAGGGTCAAGTTAATAGGGTTTTTATTGAACAAGGTCTTTAATAGTTTAATTAATGGACCGGTCATATTAGTCGTGGTCAATACTAGGCCAAAAATAACATTATAATTACATGTATAATTTTTTACACACTTTTGGCTCCCTTGGAACTAAGTTATCGTGGAAATTATTAGAAGGGAAAAACAAAAACTTAACTCGACATATTGCACATGCTTCAACATCTGACGACGGATCTCTCACATCACATTCAAAGGATTTCCGCCTTAGAAGCACCATAATGGTTTCATCACTTAAGTCATTTCTTACACTCCCAATTCGGTTGCCTAATGCTAACAACTCCTGGAAAAATATGAGAACATGTAAGTCATAGATAGATAGCCCACTAAATTGAATACTCCTTATTAGAAAGACATAAATAGATAGCACACTAAATTGTCACCTCGTATGACATTGCATCAGCATCAAGCCTCATATCATTGTACCTATCTAACACAAGCGTTTCCTCGGGGAACCCAAGTGGATTGGAACGGAAGTTGGGAGCTAGATTTAATCCCTGTTACAAATGAGGAAAAAACAGTAAATGGACAATCATCAGTTTTATTAAGGAGCTGATTTTATTTTTATTTTTTTATAACAAGGTTCCTGTTAAGGGTGCTAGAAATGAAAAAAAATTGAAAAGTTTAAGAACATGATTTAATTACTTCAATACTAATGTTTAAGATACAAACCTGAATTTGACGGTTTGCAACAATAAGTGCATAAACTATGGATGGATGTAACTGCCAAACAAGAAGGGAAAAAAAATTTAGAACCATGGTTCAACAGCAAGATTTGTTCACTCAAGCAAGACAAATAACATAAGGGAACATTAAAGAAGCAAGCAACAGGACACCTTAATTAACGCCTTTCGACCACAGTCATATTGAATTGGACACAATATGAACTATGAAACAGGACACCGAAGCTGAACTCTTATGTACATTTCAACTTCTCCGAAACCATTTCAAAAGAAAATTGAGGGTTAATCTTTAGCATCTAGTTAATTTTTGTTCGGATATAAGATCTTATCTATCTCCCCCTTTTAATCAGATTAACTGATGTTAATCACAAGAGCAAGTCAAAAGAAAATTACGTAATAATGATAAAAGTTCCGGATTTTTGCAAAGGGACAAATTTTCAGCGGATAATGAAACGAATCACACATTCTAGTAAATTATCCATAAGGAACAAAAAAATCTCTTCCAATAAATCTTAATAGTATACAATATTTACGTCCCTTTCCATCTTTTGCTAAATACAAATGATCTATATATGCTGCTCCAAGTCTCCAACTCTTCATTTCAAATCACCTTAAGCACTAGTATTGGATACAAAACTACTTGGACAAGAGTAAGAAACTTAAATACTTTGTTTTTGGCCAAAATCACGGAAAAGTATCTCACAATAGCTAAGTCGGACACTTGGACATACCACTCATGTCGGAAATGGGGTATGTAAGCTGGAGTAACATAGCTAATAATTTTACAGTAGGATTTTAAAGATAAGGTGTAAACTGATTTTGGTAGAGCAGCTACAATTTTCCAAAGATACTAAACTTCAATATTGCAAACAATCCAGTTTGTCAAGCAGATAAATATATGTGAATATGATACCATATATGTTAATGAGAAAAACATGAAAAGTTTAAGAGCATGATTTAATTACTTCATATTAATGTTTAAGATACAAACCTGAGTTTGACGGTTTGTAGCAATGAGTATAGCAACTATGGATGGATGTAACTGCCAAACAAGGAAGGAAAAAAAATTAAATAGATCAATGGTTTGACAACAAGATTTGTTCACTCAAACAGGACAAATAACATAGGGAAACATTCAAGAAGTAGCATGAATATACAATAATATAAGAGCATATATAAATATAGAGGTATAAGGTACTAACTCTGAAAATTGTAAACTCAATGATGAATGAAAACAGAAAAAAAAAAAAAAAAGTTAAAGTCTCGTGAAGTGGTGTCTCTTTATGAGGTGAAATACCAGAAGATTGTTTAAATACATTTCATTTTAACCACAAGGTTAACATTAACAGGATAGGAGATAATCCAAAATCAAATGAATTAACAACATACATCAACCGATATCTTTAAGCAAGTAAAAAATCAACAAATGAAGGGAAGAAACAGGAAATAAACAGGGAAATTGAATGTGCTTTATCAAGAAACACTAACCCACTCAAAACGAATAAATAGCCCAATCAATAAGAATAAGTACGACGATAGGCAATGCATTACCTCAAAAAACAAAGTGACCACCCCAACATCACAGACCCACCCACCCCCCCACCCCCCCCCCCCCCCCCAAAAAAAAAAAAAAAAAAAAACCCTACTAATTCCATTTCAGTGCATTTATATTTGAGGAAGATTGAAACTAGGAAGATGTTTATTCCCAGGAATGATAAGAAAAGGAAATTCAGAGAAAACATTTAATAAAATTCTAAACAATAAGGATTACCCAAGCAATGTTAATAAAAGGAATTCAGATACAATATTCATGAATAAGATAAATGTCTTGGAGAAAATCTAAAAAGAGGAATTTTCTCTGTTTCACGAACCTCATACACTGTTCTCTGATGACTTTCAACGCCAACTCCCATGGACTGTGATGCATGCAAAATTGCAAGCCTTCCACGATGATGGCCATACGAGAATGATACACCCAAAGAAAATGGATATGTCCCAAGATTGTTGTGTCCAACCTGGCCTCCAGATTGACTAGCAAGAGTGCCATAGCTTCCAATGGATAGGTACTGATATTGAGGATAGTTTGTGACACCTAGTTGATCATCCCAATTTCTTGTCTCTATTGACGAGCCGACCAAAAAATGAGAATTGATAAGCATCTGATGCAGATTTCGCAAAACAGTAGGAACAGACAACATATTTCGTGTGCTGGAACCTGAATTGATATGCAATAATACACGAGAACCAAACCCAACAGAATGAACAGACAATAATATTTCGTGTGCTCCAACTGAATTGAACAACACAAGGTTATGTTGGCTTCTCATTGAATCTGAGCTGGTATTATCCAGCTGCCTTGGATCACTACTAACTCCTATAGAATGGTAAACATTGTCGGGGGAAACCCTTGACAATATTGGCTCTGAAAGATCATTTCCGTTGTCTGCAAAATTTTCTGAACCCTGATCAGAAATATCATCCTCAGAGATCATATTCTCAGTTAAGCTTGGGCTAGGTTGGTCTGAGTTATGGCTTAAACTAATATTTAGATCAGCTGCACATGTAATACAAATAGGATTACTAAATGAAAACCTGAATAATGAAAACTGCAGTATATAAAGAGGGTAGCAAATACACCACTGACTTTTTTTTTATTTTTTTATTATGGAAACAAACACACCACTAATTTTTTTGATGGAAGCAAACACGCCACTGAATTTATTTATTTTAATGGAAACAAACACACCACTGTTACGCAAAAGAAAAATGAATTTGGACTCCATACCCATCAATGGCTTCACTAGAATGAAAAGGCACATGAATTCAATTGGCTCCAAGCAATTATAGTACAGTTTTATAAAAATTAAGAAAAAGTTTGCCCTTTACAATAGTTAAGTCTTGCCTCAAAATAATAATATATGAAAATAATGACAAAATTATTTGTAAAATTTAACTTATACACATACAAACACCTCATTGACATTAAATAACAAGGACGATACAGAGAATTCAAGTATAGCTCGCACTCGAATAAAGATTGAAGTACGACGATAGGCAGTGAAGTACCTCAAAAAATAAAGTGACCACCCCAATACCATAGAACACCCCCCCCCCCAAAAAAAAAAAACCTACTAATTCAATTTCAGTGGATTTATATTTGAGGAAGATTGAAATTAGGTAGATGTTTATTCCCAGGAATGATAAGAAAAGGAAATTTAGACAAAGCATTTAATAAAATTCTAAACAATAACCGATAAGGATGACCCCTAGCAATGTTAAGAAAAGGAAATTCAGATACAATATTCATGAATATGATAAAGATAAATGTCTTGGAGGAAATCTAAAAAAAGAGGAATTTTCTCTGTTTCTCGAACATCATACACTGTTCTCTGATGACTTTCAACGTCAACTCCCATGGACTGTGATGCATGCGACATTGCAATCTTATTTCCCATAAGCACCGGAATATGGACCAGTAAAATCAACCATTGAGGCACCTAATACTGGACCGTAAAAAGAGAAAAACTGTCGCGCATAACCTGATTCTTCTTGCTGCCCTCCATGTGATGATTAAAAACACTTGCAAGAGTACCATAGCTTCCAATGCTAGGAACTGATATTGAGGATAATTTGAGACCCCTAGTTGGTCATACCAATTTCTTCTCTCTATTGACGAGCCGACCAAAAATTGAGAATTCATTCCTGTGTTATTGTTTCCTGCTTGTCCAAGAGCATGAGAACTTGCTTCTTGTCTTCCACTACCTTGTACTTCCCTCTGGTATGACTAACAAGGGGTCACAAACTATCCTCAACATCATATCCTATCCACAAGAAGCTATATCCAATGTGGTAGTACGCAAAATAGGCACTATCATGTAACTACAAAGATATTTGAAACGAACAAGTTGTCAAATTAAGGAAACAAGTACAATGGCTGTAATGGATGGTCTCGTGGCTAAGAATCGCAAGATTGGCAATGGGACAGACTCGGATCAGATTATGCATAATCCGACTCTGACCCGACTGTGCGTAGTCGGATTCGGATGTGGATAACCTGATTCAACCAAAATATGGATCAGTAAAATCAATCATTGAGGCACCTGATACTGCACTGTAAAAAGAGAAAAACTGTAGCGCATAAACTGATTCTTCTTGCTGCCCTCCAGGTTGACTAGTAAATAATAGAAGATCCCGAGAAGGAACATCCATTGTTGGTAACCCAAATTATACTCCATGTGATGATTAGACGCACTTGTAAGGAAAATTCATTAGATTTTTTATTATCCCCTGTCTAGTTAACATTGGGGTTATAATGAAATGTATTGAAACATTCTTTTCATCCAATTATTTGGATCATCTATCCTTTTTCTCACTCGGTTTGCACTCTTTGCAGCCACTTTAATTTAATGGCAGAACAATGATTGAACCCAAGTCTATTGTCTAACCCAATTTACTAGTCTAATATCCAATTCAATTAGGCTCTATCATGTAAATTCAAAGATATATGAAACGAACAAGTTGTCAAATTAGTGAAACAACAAGTACAATGGTTGTATAGGATGGTCTCATGGCTAAGAATGGCAAGATTGGCAACGTGCCAGACTCAGATCGGATTATGCATAATCCGACTCTGACCCGACAATGCATAGTCGGAATCGGATGTGAATTTTTATTTTTCGGATTCGAATCGGATTTGATCCGGACTAAATTTTTGTCCCTAAATGAAACAAATATATTAAAATTACTTTATATTTTATTATTAATATAAAATTAGATATTATATTTTAATAATATATATATATATATATATATAATTACTACCAAATAAGACATATAATAATATATATATATAATTACTACCAAATAAGATATTATTAATCCGGACTAAGTTGTTGGACTTTTTCCAACATCCGACTCCAATCCAACTTCAATTCGGAGTAGGATTTTTTTAGGGCTTGTTTACTTCAAATTATATTCAGTTCAGTTCAGTTCATCTCTATTTAGTTCAATTAATAAACTTCTATTCAGTTCAGTTCAGTTCTTCTCTATTCAGCTAATATAAACAAGCCCTTAGGCGGAGTCCAGATTTTATTTTTTGGATTCGAATCGGATTTTTTCTTCCGGACCGGATCGGATTCGGCTTGAATGGCCATCCTTACTTGTGGCAATACAATCCTCTCACAACATCGAAGAATAAGAGATTTTGCAAATTAACAATGGTAAGCCAAAAAAAATAACAATTAAAAATTGGGATCGATCAATCAAGAAGGGTTTAGTCATACTACCTAAGATTAAGCGATTAAAAGTAATTTTATTAAAAGAATTTCATAAAACGAAGGTGCAAACCTTGCATTGCATATACTCTGTTTTTTTCCCATTTCTCAAATGTTTTTTTTTTAAAAAAAAAAAGAAAGAAAAGAAAGAAAACAAGTAATTAAAAAAGGGCCTCATTAAAGAAAACTATGCATGACCCTCAAAAAAAAAGAAAAAAAAAAAGAAAGAAAGAAAAAGCAATGAATGCATGCACACATTAATTTCATTTGTCAAAATTTAATAAACAATAATCTGCTAATACAGTACAATTCATTCATCATAACTTTCAAAAAAATAAATCCCAGAAATCATGCAAAATTGAAAAATTAAACTAAGAGCTCAGATGATTCATCAATCATCAATTGAAGAAATTAACTGAACAACAATTAATTTTAGCAGACAAAAGTAAAAAAGAACAGTATAATAATGCAGCAAAAACTGAAGCAAATGAAAGAAACCAATTAAATAAAGAAAGTGATGATAATATTAAAAAATAAAAAAATAAAAAAAACTAAAGGCAAGTTTAACTGTACCTGAGATAATTTGCAAATGAATATTATTATAATTACGAATTGAAAGATAAATTGGAATGAATTGAGTTGAAGATCAGATGGTTGAATTATTTGAAGAATTTAGAGAGGTAAGAACTAAGAATTATTAATATATTAAAAAATGGGGGTCATCCTCTGTAACACAATTACAGACAACTGATGGATATTTATAATTATAATCTTGGGTTGAGACTTGAGAGAGCGAGGGAAATATGGCGCTCATTTTTTCTTGCTTTTAATTCTTTGACCATTTTGTTGCTTTCTTTTGATTTCTTTCTTTTTCTTGTCTTTTTTTAAAAATAAATATAATAATTTTGTTTATACCAACTATTTTAAATTTTTTCCCTCACAAGGGGAAAAAAGGTGATGGGTAATTAATTATATATAATCATAATAAATTAACAATAGGAAAATTTGATAAGAATAACCTCAAATTTGTTATCGTCTTTTCATCAAAATAATTGTAACTTTTTTTTTGTGTGATAATTACAATTTTAATGGGAGTAATATGAACTTTTATTATATTTGTGTTATTCACATACAATAGTCTCAAACATGGATTAACTAAATAAACAAAAATAAGACTTCAGATTATGGTGAGATCGATGCACTTATGGTGCGTTCTCTTCAACTTATTAGATCTGAAATTATTTGAACTAAATTTATCAGATCTGATTTAACTTATTAGATCTAATTGGAATTTATTATAACTTATTAGATCTGATTGGAACTTATTAAATCTTATATAACTTATTAAACCTTATATATTGGAATTTATTAAACCTGATTAAAAAATAAAATAATAATAATAAGCCAAAAAAGCAATATTTTATACATTTGAACCTATATTTTTTTTATTGTTGAATTACCTTATAGGATAAAATTAATTTAATTCAATCTATCCTTCTTATTTTATAATATAAAAAAATTAATCTAACTCTGAGTAAGTTTTTCTAAAAAAAATTGGTTTATGTTATGTAGGAGTGATTTAAGTTAGCTATTAATTTAATTTATTTTATTTAGTTGGAATTGTACCTTAATTAGTACGCCTGATTGGAAGTTATTAGCCTGATTACAATTATTAGAACTTATTAGACCTGATTAAAACTTATTATACCTGATATAACTCTTTAACATTTGTCTGAACTTATTAAACCTGAAACATATTTTTTTTAACCCGGAGAAAATGCACCCTTATAATTGAGAATTGCAGTAACCTAGTAATAATATGTCCGTTAGCTTAGATGTGGATTTTTGTCGGGATTTGTTGTCGAAAAGGGTTTCTAAAACAGTCGGTTTGATGGAGGTTGTCAGCGGGCTTGATGATCCCCGGTGTTGCAAAACTCTCCTATGCTTTGAGAACCTGCTCCCCCTTGTCCTTCTCTGATGCACATGTTCAGTTTGATCATGCTTTACGTTCTTCGCTAGAGAGGATTGTTACTGCTTCTGGGCCCGGGTTTGGTGATTGGAAATGGCGGCTTGTCACTCTTCCAATCAAGTTGGGGGGCCTTGGCATCTTCTCTGCAAGGGATGTAGTTCGATATGTTTTTCTTGCTTCTTGCCTTCAAAAAGATTCGCTGCAAGCCCATATTTTGTCTAACTCGGGTATTTTTTCATGTGGCCCTTCTTTCCAACATGCTCTTGATGATTTTAATGTGTTTTGCAATGTCGATGCCCTCTCTCTCACCACTGGTTCTTGTGTCCCCCAAATGATGAAAACCTTGGCCAAGTGTTATTTTTGTGTCATTGAGAAAAATCTTATTACGAAATACATGCTTAGTTCAAGGTAGGTTGCGGTCCTTAATTGTATTCGGGGCTTCCATGCACAAGATTTTTTGTTCGCAATTCCCATTGATGGCTTGGGACAGACGATAAACCACCGTCAATTTCGTTCTGTACTGTGTTATAGGCTCATGGTACCTCTGTTCGCCGAAGGCAGTGTATGTCCGAGTTGTAATGCTCCTAAGATGGACCAATGGGGAGACCATGCCGTCCATTGTTCTAATGAGGTGGTGTGAAGTTCAGGCATAATCTGGTGCGTGATATTCTTTTTGACATTTGCTCCAAAGCTGGGATTGTCGTGCGTAAGGAGGCCCCAATGGGTTTCCTTTCAGAGAAGGGGAGAGATCTTAGGCCCGCGGATCTTCTACTTCTCAATTGGCATCGGGGCAAGGATGCGTGCTTGGATGTGACTGGTATTTCTCCCTTTGCCGGTACAAGGTTGGATTCATGGGTACCTGGGCTAGCCTTACATAATGCCGTGGAGAAGAAAATGAAGAAATACACATCCAAATGTGAGGAAAATGGTTACAAGTTCATTCCCTTTGCTTTGACCACGTTCAGGGAGCTGGATAAGGAGGCTCTTGGAACACTTTCTCGTGTCAAGTTATTTTTATGTAGTCATTCCAATAATGCTAGGGATAGTGTTTATATTTTGCATCGTTTGAGCTTTTGTATTCAGAAAGGGGTGGGGGCACAGCTTGTTTCTCGGCTCCCATCCAACTTTTTGTAAATAATAATAATAATAATAATAATAATAATAATAATAATAATAATAAGTCCAAAAAAAACACTGAAGTGAATTGAGAAAAAGTTTTGAGCTGCATTTAGCTTATTGGACCTTCCTTATCTCTTTACCCATTATATTTTTGGGTAAATTAGTAAACTTAAACAAATTAACAAAAGGACAGGTAAAAAAAAACTTTACCATTCTTATGCCAAGCCACGTGAAAGGGGGGAAAAATAAGAGGTAGACCATTGACATGCAATTATAGAAGCTACATTCATAACCCTACTAATTTCAGGTCCATGTTTTAAGCCCTATATAATAGTTTATTAGTTAAGCCCATAATGCCATTCTTGTATATCAGCCTTTCAGCCTATCTTTTTTTTTTGGCAAGGGATTCAGCCTACCTTAAGAAACCAAAGTTGGTTAGCATTCCATGTTTCCATGATATTGTCAACTAAGCTTCAAAAGTCTTTAAATCTTTAGTATTACTCCCTCCGTTTTTTTAATAGATGTAACATATTAACTTTGTACAGTTGTCAAGTTACAATTTTAACCAACAATATACTTAATTGTATAATTATAAAAATTGTTAAATATATATATTTGGATAATGTGTACCGAGATGAATCACATAAGATCTCACTTGCTTATATTTTACCTTATGTATAAATAGCAATTAGTAGCCAAAGTGTGCTGGATAAATAGTGTCCAAAGTGAATATGTTACATCTAAAAAAAAGGAAGGAGTATTATTTAAAGGCTTAGCATTAGCTTTTTGTGCATGTTTCTCATTCTTTGCCGAATTTTCTTTTTCAGTTATCTATAATTTTTTACCTTTTTTTATTGTATGACAAACTGATAAAGTTACATCATTCCATTAACAATTTAGTCTCTATTTTTCATTCTTTCAAATTCAAATACCTACCAATCCTAAAAATAAACTAAAGAAAAAGGTGCAAAAAAATAGATAACAATCACACAATTTGAGAAATAAATAAACTAAGTAGAGTACTTAGTTGGAAATAAGAAAGCTTAAACTTGAGGTTAGCTAATACTAATAGATGTAACCTTGTGAGATCGATTCGTGTTATGCTTCCTCTTAAACGAGTTTTAACGGGTACCGAAAATTTTGTAGGGTAACAACATAGAAGGATAAGTTTCAAGAAGACAAGTACTATGTAACAAAGGCGATAATGAGCGAAGCTTGTTCATGAATTGTTCGAGTTTGGGTTAGTCATAATCTAGCTCGATTTTTGGGCTCAACTTGAGATTGTAATAGCTGTGGCAAGCTCTGATTGTGAAACTCACAAGTAGGCTCAAGTTATTATTAGTTACATTATTTTATTAAGATAGATTGAGCCACAATTGTGACTTCATTTATACGAATGCTACGCTAGCACATTGGGGTAAGGGATTTTATTTGATCTATCTCAATTAGGAAGTAATTTTGGTTTGAGGGAAAAAAGAAAGGTTTGACCAACTCAATAAGCTATTTTTATTGTTTGGGAGTCAGAGGTTTGGAAGATTCAAAAAGCTCGTATGGTATGAGCTTTTTGGATGAGCTTATAGTTTATTAGTTCTTTTTACTCTGAAACATCTAACAACTAACCTCTATTTACTAAACACTTTTACACAAATAGCTAATGTAATCAGTTAGTCAAATCAGCTCTCACAATCAGCTAGTCAAAACAGCTAACTCAATTAGCTAACCTTTAACAACGTAACTATCAGCTAAAACTCCCAAACAGGAATGAAACAGGATGGTATTAGAGGTGTCGGAATTTGATTTCATTTCACCATTCGAAATTTGTTTCGAATAAATGTTACTTTCAAACCACACTTTATGATTTTTTAGGCCTGTCTATAACTTGGGCCAACCAGTTTATCAAATAAATAATTTCTTATGTCTGGCTCAGTTGTGCATATTTGTTTCCTTTAAATCAAAAACACTTTTCTAGTATTATAAGTTTTCACTTATATTAATAAAATGTATCAGTTTTTGCTAAGTAATGATAAAAAAAAAAAACTCAAAATTGATTTGATTCAAAATTGTGACAAAAATATTAAGTATATGTTTTGATATATTAAGGTTGTGCTCTTTTCACAGGATTACAATCTCAATCTAATTCAGTTTATTCTATTCTCTTTAATTCGTTCATCTCATTCCAATCTTGTCTCTTCAATCAATTCTAATCAATTATTTCTATCCTTTCCAAATTTCCAATCACATCCCTTCAATTCATTCTAATCAATTCCAATGACCCATTATAGTTCATTCCAATCTCGCTAATTCAATTCAATCTAGTCTATTCTAATACAACCCAATTTAATCCTGTGAAAAGAATACACCCTAATTAGCATTGTTACCACAACGTCATCAAAAATTTTACCCAATTATAACATATATTAACAGTGGGGTGACCGGTTCGGACCGGAATTTTGATTGGAATCAGATTAGGCGATTCCGGTCCGATCCCCAATCCTCTAAAATGGAGATTCTAGCCAACCGATCTGGTATTCTGGCCCGATCCCAATTCCACGAAAATGGAGACTCTAGTCAACTGGTCTGGTCCAACCCTGAATAATTCAAGCCAAAATTGATTTGGACCAAATTCTACAAAATATAGTAGCTATAGTAATCCGCCCGTTTCGATTTATTTTTTAATTTTTTTTAGGAGAAGATTTTTTGAATTTTGATTTTTGCATGTAAATTAAGGAGAATAAGTAGAACTCTAATATATTTTGAAATAAGTACTTTTTTTGTTTTTGGTGAAAAATTAAAGTGGGTATAATTTATAGCGAATCTAAATTATTGGTAATTAGTGTGATTTAGCAAAATTAATAAGGAATAGTTAGGAGTATGAAAAAAATAGAAGATGTAAAGAATAAAGTGAAACATCTAAAAAGAAAACGTAAAAAACTAAAATGAAACGAGGGAGTGCGTAGTACACTAGTAGTGCCTAGTACTTGTAAAGAATATTCCAAATTTAACATAACAGAAAGTGTAACAGATAAATTATGCGTATAAATTTTTTTAGGAAACTCATATACACAATCTTAGTCAATTAATTTTGAAAATAAAAAAAAATTAATATTAACACTAATCCACATATGAGTATTTTTTTTCTACATATTATTATATTAAAATAACAATTATAAATTTCTTTATGTTTGTTACATTTAAAATTCAGTTACTTGTTCGTATATTTGACTATCAATATCTTAAATCACATATTTACAATTTAGCAAAATTAATAAGGAATAGTTACGAATACGAAAAAGAAATAAGGAAACGTAATAAATAAAATGAAACATCTAAAAAGAAAAATACTAAAATGAAACAGATGGAGTAGTGCACTGGTAGTGTCTAGTACTTGCAAAGAATACATTAATCCATCACTTTCTTTTATTCGGGTGCTAGTTAAGATAATAAATAAAAATAAGCATTAATTATAGTGATTGATGTACAATGTTGGGCATAAGTTCTAAAATTAATACAATTTCTACCTTATCATGAATAGCACAAGATTACAAATGATATAAAAAAAATGAAACAGAGAGAGTATCGAAGTTTTAATAATTATTCCAAATTTAACATAATAGAAAGTGTAATGGATAAATTATGCGTATCAAATTTTTTAGGAAACTCATATATCTTAATTAGTTAATTAATTTTGAAAATTATTAAAATTAAAATAAAAAATAATATTAACAACAATCACATGCGAGCCTTTTTTCAATATATTAAAAAAACAATTATAAATTTCATTATGTTTGTTTCAATTACAATTTAGTTACTTGTTCATATATTTGACTATTAATATCTCAAATCACATATCTATAATTTAGCAAAATTAATAAGAAATAGTTAGAAATACGAAAAAGAAATACAAAATTCTAATGAATAAAATAAAACATCTAAAAAGGAAACGTAAATACTAATATGGAACGGAGAGAGTAGTGCACTTGTAGTGCCTAGTACTTGTAAAGAATACATTACTCCATCACTTTCTTTTATTTAATTGGGTGCTAGTTAAGGTAGTTAGGAAAAACTAAATAAAAATAAGCATTAATTACAACGATCAATGTATAATATATGTTGGCATAAATTCTAAAATTAATATATACAATACCTTATTGTGAATAGCACAAGATCACAAATGGTATACAATAAAAGAAACAGAGAGAGGATCAAAGTTTTAATAATTATTCCAAACTCAACATAACAGAAACTGTAATGGATAAATTATGTGTATCATTTTTTTTACAAAACTCATATACGCAATGTTAGTTAATTAATTTTGAAAATTATAGAAATAAAAATAAAAATTCATATTAACAATAATCACATGCGAGTATTGATTTTTCAACATATTAAAATAACAATTATAATTTCACTATGTTTGTTTCAATTGCAATTTATTTAGTTACTTGATTGTTCATATATTTGACCATTAATATCTCAAATTACATATTTACAATTTAGCAAAATTAATATATGAAACAGTTAGAAATACGGAAACGTAATAAATAAAATGAAACCTTTAAAAAGGAAACGTAAATACTAAAATGGAACGGAGAGAATAATGCATTAGTAGTGCCTAACTTGTACTTGTAAAGAATACAATACCTCATCACTTTCTTTTATTTAATTGAGTGCTAGTACATGTAGTTTAAAAAAACTAAATAAAGATAAGCATTAATTACAACGATCGATGTATAATATATGTTGGCGTAAATTCTAAAATTAATACAATATCTTATTATGAATAACTCAAGATCACATATGGTATACGAAAAAACAAACGGATAGAGGATCAAACTTTTAATAATTAACATAACAGAAAGTGTAATGGATAATTATGTGTATCAATTTTTTTAGGAAACTCATATACGCAATCTTAGTTAATTAATTTTGAAAATTATTTAAAATTAAAAAATATTAATACTAATCCATATACGAGTATTTAAATGCTTGTTCATGTATTTGACCATTAATATCTCAAATCACATATCTATTAGATAAGTTATGAGTATCGATTTTTTAGGAACGATTTAATACACGTACAATCTCATCTCCCATCTTATATTAATTTCAACAATTATCATTTAAGACATTTCTTTAAAATTGGTTGTGATATTATTTTATTACAGGGCTCTTTTAGTGTAGCACCTCTCTATATCTCTTTTTTCTCCTTAAACTTTTGTCCCAGTCATCCTATATTCAATTATACCATACTCCTATGGTGAAACCGTCTCAAGTTCTAACATTTGAATAAAAACACTAGAACATCGAACTAGGAATCTTTATCTTTTAATTTTTTATACAACTAGTTAAGTTTTATATGTATAAAAATTACAATTCTAGGTTCAAAAGTTATGATTTTCAAGAAAAAAAGGGTTATCCCATCAGATAGAGGTATGAAAAGTTAATACAACTTGCTAACCGACACGAAATTAACATGTTATTAGTGGGTATGGATCGAAGGGTTTGACCCGTTTGAGTATACGGGTTGACATGACTCGACATATTTATTAAACGGGTCGGTTTAGATTTGAGCGGTAATCTGTTCAAGTAAATGGGATGACACAACACGATAATGTCTAATTGTCAACTTAATATACAAAATCATGCATGACTAGCCAATTGGACACAAAATCAACCCTTTATTAATGGGTTTGGGTTGAGGGTTTGACCCAATAAAATAATTAAACAGTTCGACATGATACGACCAATTCATTAAACAGGTCGGGTTTAAGTCAATGGGATTCAACCCAATTTATATAAACGGATTGACACGAATCCAACCGAACTTGACTCAATTCCAACCTTTACTATCAGGCAGTCAAACGATCTGATAGTAGACTTACTGTTGCAACTAATTCCAAACAAAGGTATTAAGGTTATTTCTAATGAGACAAAGAAAATGTAACAGAGAGAGTACATTTCTAATATATATTTAGCTAGAATAATGTTTATGTTAACCCTCTTATAAGCTTACATATACGAATTATTAGAATCAAATTTATTTATCCATCTTTTTTTGGACTCATTGGGGTTTAACACAATATTTTAACTTTTTAGAAGAAGGGTAGATTAATTCATAAAAAATTCACAAACATCAACGGCGACAACGTCTGAGACAGAATCAGGCGCTTGCCCAGTTCATACCCTATTGCCCAACTGAACAAGAATGAGTAAAAATAAATTGATGTGTTTACCATATGAAAAATAGCCTATATTAACCGGGAAAAGAAAGTGTTAAAGAACGGAAAAAAAAAAATACAATGATGTGCACTTAGGCCCTGTTCTTTCGGGCATCGTTTTTCCGCTCGACATTTTCCGACCGAGTTTTCTGGTGATGGTTTTCAGGACGACTTTTTCGAGGACAGTTTTCAGACTGACTTTCCCGATAGTGATTATTCGGCCGACTTTTCCGCCGATGATTTTCCGACGACTTTTCCTCTGACTTTTTCGGACAGATTTTTACGACGGTGTTTTTTCAACCGACTTTCGGACGATTTTTTCGAAAGTTGTTCAAGCATCGTTTACAAAAGACAATGTCACAAAAACATCATTTTGGAAGATTTTTACGTCATTGCTGCTGCTGGCTAGGGTTTGCACTTTGCTACTTTGGAATGAAAATGAACATGAGATAGGTTTTTAAGGTTTACTTTGACATAAAAAAAAAAAAAAACTTTGACACAAAAATAAAAAAAAATTAAAAAAAAATAAAATAAAAAAATTAAAATAAAAATTAAAATTAAAATTAAAAAAATAATAATAAAAAAATAATAATAAAAATTAAAATTAAAATTAAAAATTAAAAATAAAAATAGAACTAAAAATAGAAATAAAAATAGAACTAAAAATAAAAATAAAAATAAAAATAGAACTAAAAGTAAAAAATAGAACTAAAAATAAAAAATAAAAATAAAAATAGAACTAAAAGTAAAAATAGAACTAAAAATAAAAATAAAAATAAAAATAAAAATAAAAATAAAAATAAAAATAAAAATAAAAATAAAAATAAAAATAAAAATAAAAATAAAAATAAAAATAAAAATAAAAATAAAAATAAAAATAAAAATAAAAATAAAAATAAAAATAAAAATAAAAATAAAAATAAAAATAAAAATAAAAATAAAAATAAAAATAAAAATAAAAATAAAAATAAAAATAAAAATAAAAATAAAAATAAAAATAAAAATAAAAATAAAAATAAAAATAAAAATAAAAATAAAAATAAAAATAAAAATAAAAATAAAAATAAAAATAAAAATAAAAATAAAAATAAAAATTAAATAAAAAATAAATAAATTATTACAATTATAATAATGAAAATAATAATTACAATCACAATTATAATAATAAAATTAGTAATTAATATTAATATTATCATTATTTAAAATAATTCAGTTCAGATCAGATCAGACAAACTCAAATAAGATCAGATCAGACAAACTCAAATCAGATCAAATCAAATCAAATCAGACCAGATGAGTCCTAAAGAACAGAGTGCCTTAGCCTAGCAGGCCGTTTCTCTGACTCCCAGACAAATTAAATAACGCATATACAACTGTGGGTGGACCCCTTCTAATATATAACCTCCTTTAATTTGCATTCCTCTCTCATCTTTCTGTTTGGGATATAAATTTGGAAAATTCCCAGTGGTATACCTGGGAATTGGACAAATCCCACTGGTATACCTGTGAGTTTTTATTTCCCACAAATATACCTAAGTTTCCTTGCAAAATACTTTCGTGACATATTGCTCATATTACTGTTAGAAAGTGTTAATATAAGGTTATTTAACTAACCTTAGTTAGTAGAGATAGATTAAGAAAAATCAAAAAAGGGAAAATCCCCAATTCTAAATGTCGACATTTTACACTGTTCATCTTCTCCATTGTGCTTTGCCTTCAAACCTCCATATTTTCTCTTTTTTCATGTTCTTCCTTCAAATTTTTTTCGAAATTCATCTGCTATTTTTATGCTCAAAGCCGAATCATAAGGTATGGTACACTTATTTTCTCTTATTTTTGCGAAAATAGGCTAAATTAGGGCAACTTTAATCTGCGAATTTTTGCTTGTGGTTGCTACGAATTTGGCTACTGCTGTTTAGGGATGATATAATTTGGGAATTTATGAATTTGGTTGCTTAACTTGTTGTAAATTATGCTATGAACTTCGAATCTGTCCTGTATGATGTGTTGCTGTTTTGCGAATTATACTATTTTGCGAATTTGGCTGCTGTTGTTTTGCGAATTTGTCTTCTATGCTGCGAATTGTGAATTTGATAGTTCATGGCTATGAACTTCGAATTGTGAATTAGGGATTTAGGGCTGCTATATTTTGCTGTGAAATATGATACTATATTTTGTGATGTGTTTTGATAGTAATATGCAGGTTATACCCTAACTCCATCATTGATGATAACCATACAGAACCACTTAACCCTCTGCCTATTTTGTCCATGTATGTAGATACATCCCTTAATCCTTCCACAATGCAATCTAGGCTAGGGGCATTCTGTTTTGATAGCAATATGCAGGTTATGTAATGAATTTGGTTCTCATATCCAACAGTACAATAGAGCCGATCAGCCGAAATCTATTTGACATTTTTTTTCTCAATTTCATCAATTGTTGATATTGTGAATTTGATATATTTTTTTCCTGTATTTCATCAATTTGGCTACTATGCTACTATATTTTGGGAATTGTGAATTTATTTTCTATATTTTGTGATTTTTTTTTGACATTTTGTGATTTTACTATGCTTTAAGTTGAAGATTTATTTATTTATTTTTGTATTTTTGTATTTTTGTTGTTGAGTTGTGCATGTATTTTGTGTTTTTTTTAGGTCACTAAGAATGGGTGATAATTTGGTGTTACGATTTCAATATAAGGGGAAGGATACAGATGTCATTGTTGATGATGTAGACAAAGTGAATTTGCTTGATTTAATTCATGACTTTTGGGATGCAGCTGATGTTGAACAAAACCCAGTTCCAAAGTACCCACAATTCACTTATTTGCACAAAATGAAGCATGAACCACTAAGCACCGATGTCCATTTGTTGAAAATGTTCACTAACTTACCTAGGAGAGACCTAATACACATTTTGGTGGGTGAGTCTGACGAACCATCACCCGTTATGCAAGCTGCTATGAACTTAAGACAAACCTATCAGTCACAGATTTCACAAACAGAATCTACTCAAAGGAACAACAAATCACCTCTTCAAATGATTTCATGTGATGTTGCCAGTAACAAACCTCCATTATCACCCAATGCTATCAATAATGCAGTTGTTAACAACATTCATTATTGGAACTCCTTTGATCTTGAACCATTTGAGTCAGATGTAGGGACAAGGAAAGGCAAAGGGTTAGAGAGGGGCAGAGTGAAGTTAAAGGGTTCAAGGGGAGGCAAGGGAGAGGGGAAAGGTAGGGAAGCTAGGATGGGTAGTCCTACCAATGACCCTAAATCCAACTTCCAATTCATGCCAACACCAACTATTACACTACAAACTAGCCAATCCTCTAACATGAAAAATCCTTGTCCATTGTTCAAAAAAAAAGTTCCTAAAACAACAGCTAAAAGGAAGGGGGTTTGGGTGAGTGGGGGCAATAAGAAGAGAACACAAGTAGTTGTTGATCTAAGCCAGGATTTAGAAACACTTGGTTGTTTAAGTGATGTTGATGATGGTAATAACGTTGTTCATAATGAGAGGGAGTTGGATGTGATTCAGAATGACGTAGCCGAGGATGATGTAGCACCTGAAGTTGAGGAAGATGTGGTTCCAGTTATTAATGATGAGTTTGATGCTTTTGAGGGACCAATTTGGGAAGATGATTGTGATGTTGACTTTGACAATTACATCCAAAAATTGTATAATAATGGGGAGTTCTACCAGGATGGTGGGAATGGGGTAGTGAAGTTGAAACCTTGGCTATTTTTCTCTGATAAGCAGCAACTACGAGATGTGATTAGGGAGTATTGCATTAAGTCTGGTTTTTCAGTTGTGGTTGAGAGGGCAGGAAACCAACAGTATACTATCAGGTGCAGTGATGAGAGTTGTGCTTGGAGATTGCATGCTTCCAAGCTGGTGGATGGTATGACTTGGGCTATCAAGTCAGTTGAACCTGAGGAGCATAGTTGCTTGGGAATTGAAACTGATAATCCGATGGCAGATGCAAACTGGGCTTCAAAAGTTTTGATTGAGGATATTAGAGCAAACAATGATATTCCAGGTAAAGCATTGAATCAACTATTGTGGGAAAGATACAGGATTGAGATGAAAAAGAGTACACTGTATAGGGCTAAAAAGAGAGCTTTGTATGAAATTCATGGTGGGTATGATGTCTCATACCAATTCCTTCCTAACTACTGTGATGTGGTGATAAATACAAACCCTAACTCCATTGCACATTGCTCTTGGTTTCCATCAAATCATCCTGAGAGACCTCTAACATTCAAAAACATCTTCATATGCTTGAAAGCATGTGTGGATGGGGTCTTAGCTGGGTGCAGGGGAGTTATAGGTGTTGATGGGACTTTCTTGAAGGGTAATTATGGGGGTGTGTTGTTGTCTGCCATAGCCTTAGATGGGAATAATGAAATGTTCCCATTGGCGTGGGGCATTGGAGAGGCAGAAGATGAAGATACATGGAGGAGCTTTGTTTTTCACTTAAAAAGTGTATTGCAACCCACAGACAGAGGCAACAACTGGTGCATAATTTCTGACAGGCATAAGGTATTTCAAACATGTTTGGTTTTTTTTTTTTTTTTAAAGTTATGTGTTTCAATTTATTTTAAAGTTGTTTTCTAATATTTTTAATTAATCCAGGCAATTGAAAAGGCATGCACAAACATATGGCCTGAGGTTGGGAGGAGATATTGTGCAAAGCATCTTAGTGTGAACTGGAAACAGGTGTACAGTGGGCCGAAAATGTGGCAGTTGTTTTGGCTAGCTGCAGGTGCCTACTCTGACTTTACTTTTGGAAAAGCAATGGAGCAAATTGAGAAGAATAAACCTTCTGCTAGGATATGGCTAGCAAATTTGGGTAGCCAAGTAAGATGGTCAAAGCACAAGTTCAACACAAGCTTTAAATCTGATGTGAATACAACAAATTTTGTAGAGAGTTTTAATGCAACACTTGGGACTGACAGAAGCAGACCTATTCTGACATTGCTTGAGAGTAAGTGTACTTTCAAATTGTGTTTGTATAGACCTTGATAACATGTTGTTTACACCATTTATTTTTGGTTTTAGATCTAAGGAGAGTCACCATGGTCAGGTTGGCCACTAGGAGAGAGTTGTGCGACAAATGGGATAGATCTGACATCTGTCCTAACACAGTTAAAAGGGTCCAAGTGTTGTGTAGTGATTCAAGGACATGCAGGGCTTCCTTGTCAAGCAAAGGAGAGTATGAAATAGGAGATGGCAAGTCACAACTACCAGTTAGTCTCAACAATCACACATGTCTTTGCAATCAATGGCAACTAACAGGAATCCCCTGTAAACATGGGATGAGAGCAATATTGCATGCCAAGCTTGACCCTATGACATTTGTTCATGAGTGGTACTCTGTGAAAAGGTACAAAATGGCTTATGGTGTTGGTATCAAGCCCATACCAGACAAAGAGCAGTGGCCACAATCCAAGCACCCAACAATTGAGCCTCCTGTTCTAAAAAGAGGGGTAGGGAGACCTGTCAAAAACAGAAGAAGAGGGGAAGAGGAACAAAGAAAGGGAAAAAGGAGCAAGACATACAAATGTGGTAGGTGTGGTGAATTTGGCCACAATGTCAACAGTTGCCAAAATGGTCCAACAAGAAAACAAAAGAAGTCAATGTGCACTAAGGGGAAGGAGGCAGAAGGGTCTCAAAAAAGCAAGAAAGGTGGAGCAGCAGCTTAAGAAGATAAACAACTTCAAAGCACACAAACATTTACTTCAAACTAATGATTGTGTTTAGTTGGCAAGTCTTTTAACTAGAATTTTTTTATCATACTTTAAAACATTAGTTATGATGCTGTTGCAATCTAGTTTAGGTTTTTTTTGGTTCATAATGTTTGCTTAATTTTTTGGTTTAGAATGTTTGCTTGAAGTATGAAATAGGTTTGATTTACAAAACAGAAGCTATGTTTGTGGTGAATCTAGTTTAGTTTTTTTTTTTCTATCAGAGAATGTGTCTTTTTTTGTGTGAAAATGGTGTTGTAACAGTGCTTTGATGTTGTGGTAGTATGAACCAGAAATGGGGTGTTATTTCTTCGTCAATGAACCTATGAAAGTGCTTTAATGGTCTTTTTTATTGCTTTAAAAAAGTGCAAAAATTATTTGAAAATAGTTCTGAAAAAGTGCATTAATTGTAACAACACTGTTAGTAAAGTGCGTTAATTAACCTGATGGTGCTGCTGTATGCCATCGTAATTGAAAATTCTTCTATGGTCGTCGATAAAACGACCATCAAATTAAGTTGATATTGGTAACTACATTTGAGTTTTATTTAAAATAAAAATATACATTTTAAAATAATTTTTTTTGTAATATTAAATCATTTGTTATATTTTTAGATTTATCTAAATTAATTTTAGATTTTAAAATTTTTCTGAAAAAGATTATTAGATATACATTTTGATGATTTTGATTTGCAAACAAATTCAACAAAAAAAAAGAGAGTCCATATTGGCTACAATGCTTAGTGATATAAGCAAACAATTGTAATGGGAAGTAGCCTTGATGTAATCATGTACTGATGTAAGCAAACAATTGTAAGGGGAAGCAACCTTACGTAATCATGTTAACACTTATATTAACACTTACTAACATGTTAACTAAGGTTAGTTAAGCTAACCTTATATTAACACTTACTAACAACAATATGTCACGAAAGTATTTTGCAAGGAAACTTAGGTATATTTGTGGGAAATAAAAACTCACAGGTATACCAGTGGGATTTGTCCAATTCCCAGGTATACCACTGGGAATTTTCCTATAAATTTTTGTCATTTGTTTTTATGGATTTTTTAATATTAGGAAATTTTGTGAAAAATCACTTTCTTTTGCAATTTCTTTTGAAATATTTCCTTATTTTTTTAAAAATAAAATCCTAATATTTTGAGACTATGTCAAATGCACCCCTTAATGTCATAATCTCGTCAAATTTAACAGAGATTGGCTCTAAATTGGACCCCACTTCACCTTTATTATTGTTTTATTTTTTAATGAAACCCTATAAACTTTTCAAACATCATCATATGTTAGGCTGAGCAAAGTGCGGTTTAAACCGCGCCAAACCGCAAACCAAGCCGTTTTTAGCAGTTTGGTTTATGGAATTTTCAAACCGCAATTTTGCGGTTCCTATATAAAGTTTTGTATTTAAATCGTAAAACTTAATTATTATCCTTCATATATATATATATATATATATATATATATATATATATATATATATATAAGAATTTGTGATCCCACAAAACACTTTGTAACCCCACTAAAGACTTTGTAACCCTATAAACGGTCGCGCCGTTTGTAAACCATGCGGCCAACCGCATATAAGAATTTGTGTATTTTTTTTAGGTTTTTTCCAAAAAAATTATATCGGCACTCATCATTGGGACTACACCATTTAATATTGGTTCTCACAATGAATTGAATGAAGAGTATCAATATCACTACTTGATTAAGGATACGTTCACTTTACCTTAAAAAATAATAGAGGTCTAGAAGTACTATATCATCAACTTTAGCCACAAAACTAATTGGGATAAAAAGAAATAAGAATAGTAATAATTAATAACCACTCCATTTATTTTAATTAAAACATATATCACCAAATATTATTCTTCATGAAAAATAAATTTTAATGTAAAACACTGCTGTCAAAAAAATAAATTTCTTCATTTGTTTGGTTAGGGCCTAAGGGGACAACTTGTGGAAAAATGAAAGAGATATGCAAGTAAAGGAGGAGAAATGATGGGAGATAAGAAAACAAGAGAATTGTGGCAAACCTTCTTTAGTTTCCTCCTCCAAAGATCATTTTTACACCTTTAAAATTATTGTCTACCCCTAATAAAAGGAGCAATGCCTAGTTCGTTGTGGTGCTTTGCATAGTGGCAATTTTGTAATTTTATATGTCAAATTCACCAGTGTATATATGACACGTATGCTGAATAATTGGTTTTATTTATAAAACTCCAAATGTAAATGGCTGCAAAGTACAAAATTAATCATTTACCTAATAAAACATAGAAAAAAACTAAAATAAAGGAAAATAATTTCCAAAGGAATCATTTTTCCATGTATTAAATTCATCTCCAAGGACCAAAGTCAATTTCAACATTTCCATAGTAGTGTAACATAATCACAACACAATGTAACAATGTACTCCTTTGAGTCCTACTAATGTACTCATATATACTGAATGATTTGAAACATACAACCTCACTATGTGCAGAAATTATCAGCGCCTATATATTGAAAAACCATAATGTATGATCATGAATGTACCATAATGAATGTCTATTGTAATATCTATAAATATACAATTAGGCTGCTTCAACTTGAATTGATAACATCAATTCATCTTGTAATAACCCGAAATTTAGGGCCAGAAAATTTCGCGGTTATTAATTTTATTTGTTAATTTCTAAGTCCAAAAGGCCCATTATTTTTGGACTGTTTTATTTTTTTATTTTCTATCCTTTATTCTAAATTGGGCCAATGACCCAGTTTCTCCCTTTTTCTTGGCCTTGGCCAGTTCCCTTACCATTTTAGGCCTATGTTGTTCTCCTTTTTATGGGCCAAGTACATGTTTAGTTTAATTAATTTAGTTAATTAAATTAAATTATTTAAATTACATATTTTTCTAAACTAATTCAAAGTAGCTTGATGACTACCTAATTTTTCTCAAATCTTCCCCTATTTTGGCTCTTCCCTCACGGCACCCTTGAACCAAGTTTAGGGTTTGTTGTTTTTTTTTCTTTCTTTTTCTATAAATAAGGCTTATATCATTCATTTGGTTCCTAATTGCAAAAATACTCATAAACCCTAAAAAAAATATAAACTTTCTCTCCTTCCTCCAAAAAGGGCCGTGCATTTCAATCACTAATTTAGTGATTTTTCCTTGGAATTTTAGCGTATCGAGGTAACTACGCTATCTTGTTTAATTTTGGTACAAGTTTTACACATAGTAAATTAGGATTAAAAGCATGAAAATTGTAAAGGAATTAGTATCATGATTAGGTTTAAATTATTTCGAACCTTATGAATTTTATGAATATGATATTTCTTGATTTTATTTTAAGGTATTCTATGCATAAATTAATCTATTTATTTATGAATTTTGTATGAATAATTGCATGAATATTTTTGTTATTGTTGTTCTAATTTTTCGAGTGACTTAGAATAATTTTAGGAGCTTCTTTACTGTTTGATCTTTAATCAAGATTTATTTCATGGCGAAATTCGTCCTTCTCTTGCTTGAAATAATTTAATCTTTCAAACCGGTAAAACTGTCCAGATTTGGTTTACGAATTTATTAAGACAATTAATCAATTCGGGTGGCTATGAAATTTTAGGTGGAAGTCAGTAATAGTGTTTTACAACTTGTGTTAAATTTTCGTAATTTTTAAAGATCGTTTGCTATGGAAGAAAATCTGAAACTGATTTCAGCCTAATCTGATTTGTTAGTTATAAAATCCCTTAAAAATAGTAAATGACATTATTTTTGGACGAAAATTATGCACGTTAAACCTTGAACCTATATTTAACTTTCATTAAAATTTCCAGAGTAAACGAGACCTTTAAAAGGTCGTTCTTAATTTTTTTTTTTAAAATCAGATTGTGTAAATTAGTGAGATTAAATTATTAAAACATGTTATTTTGAATTCTTGAATTCAATCTTGATCTTGTTTGAACCCTATGATAGCCGTGTGGTGTGATGTAAATAAAGGAATGATTTTGATCTTGTTTTAATCCATGTTTTATGACATAATGTTTAAAGTATAATTAAATTGTTTATTATTAAGTTTATTTGATTAATTGTTGATAATTGTATTCAATTGATTAAAAGTATAATTTTGGTATTTTTATTCAAGAATGTCGAATGGCTTGTTGTGATAAAAACAGGATTTTTATCATATTTTGAGTAATATATGTTGTTAATTGTTAAATTGTTTATATGATTGTTTAATGAATTGATCTGATTATTATGTTATAATTAAAAAATGTCGAGTGGCCTTTTTATTTTGATCAACTTTAGTTTATTTTGGACTTATAATAATATTGGGATAATTTTAGGAATTATTATTATTATTATTATTATTATTATTATTTATTACTTATTATTATTATTATTATTATTATAAGTAAGGAAGTCAGTAGGGATAAGTTACAATAAGGAATTGAGGATGATAAGACATTAAAAGGGAAAGAAAGGAAACAGAGTAAAAGGAATTTGAATTGTTTCGATCTCTGGCTAGGAAAGACTTGGTATTTAAAGTGGCCAATATACGTGCCGCACCTCTCTTTCCTGGGACTTCGAACATTTCATTTCCGATTACGGCCACCTAGTATTTCCCGATTTAAGAAAGATATAAGATTTGAAGTATAAGATAAGATAAGATAAGGACGCCCACCTGATGATACACGAGTCGTCAGATTGGGTTAAGTCGATGCCACTGCCCCATGGGATGGATACACGAGTTCACCCGGGCAGTTCTGGGTCTTAAAATATGTAGTCGTCTAAGTAGTAGTACACGAGCTGCTATTTAGGAGTTATGGCCATAGCTTAGGCTTAGTGGTGCACACGGGATCCACTACGGGTTGAATACACGAGTTCACCCCGGCATGTTCTAGGAAAGTTGTGGTGCACACGGGATCCACAACGAGCTATAGTGACCGGTCCGTTAAGAAGTAATAATGATATGAAAGGATATGATACGATATGAATATGGAATTGATAATAATATGAGGTATATTACGATAATTGAAGGATAAGATGTATAAGTTAAGCAATATTTATATGTTTAGTATAAGTCTTCCGCTGTGTGAGTGTAGCATAATGTATGTATGTATAATGTATGTATTTTGTATTGTATATGTAGATTGTACGTATATCTAACCATATTTTGCAGGCATTGTTATACGTAATGTGTACGTACTTTATACGTATTTTGTACGTAATTCTAACCGTATTCTGCAGGTATTCTTATACGTATTTTATACGTATTTGTATACGTATTTTTATACGTACTCCGTATGAATTTTCGTATAAGATGTAATAAGTTTATGTGCGATTTTCATGTAAAATTCTATGATATTATGTGTTTAGCGGTCCCTCAATTAAGCGGGACAACCTAGTTACTCGCCACTGACGGTGGACGCCCCCTCAGTTTCAGGTGACGATGCAGCAGCTTAGAACGGGCTTCCGATGGTTGGGCTTAAGCGTGGCAGAGTTTAGTTTTACCTTAGTTTTTACTAGAGTGATTTAAGACAACATTACTTTATTTTATATATGATCCCAGTATGTTGGGAAGACAATATTTTCAGTTTATGTAATACTTTAGGTATTTTTACCTTTAATGACTTTTGGGAGTATTTTCAGACTTTTAAGATAATAAAAGATGTTTCTATTTTTAAATATATAATTAATGTTTAATTTAATGCTTAAGTAATGATCCGCAAGTCGTTTTCCTTCGTCAAACGACAGCTTAAAAAGTCGGGTCGTTACACATCTAGTATTATTGATCCGGCCTGCAACTGCAACATGTCATTTGCCCACGCCCTTCGACTTACAAATAGGGCAGTTGTTTTTAACAGCTAACCACTGCTTGATACACTCTGTATGAAACTCATGATTGCAATTCAACACTCCAACGTCTTCTCCAAGGACATATTCTTCCTGCCACAGTTAATGTTTCAAGTTCAGTAAAGTAAGCAACTTGTAATGAGAATTCGGTTAGGGTCATGTTAATAGGTTTTAATGGAACAAGGTCTTTAATAGTTTAATTAATGGACCGGTCATATTAGTCGTGGTCAATACTAGGCCAAAAATAACTGGCTATGTGTAACGACCCGTATTTCGAGCAACGACGTTAGCGGTGATAACGTCGTAAACAGACAATTACCAATCGATTTAATAACAAGAATACAACTAAAGCTCATGGAAAAATGGTATTTATTATTATTATTAATGAAACCCAATAACAATTGAAGGAAACTAATAAACTAATCCAAAACTCAGAATTCTACAACTCAAAAACAAACTAAACTACTAGAAACAGGAATATAAAACAGGTGCCTAGAACACTCGTCCATCACTCAAACCTGTCTCTAATCTTTGTTCTGCTTACCTGTAAAATAAAATAGGGGTCCACCGTCAGTGGCGAGTAACTAGACTATTCTACTTAGAAGTAGAACCAAATCACATAAAATAATAGATTAGAAAACAGGCAAGCAAAACGTTACAACAACAGTCATAGAAATCAACAAGTTCGAATCTGGAACAGCAACGGAAACTCAACAATCATCATCATTCACGAACATAGACAAGTTCACAATTCAATCAACAAGACTCAACTCGGTCTACAACCGATAACATGACCCGCTCGGTTTACAACCGATAAACATGACCCGCTTAGTTCATCACCGATGAACCGAAAGACCCGCTCAGTTTATCACCGATAAACTGATAAACATGACCCGCTCGGTCTTCAACCGGTAGACATGACTCGCTCAGTTCATCACTGATGAGCTGATAGACCCGCTCAGTTTATCACAGATAAATCGATAAACATGACCCACTCGGTCTTCAACCGATAGACACGACAAGACTCTGATCCAGAACTAAAGGACGCCAAACAAGTTCATCATGCAAACCCATCACGAGTCACAAGCAATCCAAGCAACACGCATCATCATGCTAACATTCGACAACAAGTTCATCAATCATACGGTACTAACAAAAGAGATCAGGCAACATAACAACTAGGTTCATTGGGTTTCGAACTTGGCCCAAGAGACACGAACCACACGGTTCTCAAGGGCAAGGTTTGAAATCCAAGAACGGGACACAAGACGAGCCAAAATGCAATACAAAACCTCAGGCAACAATTCATACAATGATTAACATGATTCATAATCCAAAATAAAAGTTACAACAAATAATCATAGTTTAATACAAGATAATTAAAAAGGTCCAATCTTGGTCATCAAGACCAAGTTGGCGAGTGGAAACAAAACAAAAGGTTCGATTTTGAAAACGTTAAAACGCGACATGGATTCAAGAACATCAAGAAACACACTTTCAGGCTAAAATCAAAGAAAAATCTAACCTTTATACAACAATCATATACACACCATGATGAACAAAGTAATAACAAGATTCTTCAAGATTAAAACTAAGAACCAAAGCAATCATTAAGAAAGGTTAAAGCTTTAATCAAAAATAAGACTTAACAAGATTAACATGATTGAAATTGCAAAACAAGAAATAAAAATTAGACCTTTGTTCATCAAAATACACGCATAGAACAAGAAATAATACAATTCAAGAACTTATCACTTTGCTTTGAAATTCATGAGAACAATCAACAAGATTCATCAAATAATAATAACTTGAAAGATTAACCAAGATTCATGAAATTCATGCATAGAACAAATAAAAACTCATGCTTTTAAACTATTAAACAATCATGCATAAAATAAGCAAGAACCGAACATGAATCAAAGATAATCATACAAGAACTTTAAGGCAAGATCATATAATATCATACCATGAAAAGATTAATCAAGAAGAAACATTAAACAAGAAAGAAATCGAAAATATACACCTAATGCAACACGGTTTTACACGCATGGCATCAACACAACAAAAAACTATCTAACCTTATTATCCTATGAAATTTAATCCTAATCCTAAGTAGAAGAGCTAGTTACCTAATAGAAGAATACCCAAGAACCACGCCTAGGCACTAGCTTCACTCGACACCACCACGGCCAAGGTACGAGGATTCGCGATCACGACACAACTTGTCACAAACTGCAAAAGATTGAAGGTTAGTTAGATTATGAAGGAAAGAATTTAAAAAGAAAATTCAACGGGTGGAATTGGCTAATAGAGCCGTGTGGTACCAAGGAAGAGGGGAGTTTAGTTTGCTTTTTTGAAATATGAGAATAGGGGTTAAAAGATGTAGCTTTGGGGTATTAATAGATTAGGCTTACTAGAAAATAGGAGGGTTACTAGATTTTAGGAGGAGGTTAGAAAAAAGGAAGGGTAAGGCTACTAAGTGCAAGGGGGCCGGCTAGGGGCTCATGGCAAGCCTTGGGCTTGCTTCCCAATTATAAAATTAAGTCTTTTGGCCCAAATTAGATAGTTTGGGCTTAAAGGCTTAATTTTTCACGAAATTTTATGGCCCAAAAATTCGTGTCATTGCACTATGTATCCTCAATTCGATATTTTTTCAAAAACTTCATATTTGTGAGGATGAAGATTGTCATTGCCAAAGTACAATAATTAATCTTCTTCTTTAAGCAAAATCAGTTTGAGTTTGGCTATGCCTATGGATCCTCAATGTGATATCTTTTCAGAAACTTCATATCCATCATCATTACAAATGTACTGCGTTCGAGGATGAAAATGATGAAGATTGTCAGTGCCAAATTACAATAATTAATCTTCTTTATGCGAAATCAATTTGAGTTTGGATATGGTTATGGATTTTCAATTCGATATTTTTCAAAATAGTCTGGAATACTTAACTTATAACATGGAATAGTAATGTATAACCTGGAATACATAACCTATAACATGGAACACAATGCTTGTAACCTGGAATACGTAACTTTATAACCCGAATTATATGTATGTCACCTGATATATTAGTTCTAGGTAAGCCCTGTTTTGTTCTAGGTCTAAGCTTTTTTGTTCTAGGTAACAACTTGTTTATTCAAGGTCAAGGTTTTGTTGTTCCAGGTTAAAGAGAAATATAACTTGAGGAGATTAAACTCTTTGGATTCCCTTAGTATAAGGTATAACAAAGAGAAATATAACTTGAGGAGATTAATCAAATGTGAAAAGAAGTCATTAATAATCAATGTTTATTAAGATTAAATAGAGAATGTTTAGGGAAATTAAAATTTTTAGAGTTAATTGCAACTTAGTCGGATGATTGAAGATTTATTTTTTAAAGTCAACTAAGAGAATATTTAAGATACATATTTTTGAGTCGAAAGTAAATTGAGATTCATAATGCAGTGATAGATTGAGAAATGAGATTTGTGTTTGGTTGTCACATGATCGAGAATTTATAATTCTCAAGAAATTAAAATTACCAAGGGGGTCATGGTGAGTGATTTCCTACATGTTGCCATGTTGGAGGAATTAAATTCCTGCGGAGATTTGGAATTCCTATGGAAGTGTAAACCAAACATTACCCTTATTTGCATTTCGTAGGAAATTAGATTTCCCATGCAAATCTCTTCCAATCAAACAACACCTTAGTTAATAATTTAAGCTGGTTGCTACCTTGGGTGGATGAATAGCTAATGAGACCAATGTGTCTATATTAATTTTATCTATTTTTAAACATTAAAGTTGATTCTTCCACTCTTTTATTTCAGTTGTAGAAGTACCTAACTCAAAGGAAGAAGCAAAGGTCTCAAATTCTCAAGCATCCTAAGAGGTATTTTTTTTATTTGATATGATATTTTCTTAATCTTTATAATCTGATTTGAACTTTCCATATTGTAGTTGTTTTTATAGTTATAAATTTCATTATTATTTAATCTGAACTTTTCTGATCTGATTTTTTTTTTATATGAACTTTTCTAAAATAAGTATTAGAATGCTTAAATAAGTTGAATCAAACGTACCCTTAGTCAAACACATATCATACAATTATACCTTAGGGGTGGGGGAGTATGAAGTAATAATAACGCTCACATTGTTGGGCAAGCGTGGCCGCTCGCACATCGGTCACCATATATGATCAAGTGGACATTATATATGATAAACTCAACATATATATAATGAACTTAACTTTTTTTGGGTATTATCAGACATTTTGTTATGGTATTTTCGTAAATATTTTGAAAATTATTTTTTATATTGTCTAATGAGTATTATATGGTGTCCACTTGATTTGGGCATGTTCGGCAAAATATAGTTGTAGTCCTTTAGAGATAGCTTTTAGATTTGGTATTAATCGATAGCTTTGGTGTAACACAAGAAAGTCAGAGAGGAAATAATGAAGAATGAATTATTATTATTGTTGTTATTAGCAAAAAGAAGTACCCCTAGAACAGAGAACTACAAGGCTATATATAGCCAAAGGCACCACAAAACTAAAAGAGAAAAATAAACTAACTCATTAACTCTAATATCCCCTCCCCAAGCTGGACAAACTAACAAGTCCAAGCTTGTTACACAAATAAAAATGTCTAGAGGAAACAAGGGGTTTAGTTAGCAAATCAGCCACTTGATCTGCAGAAGGAACATGATGAACGTGGATAAAACCTTGTTCTACCTGTTCCCTAATGTAGTGCATATCCCTTTTGATATGCTTGGTTTTTTCATGGAACATGGGGTTGTTGGCTAAGTGTTCAGCAGATAGATTGTCACAAGCAAGAGAAATGGGCAGTTGTATTCTGAAATTAAGATCTTGTAGCAGCCCTTCTATCCAAGTCAACTCACTTGCTGCACTTGAGAGGCTCCTATATTCAGCTTCAGTAGAACTCTTGCTCACAGTAGGTTGTTTCTTGGTTTTCCAAGAAACTAAATTTCCCCCAAGAAGTACTGCATAAGTACTTAAGCTTCTGCTAGTAAATTTGCATGCCCCCCAATCTGAATCACTGTAGGCAAACAGATTAGGATTAGTAGAAGAAGAATAGAGCAGCCCATAATCACTTGTAGCTTTGAGATACTTTAGAACATGAAGGGCAGCTCTGAGATGGGAAGTTCGAGGTTGTTGCATGAATTGAGATAAGTGCTGCACTGCGTGAGATAAGTCAGGTCTTGTAAAGTTTAAATAGAGCAACCTCCCTATTATTTTCCTGTAAACCAGAGGAGTATCTAGCAGGTCACCATCTTCTAATGTCAGTTTTAGGCCAGTGGGTAGGGGAGCTGCTGCCTCTCCACAATTGGACATCCCAGCATCTTCTAAGATGTCAAGGATGTACTTCTTCTGATTAATAAACGTTCCAGATTTAGTCTTTGAGACTTCAATGCCAAGGAAATAATGCAATGGACCCAAGTCTTTGATGGTAAATTTGTCATCTAAATCTTGTTTCACTTTGGTAATTTGAGTATGTGATGAACCTTTCTTGGCTTTATTATAGCCAGATGGAGGAAGCATATAGACTTCCTCATCTAAGTGACCGTGCAAAAAAGCATTATTCACATCTAATTGCCAAATGGGCCAACTTTTAATAGTAGCAACAACAATCACAATCCTTATAGTGGCTAATTTAGCTACAGGAGAAAAAGTTTGAGTATAATCTTGACCTTCCTTTTGTTGATAGCCTGTGGCAACAAGCCTGGCTTTATATCTTTCTATAGTACCATTAGGATTGAGTTTAGTTTTAAAAATCCATTTAGAACCAATAGCATGTTTTCCTTTAGGTAAATTAGTTAAAGTCCAAGTATTATTAGATTCCAGAGCTTGAATTTCTGATTTCATAGCATTAATCCATTCTTGACTAGTTTTAGCTTGTCTATAATTTTTAGGATCAGGACTATAAGAAGAATTCACAACAAAAGAATTAGACTCGGAGGAATCAGGACAAGTAGTGTTTTTACGGGGCATATAGGCACATTCATAATCATTTAGTTTAGGAGGAGGTTTAACAATTCTAGTATTAGTCCTAACTCCATAATCTGAGTTACTATGCTGAATATTAGAAGTATTATCCACATGAAACATGTCCTGAATTTCAGAATGTATAGGAGTGAAATTACCTTGAGTAGAAGTATTCTGTTGTTTGCCAACAGAGTCTGAACTAACCCAGTTCAGGTCAGTGGAATCTGCCTGATGAACAGAATTCTCAGAAGGCTGTCCTGCAGTGGGGTTAGTACTAGACAGACTATTCTGAGCAACACAATTATCTATTAACATATCAACATGAGCATCAGTTGGAGTAGTATTCTGTTTTGCACTTTGATTAGTACTATTTGCACCAAAATCATTGATATGAAAAGGAACATCATTAATACTATTAGTATTTATATCCCTTTGATTAACACCATGAATGCTACTGTCATGATTAGCATTCTTCAACTCATATCTATCATTAGTACCTAAAGAAATTAAAGAATTATTCAAGACATCCATGTCCTTTTTATCTTCTTGAAAAGGAAAGATATGCTCATAGAACTTGATATCTCTAGACATAAACACAGTTTTCTTGTTAATATCATAGATTTTATAGCCCTTTTGGCCACTAGGATAGCCAAGAAAAATTCCTTTTCTAGCCCTAGAATCAAATTTATCTTTAGTTTTATCATTATTAACAGCAAAGCACAAACAACCAAAAATCCTAAGATGATCATAGGTAGGTTTAGTATTAAACATAATCTGGAAAGGTGTCTTCCACTTCAAGAGTTTAGTAGGCATCCTATTTATCAAATATGTGGCAGTCAAAACACAATCCCCCCAAAATCTTTTTGGTAAGGAAGCATGAAACCTTAAGGCCCTTGCTACTTCAAGTAAATGCCTATGTTTTCTTTCCACTCTACCATTTTGTTGTGGAACACCTACCATAGATTTTTGATGAATTATACCCTTTTTTGCAAAAACTTTTAGGCAAGGTTCATTCAAGAATTCTGTGCCATTGTCGCTTCTAATAATTTTTATTTTCTTATTAAATTGAGTCTTGACATAAGCTATAAAATCAACTATAACTTGTAAAACTTGTTGCTTGTTATGTAATAAAAAAGTCCAAGTAACTCTACTATGATCATCTAAAACAGTTAGAAAATATCTAGCACCACTTATTGATTGAACCTTATACGGCCCCCATAAATCCATATGGATAATGCCAAACAGAGTATCAGACCTAGAAGTACTAATAGGAAAAGACAACTTATGCATCTTAGCACTAGTACATATACTACAGTCATAAGAATTCAAGCTAGAACAATGACAATCTTCAATGTATTTCATTTTGGAAAGAGATAAATGTCCTAATCTAGCATGAATCAAATGAACCCTATCATCACTCTTATTAACAGTACTGCTATTTCCCAAAAAATTCACAGAATTCTTTATGACATCTACATTATTACAAGCATTATTGACACTAGCATGGTCACCCACATCACAAGCTCTCAAACAATAGAGGCCTTGCAACTTCTGTCCTTTAGCCACAACAGCTTTACAATGGTCCTGTAAAACACAACCAGTTTTGGTAATTATTACCTGCAAGTTAGCCTTGTCAACAAGTCTACTTACAGACAATAAATTGTGCTTGAATTCTTCAACCAACAAAACATCATGTAAGATAAGGCTAGGACTAATGTAAACTGTACCAGACCATTCAACTAACTTGTGATTACCATCAGGCAAGCCTACTCTTATATACCTATTTAGTTTCCTTTTATTATGCAACAAATTAGAATCAAATACCATATGATCACTGGCACCTGAGTCTATAATCCATAAAGTATTATCAGAAACACTAAACATAGAAGAAGTGTTTAAAGTCATACCTGCAGAGTTGGCATAAGCCACACCAGAAGTTTCAGATTGATTATTGTTCTTGCCTTTCATAACCTTGATCACTTCTTTGCATATGGATGACACCATTTTAGTGTTAGTAGCATCATTATCATTGTCATCCAAAGGGCTATCAGAATCAATTTCTTCAATAGTAACATTGGCAGCCAACCCAGTCTTGTTAGTACCATTCTTTCCAGCTTTCAAGGTATGATACCATTCCGGGTATCCAATTACTTTAAAACATTGATCAGTATTATGACCTCTTGCTTTGCAAACATCACATTTCCTCTCCAATTTTTCCTTCCTCCAGTCTCGTTTCCCTTGACTTATATTCCTATTATTACTATTGTTATAACTCCTAGTATTACTATAGTTAGGTCTATAAGTCACAGTTAAAGCACTTGATTCAGGTAGTTCATTATTGAGACCACTAACTTCCTTTTGTTTTTCCACTTGTAAAACAATTGAATAGGCCCTATGCATAGAAGGTAGAGGATCCATGGACAGTATATTAGTTACTACATTGTCAAACCCACTATTTAACCCCATAAGGAATTGCATAAGTCTATCTTCTTGTTCAATTTCACTCCCAGTTTTGACATAGCCACAAGAACATTTATCAAGAATTCCACAAGAACATATAGGTTTCTTTCTTAGACTAGATAATTCATCCCACAATCTTTTCATTTTTCCAAAGTAAGCAATTAAAGATAGATTTTCTTGCTTCAAATTAGCTATTTATTTCTTTAATTGAAACACTAAAGGACCATTAATTTGGCCAAATCGTTCTTTAATATCTGTCCACAATTCGACTGAGGTCTCAGCATAATCAAAATCCTCAACAAGTTCATTAGACATAGAACTCAAAATCCAAGACCCAACCATATAATCTGCCCTTTTCCATTTAGTGAAATCTTTATTAGTTGGCTCAGGTTGTTTAATAGACCCATCAATTAGACCTAATTTGTTCTTGGCACCTAAACACCTAACTACATTTCTACTCCATCGCATATAATTGGTGCCATTAAAGACTACCTTAGTTATAGCAGAGGCTGGATTATCAGAGGTTGCTACAAATAGAGGGTCAGTAATACCTTGAATTGAAGCATCTTGAAGTTCTGAATCAGCAGTAGAAGAGGTGGCCATATCTCCAAGCACAGTTGAATAGATTGGAGGTAGTAGGAAAAATTCAAGCCCACTGAAGACCTAACCCTTCGAACACCTTCGCAGCAACCCAATCAAGCACCGATAGCCCCAATCGAACACTATCTCAGCAACAGAACAACCCAATCGAACACCTTAGTAGCGGCAGAACAGCCCCAATCGAACAGCCAAGAAATCGTATCAACAGAAGGAAGACCTAATCCTTTCGTAGCACCTTCGTAGCAGCAGAATAGAAGAGAAAGAAGAGCAGACAATTTTTTTTTATTTTTTTTATTTTTTTTACTTTCAAGAATTAAGACCCAAGAATTGGGTGGTAGCTCTGACCCAGAGAGGGTGTGGGCTCTGATACCATGTAACACAAGAAAGTCAGAGAGGAAATAATGAAGAATGAATTATTATTATTGTTGTTATTAGCAAAAAGAAGTACCCCTAGAATAGAGAACTACAAGGCTATATATAGCCAAAGGCACCACAAAACTAAAAGAGAAAAATAAACTAACTCATTAACTCTAATATTTGGCAATATTTGTTAGTTGCCAACAAGTTATTGATTGGATGTGAAAATAGAGAATAAGGTATGAGTGTTCGATAAGTAGCTATTGCATAAAAATTGATAATCTTTTCCTTAACTACTTACAAATTACTAAAACTTCCTTAAAAAAAATTACCAAAATCAACTTTCATTTTCAGGAAACTAATAATGATAAAGGCACACCCAAAATTGATATGAGCACATCTTCCTATGCTTCTCTCACAATGGATGTGCTCAGATCAATTTTTGGTGTGCCTATATCAATCTCCTACTAAAAGCTATATTGCCAAACACTCAATTTCTTTATTAAATAGTGCTTTGACTTGGTCAAACCAATAAAAGCTACCTAAAAACTACTATCCAAATGCTCATATATGATGCCAAATTGATCATATATAAATTCCAATTTATGAATAGACACATTTTGCCCCACAATACAAGCTGGTTATACCTTCTAGAAATGGAGTATGGTATGTACTCCCTATGTCTCTCTAAGATCGCGAAATTAAGGATGTGTTTGATTCAACTTAAATAAGTCATTATGTGCTTATTTTCAGAAAATCAAGTTCAGATCATATTTGAAAAAATTCAGATTAAATTAGCTTTTAATTATTCTTTTCCTTATAAGTCAATTAATATTAGCAAAAATTAATGAATAATGTAGTATATTTATAATCTTATGCGTACTAATGATTAATTATTATTATTTTTATTTTTATTTTTATATTTTAATATTATTTTATTATTTAATTTTTATTTTAAATTTTTATTTATTATATTTTATTTTACTTTTTATTTCATTTTACTTTATTTTATTTTAAATCTTATTTTACATTTAGATATTTATTTAATTTTAAATTTAATTTTTTAAATTTATTTTTATTTATGTTTTAAATTTAAGTTTAATTTTGATTTCCTTTTTTAATTTTTAATTTATTTTTTTAATTATTTTATTATTATTATTATTAAAATTAAAATAATATTTTCCTAATTGGAGTTTTGACATCATTTAACATGGGAGAATCTACTAAATTATTTCCAATATATAAAACACAATATAATCATGTGAAGTCTTGTTTAATTCGTTACATTATTAATATCTACTTATAATTTTTAGATATATGCAACAAAAGATATTTAAAGTCAAACAAATAGGACAAACAAATGAAAACAAAGGGAGTAATAATAGTTTGCAATTTTTCCTTAAAAATATTTATAGTTTACAATTACAATAATCCGTAACAAAATTACTGCAACGATTTAACATAAAATGGAGATAAAAAAAAAATCAAATTGTTGCAATGAATATATACAATAGAATTTCAGAAAAACTCATATTTGACCGGATAAAAAAATCGAGATCAAATAAGACCAGATCAAAAAAATCAAATCAGATTAAAAAATTCATATCATGTCAAAAAAATTCACATGATGGTTGGCATTCCTAACCGATTTTTCTTCCCTAATCAGAAAAAAATAATAAAAAATCACATGAATCAAACCCTAAGGCCCTGTTCTTTTGGACTTAAAAGCTACAGTAATCAGATCAGATCAGAACAGATCAGATCAGATCAGACAAACTCAAATCAGATCAGATCAGATCAGATCAGACATTATTACTCTAAATTATTATTATTATTATTATTAATTTCGAGCATCGTTTTTTCGCTCGACATTTTCCCACGACGGTTTTCGAACGATTTTTCCGGCGACAGTTTTCGGGCCGACTTTTCCGACGACCGTTTTCGGACTGACTTTTCCGGCTTTGATTATTCGGCCGACTTTTCCGGCGGTGATTATTCGGCTGACTTTTCCGCCGACGATTTTCAAGCCGAGTTTTTCGGCGACGATTTTCGGGACGACTTTTTCGACAACAGTTTTCGGACTGACTTTTCCGACGGTGATTATTCGGCCGACTTTTCAGCGTTGATTTTCAGGCCAAGTTTTTTGGCGACGGTTTTCGGGATGACTTTTCCAACAACGGTTTTCGAACTGAATTTTCCGGCGGTGATTATTCGGCCGACTTTTCCTGCGACGATTTTCAGGCCGAATTTTTCGGCGACGGTTTTCGGACTGACTTTTCCGACGATGATCATTCGGCCAACTTTTCCAGCGACAGTTTTCAGGCCGAGTTTTTCGGCGACGGTTTTCGGAATAACTTTTCCGGCGGTGATTATTCGGTCGACTTTTTCGGTGACGATTTGGTCAAAATTTTCGGCGGTGATTATTACTACTACTATTATTAGTAGTAGTATTATTATTATTAGTATTGATATTATTATTTGAAGTTTTGGAGTGAGATTGAATGAAGAGGTGAAATGAAATGGGCTATCATAATAATAATTATAACATTAATAATGATAATAATAATAATTATTATTATTATTATTTTAGTAAATATAATCATGTATTACACTTCTCATAAAAAAATAAGTATTACAATTATAAAAATAAAAATAAAAATAATTCAAATCAGATTAGATTAGATCAGATCAAATCAGAAAAGACCAGATCAGTCCTAAAGAACAGAGCCTAAATCGGGTCTGGGAGTACTAAATATTAACAAAATGGGAAAGTAGCTGTGACTGTGTGAGTGACGTTACCATTCTTTGCAATTTTGCAAATAATCAGCCAACTGTGAGTGGAGCCTACTTTTTTGACAGCTTAGACCAAATAGGCAAAATCACAAATATGGGGCTGATTTTTCTAGAACATGTCCATGCTTTACTTTCTTACAATTCTTTTCTTTACCTTTTGTTCTTGCGGTCTTGCCTAACATCATAATACCATTTCCATGCATTCTACAGGAATCCTGGAAATGATATCATATGCTAAAATTCAACTTTATTTACCTTCTAAGTTCCACACTAACTTCCAATTACTCTGTCAGAACTTAATACGCGTTTTCTTTCTTTCCATAATTTTACTCCCTTAAAATGCAACTTTTTTCCCCCCAAACAAATAAGTTAAAAGAGAAACAAAGAACTAATAACAATTTGAGAACAGAGAAAGAGGCGCATTTTACTTTTATTTTTACAATTATTCAGAAACATCAAGTTAAAAAAGAATCAAACATCCTCCATTTGCTATCCGAGTTAACTGCTTGATTCACAACAAAAATTAAGACAGAAATTAAAAGAACAGAGGAAGCACAAAAGGAGAGCATAATAAGCCTTCAAATTACAACTTACAAATTGCTATATTATAATAAAATAAAATAAAATAAAGTGTGAAAATTCTGCAGCCAAAAGTAGGTTAGCATCCTTCCTATACATAATAATCAACTAAAGAATAAACTCATACACTCCGATCTTACTAATTACCTACTAATTGGAGAGAAATATTTGCACCAAATCGCTTGATACACAGAGATCGGTAGAAAACTGCGTCGCTAATTTTGAAATTTGACGACAAAAGAGAGCGATGATCGAACGAATTACACAAAATTTCTCTCGCGAATCTCCAGAAAAGCACAATTGATCAAGCTACTTGCAGAAGAAGTTAAAATTAGAAATCAAAAATGGCAGCCACAGCAAAGGAAGAAGACGCAGAGACTAGAAACGATGAAAACAGCTTCAAAAACAGAGATGATCTTAAAGTAAACATCATTGAAGAATGAAAACTTGATCCTATTAATCCTTTTCCATCGAAACCTAAAACCAGAGCTTAGTACTCTCCATCTCCATGCTTCTCTGCTCATTAATCGCTTCACAAACCATGATTTTTTCGTTGGTGTGCTTGTCGCCATTTTTATGGAGGAGAGAGAGAGTGTGCAAAACTGCAGGAGAGAAGGGGGAGAAAAATGAGAGAAAGTGCTGCAACGGACAGAAATGTTGGTCTGGTTATGGATTACTTTTATGGTGGGTGAAAGGGGTAGGAATGTAATTTAGAGTTTTTGTTAGGGGTAGTTTTGATATAGACGTAAATCTTCGGATTAACTGCCTTTGACGGGAACGAGTGCGTCACAACTTGGGTGCGGGACTGGAGAGGACTTAGAAAGAACGTGGGTTGTGAATTTTGACGTTGACGAATTAAGTTTTACTTTGCTTTGTTTTTAACTGGTCCATTTTGATAACAAAAACAACTGCTGTGGCTATATAATAAATAAATTATACACTAGTTGATGACTATTATACCCTTGGTTATACTCTATGAATATTTTAAAATTAGGATTTGTTGGAAATACATCTGTTAGCTTTTATATATATATATATATCCTGATCAATGAAAGACGCAACTTCTGTCCTTATTTTATAACACGTTATCAGCACGAAGCTCTCTGACTTTAGGTGTGAAAAAAAAACCTTCTTGTCGTCCTTCCATTGTTTTCAAGTTTTCTCCACCTCCATTGTTTCAATTCTTTTTCACTTTCATTCTTTCTATCTCCTACCCAAGGAGTAGATCTTCATTTTCTACTCAAAACTAAATTAAATCACGTACATCTACACTGAGAAAATCTAAAGTGAATGATCATTGTTGGCCGAATTGCCTTAGTCCTCCAACGACGGGCCTTCCTGTCTTCCTCCACCTACGCCCCCAGCGCCCGCCAGTGACGGTCGAACCTTCGCTGGTTCATGTCTTCCTCTATTAGCACCGCCAACTTCTTCAAATTTGTGGCCAGAAGTTCACCATGATAGCTTATAGGTTGTTCAGTATGAGGTGAGTCAAGTGACTAGAAGTTCACCTTACGTATTAGGTGACCGGAACCTCACTAAAGCTACTGGTATGTAAAAAAAAATTGTGCAACTAGTATCTCATTATTAAAATCTTTGTTGATCCAGAACATCACCATCTAGTGGAATTACATACAAGTTACTTATATTTATACAACAACTCTTGATTATTGGGGCTATTATCAGTCAACACAAAAGATAAGCAAAGAAGAGAGACAAGTCCACAATACATGTCTCTCCATTGATATCTTCAGAAGAGAATAACTTATGAAAGTGTTCGTAATAAATAGTGAAAAAAATGGTTTTCTTAAAGTTGTTCTCCAAGAGAGATAAATAACACTTAATATAATTCTTCTGAGATGAAATATGTTGAATATATTTTGCATATGTGATGAGATATTTTGCACATGAAATAGTATGCTAAGTTGGTATAGAATTCGACGCCCCTATAAACGAGACATTTTACCAATTTAGGGGGAGAATTAGCATAAGTTGGCAAAAATAAAATAAAATAAATATTTGACGATCCCTATAATGGAAGTTTGAAAATTTATGTGCCAACTTTTGTTTATATATTATGTGTGAGATAAATCTTGCCAATTATACTTAAATCACTACACTAGAAGTGTAGATTATATGATCGGTTCCAAAACAAAGATATGATACAGGGCAAGATGGTGCAGTTTTGACACTTTTAATAGTGAAATAATATATTAATATCATAGTGTGAGAATACCCTAAAAGTGGTATAAATATCTGAATTGTTATAATCGATGGCCTATGATGTAAGCATAGTTGTGATGGTACCAGTGAGAAATTTATTCAGATACCATTGTAAAATACCATTGTACAGTGTTAAGTGTCTTTATGTGCATGTTTGGGTCATAGTTTAAAAGCATTACTCATTTTATGTATATGATGTAGTTTGGTTCATAGCTAGATGCATTACTGTACTCATTACTCATAATAGATATTTTATTCCATATCTTATCATGAATTTTGCATCTCATATTGCATGCACTAGTTCTACTTAATAATTGTGTACTTTTTAAATGTTTGTCCAAGTATAGTGAGACGAATTTTATAAGTTTGCATGAGATATATACTCCAAGGGGATTATAGCTCTCATAACATTAATGTGATAGCATGTATTGATCATGCAAGAAGAGTTCCAGGAAAAACATATACACAACGAATTTTAATATTTGACTCTGCAAGTTATATATATATTTCTAGTATCGCATTGTTAACATTATTGTCGAACTCCTAAATAGACAATGTGAATTAATTTTTGCATCTCAACCTGAAGCTTGAGCATGTGATAGCTAACCAGTTTATATACCCATTGGAGAACTCTCGTATATATGAAATTTCTAAAGAATAGAATTAAAAATCTCCAGTGAGAATAATTTTTATGGACTAGAAGAACCATGAGCAGTGTATGATTAGACAATAATATGTGAATATATCAAGTGTTGCCATTATATTGTGATGGGAGAATGTATGATCAATCATTGATCATGGATTTTAACTTTATGACATCAAACTTAATAAGGCATCAGTTCAATAATTAAGGCAACTTGATAATAGACTAATGCAGTGTCTTTATAAGTATTGATAATTGAAGATGTCTCACTATGTCCAAGAGAAGATTTGAAGATTCAATACCGGTCTAAGAAGATTTGTCATCAAGAAATGTTATTATGCTACAAATGTGAAGTTACTCAGCGACATTGAATTTATTATATTTGAAGATCTCAAGTTATGTATTCATTAGGGAGAGAAAATACGCATTGCACTCTTTTTCCCTTAAACAATGTTTTGTCCCACATTGGGTTTTCTTAGTAAGTTTTTTAATGAGGCAGCATTTCAAAGCGTATTACAATAGTGTTGTACTCTTTTTCCTTCACTGGGTTCTTTTCGATCCCACAGGATTTTTCTCAGTAAAATGTTTTAACGAGGCACACTATTCCACTACATTCAAGAAATTTATTCAACAATTGGGTTACGTCGTCTCAAGGATCTTGATAGATGACATCATTAGGGGGAGTTATGAGCATTGTAAATGAATGCTTTAAATATTGTATTTTAAATTGTTGTTTTTGTATAATGGGCATCTAAGGGGGAGTGTTATATAATATATATTAGTGGATGACCATTATACTCTTTGCTATACTATAGGAACATTCTAGAACTAGGGTTTGTTGAAAATATTCCTGGTAGCTTAGCTTGTATGTATATATCTCTTCTGAGCAATGAAAGACACAACTTCTGTCCTCATTTTATAACAATTACTTCCTTAGTCCTGAATTAATTTTTCCATTAGGGTGAGATTTAGATAGGGAACCACTTTTTGTAAAAATTAAGGGTAAAAATATAAAGTTGTAAGTAAAAGTTGGTAAAAAAATAGTGGATATTAAGTGGTAAAGTTGTATGTGGGCCATTTATCAAACAAGGAAATGGAACAGTTATTTTGGGATGGATGAAAGAACAATGGAGCAGTTATTTTGGGACAGAGGGAGTCAAATTTTATTAAATCAAATCTAAACACGTTATATTTTGCTAAAAAATAATTTTAATAATTCCATCTTTTTGTGATCTGGTCAAAATAATATAACCTTTTATTTATTTTAAAATAATCTCAATTTTATACATTATATGCTTAAATGGACTTTGTCACCCAAAATCCAATCCATTTAATTTTGAGAAGAAAAAATAAAGATGTAGTTATTTTAAATAGATGATACATAAAGGTGGAATTATTTTAAGCACGATAAATAATGTACATGAATTTTACTCCCTTTGTATTTTTTTACTTGCTACATATTACTTAATTATTTTGCAATATACTTGCTACATTTCATATTTTGGCATGTGAGACTCACATAAATTCTATCTATTTTACCAACATTTTGTCATATATCCACTTTATATATTCTACCTATTTTGCCCTTAATTTTGTCATATTCTCGATAAATACTTCTACTTTTCAAGGTCCCTACCACTTCACATATTTCTCTTAAAAACTTGTGCTAAATGGAATGTATCAACTAAATATGGATAGAGGTAGTATTTTATTATCAAACAGATTTTGTCTTATTATAATAAACTTATTAAATTACTTTAGTATATGGACATTCATTTTTTTTGGAGAAAAGGTAAACATGGAAAAATCAAGATATTTTTCTCTCGAAGATAAAACCTAATTTATCAAGTGCTAAAAAATAAGGAAATTTAGCATCTATAAAGGGATCAATATCAATATGCGTAGGGATCCAACGCCCGAAAGATGCAATAATTTTGCCTTCCTCAACTATAGTTTTGGACATTCATATGATTATAATTTTATCATTCTTGAATAACTATTAACTAGTATGAATTGACCATTTTGCCCTCCTCAACTATAGTTTTGGAGTAGCACGTTACGTTCAATAATTTTGATTTTCTTAGATTGCGTTGGATCAAAATATCAAATGTCATGTCATGCACTTGACTGCTTGAGTGAAGGCATCTAAGACATGAAAAGAAGTCATTCTCATTCATGTGGACAATTTATAAAGGTGGTGGTTTGATACTCCTCAATTTAATTTTGACATTTTTCAGAGTTACTAATCATGTGAGAGGGAGAGGAGTGCCAAAATTAAATTGGGGAGTGCAAAAATCATTTTCCTTTATAAATACCAATATCTGGCTTATTCTCAATTTCACTCTCATCATACAAATGATAAATATAAGTTTAATATTTTAAAAAAATAATCCGAAACCCTAAACCCTAAATCATTCTTCATTTAGGTATTACTTTAAGTAAAATGATCAGTTCATATTAGGTATCGATCCATAATATTGCTTAAAGTTTTTTTTGTCTTATGTTTTTTTTTCAACTTTGTCAACATTTTATCCAAGTCATAACTCATAAACATAATTGTATCTAATATGTTCAATATTATATCCAAGTTCATGAATATTGAATACAATGTTTTGTTAGTGATGCATATATTCTGACTAACTCATCAATATAAAGGTGGGCACTAGCTGTGTCGGGATGACCCATGTGCGAATGTGTCAAGCCCGTGTGTCTCATGCCATAACAGACTATGCCTATAATGAACCAAGAAGAGCTCGTATTGTGATAGATGGTCTCGTATCAAGTTATAAAATATATAGCCATCATGTGCGGCCCGACCAATATTTAATGCCGTGCCGCCATGCCTTATACAAATTTTATACGGAGTATAAATTATGAATTTTAACCAAAACGAGTGTATCAACTTGCAAGTCGTCTTATCATGCGTTTCGTGCCGAATTTGTGCCAAACTTTTAAAAGATTGTCCATACATGACTCGTGACCCATTATTTGTGCCTTCGTGTCATGCAGTGACCCAAATCGATCGTGCCGTGCCAAGTTGGTTCTGGTGCCGTAGAACACTAGAACCCATGCAAAACTCTAGCTCCAAATAAGAACAAAATCAAGCACCCTACATATCCCTATCAACCTTATCTACTTTGTTGTTTGTTACTGCTTGCTTAGTGCTTAACATGTTCTAAACTTTAAATTGGCATTAAAACCGCAACTAGACAACCACTTATCTCTTTTCAACTTGTCTAAAGCAAATTCAGCAAAATTTTAAAAAAATATAAAAATTACCCCATCCAACTATCCTTTCACTTTATTGCTCCTATTTATAATTTTGCAACAATCTAATCTCAAGAAAATTAATTAAATTCATGGGGGTGATAAGATTGTGTAAGGAGACCCTCAAGGCTCGTTTACATTAGCTGAATAGAGATGAATTGAACTGAACTGAATAGAAGTATAATAATTGAACTAAATAGAGATGAACTGAACTGAACTGAACTGAATATAATCTGAAGTAAACAAGCCCTCAGAGCTTCACAAATTAAAGGGCCTCTAATTATGTTTCCACATTGTAAAATTTAAAGAAAATAAACTTTTTTGTTTTTTTTACAAATGATTTAATGTAGTAATGTTTTATTAACTCTTTAATTTATAGTGTTAATATTAATTATATTAGTAATACAAAAATTGTGTTATTTTCTTATTTTTATGCAACATTCATATAATTAGTACAAGGCCTCCAAAATCATTTAGACGATAATACTTAAATTATTTTCAAACAATAAGAAAAACACAGTCTTGGATGTTATGTTTTAAATGCAGGTATGTATTTTCAGCAACCTTTTTTGGCGAAAATTTCAGTGACTTTTTTCGATGACATTTTCTGTTGACCCTTTTTTGACGATATTTGCCAACCTTTTTTGGTGAAAATAATAAAAATTAAAACTAAAATTACAAATTTGAATTAAATATATATATATATATATATATAATATAAAATAAATATAAAATATAAATATAATAAATTGGAGGGGTAGAATTGGTGAGAATTAAACTCATAAGCTTGTTTTTTTTGCCCTTTTTTTCATAAGATAAAGTGATGAATAAAAAAAAAAAAAGTAGTGTAGTAGCCCTTCTAACTAGAGTACCACATTATTACCTAACCTATCTTCCTCAATAATAGTGAAAAACAAAAAGTTGAGAAGGGGAAAACAATTGATGGGCAATAAGGATTAAGGAAGACTGAACTAAGTGACCACATTAGCAGCTCAATTAACTGTGAGATTGCCTTCATGAAATATGTGACTAGGGGTGCTAATCGAGATGAGCAGCTTGCGAGCTTTTCGAGCTCGACTCGATCAAAGATTGGTTAAAGCTCGACTTGATTTGGCTCGTGTTCGCTCGAATTAGCTCAAAAGTTGATAATTTTACAGATTAATTAATAATTTTCTATGTCGGACCATTGAAAATAATTTAATATAATAAACAAAGAAAAATTTATTTGACACTTAATATAATAAATTAATGCACTTTAAGAATAAATAATTTACCTAAAGAAAAAATATAATCATTTAATTTTCTTTTAAAAAATTAAAATTCAATAGGGCCAAAACATTAATTAAACGAGCAGCAACTCGTTATCAACTCGAGCTCAACTCGAAACCTAACGAGCACGAGTCGAGCAAATCCCAGCTCGAGATCGACTCGGTCGTTAATTACATGCGAAGCAAATTGAGGCCATGCTGAATTTCGGCAACCATATTAGCAAACTGTTACAACCGGTACCCGTACCGATAGGGTTATGGATCTAAAATTTCTAAAACCGAAACCAGACCCAATTATTACTTGTATTAATTTTGGAACCCGATACCAAACCTAGTTGAATCGAGTACAGGAATTATTCGCCAGATCCTATTATCCTAACTAGGTCCGGGTCCACGGGTGGGTATGTGTAATTGTTGCTCACCCTCAGAAAAAAACTGCGTTTGTAAGCATCAAAATAACGTTAATCAACACGCACAATTATTAGCAGTATATAAATATTCCTTCTAATTTTCTAGCATAAAGTGCATTTATTTTGTAGTGAGTGACCCCCTTTTTGGGGAATACTCGTCGACTTAGGTGTCTCCGTGTCTTCTTTGAATTGGCATCGAAATTTCAACAGAATCCCATCTCAATTCTCAGTTGAAGCCATAAGTGAGTTCCCTTGAAAGTCAATTAATTGAGTTTCTAAGGGAATTAATCTAGATTAATTTCGCCTAAAAATTTAAGTTTATAGTGAGTTTTCACATTTCGGTTATCGACTAGATATTAACTCAAACTAAACAATAAATAACATGTTTTAGGGAATTAAAAACTAGTCATGAAATGATGAACAATGAAATTCAACTAACACATTTTATTAAACATGAATCACACAAACCATAGATCTAAAAAGACTACTTGGTCATATTTAATAGATCTAAAGCGGTAAATCCATAAGTGAATTCAAATGCATTAAAGAACAATAAAGAAAGGGAAAGAAAATACCATAATGAAGCAATATAAAGATCGAAACTTGAATTATGAAGTACCAGGGTGTTTCTAGATCCGTCATACGAATTATGAAGTATGCAATGAAGGCAAAGTCACATGAAGCAAGCTAGACACGATCCCGGTACCGGGGCCACCACCCCGATTCGGGGTCCCTCACCTCGGTATTGGGGTCCCTCACCCAGGTTGAGCCAGACAAACCCCATTTTGGGGCAAACAAACCCCAGTCAAGGGTATGACCTTATGTACCAACTTCAAACACCCATAACTTTTTCTTTTCAATAAGTTGGAATCAGACTTGTGACTTCCCATTGCAATTAAAGATCTTTGAATCTAATTTCCAAAGCCGCTAGAATCACATCAATCCGATGTGTGTAGATAAAATTATGTTCAATATAGTGAGAGATGGTCAAAATTCTTTGAACAAGTTCGATCAACTTCAAACCAATTTTTCACCAATTGTAGTCACCACAACCTCTCCACACTCACGATGACTTCCCGATGCTGCTTTGGTTCGTCCTAGCTTGGTCTACTTTAATGGTTTTTCGCCCATTTAATTTAGAATATCTTATATTCAAATCTTGTCTAAAACATGGAAAAAACACAAAACACTTCAAACCAGTTAATTAGCGGTAAAATGGTCCCTAAAAGCATGATTAGTTCAATAAAACCATACAAAATAAGGGAGAAAATACGAAATAAACTGAGTTATTAATCAACTAAGACCCAATGGCTATAGTTTTATTTTTATATATTGTAATGGAATTTAGAAAATTCTATGTATTTGTGAAGAGTAACAAAAGTGCACAATGTGAAGAATCAGGTGATACGGAGGGTGTACTATATTTTAACCCAAGACAGAATAAACAAGTTATTGTCCGTTAGAAAACTGATATTGATATGGACCACATTAGGATGCTTTTTATTTCACATAGTGTAATTATTTGCATGGAAGTGAAGATAATCAAACCTAAAACTCGAAATAACTATTATAGTGTATAATAGGGGTGTCCAAAAAAAAACCGAAATCGTTAATCGTGACCGTTAATTTTGTAACCGAAACTTTTTACCGTTAATTTTTAACGGTTACGGTTACCGAACCGTTAAGCTTAACGGTTAACGGTTTTCATAAACGGCTAACCGTTAATTTTTTTAAGAGGCATTAAGTATGCTTAGCTCAATTTTCAAATGGCCTAAATGCATTATATTTAACTAACCTACATATGTTCCTAACCCTATTTCCCCCATATGCATAACTATGATTCATTTATTATTTTATATTTTCATCTTCCATCATTTAATTCATCTTCCATTATTCTTAACGGTTAACGGTTCGGTTACGGTTAACCGTTTGTTAACGGTTTGGTTACAATTACAAAAAAGTAGTAACCATTTTAACGGTTAATCGAACCGTTAAGCCTTAACGGTTTGTTAACCGTTTATGAACACCCCTAATGTATAACTATTTTGGGTTAGATTGTTGAATTGTTCAATTAATCGGATAAGATCCAAAATAAATTAGAATTAGAAATATAAATCAATTGAAAGGAACTAAAAAATATATTATGATACACCTGTTTTGGTTTGATATATTTAACTGATTCGGTATGATTTAAGAAAAATAAAACTGAACTAAGTGGACTAAAAATATAAATTAACTAAAATCAATTTAACCGGAACCAAAAATAAGTGTTTCAATACATAATCATTTTTGGTTGAATTGTTGGAAATGAAATAAACTGAAGCTATAAATCAACACAAACTGAAGTGAAACCAAAATTAAAAAAATTGAATTGTTTCACTAAACTTAATACATATAAGCTTAACTATTTAGATACCTGACTTTAAGGTGGATTCAACTCATATATTTCTTTTATGTGAAATGCACATTCCAATATTCACATTTGATAGGGTGTAAAATATTTTCAGATGAAAATGATTTTCCATGAAAAATCTTTTACATTGGAAAATTCATTTTCACGAAGATTTTTCCGTTGTTTGGCTGCATGTAAAATGATTTTCCCTTTTAAGCATTTTTCATTATTTGGTTAAACTAAAAATCAATTGTTTCAATCATGACGGAAAATGTTTTCATTCCAATTTGGAGGAAGAAATATTTTCAACAAGGGAAAATGACTTTCCAACACAAGTTTTACAAAACAATTTACAATTTTCAGAAAAACGTTTTATATCTTACCAAACGGATCCTAAATTCATATTCATATACTTACATGTGAGTTTATCTTCACCTAACCATTATTCTTCAAGTCTTCAACAGCTAAAAAGTTCAAGTTGAAGAATGGGGTCCTTTCTTTGGGCCAAAGAAAAAAGAAAAGAAAAGATAGAAAAAGAACAACGGTCGTTGTTAAATTGCAAAAGATAAGCAAGAAAAGAGCAACGTTAATAAATAATGATGAGCTGGTTCACCACTTTACCCAACAGCTTCTAAGGAATTCCTCCAAGATATGATGCCCACTAAACTCCATTTTTTTTTTCAATATTTTTTTTTCAAGTAATACGGAATATAAATATCATCTTTTCTAGTAATGTAGCTTGTCTTTCATTCGATAATATGTTTACTTATGTTTAGACTTGTTAAAGTCAATCAAAAATCTGAAATATCCTATCTGAACCTCATCTGGTCTGAAATTCGTTCGAATTCGAAAAAGACTAATTTGAATCCCAATTCGATATGTATCGAACGGTCCGATTCGAAATGGATCGATCCAAACGGTCCGATTACGAGGTTTAAATAAAATTCTACGCTGGGGGAGCTCATCTCACTACAACATTCCGTGTTTTTAACGTCCGACAGCAGCGGGCGTTAAATTAGCGGATTGCGGACGTTACTATATTGAACGTCCGCCAACGGACGTTATACTACTGATGTCTTTCTTTTCGTCGTTAATGTGGAGTTTAACGTCCGCCAAGCGGACGTTGAGCTATTAACGTCCGTCTTAAGGTGGATAACGTCCGTCTCTGGCGGACGTTAATTTCCTTGACACGACTTTGTCATTCCCTTCTAAGACGGACATAATATATCATATGACAGACGCTAAATCTTTGCATTTTATTAATTCATGAAATAATAATATTCAAAATTATATTTAAATATAATTATTACATTCACAATTTATAATTATTTACTTCATCCGTGCAATACACACGTGTTTCCATTCTTTGACTATCTATCTGCTTCATTCATACAAATACCTGTTCCATTGCATATTATAAATATTCATACACAATCTTTCATACAAATTTTTTACTTACTAATTATAATACCAATCCAATGTAATACAATTAATATTTATACAAAGTTGTTAGTACTATTTTTCAAATATTAATAAAAAAAAGAAAGTAAACCTAGCTAGGTTGCACATGTTCCGCTGGCCCTGAGCCGTCATCTGGGTTGCCGCCCGGTGGCCGCCGAAATTGAGACATGTCTACACCACTGCCACTAGTAGAAAATAATTTAAATACTGCGGTTGTTTTTAACGTAAATGCTGCGGTTTTTGACCGCAGTATTTATAGGCGTATTATTTAAATATTTTATAAATGCTGCGGTTTTTCAACCGCATCTTCTGCACCCAAAAAGCTGCGGTTTTTTGAAAAACCGCAGCTTTTAATGTTTAAAAAAAAAAAATTCCCATATGACAACCGCATCTTTTAATAGAAAGAACCGCATCTTTTGATTTAATTAGAACACTGAAAAGCTATTAAAACCGCATCTTTTTGAAATATTTTTTAAAAAATAAATTCAAAATTTATATATATTATATAAATAATTCAACGGTACAAGGGTGATTCATATTGATATGGAACCCCATTCTCACACATCTTCGAGGATGCTATTCATGATCATTACCACGTCACTAAGCGGGGTCGAAGTAGAAGCAATAATTAAAAAAATTCATATATATTATACATGAAAATATCTTACAAATAACGTTTAAAATAATATCAAACAAGTAATAATACAAGAAATCACAAATATGTATCAGTAATAATAGCTGCACACTTGTCTCGAACTTCATTGATCTCTGTAGATGTGAATGGCTCTTCTCTTGGTGTGTTGAAAATCTGAAAAATACATAACATAAATGACGTGATTAGTTTTCGCCATACTAAAAGCAAGAATTCTTGAACAAAAAACGAGGTAAATAGGTCATTTTTGAGTCGTTTTTGGTGTTATAGTTCCCATCTTGGCCACGATAAGCCTATTTCATGTTTTTAAGGTTCATTCACAACCCATAACATTTATGTAAACATTGTATAACTTATTTGCATGATTTTGGATAAGGTTCGAGGGTTTTGGAACAAAAAACAATGCAAATAGGCCATTTTTTGCTCGTTTTGGTACTTTTCGTTCCCATCTTCTCACCAATCAACCTAATTTCTATTTTTTAGTGTCATTCATGTCCTATAATATTCATGTAAGCTTCATGTGATTTATTTGCATGATTTTGGACAAATTTAGATCGTTTTAGAACAAAAACGAGCCAAACATGCCATTTTTGAGTCATTTTTGGTGTTATAGTTCCCATCTTGGCATCGATCATCCTAGTTCATGTTTTCAAGGTTCATTCACAACCGATAACATTGATGTAAACATTCTATAAGTTATTTGCATGATTTTGGGAAAGGTTAGAGGGTTTTGGAACAAAAAACAAACCAAATAAGCCATTTTTTGCTCTTTTTGGTAGTTTTCGTTCCCATCTTTTAACCAATCTACCTAATTTGTATTTTTAAATGTCATTCATGTCCTATAATATACATGTAAACTTTATGTGACTTATTTTCATGATTTCGGACAAATTTAGATCGTTTTAGAACAAAAACGAGCCAAACATGCCATTTTTGGGTCATTTTTGGTGTTATAGTTTCCATCTTGGCCTCGATAAGCCTAGTTCATGTTTTCAAGGTTCATTCACAACCCATGACATTGATGTAAACATTGTATAACTTATTTGCATGATTTTGGGAAAGGTTAGAGGGTTTTGGAACAAAAAACAAACCAAATAGGCCACTTTTTGCTCGTTTTGGTAGTTTTCGTTCCCATCTTCTCACCAATCAACCTAATTTGTATTTTTAGGTGTCATTCATGTCCTATAATATACATGTAAACTTTATGTGACTTATTTGCATGATTTCGGACAAATTTAGATCGTTTTAGAACAAAAACGAGCCAAACATGCCATTTTTGGGTCATTTTTGGTGTTATAGTTTCCATCTTGGCCTCTATAAGCCTAGTTCATGTTTTCAAGGTTCATTCACAACCCATGACATTGATGTAAACATTGTATAACTTATTTGCATGATTTTGGGAAAGGTTAGAGGGTTTTGGAACAAAAAACAAACCAAATAGGCCATTTTTTGCTCGTTTTGGTAGTTTTCGTTCCCATCTTCTCACCAATCAACCTAATTTGTATTTTTAAGTGTCATTCATGTCCTATAATATACATGTAAACTTTATGTGACTTATTTGCATGATTTTGGACAAATTTAGATCGTTTTAGAACAAAAACGAGCCAAACATGCCATTTTTGGGTCATTTTTGGTGTTATAGTTCCCATCTTGGCCTCGATAAGCCTAGTTCATGTTTTCAAGGTTCATTCACAACCCATGAAATTGATGTAAACATTGTATAACTTATTTGCATGATTTTGGGAAAGGTTAGAGGGTTTTGGAACAAAAAACAAACCAAATAGGCCATTTTTTGCTCGTTTTGGTAGTTTTCGTTCCCATCTTCTCACCAATCAACCTAATTTCTATTTTTAAGTGTCATTCATGTCCTATAATATACATGTAAACTTTATGTGACTTATTTGCATGATTTTGGACAAATTTAGATTGTTTTAGAACAAAAACGAGCCAAACATGCCATTTTTGGTGTTATAGTTCCCATCTTGGCCTCGATAAGCCTAGTTCATGTTTTCAAGGTTCATTCACAACCCATGACATTGATGTAAACATTGTATAACTTATTTGCATGATTTTGGGAAAGGTTAGAGGGTTTTGGAACAAAAAACAAACCAAATAAGCCATTTTTTGCTCTTTTTGGTAGTTTTCGTTCCCATCTTCTCACCAATCAACCTAATTTGTATTTTTAGGTGTCATTCATGTCCTATAATATACGTGTATACTTTATGTGACTTATTTGCATCATTTTGGACAAATTTAGATCGTTTTAGAACAAAAATGAGCCAAACATGCCATTTTTGGCGTTTTATTTCCCATTTTGGCCTCAATAAGCCTAGTTCATGTTTTCAAGGGTCATTCACAACCCATAACATTGATGTAAACATTGTATAACTTATTTGCATGATTTTGGGAAAAGTTAGAGGGTTTTGGAACAAAAAACAAAGCAAATAGGCCATTTTTTGCTCGTTTTGGTAGTTTTCGTTCCCATCTTCTCACCAATCAACCTAATTTCTATTTTTAAGTGTCATTCATGTCCTATAATATACATGTAAAATTTATGCGACTTATTTACATGATTTTGGACATATTAAAGTTGTATCAATCAGTACGTAGAACATATACATAGACACCATCACACAAAAAAACCTAAATATGGATGTAGTCCAAGGGTCCTTATCACTCCAACCTAATCCATCCTTGGACATCTAATCCCACTAGTGAATGTATTTATCTTTTTATGCACAAACTTATTATTTACACAATTATTTTCTAATATAGCAAAAAACAAATACATTAATCTAAAACCAAATTATAACCAAAGATTTGTGCTACTACTTATTTCGTATGATTTTTTTATAATTATTCAACAACTATATTACAAAAACTCTTACTTTAAAAAATAAACTTTATTACTCAATCTATACAATTAATGATGGCATCATACTAAACACATTATTTCAACAAATTAATTGCTTGCATATAACTATATCCAATGAGATTTTCAAACACATTAACAAAACTATCCTACTTTGTACATCAAATTGAAACCTAAACAAATAGGGCATAATTTACAACAATAACAGGTCTAAAATGCTAAACAATCAGATTATAAAAACTCGTCAAAACAGAATTTAAAAAAAATTAGGGCAAACAGATTAAAAAATCGAACAGAGAGAGAGCAAGTTTGCAGCAATTATAGATTAAAGATTGAAATTATACCTTAATCCAATGGGGGAGAGAAGCAGCAACAACTTGAAAAGGACGAGCACCAAATTCGCAGCAACTTCGCAGCTCGTCAGAATTGAAGCAGAGGGCAGCGCGACAGAGGGAGAGAGCGGCGAGAAAGGAGCGAGAGAGCAGCGAGAGATGGAGCAGAGATGGAGCGAGAGATGGAGCAGCGAGACATGAGCAGAGATGGCGCAGAGATGGAGCAGAGATGGAGCAGCGAGAGAGCAGCGAGAGTAGAGAGAAGAGAGCTGAGATGGAGCACTAAGAAACGAACGGCGGAAGAGCAGACATAGAGATGGAGCAGAGGCCGGTGGAATTGGTGGTAGAGATGGAGAAGCTCGGAGGTGCTGATGGCACGGCAGAGAAGGAGAGGGAAAAAAACTTTGGAGTTAGGTTTTGAATTTTTTTGGGAGGGATAGATAGTAGTACTTACCACTTAAATTATTTTTTTACAATTCAAAAGATGCGGTTTTTCATAAAACCGCATCTTTATCAACAATTTATTTTTTTGGGTTTTTTTTTCTATTTAAAAGATACGGTTTTTCAAAAAACCGCATTATTTGAAATGCAGCAAAAGAATTATTTTCTACTAGTGTGCATTGGCTTAAGACACTGTCATACAACTCTAACAACTTTTGCATCTCGGCCACCTTCTGTTTTTTCTCATCTCTCTCCCGCTCTATATCTGTAAGTCGATTATTCAATTGATCTATTGTGGAAGGAGTGTTTGAAGGGTTGTTCGCTCGACTTTGTTTCTTGTAGTACATGTCTGCACTTGTCCCCAACCCAGCGACTTTGCCCTTTTTCCTACCACCGACTGTGTAAAAAAAAACCTCATTTGGGGTCTTTTTGACACCACTTGATTCACATTCAGCAAGATTTTTTTCATAACTCTCCTGCAAACATTGAGATACATGCAAACATTCACTGTAAACAAGTCATTTCATAATTTCAAGCTACGTGCATATTCTAAAACATATAAGTGAATAGATCAACACTCATTGGCATGGTTTAGGTCACGTTAAGAGCATTTCGGAACGATAAGTAGCCAAAACGGCCATTTTGGCTCGTTTTGGAGTGTTTTATTACCCATTTTCATTCTAATCAACTCATTTCATGATTTCAAGCTACGTGCATGTCTAAAACATATAAGTGAATAGATAAACACTTATTTGCATGGTTTAGGTCACGTTAAGAGCATTTCGGAACGATAAGTAGCCAAAACGGCCATTTTGGCTTGTTTTGGAGTGTTTTATTACCCATTTTCATTCTAATCAACTCATTTCATGATTTCAAGCTACGTGCATGTTCTAAAACATATAAGTAAATAGATCAACATGTATTTGCATGGTTTAGGTCACGTTAAGAGCATTTTGGAACGATAAGTAGCCAAAACGGCCATTTCAAGCTATGTGCATGTCCTAAAAGCTATATGTGAATAGAATACTTACCAGAACACGCTTCACTCGGTCGCTTACTACTACCTTCCCCTTTCCAGGCTCATCTCGAGCATGCGTATCTAGGTACAACTCCGCAGCAGTGGGTAGCCTTCCTCCACTTTTGGCGGCCTTCGGAAACATATATATAGAATTTTGTTAACTTTTGAAAAAAATGACAGTACTGTACATTATTTTAGCAACATACTTACCAATTTACGTGCACGCAACACTGATGAAATTGATCCCTGACAAGGAGAGGGGGGTACGGGCTTGCTCAGGTCACCACCTGCCCTATTTTTCTTTGCTTTTAAAGACTTTTCCTGTTAGGTAGGATCCTTTGCGTTCTCCATCATCTGCTTATGGATCTAAAGACATCCACCCAGGTACCACTCCTTTCTTCTTCTTCGTGACATAGTTGTGGATGTCCTTCAATCGAGTTCCAGCTTATTTATCAAAGCCCCACCTAACCTCAGTTTCGATCTCTGGTTTCCATTTGTAATAATCCTGCAAAATCATAAAAACAAATAAGTTTTTAGTGAATTATAATACAACTAATTAAAAGATTTTTTCGATCGTACCTTGAAAAAATTGAACCACTTATCTTTGGTCACGTTATCGACCATTGAATAGTTCCTCCACGGTTTCTGAAAATACTTCTTTATGCCGTCTATGATGGATCGTGCTACTGTGGAATCATTAAACCTTGCAAACAAAAATTGTAAAAAATATCATGTTTTCAGCAACAATATTACATATGCAAACAAAAACCAACTAGACAAAATATACTAAACTTATTGCATACCAAAGTCCTTCAGGATCCAACTCCTTCTTGCCTTGCCAAGGAGGTGTATCCTCACCCAAGGACTCGTGATCGTTGTCATCATATTTTTCTTCTGGCGTCAAAATAACTTGTTCTTCTTGTGGTATAGGTGTAGACTCTCCTTCTTCTGTAGGTGTAGATCTACCTCCACCACCCCTAGATCTACCTCCGCCTCTTCTTCCACCTCCACGAGAAGACATCTGCAACATGTTATAAAATAATAAATTATTAATATTAAGAACATGTTATGAAATAAGAACAAATATTATTATCATGACATTAAATTATTTTAAATTTTATTAAATGACATAAACATAAAATTACAAATGTGTAACATTCCTTGGCTCGGATGCGAATTCAGGAAAAGTTTTGCCAAAGTGCTTCCAAGCCTCACTGTCACTTGGATGTGCGTGCCTTCCACTCGAGGATTCTTGGCGTGCCATGTCATTTCCCCAGCACTGTTCTTTGTTGCAAACAACCTTTGCAACCTCGGTGTAATGGGAAAGTATATTAGCACTTTTTCAGGAATAAAATTGCCCTTAAAAGTATATTAGCACTTTTGCAAAAAATTCTACACAACTAAGATTAAGAGTCATTGAAATTGTATAATAAAAACTACTTAAAGTGATGAATTACAAATAAACATATACTTAACTTTTTTAAACCAAGTTTGTATAAATAAATTCTATTATAAAACCCTTTCAAATAATTATATTTATCTCTTTAAGTTGGTACTTATTACGTAGTTAAAGTTGGATTAGAAGAATTTAGTATACCACTAGCCGCAACACAACAAGAAAATCCTCTTCGCCCGACCGCACTTACCGACCGTCAATAGATGGTCGTAAATTACCGACCGTCGACGACTGAACACAGTCGGCAAATTTTTCCCCCCAAAACCAATGTTAGTCAGACCATATACCGACCGCTAAACGGTCGGTAAATTCGACTTCTAAATTTACCGACCGTTTAGCGGTCGGTATATGTCTACAGGGTTCTGGGTTTGGTGGAAAATTTATTCCACTTAAATATACCCAACTACTGTAACAAATTACCGACCGCTTAGCGGTCGGTAAATTTACTAATCTGATGTACCGACCGCCTAGCGGTCGGTATATGTCTACAGGGTTCTGGGTTTGGTGGAAAATTTATTCCACTTAAATATACCCAACTACTGTAACAAATTACCGACCGCTAAGCGGTCGGTAAATTTACTAATCTGATGTACCGACCGCCTAGCGGTCGGTAAATCTTCTGACCCAAAATCAAAAATTGGGTCGTTGCGATTTTGAATCGCATTCCCGTTGCATTCTCTCTCTCTCTTCACTCTCTCTCTCCCTCGCGAACCCTCGAACCACCACACCCTCACCCCCTCTCTCTCTCTCCCTCCAACCGGCGACCACCGTGACCGGCCTCCGGCACCCCTCCGGCCGCCGTCCTTTCTCTTTCTTTCTCCTTTTCTCTTTCTCCTTCTCTTTCTTTCTCCTTTTCTCCTTTTCCTTCTCTTTCTTTCTCCTTCGCCCCTCCAGCCCTCCGCCCCTCCGCCTCTGCCCCTCCGTTCCTCCGCCGACGCACGGCTGCCGCCCCAGCTCCTCAAATTGTGGTTAGGGTTTTTTTTTTTTTTTTTGTTTTTCAATTTATTCAATTGTGTATATATGTATATGTATTTGTATGTATTTGTATGTATATGTGTATGTATTATGTATGTATATGTGTATGTATTATGTATGTATTTGTATGTATGTGTATTTATGTATGTATTTGTATGTATATGTGTATGTATTATGTATGTATTATGTATGTATGTGTATTTAATATTTATGTATTGTGTATGTATTACATATGTATTTGTGTGTATGAATTGAAAATTTTCGTTCATTCTTTGCTAACTTTAAGATTTTGTTTAATTATATTGTAATCAAACAAATTTTGTTCAAATCAAATTAATTTAGTCCAAAACAACGGCTTTAAAAAAACGACCTTAATCTATGGCTAGGGTGCTCAACACTTGTTCTTAGTAATATCACACTCAACCTATGCCCAAAAAAACACTCAACACATTTTAGGCCGTGTTCTTTTGGGCTAAGAAAACAACAACTGAAATGAACTAAATTGAAATGAAATAAACCGAACTGAAATTAAATGAATTGAACTAAAACGAAACGAAATGAATTGAAAATGTTAATGAAGTGATTGGTTTTTTTTGGTTTTGAATGAAAGATATATATCAAGAAAGAAATGATGAATGTATTTTTGTATTTGAATCAAATGTGTAATAATAGGTGTATGTATATGTATGTATGTGTATTTTTTTTAGCAAAAAATTAAAGTGTATGTATGTATGTATGTATGTAAGTAAGTATATATTTAATTATGTATGTATGTAAGTATGTATGTAAATATGTATTGTATTTTTCGTAAATATGACTTAAATATATATACATGTGCATTACATAAGAAAGCTTTAACAAGAATATTTAAGAACGGCTTAAATAAGATAGGAGTGAAGACATTATATTGAACTATGTTTGAATGCTTTGAACTAAAATTTTAGTAAATGTCTTAGAAATTGTATTAATCGAAATGAAAAGGAAGGAGCGTGAGTGGATGTACAAGAGAAAAGATAAGGAACACAAACTTCGTGATGAGTTCATCAAAGGGGTGAATGAGTTAGTTACCTTCTCTCAGCAGCACCCCGAGCTCAATGACAAGGACAAGATAAGATGTCCTTGTGTTCGGTGTAAGAACTTGAAGTACTTGGATGTGCCCAACGTCAAGGTACATTTGTATAAGAAGGGGTTCATTCCGAACTACTATGAATGGTTATGTCACGGTGAAAGGGTGAGTACAGAGTCCACCTCGTCTTCTACTCAGCCGAATCCTTACCGGGAAATGGTTGTCGATGCTTTTGGGGACAACGTGGACTCATCATTCGTTGAGGAGGCAACTTCGGCCGAAGAAGAACCAAATGCGGAGGCAAAAATGTTCTTCGAGTTGCTCAAGGCAGCCGAGCAGCCGTTGTATGATGGGAGCAAGATGTCTGTGTTGGAGATGGCTTCCAGAATGATCAACTTGAAGTGTGACTACAACTTGCCACTCAGGTGTGTAGACAGCATTGGGTCATTGTTCAACGATGCGCTCCCCACCTCCGAAAAAACTAAGTGTACCACCTATTATGAAACAATGAAGGTTCTGAAGGGATTAGAGCTTCCTCACGAGAAGATACACGCCTGCCCTAAAGGATGTATGTTGTTTTGGAAGGACGATGCTGAGCTTGATAAGTGTCGTCATTGCGGGTCGAATCGGTACAAGGAGACTTCGAATGAAACTTTGGTTCCCGAAAGCTTTATGGTGTACTTCCCAATAACAGCAAGATTGCAAAGAATGTTTGCAACTAGAAACATTGCTGAGGCTATGACATGGCATTGTGAGAATCGTCGAGGGCAAGGGAATATGGCTCACCCTAGTGACAGTGAAGCTTGGAAGCACTTCGACAGGACCTTTACGGACTTCGCATCCGAGCCTCGAAACGTTAGACTTGGGTTGTGCACAGATGGTTTTTCCGTTTTTGGGAAGTTTGGAAAGCAATACTCTTGTTGGCCTGTTTTAACTACACCGTACAACATGTCGCCGTCCATGTGCATGAAGAAACCTTTCATTTTCCTTTCGTTGCTTATCCCTGGGCCAAAAAATCCGAAAAACAACTTGGATGTCTACATGCAGCCTTTGATTGATGAGTTGAAGCACCTATGGTCGGTTGGGTCCTTGACTTATGACGTATCAAAGAAGCAAAATTTCAATCTTCGTGCAGCCTTATTGTGGACTATCAGTGACTTTCCAGCATACAGTATGTTGTCAGGTTGGAACACGTTTGGCAAAAAGGCGTGCCCGTATTGTATGGAGAATAGCAAGGCCTTTTGGCTAAAACATGGTGGCAAAGTATCATGGTTTGATTGCCATCGTCAATTTTTAGATTCCGATCACCCCTTTCGAAAGAATAAGACGGCTTTTTGTAAGAACAGAGTTGAAAATGACTCGGCTCCTCATATCATGTCAGGTGAGGAACTGTGGCAGTGTGTCAAGGACTTACCGCGAGCAGCAGACGGTCCTGATGCTTTGAAGGAATTGAAGAAGAAAAAAATAGGATGGGATAAGCAATCTTGTTTGTGGCAACTGCCGTATTGGAAGGATTTGCTGCTTCGGCACAACTTAGACGTGATGCATATCGAGAAGAATTTCTTCGAGCAGCTCATCCACACCGTCATGGACGTTAAAGACGAAACGTCTGACACTGTTAGTGCGAGGAAAGACATGAAGAGTGTCTGCAGGCGTCGAGAGCTGGAGCTCATTGATGATGGTAAGGGTAATGAGGTGATGCCCAAGGCGCCTTACGCACTTAACAAGGAGCAGAAGAAGGTGTTATGTGACTGGATCCGAGACTTGAGATTTCCTGATGGGTATGCTTCGAACCTGAGCCGATGTGTTGATCAAAAAAAAAATAGGCTCCATGGAATGAAGAGTCACGATTGTCATGTAATTATGGAGCGGTTGTTGCCTGTTTGTCTAAGAGAGTTGCTCCCCCTTCATATTTGGAAGGCAGTAACCGAAATAAGCCAATTCTTCCGTGACTTGTGTGCTCCCACTATCACGTTGAGTGAGATGGACCGCCTACATAAGAACATTGCCGAGATCTTGTGTAAGTTGGAAAAACTGTTTCCTCCGGCATTCTTTAACTCCATGGAGCACTTGCCTGTACACTTGCCACATGAAGCATATATTGGGGGTCCCGTTCAATACAGATGGATGTATCCATTCGAACGGTGAGTTATTGTAATCGTTTATACCCCTTTACTCATTTCTTCTGAATTGTGATTTACAATCCACATGTATTCTTTACCCACAGGTACCTTAACCACTTGAAACGTAAAGTGGGGAACAAGGCAAGGGTTGAAGGATCTATATGCAATGCATACCTGGCTGAGGAGATATCCAATTTCTGCTCACAGTATTTTCAATCTGAGGTTGATACCAAGTCGAGGGATTTGGGTAGAAATGCATATCATGCTGTTGAAAGCCAACATGGTGTCGATGTCCCTGAATTGTTTAGGGAGGATTGTGGTCGACCTGCATCGAGTGGTAGTAAACGTTGGTTGACAGACAAGGAGTATCTCCGACTCCATCTGTATGTCCTTGCAAATTGTGGCATACTAAGTGAGTACGAAAGGTAATTTTCTTACTTTAACTGTGTTAGATTACAAAAAAAATACTAAGCGACTAACATCGAATTTGCGCACTATAATAGGCAATTTGAGGATCACATAGTAGACTCAAATCCCCAAATAAAGAGAGATGATGTCTGGATCAAATGCGAATCCCAATACCCAGGATGGTTAAGGAAACAAGTGAGGAATTTCAACCCCCTAATACCCCAACTTTATTTTATAATTACGTAAAATCATTTTACTATCTGACTCACCAATGCAAATGTAGGTTCTTCAGACACAGTCTGCCGATGACGTCACACGAGCTCTTGCGATGGGACCCTCCACAGAAGTCACAACTTGGAATCAATTCTACGTCAATGGGTACAATTTCCACACACAAAGCTATGGAAGGAACAAGTCAACCATGAATTATGGGGTCTGTGTTGAGAGTCAAGGAGGGGGTGACTACTTCGGCACTTTGGAAGAGGTGTTACAATTGTCTTACCACGGGAGTGATGCAGATTACAAGACGGTATTATTCAACTATCGTTGGTTTGATTGTGACAAGGGCATGAACATCCATGAGAAATATAGACTTGTAGAGGTCAATCACTCTAGGACACTCTCGTGGTATGACCCCTTCATTGTCTCCTACCAAGCCAGCCAGGTTTATTATGCACCTTATCCTAGCCTTAAGAGAGACAAATTGCAGTGGTGGGCTGTGTTCAAGACCAAAGCTAGGTCAGAGGTTGATGCACCGGTGGACTCGGATGTTCTACAAGAGGCAACATCCCTTGTTCCTGTAGGTTTATGTTCTCCAGACGAGATCCCAGACTACGAGGTTATACAGGGTGATGATGACGAATATGAGGAGGTCATTCCGAGTCTAGATGAAGACGACGATGACGGTGGACAGGAGCTTAACGATGATGAAATCGATGACATGGTTGATGATGATGACGAGGACGTTGATGACATCGGTTTGTTTCATTAGGATGTAATAATTGTAGCAATTTATTGTAATTTGAAACCAAAAACCAAATTCTTGTAAAAATTGTAATTTATTAACGGTGATTGTTTAGTTATGTTATTCATTATATTTGTGTTTGTGATTGGGGTTTGTTTTCCTAAGTCATTGTATTTCTTTTGATTTACTAACAACTTTATGCAGGAAAATGTCATCAAAACGGCCTGGTGGTGCTAAGAAGAAATCTGGAGCGCAGAGTCAGGGCGAGCAACCCCAGCCCACCATTATTGGTCCTGGTGAACTTCGTCGGCGTCAGTCGTCTATGACACCGCCGTCGATTTCACCTTCCTTATCTCTGGACCACGGGGCTGCGCGTCAGCTCCAGTTTGATGCTCCATCTGCTCAGTTTCCTCCGTTTACGCGGCCTCCTCCAGTTCGGCCGCAGTTTATGCCGACACCGCGTATGCCTCAGTATGAGCCGTCTCCTTCTGGTGCTGCTGCTGAGGCTACTCCGTCTCCTCAGTTGGAGCCATCTCCTTCTGGTGCTGCTGCTGAGGCTACTCCGTCTTCTCAGCCTTCTGGTGACGATGATGGTGGCGACGTTGATCCGGACGTAGCTTCGACGTCCACATTAGACCCTGATGGCCTATGGTGAGTTTTTGTTTTATTTTTTAATGTTTTAATAATTGAAATTAAGTTGTATTCATATGTTGTTTATTTAATCTTACTTTGTTTCGTGTGCAAGGTTTGACACGAGCAGTGTTGTTCGATCCATATCACACGTGATAAAGTCCTACTTCCGTGAGCCTTGGAAGAACTACACCGAGGTGGATCAGGCAACCAAGGCACATTGGTGGAACATGTGGAAGGTGATAAAGACAAACTCTGTAATAAATAGTGTTTTTTTATATATAATTTCTAACAATAACATAATTCATTGGATTTTGTCGAATGCAGAAACAGTATCATTGGAGGCCTGAGCTCGAGGGCACAGTACGAGATGCTTATGAGAGCAAGGCTGGAAGACGCCTGAAAGACATCTTCAACGATGTGGTTCACAAGCGGAAAGATCGACCTAGCTGGCTCGGTGAGTATTGGATAGTCATTTCTAAAATTTGCTAAAATATCAATACTGCCCATCAAGTGTTAAGTTTGATTGTTTTTCATGACAGGTGATGAGATATACAGCGCAATGAAGGATAGACTTACTGACGAGAAGTCTAAGGAGAGGTCAGCTCGGGCGAAGGTAAACAGGAGAGCTGGCAACGCTAGTGGCGCCGCCCCGGCCTCTCATTGCCCTGGATCTGTGTCGGTGATTCAGCGAGCCAAGAAATTGGCTAAGGAGCAAGGAGGGAAGTTCCCTGACGCTGCGGATGTCTTCCTTGACACTCACTTCAAAAGGCAAGAAGGCATGGAACCGCAACCAATTAGCCAGAAGGCCAAGGAAGTGATGGTAATGTTCTTTTCTTTGTTTACTTTGATGTTTAGAGCGGAATTCCGGCTTATAAGCCGATGAGTACGAATAGGATTGTTTTTTATGATTTGCATTTGATGTTTAGAGCGGAATTCCGGCCTATAAGCCGATGAGTACGAATAGGATTGTTTGTTTATTAGTTGCATTTGATGTTTATTGTTTGTCATGATTAATTACTTACCTAAACTGCAAAAAAATACCCCTAACAAGTATAATAGGGTGTTATAGGACGTGTATAAGCTTTGAAATCTAGTAATGGAACGTTACTTGACAAGTTAGGTGCGAAAATGCAAAAAAAAGCTCGAAAATGACCTAAAAAGCCAAGTTTTGACCTAAACTGGTGGTGGGGCCCTATAATCAGCATAATCAACCCCTAACAAGTATAATAGGGTGTTATAGGACGTGTATAAGCTTTGAAATCTAGTAATGGAACGTTACTTGACAAGTTAGGTGCGAAAATGCAAAAAAAAGCTCGAAAATGACCTAAAAAGCCAAGTTTTGACCTAAACTGGTGGTGGGGCCCTATAATCAGCATAATCAACCCCTAACAAGTATAATAGGGTGTTATAGGACGTGTATAAGCTTTGAAATCTAGTAATGGAACGTTACTTGACAAGTTAGGTGCGAAAATGCAAAAAAAAGCTCGAAAATGACCTAAAAAGCCAAGTTTTGACCTAAACTGGTGGTGGGGCCCTATAATCAACATAATCAACCCCTTGAAAGTATAATAGTGTGTTATAGGACGTGTATAAGCTTTGAAATCTAGTAATGGAACGTTACTTGACAAGTTAGGTGCGAAAATGCAAAAAAAAGCTCGAAAATGACCTAAAAAGCCAAGTTTTGACCTAAAATGGTGGTGGGGCCCTATAATCAACATAATCAACCCCTTGAAAGTATAATAGGGTGTTATAGGACGTGTATAAGCTTTGAAATCTAGTAATGGAACTAACTCCATAATTTGCAGGATCAATATAACCAGAACCTTTCCCAGTCTCAGGCTAGTGGTTCAGAGACGGACGCCAACCAGATCTTCTTTGATACGGTTGGTGGCTTCAGGAAGGGAGAGGTTCTAGGGTTCGGCAGGGAGGGCGCTTCTCTCTATTACGAGAGAACCTCGCGGAGGCGGCACGTCGGATCTTCCTATTCTCCATCGGTTTCCGCTCAATTACAACAGATGTCCCAGCGTTTGGAGGAGTCCGAGCACGCTAGGGTAGAGATGGAGCGCGCTAGGGTAGAGATGGAGCAGAGAGACAAGGAGCGGGAGGAGAGAGAAAAGGAGCGGGAGGAGAGAGAAAAGGAGCGGGAGGAGAGAGAACAGAAGCGGGAGGAGTACCTCGCCCAGTTGAAGGCGCAGATGGACGCCTTCGCGAGGAGATTCGGCGATCCTTCCTTCACTCACCGAGGCCCTCCTGATGATCCGACAGACGGTTCCGGCGCTTCTGGAGCCTTCGTAGCATAGTTGTATTATATTGTTATATTACTATTATTGGATTATTAATATAAAATGCAATTTTGAAATTTTGAATTTGTTTAATTTTAATTTATTTTTATATTTTAATTTTAATTTGTTTTTGCCCTATTTTTTTAAGGTATTTAAAAAAAAAAAAAAAAAACCAAATTACCGACCGCTCAACGGTCGGTAAATCAGTGTTCAAAATAAAGAAATGGCGCCAAAAAAGGCGGGAAAAAGTTACTTCCCGACCGCGTAACGGTCGGTAAATAACTTTTTCCCACCAAAAAAAATGGAGGGAAGAGGCGCGTACCGACCGCCTTCACGGTCGGTATTACCGACCGCCTGTCTACACGGTCGGTAATACCGACCGTTTAGCCGGTCGGTACGCGCCTCTTCCCTCCATTTTTGACCAACTGTGTAAACGGTCGGTAGACGGTCGGTAATTTGTTGCCGACCGTTTCGACGGTCGGTAAAATATTTTACCGACTACTATTTCAGCGACCAATTTTTACCGACTACAAACGGTCGGTAAATCCAATTACCGACCACTAACGGTCGGTAACTGGCGGTCGGCCGAGTCCAATTTTGTTGTTGTGCAACACAATTATTATATGCTTCGCATAACATCCCATACAAAAAGTTTACTAAAACCAAAAACAATACAACAACGAATAGCATTAAAGAATATTTCGATGTATAAAATTTAACCTAAAACTCTAAAAAAAAATAAGCATAAAATTGAAAAACCTAAATTCTAAACAAAAGACAAATAAAATTCAACCTAAAACTCTAAATAAAATAAGCATAAAATTCACAAATCTAAACAAATTAAGCATAAAATTCAACCTAAAACTCTAAAAAAAACCAACATAAAATTCAACCTAAAATTCTAAACAAACTAATCATAAAATTATGTCTAAAACTCAAAATAAAGTAAACATAAAATTCAACATAAAAATTTAAACAAAGTAATAATAAAATTAAACATAAAACTCTAAACAAACTAAGCATAAAATTCAACATAAAACTCAAACCATGTTAAGCATAAAATTCAACATAAAATTGGACAATTTACCTTCAAAATGGGCGGCTAGGCTTTGCCTTCAACTTATTTCACTAAAATGCAACTTCAAATCAAACAATTTCAACCTTAAAGCATGGAATTTAAAATTAGAGTTAACATTTACATAAAACAAAGAAAGATAAGCAAAGACAGAGTTAGGGTTTCAACCTAGAGAAGCAGCATGTCACGGCGATGCGGCGGCGTCGAAGATTTCGAGGGCAGCACGGCACGGCAGCGTCGACGGGGTGAGGCGGCGTCCAAGCACGGTGGTCGACAAATTCGCACGAGTGAAAGAGAGTTAGGGTTTCGTACTGTTTTCGTGTATTTGGGAAAGAAGAGTGAAAGAAGTGTGAAGTCTCGTCTGAAGAAAAGGGGGAAAATTAGTCGACATTTTAACATCCGCCCACAGACGGATGTTACCTTTCATAAGGCGGACGTTAACATTCGACCTATATTTTAAAAATCCCACCTTTTTAACGTCCGGCAAAAAACGAACGTTAGCTCATAAAAGGCGGATGCTAAATCAAATTTTCAATTATATACATTGTAAATCCTAAGTCGTCTGTAAAGGAGGACGTTACAAAAAAAAAGCGGACGTTAAATTAAATTTAACGTCCGCTTTGTGGGCGAACGTTAAAAGGCAGACGGCAGAATCACGGAATGTTGTAATGTCTTTAGCTGATTGCATGACTTAATCCCTGTAATATAAGCCAAGGGGGAGTCATGTTGTCCCCCCTCGAAATGTCTAAACTACCCTTTATTTGTGATTTATATGTATGAAAAAATTGTAGTTATGTGATGACTCGTTGGATTCGTCTTGACGTGCAGTTTTTAGTATCTACTCCCTCTTTCCCTTTTTGTTTATCACATTCATTTTTTCTCACCCCCGAGGCGCATCTTTAAATGCAAATATCTTTAGATACGTGTAATAAAAAAATTTATAAATATTACATATTAAAAAAGTGCACATTGAGATGAATCAAACAAGATCTCATTTGACTATATTTTCCCTTTTATGTAAATCACTAGAGAGATCAAAGTAAAAAGAGTCAAATAAAGTACAGAACGTGTAATCTTTACAAATATATAATTAAATATATTATTGCTTAAAATTTTGTCACGCAAATAGCTATACCAAATTGTTAGTTGGTGATTTGATAAAATTGCATACGATGGAACCGGATAATAAGATGTTGCATGTTGTAGTAGTTTGGCGATATGCTACTCGATCCATATATTTCTCATGGTAAGAGATTAAATCTGATTTCACCATCTTTGATTGAGGGATTTCTCATTTTATTCTTGATTGCAAATATATGTTGTTCAATATAACCCATTACCAGCTAATGAGCCGATAGCTTCTTTATCAGATAATAAAAATGGTGGAAACTATGCTAATTTTCTATAATAAACACAAGGTATTATTGCATGTTTTAGAACCTTAAATTACTCACTAAAAAGAATCAGCCAAGACATCACATATTTATGTTTTAGCGTAACTATTTGCTTTGCTTATGGATGATAAATTAATAATAATAATAATAATAATAATAGTATTAAAAGGACAAAGATTGACATAAAACAAAGATATTAAGAAATACCGATGACTAATTTGAGGATTCACATTATTAATTACAGTAGATATTTTGTATGGATAGAAAATTTGATAAAAATAAGCCAAATTTTGGCTGGTCTTCCATAAATAAGTTAAACTTTTGAAATTCCAAAAATAAGCTAACATTTGCATCATGTCAGCCAAATTTGGGTTAGAAAATATTATTTACCCACACCAATGAACCGTTAAATCCAAAAAAAGGATATCCATGAAGCATAACGAAGACATGTGACGATAGAGGTCGATTTCAGTGGGCCGAGGTGGCGGTAAATAAAATTATCTAACCTAAATTTAGCTGACATGGTACAAAGTTTGGCTTATCTATGAAATTTCAAAAATTTAGCTTATTTATGAAAGACCAACCAAAGTTTGACTTATTTTTGTCAAATTTTCCTATTATATATATCGTCAATTCGTCATACGTCATTGCTATTTGCTAGGTCATTGTCAACGACGACTCACTGATATCTTGACAGATTATTGAATAATTCCATTTCGACGATCCAAGAATGAATGTATATATAATTGTATATAATTATTCTTTCAAAAAAAGAGAGAAGGTCTATAATTACATAAAAGTGAACAGCCAAACAGGGTCGTACCGGAAATATTTGGGGCCCTGTTCTAGAAAATTAAACTAGGCCCTTGATATTTTAGTAAATGCGATAATTCAATATTATATTGACAACACATGTATATATCTCAAAGTTTTTTATATAGATAATAGTATATTTATCTAGAAATATAACAATAATACAGAATGATTTTAGAAAAATATTTAAAAATTAGGCCCTTTGGAAAATGGGGCCCTGTACAGAGGGTTTTCTTGCACACCTACCCGACACGGCCCTGCAGCCAAACCTAGCTCAGCTTTCTCTTCAACTTTTTTTTTATCAGATTTCAGAACTTATATTATCAAGTTTGAATAGATCAGGTTTAATAAGTTATAATCAAGGCATGTTTAATAGGTTAGATCAAGTCAGATCAGGTTAGGTCAAATAAGTTGAAGAGAACGCACCCTTAGTAGTTAGTATGACATGCGTTTTGACAATTTTATCGCTACGAGCACCGCCCCAAAAGTAAATATCGTCGTAAAAAAAGAGTGGGGCGGTTAAATAATTGCCTCCTGACCTACACATGGGTGCCTAAACAAACCCCTTGACCAGTTGACCTATGCACCCTATCCTAGTTCAGGGTGTGGTTTAGCTAGCCATTTAGGCACCCCAAGCAACCTAGGTTAGGGGTGATTTTTTTATGTGCCCCACTCATTTAATGACGTTATTTGACGTTGCTCGTGATGAGTTTGACATTTTTCAATATGCTTAAGGTGGTCGTCGGATAAATCCAATAAATTTTAAGTGTTCAGTTAGTCCAAGTTAGTGAAAGAGATGAAAAATAAAGACTAAAAGCAAAAGGAAAAATTGCCATGAATAAGCCAACCTTTGGGCGATTTTCCACAATTAAGCCAACCTTTTGAAAATCCAGAAATAAGCTAACATTGTTATCATTTAAGTCAAAAATAAGTTAAACGATTATTTAATCTATTAGTTATCTGTTGTTTCAAGTTACTGTCATCATTTAAAGCAAAAAATAGGTTGAATGATTGTAAAATACTGATAAAAAACAATAGAAAATAACATGTTAAATTCATTTGACCTATTTTTGGCTAATTAAATGATAACAAGGTTAGCTTAATTCTGGATTTTCAAAAGATTGGCTTATTTGTGGAAGATCACCCAAGGTTGACTTATTCTTGACAATTTTTCAAAGAAAAATTATCAAAACAGAGACAATACTAAGTAAAACACTAGTTAGATTTAACAATACCTTACATAAAACTTAAAAGCATGTTTCCTAATCTTACTTGTAGACTTGTAGTTGTCTACATACCTATTTGGTCCATAAAATAAGGCTTCTGGTCATGTACTTAAAAGCAACCATATATGATATATCAATGATTCCATGAAAATTGTACAACGTAAAATAGGGAAAAAAAGGAATTCAAAATGTGAGTTACGTTGCATGTTTACAACTTTACAATAAATAATAAAGCTGTTTAATTTATTAATTAGTTTCCAATTGATTATTGTACAAATTAAATTAGCTGGCGAATACTATTCTACATTTCTACACTATATATAAATATATTATTCATTGTATGTTGTAAAAAATACTCATTTGCCACCTCAATAAATCCTGGCTAATATTAGTTGTTGCAAAATTCCAGTAATATTAAGGTGGTGGTATGGACTTCATATAATATAATTTGGGACTTTATCTAATTGACAACAATCATATTTTCCAACCATACAATTAGCTAGCTAGGGATAACATGAATGATCACTCATGAATTTATAGAGCTTATGATATAGTTATCATTCAGAAACAAAAATTCTTTTCACCAGATTACTTTTCATCATTTCCCTTACAACCCATACCAAACACATGGTAATGATATTGTTTTGTATGTGTGATTACTTTTCCTATACTAATATTTTGATATACCAAACATCCCTCTAATATATAACGTTTTACATACGCTCTTAAATTTGGACTAGAAAAAAAAAATGAATGAGACCTGTAACGACCCAGATTTATCGGTATTTCTGTCGCCGATTTATATGTTATTTATGTGATTTTATGTATGGTCCAAAATTTATTTTGGACTATTTATTTTATTTTATGTGAATAATTTAGATTATTTCTATTTTTGGTTGTTTATTATTTACTTTATTGTTATTTAATTAATTAGAATTTTATTTATTTAATTTTCTAATTAATTAATTAAGTTTTGGGCCAAGTGCGAATTTGATCATGATTAGTCATGAATTAGTGCAAATGGCCCAAGTGCTAATTAGGCCCATTTTCCTTAAGCCAACCGGCCCTCTCTCTCTTGTGAGGCTTGGTTTGCCACTTGCTATATGTTCACACCTTAGCCACTTCTATAAATAGAGGGGTTACTAAGGCTTTTGAACCCATTTGCCATCATTTGCATCCTTGCTTATCACTTAGCCACAATTAAAAAGTCAAACATTCTCCCTAGCCATAATAGTCACACGCCATTTTTGATGATTGAACACCCTACCATTGTTCATCATCCAAACTCTTCCAAAACTTAAAGATTGAATTACTATTGGTCTTTAAGTACATTTTAACACCATAATCTCAATAATTTCCAAGTAGGATTTCTAGTTCGGGTTTGGATTTTTGGGGTTGATCGTTTGGGTGTGGTTCGTGTAAAAGGGCCGTGTGGTTCGAGTGTGGTGCCGTGTTGAAGACGGTGGTTCGTGGTGGTGGTTCGTGCAGCCGTGTGGTGGCCGTGCAGCGGGCAGCCGTGCCAGTCGAGTGGTGCCGTGTGCAAGAACCGTGGTGGTGTTCGTGCAAGATCGTGTCGTGCGTGTGGTGCGTGTGGTGCATGGTTAGCCGTGTACTTTAGGTTTTCCGGGCAGCAACTTTTGTTGTCGTTTTTGCTTAATCTTCAATAAGGTAACATACTTTCTCAATCTAATTGGTATACTATGATTCATGATATAGATTACGTGATTAGATTAGACCGTTTTGATGTTTTGTAACCATGTTCATGTGTGATTATAATCTGATTTTGGGTGATGAATTATGATGATTTTTACTTGATTATATGAATTTTCATGATTGATTACGTTAGTGTTATGTTTGACGTGGTTTATGTTCAAGTTTTATGAAGATTTGATGATGGGAAGTTGATGATTTGTATTGTTGAGATTGTTGATTTATGCGTGTAGTATGATGGGTTTGGGATGAGTTGTTGAATCTTGAATGGGTTCTTGGTTGAAGTTCTTGAATCTTGATGAGTTCTTGATTGAAGATCTTGAATCTTGGATGAGTTCTTTGAGTTCTTTATGAGTTCTTGGTCGAGTCTTGAAAGGTTAAAGAAAGTTAGTTTTAAATAAAGAAAGGTTAAAGATAAGTTAAAGAAGGTTATAAGAGGTTCTAAGTTTGTTGGTTTACATGTTATTTATTGAGTCAAGGCGTAAGATGCAACTCAAGAATTAACTAAGAATATAAACTTCGGTTTAAAGTAAAAGATTAGCTTGATTTCGCTACTAGACGCCTAGAACTTAGAGTAAGATTCTATGTTTTTGGGTTAAGACGTTGCCCCTATCTTATCCACGGTATTGGGATAGTAGGAGGTCTTACTATGTCGTCTTCGGACATGGATTTCCAGTAAGATTGGTTTCATAGGGTTGGGAGTAAGATTTTCAATCCCAGCATAGTAGAAAGTTTGATCGCGTAAGATGTGGTCGTACGTGCATAGTCCGGTCTAGTATGTGAATGATTGCGCCAGAGTTAAGATTTGTTAATCATTGGTTAAGTTGGTCGAGTCAGCATGATTACTTGTTTTATGATAGATGGTGGCATGGTACGATGGTTCGCATGTTATGATGTATGATGTATGTTTGATTTGATCGTTTGATTTGTGCTATGTTCTGGTGTATCCCCGTTAGGGTGGGACAGTTATGTTACTCGCCACTGACGGTGGACTGTTGTTGTTTTTCAGGTATCTCTGATGATGAGGTCCTTGCTTAGCTTTGGGTTGGGCGAGTGCCGTTATTACATAGACTTTATGTTATTGTTTTACGATGTTTTCTAGTATTGAACTATAGTAGTAGTGTAACGACCCGACTTTTTAGCTTGTCGATTTACGAAGGGAAATCGACATTCGGATCATTACTTAATCTTAATAAACAATAAATTATCAATATAAATGAAAGGATGATCTTTTATTAATATAACTACTAAAATCCATAATAAATCACTAATTGTTATTACATCCAAAAGTCTAGAAATACTGTCCCAACACGCTGGGAACATATCATAAACTAATAAAAGTTAAATTGTTCTGGAAAATACTAGAAACTTAAGAATAAGGCCTAAACACTCAAGCCCATCCGGCGAAGCCCGCTCTAATCTGCTGCAACATCACCTGAAACTGAGGGGGGGGGGTCCACCGTCAGTGGCGAGTAACTAGGCTGTCCCATTTAATCGAGGGACCACCAAACACATAATAGCATAGAAATTATCATAAAAACTGTAAAGAACTCAATACATGCTTTACACATAAACATACAAAAATCCGTATAAACGTACGTATAAAAATACGTATAAAAGTACGTATAAACGTACGTATAGATGTACGTATAAAAATACGTATAAATACACCTGTAGAGATACGGTTAGAATACGTATAATCTTCGTATAAAATACGTACAAATAACCCTGCAGATACGGTTAGAATACATACAAAATACGTACATCATCCGCATATTTATACTCATACAGGTTCGTATAATTTCAGAAATACACAGCGGAAGACTTATAATATACTTCTTAAATTATCCCAATCCTTAACTTATACTTAGCCCTTCTTAAATTATATCATTAATAAATCATAATCATATCTTTTCATCATAATTCATATCTTGTCATAATCATAATTCATTCCTTGTCATAATCATATCTTATCATATTCTTAACATATCATATCATATACGATCATAACTTATCTTATCATCTTTGAAATCATCTTAATCTTCATCTTATGATTTCATCTTAACATATCAATCGTATAATCATAATATAACATATTTGTTGGACCGGTCACTATAACTCGTTATGGATCTCGTGTTTCACCATAACTTCCTAGAACGTGCCGGGAGGAGCTCGTGTACTCAACCCGTAGTGGATCCCGTGTTTCACCACTAAGCCTAAGCTATGGCCATAACTCCTAGTAGCGGCTCGTGTACCACTACCAGACGACTACATGTTCTAAGATTCAAAACTACTCGGGGGAACTCGTGTGTTCGTCCCATTGAGCAGTGGCTTTGACTTAACCCACTAACGACTCGTGTATCATCAGGTGGGCGTCCGTATTGTATCTTATATCTTCATTTAATTTAATCATATCATATATTAGGATAATACTAGGTGACCGTAATAGGAAATGAAATGTTCGGAGTCCCAGGAAAGAGAGGTGCGGCACGTATATTGGCCACCTTAAATACCAAGTCTTTCCTAGCCAGAGACCGAGACATAACATGTATAGCTATTACTCTGTTTCCTTTCTTATCCCTAATAATATCTTATGCAACTTATATTCTTATAATATATACTATTCCTTAAATATTCATATACTTATAACCCTATCCTTTCGGATACTAACCTTAACATTATATAACAATTTCATACCATTATTCAATGTATAATTATATTGTTATACTAATACCATTCGGCCCTTTTAAGTTAATGTTAGTATAATGTTCCTTTAAATCCCTACACTTTACAACTTATTCCCAATAATTATTTTGACCGTAACCTTTATTATTATATTATCCCTAAAATAATAATAAGTCAAAATTGATTAAATGAGATTAATCCCACACGGCATTTTCACATATTAACCATTAACTAATCAAATTCTTAATTTAATTTAATTAGTCAAATTAATTACTAAGATTACCCAAATTATGACTAAAATTCTGTTTCCTTCTTTCTTAATCACACTCGACATTTATACAAATTTTACCAGAAATTATGCAATTAAATTGTATAAATTCAATTGACAACAAATAACTATTTTAAATAAACAATTGTCATAAAATTCATACTTAACATTATTTATCATGGTTGAAACCAAGAATCAAGATTTGAATTAATCATGCTTTAACTCATTTCATACCCTCGACATACATAAATCAAGAAGACAAAAACAATACTTTTAATCTCTTTAATCTTTAGCTCACTCGGGAAAATCCCGAGAGTAGGTAGATTTACATACATGATATTAATTTAATTAATTAAATAAATCATAATCATGCTTAAAATAATCAAGAAACATTGCGAAAATTCATTACAAAATTATCATCACACTCGACAATTGTGGGAGAAATCAAGAACAAAAATCTAAAAATTATTCATGCAAATTTCGAGTGCAAAAATAACTGGATCAGAATTTATCATGCAATTAGATTAGTCATACAATCACGGTTAATGCATAACATTCAAGAAAATACAAGAATCAATTCATAATAGCATCCTTATTCACTCGAAAATCCTCAAACAAAAAAATCAGAATTTATCATGCCAATAATTCGAATACATGCTTAAATTTCATGATTTAAATTACAATAATTCTAATAATTAAATCATGGAATAACATACAATTAAATCAAGAAAAACATGAAAAACACATCTAAATTCATCATCATATCATTCGACAATTTTGGCATAAAACAAGATTAAACCCTACAATTTTCATGACTTTAATTCCCAATTAACTATGTGAAAAGCTACCCATAAATTAAATAAGAAAGCTTAGTTACCTTAATTCGCTATAAAAATTCCAAAGGAAATTCACCAAAGGTGATGAATTTAGCACGGTTCTTTGAGAGGAAAGGAAAGGAAGAAAGTTGTAATTTTTTTTTAGGGTTTTAACTCAAAATAGCAATTAGGACCCAAAAAAGAGAAGGGGTCCTATATAAAGAAAACAACAACAATAACCAAACCCTAAGCCAAGCCCTTGGGGGCTGCCGTGAACATAGAGAAAGAGGGGGAAGAAGTTTGTTGGTCAACAACAAACATTTGACAAAGTAATTAGTAATAATTTAAATTAATTAAATTAATTAATTCAAATATTATCTAATAATCAATTAAATAAACCAACCCAAAAATTGGCCCAAGTACCTAAGAAAAACCGGCCACCACTAAAAATAAAGAAATAAATTGGGTCTTTGGCCCAATTGAGAATTCAAGATGAAGCTGCCAGTTTAAAAGATGAGGCTTCAAAGCTGCCGGTTTGGTCTTCATAAACCGCCGGTCTTGGACCTTGCAAGCTGCCAGTTCTATACCGCCGGTTTGGTCTTCATAAACCGCCGGTCTTGGACCTTGCAAGCTGCCAGTTCTATACCGCCGGTCTTGGACTTCACAAGCTGCCGGTTCCATACCGCCGGTCTTGAACTTCACAAGCTGCCGGTTATGAGACAATATTCTAGGGAAATCACATTAATAACCGCGAAATTTTCTGGCCCAAAATTCCGGGTTATTACAAGTAGTACTTGTATAGCTTTCTATAACTCTAACATGTATTTGGAGTTTACATTTGATAGTAGTAGTTGTATGACATTTGGGATGAGATATGTACAATTGTGTGGGTGTTGTACTTTTGGTTTAGTAAAAATATACTTTTGAGGTTTTGTTTTTATTTTTAAGTATTTTAGTTTGTTAGATCTGATTATTCGACTCGTCGATTTCTTCCGCGTCGGTTTAAGCGAGTCGGGTCGTCACAAGACCAGCCGATTTTATATGATTCTACATGTTTCAATAGTTAAGTTGAAAATGCAATTTGAATTGAAATAACGTCAAAAAAATATTTGGAATTGTTTTTATCAGTTAAATCAAATTGCGATTAGAAAATCAATAATTATTATTATTTAGAAAATCGGTCACAATTAGAATTACTTTTATTTTCAATTATAATTCAGATTTTTTTTTGTTTATATCCCTAATGCGCAAATATATGAAGATTATGAAGTCTAGTCTAAATATAGTCACTATGGATGGCTTATGAATCTATGTTTAGATTATTACCGCACTAATTGATAGTTTCTAATTAAATGGTATTTTAACAAAAAATTGATCTCCCCTTAAATTTTTTTTTCTTGATTTTGTTTCGTATTTTTTTTTTACTATCATCTTATTACATTAATTCAAAATTGAATTTTTTTTTTAAAAAAATGAGTAATGATAATAATAACACAAATTGGCGTAATGAAATTTGTTATTCAGAAATAGTAGATCCAAGACATTTATGGGGATTAAATGTTCCACCTCTAAAAAATCCAGTTCCACAACTTGTAATACAAATTGCATTGGCTGTTGCGGTCAATCATGGCTTTCTTCTTGTCTTTCAACATCTTGGTCAACCTCGATTTGTCTCAAATTTGTTGGTAAGAGATTTTTTTTTAAAACATTTAGATTAAATTATTTGAAAAAATTGAAAATTAGGAGCATCAATATGATTTTAATGTTAGGGATATTGATGTATGATTAACATTAAAAAAAAAAAAGATTAGAATATTTTCTTTTTAGGGTTTTAATTTCGTCAATTCAATGTCATGCATAGTTTGTTTGTTTGTTATTTTTCTTAAACTTCAATTCACAAATTGGGTTTCGCTTTAAATTCTATGGATGGTTACATATGTTCATTATAAATTTAAAGGCCATGGAAAAATAGAAATTTGCCAATTAAAAAGAAATGTAAGTGCAACATTGTGCAAAATTATATATCATTCATCATATGATCGTTCATTTTACTTGGGTATAAGTTACTCTTCCATGCTATCATTTTTGTGTGTAAATAAACTTGTAAAAAAAAAAAAGAATTTTCTACATGGTACCATTGTGAAATTGGCTTTTCCACACGTTACTATTATTAACATTTTCATTCTACATGGTACCACTATAAAGCCAATTTGTATATTAGTGTAGCATTGTTGTTAGTAAGTTGTTAGTATTTTAATTATGGAGTTAGATTTGCATTAAAAAAGATTAAATAAAATAAAACAGAATTAAAAAAACAACGAAGCAAGGTTGGCCCGTGTTGCCGCTCTGTTTTGGTTATTTTATAGCCTTATATGGGATTAAATAATGTGATTGTTAATGGCTAGAACAATGAAGCAGGGTTGGCCCTTGCTGTCACCCTTCTGCCGCTGCTAGGTTGTTTTTGTGCGCCACCCGTTGCTGCCATGTTGCTGTTGCAGGTGTATGGAAATGGTTGATGTTGTGGTGTAGTTGTTGTTGTCGAAGTGGTGTTGCTGCTGCCAAGTGGTGTCATTTGCTTATGTTTGTCACTTGCTGCAGTGGTGCAGGTGCTGCAACAGGGGGTTATTTATTTATTTTTATTCTATTTTATTTATTTAATTTTTTTAATGCAAATCTAACCCCATAATTAAAATACTAACAGTCCACTAACAGCAATGCTACACTAATATACAAATTGGCTTTATAGTGGTACCATGTAGAATGAAAATGTTAATAATGGTACCATGTGGAAAAACCAATTTCACAATAGTACCATGTAGAAAATCTCAAAAAAAAAAAAAAAGATTGACCTGAAATAATATGAATAATAACCTATTAACCTATATGACATTTTATTAAAGCATTCAATATTGGTTTCTTATAATTTAAGTTGACAACAATTTTGAAAATGACATAAACAAATGTATGCATATTTTATCAAAAACCAAATAGTTAAAATTGGCATAGTGTTTGCTAATCACTTAAGTTTAGTTTGCACCAATTTGCTTAAATATATAGCTACATTTATGGTCTTCAACTTAATTAATTAGATATATACTCACACACAATCAATGTCTTTGATGTTCAATAAGAAAGGACGAATATAGAAATGTGAAATATCATTTAATATGTCTATATGTACTACACATTGCTTGTATTTTTAATGAAGACTAGTGTTTTTTTACGGATGATAATTACGGATTTTGTTGTGACAGACAGCCTTGGTACTTAGCCCAGCAACTTTGAGTAAAATCCATCATAAAGTTGGAGAAATATTATTGCCAACAAAATCTATGACCATCCTAGAGGCAATTGCAAATTTAGGGCTTGTTTATGCTACATTCATCCAAGGATTACAAGCAAATGACATTCCACTTTCACAAACTAAACCCAAAATGTTATTCCACTCTATATTTGCATTCATATGCCCTTTCATTGTTGGATATACCCTATATTATTTTCTCATCCAAAGCTTCACCAAACAAGACTCATCAACAAGATCAAACAATGCCATTGACATAACAAGCATGTATTGGGGTACTATCATAACATCAACAGGGTTCACAAGCATGGCACCAATTTTATCCAAGCTTAAGTTATTGTGCACAAACATTGGAAAACAAGCACTATTTATAGGCTTATTCAATGACTTTTGGACTTGGGTTCTAATCAATATCATGTTGGGAATTTCTACAACAACTCCAAACAACAAAATTAATTTCTTATCCACACTTTTCATCTTACTTTTTATGGCCTTGTACATGATTTTTTGTTGTGCCCTAATCAAACCCACAATTTCAAAGATGATCAACCTCACCAATTTGCCTGAAGGTCATGAAAATTATAGCAATTTCGCCGCGCAATTGCTTCTATTTTTGGTCTTGGCAAGTGGGTTTCTTACAGATTACCTTGGCTCTCACTTCATTTTTGGTGCATACATTCTAGGGAGATGTGTTCCTCCTGGATTTCTAGCAGAAACTATGATTGAGAAAATGGAAGAATGTGTTGATGCTGTTTTAATGCCTCTTTATTTTATGGTAATTGGTACCAAACTAGACATTTCCATACTCATTCAAGACTACAAATACAATTGTTGGGTCATACCTTTGGCAATTTCTACTAAGCTTTTATGCACTCTTATAAGTGGACTCTTCTGCAATGTAGCTCTTGGTGATAGTTTGCCTCTTGGAGTTTTGTTAAGTGCTAAAGGCCTCCTTCCATTGGTTCTCCTTAATATTGGACATGAAAGAGGGGTATGTAAATATAATTATAATTTTATTTTTTAAAATTTTTGTAAGGAGTTACGTTCCAGTGTTACATAATTCCCTGAAATGCATGCGAATTTCGATCCGAAAAAAGTGAACTATGGTCAGTTTTGGGCTATTTTTGGCCCAATTCATTTTGAGTAAACCGCGAACTATAAAAGTGAACTAAAAAATGAATTATGTAACAGTACTACGTTCTTCCTTCATCCGCTTCAAAATAAAGATGACATTGAGACATGTCGTGCCATGTAATTTTTGTATTAAATCACATTGTTCTTGAAGATGGCCTGATCCAATGTCATCTTGAATTTTAATAACAAAAATTTGAGACGAATTAAATAGTTTTGTCTCAAATTTGATAATTGAGACATTCATGCTAAATTAAGCATTAAATTTCGTCTCTAATTTTGCTTAGAGATGGAATTTTTCTTATACGTCTCAAATTTGAGATAGTCTTATATATGTCTAATTTAAAATCCGTTACTATATCACTATAAAATTTGTGGTGATGCATGGTGTAAAAACATTCTTTAGTTTTTTTGATATGCTAATGATGCCATGCTTAATTTGAATGTCTTTTTTTCAGCTCCTAACAATTGAATCATTCACCAAGCTATTCCTCATAATCTTATTATCAACAATCATGGTTGGACCTATAATGAGCTGCATAAGCTATAAGAGGATCAGAAAGAGTATGCAACCAAATGAAAAAAGAAACCTACAAGAAGAAGAGTTTTCAGAAACACTTGGATTAATTACATGTATTCATGCCTCAAGGAATATCCCTAGCATCATAAACCTCTTAGAGATATCCAACATTACACCCCAAAACCCTGCCCTAGTACATGTTACACACCTTGTTGAGCTTCTAGGCCATGCCCCCACAATGCTTATCGAACACGGATCACGAAAATCAATCTTTTGGAAAAAACTTATGAGCTCCAAGTTCTTCTTTGATCGAACAAGGGTTCGATCGAACCAAATCATAAAGGCATTTGACGAGTACATGGAAGAAAACAATAATGTCAAAAAAGGGACATTCAAAATTCTAACAGTTGTATCTCCAATTGAAACAATGCATGAGGATATATGTAGTCTAGCAAATGACAAGAAAACAAGCCTAATTATACTCCCATTTCATCAACAACAAGGGGTTGATGGAATGTTTGAGGATGATTTAGGGATTGAATTTGGAGGTGTAAACCAAAGAGTATTGGAAAAAGCTCCTTGCTCTGTTGCCTTGTTTGTGGATCGCGGTCTAAGGATACTATCACCATCTTCGGCATTAGATCTTTCTCTTTGGAGCATTGGAAATCGAGAACATGTTCAAATTGCTATGTTATATGTAGGAGGCTCAGATGATCGCGAAGCATTGACTTATGCTTGGAGGATGGTTATGGGCAAAGAATCATCGGTGAAGCTTACAGTGATTCGATTCTTAGAAGGTGAACATGTTATGGATGTGGATCAGGTTACAGAGTATTTGGATTGGTGTAGTAATAATGGCAACAACAACAATAATAAAGTTATTGATATTAATGCTCTTTATGCACAAAAAGAAAGGGAATTTCAATTTGATAATGAATTTTTAGATGAGTTTCAGCAAAAAACTGGTGGTAATGACTCAATATGTTGCTTGAATTTTGAGGTGAATAATGGGGATGAAATTATTGAATCATTAAGGGAATTGAATCATGAAATTGACTTGTATATAATTGGAAGAGGGCAATCAAGGTTTTCTTTGTTGACATTAGGTTTAGTTGAGTGGAATGAGTGTAAAGAGTTGGGGATAATAGGAAATGTGCTAGTAACATCTGATTTCTCCTCTAATGCATCACTGCTTGTTATTCAGCAAAACAATGTTGTTGGGGACAAATGTAGTCAAGAACAAAATGGTTTCTTTAATTCTTACAATGAACCTTGATTTTGTTTCTTGGATATTATTAAATTACTAAGTATTTATTTGAATACATATACATGCATGCACAAATTGTTCATTAAATTTTCCCTTAAATGCCTAACTAATTAAGGTTAGCTTGCACAAATTGTCTGTTCATCATCAAATACTTCATCCAAATTTCCTGACCCTTTTTAATTTTGCATTCAAACAATTGCTCCCCTTTCCTTATAATATAGAGATAATGAAATATATAGATATTTTAACAAGTGCATTAAAAACTGTTGGGTTGTGGGCCTAATATTTATGCAAAGTCTAGAACGAATCATCCGTGGATGATCATTCTAGAATGATAGTATTATGATTATCATTAATCAACTATAGAAAGTTCTACATAAATCTCCAAGCATCTTCATAACTTCATCCATACTTACCGACATTACTCCACTGCCTCCCTCATATGCATCTCCATATACACATATTACTTATAAAAATATAAGAAAATGATTGCTCAACCTGTTTAAATGTCATGGAACCTTTGAACTGACTCTCCACCCTTTATAATGTTAAAGCTGATTCCACTAGACCATGAATGTTTGGATCCAGTTTACTCATTATAGGCCAATCTTGTTCCTGCAAATATGACCACAATTGTTTTTTTAAAGATCATGTCTTGTTGTAAATAGTAACACATTAATATATATATATTACTATAAAAAGGATAATAATGACCAAAAAATAAATAAATATATATACTGCCTCCGTTTCATAAAAATGGCAACGATTGTTTTTGCACGCATTTTAAGGAAACAATTTGAGGATGTAAACGATTAAATTAATTAGAATATTTTTTATATTAGTAACTTATATTCATATTCTTACTTGTGTTAAAACCATTTTGATTAATTCATTCGTTTATACCCATAAATCTTTTCCTCAAAATGCATGAAAATGACATTGTTGCCATTTTTATGAAACGGAGGGAGTATATAAGGTTAGACGGTATGACGGAATAAATTTTCATTCAAAATTATAACAAATAATTATATAAAGCATAGTTTCAACAAACAAAACTGAATCAATCTGTCTCAACTTAAGTAAATTGAATTAAACTAAATCTTAGATATACTCATAAGGAGCTAAAAGTGAGATTATTCCAAACAGAAAGTACATACACACAAGACCTTTTATTATAATATCAAATGGTTATTATTCAGCTCACTAATGCCACTGAGTTGTTGAACAAATTTGCTGCCATTGCATGATACTTTTGCACCAAACCCAGAAAATTCAATATGGCAACCCAATAACTTCTCTTGGTATTCAAAAAGTTCCTCAAAAGACTTCAAGAGCAAAGGCTTCCACCTCTTCCAAGAATAGCTAGGACATCCCATAGCATTAATCTTAAGCTTCTCCAAAACACAAGCCTTGCTTACCAAATGCTTTAACAATTCCATAGGAGGATTAAAATAGGTTGGCCATATTTCTAGCTCAATAAGCTTAACATTGTTTAACACAAAATCAAATTTCCCCCCTTCACAACATTCATTTTTGACAACCAATTTCAAAACTTCCAACACAGGACAATTGTAAAGCAAATCATTCAAAAATTTTATATCTGTCCAATAACTCAACTTGCAAACAAGCATCGTTAAATTAGTGTAACTTAATCGATCTCTTGTCGTATAGGGTCTGTTAACCGTGTAACCAATCTCAAGACGCCTAACATTAGAAACTGCTTTTGTAACGTCAAGCCAAGTCCCGTGACAACGAACACGGCCCCAATTCAGTACATTTAGCGACGCTTCTAATATATGACTCAATTTTTGCACAAAGTATAGCCTTGATTTGGAGTAACATACGATCTTAAGGTGTTCCAGTAATGGCGCATCGACGACCATTACTGTGTTCATCAATCGAATTGTTGCGGAAAGTCGATTTAAATTGGGACTTGAGAACTGTACAGGCTCGTTGTTGTTTTGCGAGTTGCTGTTTCCGTTGACCGAGTAGGACAAATCTTCCAATGATGGTATTGAGGTGATTAGGTTACCTAACCGATCGACTTGATAAGAAACGACATGGATGTTTAACTTTTTTAGGTTAGGGAGACGAATTGTTTTCGGATCGGACGGTAAATTCCAAGAGAAACAGCCGCCTAATAAGAGCACTTTTAAGGAAATCATCTGGAATATACGAATCGAAGGGGCTACAAAGTAATACGCTCCGCAGATTCCATTAAATTTGGATGATGTGAGTTGGATTTTCTGGATCGAAGTGCCGCAAATTTGATTCAACCACGAGTCTGAAAATGTAGGGAGGTTATCTGATTTTTGATAGAAGATTGGAGGAAGATTGAGAATCAATGATCGAGACAAAGGCGAAACCACCAGATTATTGAAGGTGTTGTTCAATGAGGCCCAGAAAAGAGACGCCGTCTCGAGAGAAACAGGGGCGGAGGAAGGGGAAAAGGTGAGGGATGAAATTAGATGAGGAGAAAGGCGGCGGCGCCAATCGTGGGAGAGAGTTGAAGCGGCGATCACGGTTTCGAATGGAAGTAGCGACAGAATTTCGCCGATAATGGTGTCGGGAAGGTTGCTCAGTCTATCTTCATGATCCTCCATAGCCGCCATGTCCACTCTTCTCTTTTTTGTTTTGCTTTCTACTATGGAGGCCATTTAATTTTACGCTACTCAATACTCCTATGGAACATGCCAACATGTATTGATGTATATATAGTTGTTTGTGAATTGTGAGAGTCATACCCTAGTGGGTTATATTGGGCCGTGTAATCTGTATTAAGTACTCCGTAATAGGTTTAGGTTAAAGGATTTATACCACCTATATGGCTACATTATCATTAAAAAAAATATGAAAAGATAATGATATACGGAAATTTAAATAAATAAATTTACAGTTACGGGTACGAACACAATATGGGTACGGGAAAACGCCCCTGAAAATAATTAAGGATACTGGTACGTGAAAGAATACAATAATAGAATCTATAAATTTCAACGTAATTTCAATATAACACTGAGTTACATATCAAATTTGGTGATGATAATATGGTTATTCACTATATAAATTAGAAAATTTTGACATTAACCACCTAATAAGTGGTAATTGTTGTCAACAACTACCATAATTTTTTTTATTTAATTTAACTACAAAATAAGTTATAAAAAGTTGCAAACCACCTATTTTTAACACTGTTAACTCAAATCACAATTAAATCTTAATTAAACCACTTAAACCTTAATTAAATCATTTAATGCCTTATTTGGATACAAGCATTTCATTTGAAATGATGGATTTGGGCCAAATTACATTAAAAAAAATTAAATAAAAAAAATTATGGTAGTTGTTGACAACAATTACCATAATTTGGTAGTTAAATTAACTTATTTGGTAGTTATATTAAATTAAAAAAAAATTATGTAGTTGTTGACAACAATTACCACTTATTAGGTGGTTAGTGGCAAAATTTTCTATAAATTATTTAAAACATATAAGACATGGACAATTAAAGCGAGAAATGAAGCTCAAAAGTTATGGGATACTTGAGTAAGCTTAATCAATTAGTTCAATGTGGGTACGTGTGTCCAACAAGTGTCGGTGTCGTGTTGGTGTCGGACACGGGGTACAGCAGGTTGGAAGTGAGTCCGTGCATTTTGGTTAGATGTGAATATATATATATATATGGTATGCCAAAAAAATTGTATTTTATTCTCTCATAAATAAATTAAGGATAAATATTAAATTATTTGTAAATCTTATTTATTCAATTATAATATTTATACATTACTAATAATTTTTTTAAAAATAAAATCTCTGTATGTCATATATATTTAATGCATAGGTAGTCTAAAAAATAATAACTCAATAAATTAAAGTTGTATAAATTCAAAGAAATAAAAGTTTTAACAAAACTAAATAAATTCAAAGAAATAATCTTTATTATATAAGTGAAGTGGAGCAATGTTGTCCCCTTTAAATGACTAAAATACGTACCCTTAATGAAAATAATTTAATTTGATTTTTGTCTACTTATCATACTAAACAATATTAAAATGGTATATTGGTATATGCCTTAAATTTTCCACTCAAAATTAAATGGGAAAAACAAGTAATATCAATCAATCAATAAAAAAGAAAAGTTTAATTTGACATCAAAGAGTTAATTCAAAGTTTAAAAGTGTTATTTTTTCAACTCATATATAATCCACTAAAACTATTTAATTATATTTGTAACAAAAGGTAGGAAAAGTGGAATCCCCATGTTATGTAAGAGATGCTTTTTAGCAACGGCCAACGGTATTACACTACTACAAAAATGTCCTATTGTGTCACCCCTTTAGTGTCGCCTATATATAATGTGCGACACATAAACTTTTTGTGTCGCTTCTTATCATATAGGCGACACATAAAGTGGTAAATAGATTGTACAAATTAGTTAATGTGTCGCCTATTACATAAAATGGGACACTTAAACTTTACATGTCACCTCGTTCAATGGGGGGACTCAAAAAATGTAACAATATGTGTCACTTATAATATAAAGTTGGACACGTAAAGTTTATGTGTCCCACATTATTTTTAAGTGACACATAAACTATTGGCCTATATAATTAGAATATATATATTTTTTAAAAATATTATTTAATTACAATGACTTTACGTGTCGCCTATTACATAAAATGGGACACTTAAACTTTATGTGTCGCCTCTTTCAATGGGAGGGACTCAAAAAGTTTAACAATATGTGTCGCTTATAATATAAAGTTGGACGTGTAAAATTTATGTGTCCCACATTATTTTTAAGCAACACATAAACTATTGGCCTATATATACTTAGAATATTTTTTTAAAAAAATATATATTATATACAATTACTTTACGTGTCGCCTATATTACATAAAATGGGACACTTAAACTTTATGTGTCACCTCTTTCAATGTGGGGACTCAAAAAGTCTGACAATATGTGTCGCTTATAATGCAAAGTTGGACGCGTAAAGTTTATGTGTCGCCTAAAAATTATGTAGGACACGATAAGTTTAACATTTTATGTGTCGCTTCATATAGTGTTGGACACGAAAAGTCTAATAAAAAAAACAAAACAAAAATCTGAATTGAGCAAACTTTATGTGTTGCCTAAAATTATGTTGGACACATAAACCTCACTTTATGTGTCGCCTAAATGAATATGCGACACTACTCAATCTTTATGTGTCGCTTTTATTAAAATAGGCGACACATAAAGTACCGATACATATTAAATAAAATTTATGTAATATATGTATATATTAAGTAGTAGTACTTGGTGTAGTTGGTAGGAGTACTACATTGTAACTTAAAGGTCACATGTTCGAATCTTCAAAGGTATACTCATTCGGAGTAGGAAGGGTTCAGTGGTTTACGATTGATAAAAATTATTTTATGTGTCGCCTATTATTTACATGCGACACATAAACGTCACTTTACGTGTCGCCTATAATCTACATGCGACGCATAAAAGTCACTTTAAGTTTCCAACTATATAAATAAGCGACACGTAAAGATTTTGTTGTGGAAAAACAAAATTTCATAAAAATACTTTAGGTGTCGCCTGTAATCTACAGGCGACACGTAAAAGTCATTTTATGTGTCCCACAATAGGCGACACATAAGGTGGTACCTATAGTGTCCCCAGCTACAGTGTCGACCAATAGGTGACACGTAAAGCTCTTTTGGGGGGACAGGATAGGGTATTTTTGTAGTAGTGTTATTAGCCCGTTGCAAAAGATGGCAAACCTCGTTGCCATAAGCTTTAGCATAGAACTCAGCAGCCCGTTGCAAAAAGTTGCCTTTTGGCAACGGGTATGCTATGCCTGTTGCAAAAGGTCAAAAACCTGTTGCTAAAAACCTTTTGCAACACCAGAGAATGCAATGGGCTATGGCCGTTGCAAAAGGTTTTTAGCAACTGGTTTTTGGGCCTTTAGCAACGGTTTTTGGGGGTTGCAAAAAGTCTTTTTTGTAGTAGTGGTTGTGACGTAATGTATAAAATATTCTTGTTGCATTCACTTTATTACATAGTAATTATATCATATTAATAAAATATTGATACATTGACACCAATAACCAATCTTTGTTTGTAATTCAATAAAAAAATTACAATAAAAAAAATTACAATCAAAATTATAAATTAAATTAACGCACGCATCGTGTGCATATAAAGGAAGCAACAACTAATGAGAAGGGAGGAGACGAAGAGGCGAAGAGAAAAGCTACAACTTCGAAATGTGATGAGAAATTTGAATGGAAAATGTTGTGGAAATCTAAAGTCCCTCCTAAATAATGCACTTTGCTTGGAGGGCACTCTCAAATGGCAAAGCAGTAAAATCAAATTTGATGAAAAGGGGTTTATGTGAGGATAATATTTGCCCTATCTGTGGAGAGGGGGAGGAGACTATTACACATTGTTTAAGGGAATGCAGGAATATGGTACTTTTCTCCTTTGAGGATAAGTGTTGAGGAATTTAATGGGGTGTCGTTGGCATCTTGGTGCACTGTGATACATTCTAGAAGGAGGGAGGATAGTTGGTGGGATCTCTTTTGATGCTGCTTATGGGGTCTATGGATGCGCAGGAATAAATGGGTGTTTGAGAAGGTGAAGAGGGGGGTAAATGAGATAGTGACGCAAGCTCAAAATATGGTGTATGAAGCCACGCTGGTGAAGAAGATGCAACAAGTGTGCACACCTCATGTGGTACTACTTCTCAGTGGTCCCCACCTGAGATTGGAACCTACAAGATAAACTCCGACGTCGCGGTTTTTGATGAAGGCACAACAGGATTTGGTGGTGTTACAAGAGATTGGGAAGGGGATGTAGTAGTGGCAACATGTATGAAGGTGGATGGGCAGCAATCAGTTGAAGTCCTGGAAGCGTTAGCAATGAGGCATGCGTTGAGGATCTCCATTGATGCAGGTTTCCGAAGGTTGGTGCTTGAAACTGATAATATCAAGGTATACTCTCACCTAGCTAAAGGAACATGTGAAGGCACCAGCTTTGGGAAGATAATTGAGGACATTAGGTGCTTGGGTAGCAGTTGTACTACTCTATGTTACTCTTTTGTTAGAAGATAATTGGGAAGATTTTTCGGGTCACACTTTTTATGACCCGGATATCCGAAAATCCGGGTACCCAGATCCTTTTTTGTCTCTTATAAATATAATTTTTTAAACAAAAATTAAAAAATGTACTTTTTTTTAATTTAAAAAAAGTAATTAAAAAAAAGACTGTTTATATATATATATATAATGACTTTTTAAATTTTTTTTTAAAAAAAAACTGAATTTTTTTTTTAAAAGAAATCTGTTTTTTTATTGAAAAAAATACCCTTTTTTTAAATAAATGAAAAACTGATTTTTTTTTAATTTTAAAAAAGGAAATGGTTTTATATATTTTTTTTCTAATAAAAAACTATTTTTTAATTAAAAAATTCTATTTTTAAAAAAGTAAAACCGGATATCGGGTAACTCGGTTTTAAAAAATCGTGACCTGGATCCGACCTGGTACCCGGTTTTCGGGTCAAAAAATCCGAATATCGGGTCGAAAAAACGGATACATGTTTTTTTGCCCGACCCTACTTGATAGGGGATGGTGTATCAATGGTGGTGAATGGTTGGGAACGGTGGTATTGATGGTGTAGCGGTGTTGGGAAACTGCGAATGATGATTGGCTGGGAGCGGTGATGGTTTTGGTATTTGGGGTTGATGTATTAATTAGTGGTTTGGTTATAGGGATAATTAGTGGTTTGGTTTCGGAAATTTTTTAGCTGGACCTAGGACCAAGCAGTTGGTTGATCCCGTGGTCCAAACGACGCCGTTTTGTTATATAAGGAAAATTTCGTTTTTAATATTTCACGCTGCAATCCCCACAACCTTCGTTCTGCTTCATCTTTTCACTGTGACACCATTTTTGGTCCTCCATTTTTTTCTTATTTGTCTAAGCTTGATGATTTTGTTTTTTCGACTGCTTTTTTTTTTTTTTGTGATTTTGTCTTTTCCAACAGCTTGTTGATTCGTTTTTTGGGTTTTATTTTTTGTCGATTTCATTTTATAAGTTGTTCCAGTTTTTTCGATTGATGTGGTTGATAATATTAAGTTTTGTTAATTTTAAACTTTTGATTTTGATGAATTTAATTTTTTTGATGATTTTGACCATGATAATTCTGATATTGAATTTTAAAAGTTTGGTGTTGATGAACAATTGATAATTTTATAATGAACATTTGATAATTTTGTTGTGAACATGATAGTTTTGAAGTTGATGAACATTTGATAATTTTGTTGTAAATATTTGATAGTTTGATGTTGATGAATATTTGCTAATTTTGTTGTGAACTTTTGATAATTTGATGTTGATGAACATTTGATAATTTTGTGTTTATGTGTTGGACCTTTTGATTTTGTTGTGTTCGTTTTGTGTTTGGTGAATAATTGTATAAGTTGGTGAACATTGTAAATCATAAGTTTAAAAGTGACATTATGAAAATATGTATTGAATATTTGTGCATAGTCGTGCGGACATTTCTCTTTTAGTGTGTGAATATTGTTACTTTAGTGTGTGAACATTTGTAGAGTGAGATGAAGCGCGTGGGTTTTTTTATTTAGTGTTGGGACGCGCAGGACGACCACAGAGCTGGCTGGTCCGAATCCATCTATTACCTATTAGTTTTATTTAGTGTCCATTAATGTCTTAAATTTGTATTAGGAAATTTTGCCTATGAGTTTTTGAAAGTACAAAGGTTGAAATCTTTCCGTTACAAATTCATATCATATATGTATCTGAACAATGTTACATCTACCCATTAGGTAGCTAACCCACTACAAATACAATGTATTTAAAAAATTAATTATGACGAGGTAGATTCACTATCACATTTTTTTCTTCTCACAAACAAGTGTGGGTAGCTTATCTAGTGGGTCAACTAATTTTTCTCCTATGTATCTTAGTTCTCCAAATCAACATATATACTCCCTCCATCCACAAATAATTACTCCATTTGTTTTTTCACATCTCCCGCATAACTTTAAATATTAATATCTTTGATTATATATAAGGAAAATTATAAAAATTATATAGTCGGAAAAGTAACTTCAAGACGAATCAAATAAGATCTTATATGACTATATTTTTCATTATCTATCTCTATTACATAAGCCAAGGGGGAGCCATGGTGTCCCCCTCGAAAAGTCCATATTACCCCTCAAAAATTTATAAAATCTCAATTTGCATCACTCCTAATTATTAAGGAAATTTATTACAATTTTTGTACTTTTTAAAATGAAAATAGTACAAAATATAAAATTCAAAAAAAAATAAAACAAAAATACCAAAATTATATTTTAAAATTCTCTATAAATAGACATCTATATTGATATATTTCATCAAATAAAAATTTTGCATTTTGATTATCGTAAAAATTTGGTAGCCAATAGAATATGGCAAAATAAATTAAACATTTTCTTTTGTTGATTGTTGTGGGATGACCGAATGAGAAGGAAAAAAGGTTTGTTTCCGATTATATGAATGAGTGTGAATTTGACAGATTTTTCAGTTTTTCGAATAATTAACCTTCATTTTATTTTGTTTAGACAAATTAATATATGTATTTAAAATATCATCGCACGCAAATCGTGCATAGAAGGCTAGTATCAAATTAAACAAAGTCAAAAACACTTGCCAAAAAAAATTAAAATGAAACAATTATTTGAGAGGCAAAAGCATTTTCTCCTTATCTGGTCATCATCATCTGATCATCTCCACCTCTCAAAAACCCATTTTCCACAAAGCAAGCCATGACAATGTCTCTTCAAATGCTTGTTTCTTCTCCTTCTCAACAAAACCTCCTTTTAAAACCTTCTAACACTAATCCGCTTTATGGTGCTCATAAATCCAAACCTCTAACTTCACTAACTCGTACTACTACTACTACTACTTGTACTAGAGCACTTCTCTCATCTACCAAAGAAGCTGTATTGAAGGATTTTCACCACAAAAAAGCTCTCAAGGTATAAACCCTAATAATCAACCCTTTTTGTATTAATCCATAATAAATTTTAAAATTAAAAATGAAATTCTGACATGCGCTTCATCAATCGATTTGTGCAGATTATCTCTGGTTTGCAGAATTTTGACAGCAACAATGTGGCTTCGGTTGTAACTGCTGCTGATAAGGTGACACATATATATTCATATGAAATTATGAAATTGCTAAATAGATATGAGTCGCTGATTAAACAAGATATGTATGTATTTGTGTAATTGTGTATCAGCAGCTTGTTTAACAATGGCTTGTTGATGATGCGGTTGCAGGGAGGAGCAACTCATGTCGATATTGCGTGCGACCCTGAATTGGTGAAACTTGCTGTCAGCTTAACCTCTCTTCCGGTAATTTATTCACTGCCAATCTGCCATAAGCTAATTAATTAATTAATTATTTGGCAATTCAGGCTAGGTTAATTTATAGAAGGTATACGAGTGAGTACCTAGAGCAAGGTTACAAATTCGAAGGCACAACATGTGTACCAATAGAATGATAGTTACACGCCATGTATATTAGTTCAATTTGGATGAAAATTAGCATAAGGTTTGATAAACATTATTCAAATTTCATTATTAGACCAAATGATCATCAACTTAATGAACATTAATTCATTGTGAATTGCATTTGTATGGGAATTGGGGAGTATCTAGGTACTCATGGGCGTACTTTCCCTGAATTTAATAAGGTGCTCTCTATAAAAATGCAGCCCACAATAAAGTAACGACAAATTTACATTTGGTCTAATTTTGAAATTTGAAGAATGTTTATCAATATGTATACTAATGTTCATTGGGGTTGAACATCACGTGGATACTATATTCAATTGGTACTCAAGTGTGTACTTTCAAATTTGTACTATCGAATCAGGTTTTGGAGGGTCGATTCGGGTTTTATTCATTTATAGATCGGATTATTCTGGTTTTATTCAAATCTATGTTTTTTTTTCTTTGGTTCTTTTTCTAGAAGTACAGTTTTTTTAGTTCACTGGATAATACAAGAAACTTGCAGAGATGATGATCACTGAAGTACTCATTATGTCTGGGTTTTAGATCGTGGTAAAGTTTTGAAAATACACAAATTAACATAATTTGACAACATTAAAATCTCCAAACACATAATTCACCGAATTTGTCAAAATCAGAGCCTAAAATTCTTGAAAGCTGAAGATGTCAATGGAGCGGGTCAAATAGGTGACGGGTGACCTGCCCAATGGGTCCAAGTTTGATAGGAACGGGGATATAATTGTACCCATTGCAGCTTGTGGGGATGGGAATGATGGGTTTCATGTTGTAGCGTCATGCCACTCCAAATTGTACCCACTATGGCCTGTGGGGATGGAATGGATGGGTTTCTAGTGGAATATTTGTTCCTCTCTTGCATGAATTCAAAATCCTACTAGTGGATCTTAGGTGGGTCTAGAATAGGAACTTACTATTAGGGAAGGAAAGGCAGGGATAAGGTGGGGGGTTTTTGCCTAGTTGAGTGATGAAGTGGGAATAGTTTTAATTGTGTATCTGTCGGGGCAGGGATAGGGATAGGTCTTATACTCGCTGACGGGATGGAGATGAAAATTCGTGGCGAGTATGAGGAGGAATTGCAATGCCCGCCCCACTCTAGTGACATCCCTAATCCCGACTCTTCTCCATACTTGACAAATAGATTGATCAGGTTGGTTTTTGATCATATACACAAGACATGTTATTTAGACAGTTGTTTGGATTTGGTCAAATTCAGATTTCAGGTGTAATGCAAGGTCCTATTTTTTCAAGTCAGTACTGGGCAGTTGTTTACCAGGTCTACCGCTGGGTCAGTTCATGAAGCTATTATTTAACAGACAGGTATCTACATCTTTGCAGGTCTGTGTTTCTTCTGTGGATCCCTCAGCATTCCTAGCTGCTGTAGAAGCTGGTGCAACAATGGTTAGTTTTCCTTGCAGAACCTTTGAATGTCAAGGAGATTAACTAGGAATTCTCATTTAATGAGCTTCTCTTGACTAAGCAAGCAGACGCTGATGGTTGATGCAGGTAGAAATCGGAAATTATGACTCCTTTTATGAGACAGGCAGACTATTCTCTCCAGAGGAGGTAACAAATCTAACATACTCATCAGTTATTAAAGAAAATTAAGGCATTTCATTTCAACTTCCTAATCAAACATGGAAATTTTGTTGTGGTTTTCATAATGTGCATTTTCATGCAGATTTTGAAGTTGACAAAGGAAACTAAACAGATCCTCCCAAATGTGACCTTGTCAGTTACTGTACCACACACTCTAAGCCTCCCTGAGCAGGTTCATATATCACAACATGTGTCTATTTTGACTACATTTCTAAAGATATCCAAATAAAGGATTTTTGTTCCAATTAACTTCTATAGTTCTATTTATATACAAGAGGATAGAAAATACTAAAATATACATCTCAGAAATTGAAAACTTTATTACAATCTTTATAACTTCAACTGTTACATTTTTTTCTTTCGAATATTATCAACAGACCAAGCTAGCAGAACTTCTGCAAGAAGAAGGTGCTGATGTTATCCAAACTGAAGGGGGAAAGTGTTCAAGCCCTTCGAAGTCCGGGGTTCTGGGTTTGATTGAGAAGGTAAAAACCATCATTTCAAACTTGTAGTGCAGCAAAATTTCAAACTTGTGGGCGTGTTACTTATCTGAACTATTAACCCTAAAATTTCAATTAAATTGTCATATCTTAAGGCTACACCCACATTAGCAGCAGCATATTCAATCTCCCGAGCAGTGACAATCCCAGTAATGTGTTCTTCGGGTTTAAGCGCTGTTACAGTTCCAATGGCCATAACAGCAGGAGCAGCTGGTGTTGTAAGTTTTTCATCATAAAGCTTCATGATTAAATGATTAATTCAACATTATTTCCTTGGTTAATCAAATCCTTTTTTCTACTGGAAAAACAGGGTGTTGGTTCAGCAGTCAACAAGCTGAATGATGTGGTTGCGATGATTGCTGAGGTTCGAAGCCTTGCTGATGCGCTGGGCTCATCACAGAAGCAAGTTAATTGGGATCAAGAGAAAACACTAAGACGGCTGTGATTAGCACTGCCTTGTGTTTTATTGGAGAGAGAAAAAGAGAGTAGGAGAATGAAAAGGAAAGGCAAAAAAGTTTCTTCTGCTTGGAATAGTCTAGCAAAACTAGTAACGTGCTAATATGTAAGCATTTGGTACAAGCAAAAAACTAACCATAATATTCAGTCTCAATCTGTGAAGTGTTAGGTTCTGAAATGGTTTTTGCTATTCAAGAATGAGATAACAATTTTCATAAAAGTGGTTTATGGATATCAACAGTTTTAATTAATGAATATTTATGGATAACAAAAGCACACATGTATACTTAAGTATTGAGCACTCTTGAGAGACTGTGACTTTAATTCTCACTAACCTCCTCTCCCCAACGAGTAATGTTAGTTAAGTATTCATGTGATAGGAGTCTTGCATTAGAATTCGATTTATCTTAGCTTGTAAAACAAAAATATTTGCGTGTATATATGGAAAAAAAAAACCTATTGAGTTTAACACAAATCACACTACAAAAAGTTCAAAAAAGGATTTGACCTTCATAAATCAAGTAGTCAAATTCATTGGTTTGCAATTCATGGTATAACACAAGAAATTATTGTAAATAATAGCCTGATAATATCATTTACAATTAAACTTTCTGTGTCAAAAGAAAAACTCAACTAGATGTTCAAACTGGTAATTGGAGCCTCAGAAAGGTTTTACTGTATCACCCACTGGTCGCACTCAAATGAACACCGGTTGAGCTTAAAGGAAACAGCAACATCCTTCCTGAATCAAAAACTTGGGAGTACAAATCAAGAGCAGCATCAAATCTTTGAGTCTTGATCATTATAAAACTCTATAACATGGTTTAAGAATTATTACCACCAGTCACATACATAAATATCCCAACTACAGATTCATGCCCTAGAGCGCAAATCTTCTAATTAAAGGGATTGCATGCACATAAATAATGTACAAACCTAAAAGACAGAGTTTCACTAACCATTAACAGTCAATATACAATATGTTTCTTCCTAGCTTATTGACTTCAACTCACATTAATATTCAGGCATGTTTGGTACAATGTTACTGATCATGTACCAATTATCTGAATTGTCAATCAAATTTCGAACTCTGATTCTGGATCCTCAGACCCTGCTTCCTCGCCACTTTCCTATAAGAAATATCAACGCTTAATTATTGCACAAAGATAAATGAAATTGCACGAGCTCAAAAATTAGCAGAATTTGAATAGCAAGGAAATCTGTACCTTTCTTCTGATGTATTCTACCATTGCCCTGTCAAAAGCAGCCCTTTTTTCGGTTGCTATATCATAGTATTTCACTTTCTCCTGTAAATCGAAATAAAACATCGGATCAAACATTGACAGTACACTCAAGAACAAAGGACAGAATACAGAAACATATGAGAACACTCAATACCATCCAATGGATACAGATCCCAACCAAAAAAATTAGAAGGTGTGACAATAATTAAAATGTAGTAGACGGCTTCGACAATAAGTCAATAATCATATGGATCCTACATTTCGAAGGGTTCTAATGGAACGTCAATAATGAAACATTCATGACGCAGCACTGCTGATACATAGATATAGCTTTTTCATGTTATGATCCAGAAGTTGGAATTTCTCCTCTTTGAGCACCTTAAAGAACTCATTTACAGTAAACCTATGGCTAAAAAGAACAAGTAGGGTTAAGTGCTCCCCTGTTAACACATTTTCAACTATCTGAATGGCAATCACACTATTCAGGGCCATAATAGACACACACTTTCTATGAACAAATCATCATTGATAAACCAGCAACAAATTAATGCAGTCCAAACATCAAAAACATAAGCAACATTGCAAAATATGCAATCATAATTTTAAGGAGATTATATAAGAAGGAAAGACTCTAGAGTATGGAGTATAGCTATCAAAACGCACCACAAATCTCCTAAGCCCCAACTCATCAACAATAGATACCTTCACGTTCAACTTATTAGACTGCAGCTATCTCTAAGCTATCTTAAACTTCATAGAATATTCAATTTTCATTTAATAAATTTAAATCGTCTAATTGCACACAATTTTATTTCAACTACTCAGAAGCACTCATGTTCACTTTGCATGTAAAAAAAATGAGGTTGCATGCACGAGGCATTTCAAAAGTTCAAACACACCGTGGAGCGTGGGTGGGACCATTTTTGTAGCTTACTAACACACATCTAGCTACGATACCCACTAAGTTACTTTCTCTAGTATTAAGTAACAATAAGAAAATGGTAAAAGTTTTCTACTTCAACATTAGATTTCTGTATGGGCAAATATGAAGTCAATCACAGCATAAGAATGAAAAACTTGAGTAACTTACAAAGAACTTAGACACAAAAGGCACATATCATTCAAACTATCATAGCAATGTAAATAACTATCATAATACTTTGACATATGATTCAATTATTACATACGTCGAACGTCATGATCTTCCACTTTTCACCACCAGCCTTTCCAATCTGTAATCAGAAGTGCTTCAATGTAATGCATACAAATTTTATAAGTAAAAGCAACACATAAACTTAGAAAGTGATATTAGATATGAATTTATCAGCTACATACATCACGCATGGATTTAACCCCTGGATTCTCTATCTGATATCCTCTTCGGAAATCTTCCCTTGAAAAACAGAATAACACAACGTAAGATTGGCTTCTGCCATTAGCTCTTTTACATAACAAAGAACTGCAGAATTATCAAAACTTAGAAGCAACAGTCTTTGTTAATAGAGTTGGGAAAAAAACAAATACTTCCTCCGCTCCATATTAGTTGCAACATTCCCTTTTTCACGCTTGTCAATGTATAATTTATATTCATAATATCTTTAATTCCATTTTACAAAAAATTATAAAAGTTACTTGGTAGATCACAATAAAGTAAACATTGAGACGATTCAAAAGAGATCTCACCTGACTATATTTGTTTACATGTATAACGCACAAAAACGAATTATATGAGTGATTATGAATAGTTCCCAAAATGCTAACGTTGCAGTTATATATGAGAGGAGGAAGTAAGAATCTTCATGTTCTTAATCACAAAAACAAAAAAAAACAAAAAAACAAACAAACAAACAAAAGAAAAACAGATGGAAATAACTTCCCTATCTTCATGCTTACTATATGTTCTTAAAATGAGATAAATCATCATCTATTGTGTACATTATACCTGCTCCAGCTCATCCCACATTCCCACATCAATTTTGTACAAATTCAAACTATTACATGCACCTGAATAGGCTTAAAGAGATTCAAGGTAGTCAAAAGTAAAGCAAGTTTTAAGGACCTATAAACCAGCAAAAAGTACTTACTAATTGCTCAGAATAATAATTGGTATTAACTCAACTTCATAAAATCATGTTGACTGGGGAATCCTATACGCTTCAGCAATAAGGCTGCCATATAACACAAACCTTTTACTTCTGTATATTGATTATTTAGAGAAAAGGGATAAAGAAAAAAGTGGAAGAGGAAAGAAGAAACAAACACATGGAAAAAGAATAACAACAATAATCAGTTGCCCATATACCATCATCATACACTGCAGGGTACTGCTGTAATAATTTAGTCAATATCATGGAATTTTCAAAGTAAACACACACGCGCATGCACGTGCACATGCACGTGCACATCTTATGGGTTTTTTTTTATATCAGCAGAGCCAAAAGTTAACTTATATAGATAAGAGAGTAGAAGATTCAAAATGTGATAGTTAGCAAGGAAAGGAGGAGTAAGGAGTGAGGTGGATGAATCTAGAGGTTGGCTGCAGAAAGAGTGCCAATAGCCCCTCATATGGAATGGTTTACAAGAACCAACACATATGTAAGCACATCATTTTGGGGTGCCAGGATACAACATCTCCATAGGGCATAGTCTTAAATCTCGGGTTGTGATAGCAGTAGCGTTCATGGAGCCCATTTGGCAGGCAACACCACTATAGTCAAAACACATTAAATCGCTGATGTGGCTAGGATTTTGTATCATTCCACTAGATAACTAACTATTAGGTTATTACCCTCATAGCCCGTTTGATAGGTGGTCATAAATAGTGGTAACGAGTATGAATTTGTATGCAGATATGCAAAACAAAATCTAATGTGCATTCTAATGGTAATGCCAATTGACCCCAAATTGTTTATTTTTCATCATAATTTTCTATCTTCAACTACTACCACTCTCCAAATGCAAACTTTAAAGATGGACCTGCATTGACATGGCAATTGTAATCTTGATTTCTATGCTAAAATACATTTGTTACCATAATTTATTGCCTGCTATTAATCAGGCAAAGTGGGGGTAATAATTCATGACCCTCTCTACTTCTCACACTTAGAAAAACCGCCAAATGATGGTGTTACTTAAATTTTGCTTATAAGGTAATTGTTTGAAAGGTTTTGAATTTTCAATTTCTTATGAAAAATGGTATATAAAAAAGGAAAAATTACTTTTATAGGTACCAAGTATGAACGATTCAAATTTGTAGGTATCAACTATGATTTATTCTCCTGCGGTACCAACAAAGAAAGGGTTGTAACCTGAAATTGACTTGTTATATAGGTTAAATGTACAAGTGTCCTCTTTTCATTGGTCATCAACTAAATTAATTAACTTAATATATGAATTAATAAATTAACTTAATATTAAAAAGAAAAAAAAAAAGCAACTTCCAACCCATCCTTCCCCACCTCAAAATTACCTCGTTCGTCAATGACATCTAAAGAACAGTGAACGATGTGATGAAGTTTGAGAGCATCATCAGCTTCAATGAAGCTTTGGATGTAGAGCGGATTATTCTGGAAAAAATCATTGATTTCTCAGATTCAATTTCTACTTTTGTCATAAATTAAGAGAATTGAATTGTAACAGATACAGCAAAAACAGCCTCTGCCAGCCCATCCTCCCCGACCACCCTCCACCGCCTCCACCACCTCCAGCCCCACCCCAAAACCCCCACCCTCGATACCCCCCTCCCCAACCCTCCACGGCGCCGAAAAGCCCATCGCCGAAACCCCCTCCCCGTAGCGCCGCCGAACCCTCGAAACCCCTCTCGCCGAAACCCTAACTACCGTGTACCGTCCCCCCACCCCGTCGAACCCCCCCATCCCCACCTCCCAGCCCTGTCAAACCCTCCCCCGCCACCCCCAGCCCCGTCAAACATCGCCACCGCCACCCTGAGCTCCTCCCCCCCCCGCACCCCTCCGCCCCTCCCGCTGCCCTATCAGCCACCCCAGCAACCCCCATCTCCTTTCAGAGTTTTTTTAAAAAAAAAAAAAATTCCAGATTTTTCTTATTAATTTTTATTTTTAAGGTTTAAGTGATTTAATTGGTTTAATTAACCTGTTTAGAAAGTTGTAGGTTATCTATACCTTTGGATATAATTGGGTCTAATAGTTGATACCGTAGGAGAATAATCCATAGTTGATACCTACAAATTTGAATCGCTCATACTTGGTACCTATAAAAGTAATTTTTCCTATAAAAAAGGAGTCCACAATTGCTTCTTTCAAGTTTCAACTAACAAAGAGTACTGTTAGATAATTTGAGGAATAAAAATGAATTATTTACTAACATTTGAACCTCTAAAATACAAGAGATGTTACTTGTACCACCCATTGTGCTGGCAGTGATAATTATCATTAATGATAAAGAGTTTGTACACCATTGAAAGGAAAGTCAAGTCACGACGATGTTTCTCCAACTCTAAGTGTGTTTTTTCCTTGCAGAAATGTTGATGAAAATTGGGGAAAATATATATTTGTTAGAGTAGAATTGCAATACAACAGATATTGGCATAAGCCTAGCTTTGCAAAAATGCAAACAAGTTCATGGCCATTACAACCATCTATCAAATGAGACACTTATAGTCTTCACGCAAAGACCAAAGTCCTGAATCTTCTCTTAAGCCACAGATATTTTCAATAACACATCTTAAACCTTAAGGTTCTAAAACCAAGTACCAATATGCGTAGAATTGATAAATCTACAGAGCTCTCTCTAGTTCTAACTGCGCAAAACAATAAAGATATAAAATTTTGCACTATATTTTTTTCAAATCCTAATTGTCACAATTTTGCTACTGCCTACTGCTAGAAACTTAGAGGTTCCCTACAAATTTAAGTGAGACGGTGTTACCATGACACCAAGTCTCAGTAGTGAAAGATAACGAAAAACTTGCAAAAGTTAATAAAATGTCATGTATGAATAAAATTACCTAATAACTTTTAATATTTTTTCAATAAGTTTTACTAATTTTTTTTCAAAGTATTTGATTTTTTTTATTGGAAAATTTTAGTGGTGGCCACTGGGCCGGGTTGACCCGGCCCGGACCCGGTTTTTGGCCCTGATGGGTCAAGCCCGCTTAGCCCGGACCCGGCCCGTGACCCAGCCCGGTGCTAAACGGGTGGGTCATGGGTCGGAGTGTTATAACCCTCAACCCGGTCCAACCCGGTCCCCGACCCGGCCCACCAACCTGGTCCAACCCGGGTGGGCTGGTTCATGGGTCGCCTATCCATGAACCCGGCCCGGTTCGGCCCGGCCTGGCAACCCACCGGGCTGGTCCATGGGTCGGAGGTCTCTGGCCCGGCCCGGCCCTTTCGGTGGTCACCACTAGAAAATTTGTAAAAATTAAGTCAACCTTTACCCGATCTGCTCAAATTAAGTTAAGCTTTTGATTAAATCAAAATGAGACAACCTTGTACCTAGTTCCGCTGAATTTAAGTTTTCATTAGATGTTAACCTGTAATAGCAGGTTTGCCGCAAATTATTAGCTGGACCCGGGACCAGCCATATATGGCTGGTCCCGGGTCCAAAACGACGCTGTTTTTTATTTAAAAAAAATAAATTCACTTCTCTTTCCTTTTCCCTTCTTCCTGCTAATTCGTTTTTCTTTCTTCTACCAGTTTGCACCTCCATTTTTGTTCTTTTTCATCAAATCTTGAGCATTTTATGTTTGCACCTTCATTTTTTTTTCCCATGTTATTTCCCCCCTGTTATTTTGGTGATTATCATGATTTTTTTTTATATTTTTGTTTGCATTGATTAATATTTTTAATTTTGTGTTTACGTTGTGAACATTTTTCCTTGGGGTCGTGAACATTGCATTATGGTGAACATTTTTCATTTATGATGTGAACATTTCTGTGAATTTGATTTTTTATTTTGTTGTAAACAATAATTTTGTTTATTTTTTTGGTTTTTAAGTAATGCTCAAAGGATTATAGGTAACGTTCACATGATTATAATTAATGGTCATAGAATTATATGTAATGTTCACAGAATTATATGTAATGTTCACATGATTATATGTAATGTTCACAGGATTATATGTAATGTTCACAGGATTATATGTAATGTTCACAGGTTTATATGTAATGTTCACATGATTGTAAGTAATGTTCACAGGATTATATGTAATGTTCACAGGATTATATGTAATGTTCACATGATTGTAAGTAATGTTCACAGAATTATATGTAATGTTCACAAGATTTTGATTACTTTTTATTGTGTACATTTGTACTTTTGTGGTGAACGTTTGTGTTTGAGCTCGTGATTATTCTTCATATTATCGTGATTTCATGAATATTTATATTTAGTTGTAATATGTAAGTGTCTAATGTGCTGAATGTGGAATGTTGTGTTTATATTTTTTTGGTGAATATTGTGCATAGTCTTGTGAACATTAATTTTTTTTTGTGAACATTACTCTTTCGTGTGTGAATATTTGTAGAGTGTATAAGTTCACAGGTGACATTATATTCTACAAAATGTGATGAATATTGTGCATAGTCTTGTGAACATTACTCTTTTCATGTGTGAACATTACTCTTTTCGTGTGTGAACATTACTCTTTTCGTGTGTGAACATTTGTAGAGTGTATAAGTTTACAGGTGACATTCTACAAAATGTGATGAATATTGTGCATAGTCTTATGAACATTACTCTTTTTGTGTGTGAACATTACTCTTTCGTGTGTGAACATTTGTAGAGGTGTATAAGTATACAAGTGACATTCTATAAAATGTGATGAATATTGTGCATAGTCTTGTGAACAAAACTCTTTCGTGTGTGAACATTTGTATAGTGTATAAGTTTATAGGTGAGATTCTATAAAATGTGATGAATATTGTGCTTAATCTTGTGAACATTACTCTTTTCGTGTTTGAACATTTATAGAGTGTATAAGTTTACATGTGACATTCTACAAAATGTGATGAATATTGTGCATAGTCTTGTGAACATTACTCTTTTCGTGTGTGAACATTACTCTTTCGTATGTGAACATTTGTAGAGTATATAAGTTTACATGTGACATTCTACAAAATGTGGTGAATATTGTGCATAATCTTGTGAACATTACTCTTTTTGTGTGTGAACATTACTCTTTCGTGTGTGAACATTTGTAGAGTGTATAAGTTTACATGTGACATTCTACAAAATGTGGTGAATATTGTGCATAGTCTTGTGAACATTACTCTTTTCGTGTGTGAACATTACTCATTCATGTGTGAACATTTGTAGAGTGTAAGGTGGGCGGGAGCGCATCAGTTTTTTTTTAATTTCAGTATTTTGGATGCGCGGGACCACAAACAGCTGGCTGGTACCGGGGTCCATCTATTACCTAGCCCCTTTTACTATCAGGTTGCCATTTGATTTTTTTTTTAGATATTGAATCATAATTCCACCTGTCCTTTTATATCCTTTCACATTCTCCACTTCCCCCTCATCCCAATTTTTTTTTCTTTTTTTTTATAACTGATTTCCCATTTTATTTTCTAGTGATTTCCCATTTTTCTCTTCTTTCTCCATTATTATCAATTTCAATTCACAACATTTGACATCTTCACTCATCAAGTCATCATCACCCTCATCTTGATACTCAACCTTGATACTCAACCAACTTCACGCCATTTTACATCTTCAGTACCAACCTCATCTTCAACCTCCAACACATCCCACCACCACGATTTCCTTCTTCCTCACATTTAGCAATCCAACTGCCACCAGGGGTCTCTCTCTCTCTCTCTCCTTGCCTCCAACCCTGCCACCTCTGCACCGTTGTTGATTGATTTTGATATGAAATATAGTTGGTTTCATTACCCCCAACCCATCACCCTTACCATCACAAAGGGGAACAAGAAGACCACCAACACATTAATCTCCTCCATCACTTTTCTCTCTTTTTAATTTTACATCTTCTATTTCTCTTTAAACCATCTCAAAGGGTCGTGGTGGTGCTGGAAAATAGATCAGATTAGGTTGTGAGAGTTAAAACTGGGTGGTCGGTGGTTGTAAGGGTTTTGTGGGTTGTGATGGTGGTTTTATGGGTTTGGATTGTTGTTTGGTGGGGGTGAAGACGTGAGGTGGGGGTTTTGTGGGGTGAGATGATGAACTTCATTGGTTTAGGTGATGTGGTGATGGTAAGTTGGGGTAGGTTTAGGAGCCGTGGTTTTATGCTATATGAGGTTTAGGGTGTATTTATTATTTTGTTTTCATTTTTTTTTATTGCTCCTTTTTAAAATTTTATAACATGCTGAACTTAATTTCAACGGAACTGGGTACAAGGTTGTTTTATTTTGAGTTAATCAAATGCTTAACTTAATTTGAGCTGATCGGGCAAAGGTTGACTTAATTTTTACAATTTTTCCTTTTTTATTTCATGATAAGACAGGTCTCACACTCTCACCATAGACTTGTCTATGATCAATACAGGGGCAATTCTTTTTTGTTAATCACAGCGAAACCAATTTCACAACATTATCACCTAATAACATCATAAACCTTGAAATTTTAGGAAAAAAATCATAGCAATAATCCGACTTTTCAGCGTTCTTCTGGTATATATCCCCTTTTGCCTAATAGTATATAATAGAATGGTATTCTCACATTAGTTCAACACAAATGAATATTAATATGAGAATTAATGAACATTATTCAAATCTTAAAATTAGACCAAACGAATATTCGCCATCAACTATTCAACTTAATGAACATATGTTCATCGTGGGTTGCATTTTTATGGCTTTCACTAGCTGCTCAACTACTCGCTGGTGTACTTCTATGAATTATATTAATCCTAGCAGTCCAGTTGCTCTGTTGGGCCTAGCAGTATTAGTATTATGCATTTATGCATGTATTGAGTCCATGTAATATGTCCTTATTTTGTAGGGTTAAGTGGCACAGTCTAGGGTCCTTGTGATGTAAGAATCCATTTTGGGAATTGTGTGGCAGTCATAGCAGCCATATAAAAGAGGCAGTGGCAGTATGTAAAAGGACAGAACAAAATGAATGAATGAAAGAAATCCTTAAAATGGCGATTTTCCAAATGAATCAAAACTCTTCATGGTATCAGAGCAGCAGGTTCCTTTCTCTCATTTTTCCTTCATAGTATTTATTCTTCTTTATTGAATGAGTTTGAAAGATCCTGTTAGCTTAGTTGTGCTTACAGTAATATTTTCCTTCTTCTTCATTAGCAATGCACATAAGGTGTTTGTTGTTTTGTATTTGATGTGAGCAGTAGTGTAATCAAACTGTTATTCTTCATATTAAAATATATTCAGTATTCTCCTTTAGTATGACTACTCTTGAATGCACAAATCCTCTATATCTCCATCCATCAGATGGAAGTAACTCAGTCTCTGTTGAACAACTTAAGGGGACAGCAAACTATAGGGCTTGGAAAAGGTCCATGGAAATTAGTCTAGCTTCAAAAAGGAAGTTAGGATTTGTAAAAGGAACAGTGATAAGGGATGCAACTGATAAAGTAAAGCAAGAACATTGGGACACCTGTAATAATATGGTGATCTCTTGGATAATTGGAAATGTCAGTGAAACCATTAAAAGATCCATTATGTTTATTGAAAGTGCTGAGCAGATGTGGAAACAACTAGAAAATAGATATACTGAGACTAGTGGATCTAGGGAGTATAAACTCAACAAGCAAATTTATGACACCAAGCAGGGTGGAAGAAGTGTAACTGAGTACTATACAGAGATGAAAGTGCTCTGGGAGGAACTTGAGACATTGAATACCTTGCCAACCATTAGTGGTGTGACTCAGGAAATCACTGCATTTCTTGCTGCTCTGAATCAACAAAAAGAAAAACAAAGGTTGTTCCAATTTCTGAATGGATTGGATGAAGTGTATGGACCACAAAGGAGCCAACTATTAATTATGAAGCCACTGCCTAGTGTTGATTCTGCGTGTAATTCTGTGCAGCAAGAGGAAAATCAAAAGGAAATTTTGAAGACAGCCAAGGAAGAAGGGGAGATGTTGGCTATGTTCAGCAAAACTACAGTACAATGTGGTGCTTGTGGCAAGGTTGGACATGCAAAGGAGAAGTGTTGGACAATTATAGGATACCCTCCTTGGTTTGATAAAGAAGGTAAAGGCAAGGGAAAGGAAGCTTCAACAACTTGGGGTGGAAATAGAGGAAGAGGTGGAAGATCGACAAGAGGAAAGCAAGGAAGAGGTGGAGGAAGATTTGCTGGCTCTACACAGCAGCAAACTCCACACAGTTCAGGCACAAATAGTGCAATTCCAAGTCTCACCTCAGAACAATTGGAGCAGATAATGAAGCTGCTGCCAGACCTTCGAAGGCAGGGGGAGCAGATACAGATGAGGAAATTGAGGCAAATTTTGTTGGCATGGTGACTTGTTGCATGGCCACAAATGGGGACACCAAGTGGATTGTTGACTCAGGGGCTTCAGATCACTTGACTGGAAGGTTGAATGTGCTAGAGGATGTGAAGACCCTTCAGAAGTGTGGGAAAATCAACTTGCCAAATGGTAACACAACAAACATCACTCATTGTGGGACTGTGACCTTGAAAAATGGTATGAGGCTGGAGAAAGTGTTGTATGTACCAACCTTTAAAAATAATCTAATCTCAATTCAGAAACTTGCTAAAATTCAAGGACTGAAAGTAGATTTTGATGCCTCATTCTGTGTGATCAAAGAAAAAATGACTAACAAAGTTAAAGGTCTTGGGCAAGAAGCAAATGGTCTGTACTATCTGGTTGAAACCCCTCTAAAGAATTTGCTTACATATGTGAGGAACATTGGCAAAGATGCTGCAGATAGAGGACATGAGGATGGTGTGAAGATGGCTATGCAAGCTGACAGTGCCCTTGATGTCCCAGCTACAGTGACAGAGGCTCCAAGGATTTCTAGGTCTATGATGTGGCATCATAGGCTAGGACACATACCATATGAAAGGATTAGAAAGATAGAGGGTTTGGATGATATAAGGGAGCAAGAAGATGAGGTGTGTGTAACCTGTCCCCAAGCAAAATTGACCAAGCTGCCCTATTCTGTGAGCAACTCTAGAGCAAATCAACCATTCAAACTAATCCATATAGACACATGGGGGCCGTATAGAGTGGCAACCAGGCACAGATGCAGGTATTTTTTGACACTAGTGGATGATCACACTAGAGTGACGTGGGTGCATCTCATGAAGTGCAAAAGTGAAGCCTTTGAAGCCATAGAGAAATTTGCAAACATGGTGGCAAATCAGTTCAACACCACCATTCAAGTCATAAGATCTGACAATGCCTTGGAGTATGATGATAACAAATGTAGGGAGTTGTTCTCCAAGCTTGGAATCACACATCAGACCTCTTGTGTTGACAGACCTCAGCAGAATGGTCGAGCAAAAAGGAAGCACAGGAATATTTTGGAGATGAGTAGAAGCCTCAGATTTCAAGCTGGTCTGCCTCTTCATTTCTGGGGAGAGTGTTGCTGCAGCAGTGTATATTACAAATAGAGTTCCAACAAAGCTTCTTGGACACAAAACTCCATATGAAGTACTTTATCATTCTAAACCAAATTATTGTCAATTTAAAAGTTTTGGTTGTCTTGTTATGGCTTATAATCCATCTAGGCATACTAATAAATTTAGTGCAAGAGGAGTACCTTGCATTATGCTTGGGTATCCACAAACACAAAAGGGTTATAAACTTATGAGTCTCACTGACAAAACCTTCTTTGTAAGTAGAGACACTAAATTTTTTGAGCATATCTTTCCCTATAAAATGTTCTCAATTTCAACTAGAAAATCTCAAAACAACACCCAAAGGAAGATTATGGAGATCAACTATGGAGATGAGATGGAAGAAAATGAACCTGAGGGACAAAATGGAGATGAGGAAATGGAAGGAGTCTTGAATGTTGGTGATGAAGGAAGGCATACAGAGTCACCAAACAGACCAAATGACACTGATGCAGAACCTGAAAATAGGGATGATGAAGTAAGAAGATCATCAAGACCTAAAAATAGCTTTCTTGGCAAACTCTGATGTTCCTGGTGCAGCACATATTTCAGAGGTTGGCTCACATCATGTGAGTCAGGAGTTCAGCTGCTTTGTTTCCCAAGTGGTAAATGATGTTGAACCACAGACCTTCAAGGAAGCAATGACCAAGCCTCAATGGGTCAAAGCAATGAATGATGAGCTCGATGCTCTGGAGTCCAATGATACTTGGGAAATTACAAGAATTCCTCAAGGCAAAACCCCTATAGGATGCAAATGGATATTCAAAACAAAACATAATCCTGATGGTTCTGTAGACAAGTACAAGGCAAGATTGGTGATTTTGGGGAACAGACAAAGGTATGGAGTGGATTTTGATCAGACTTTTGCTCCCGTGGCGAAGATGACTACAGTGAGATCTCTTCTGGCCATAGCATCTATAGAAAAGTGGCACGTACATCAAATGGATGTACGTAATGCTTTTCTTCATGGCGATCTAGAAGAAAGAGTCTTTATGAAATTTCCTCAAGGATACAAAGGAAAGGGATCCAGGATTGAAGTTTTGGACCAGGGGGAGCTGATTGCACCTCACATAAATGAGTATGCTTGCAAACTTAAAAAATCGCTCTATGGTCTCAAACAAGCTCCGAGACAGTGGTTTGCCAAGTTGAGCACGGCTTTGAAAAATTATAGCTTCCTTCAATCCAAATCTGACTATTCCTTGTTTACAAAACAAGAAAATCACTCTTTCACAGTCATTTTGGTATATGTTGATGATTTGATAATAGCTGGAAATAACATTGAAAAAATAAATGAAGTCAAAACTTTTTTAGCCTCATGGTTTTCCATGAAAGACATGGGGGTGCTAAGATACTTTCTTGGACTTGAAGTTGATATTAATAGCAGTGGAATTTTTTTGTCACAGAAAAAATACATCCATGATCTGCTCACTGAATATGGAGTTTGGAAGCAAAGGCCACTGAAGCTGCCCATTGATTCCCATCTAAAGCTCACTCCTGAAATTGGCGATGCCCTGTCAGATCCTTCTCTCTATCAGCATCTGGTGGGAAAATTGATTTACTTGTCCATCACCAGACCTGATATAGGCTATGCAGTTCACTCCTTGAGCAAATTTATGCATGCTCCAACTACATCCCATCTTCAAGCAGCTCGAAGAGTTCTCAGATATCTTCTTGGAAGCAAAGATCAGGGCCTGTCTCTGCCTAATCAGACCAGTGCCAAACTTGCTGCCTACTGTGACAGCGACTGGGCAGGGTGTGCTGCAAGTAGAAGATCCACTAGTGGTTTCTGCATCATGCTAGGGGATTCCCCTCTCCTGGAAAAGCAAAAGACAGAGTGTCGTTGCTCGCAGCACTGCTGAAGCTGAATATCGTGCCATGGCATTGACAGTTTGTGAAGTCATGTGGGTCACCCAATTACTTAAAGACCTGGGTTTCAAAAATCACAGCTCCATTCCTATTTTTTGTGACAACCAAGCTGCCCTGGCCATTGCAGCCAATCCTGTACACCATGAAAAGTCCAAGCACATTGACATCGACTGTCATTTCATTCGAGACAAGGCCAATGAAGGTCTGATCAGCCCTGCTTATGTTCCTTCCTCTCATCAGCTTGCCGACATTCTCACCAAGCCACTGTCAACTTCTCAGCACAACGGACTACTTCACAAGCTTGGTGTTCAGTCAGCTCCTTCCACCAAGCTTGAGGGGGAGTATTAATCCTAGCAGTCCAGTTGCTCTGTTGGGCCTAGCAGTATTAGTATTATGCATTTATGCATGTATTGAGTCCATGTAATATGTCCTTATTTTGTAGGGTTAAGTGGCACGTGTCTAGGGTCCTTGTGATGTAAGAATCCCTTTTGGGAATTGTGTGGCAGTCATAGCAGCCATATAAAAGAGGCAGTGGCAGTATGTAAAAGGACAGAACAAAATGAATGAATGAAAGAAATCCTTAAAATGGCGATTTTCCAAATGAATCAAAACTCTTCAAATTAACAAGAGTAACTGGCAATTCGCATCATAAATAAATTCAAGTAAATAATGAAATAAGATGTTAGGAACTAGAAGAGAGAAAATTACAAGAAATAGAAGAAGGCAGTGGGTGGCTTCTTGGGTTTATTGGGATCAATATTCTTCTTGAAAGAAGATTTTGACCTCTTTGATGATCTGGGTTTTGATTCTTTCTCAACAACTTCATCTTCCCTAACTTTCTGTGAGGAATTTCGGGATGATTTTATCCTCAATGTAATTTTCCTTCAAAAAGTACCCAAAAAAAAAAAACAAAACATTAAGAAACATAGTAAGTATTTATAATTATAATAGAGGGAAACAAAGAGAGAAGAAATACCAATTACCTGCCGGAAGTTGAAGTAGAGGTATCACCATTGACCAGAGAATTAGAGGATGTCACTTGCCCAGAATCCGAAGTTCTCTTTGCCATTGTCGGCTTTGCTTTAATTTTGCTATTTTTCCCCCTTTTTTTTCCTTCATCAACTTTTGCTATACTTATTTTAATTTTTTTTTTTATTTAGCAATGTGCTATATTTGTTATTATATTTACATTTTGTATGAGTTTTCAATAAGTTTTACCATTTTTTACGATTTTTATTTTGTATATTATAATGGCATTTTTATGATTTTGTTGAAAAAATATTTCCAAAACACTCTTATTTAAAGGTTTTCCTGAGTCCTCACCCATAAAGTTGTTGAAAACTTGAAAATTGAGTTTAGGTTAAAATGTCACAATTTTGTATCACATTGAAAAACTTGACATCACTCGAAACAGTTCATGGGTGAAAATTAAAAGCTCGTAGAAATGCGAAACCATAAAAATGTGAAACTAAAAGGTTATAAAATGACGATATCCCAGTTACTCACACCTGTATATCTAACAAGTGTATCATATGATATTTTAACGTGATTTTGAGCAACAGTAGGGCAGGGATTTAGGGAATCATGACAATAATGTGTTTTAGAAATATATTTTCAACAAAATCACAAAAATGTCACTATGAGATACAAAATAAACATCTCTCATTGAGGAACTAAGCATTTCCAACTGTTTCCATACAAAATTCTACTCCCCTCCTCCATTCCTTTTAATTGCACCACTTTACTCTTACATCAATTAAATATATTTCCACAAACTTTGTTCTTCATTAACTTTATCTTTCTTCATCAACTTTTACAATAAATACATGTAAATCCCATCACACTTAAATTTTTTGCTGCAAAAAAAATAGAAATTGAGGGAGTATTAAAGAGGACACATCCCTCGTCTTGGGTGCATCCATTTCTCACTCATTGCTTCCCTCCTCCCTTTGACTTTAATTTTGTATCTTCAAACCATTTTTCATTTGTTTTTTTTAATTCATCCTCCTTCCAATTTTTTGTCAAAGTTAAATTAAATGTTATGCATATTCGTTGGATCCGTCGAATTTGAACATGGGTCTAGAAAATTCATAACCCACATATTTAGGTCGGATTTGGATCTAGACTTCTAAAATAGATTTGGATATAGGTATTTATAGACTCAGTCCATAATTGGTCTATTGTCACCTGTACTTCATTATCTTACTATTCACCATTTGCTCTTAAGTTTTTTTTCATTCTTATATTTATACACAAACGTATTTAAAAATTAAAGAAACAATTTTGGAAAAACCGTGCACGCTTATGCGTGCGCCTTGTTTTAAGCCTAACTGTTTCTCGATATTAAATAAAATCAAAAGCAAAATTGTAACACCCCCAAATCTCCCTCTACGGAAATACCAGAATAATACATACAAAATACCGTAGAGATAGACACCGTAGAGATAGACTTGGGTGTATTACCGCCACGTGATAATGTAAGGCTATACTACTTTCATACTAACTTGCAGCGGAAATTAAAACTACTTTATTAATACAAAATAATCTTTAAATAAATTGTACTTTCAAAATTAATGCATTAAAAGTAATTAAATCCTAAGCTAGGTGGATGATGCCCTTGTTCCCCTTGATGCCACGTATAGTAGTCCTCAGATATCATCACCTAACTACTCATCGTAATGATAAGTAGGGCCAAGTCAAAAACAAAACAAAGTACGGGTTAGCAAAAATATGCTAAGTACATTTAAGTGCAAGATATGTAAAAATAAATTAAACTTTATTTAATAAACATGCTTTTGAAATACTCAAATCATATTAATTATTTATCCAAGATGATCATTTCCAAAGATATTCCAAACCAATAATATTGAATATAAAAATTCAAAAATTGAAAATAAAATTTTCCTATACCCCAAACTCCTCCTCTAAGTGTGCACACCCCCCAAGTTAGTATCTTCCTGTATAAAGGCTATCCTTGAGGAAAGACTAGGTCATACAAAGTCAATAGTCTTATCAACCAAATCCGCATAGTGGGATTACAAAACAATAAATAAGCTTATAAATTAAAGCTTGTGGGGTTACCAAAATATTTTTAATGTAATAAGAGTTGAGTAATAAGAAAATATACTCTTGATTGAAACTTTCCAAAATTCTTTGTTTCCTTAATCCCTCCAAATGACATAACAATATCAATAAAAATATTTAGTTATTCTAAAATCTTTCATAGAATATATTTTTTTTGTAACTTTCCAAAATTTAATAAGATTCAAATCTTTCCAAAACTTTACTTTCTAACATAATAAGATGATTCAAATCATAATTTGATATTATTTCCAAAAGCTAGGAATTTCATGACAAAAATAATAGGCTAATAAAATATAAAATAATTTTGTCATCAAACTTTAAATTAACATAATTTTTAATTGAACACAAATTATACCATGTAACAAGTAACACATAGAAAAATCATATAACACTTTAATAAGGTAGCTAGCCACTTAACGTACCTTTCGTTCGGGTTGGACAACTAAACTTGAATACTTAAGGAATCCTACCGAGAGCGTCCTAAACAGAATTAATACAACCTATAATTAATATAAGGTTACCAAAATATTCTTACTAACAAAGTGAAATCCTAAGATGTGCATGACCATTAATACTTTTAAAAACTATAGTATAAGTAATAAAGTTTGTATAAGTATTAGGATATTAAAAGTCATAATATTAGTAGTAGGATTTTTATAATATAAGTGATAAATATTAAGACTATATGAGTAGTAGGATTTTAAACACTTATTAATATTATTATTATTATTCGGATATTATTATTATTATTATTTTATAAAACCGAATTATTTTAATAACTATAATAAAATACTAAATCCCATAAAATTTTAAGAACTTATTATTAGTAGTGAAGTATTATACATAAAAACTTTATAATCTATAGTTTTAAGATTAGTTAATGTTTTAAACAAGAATATATAACTTAATAAAATAATTTAATAAAACAAAAGAGGGTCGGAAAACACTTGCCGATGGTGGTGATGGTGGTTGCCGGAGCTTGAGATTTTTTTTTTTTTTGATAAGAGGAATGTCGTGAGAATTGGACAAGAAGGAGTAGAGAATTTTTTTTGTAATTTTTGTGTGTGTAAAATGGGTTGAATTAGGGGGTATTTATAGTGTTTAAGGTATGTGTAGTATGGTAAGTTGGGGATCATGAAAATAATTTGATGATCAATATTATTTGATTTAGTCATGCTTTAGGAATATATTATTCTTAGTGATCAAGCATATGATGGCTGGGAGGGTTATGGGAAGATTTTTGGGTGAAAAAAAAAACAAGTATTGCTGAGTAGGATATAAGGGGGCTAATTTGCAAATAATTTCCTAATTCCCCCTTAGTCGTGTAATTTGGGGCTCTTCCCCTTTTTAATTTTTTTTTAATTAATTAATTGGCTTATGGGTTTTGGATTAGGATTTGTTTATAAATCCAATGGAAGTAATTGGGCTTAGAAATGCTTGGTTGGCCTATTGGTTTTGGGGTTATGGTTTATTTACAAATCCAAGGGAAATAATTGAGCTTAGAAATTCCTAATTGGCCTATTGGTTTTACAAATCCAAGAGAAGTAGTTGGCTTAGAAGTCTTTTTAAATTAAATTCATATCATAAAATTCTAGTTATTTATATGTGAAAATAAGACTTATTTAAATTATTTTATTTTTTTTGAAAAATATTTTTAACTTGAAAATATATGCAAATAATATATTCGTAGTATAAAATAGTCTTTTAATAAATACCGTAGAAAAATATGTACCAAAATTGTGGGGTATTACAAAAACACTGTATCTAATTTGACATCGGTTTTGCGATGAATTTTTTTTTTGTAGTTACAAATACTAATTAAAAAACACGTTATTTTGAATTATAAATAATAAACGACCAATTTTCTTTTTAATCACTCCCCCCCCCCCCATTCACTTATAAAATTTGTGTATTAAGTTTTTTATTCATGTTATGTATATGGTAACAACTTTGGGGGGAAAAACGTTTACATATTTTTGATTAAAAAAAAAAAAACACACAAACAAATTGGAGGTTTGCTTTGGAATTCACATCCCTTTTTGGAATAGTAAAAAGGTATGGAATAAAACTTACAAATTTGTTTAATAATGTACTTTAATTTTTACAATAATATAATATTAGTTTTTCTTAATAATATTTCATAGGTGAAAATAGGGAAAAATATGTTTCATTTTGTTTATAAATATATCACATATGAACTAAAATTATTTACATAACCTAACATTTTAAAATTAAGATTCAAATATTGGAAGATCTTAAAATATAAGAAGAAAATTAATTGATATTTAATAATTAATGTAGCTAACACTTAGGGCATGTTTACTTCAGCTTCAATTCAGTTTTGTTCAGTTGAGTTTAGCTCTTAATTTCCTTCTATTATAAAATATTATTTTCAAGTGTATTAAGTTAAGTTAAGTTCAGTTGTATTCAGTAAACGTAAGCAGGCCCTTAGCACTTTATCATGCAACTAAATTAGTAATAGAACTGCATAAATGCAAGATTATAAAAGATATATGCAATGTAATTGAAAATAAACAACAAACAGCCTGGAAGATAATAGGAAGCACTTATTATTTGTCCAATTCTTACTTTTTATAATTATAAATACAATATTTCCCCTTTATCTCTCGAAAAAATAAACAAAAGATCAATGGTTCATCCATCGTGCTCTTTCTCATGTCAAATTTATACTATAATATAAACGTAAAATATTTTTGTGAAAACCATACCAATATGACCATATGAGTGTCTATTTTTAGAGAATTCAAAAATATGAATTTTGGTGTTTGTATTTTTTTTTATTATATATATTTTGTAATATTTTCATTTTAAAAAAATACAAAATATTCCTTGTTAGTTAATATTGACGTAGTTTGAATATTTAGAAAAATTTAAGGGGTGTTTTAGACTTTTCAAGGAGGACGCCATAACTTCCTCTTAGCTTATATAATAAAGATAAAACTTTAGAATTTAGATAATAATAAGTACTAATAAATACCAATAAATATTAGGATTATTTGTTTTTAACAATCCAACATTCCAACTTTTCGAGTTTTTGTAACCAATAATCCAACCTTTGGATTATTAGCGAATAATCCAACATTTGCACCTCATATCCAACCAATAAACCAGAAGCTCTTATTTTCGAGTTTTACATGTTGTATAGACAAATTAATGTTTGTCTTTTAAAATGTAGTTGATTAAAAAAAAAACTCAAGAAAACAACATAGCAACATATAATTGACCTCTCATTTTCAAGTTTGGTTCATTGATTGCTAAAAATTGAAAAGTTGGATTATTGTATGGATTTAGGTGCAAAGGTTGGATTATCTGCTAATAATCCAAAGGTTGGGTTACTGAAACGCAAAAGGTTGGATTATTAAAAGCAAATTATTCTAAATCTCTATTCTCTATTATATAAGGGAAGGGGTGAGGTCGCGACAGTGTCTAAGTGGCCGGATTCCCACACTACCCTTACCCATCGTCCATAATTGTTAGTCAAGTTAGGGACGATTTTTCCATTTGTGTAGTAAAATCTTTCATAATAATATCTGATTTTTGAAATTATTAATAGCCTTATTTAAAACAAGCTACGTAATCACAATTTAAAGATCGCAAGTGTAGTTAATTGTAAAATTACCTAAAATTTACTCATAAATAATACATCTTTTAGAGGATTAAATTATTTACTCAATATGCAATATAAGCGAAAAGAAAAAACTATATTAACTTTTTAAAAAAAATGTTTTTTTTTTTTTTTAACAATTATGTGAAAACTTATTAATTTTAGGAAAATTTTCCATTGGTACTACCATGGTTTTGCAAAATCCCACCGGTACTACCATGATTTGCAAAATCCCATTGGTACTACTAAGTTTTTTTTTAAAATCCCATTAGTAATACTGAATTGTTGTAAATTTCCAAATGTGATGTTCTTTAAAAAAAAACTGTTAAAACTAACTCAAAAGCAATATTTAATACAATTACTTTAACTAAATATAAATAAACTCAAAATCTTTAGTAAATCAATTAACCAATCCAACACTAGCAAGTCGGCAACCGCCCCTCCCCGCCGTCGCGACTCCCTCACCACCACATTCACGCCCTTGCCACCCCTCAAAACTACAACAAACCAACACGTCCGACGCACAACCAAACTCTAATCGAACCACCTTCACCCCTGTTCGAACCTCCCCTACCCACCCTCTCCCCCGTCCAACTCTTGCCCAACCCACCCAATCAAAACCCAAAAATCGCACACCACATAATCTTTGCCCAACCCAGAATTCGCACAACCACACCCCATTCGAACCCCTCACCACCCTTTTGATCCTCCTCTGCCCCCTCACCCCATCCAACCTTTAAAATTCGCTTATTAATTATCCGAGATTTAACCAGAAACATCGCAACTTGAATTAGTTACCCAGATTCGCAGGTGGTGGTAGTGGTAGGCGTCACAATCTTCGTCGGTGATGGGATTCAATAATTGTGTGCGATGATAAGTGGTGGTAGGCGATGTTCATAAGCAGTGGTAGTGTTAGTGAAGAGGAAGAGGAAAGGGAGAAAAGGAAGTGGGAAAAAGTAACCGTGGTGGTGTTCAAGTCAAAGAGTTTCGAGGGAGATCAATTCAGAGATTTATGATGGTAATAAGGAATGAAAAAGGGAAGTTTTTTAGTTAATTAATTAATTAGCTATTATTATTATTAATTATAAATATAAATATGTTAATTAACGAAATTTTGTATCGTAATATTACATCTGGGAAACTAACAACAATTCAGTAAAGTAATACTAGTGCGTGGGATTTTAAAAAAGCATTCGTAACAATGAGATTTTGCAAAATTACAATAATTCCAATATAAATTTCCCTGCATTTTATTGCCAAACTGTTTTGTTAAAGTTGGCCAAAAGTTGACGAGGATACGTATGTTCCCGCCAAAAAAAAGCGAGACAGGAGAAAACACAACTTTTCCCGCCAAAACCCAACGCAAATCATTCTGAAAACCCCTAATTCTTCCATCAACACCAAAAATCTCTCTCATCTCCTCCCATTTTCTTCCCTCCAAAAACCCCTTTCACTTGCTCGCTCTCTCTCTCTCTCTTTCTCTTCTCTCAGTCACCGGCGAAAATGGATATCAGCGAGGAATCATACGCAGCACACAAGCGCACATTCCTCGACTTTCTCGACCATGACGTAGGTCACGGGATCTACATGGACTCTATCCGCAAAATGATTATGAACAAGCAACGTCGCCGCGTTATCGTCAACCTCTCTGATCTTCATGACTACAATTCCGATTTAGCTCGCAGGTTAGGTTTTTTTTAGGGTTTTTCGATTTCATTTCTAGGCTTCTTCAATTGGTTTCTTATTGATTTGTGATTTGTTGTTTGGTAGGTTGTTGAGGAGTCCAAGTGAGTATATTCAACCCTTTTGTGACGCAGTTACTGAAGTTACTCGGAGTATTGATAATAAATTTTTGAAGGCGGGTGAACAAGTTGTGGTTGGTTTTGATGGCCCCTTTGTTTCTAGAAGGGTTACTCCTAGAGATCTTCTTTCTCTCTTTATTGGCTCCATGGTTTGTGTTGAAGGCATTGTTACCAAGTGTAATCCCTCTCACTCACTTCTCTTTATTTTTGTTAATATCTCTTTTTACTAGTACCAGTAGTAGTATTCTGCTACGATGTTGTTTCTAGTCAGTCTGAGCTGATTCCGCCTTATTTATTTGATAGAGGATAGTTTTCTAGTGGCGTAGATGGTGCTTCACCTTGGAATATGCTTATCAAGTTAATTATTGGCCGATATTGGTATTCTATATTAGAAAAGTAATTTTTTTGTTGTTTTTTTTTGGGGGGGTGGTGGTGGTGGTGGTGGTGGTGTTGAAAATGAAGTTATTTAGCGGTTTATTAGTTGGATTTTCGTCAAAAGGCAGAGCAATCAAACAGTGAAGTTTTGAAGAGGAGTACTTGTTGTAGTTCTTTCTGTGAATGGTTAAACGGGATTTAATGTGTAAAACTAAACGATCACGGTTTTGTTGACTTTTTCTGTATATTTTTCGAAGCAGTATTATGCAGTACTATTAAAGTATTTGATTCTCCACATAGAGAGGAATCCATTTCCTGAAATTCCATTTTTTGGATAGGTTTATGGATTGAGTTGAGTCATTTGGTTGGAGAAATTAGAATGTTTAGGTATTTGTGCAATTCAGCTAAACAGAAAACTAGGAAAGAAGTATATCCTTGATTTTCTATGTCTAGCATCTCCTTGCAAATAGCATGTGTTACGAAACTACATATTGCACTTAGTAGCTGCTATTTTGAATTTCAGCCACTGGTCTTGATCTAGTTAGTTCTGTCGAGGTGCATTTGGTCTCCTAATCGTCTGCTTTACACTTGCAGGCTCTCTTGTGAGGCCCAAGGTTGTGAAGAGTGTTCATTTCTGTCCCTCAACTGGAAAATTCACTTCAAGAGAGTATCGTGACATTACATCCACGACAGGCTTGCCGACAGGTTCTGTCTACCCAACCCGGGTAAAGCTCAATTTCTGCCATATGTAGTAGTCTTTTCTAGCATAACAAGTATTGTATTATTTTCTGATATAGTTAGTGCATGTCTAGGATGAGAATGGAAACCTACTAGTGACTGAATATGGAATGTGTAAATACAAAGATCATCAAACTTTATCGATGCAAGAAGTGCCAGAAAAAGCAGCGGCTGGTCAACTCCCAAGAACCATAGATGTCATAGTTGAGGATGACCTTGTTGATGCATGCAAGCCTGGAGACCGTGTTGCAATTGTTGGAATATACAAAGCTCTACCTGGAAAAAACAAGGGTAGTGTGAATGGAGTATTCAGGTTTGAGTCCAATTTCAGTCCTCTTTTTTTTTGGGAACCCTGGAATATACTATTTGTGCTATAGATATTGACACAAGCTATGTTTTCACAGGACTATTCTCATCGCTAATAACGTGACGCTTCTGAACAAAGAGGCAAATGCGCCAATTTATTCCACTGAAGACTTGAAGAACATTAAGAAGATTGCTGAGAGACAAGATATATTTGACCTTCTCGCCAATTCTCTTGCACCATCTATTTATGGACATGCGTGGATCAAGAAGGCAGTTATATTACTAATGCTTGGTGGATCTGAGAAGAACTTGAAGAACGGGACACACTTAAGAGGGTTAGTTTCTGTTTAGTCTAGCTTCTACATTCTGTGTTCACTTCTTCCTATCCTCTATTCAACTTCTAGGTGATCCTAATTCCTATCATAATTTCTCATAAAGAAGATTTGTATGAGGAAGATTACCAGTTAACTGATAAAACATTTCCCCCCAGTGACATAAATATGATGATGGTTGGTGATCCTTCTGTTGCCAAGTCCCAGCTGCTAAGAGCAATCATGAATATTGCTCCATTGGCCATTTCGACAACTGGCCGAGGTTCATCAGGTGTTGGTCTGACAGCAGCTGTAACTTCTGACCAGGAAACAGGTGATACCTCTTGAAATTTTCACTTCATTTTCACTTAAGTCGTGTGGTTGCTAAGCCAAGCGAATTTTTCTATGATCAGGAGAAAGAAGGCTAGAAGCTGGTGCTATGGTTCTTGCTGATCGGGGTGTCATATGCATTGATGAGTTTGACAAAATGAATGACCTAGATCGTGTTGCTATACATGAAGTTATGGAACAGCAGACAGTGACCATTGCCAAAGCTGGTATCCATGCGTCTCTAAATGCTCGATGCAGTGTTGTGGCTGCTGCAAATCCCATTTATGGAACTGTACGTTGGTTGAGATTCTGAAAATCTGTGTCCATGCTTTTTTACCTCGCACTGTTTTGTCTCTTGTTTTCTGAAACTAATCATTTATACAGTATGATCGGTCGTTGACACCAACAAAGAACATTGGATTGCCAGACTCCTTACTCTCTCGTTTTGATTTGTTATTTATTGTGTTGGATCAAATGGATCCTGAGATTGATGGTCAAATTTCCGAGCATGTTTTGCGCATGCATCGTTTCCGTTCCACACAAGATGGAGGTACTTATTCTATTTTATATGTGGACTATTTTTCTCATAATTTTCTTTTTAAGAAATGCACACCTGACTGCTTAAATTTAGGTGATAGGGCACTTGATGCTTCACAATATGCGGGAGAAGAAGAGGTGGATCATGGTTCATCAGTCTTTGTCAAGTTCAATAGGATGCTGCATGGAAAGAAGGCACCAAGGGGTAGGAAGCAAGAGACCCTAACAATCAATTTTCTTAAGAAGTATATTCATTATGCAAAGCACAGAGTTCAGCCAGAGCTGAGTGATGAGGTATTTGACTTTCAAGATATTATACTCTAATTCTTTTTTTTTTTTTCATTTATTACTAATGAATCCGGGACTTTACTTTTAGCATAAAAGAAAGTTGGGAGCTAGAATCTTTTTTTGGGCAACCGTTGATGTTTTTCTTTGCAGGCATCTGAGCAAATTGCAACTGCATATGCTGAGCTTAGAAATTCCAACTCAAATGCAAAGGTAAGATTTTAATCTATGAAAGGAAAGGTCATTGTACAGAAATATAGATTACTAGATTAGTGGATAACACATTTTATCTGTAGGGTGGAGGCGGAACTCTGCCTATCACTGCCAGAACATTGGAAACAATTATACGGCTCTCAACTGCGCATGCCAAGCTGAAATTGAGTAGAACGGTAAATTTTACCCACAAGTTAATAATAAATGTGCTTTTCCCTTCCCCCTTTTTTTGAGTGTTTTACCAGAATAATGTTGGGAGCAAAAATATTTACCAAAATACTGCCAAACCAACAATAATTATCAAAATACTGTCCACGTCAGCCTTCTTTTTTTTTTTTATGCAGTATAATCGCTATTCCATATAGTAATTTCTTTAATAAAATCGCTATCTCAAATAGCGATGTTGTTGAGGTTAAACAAAAAAACCAAACAATGCCTTTGTTGTAGAGACCAATGACCGAAGTTGGTTTGTTTTAGGTTACAGGGGAAACCGCTACCTGAGATAGCGATTTGGCGATTTACCATATAGAACAAAATCGCTATTTTAGATAGTGATTTAGCTGCAAATAAATTTAAAAAAAAAAAAAATGAAAACATCGTAATTATTTTTTTGTTGGCATTATTTTGTTAAATACTTTTGGCCTCGACATTATTTTGGTAAAACACTCTTTTTTTTTCTGCAAGTGATTTGAGCAAATACTTTATTCTAGCTGTTGTTGCTCCATCATATCATCACTAATGGCTTAGGTAAACTTCGCTATTATGCTTTGTACTGTTTTTCTTGTTACAGCTGCAGAAACTTATAATTAGAGCATTAAGCAATAATCAATATTGTTAGTGATACTTTTGCTGCCATGCCCAACTAATCTATCGAGTAAATCACCTAGGAACTTTTTTTGATAAGCTGAAGCTTTATTTGAGATGTACTAGAAAGGGCTCTTTAGGGCCAAAGTTGCAATAAAAGTAAATGCAATAAACTGTGCAAGTTCCTGATTTACATATGCTCCATATATAGAATTTGAAGCTCGTCTAATAGTATAAAATAGTGTTGCTTTGTTTGGAAGAATCATAAATTGATTTCTTTGAAATTAAAAGCAATATCCAAGTTGAGGCTGTCCTAGTGACTGATTCACATCTGTAGTTATTTTACACTCTTAATAATAAAAGCTTCATAGCCTAGATGAGATTTCTACAAGTGGTTTTTAAATGGAAGGGTAAAAACTGCCAGAAGTATTTGGATGGCCTATTAATCTTTTATAATTAGCACAATAACACTGAATCTCAACCATTTGTGATTTGTGTGGATCTCTTTCTTACTAGGAGACCAACATATGTTTGGATAGAGGAAAATGGAGGGAAAGGAAAGGAAGAGAAAGGAAAGGATCCATGCTCTCTTGTTTGGATATCACATGGAGTGAGAGAAGGGGAGAGAAATGAGAGGATTGATTTCCTTTCCCTCTTTAATGAACCAAATCATTCCCATGTTGGAGAGATTTGGAGGGAAAATGCCACCCCATTTTCTCCCTCCTCTTCCTTTCTTTACCCTTCCCTCTTCTTCCCTCCTCTCCCTTTCCCTCCACCATTGCTATCCAAGCATAGCGTAAAAGTCTTGTAGAGCGAAGAGGGAAGTGTTAGATTCAATCACAGGATTGCCTTCCTTTTGCAATCTATGTAACCTATCAACTTTTGGGAACATAAGTGGTCTGTGAGTCCGTCCATATCATGAGTATTGAATATGTTTTCTTTGTCTGCCATTCTAGCTCAAGTGGCAAGGACATTTTTCCTATGTGGCTTTTCTGATGGATCACTAAGTTAACAATGGTTGTCCTACAGGTTTTAAAAACTGACGTTGAAGCTGCTCTTAAAGTCCTGAATTTTGCCATATATCATAAAGAGTTGACTGACATGGATGAGCGTGAGGAAGAAAGGGCCAGAGAATTCGAAAGAAACCGCAAAGCTGATAATGATGGTACAAATAATGAGCGGGTTCAACGTAATCATCGCAACAATAGATCTAGACAAGATAATGAAGCTGCCACAGAAGGGTATGTCACAAGCATCACTGTTCTTAATACATTGCACTGCATTTCTTGTGAGATTGAAAATATTGGTGCTAGAAAGATACATTCTTTGTTGCATTATGATAGGAAAGGAACACTACCAGTTATCGTTTTATTTGACAGATCTGTTAGTGACACTGGACCCCACCTGGTTTTATTTCCCCGAAGGAAAGAAGTTGAATACTTGAATTTATCCTTGTTTCATTGACTCCCTCAATTACCTAATCAATGCTCTCCCATCCATTTCTCAATTACCGCATCTCTCTCTACCATGGCAGTAAAAGTTTAATTCAACTTCAGTCAATTACTACTCCCTCGTAACATAATACTAGCAATAATTGGTTTTGCACGCATTTTGAGGAAGCGGTTTAAGGGTGTAAACGAATGAATTACTCAAAATGGTTTTAATACAAACAAGAATTTGATTATAAGTTGCTAATATTAAAATTATTTTGACTAATTCTTTCGTTTAAACCCTTAAATCGCTTCCGCAAAATGCGTGCGAAACCAATGGTTGCTAGTATTATGTTTTGGAGTGAGTACTTCATTGCAATTACTCTCTTTCTCACTGATAACAAAACCCTCTTTCCTCAATTTTTTTTCCTGTTAAGTTTAAAAGTTGTGGTCTTGCAGTACCTCGTTGGCAATTCCTAAGTTAAAATGGCAATGGACAATGAAAAGCATGTGGGAGCCTTGAAAACTATTCCATGCGAGGCGAAGACGTGCGTCTTTTGCATGCGAGGCACATGTATTTATAATCTATTTCAATTTTTTTTTTTCTTTGATTGTATTTTTTGCTAATTAAAAAGATTCCAAATAATATAAATAATGATATATGTAAAGCTAAGGTAGTCTCAATTTGAAAAAATATCAATCAATTTTCACTTTAAAACTTAAATCTTAAATCTTAGCTATTTTCCTTAAGGCGCGCTTTACCAATGGCGCACGAGGCATGTGCCTTTCTTCGGTGACTGAGCCTTACCCATTTAAAGCCCATTTCTCTGAGCCTAGGAGCGAGGTGCGCTTTTTAAAACTAAGATTGTAACAAGTTAGAAGTAGAAAGACTAATATTAAGTGATACCATTTTTTTTGGTATAACTAAAGATATTAAATGGGAACAAGCTAAAAGGGTAAAGTATTTATTACATAGGGATGGGAAGGGTAACAACTAACAATTGAGCGGTAATTGTTACTCTTAAGAAATGGGACGTGTTACTAACCTCTCATATCAAACAATAAGTAATGGAAATGTTTAAGTGCTTTTATTTCAACACAAAAAATAGTATACTGTATACCAAACAAGCCCTAAGTTCTCATAATTAGTCGTAGTGTGTAGATTCCTAGCTCAAGAAGGATAGCAATCCATTTGGTAGGTTAGTTTTGTTCTTGTGTAGCTTGCAGTTGATTTTAGGAACTCACCATGTCCCCTATCCTAAACTACACCATGGAAAGTATGCAAATATATGTCGTGACTCGTGATTCTTCTTGTTTATCTTTTAACCAACATTTTGTCTATAATAAAACTTTTGTTATGACTAGCTGTTGCACTGTAATGCCTCAATTTTGTGCTTTCATGAGATCATGGGTCTAATGACAAGCTGCAAACAACCTACTGGAGAAGTGATGTTGCATACATTTGCTTATAATGGACCACTTTAGAATGCCGGATTGGGCTCTCTTTAGACACTTTGGATTAATGTTGTTGTTGATGGTTCGCCAAATTATCAATAAGTTGTTGCATTACAATATCATATGCTGAATTGTTTCTTACCATGCATCTTTGCTTGTGTATGAACACCTATCATTCTGGCTGCTATTTTTCCCCCTATAAATGGTTGTCTCTTCAGTTCTTTATTATCTTTTAATTACCACGCCTTGGTAACCTCCCTTTTGACAATGGAAGTCTACCTGCTTTCTATATTTCAGAGACACAGCAGAAGCTATGGATGTTGATGAGCCTCCTTCAGACCAATCAGAAGTCAACGTATCACCTGAGAGGCATGCTTGCTAACTCTTCTCAAATCTCAATTATTCCTTTCAACTATAATTGTTTGTGGTAGATATTTTATTGGACCACTAAATTCTAACATTTACCTTTTGCTTTTTCTGAAATTGCAGAGTAGAAGCATTTGACACTATATTGGGTCAGCATATGCGGGCAAATCACTTGGATGTGATAACCATTGAAGATATCAATAGCGTAGCCAATGCAGAGGCTTCCACTAGCTACTCAAGGGCAGAGATAATGTTTCTTCTAGAGGTATGTTATCTAGCTATTCAGTAAGGCATCAAATAGCTTCTGACTAGCTCATCACTCTTTTTCCTTTTCTTTTCCTGTATATTATTTGGCAGCATTGCACTTTGATGATATACTAAATGATTCATTTACTCATGCAGAGACTACAAACGGCTAACAGATTGATGATTGTTGATGGCATGGTGCACATGATGTAGAGCTATTTGGCCTGATTTCATCCAGGCTCAATATAAGTTGGTGGTATGCCTTCACTTAGTCCCCTTGATCATGATTTTTATATAGGGGTTGAATGTGAATCGTATATTATTACACCAAAAATTGTATGTGATTTATATATATGCATTTTTCAGAGTGATTTAGTCAGTAGTCATCACCCAATTAAATGCCCAGTGCTTCTATTGTGGCTAGACCTGGTTATTGGATGGGTCGGGGGTGGGTCAGGGTTAGATTTGTGCGGGTTGGGTCAGGGCCAGGGTCGGCAAAAAAGGGTTAATAGTGGTTCGGGCTAAAGCGGGTCGTTAGCGGTCGGACCATTAAAATACTAAATATAAATAAAATTCAAGGTAGCCAAAATTTAAAACAAATATATACAAATATATTAATGTAATTATTTTTGTCAACTTTTTTTTGGAAAATTTATTAGGTTATTATTTTTGGCCTTGTATGGCCTTGGTTAATAAGGCTTTGTACATTAAAAGCTTTGTCCAGTAAATACCAACATTGACCCTAACTGCATTTCATTGGGCCACCTTGTCCAATCACCATGCCTGATTGTGGCATAGGTTACATCTAATTAATCTTTTTGTAAAATTGCAGGAGATACATTGAGTTGAGCAGCGCATATTTATTCAGCAAAGAAAATCCTGTTTGTAATATTAATTCCATGTAACGGTCAAAAGATGAGATGGTGAGACAGGCGGATTGGAAATGTAACTTTGTAGTGCAAATTGTGCTGTATTACATTGTTTTTATGAAAGCAGCTGATAGTTTTAGATGGCATTTAGATCTTGTTCATTACATATGGTTGAATTCAAAATCTTCTAATTGTGTAAGGCAAACAAATTAGGTTGGACAGAGGTATTTACTCTTTCCTGTGGTGTCCCTCAAATTCAGCTAAATGTTTGATCGTAGATTGCATTGGCTAGGACGAGGTCGTGCAATACAAAAATTTGAAAGAGAACATCAAGTAAAAAATCCAACAATGTTGTCAACAATGACATTGAGGTAGTGGGAGCTGGAAACAGTACCTTCTATTGCACACTCTGTCGCACATTGAACATAATGCATTTGCATTTAATAAAATAGAACATTACTAAGTTACTTTTGTACGTTGCACGATTTAGATATTTTTTTTTGCTAATTTTTTTAGTAATTTTTTAAAGGGTACTTAGTATTTGTATGTATAAAATATGAAGTTATAACTTATTAATTTTTAAAAAGGATTTTGTCAGCAATGCAAGGATATAAATTAGAAAAAAAAATGATGTCATCAATTAGTTTTGGAGGGAAATTTTTTTAATGACAAAATGAAACGTGTACAATGATGATATTTTGTTCATCTCTTGGGCTTATATAGTCGGAGTAAGAATATCACCATTAATAGCATACCACTTTGCAAGGCAAAAGCTTAACTCTTTATATACTATCGATCAAATGCTTTGGTGTGATTTCACTCTTAAGGCAAAAACTTGAACTCTTTATTCATCTCTTGGGCTTATATATAAATAGCATCCACAAGTAACAATATCACCATTAATTTAGCAAAGGCAATATTATCCTAACAATAAAAGGAGATTCTCCTAATAATAATTATCTTTTCCTAACATCCGCTCAAGTTTGAGCATTTCGAGAATAAAAAATGCCCAATTTGGACAAGAAAGTCAAATTGTAACAGACAAAGGAAAGATATCTGCCAGCTGAGAATTTTTAGGCACATGAGAAGGTTCAACAATACCTTCGGTGATAGCATCTCGGACAAAGTAACAGACAATAGTCTGCCTCAATATGTTTAGTGCGTTAATGATATGCAAAGTTGGTTGACTATCACAGAACAGAGGAATAGCCTTGGAATGATGAATGCCATCCGCCAACTGAGAATTTTTAGGCACATGAGAAGGTTCAACAATACCTTCGGTGATTGCATCTTGGACAAAGTAACAGACAACAGTCTACCTCAATATGTTTAGTGTGTTAGTAAAATACAGGACTTTTGGCGATATGCAAAGCTGGTTGACTATCACAGAACAGAGGAATAGCCTTGGAATGATGAATGCCAAGACTCAACAGCAAGCCTTTTAACCACTTCAACTCACAAGCAATAGCTGCCATAGAGTGATATTCTGCTTCTGTAGATGAACGTGAAACTATATATTGCTTCTTTGTTTTCCAAAAGATAGGAGAATTTCCTAGAAAAACTAACCTAGTCAATGAACTACGAGAAAGCGAACAGGCAGCCTAGTCGGAGTCATACCACCCGTGCAGAGTGAGATCACTATCAGCACGAAACAAAATGTCTGGACTCGGAGTTCCCTTCAAGTATCGAATAACCCACAAAGCTACATCCTAATGCTCCTGACGAGGTTGTTGCATGAATTGTGATAAGATGTGAACAAAATATGCGAGATCCGGTTGTGTCATTGCAAGATGCACCAACAACCTAACTAAAAGACGATATCTCGGGGTCCGGAAGTAGAGCGCCATCCGCATAGCCCAAATAATGGTTTTGCTCCAGTGGAGAATGACAGGCTTAACACCTATTAATCCACATATGAGATAATATCCAAAGTATACTTGTGTTGACATAATAACAAACCTGTGGCACTAGGGGCAACCTCAATGTCAAGAAAATATTTTGAAGTGTCGAGATCATTCATTTTGGAACAATTAGACAGATAAGCTTTAAAAGCCAATAATACGTAAGAATCCTTCCCAAAAATTATTAAATCATCAACGTACACCAATACATTAATTTGAGCAAAACCTTTAGTCAAAGTAAATAATGAGTAATCAAAATAGGATTCAAGAAATCCATACCCTTTCAAAGTAGTGATTAAATTGACAAAACTGCACCTTTGAGCTTGTTTTAAACTGTATAGAGACTTTCAGAGACGACAAACCAAGTTGAATTTGGTTTTTCAAATCGGAGACGACAAAACAAGCCAATTAAGTTGAATTTCGTTTTTCAAATCCGGGAGGCAACCTTGTATACACTTCTTCCTCTAGATCCCCATGCAAGAACGCATTGTGAATATCCATTTGATGAAGTTCCCAATTCTTTGATGAAACAATTGCTAAGAAGTCCCTTACGTTTGTCATTTTTGCAACGGGAACAAAGGTCTCAGTATAATCAGTTTCTGCTGTTTGATGATTTCCCAACACTACAAATATAATCTTGACTTAGAGACATTCAACTTCACCATTCCAAAGATACTTGGTTTTTTTAAATCCATTGACTTCCAAGGCCACGTTTTCCTAGCGGTAATTCCTCTAAAGTCCAAGTAATTCCAAGGCCTGGATTTCATCTTGTATTGATTTCTTCCACTCTTAGCTTTAATTTATGTTTCATTGCTTCCTTAAATGAAATTACCATTTAAATAATGTTCAGGTAGTTTTGCACCTCTAACCGCACCTGCTATGGCCTTCCACTACTTTGCTGTGAAGATAGGGTTGTTCTTGCTTACTAACTTATGCCCACTGCTAGTGCTGGTGGCGGCATTAACACAGACTGTACTATGACCTCGACCATCCATCAGACTTATTTCGATCATCCCAACCTTATGAATATCCTACGTGGGTCGTTGACGAGGGAAAACCTCTGCTTGAGATGATCCCACAAGCGTCGATCATCTATAAATTTTGTCAAGGTACTCTTAACTTCGGGCTCGATAGTGTTTGTTATCCAAGAAAGGAGCATTATGACGTTGATTTTATTCCAATCAGATTGTGTGTAAGGCAAAGTAGGTTCGGTAACCATTTCATCGAGGAAGACAAATTTTCGGCAGGCCTCTGACGCTGTCTAAATATCAACCGCCCAATTATCATAATTATCACCCCAAAGGGGGTTGGAGTTATAAAATCACCTGGGCGATCTAGTGCACCGAGTTAGAAAGGAGAATTTGGCTCAATTTTTATTGGCGATGGAGGCACTGGTGTTTGATCACCAACCATATTTCACAGCTGACTTAAGCAAAGAGAGGAAAAAAATACTTTGGTACCATGAAAGAAAGTGTGACGCAAAAGCTTAACTCTATATATAACATACACAAGTAACAATATCACCATAAATTTAGCAAAGATAAGGATATTATCCTAACATTAAAACGATATTCTCCTAATAATAATTAGGAAAAATTAGAAATAACGTAACCCCTAAACCTTTTCACGTTTTTACTAATTACCCCTTTAAATTTATTTTTTTAATTTAACCCCCAAACCTTCCCATTCGTTATCCAAATCACCCCAAATTAGAATATTTCGTTAAATTTAACGGAATATTACTTTTGATTTGTTAATTAACAACTCCAAAACATTATTAACACAATAATATGGTTTATTAATACACTAACATGATTTATTAATACACGAACATAATTAATACAATCTCCATCTTCTTTCTCTCTCCTCTTGCCACCACTACCACCACCTTCATTTTCTTTCTCTCTCCTTTGATCACCCCTTGCCACCACCAAACTATGACCTCCATTTTCTTTCTCTCTCTTCTGACCATCCCCTTGTCATCACCACCTCCACCTCCACCTCCACCTCCACCTTCATTTTCTTTCTCTCTCCTTTGACCACCCCCTGTCACCACCAACACCATCACCTCCATTAGCTTTACCCTCGTTCCAACCTCCTTCAATCAAATTTAGTAAATTTTCAATCAAATTTAGTAAGTTTTGGGAGGGTCAGAGGAGCAAGAAAAAAGTTGAATTAGAAGAGGAGGGTGATGAAGTGGTGGTGGTTGTTGTGGTCAAAGGAGAGAGAAATGGTAGTGGTAGTGGTTTGAGATGATGAAATGAAGAAGATGATGAAAGAATGATTAGGGAAAAAGGAGAGGGTTTAATTAGTAATAATGGGTCCCACCATTAGATTATAACATATTTTTGTGATTTGGGGGTGATTTGGATAACGGAGGGAAAAGTTTGGGGTTAAATTAAAAATAATAATTTAAAGGGGTAATTGCAAAAAACGTGAAAAGGTTTGGGGATTATTTTTAATTTTTCCTAATAATTCTCTTTTTAGTTTTCGAACTATATGTATTATTATTATTATTTTTAATTTCCACACTATATATCACTATTTCAATAAGATGTCTATTTTGAACTTTTCAATGGAACGAATATTTCTGTCAGAAGTAATTTTTGATAGTGTAATTTTATTCCTTCACAATTTAAAAACAGTAAACTATGTATGATACTTTTAACATAAAATCACACATTCACACCCTTTAATTTGAACAATCTTGGTGCAAGATTGATTTTGACACTCCACAATTGACATTAATTAGTCCTTATATAATTTCCTCTGTGTGATGTATATGACTGTGTGTAACTGTCTTATTCAGCAAACTTGTGGTGGGAGTGGGACTGTGCACTCCAAAGTCCATGGCTATCTTGATGGGTAAAACTTGTGCCTTTCACTCCCTTTCATTTCCTCTTGTCAACTTCTTCACCCCTAAATTACCATTCAGTAAAACCCATCCATCTTCATTCTCTGTGAGAGCCAACCAGGTAAAAAAGCTTCAATTATCAATCAATTTTTTTTTATTCCCTCAAAACCCAGAAGCCTAATTTCTTACTGAACATATAATAATAATCCACTAGTTTTAACATTACATTGTTTTATATTGCTTGTGTTCAATTTTAGATGGAAGAAAGTGAAATTAAGGAAGTTGGAGAAATTAGTTCACAAAAGAAGAAGATATTTGTAGCTGGAGCTACTGGGAGTACTGGTAAAAGAATTGTTGAGCAGTTACTTCAAAAGGGGTTTTCTGTTAAAGCTGGAGTTCGTGACACTGATAAAGCCAAAACCATTTTCCCCACTAATTCTGCCCTTCAAATTGTAAGTATTTTTAGTGGTTAAAGTATATGATACCTTCCAAATTATGGTAAGTTATGAAATTTTCTGTATTTGGGTTCTCATTGTTTATGAATAGTATGTGATTTGTGGGGAGTTTTTTTTGTTGAAGTAATTGGATTGTTGGTGAGAATTGGTATTTGTCAATGTTAAGTGTTTTGTGAAATTAGTATGTGAATTATGCAAAATACTGAAATGCCCTGTGAAGTGTGAACTATGGTATGGCTCTTATCCATAGCACTGAGCTAAGTTAGGCACCGCTTGTTTTCAAGCGTGTCATTTTATGGGGGTTTGAAGAGATTATCCTTTTGGTTATGGAAAGGCTAGTGCTGTACTAGAATTGAGTAAGAATTCGTTCGTGCTCAAGGCCTTGAGCTTGAGGTAGGGATGACAGCGGATCGGACTCGGATTGGATTATGCATAATCTGACTCCCATACCACAATTTTGCTACCCTTCAACCTTGTGGAAACAAAATCTTTTCCTCTCCAATTTGTTTCCATTCCATGTCTTTCCCTTTCTAATTTATTTCCATTGTATTTCCATTTTTAAATTTATACGGAGTACTAAATACCCCTATGATGATATGCAAGCATGTGGCCCCATAATTTCTAAGCGTGTGTGATTGTATACATTGCACTTGGGCTTAGCCCGGCTATGGGTGTGCTCTTAATGAGTCCATATGTTTGAACCATATCAAAGTTCAGGGATAAACTTGGTTAACTCTCTCGATTTGCTATCATTATAGACACATTTGAACTCTTGGTAGATGATAGTTTAGTTCATGAATTAGGCATAATGATTGGATTTTTGTAACATTTAAGATGTATAAGTGATAGTTTAAACTCCCTACATTTTAAAAAAAATAATCTCCGTTTTCTTTTAGATAGATGTAACATTTTAATTTTCACACTTGCCGGGGCATGTATTAGTTTATTTATTACGTTAATTATGCATTTCTATTTATCAAAGTAAATTTAAAATATGCATATCTAAAAATTATAAAAATTAGATATCAATAAACTACATGTTTACGAATCAAATGAGATCCAATATAACTAAATTTTTCCTTATATATAAATCACACATGAAGGTCAAAGCATGATGATTGATGAATGAATGTTGCTAAAGTCTAAACGTTGCATCTAAAAAAAGCGGTGGTAGTATGTCACTATACCAAAGCGCGACATTACAAAATGTTAAGTGGATGAAGATGGGGCTGCTAATGAGTGGATCTTTCACATTTTGGTTTGGACTTTTTAATGTAGGAATGTAGGATGGAGTCATCTCTTTTGCTCAGTACCAAAACTCTTTCCAGGATGGATTTATGGCTTTTGCTTTGAACCAACTTTAGTTTCCAGGATGGAGTTATGACCAGTTATTGCTTTTGCTTTGAACCAATTTATTGAGTAATCTTAAAGTTTGAGGAACAAACACTTTTCCAGATGATGGGGTTGTACACATTTTGGTTTTGCAGGTTAAAGCAGATGTTACCGAGGGTTCAGATAAACTAGCTGAAGCCATAAGTGATGATTCAGAGGCATTAATATGTGCAACTGGCTTTCAACGTTCATGGGATCCTTTGGCTCCTTGGAAGGTTTGAAAAATCTTCATTTGCATTTTGTGCTACGATTTTGTTCTCCAAATGGCGTGGTTTTCTTTAACGCTAATTGCTATATCAAATTATTAGTAGTGAAGTTCGAAACTAGAGAATCTATGCTTGAATACCATACTCTTCAAATTTATTCGAAATATACTGCCTAGAACACCTGTATAGTATGTTACTCTTAGGTCAATGCCAGACATTAGTGTCTGTTTGTTAGTGTGTTAGGGGAAAAAAAATTTAAATGATATAATATCCCTTGACCCGTTGACTTGACTTGAACTCGAAGACCCCAGGTTATCTAACCTGAATTAAGCCGAGCCTGAAAATTTTGATCCCAACCTGTTCGACATGGTCTGCCTGTATCACATAATTGCCATAGTTCAAAACGGCTGTGGAAGGCTATTCATTAAAGTTAGCCATTTGGTAGTAGGCTATATCTCAGAATTCTACTGAAGCTACTTGCTATCTTCTCAAAATTTCCCTTCAAAAATTTGTGTATAAGCTTAGCACTAATGGTTTCTTTGGATAAGGGGGAAAGGGGACTAGGGAGAGAAGGGAAGGAAAATGAGCAAGTTACTTTATTTGGATAAACATGAAGGAGAAGGGAATCCATTTTCTCTCCCTCTTTAATAAACATTATCTCTTCAAATTATGAGAGATTTGGAGGGAAAATGGGCATTTATAACCCCCCCCCCTTTCTTTCTAACCCCTTCCTTTCCTTTCTAGCTTGCTATCCAAACACACAGTAAAGGATGGTTCTTTTGCACCTTGTCTCGAACTCTCAATTATTATTCACTGACTTGAGCCATTAGCCCAAATAGCCAATAAGGTCTTCAGCAACCCAATATTTTCTTCAAGGTCCAACACATGCTTACGGAGGGGATGGTGATTAAAGATTTTTCCAAGATAAAGTATATGAATAATGTATGTGCTTTGATGAAGTCCATTGCCCCAATATTTGGTTTTAATGTTTAACTGATCAGCTTTGATGCAAAGCATCACTTTATAACGAACAAGCTTTAATACATTATTCGTTTGAATTTTGTTTTTTGTTACAATAAATAAAAATACATTAATTCTCAGATCAAACATATTGATTCACCCTTTTCTTTTGCCATTCCATGATCCTGATTTTCCATAGCCTTGTTTCTTTGCATCATAGCTTTGTCTGCAATTTTTTTTAGCCAATAGTTTTTATTGTATTAACTATGGTAAATTTGATCAAATAGAGCCGCACTCCTGAGTCCTGTCTCTGTGATCATATCTCCTATTTGTAATATACTTCATATATGCCGTGGTGTGACAGGGTATTTTTTTTTTTTTTGCATCACACTACCTAACAGGTGGATTATTATGGTACCATCAATCTTGTTGAAGCATGTCGCAAGCGTGGTGTGAAAAGATTTATTCTAATCAGTTCCATCTTAGTAAACGGTGCTGCAATGGGGCAGTTGTTTAACCCAGCCTATATTTTTCTTAATGTATTCGGATTAGTACTAGTTGCAAAGCTACAGGCTGAGAATTACATCAGGAAATCTGGTATAAACTACACCATCATACGGCCTGGTGGGCTAAAAAATGATCCTCCTTCCGGAAATATAGTCATGGAGCCTGAGGTGATGATTTTTACCTTTTTGGTTCTTGTATTTTCGCCTCCATTTTTATGAAACTAAGAGTCTGTTTGGTAGGATGGAAACTGTTTTCCCCATTTTACATTGTTGATTTGAGCCGAAAAATTAAATGAAAAATTTAGGCTGAATTTTTTTTTTACACCTTGTTTAAAACATTTAAACCCCAAAATTTGAAAGAAAACGTTTTTCATTCCTCATCGATCCACATGTTTGTGTCTTGTTAGGGGCATATTTTAAACATTTTTTTGTGTGTCTTATTTCAGTTTAACCAAACAGTGGAAAATGCTGTAAATGGAAAATCATTTTCCTCGTAACTTAAAAATGGAAAAGTTCTATGAAAATGAGTTTTAGGGTTTACACCCTATCAAACAGAGCTTAGCCCTATACATTGATAATTAATTTGCACAATTTTATAGGACACTCTTTCCGGGGAGAGTATATCAAGGGATCAAGTTGCCGAAGTTGCTGTTGAAGCGTTGAATCATCCCGATGCTTCTTACAAAGTAGTAGAGATAATTGCCCGTCCGGATGCTCCAAAACGTTCATTTGGGGAATTGTTCGGCGCTATCAAGCAACAATGATACATTTGCATATCTTCAGAATGGTGTCTCAATTTCAATATATGTACAAAAACCAATATAGAAAAAAAAAAAAAAGAGTGTGTTGTAACTTGAACTTCCTCAAACAATCTTGATCTAGAACAACAAACTCAGTTGTGGGAGTAAGCTGTATTGTGTGTTGTTACTTATTACAGTAGCTGTTTATTGAGGTTCTTACTTTTGTGTTTTAAAACATTCCGTTTCCGGTTCTAGTTGTTTGATTCGAAGTTTTATTACTCCCCTGTCCCCAAATGTTGTACTCCATCCGTCTCAAAATATTGATCCACTTTGACCAAAAAAACTCTCACAATTTTAAAAATCACTAAAAAAAATCGAACTGGGTTCTCTCACGAAAATTGAGCCAATTTTAAAGCGAAATCAAGCTATTAAAAAGTAAAATCAAGTAATTGCAAAGCAAAATCAAGCAAAAATGGAAGAAATTCAGACTGGAAGAATGGATGATAGAGAGAAGTAAGAAAATGAACGGAGAATGCAAGAGCCGAAACAGAAAGAAAAACTAAAAAGTACTTCGTATATGTTTAACCTTTGTTAAATGTTCAACTTTCAACTTTCAATGCTCAATGTTCATTTTAATGTACTCCCTCCGTAACATAAAAATTTCAACAATTGGTTTTTCATGCATTTTGAGGAAGCGATTTAAGGGTCTAAACGACGAAATTAATCAAAATGGTTTTATTACAAGCAAGAATGTGATTATAAGTTATTAAAATCAAAATTATTTTGATTAATTTGGTCGTTTACAACCTCAAATCGCTTCCTCAAAATACGTGAAAAAACAATTATTGAAATCTTTATGTTACGAAGGGTGTATATAATATTCAATGTTCTGTTACAACTTACAACTATAAAATGTTCAATGTTCAACTTGCAATCTTCAATATTTATGTACAACCTTTAAATGTTCGTTTTCATGTATATAACATTCAACCTTCATTTAAAACTATAAAATGTTCATGTTCGTACGTGTATGTTACAACCAAAAACCATAAAATACAAATTGGTAGCAGTATAACAAGATCTTACATGATCATGAAATAAAACATAACTGCTGGTAAAAAGAAAGAGAGAGAAAGAGAAATAGCGGAGAACTAATCAACTACGCTGCATCGGGCGGTTTACGGACAAAAATAAATACACATACAGGGTTGAAAACAACAGATTCAAAAATTAGACGTGGTGCGAACATTAACAAATGTATCAGTACGGATCGCCCCTGATACAGAGACGAATTGGGTACAAGAACGATGGTCAAATGAAGTACACATGCTACATACAGAATCAAAAAAAAAAGTTAAAACAAATTGAACAATAATGTTATTAATGAAGAAGAGTGACAACAGAAAAAAATATAAATTTGATGTTAATAGGAAACAATATAATCATATATAACCATACATAAACATCAAATAAATATACAATAAAATCAAGAACCCAATAACTAGGAATCAAATCAAACAAAGAAATAGCTAGTAAAAAAACAATTTTTTTTTTTTTTTTTTTAAAAGAACCAAGCAGCAAAGGAAGCAGTGAGAGCAAGTAGGGCAGAGAAGTGAAGAGTAACAGCATCACTCTGCATTTCAGGAGTTGGAGCAACTGCTACTGCATCTTGCCCAACTGCTACTGTTGCCATTAAACAACAGATTATCATCATCATTGCCATTAAGAATTTGCAGGCTTCCATTTCTGATCTTTAATTAATTAAATTGAATTGAATGAATGAATGAATGAATGTTCAAATTTGAAGAGAAATTAAGATTGTGGTGAATTTGCAGATAGATTGATGAATTTTGCTAGTTTTTTATATAGTAGCTAAGTTAATGATATAATAAAACAAGAAAAAGTTGCCAACTAATTTGTGGATAACTTTGTAGATTAAATTAAACAACAAACATAATCATTTGGAGAATGGTGGGTTTAATGTTAAGGTTATCATTCATTCCAGTTATTATTATTATTATTATTCTATATATATTAACAGCCTAGCCTACATAGTTGTTAGAGGCCTCATGTATTCATGTTATGTTAATTATTAGGCATCTCTTCTCTTCTTTCCAGGTATGATGTTTTTTTTTTTTTTTTTTTTTTTTTTTTGTGAAGCATATAATATACACCCTCTCTGTTCCAGATTACTTGTTACATTTTTTTTTTTCACATCTTCCAATACACAATTTTAAATTAAAATATCTTAAACCACGCATAATAAAAAATTATCAAAATTATATATTTAAAAAGTACATAGTGAGACGAATCAAATTAGATCCATCATGACTATATTTTTTTTATGTACATAAAACTATAAACGATCAAAGTTTGCAAATGAACAGTACCATTTTTCAGAATGTAGCAAGTAATTTGGGACGAAGGGAGTACCTAGCAAAAAATATACAATACTTTTAAGCATATATATAAAGTTTACTTTAAATAACAAAACATTTAAATCAAATTGGTGAAATAAATTAAACTAACAATTGATTGATGGGAAGGATGTAGTATATAATAATGCGATACTACGTCCTTCATATTAATTAATCGTTAGTTTGTTTCACCAATTTGGTTTAAGTATTTTGAAATAAACTTGAAATGAAGAAGGTAGTATACTTACATCCACAATTTTTTATTTCTGAAAATTCTTCTATGGTCGTCGAAAAAACAACCACCAAAGTCAAAATAATCTAGGCCGTTGATTTTTTATGTTAATTAAGTTGATTTTGATAATTAGATTTGACTTTTATTGTAAATAAAAATATATATTTTAATTTTTTTTTTGTAATATTAATTCATTTTTAATATTTATGGATTCACCTAAATTAATTTTAGATTTTGTTATTTTAAAAATTAAATTAAAATAAAATCCGAAATTAATTTAGATAAATCCAAAAAAATAAAAATGAATTAATGTTATATTAAAACAATATACAAATGTTTATTTTTAAAAAAAAAAATCAAATCTAATTACTAACTAAATTGTTTTGACTTTGGTAGTCATTTTTTCGACGACCATAGAAGAAACATCCTTTTATTTCTAATAATGATTAGACATCTTTACTACTCTAATAAAAAGTTGATTATGGAGGTATTATTGTTGTTTATGTAAAGAAGATAATGCAAAAGATGAACAATATAATAAGAGACAAAATTTGTAAAAAGAATTACAAGAAAATAGGTGTGCCATGGATTAAAATCAATTGGCTTGAAAATGAATTTTGGCGCTACCGGGATGCACATCCAATAGTTTTTGCCGGTACATAATCCAAGGTATCTCAGCTTCATTCTTTCTCACTATGATTCTCTATGGAAAAATATCAGAGTTTAGGACACTTATACCCAAGAAAGAGAATGTATAAAGGTCACTTATTTGTATCGTGCATTTGAAGGCACGATGCAAATGAGTCTTATTTGGATCGTGCCTAAGGCACAATGCAAATAATATTTTTATTTGTAACTGCAAATGCACAGTACTAATAGCTTAAAATGCACGATGCAAATAACTTTTTTTTTTACTAGTGAGCTTTTGTGGAGATATATATGTATGCAAGTGAAATCATTTTTTTTTTTGAAAAAATTAATAAGAATAATCCCAACTATTGAAACCAGCCCGGCCAATATACTTGCCACCACTCATATCCAAATTAAAACTCCCAAAATCTAAAAACCAATCTTATAAAAAAGGAAAAAAGCATCAAGTTCAATGCTCTATTACGAGAATCTTTCATCATGAGGACAATAACATAAGCACCAAGAGCAATAATTATCATCATCAATCTAAATGCTCTTCCTCTTCTGTTTTTTTTTTTTTTTTTTGTTCAATCTTCTTCTTTTCACAAAATTCATTTACACTTTACATTCTGAAAATTTCAGATTAGCTGTTGATTTTCATTCCTCTTTTAAATTTATTTTTTGTAGTTCTGAAATTCAGCTTCATATGTGGGTTCGTTTATATTTGAATTTAGGGCTTTTATTGAAGGTTAGCCATGAATGAATGTTGATTTTGTTGTTGGGTCGAAATTAAATAGTGATTTCAGTGGTGGGGAGTGATTGAAAAAGGGTTTTCGGTAGATGGGAGTGTCTAAAAAAAAGGGTTATGCTCGTTGGGGTGGCTGAGAGGATGATGGATGGTGGAGGGAGTGGTGGCGGCTGTGTTTAGGCAGGTGTGATGGAAGAAGAACATGGGGGTAGTTGATTTATCTTTTATCAATAACTAGATTAGATGTCCGTGCGGTTGACACAATTTTTTTTTATCAATTTTAAAAAATAATAAGTATCTTAATAATAATTTTAAAACAAAATATTTTTTAAAAAATAAAACAAAAGATGGTATGAGTATTAAGTCAAACGTAACACCAATAATTGCATAAAATAATGATATGTGTACTGAATGATGTGATGTAAACATAATCTATTTTAGTATATATATATATATATATAGTTATAGTTATAATTATAGAGTTATATATGATAGATGGATTAGGCTTATAAAACCTTTTAATCAAAATATTAATTAAATTAATTAAGGGGGATTACTAAATACCGCCCATTTTTACTGCGTACCGCCCGTATTTTAACATGAATTCCCTGTTTTACCCTTCCCCAATTAAACCCCTTCCCTATTTTTTTTCCTTTTTTCTTTGATACTTATAATTTAATATAATTTGCTTTTTTCCTTTTTTCCTTTTTTTTTTCAATCTTACTTTTTGTTAACTTTTCCTTTGGGCGTTCCTCATGTTTTTTTTTATTTAAAAAAACTGTTTAGTTTTTATTAAAAAAAAACTGTTTTTTGATTATTTTTTTTTTAAATGTTTTTTTTTTCCAAATTTAAAAAAAATTGTTTTTTTTAAAAATATTGTTCTTCTTAAATTTAAAAAAGTATTTATAATAATAAAAAAATAATTTTAAATAAAAATAAAAAACATTTTTTTAATAATAAAAAACTAGTACCCGGTTTTAAAAAACCCCCTACTTGGATCCGACCCGGTACCCAGTTTTACAAACCGGGTAAAAAATCGGGTACCAGACCCAGTTTTCAAAACCACCATAGGGGCAACGTGTTCAGAACACGTTAGCACCATTGGTGCAACGTGTTCAGAACACGTTACCACCAGTGGTGCAACGTGTTCAGAACACGTTACCACCAGTGGTGCAACGTGTTCAGAACACGTTACCACCAGTGGTGCAACGTGTTCAGAACACGTTACCACCATTGGTGCAACGTGTTCAGAACACGTTACCACCATTGGTGCAACGTGTTCAGAACACGTGACCACCAGTGGTGCAACGTGTTCAGAACACGTTACCACCATTGGTGCAACGTTGAATTGATTTTTTTATAATTTCAATATGTGTCACACAAAGCTAGAATGAAGTAGTCCACCAAGCCTATTACATTATTGTCTATTTTAATTATAATTTTGGTCCAGATCAGGTTAATTACTTTTATTCCAGGTTAGTCATAATTTTTTAGGTCAGTTGTAATTCAGTCTACGTGAGTTACAATCTTTTCCAGGTTAATTATATATTTTTCCCAAGTTAGACATATATATGTTTGTCTAGGTTAGTTGTGACGACCCGACTCGCTTAAACCGGCGCGGAAGAAACCGACGAGTCGAATAGTCAGATCTAACAAACTAAAATATATGTCAGAGTTATAGTAAATACACAAGTACTACTACTAGAGTATAAGACTAGAAAACATCGTAAAATGACAACATAAAGTCTATGAAACATCGGCACTCGCCCAACCCAAAGCTAAGCAAGGACCTCATCATCAGAATTACCTGAAAAGTAAACAACAGTCCACCGTCAGTGGCGAGTAACATAACCGTCCCACCCTAACGGGGATACACATGAACATAGCACAAATCAAATAACCAAATTTTTTAATTAAAAACAATTGCACCAACGCACCAAAAATGCTTTTCTACCATGGTAGAAATCGCACCAGATATGCATTTATATTTGAATACATTGAGAAATTAAAAAATTAAATTAAAATATTTAACAAAAAATAACGTAATTAACGAATAAACTAAATTGACACAAAATTTATTTCTCCGTCATTAACAGTTACATCGTTGTATTCCGACATGTCGAAAGTGACTGATATAAATGTAAAGGTTAAAATAAATAAGATTGATAAAATAAATAAATTAATTAAATGAAATTAAAACTATATAAAAAAACAAAATAAAAGCATTAGTGTGGGGGCACATGGAAGCATCCCCACGTGGGAAGAGAGGGAGAAGGGGGAAAGGGAGGAGGGGTATTATAGGAACATCATGTCAAAATACGGGCGGTATACAGTAAAACTGGGCGGTATTTAGCAAATGAGTTAATTAAGTGAAAGTATTGTACTGTGTCGGACGGTCTGACTGTCGGACCGTCTAACACTTGTATTTTTTTAACAACTCATGGGGATCCAGGTTTAGTAATATGTGTCCAGGTCAAAGAAATATGTGTCCAGGTCCAACAACATTTGTCCAGGTTTAACAATATATATCCAGGTTAAACAGGTTTCACCAGGTTTACAAATGTCATCTGGTTTATAAATAGATTTCCAGGTTTAACAATATATGTCCAAGTTAGACAGATATGTGTCTAGGTTTAACAATATGTGTCCAGGTCCAACAATATGTTTCCAGGGTTTTGTGTCCAAGTTTACAGATATATGTCCAGGTCTACCAATACATGTCCAGATTTACAAATATTTGTCCAGGTTCAACACATATGAGTCCAGATTCAATCATATGTGTCCAGGTCTAGGGGACTGTTCTGACAAATACGTTATTGTCAGACCAGTCTGACACAATACCTTCTCATTAATTAAAATATAGCATTGAAAATATAAGAATAATTAATGAAGTTTTTGGAGGGAAAAAATTGAAGGAGAGCATGACACATGTCCTTTTATGAAGTATGGATGATGTCATCTTCATTTTGTTTTAGTATATATTATATTATTATTATATTATAGATTATAGATTATTATTATTATTATAATAATAATAGCAAAAAACCAATAACAATATGACACATCACCTATTTAACCTAATAAACAGGTTAATAAAAGTCATGTACTAATTTGAGAAATAATAGCCAATAGTTAGGATTATTCTCAGTTATACTATAGTTGGGATTAAAATGAGAAGGGTGGTGATAGTTTGGATTATTCTTGTTAATTTTTCTTTTTTTTAGGATCTAAATGAAGATAAAAAGAGAATTATGTTAAGGCACACAAAATGAAAAGCCTAAGCATATATGAGTACTTAGGGTGCGTTTGATTCAACTTATATAAGCACTCCTGTGCTTATTTTCAGAAAATTCAGATCAGATCGGATCAGACCAGATCAGACAAATTCAGATCAGATCAGAAAAAATCAGATCAGATCAGATCAGCATTTTGTTCTTTGTTCCTTATAACTCAATTAATATTATTTCTATTTTTATAATAAAATAAAATAATATAATTATAATATTATGGATACTAACGATTAATTATATTTATTGATGACAAAAAAAAAATTGAATTGTTGTGATATTTTAGCTTATATTTTGGAAGTAATACTATAGCCATAAATTAAAAAAAAATTACGACCAATTTTGAAGGATAATATTAATTATTAATTATTTACATAATTTTTTATTTGAAAGAAAATTATATACATAATACACAATGATATATTAATTAGTTACCATTATATATATGGAAGACGTATGAAGCAACTATTTTTATTTTATTTTGTTTTAGTTGAACTGAACTGAATATAATCTGAAGTAAACAAACCCTAACTAGAGGGAAGAACATGCATTACAATGTCTAAAAACTATATACATCAACACAAGAAATTTTACCCATACAATAATCAATAATCTCTAAACCCAATATGAAAAAACTTAGAGCAGTGTTTGGAACTTGGAAGGAGCAAATCACTTTTTATTTCCGTTAATGGTGAACTCAAAATGCTTTGGAAGCAAAACCAAGATTTTGAATTTGGAAAATCAAGCTTGTTTGCAAACTGATTTTTTTTTTTTTTTTTAAAATCTAAAAAAACCATTATTAGGCATGGGGAGGAGAGAGAGAAAGTAGAATAAAATTAGGTAATTTCTAATTAAAAATATAACTCAAAATAGTTAATTTAAAAAAATAATAATTACACCAAAATTCATATTTTTAAATTCAGTACAACTAAACACCGATATTGATATACATGTAGACTTAATCGATTTAAATATAACTATTTTTTGGCTCATGCATATGCATTGGTTTATTAGACTAGTTCTATTTTAAATTAAAAATAAATAAAATAATGATTAATTAGTAAAATTATCAACAATTATGTTGAATATTATTACAAATGTATTAGTAAATAATATTTAATTTTATTAATACTTATAGATATATAAAAAAATCTAATATTTAATACGGCGTACTTAACTTCAATTAAAAAAACACCAAGTTAGACTTAAATATTAAGATCGGTATGTATTATTTGTCAAAAGATCAAATCTTAGATCGTTAGGTTTGAGTGATGGCACTTTAGTAAGTCTCTGTGATCAGTGGCGGCCCCAGAATTTCAATAATGCTAGGTTACAATCACCTGTAACGAATATAAAAAAAAAATTCCACAAATCTCTATTATATAAGCCAAGGGGAGCAATTGTGCCCCCCCGAGAAAAGACTGGATTACCCTTCAAAATTTTCCAAATATTTAATTTGCATTACTCCAACCTATTATGAAAAGTTATTATAATTTTTCAAAATTTTAAAATGAAGATATTAAAAAATATATAATTTGGAAAAATAAAATAAAAATATCAAAATTCATATTTTTGAATTCTCTATAAATAGATACCCATATTGATATACTTTGTCACATAAAAATTTTATCTTTCGATTATCGTAGAAATTTGGTAGCTGGTAGAATATAGTAAAAAAAAAAACTTTTCATTCTTTTTTGTTCATTGTAGTGGGATGGGTTAATGAAAAGAGATTTTTTTTTTTAATTATGCGAATAAGTGTGAATTTGAAAACACAAATTCTTATATGAATTGTTTCAAATGGTGCGGCCATTTTTAGGGGTTACAAAGTCTTTAGTGGGGTTACAAAGTGTTTTTTGGGGTTACAAAATGTTTAAGTGGGTTTACAATGTATTTTTTGGGGTTACAATGTGTTATTTTGGAGTTATTGTGGGGTTACAAACTGTTATTTCGAGTTACAAAGAGTTTTTTGGGGTTACAAAGTGTTTTTTTTTTTTACAAAATGCTAAAGTGGGGTTACAAAGTATATTTTGGTGTTATAAAGTGAGGTTACAAAGGTTTTTTTGGTTTAAGTGGGGTTACAAAGTGTTTTTTTGGAGTCACAAAGTGTTTTTGGGGTTATGAAGTGATTTTTTGAGTTATAAAGTGTTTTTTTTTAAGTTTACAAAGTTTATTTTTGGGGTTACAAAGTGTTTTTTGGGGGTTACAAAGTGTTTAAGTGATGTTACAAAGTAGGGTTACAAAGTATTTTTTAGGTTTATAAAGTATTTAAGTGGGGTTATAAATTGTTAAATGAGTTACAAAATATTTAAATGGGGTTACAAAGTATATGTATGGGGTTACAAAGACTTTGTAACCCCATACAAAAATCAACTTTGTAACCCCTGTCTATCAGCGCGCGCCGCACCATTACTTAATGGTGCGGCCAGTTGCACCAAAAACGCGTTGATTTGAAAAACATTTTAATTATTTCGATCAAACAATCTTCGGGTTTTTTGTTTGTTTAGAGAAATTAAAAGATGCATTTAAAATAGTATCGCATGCAAAACGTGCATATAAGGCTAATATGTATAGAATAAAGGTGGAGAGATCTTAGAAACATAATGGGTGCTTATTTATATTTTTACTCAATCCGTCCCAAAAAAAAAATAACTGCTCTTTATAAACATAGTTTAATTGTTGTCGTTTGGATTTTTATTAATAGGTTGGTGGATGGAGCCAAATATACAAGGGCCTAACATTGGTGACCGTTAGAGGAGCTGGACATGAATTCCCACTTCATCGCCCTAGAAAAGCTTTCATTCTTTTCAACTATTTCTTGAAGAACAAAGCTATGCCAAAAATAAAGCCTCTAAATTAATGAGTATTAATTAATATTTGCTTGATAGGACAGGATTAGATTATTATTGTTTTACTTACTATCTTCGGTTCTTAATATGTGAAACACTTGGGTACTTTTTATGAAAGGTAAAAAAAATTATAGAGTTCCACATAATATGAACCGGAGGTATGTGATTATTAGTCCTATAACACAGTAGTATTTATGTTTGGTTTTTTTTTTTTTTTTAATTATCATTCATTTGATGGAATTGTATTATATATTTTTTTTTCTTCTTAATTGAGGTATGAAAGTCTCATTCATATATATGATAAAGTGAATAATCCTTATTTGCTCAAGTAAATGTATATGAATTGCTGAAATTAATGACCATTAAAGGATTTTCAATGCATTGCTTCATAAATTTCTCTTCCCTTGAAAATGTTAATATTTTTTTAAAGGAAAATGTTATACAGAGGCCTTAAAGGTTAAAAGAAGCGGCTCGTATCCAAGAGCTACGAGGTTCAAACCTTATTACTAGAATTCTCTTTTACTATATGTGTGAGATTTCAATACGAGCGGATTTTCTTACCCAACTTCTCTCTCCACTAGTAGAAAAATCCCCCATTAGTATCGTTTTCCACACGATACTAATAGAGGCGTTAGTAATAGAGAATCATATTAGTATCGTTTGTAAAAAACGATAGTAATGAATACTATTACTATCGTTTGTTAGAAAAAACGATAGTAATAGAGAGTTTATTACTATCGTTTTTTTAATAAAAAACGATACTAATAGAGAATCCATTAGTATCATTTGTTACTAAAAACGATAGTAATAGACTCCCTATTAGTATCGTTTTTTCTAACAAACGATAGTAATTGACTCTCTATTACTATCATTTTTTCTTACAAATGATACTAATAGTGTTTTTTTATTTAAATTTATATTTGATTATTGGGCCAAATATATATATATATATATATATATATATATATATATATATACATACTTCCTCCGTAAACGAAAAATTGCAACAAAGGGGAGGTCACGGACTCCAAATTTTTTTATAAGTGTGTTTAAGTTAGTAGATTAGTAAAAGTAGGAGAGACAAATAAAAGTTAGTAGAGTAGAAAAAGTAGGAAAGAGAAATAAAAGTTAGTAGAGTAGAAAAAGTAGGAGAGAGAAATATGTTAAATATAACCCAAAATAGAAAGTGACAGATTTGTTGCAATTTTTAAAAACATCCAAATATGACAAATGTTACAATTTTTCATTTACAGAGGAAGTATATTTATATATATATATATATAAATATGCACCCTTTCGGCATTATCTGCAGCCCTGTTCAATTCTGTATAATTTACAATAATATAATACTTTTTATATTTAATTAAAATTTGTAAACGATACATATATAATACAAGTTCGATGTATTCATATAAAATATAGTTTACAAGAACGTTGGATATATAAGATCGATGTTTACGAAGTAACTATAAATAAAATGTATAAATAATGTGTTACTAATACAAATTTTATTTAATTAGGATCGGATAATAAGAAATTTAGCCTGAAGAGCCTCGCCCATTGCTCGTGACCCTCATCCAATTCTCCTTTGGTATATGGGGCAGATCTTCGAATTTAGTCCTTCAAAATCAAAGATTGAAAAAAAAAGCATATAAGTAATGTTATAGACGCCATCTTGCTTAGACTTTTAGGGCCACAATATTTGCAAACAATATTTGCTTAGACTTTTAGATGCCATCAATCTATATACTGTTTTTATGGTTATCCATGTTCTGTATCATTCATGTAAGCACTAAATGACTTATTTTCATCTGTTTGGGTGACAATAGGGCATTTTGGAACAAAAATAAGGCATATAGGTCATTTTTGGTAAGATTTTGGTGTTTTTGTTCATATGTTCCTACCAATCAACCTATATATTGTTTTTAAGGTTTATCCATGTTCAGTATCATTCTTGTAAATATTAAATGACTTATTTGCAAGTGTTTGGGCAAAAATATGGCATTTTGGAACAAAAATAAGAAGCATATGTCATTTTTGGCTAGTTTTTAGATGTTTTAGTTCCCATTTTCCTACCATTCAATATATATATTGTTTTTAAGGTTTATCCATGTTCTATATTATTCTTGTAAGCAATAAATGACTTATTTGCATGTGTTTGGGGGAAAATATGGCGTTTTGGAACAAAAACAAGGAGCATAGGTTACATGTTTATTAATTATTAGAGTGACGCGATTGCGATCTCATGCCACAACTACGCCCCCGTTTAAGAATCTAATCATTTACCATGTCAATGGGCACCTATCCCCCATTCATGATCGACATAGTTAGATTTAGATCCTTGAGACGACCCACGCAAACGACAGTGAGATTGTGTAAAGCGATAAGCAAGAGTGTTTAACATTAAAATCATGTGATTGGTACATGTTTATTAATTATTAGAGTGACGCGATTGCGATCTCATGCCACAACTACGCCCCCGTTTAAGAATCTAATCATTTACCATGTCAATGGGCACCCATCCCCCATTCATGATTGACATAGTTAGATTTAGATCCTTGAGACGGCCCACGCAAACGGCAGTGAGATTGTATAAAACGATAAGCAAGAGTGTTTAAAATTAGAAGCAAGTGATTAGTTACATTGATTTAAGCAAAAGCAAAGCAAAGAAAGCAAGTGAAACAAAAGGAACAAAACCAAAACCAAAGTAAAACAAAAACAAAATAAAACAGGAGTAATTCAAAAGAAATCAAAACAAATCAAGAGAATCGAACCACAAGGCAAGCAAATTAGGCACATAATTCCCAAAATCATCAAATAAGGTTGTGGCACAACGCCATCAACCATCCAGTGTCCTCAGGTCGGGAACCTCTTGCCCCTAACAAAGCAAACATCCTCAAACTGCCAGGCGCCACTGCAGCAACGCCCAGCCAGCAGCTGCCAAGCGCCACTGCAGCAACCCGGGCAGCAACAACAACAGCAGGCCATGCTCTGTTCTGCCGGGTGGCTGTCCAGCCTGTCCGGTGCCCCGACGACCACCACAACAGTTGTCCTAAAAACCACGGCATGAGCTGCACTAAAAGCAAGTCCAATTTGACAGAAAATTTACCCCACACATAAACAAAAATATAACAATAAAATTCATTTCTCAACTCAAAAGGAAATTAATGGGGCTAACATAGGGAAAGGGTGGAATGGGGCTAACAGAGTAATAGGGGGAATGGGGGCTGACAGGGAGGGATACAAATGATGCAACACATTATCTTTAACAACATTATTTATAGTTCAGATTAGAGAATCAACATTTCGATGCAACACACATTGACACATACAAATGATTGGACTGATTGCAAAGGGAAAATACTTCATTTACATAATTTGTTGTTATCCTTTCAAATAGTTCCATGAATAGGAGGATACTGAATAATGAGATTCCCTGACGCTAATGTCAATAGGAAACTGAATCATGAGGTTCCACTTGACACGGCCTTCACGCACGGCCACCACGAACCACCCACTCGAACAAACCACACGAACTAGTACCCAAAACCAACCCGAACTAGAAATCTTGATTGGAATTATGGAGGTTTAAATTGTGTTTTGGTACTTAAAGATCAATGGAGGATTAATCTTTAAGTTTTGAGTTTGAATGGATGATGAACAAATGTGATGGAGGACTAGCGAAAAATGGCGTGTGGCAAGGAAACAAATGAAGAGTGTATGGCTTTTCAAATTGGTGAGCAAGTGTGTTAAGATGGCAAATGAGCAAATGACTCTCCAAGCCTTACTAACCCTCCTATAAATAGAGGTTAGTTAAGGTGTGAATGCATGGCAAGTGGCAAAACTTGCTATACAATAAGGGGGGCCGGTTTTTGGCTTTGCAAAATGGGCCAAGTTGGGCTTTCGATGATCAATTGGGCTAATTTACAAAATTTGCATGATTAATCATATGCTTAAATCGATTTAGCCCAAAAATATTAAATAATTAATTAGAGAATTAAATAATAAAAATTCTAATTAATTAAATAATAATTACAATAAATAATAATCAATCACAATAAAATAATATTCGAATTAATCGAAATTATTGACATAAAATAAAATAAATAGTCCAAAATAAATTTTGGACCATACATAAAATCACATAAACACAAATAAATACATGACAGAAATACCAACAAAATCAGGGTCATTACAACCTCCACTCCCTAAAGAAATTTCGTTCCGAAATTTAAGGCAAAGGAGATCGTTCACCCTCAAACAGCTCCAGGTACTTCTGCCTCATGGACGCCTCTGTCTCCCAAATCGCCTCTTCATGGTGTTGATTTCTCCATAACACCTTGACGAGCTGGACTTGCTTACGCCGGAGGGTCCTCACTTCCCGATCCAAGATCTGGACGGGTCGCTCCTCAAATGTCAGATTCGGCTTAAACGTGGCCGAATCCACTGGGATAATGTAGGTAGGATCATGTACATATTTCCTAATTAGCTGGGAAACATGGAATACATCATGCACATTAGACAAACTAGGTGGTAATGCCAATCGATATGCCACCTCCTCAACTCGTTCCAGTATCTCGTAAGGTCCCACGTATTTCGGTCGGAGTTTCCCCTTTTGACCAAAGCGTGACACTCCTTTGAATGGTGAAACCATAAGCAAGACTTTGTCACCTACCTCGAAAGCCAGCGGTCTACGTCGATTATCGGCGTAGGATTTTTGACGACTCTGAGCGGCCTGCATCTTAGACCGAATGACTCGGACCTTCTCGATAGTATCTTGTACCATCTCAGGTCCTAAAGCCACAGAATCACTAATATCATTCCAACAAATCGGACTCCGACATTTCCAGCCATACAGGGCCTCGTACGGAGCCATCTCGATGCTGGAGTGATAGCTGTTATTATAGGAGAACTCTATCAAACAGAGCATACGTACCCAAGACTGATGGTACTCCAGAGTACATGCTCGTAGCATATCCTCTAAAGTCTGGATGGTCCTCTCACTCTGACCATCGGTTGCCGCGTGAAAAGCGATGCTCAGCTTCAACTTCGTCCCAAAGGCTTCCTGAACTGATTTCCAAAAACGAGACAGAAATCGAATCTCGATCAGAAACAATCTCCCTCGGAACTCCGTGAAGTCGGATAATATCCTGGGTATACGCCTCTGCTAGACGCTCCATAGACTAGGTCATCTTCATCGGAATGAATCTAGCGACCTTTGTCAACCTATCCACTATTACCCAAATGGCATTCAAACCATTACAGGTAGGTAGGCTAACCATGAAGTCCATAGAAACCGACTCAAATTTCCAGGTCGGAATCGGTAGTGGCTGCAACAGACCTCCTGGTCTCTGATGCTCGATCTTAACCTTCTGACAGACTAAACATCGAGTTACGAAATCTGCTACATCCCTCTTCATCTTAGGCCACCAGAATTGGCCCTTAATGTAATGACCCAGATTTTTATTGGTATTTTTACCGATAATTATGTGTATTTATGTGTGTTTTTGTGTTAGTTCAGATCTATTTTTGAGCTATTTCTTTTATTTTATGTGAATAATTTCGATTTAACTCGAAATATTTATTTTCAGTTTTATTATTTATGTTAATTATTATTTAATTGATTAGAATTTTATTATTTAATTTTCTAATTAATTATTTAATATTTTGGGCTAAGTCGATTATTGCATGATTAGTTATGCGATTTTTGCAAATTAGCCCAATGGATCACGAGAGCCCATTTTGAGCCCATACAAGGCCCTTGGCCGGTTTTTACAAGGCAAGCCATGCCTTGCCACTTGCTTTGTTTTCACATTACTCCTACTTCTATAAATAGAAGGGATTAGTGAGCCTTAAGACTTTTGCTCATTTGCCATCTAATACACTTGCCATCAAATTCAAAGCACCAAAAACTCCCTCCCTTGCCTATTTCCACACGCCATTTTTGATCAATTGAAACCCATCAATTGTTCATTATCTTTCCTAGCCCAAAACTTAAAGATTCAAAGTTCATTGATCTTTAAGTGTCCAAACACAACCCTAAACACATTAGTTTCAATCAAGATTTCCTTGTTCGGGGTTGGTTTTGGGTTCGTGTTCGTGTGCATTGCTCGTGTGGTGGTCGTGCTAGGGTAGCCGTGTGTGCGGTGGCTGGGCAGCCGTGTGACGTGTGCCGTGGTGGTGATCCAGCCGTGCAGGCCGTGGTGGTGATCCAGCCGTGCAGGCCGTGGTGAAGGCAGCAAGGACCGCGGGTTCGTGGTGGTGCCGTGTGCATACCGTGTTTGGGCCGTGTTGTGTGATCGAGTGGGTCGAGTTTTCGGGTTGCTCTTGTGTGTTGAATTGTGTGTAATCTTCAATAAGGTAACATACTAACTCAACTTAATTGGTATACTATGTTTATAGTACGAATTAAATGCATGTTTGGGTTGTTTGATGATGTTTATTCATGATTTTGTATATGGTTTGTAATCTGATTTTTAAATGGATTTCATGATGATTTAATGGTGGTTTTTATGATTTTAAGATTGGATTTATGTTGTTTTGAAATCATGAAGATTGGGTTAAAGTTTGATGAATTTTGGATGAGTGAAAGTGGAATTTTCGAATGTTCAATGATGATGATATGCGTGTGATGTTTGAGTTGGATGAGTTTTTGATTGAAGTTCTTGAATCTTGATTGAGTTCTTGATTGAAGATCTTGAATCTTGAATGAGTTCTTTATGAGTTCTTGATGAGTTCTTTGGGTTCTTTATGAGTTCTTGATGAGTCTTTATGAATTCTTGATTGAATCTTGAAAGAGAAAGAAAATGGTTTAAAGAATAAAGAAAGTTAAAGAAAGTGTCTAATATGGTTAAAGAATGATTAAAGATTAATAAATGATGATTGGTTAGACTCAAGAATAAGGCTAGAGGCAGTTCTTGAGAATAACTTCGATGTTTTAGCTAGATTAAATTCGAGAATCAAGGCTTTAGGCAATTCTTGAACTTAATTTAGTTATGTTGGGTAATAATGATGGTAATATGATTGAGTTGATTAAAAGAAAAGATTAATTATGATTAGCTTGATTTCGTTTCTAGACGCCCTCAACTTAGAGTAAGATTCTTTGTTTTTGGGTTAAGGCGTTGCCCCTATTCCATCCGCGGTATTGGGATAGTTGGAGTCATACTATGTGATCTTTGTGAATCCCAGTAAGATTGGTTTCACGGGACATGGATTTCCCGTAAGATTGGTTTCATGGGATTTGGGAGTAAGATTCTCAAATCCGAGCATAGTAGAAAGTTCGAATGCGTAAGATGCGTTCGTACGAGCACAGTCCGGTCTAGAATATGAATGATTGCGCCAAAGATAGTTGATTTAGGTTGGTTTGAGTCAAGTTCATGTATGGGTTGATCTTGTACTTGGTTTATTGATTCGATGTTGATTATTTGATTTATGCTATGTGCATGTGTATTCCCATTAGGGTGAGTCAGTTATGTTACTGGCCACTGATGGTGGACTGTTGTATATTTTCCAGGTATTTCTGATGACGATGCTCTTGCTTAGCTTTGGGTCGGGCGAGTGACGTTGTTATTTCTGTTATTTGGTGTATTTTCTATTACTGTTGTTTTTAGATGATATTGGAGTATTGTATGGACTCCTTTACGTTGTTTATAACTCTGACATGTAGTTGGAGTTTACTCGTACTTTTAGTATTTTTAGTTTGACTTTTGGACTAGTTTATGTACAAACTTGTGGGTATTTGTACTTTTGAGGTTTAATAATAACATTTGAGGGATTAGTTTTATTTCTTAAGTATTTAAGTTGTAGTTTTTAACTACTCGACTCGTCGGTTTTTTCCGCGCCGATTTAAGCGAGTCGGGTCGTTACAGTTGGTATCAGAGCCGAATAGGTTTAAGTGAAGTTTTTAGGATTCGAGTTGAACCCGGGAGTTGAGGGCTTTACTATTCCCGAGTGAATAAACCAAATTCTAGGTTAAGTAAAAGGGAGAAGAGTTGGATAGAAAGACCGGGATAAGACCTTTTCTATTTCTTTTTCTTCCTTTATTTTTGAGTATTTGACTTTGGTGGGGTGATTGACTAACATTGTATCCTTGTTATGTCTTTTGTTGTGATGCGTGGCAGCATGTCTACACCTCGCCGGTTGAGTACTGGACGACAGAGGTTGCGGGCACTCGAGGAGGCGATCCTTACATTGGCGCACCATAGTCGTCATCCGCCGAATACGCAGTCGACGTTCGATCGCATCGCGCGTCATCGACCTCCGACATATGATGGGGTTGGCGACCCTACTACCTTAGAGAGCTGGATCCGCGAGATGGGGAAGCTCTTCGATGCGACGTTTTGTCCCGATCACGAGAGGGTGCAGATCGCCGCATATTACTTACGTGGAGAGGCCGATAACTAGTGGACGTTAGCTAAGGACGCGTACCAGCCGTTGCATGCGATGACTTGGACCGACTTTATCGATAAGGTCCAGGAGCGTTTCTACCCCGACGAGTTGCGGTGGCAGAAACAGGAGGAGTTCCTTACTCTTGCACAGGGTAAGATGACTGTCCAGGCATACACTGATCGATTCACGGAGTTATCGAGGTTCGCTACGTCTGTGATTCCATCGGAGAAGGACCGGGTCAAGCGCTACATCAAAAAGCTAGACCCGAAACAAGAAATAAAACTAAAGCTAACACACCAGAAACAAGAAATCTACCTGATACGACGTCAGGCTGAACCTCGGCCTCTGCCTCGGTCATACAGTAGACTCGGTTCTTCACCGGAGTCTTAGTCGGTGCCGGAAGCTGCTTGATCTCAGTGTCTGGCTTCCTCTCGGGGAAAACTGACGCCTTATGGCCTTCGTCCCTGCAGATAAAACAAGCTATGGGCGAACCGTCACACCGATTCCCTGGATGGAAGTCTTTGCCGCAACCTCTGCACTTCGAGCCGTCGGAACCCTTATGCGAACTCGTGGTCGGAGGGGTACTGCTAGGAGCACTAAATCGAGGCTTCTTAAAAGAAGATGTCATCGTCGGAACCTGAGCTCTCTTCCTGCTTGCATCCTCCTCGGCCGTCAATGCCTGAATCTCGAGTGCTACCTCGTAGGCCTGCTGAAATGTTGTCGCTCCACTACTGATCACGTGAACGCGAATCCTCGGATCTAGCTTTTTGATGTAGCGCTTGACCCGCTCCTTCTCTGATGGGACTACAGACGTAGCGAACCTCGATAACTCCGTGAACTTGTCGGTGTACGCCTGAACGGTCATCTTACCCTGAGTAAGAGTAAGAAACTCCTTCTGCTTCTGCCACCGCAACTCGTCGGGGTAGAAACGCTCCTGGATCTTATCGACATCGAATGCAACAGCAAGCACGCGTGTTTAGCTACCGTCCACCAGTTATCGGCCCCTCCACGTAGATAATAAGCGGCGATCTGCACCTTCTCGTGCTCGGGGCAAAACGTCGCGTCGAAGAGCTTCCCCATCTCGCGGATCCAGCTCTCCAGGATAGTAGGGTCGGTAACCCCATCGTAAGTCGGAGGTCGATGACGTGCGATACGATCGAACGTCGACTGCGTACTCGGCGTATGACGACTATGGTGCGCCAACGTAAGGATCGCCTCCTCGAGCGCTCGTAATCTCTGTCGTCCAGTACTCAACCAGCGAGGCGTAGACATGCTGCAACGCAATCAAAACAAAAGACATACCAAATAATAATGTCAGTCATACATCCCCACCACAGTCAAGCACACAAAATCAAGAGAGAAGAAATAGAAAAAGATCTTATCCCGGTTTTTCTACCCGAACTCTTCTCCCTTTACTTATCTTAATTTGGTTTTATCACTCGGGAAAGATAAAACTCTCAACTCCCGGGTTTAACTCGAATCCTAAAAATTCACTTAAAACTTATTCGGCTCTGATACCAACTGTGACGACCCGACTCGCTTAAACCGGCGCGGAAGAAACCGACGAGTCGAATAGTCAGATCTAACAAACTAAAATACTTAAAATTTAAATACAAAACCTCAAAATAGAATATATACAAAATCCGAAAGTACAACACCCACAAGATTGTACATATCTAATCCCAAAGGTCAAACTACTACTACTAACAAACGTAAACTCCGAATATATGTCAGAGTTAGAGAAATACACAAGTACTACAACTATAGTCCAAAAACTAGTAAAAATCGTAAAACAACAATATAAAAGCTAAATAACAACGGCGCTCGCCCAACCCAAAGCTAAGCAAGAACCTCATCATCAGAATTACCTGAAAAGTAAACAATAATCCACCGTCAGTGGCGAGTAACATAACTGTCCCACCCTAACGGGGATACACATGAACATAGCACAAATCAAACAATCAAATCAAACATCAAAACACTAACTTTAACACAACTTGACTCGACTAACTTTAACCAACGATTAACAAATCTTTAACTTTAACCAACGATTAACAAATCTTTAACTTTAGCACAATCATTCACATACTAGACCGGACTATGCACGTACAAACGCATCTTACGCGATCGAACTTTCTACTATGCCAGGAAACTATCCCAATACCGCGGATAGGATAGGGGCAACGTCTTAACCCAAACACTTAGAATCTTACTCTAAGTCTTAGGCGTCTAGCAGCGAAATCAAGCTAATCTTTACTTTAAATCGAAGTTTACATTCTTAGTTAATTCTTAAGTTGCATCTTACGCCTTGACTCAAGAAATAACATGTAAACCAACAACCTTGGAACCTCTTATAACAATCTTTAACCTTTCTTTAACTTTCTTTAATCTTTCTTTAATTAAAACTAACTTTCTTTAACTTTCAAGACTCGACCAAGAACTCATAAAGAACTCAAAGAACTTATAAAGAACTCAAAGAACTCATCCAAGATTCAAGATCTTCAATCAAGAACTCAATCAAGATTCAAGAACTTCAACCAAGAACTCATTCAAGATTCAAGAACTCATCCCAAACTCATCATCACACACGCATAAATCAATCAAGCTCAACAACAAAATTCGTCAACTTCCTAATCTCCAAACTTCATCAAACTTGAACATGAATAACATCAAATATAATACTAACATAATCCATCATGAAATTCATGTAATCAAGTAGAAAACATCATAAATTATCACCCAAACATCAGATTATAATCCACCCAAAAACAAGGTTATAAAACATCAAAACGGTCTAATCTAATCATTCAATCTATACTATGAATCATAGTATACCGATTAGATTGAGAAAGTATGTTACCTTAATGAAGATTAAACAAGATAAACACCAAAAACTTTCTGCCCGGAAACCCAAAATACACGCCCAAGCACACGGTGCACACGAACACGGCACGGCTTGCACGGCTTCAACCACAAGCACGAACCACCACCTTTTGCACGGCCCTGCTGCACGGCTGCCCTACACGAACACCACCACGCACACACGACTTCCACTTGACAGGCCTTCACGCACGGCCACCATGAACCACCCACTCGAACAACCCACACGAACTAGTACCCAAAACCAACCCGAACTAGAAATCTTGATTGGAATTATGGAGGTTTAAATTGCGTTTTGGTACTTAAAGATCAATGGAGGATTAATCTTTAAGTTTTGAGTTTGAATGGATGATGAACAAATGTGATGGAGGACTAGCCAAAAATGGCGTGTGGCAAGGAAACAAATGGAGAGTGTATGGCTTTTCAAATTGGTGAGCAAGTGTGTTAAGATGGCAAATGAGCAAATGACTCTCCAAGCCTTACTAACCCTCTTATAAATAGAGGTTAGTTAAGGTGTGAATGCATGGCAAGTGGCAAAACTTGCCATACAATAAGAGGGGCCGGTTTTTGGCTTTGCAAAATGGGCCAAGTTGGGCTTTCGATGATCAATTGGGCTAATTTACAAAATTTGCATGATTAATCATGCTTAAATCGATTTAGCCCAAAAATATTAAATAATTAATTAGAGAATTAAATAATAAAATTCTAATTAATTAAATAATAATTACAATAAATAATAATCAATCACTATAAAATAATATTCGAATTAATCGAAATTATTGACATAAAATAAAATAAATAGTCCAAAATAAATTTTAGACCATACATAAAATCACATAAACACAAATAAATACATGATAGAAATACCAACAAAATCAGGGTCGTTACAATGTCTATCAATTAACTTTGTGTATACTAGCAGTTAGGAGAAATTATTCGAACAATTGCATAACAAATTACAGCAAATAAGCATGATTGAACAACTAGAATTCAAATCAGAATATCTAACTTTGCAAATTGAACAACTCAAATCAAAAAACCTAGAACCCGCACATGAATGTAATCCCAACAAAAACCTAATCTAGCACCAACAATGAATTACTGGGAAATGCAATTCTCATACAGTAACAAAATTTTCAGCAACAATAATACATACACTACATTCAGCAACATTATTATAAAATTTTCAGTAACATTTAGCAACAATAATACCAGAATTTTCAGCAACAATAATACATTCAACAACAATAATAATACATTCAGCAACATACAACAACAATAATACATACAAAATAGAATTTAAAGATTATACCCCAAAAATTCGAAACAAAAACAGATTGAAACCTTAATTAACCCCCAAAAATCTTGAACCCAAATCGAACCAATCGTAACCCGCAAAAACAGATTGAAAACAGAAATAGAGAAATGATAGAGAGGAGAAATAGGATAATTAGCAAATCCCTAAAATTCAAATCAAAATACCTAAAAACAACATAATACCTATAAAATTGTAAAACCCTAAAATCATTCTTTATACTTAAACTCAAATAAAACTGAAATTTAAATCACTAGTAAAAAAATCCCCCATTAGTATCGTTTTTCACACGATCCCATAACACAAGTATATCGCTCCAAACAAGGCCCAAAACACGGACCTGTGAAAATAACATAAATTCAGAAACAATTAATTAAAGAAGAAAAACCTATCACCAACAGCTCATACATTATACAACTATCGAATAAGAACACTGTTGGCTAGAGTAAGTTGCTAAACTGCAAGATGGCAACAAAGAAAAGGCCCACTGACATCTGAGATCAGTTAAGCGAACGCTACTTTTTCCCACTCTTCAGAGTTTTCTTCATTCCTTGAATAAACTATAATGCATTCAATTAAGCTTCACTGAGAATTGAAAGTGTCATACTCTTGAATAAAACCCTTATGCAAGAGGCAAAAATCCACTACCCTTCTTGTTCTCTTGGAGATTTTTCATTTTTTGTCCATGAATAAGCAACAAAGCTTTAGTTAATTCGAACTGAAAAAAATTCGAACATACCTTTGCTGTTGGAGCTCGGAGGAGCGTGGGTCTGACCGTTTGAGCGTGGGGAAGGTCGAATGATCGACCACCTTGCTGCCGTCTGCCGGGAAAACGCTCCGTCAGCTGTTAGCCGAGCCGAGTCAGTCTTGGCCTTACTACTTAGGGTTTTTGGTCTGAACTGGGAAATGGAAGGGCCACGACAACCGTCAGCCGTGGGCGTCGACGCGTTGACGGCTCGTGGCAGTCGTCGACAGAGGAGGGACGCCCCGCCGTCGTCATTAGTGGGAGCTGGGAAATGTAATTAGGGTTACTGGTGGAGTGGTGGGTATTTGATGGAGTTAGGTCGACAGAGGAAATGGAATTGGGAAATGAATTTCATTTGTTATTTTTGGGACGGATATTACACTCCTGCAATGCTGCTCATTAGTATCGTTTGAAAACAAAAGGGTACTAATAGAGACCTATTAGTACCCTTTTTTTTAAAACGGTACTAATACATCGTTTCTATTAAAAACGATAACTATTGGTATCGTTTTTCAAAAAAACGAAACAATTATAGCATTATTACTATCGTTTTTCAAATAAACGATACTATTGGAGCGATACTAATAGACAATTTTCTACTAGTGCTCTCACACACACACAAAGACCTTAAGGCTATGTTTAATGAGTTAAATTAAAAAATGGTAAGTTTTAGTACAAAATAAATATTTATTACACCAGTTTACACGTGATTTTGGCGTGCATTTCAAATTTAGGTAATGTTATATGTAGAATTGTAGCTCTTACTCCTTAGGGCTAATACACATCCTAAAGTGGTAGTTAGGTAATCAAAACTTTTTTTATAGGCTTTGAGACGAGTTATATTGCAGACCACTCAACCAAATTAATCTGACACACGTATTTAAAAGAAAGGGATAATAAATCTTGGCAAATGTGTGCTTTGAAGTTCGAAACAAAAACCTCATATACTTGGTTTTAGCAAGACTTAGATAGTCCAAATTGGAAAAAACTTAGTCTACCCTGTAACGACCCGACTTTTTGGACTTGTCGAATTACGAAGGGAATCGACAACGGATCATTACTTAAGCACATAATTAAACACTAGATAAATATAATTAAAAATAGATCATCTTTTATTAACCCAAATATCTGAAAATATACTCCAAAAGTCAAATAAGGCATAAGAATACCTAAAGTGTTACATGAACTAAAGAAAATGTCTTCCCAACAGACTGGATATAAATAAATGAACTATAATATTGTCTTATAAACTATGGAATAACTAGGATAAGACTAAACTTCTGTCACACTCAAGCCCATCCAACAGAAGCCCGTTCTATGCTGCTGCATCGTCACCTGAAACTGAGGGGGGGTCCACCATCAGTGGCGAGTAACTAGGCTGTCCCGCTTAATTGAGGGACCGCTAATCACATAATATCATAGAATTTCCACATGAAATCACACTCAAAACATAGTACAATGTATACAAAAATTATACGAGATACGTATAAAAATACGTACAAAAATACGTATACAAATACGTATAAAAATACCTGCAGGAATACGGTTAGAGTTACGTACATATAAAGTACGTATACAATACAGATACGAATACGTACAACATACGAATACAAATACATACAACATACTTACACAGCGAAAGACTTATACGAATATTGCTTAACTTGTACATATGCTTATTTATCATTATTCTTATTGAAACATATCCCATCTTATATCATACGTAACATCTCGTCATCTTATCATAATCATATCATCTTATCTTAACTTCATAACGTATCATATTTTATCTTCGTATAATAACATAAACATCTTATCTTATCTTTGCTTAATCCATGGTCGAGTCAACATGCTAGTAGGGGAACTCGTGTGCACCCCAACTTTCCTAGAATATGCCGGGTCAGACTCATGTGTCTTTCCCAAAGTCTAAGTGGGACCCTCACTCCCGAATTAACGACTCATGTGCCACTAATTCGGACGACAACACAAACTAGGATCAGTAAACCGACCAGAAAGCCTCGGCAGGTCGGTGGCAAAGACTTAACCCCGGTAACGAAGCGCGCATCGTCGGTGGGGTGACCACTTCATAAAACCTTAAAGAAAATATCTTATCTTATATCATATGAATCATCTTAACATCTTATCGTATCATATCATATCATTCATACCATTCATATCATATCATATCATTATCATCTTTCAATGGACCGGTCACTATAACTCGTTGTGGATCCCGTGTTTCACCACAACTTTCCTAGAACATGCCGGTGTGAGCTCGTGTACTCAACCCGTAGTGGATCTCGTGTTTCACCACTAAGCCTAAGCTATGGCCATAACCCCTAAATAGCAGCTCGTGTACTACTACTTAGACGACTACATATCCTAAGACCCAGAACTACTCGGGGGAACTCGTGTGTTCGTCCCATTGAGCAGTGGCTTCGACTTAACCCAGTCTGACTACTCGAGTCATCAGGTGGGCGTCCTTATCTTATCTTACATCTTTCAAATCTTATATCTTATCTTATATCGGGAAATACTAGGTGACCGTATTCGGAAATGAACCGTTCGAAGTCCCAGGAAAGAGAGGTGCGGCACGTATATTGGCCACCTTAAATACCAAGTCTTTCCTAGCCAGAGATCGAAACGATTCGTATTCCTCCTACTCTGTTTCCTTTCTTTCCCTATTAATATCTTATCGTAACCCTTATAACTTATCCCTACTGATTCCTAATATTAATAATAATACTCATAATAACCGTAATATTAATAATATTAATAATAATATCCGAATACTAATAATAATAATAATAACATTATTATCTACCCTTCTTGTTACAACTTATCCCTGATAATTCCTTTAATTGTAACTTTTATAACTGATTATTCCTAAATATATAATAAGTCAAAATTTAACTAAAATTGACTAATTAAATTAAGCCACTCGACATTTTCGGATTTTGTATCAATAATTAATTAAATTCCTAAATTATTTTAATCAATTATTTAACCACTAACATTACTTAGAATATGATAAAAATTCTATTTTTTCTTAATCTTGTCCACTCGAAATTTTCCACTCAAGAACACAAATTTTGTCAATTAATTTAAATAATTTCAATCAACAAGATTAAATAAATTAACTAAACAATAATAGTAAAAATCATATTTTTAACATAAAATCATCAAGATTGAATACAAAACAAGATCAAAGTTCATCTTTTTATTCCTATTTCACTCGACATATTCAAAGCATAAACAAGAACAAGGTTTATTTCAAGGATTCAAATTAACATGATGTAATTAAAGATTAACATAAAGATTAAATTAAAGACTAGCAATAATAAATCAAGAATCATCAAGATACATCATAAAAATCATATTTTTAGTTCCCTTTTAATACTAGGTTACTCGAAAAATTCAATAAATTAATAATAACATATTTTAATAATTCAATTACCCTATTTTACACAATCTGATTTTTAAAGAATTAAATTAAGAACGACCATCTAAAGGTCTCTAATAATCTGTAAATTTTTATGGGAGTTAGATGTAGGTTCATAGATTAATGTGCATAAATTTCGTCCAAAAATAACATCTTTTACTATTTTTAAAGAATTTTATAACTAACAGATCAGATTAGGCTGAATTCAGTTTCAGATTTTTCTGCCATATTAATCGATCTTTAAAAATTACTAAAATTTTACACAAGCTGTAAAACACTATTACTGACTTCCACCTAAAATTTCGTAGCATTCCGAATTGATTAAGTATCCTAATAAATTCGTAAACCAATTCTGGACAGTTTTATCGGTTTGATAGATTAAATTATTTCAAGCAATAAAAGGACGAATTTTGTCACGAAATAATTCATGATTCATAATAAAACAATAAAGAAACTTCCATGAAAAAATTCATCAATAAATAATACGATTTGATTAAGAAATAAATTCATACAAGTAATTATTCAACAATTGCAAATTTCAAGAAACTACATAAAATAATCAAGAAAATTTCATAATAATTCATAAATATTACATACTATCATCAAGAATAATTACATAATAACATCATCATGGTGTTCGACTTTTCCTAGATGAACATGATACTAAATCCTGGCAATTTTCATGTTTTAATCCTAATCAACTATATGATTAACTTGTTCCAAAATTAAACGGGTTAGCAAAGTTACCTCTGATCGCTAAAATATTCCAAAGAAAAATCTCTCCTTTGGCTTATGGAGGTTCACGGTTTTTTTTGATGAAGGAAGAGAGAGTATTTTTCATTTAGGGTTTACGAGCTTTAGCAATTAAAACAAATAACAATTGCTAAGTTACTATTTATAGAGTAAGAAAAGCAAAAAGGAACCCTAATAAAAACCCTAGGGCAGCCGAATGAGAGGAGGGGAAATAGGGGGAGTTGAGCTTATTAGGGAGACTTAGTTATTTAGGTAGACTAGGGTTTTTACAATTTAAAATAATAAATTAATTAATTTAATTAATTAAATAACATAATTATCTAATTAACCAAATAAATCAAAAGAAATAATAAGTTGGCCATACTAGAGAGAGGGCAGGCCAACATGAAGAAAAGAAGGACAAATTGGGTCACTGGCCCAATTTGAGAAAAGAGAGCAGAATAAAAATAAAACAGTCCAATTTTAAATGGGCCTTTGGACTTAGAATTAAATAAATTGAACTAATAACCGCGAAATTTTCTGGCCAAGCTCAAAATATTTAGATTGCTACACAAAATAACAATTAATTAAATAATAATCAATTAAATAGTTAATTAATTATACATTTAATTAATTAATAAAAATTTTAAAATATTCCAAATTTTCGGGGTATTACATACCCACCACTAATAAAGAACTATTAAGAGCATTGATAATAGATTCTTAATTAATATAAATAATATTATTTAATTGCTCTATTAGTAGTGGATTGTCAAACCAGTGGGTAGGTGTAGCAATATCCGTCAAAATTAATCAAAATTTAATACTTCAATCAATGATCCAAATTGAATGGGGCATAGAATTTGATTGGGACTAATTTTGTAAATTGTATCTCGCTTATAAATTAAAGGTAGTTATTAGATGAAGTATATTCCTTCGTGGAAGAAACATGTTTAAATAAACAATTTGGATTACGAATGGTCAAACTAGCCAAAAGTATGCTTTTGTAGAATAACTTTTAGGTTGAGGCATCCAATTAAAAGGGGTATTAGGCTTGTTTTACATAATTCATTGCATTCCATAAGTTCAACATATTACATATTTTCTCTTCATTCTGGAAATCAACATATTTCCAAAGTTCAAAAACAATTATACAAACTTCCAAACTTCAATATATAACTTATATACTCTATGAATTTAATGAAACAAAATTCTAAAATTAGTATACTGAATACTAATCATATGCAAGAAAAACATACAACAGAAATTATAAGCTAGTTTAAATTAATATGAACAAATTTAATATTAAGATGAATTAATATATACAAATTTAATATTAATATGAACTAATATTATAAACTAGATTAAAGGAGTAATATGAACTAATATGAACAACACAAGGAATTGAAGCCTTTGAAGGAAAACATATTTAATATGATTCAATTCATATGAGCATTAAATTAAAGCAAACAAAACTAGGGTTTCAAATTTCAATCAACATGTACACTAAATTAAACTAAACTAAATAAGGGTTTTATTGGAATTAACATGAACAAAGAAATTAAAATCTTGATTCTTGAACTAAATCAAATTGGGGCAAAAACTAGGGTTTCATTTTTTTTCAACAAATCAAATTGGGGCAAAAACTAGAGTTTTAAACCTTTGGGCTTCCGGCAGGCATGGGTCACGGCCATCGTTTGACATCGTCGATTCGCCGGTGTTGGTCCAGACATCTAGTGGTGGTGTACCTTCGTTGGAATCGCCGCACGTCGAGCTTCGCAAATCGCCTCCCCCTTCGTCTTCCCTTTGAACTTCGCAGATTGTCGTCCATTTCCGCTTCCATCCGAACTTCGCAGATTGCCTTCCCCTTCGTCTTCCCTTCGAACTTTGCAAATCGACTTCCCCTTCCCTTCGAACTTCGCAAAGAGCAAATTGCTTTCCCGCAAATTATTAGGTGCATCCAGGACCACATAATTATGTGGTCCCTGGTGTTTAAAAAAAAAAAAACTCAATTGATTTTTTTTCCTCTCTCCTTTGGTTTTCGTTTCCCTCACATCCTCTTCATCTCCTCCTCTTCATTTGGCCATCTTCATCCTTCGTTGCTGATTTTTTTTCTCTCCTCTTAATTGAGTGATTTCGTTCATAATATTCAATAGTCAATCTCAATCGTAACTTCATTTTTAATTATTGTGATGGATGATGTGTGTTGAGTCTTACAATTTGGCATATGATGTTTGTGATGATATTTAAGCTGTATAAAAGTATTTTTTTTTTTTGTTTTTTATATTTATAATAAATATTCATTTTATATTCATGTTGTAAATAGTAGCGTAAGTTTAGTAAGAAAATGAATATCAATATGAAGAAATGAATATTCAATATAAAAAATTGAATATTCATTTTAGTTGTTGCAAAAGTGAAGGTAAGTTCAGGTTTTTGTGGTAAAATGAATATTTCGTATTAAAAATTAATATTTCGTATTAAAAAATGAATAATCATTTTAGTTATCACAAAAGTGAATGTAAATTTAGGTTCTTTGTGGTAAAATGAATATTTAGTATAACAAAATGAATATTTAGTATTAGAAAATGAATATTAAGTTTAGTTGGTGCAAAGTTGATTTCAAGTTCAGGTTCTTTGTGATCAAATGAATATTTAGTATTAACAAAATGAATATTCAGTGTTAAAAAATGAATATTCGATATACAATAATGAATATTCATTTTAGTTGTTGTCAACGTGGATGTAAGCTCGAATTTTTTGCGGTAAAATGAATATTCAGTATTAAAAAAATTGAAATATTTAGTATTAAAAAAATGAATATTCAGTATTAAAAAATGAATATTAATTTTAGTCTGACGCACGAGACCGAAATTGCTCTATGTGCTCCGGGAGCATTGTATACTGTAGTTTAAAAAAAATGAAGCTTTTATTATTTTTTTATTTTTTAAAAAAATCGTGATTAAAAAAAAGAATATTATAGTGTACAAAAATGAAGATTAAAGATTAAAAAAAAGAAGATTGCAGAGTAAAAAATGAAGATTCCCATGACCACAAAAAGCTATGTGGTCCCGGGAGCACCATATAACAATTGTTTCTTTCCCCTTCCTGTGCGTTTAGTTAGAGTTTTTTTTTTTTAATTCTAATCATATTTTAAAATAAACCTGGGTCATGGGACCCAGGATGTCCTAGTGTGGAGCCGCCCTTGTCCGTGACAATCTAAAATAATTTACATCCCAACATCTCACTAATACACTCTTTCTTCAAGCAATTGAATTTCTTTTATATCAAAAAAATGAACAAATGATAAAGTTGATCCACTATATTTTCTCTCCTATCAAATTTCCACTATAATCAAAAGGTAAAATTTTAATGTAAAAAATATATCAATATGGATATTTATTTATAGAGAATTAAAACAAATGAATTTTTTGATTTTTTGATTTTTTTTTTAACTATATATTTATATTATTATATTTAAAATAATAAAAAGTTGTATGAATTTTCCTTAATTATGCAATTTCGGTTTTAGAAAATTCCGATGGTATTGTAGACTTTTTCGAAGGGACGCCATATCTCCCCTTAGCTTATACGGAGTATAATATACTCCCTCAGTAACATAAAGATTTCAACAGTTTTATTTTTTGGGTGTAACACAAAAATTTCAACAATTCAATTTCTTTTTATTTTTAGTAAAAAAGTCCAATTATTTACAAATTTGCCATTGGTTTAAGTAAAAGTATTGTGTCGGACGGTCCGACCGTCGGACCGTCCAACACTTGTATTTTTTTTATGCCCAGACTCAACAAAACGTGTCCAGATTCAATAATATGTGTCCAGGTTTAACAATGTATGTCCAGATTTAACAATATGTGTCCAGGTCCATGTGTCCATGGTAAACAATATGTTTTCAGGTTCAATAAGTTTCACCAGGTTTACAAATTTATGTCCAGGTTCAACAATATGTATCCAGGTTCAATACTATGTGTCCAGATTTAATATTATGTGTCCAGGTTCAACATGTGTCCAGGGTTACAAATATATTTTCAGGTTTACAAATTTGTGTTCAGGTTTACAAATATGTGTCCAGGTCTAACAATACTTGTCCAGGTTTAACAACATGTGTTCAGATTCAACAATATATGTCCAAATTTTACGATATGTGTCCAGGTCCATGTGTCCAGGGTAAACAATATGTTTCCAGGTTCAATAAGTTTCACCAGGTTTACAAATTTATGTCCAGGTTCAACAATATGTGTCCAGGTTCAATACTATGTGTTCAGGTTCAACAACATGTGTCCAGGTTTACAGGTATATTTTCAGGTTTACAAATTTGTGTTTAGGTTTACAAATATGTGTCAAGGGCTAATAATACTTGTCCAGATTTAACAACATGTGTTCAGATTCAACAATATATGTCCAAATTCTACGATATGTGTCCAGGGTAAACAATATGTTTCCAGGTTCAATAAGTTTCACCAGGTTTACAAATTTATGTCCAGGTTCAACAATATGTGTCCAGGTTTAGTACTATGTGTCCAGATTTAATACTATGTGTCTAGGTTCAACAACATGTGTCCAGGTTTACAAGTATATTTTCAGGTTTACAAATTTGTGTTCAGGTTTACAAATATGTGTCCAGGGCTAACAATACTTGTCCAGGTTTAACAACATGTGTCCAGGTTCAACAAAATTTGTCCAGGTTTGACAATATGTGTCCAGGTTCAGTTGAACTGGTTTGACAGTAACCTTATGTCGGACTGGTCTGACACAATACCTTCTCATTGGTTTAATACCTTAAACCAAATATAAGTTTTTATTAAACACTTAACACTCTATCATTAGCAAAATTAAATCATCCCCTAATTAACATAATCTCCACCTACCAACCACCCAAACCCAGCCTCAGCCGCATCCACCACCTTCGAAACCTAAGCCATTTGAAACCTAACCTAGCCACCACCACTAACGACCCTAATCCAGCCCCAACCACCACCTTTGAATGAAACCAGCCCCGACCCCAGCCACCACCTTCGAACCCTAAACAACCACCAACGATCCCTCGAACCCTAACCAACCACCAACAAACCCTAACCCAGTCGCCACCCTCGAACCCTAACCAACCACCAACGACCTTGACCCAGCCCCAACCACAACCACCACTTTCGACACCTAACCCAGCCTCAACAACTACCTTCAAACCCTAAACCAGCCGCCACCCTCAAACCCTAATCTAGTCGCAAATTGAAATCCCCCAAATTCGAAATAAAAACCCTAACTCAATTCTTTGATTGATAGTAGCTTCGAATTGGGTGGTGCATAGTGTTGGTGATGGCTTCGAATTGGTGTAGGTGGTGCGACGATGAATGTTGGTGTTGGTGGTGTGGTGATGAACGATGGTGGTGTTGGTTTGTTGAACGATGAACGATGGTGTTGCTGGTTTGTTGAATGATGATGGTGGTGTGGCGATGAACGTTGGTGGTGGGTTGGGTGAAGAGTGTTGGTGGTGGTGGTGGGCTTCGACTATGGGTTGGGGTGAAGACTGAATAGTGGTTATGGTGATGGGTTAAGGGTGGGCTGATTATTGAGAATCATTAGGGCCTGATTAGTACGCACAATATCCAATTGTTGAAATCTTTCAGTTACGGAGGGAGTACTTTCTTGGTTTTGATAAAAAAACAGAGGGAGTGTAGTTTTTCTTTCTTTCATAAGTTTTTTCTCTAATCAAACAAATTAAGGAAAACTTTTTTACATTTATGTTTTTATTAAAAATTGTTTTTCTTCGAAACAAACGGAGCCTAAACATGGTGTTACAATTTTTTTTTTTTTAAACTAGTGCTTGAATTACTCCATCTGTTCATAAATAAGTGCTCCATTTTGACCAAATTTGTCAACGGAGAGAATATGTAAATGACCCTCACTCATCCGTATTTCTCTAACCCCCTGCTCTGAGTCTCTGACACCCTGACCCATGTGGCCATGTTGTGTTGTCCACTCATCTCACTTTCTTCCTTTTTTTTTTTTTTCATTAAAATATCCAGTAGTATTTGTCTTCCACCCCCTTCCACCTTCTTCCCTGTCTTCTCTCTACTTTCATCATCGTCCATTGACCATTCACCATTGCACTACTACTTACTTGCTCTTTCTACTCTATGATTCTTCACCTCAATTCGAATCCTCTAGACATTCATCCGAGATTCAATCTGCAATCCTTTTTCAATTAGTGTAGAATTGTGTCAGAAATTGAAAAATGGAATTAGGAGGCGAATCAGTAGCTGTTTCCACAGATTTGGATTCTGGAAATCTCGAAACAATTGAATGCAATGGTAATTGTAAGGATGAAGAGCGAATCGATGATAATTCTCTACAAAACAATCTCAATTCAACAAGTACTGACAAATTAAGCTGTAGTGTACCTGCTGCTGATGTGGTTGGGGCTGCAGATGCGGTGAATACGGAAACGGATGTGGCTAAGGCTTCTTCTACGCCGCCTAAGAAAGGATACGGGTTGAAGAAATGGCGAAGAATTCCGAGGAACGATCATGTTGGAGCTGTGAAAACGGATGCAAAGATGGATACGAAGAAGGAGAAAGAGAAGGAGTACGATTCCGATTCCACTGGTAGGATGTTGAAGAGAGGTTCTGTTAGCTTATTGACCAGGAATGAGGAGGAGAAGGAGAAGGAGAATGGAGGATCATCGAATTCGGCCAAAACAAGCAACAACAACAACAATCCAGCAACAGCGGCTTCGAATGCTTTTGTGGTAACTGCTACTCCTACATTCAATGCCGGTGTGGATTCGGATAACAGCGATGGTAGCCATAATAACCTTAGCGCTCACAGCCATAGGAGCAGCAGCAAGTCGTCGACTGCGGCTACTACGAAACTTAGGTCATGTTCCAAGCACAGGTCTCAATCGGCAAAACCTCAATCACACGTTGTGTCAGTTGATGCAAGTAAGAAATCTAAAGGAGGATTGGAATTGGATTTCGAAAGGGAGAATTCGCCGATTTCGAGCATGGGTTCTGATTCCATATGCTCTAATACGGTGTTTTTTCGCGGTTCGTGTGACCGTGCTTCGAATTCACTGCCTCATCAGCCTCCTGACTCTTCGGATCAAGCTCAACATAGTCCACCTGCTTCTACTGCAGACGCTGCTCCTCATTCGCCTGACTCTTCGTTCCAGCTTTCGTCCAGTGCTGCTAATGTTAAGGACCATCAGATTCCTGGAGATGGCGGTGGCGATCCCCTTGTTGAGTCGATCTTAGTGCTGCAATCTGCACAACTTGCTCTTCAAGCAGGTATTCTTCTCTGCTTGACCTATATATTTACTCCGTTAATTGTTATTTATACATAAATAAAAAAAACATAGTAATGTGATTTAGAGGTATTATGTGTCAAGTTGTGTCTCCAGAATTGTGAAAAGTGGAGTGTTAGATCTAACAATCGGGGGAGTATAATGCTAACTATTGCTTCCTCTATCTCATTATCTTTGCTCAATTATGTTGTTTCTGGTCAAACACATGGAACTTGCCTGGTTCACGGTGTTTCTGGTCTTTCTGGTTACTTGCACACAGAAAAGAACCTCTTTAAAAGATGGGCAATTGATATTGACACTCCTTAAATTGATATTGACAGTCCTCCCCTTTACTATTCCTCCCCTTTACTATTCATGTGAGAGAGGAAGGAGTGCCAAAATCAATTTTATGAGTGCCTAAATCATCCCGAAAAGATGCAGTGAGGAGTTATGTGTCAGGAAACAAGACTGCAAAATCTAGCGACGTTATTAGAGCTTGGGCTGCTTTGGACCTTTTTTTTCTTTTCGTTTTTATTTTATTTTAGGAATAATTACATTAATATGTACCAACTATTGCACTTTTTATTTTATAGGTACTAACTTTGATTATTCTCCAGCAGCACGAACTATTACATAAAGTTGCAACGATAGGTATAGATGACCTATAAATAGGTATAGATGACCAATAAGTTGCAACAATATTTAGGCCATATACTTATCATTGCAACTTTATGTAATAGTTTGTACTCCTGGTGAATAATAAAAAGTTGGTACCTATAAAATTTAATTATTCCTTTATTTTTTATATAGTTTGATAACTGAGTTAGCCTGGACCTTGTAAGAGCCAATTAGTGGCAATACACATTCACATTGGTTAACATATTTTGTAAGATTCACATTCATAAATTCATAACTCATCATTCAGAAATCTTGTGGGGGCTCATGCATTCAATTCAGGTCCCCTTTTCCTTATTTGAAGAGCAAGTAATAGCATTACCTGAAAAGAGTCAAACCATTGTGTGTGTGTGTTTTATTTTTGGCAATTAAGAAATATTATCAATAGCCAAAGGGTAAATCATTAAAAGCACAACACCAAAAGTAAAGGACTGCAACAAAGCAGTCAACAAAACCAGCCACACACGGGGAACATGACATCCCCCAGTTGGTCTATAACTTTCAGTGGTTCAAAGACCTTCCTCATCATCCATGACATGGAGGGGGAGGACATGACCTCATGAACTCCAACACCTCTAATACAATAGCAATGAATCCATTTAACTCAAAGCTTATCAGTTTTAAAAAGTTAAAGCCCATTAAAGCTTAAGAACAGCTGCCTTGTTCCACTAGGTTAAATCCTTCACATTCATACCACCAGCTGCCTTTGGGAGGCATAAAATATCCCAAGAGATATTCAATTTAGACGTGGAAATCATAACTAAATTTATAAGGCATGGTGGGAGATACGAGTTCTTGTTTTGATAGACATGGATAATTTGGGGTTGACACAATTATGCTTAAATTTTATATATTTAGGAGGGTTCGAGGAATCCACAAGATAGGGGAGCTAGAGGATGTGGCCACTCTGTTGGGGCTTCTTGATTTTGTTTGTTTCTCTAGTTCTATTAATTGGGGATTTTGGCTTGCTGATTTGTTGGCAACTTACTGTGGAAGTGTCCTAATTTTCAAGGTAGACATTGAAAATCATGACTTCATTTATAATACGTGGTGGGAGATATGAGTTCCTGTTTTGTAGACATGGATAATTTGGGATGGCCACAATTATGCTTGAAATATTTATATTTAGAAGGGTTAGAAGAATCCACGAGATAGAGAGCTAGAGGATATGGCCGGCTGGCCGTTGTGTTGCGGCTTCTTGATTTTGTTTCTTTCTCTAATACTATTAATTGTGGATTTTGGCTTGTTGATTTGTTGGCAACTTACTGTGGAAATGTTCCTAATTATTCAATGTAGACATTGAAAATCATAACTACATTTATAAGACATGGTGGGGGATATGAGTTCTTGTTTTGTAGAGATGGATAATTTTGGATAGGCACAATTATGCTTGAAATAATGAAATATATATTTAGTAGTGGAATCCACAAGATAGGGAGCTAGAAGGTGTGGCCACTCTGTTGGGCTAGCTGATTTGTGGGTAACTTAGTGTGGAAATGTTTCTAAAAAGTATTGTAGAAGCTTTTTGCTTCCACTTCATTTAGTGTTTCCATCTTCATTTGGAAATCAATGGTTCCTTTGAAGGTGTGGCTGTGGCTGTCGTTTAATTTTCCTCAGTGTGACGGCAGAACAGTTTCCAAATTTTGATTTTTGTTTTATAAGGATGCAATTTCTGGTCCTCACCTCTTCCATCACTTTGGTTGGATGTTGTTCTGGAAGGGATGTTTTGGTGTTGTCATATTTATACTGAGTGGGAGGAACACTTTGGCGATTCCCATCATATCCTTCATCAAATAATCACTTTCAAGGTGATGCCTTTAATTTTGAAAATGTGGCGTAAGTTGTATATGTTCTAGCATTTGATGAGATCTTGGTCGATTAGTACTATGGGCTTATAGTTTGTGCCAGGAAAGAAGTTAATTCTTTTTTAAGAGAATAGTAGATGATGGAATAAGATATCTTTTGGTTGAATATGGGGATAAAGTTGATGTTTGGTAAGACAGAAGAGTAGCATATTTTTGGTGGATGAGATCCAAAATCAAGCTAAAAAGTAGATACCTAAAGTAAAAGATTTTTTTAAGACATTTTTTTGTTTAATAGTAGATTGTAACACAATTTCTTCCATCATTTAGCCTAATAGAAGGGTAATCTCTTCGCTATTAATATACCTTTCATCCATCTTTGTTTTTGAGCCTCACCCTCTATACCTTTTGTTGAGTGCATATATTGTCAAGAGTTATGATAATAGAAGTTTAAGGAAAAAGGGCTCATTATGTGAAATTCAAAACTTATGTGAAATGCGGTAGATTTACATTGTTTAAATACTATGCAACATATGCATTTAGAACATTCATGCTTTATATTTAGACCACTATTTTTTTTTCCAAAGTGTTAGTAAAAGTAAAACATAAATGTTAATACATATTACATAGCATAAATGCTCTAAATGCTTAACATAAATGTATTAAATGTATAAATACATGCTCTATTTTGAGAGCAGTGATCACCATGCACCGGATGTAGCAAGAAACCCTCATTTCTTAAAAATACTTCCTCTGTTTTCTTGAATTTACTCACTTTCTTTTACTATTTTTTTACTTTATTTCTTTTCATTTCAATCTTTTATTCAATTTTAATAATCTCCTACGGCCCTACCCCTCTGTGTGGGACCCAAATTATTTTAATAAATTCTTTACCTTTTACCCACTTCTCTTAACTATAAAATTACCTATGGTGGTGGTATCCTTCTTTGGTTCTATTAGGTTTCTATTACTATAATCAAACTTGGGGATTCTTGTTTTGTTACGCCATATGTTTTAATATCCCCTTTGATAGAAGGGATTTGAGAGGAAAGTAAAGACAAGTTCTTTTATTAGTTTCATAGAAATGACATGGAATTTCGATAGGAAGGGAAGTTTTGGAAATCTCTTTAAGAATACTCCATTTTCCTTTCTTCCACATTTTGGAGGAAAGAGAAAATCAAAAGCTATCAAGATAAAATTTCTTGCTTTCCCTTCAATTCCTTCTATTAAACCAAACATTGAAACATAAAGTTTCCTTCTTTTCTCTTCTCTTCCTTTCTTCTCTTATTTTCCCACCCCTTTTTTCCTGTACCAATATTACAGTACCTTTGCTAATAAGTTGAAATAGCATCACCTAGTTTAATGCAAGACGGGGTTTGGTACTAGAGTTTTCCTTGTCATGTATAAAAGGCAATGTGATCCTTGAGCTAAGATAAGGGCTTTAAGGTGTTTTTGGTCTAAATGAGTGGAAAATAGTGTGTAATTTCTTAAAATGAGCTTACAAATTAAGTGGTAGTATGGGTTTGAACATAAAACAATTATTATTAATGGAGAGGTTTGATCCCTTAAGATGCACATTAATAAAATATAATTTTCTTTATGATGATATTATAATCAAAATAATAAGGGTTGCCAGTTGCCTTATACGATAATACTCTGTAGTACGCAAAAAGATAATGTGTTGTTTACAATACTACAACACCAAGGAAACTATCTTTTTATTTTGCCAATTAATGGGCTACTTTGTATGAGGATTTACATAAAGGGAAAGGAAAATTTGTAGTTTCCATTTGTATTAATTTTTTCCCAATTTACAATCGTCTTTGTGTTATCCAAACTCTTCTGGAGGTGCTAAAATTAAATGTATCCAAATGTCTAACACAACAATCTTACTAGCTCCATTTTTTTTTTTTATTTGTAACAAACTATTTTGCATGCTTTTTAAAGAATAAACTAGTTTTTTTGGCCCTGGCAATGCTCCAGTTAGTAACAATAAGCGTTTTATTCTATTTTATTTTAAAAAAAAAATATTAGAAAAGGTTGATCAATATTTCTCTACTATATTTTCATTTATAATTTGGGTTTAAAATGGTTTGAAACAATGATGACAAACACGTGGACTAATGACATGGTACAATGACTTGGTGCCTACGTGGCGCTATATGGTCCGATGAACGTCTTTTAATACATTGTATAGATTTAAGGATGTAAACAAACAAATTAATTTTTAAAAATTTAACATCGATAACCTCTAATCTCCTTCTTGCTTGTGTTTAAATTATGTTAATTAATCTATAAGTTTATACCCTTAAATTTCTTCCTTAAAATGTGTGCAAAATAGCTTGTTGCAAGTAAAAGGAAATGGAGGAAGTATTTTTTTTTTTTTTTGCATGAAACGTGTTCCAAAGTGAAATGTCGAAGTTTGATAATAAACTGATAGCTATGCTCAAGTTTCTAAGTATCTGACATGTTTATGTGAGATAAAATGTACTATTTACATAACATAACCCATTCATTGCCACCAATTGCACCAACCCTCACAATCTTACTGCCCCCATGATCAACTAACTTCCAATCTTTGCCAATAAAACTTGAATAGATTTCAATTTTTGTCTCTTTGTCGTTGTAGGATGAATAATTTTCTTGGAGCTTATCCTAGCTTCCTCTTTCGTGCTATAGATTATGGTCGAATGCCTCATAATACTTTGATATTAATTGTAATAGACGACCAAAATAGTTCATTAAATTGTTTCGTTTTCTTATATATTGTGACGTAGCATTTATTCGTTGTGATTCAATGTAAGGTGTCAGGAATCCAAACTTTATGTTGTTACAATGGAGAGGTTACAATGTTACATATGTCCCTATCACCTTTATCTTGATCTTGAGCAAGAGCACGTGTCTAAGTATGTGAGGTGAAATGTACAATTTGATATCATAATCCATTGCCACCAATTGAACCAATCCTCTCAATATCACTGCCCCACGATCTTGAACCAATAGATTTCGATTTTCATGCCTTTGTCCTTGTGTGATGAATAATGTGCTTGGAGCTTGGCATAGCTTCCTCTTTCATACTATAGATGATGGCTGATTGCTTCATAATACTTTGACATTATTGATTATTATTTGTAATAGACACAACCAAAATGGTTCATTAATGTTAATTTTTCTTCTTATATATTGTGCAGTAGCATATGTTCATTGCAATTCAATGTAAGTGTTTAGGAATTCAACCTTTATGTTGTTACATTAGAGAGGTTACACATCCCTAACACCTTTATTTCGATCTTGAACGGGAGCTTAAGTAAAGAAAATGGGGTAATATTGATTGTTGTTGTTTATGTTTCCTTAAGGACTAAATAGTTGCAAGGAAGACCTCCATGCTGGGGTGGATCATGGCTTTTGTATTTGGGGTGTCAACATTATGATATTGTATTTCATGTAAAGTTTCACAAATTCACGCCCCACCTCCCCCTGCCCCCTGGAGTTTCATTCTGACACCCCCATGCCTCGATGTTGTCTTGCTGCTTTCATGATCAATGTGGTTTCAGAAACAAAACCTGTTTCAAAAAGGGCTTTATTTTTGGATGAATATATGTTTATGAGCTATTTTTTAGGTGTCAGCTAAGAGCTAGCCCGTAGCATTAATTGTTTGCGCACCTAGCTTGTTCAACAAGATAGTGTCATGAGATGTTTGTATTGATAAAGTTGATTTTTGCTAGAATTATATCTTTGTTGATATTTAGAAACTAGTATCCAAAAATATTAGCTTTTGGGAAAAGGGTATTTTTTTTTTTTTTTTTTTTTTTCTTTTTTCAAGTAAGGGTCGATTTAGTTATGAATTGAACAACCAAAAAGATTAAAAAAAAAATCATACTTGTTCATTTCAGATAATATTTTGATAATGTTACAATGGAGAGGTTACCTTTTTGGTTAAATAGCTGAGCTGTTCAGTCCTTCATTGAATATATTTGTTTCTAACCAGACATATTTTGATTGTTTAACCCCCTTTAATAGTTTACGCAATGTCTTACTTTGCTGGCAAAGCGTATTTTTTTTAGCTTTGGGTAATTATTCTCTTACTTGAATGAGTTGAATCTCTTGTGTATGCTGCTTTAGGCTTCTTTGTTTTGGCTAAACTCACATTTCCACATTCCCTGGTAGTTTCAGAGAGGGTAAGGGATCCATGCATGGAATAGTAACAAGATGCATAGTATGCTATATAACATCTTGGAATCCTTTGATTGTAGTGGACTCATTAGTCATGACGAGTCCATTATCATTTATCAGATCTATGATCCAGTTTCTTAGCAGTGCATGTGCTTATTTGTGAAGTCTAATCTATGAATTGTGCACTCTGGTGCACCCAACTACAGAAGTAAACATTCAAAAATGAAAAAGAAAATTAAACTACTCCGTAACATTTTATACCCAGCATTTTTGCTATAATTATATTATTAGCTTTTGGGAACAGGGTAATTTTATTTTTTTTATATCTTTTTAAGTAGCTCAGCTTTTCAGTCTTTCATAGTATTAGTTTCTAACCAGACATATTAAGCCACCATAGCAGTTTTCACAATGTCTTGTGTTGCTGGTAAAGCATCTTTTTCAGCTTTGGGTAATTATTCTTTTACAGTTTTTCTTGAATGAGTTGAATCTCTTGTGTATGCTGCTTTAGGCTTATTTGTTTCAACTAAACTCATGTTTCCACATTACCTAGTGTTAGATTTAGCGAGGGCAAGGGATCTGTGCATGGACTAGTAACTAGAAGATGCCTGGTATGCTATATGAAGTCTATGGTCTAATGAAGTTTCAAGATTTAGCATCTTCAAACAACCTTTGCTTGGAGTCCCTTGACGGCCCGTTTGGTAGTCAGTCATAAACAGTGGTAATGGGAATGAATTTATAACAAATTTGGAAGGGAAATCAAGATCCATTCCCATGGTGGTGCTAGTTTATCTCCTATTTGTCTAATTTTCTTCACAAATATCCATTCCCATCTAATACCGCCCTCAACCATGGTAATGGATAGTAATAGATTATAAGAAGAAAATTTAAGCTTGGGAATGAAATTTTGTTTTCCATGGGGATTAGAAGGTTTTTCCTTAACAAAATTACACTTTATATCCATTACCATTACCTTAATTTATTACCAACAACCAAACGAGCCATGATTATTGGTGACTCATGACTGTAGTCCATTATCAGATCTGTGATCCAGTTTCATAGCAGTGCATGAGCTTATCTGTGAATGGTGTACTCGGGTGCAGTGGGTGCACAATTCACATAGTGCACCCAACTTCAGAAGTAAACATTCAAAAGAAAATTAAACTAACATTATATACTCGCAACATTTAAATTCATTCAACTTTTATTACTTATCGATCTCTATTTTTTCTCAAGTTCCTTCAATATTTTAATTTTCTCCTTATGTTCATTACCTTTTTTTTTTCCTCAAAATTTTGTTCTCTAAATCATGCAATACTTACAAAATTTTCTTCATAAACAATAAACATGAAGTTCATGAAGCATAAGAATTGGATGTGAGGGGACTAGGGGAGAGTTTTTGAAACGTTAAACATACAAAAGAGCAACTAAAAGAACTTATTTAAGTTTGTATACGAAAATTCGACTTTACATATATGTTTTTAATCTAGACAATATGTGATTCAAAAGCAAAAGTATTAGTCACTCAAAACATGTTAATTATTGTACTCATTATGCTTTCAAATTACGTAAATGTAACATGTTCTAAAATATAAGGTGTTCTAAAACAAGAGTTACATGTTCACATAGGAAGATAACATGTTCTAAAATATGATTTAAATTATGAAACATGTATTTGCAATATGTTCTAAAATAAAGGTAAAATGTCCAAACCTGTAAATACTATTTTAAAAAAGCAAGATGTTCTACACTAACACAGTAACACTATAGTAACGTAGAGGGGAAAAGAAGGGGAGGGATAAAGGAAGGAGGGAATGGGAAAGAAAGGGAGGGGGAAGGTGGAGATTCATTTTCCCTCCAAATCTCTCCATTTATGGAGAGATAATGGTTATAAAAGGAGGGGGGAAAGCAGATCCCCTCCCTCTCCCTCTCCTTATTCCCCCAACATATTCCCCAAATAAGGAGATTTGTTCCCCTACCTTTCATTCCCCTTCTTTTCTCTCCTCCCTCTATCCAAACAATACGTAAGAGTTAATTCTATAAATTAGAGAGTTAACATTTTGATTGAAATATTCAAATTGAGAATGTATCATGTATCTCAAATTAGAGAGGTAGCATTATGATTTAAATCAAATTGAAAATGTATCATGTATCATCTATTAAATATAAGTTTAAGATATTTTGAAATAAGAGTTGAATGTTTTAATTTTTGTGCTCTACATTTAATAACTAATGCTCTACAGTTAGAGCAAGATGTTCTGAAATGACAGTCAAATATTCAACGTTTTATATTTTACATCTTCTAAACTAGAGTTGAATGCTCAATATCTAAATTCTATACATTTATATCATGTCCACTGTGTGCATGGTGCAGCTGGGTTGACCATAGCATTTTCTATTTTTCTTGAGAAATCTTGAACACAATCTATGTGATGTTTTGATATTATCATATACATTTTTCCTTTTTGCCTCATTGTTGCTACTGTGCTCTTGAACTAGGTTTGAAGGAAAAGTTGAACTATGCAGCCACCTCAATCATGCTTAGCAGCTTAGGATGTCACCTGTTCAATCAATTAAAACATAATGTTTGTATTACCCTTATATTTAATTCTGCTTATCAAGAAAGATACCTGCTAATTCATAATTCTTAATTGCTAAACAATTTACAATGAGCTGGTCAGCTTGCAATTCTGCAAATGGAATTTGACATGTTATTTTCCAAATAACACTTTTTATATATACTCTTTATGTTTGGCATATTTTATTTTCAAATCACCAAACTGCCTTGAGTCAGAAGTACTGTAGTAGTATATTAGAAACATTGCTGAATAGTACATCGTATGCTTTATGCAGAAGTTCAGAAGGTTGGGGAGATAGGCAAGGGAATCTGCTCATTGTGTGATGACTCAGAGAAGACTAATGGTATTCGTGTCTCCACTATGTCTGTTGATGCTGGACTCTATATGGACCGTACTTTTGATGGTCTGAGTGAGTTTAATCATTCCTACTTGAGCAATCGTATCCAGACACTTGAAATGCAACTTGATGAAGCTAAAGGTAACCTCCAGGAGAAGGAACTGAGGATAGGTGAATATGAAACAACTATGAGAAGCTCACAATCATTTCAAGATCTTGCAACGAGTGCCTTGGAACAGCAATACAGAAAGTGCACAGAGTTGGAAGGCGAGGTTCAGGATCTCTTCAAACAAAAACTTGAAGCTGAGATTCAGTCCGTTGTGATAACAAGATCTACCAAGGATTCAGTTGTGCTGGTAAAAGATTGGATTCAGCTTATGCAGGAGCAAAAATCTGTACCCAAGGAGCAAACTCAGTCCTTCAAAATGGGGGTGGATTTGGAAAACAAGGTTGCCATGCAACAAGGACAAGCCGAGAAGTTGGACACACATATGGTAGATAGTGAAGAAATTTTGAAGATGCAGAGAGGGGTAGTGAAATTACGTAAAAGCCTTTTTATACAGTTGGTTTTGCTGGGATTTGTTTTTGTGTTGTTTGTCAAGCAGTTAGGACCCAAATCAACAGTGGTTGTACCAACCTAATGTCCATGTACTACGTAGTTAGGTCTTGCTGTACTGATCTTGTATTTTTGGTTGAAGCAGGATCAATTGTTAAAAGTTATTTATCTGTTTACCTTTTTTAGGGCTTAAGAGTATAGATAGATCAGTTCATCAGACTGTATTATGCTTTGTAATCTGTGTTCTTAATGGTTCTGATATGTCAGTTCGATGTTATGAGTATTCGGATGCTTGAAGCAAGAGGCTGGAGATGTGTAACTTGTCAAATTTTGTGGATTGAATTGGATAAGGACTTTGGTTGATTATTGAATTTGAGATCTAGTAGATATTTTGAGGAATAGCATCAACAGCTACCCTTTTTTTAAGACTGCACTTGTGAAATCCTAAGCCTACTCACATCAATGAAATAGTCTATTGTGATAACTCTAACCAGGGACAGTTCTAGGCATGTCATAAGTTGGTGACAAAACAAGGCATTCGAACCAAATGGAGGCTCATATGGTATACGAGTATTATCTTACATTTCTTAATATAAACAAAACAAAGTTGAATAGATCAGAAAGAGCCTCATATGTTAGAAGTGTTAGGTTCAAATCTCTTTGGGTAACTTTTTTGAATTTAATTTATTAACAATTAATGTAAATCTAATGTCATCGTGCCTTTCCTTATTTTTATGCCCCCATTTATGCTCCTTAATTACAAATTTTCCACAATTTTATTAATTAGTCCATTTATTCCTTAATTACAAATTTTATTTTATGAGATTCAAAAACCCCTTTTAAGGAGAAGATATAATATAAATAAATGAAAGTATTGGGTCAGACGGTCTGACCAGACAATTTGGTCAGACGGCTGACCCATATAACCAAATATAATAGTGAAAAACTTTGGGAGGCTATAACTTTGCGCTCGGGTGTCGGATCGAGGCATATAATATGTCGGAATTGATTAATTTTTCGAGACGAACGTAGCTGCAAATTCTCGCAGGGGATTTGGCCACCGGAAATCGCCAAACGAGGCCTCTAAAGGCCTCAAAATGCAAAAAAACGTATTTTGTCCAAGTTAGTTACAAAATGTGTCCAAGTTAGTTACAATATGTGTCCATGTTTAAACAATATGTGTCCAGGTTTACAAATAGGTGTCTAGGTTTACAAATAGGTATCCAGGGTTAACAATATGTATCCAGGTTTGTCCACATTTGTCCAGGTTTGTTTATATTTGTCCAGGTTTGTCCACATTTGTCCAGGTTTGCATGTCCAGGTGTGTTCAGATTTATCCAGATTTGTCCATGTTTGTCTAGATTTGTCCAGGTTTGTCCACATTTGTCCAGGTTTGTCCACATTTGTCCAGGTTTGCATGTCCAGGTGTGTTCAGATTTATCCAGATTTGTCCATGTTTGTTTAGATTTTCCAGATTTGTCCACATTTGTCCAGGTTTGTTTATATTTGTCCAGGTTTGTCCACATTTGTCCAGGTTTGCATGTCCAGGTGTGTCCAGATTTATCCAGATTTGTCCATGTTTGTCTAGATTTGTCCATGTTTGTCTAAACTTGTCCAGGTTTGTTCATATTTGTCCAGGTTTGTCCACATTTGTCCAGGTTTGCATGTCCAGGTGTGTCCAGATTTATCCAGGTTTGCATGTCCAGGTGTATCCAGGTCTATCAATACATGTCCAGATTTAACAGCATGTGTCCAGGTTAAACACATATGTGTCCAGGTCCAATGGACTAGTCTGACAGAAACGTTACTATCAGAATGGTCTGACACAATACCTTTTCTATAAATAATATTCATCAATTCATTGTGTTGTAGATTATTTTGTTTCAAAACATCCAAGGATGGTTTTCTTCATGTTTATACAAGTACGGAGTATAAAAACTGACTTAGTTTATTACAGCCTGGTGTAAGAGCATTTATAGACTTTATTACAAACTACCTAAAGCTAACTTAACTAATCTAATCATAACTACAAAACACTTTAATATATATACCCTCCCCTCAAGCTACACACAAGAAGTGAGTCTAAGCTTAAATCGAAGTGCCTAGTAGAAGTTAAGTGTTTGTTAAAATGTGTTGTGTTTGTACATGATCTACTAGTGAATTGACAACTATCATAGAATAAAACAAGCCATAATCTTCAATTCCTTTAGATACTTTAACACATGTAAACTCTACTTGTGGTACATATGAGCATGCTCAAATAACCTACATTCAGTTTCATCCTCCTCACTCCCACACTGACCACCGACTGTTATTCTTCGTCGCCAATTGTCGCTCTCTGTCGACCACTCCAATAAATAACAATGGGTTTCCAAATGTAGACCTTCTATGTTCAATATTCAAAAGGGAAAATGAAATCTAATAATCCCACCTTTAGCTTATTACAAAATAATCCTACCTTTATAGATCATCTACTTAAAATGGACTTTGTAACCCAAAATCGGGTCCATTTTCAGAAGATAAATTAAAGATGGGATTATTTTCAATAACTAAATCATAAAGGTGGAATTATTTTGGAATAAATTAAAGTTGGGATTATTTTGAGCGGATCACCGAAAGGTGGGATTATTAAATTTCATTTTCCCTATTCAAAATATCCAATACAATATTCATTTTCTAAACATAATATCCATTTTACTTTACCAAACATATGCAACTTGTCATGTTTATGTATTATAAAATACAATATTTATTTCTTTAAGTACAATGTTCAATATTCAACATATGCAAATGTTCATTTTGTAAAGTATAATATTCATTTTTTAAACACATTATCAATTTCAATCTAGTAAAATATATAATTGGTAATAGGAAAAAATGAAACTTATAATTTTGCTTTAGGTAATCTGCTCAAAATAATCACACCTTTAATTTATTCCAAAATAATTTCATCTTGATAATTGGTACTCTACCTTCTTATAATGACCCTTGTTCATTTTTTAATACAATATCCATTTCATTTTACTAGCATATGCAGTTGCAAAGTTCATTTGTTAAAGATTTAAAGTACAATGTTTATTTCTTTAAGGAAAATTTGTTAAAAACCACCTTATAAAATATATTTTTTTTGTCAAAAACCACCTTTTTTTTTTTATAAGAATCACCTTTAGCCTAAATTCGGTGTTTAAATCGAACCCCACTGCCATTTCGGCTAACCCCTTTCGTATCTCCCCAAGTCGTCTCCGTCCCTTTTCCTCCCCTGTACCACTACGCCAAAAATAACGCAAAATCGAAACCCAAAATTCAACAAAGGTGGTTTATCGCAAAAACAAAAAAAAAAAAAAGCGACTTCTTAAAAAAAAAATAATAAAAGGTTGTTTATTACAAAAAAAAAAATTACAAGTGTTTCTAATAAATTTTCCTTCCTTTAGTAACAATGTTATATTTAACATTTGCAACACAATATTTAACATAATTTTGCTCTATCTGTTAGCCTCTTCTTTATCGATAGTGTCACTGACTTGAGCATTGAGGACGATTTTGTGCTGGCTTTCCTCCATTGAATTGAAGCAGAGATTTTGAGGTAAGAATTTTTTCATTGAATCATGGAAAATTAATTTTACAATGGGCTTTAGTTTCGCAAGTGTTGCTGATGTAATATACACTTAGGTTTCTTCTAGGGTGGATTACTGAATATAATCAGGTAAGTTTATGCTGACTGATTTATTGCTAGAGTTTTAAGGAAGGAGAAATTTCAGTGGAATTTTGTTGTGCCCCACTTGCGATGTATATAATAATGAATAATGAAGATTGTATTTTAACATAACAATATAGGTTGTTTGATTCATTTTGGTGCAGATAATCAAATCAATGGCGTTTGCAGTAAAGGCACCAGTGAATACAAGCATTTCTTCACAAGGGAAAATTGGGGGATTTTCAGGGTTTGGAATTAGAAAAAATGGGTGTCAGAGTGTGCGTAAATCGTTTGTTTCAGCAGTTCTGTCTAGCAATCATACACAGAATGTGGAAAATCTTTCAATTAAGTCCAAAGATTTTGGAGTGCCCATTATGGTATAAATTCTTTACTGCTTTTTCTCATAAAATCATTTGTGTTTGCAGCTTGTTTTGAATACCTTACTATTTTAAACTTGTATATTCTCATTGTCGCAAAATAATATATTACCTTAAATTTGACTCTTGTCACGAAAGGCTGTTAATTTTTTTTACTAATATTGTAATTTAGCTTGCTAATGGGTGTGAGGGGCCATTGTAAGAGTAATGGAAATGTCTGTTTACAAATTGAGTCTATCTTTAGTGTCGGAAGGCAATCATAAGTTTGTTCAATTTTTGTGGTGTGGTGTCTTCTTTTTAACATGTTGGAGTCCTCACCAGTCACGAATCCACTGACACTTTTCTCTAAACTTTTCACTCTCCTAAATTGATATCCCAATGAGGTAAAGAATAAGGAACAGGTGGAGTACCATATAACAATTAATGGTTACCCATAATCCAAGGATCACTCTGTTTGTTTTTCATTGTTATCAGAAATGTAATTATGATTTACACGTTGAAATCATATGTTTCTATTTGGCAAAATGTTTCTTTGAAAGTTTGTAATATGTGTTTCTTTGTTTGTAGGTCAATAGTTGCATGGGCAAAATGGGAAAGTCCGTTATCCAAGCAGCAGCTAATGCAGGCTTTCACATTGTTCCTGTATCATTTGGTGCTCAGGAGGAGAGTGGACAGTCTGTCGAAGTGAGTGGTAAAGAAATTAAGGTGCACAGTCCGGCAGAGAGAGAAGATATCCTTGCCTCAGTCTATAATGAATATCCAGAACTAATTGTGGTAGACTACACAGTGCCTACTGCAGTGAATGGTAGGTTCTTTTCTGCTAAAAATAAAAAGAGGGTGCAATTGTTTGATTGTTTTTAATATCAGAATTTTATCTTGATATTAGAAAAGCAGACAAACACCCCTTGTAAGTATCTGTTGTAAATAAAAGATTTACACCTTTCAGTCTGGATGCATGCATGCTGTTTAACAGTAACAATAATTCTCATTAAGCAATATCCATATTTCATCCCTTCATTTCTTTTCTTTGATACCAAAAATACTCAATAGGACTTGAATTTGTTCGTTTGGTTATTTTACATTATTGAATTATGGTGATTATAACTGAGAGTGAGTTCTAAGATGAAGACTTAGATTATTGAACTTAAAATAAAATGAACAAATTGAATTTAGCCGAGTACTTTGGATAAAGGGTGAATAGAGGAAGAACATATTGGTAGATGATGCTGGATATGCCTAGGTGATTCAAGCAGTCGAGCCCAAATTGGGACTAAGACTAATATTGTTGTTGCTATTGGGTAGCTTGCATGATCTTTGTTGCCTTTGGTTATGTTAGTTCTGTGTGGCTTTTCTTTTTTATACTTAATAAATACATGGCAGCTGAGTTTTCTCTTTCTTTTGAATTTGTTCATTTAGTTTTCTGATTTTGCATATTTCCGCCAGATGTGGACTTAATTTTTATATTGAAGCTTGCATTCTATTGGGTGGGTGCTCTTCTTGCCTTGCCTTTTCCTGTCTACCTTTTGTCTTAAACCTAGAAGGTCATGGGAAATATTCGGGTTTAATAACCATAAAAATGGCTTTCTTAGCCACCCCTTTATTCTCTGCTCCATATTATTTGGTTTTTCTTTGCCTTTGCCCATTTTCTTATTGGACTTTTTTATTCAATTATCAATATTACAGAAAGAAAAAGTCAAGCCAATTGTATAACTGCGCAGAAAAACTGTGCAAATGCCTTGTAGAGCCATGAACAAGGGATGAGGGTTTAATTCTTACAAGTCAAGTCCACTTGTCCTTGTATTTTTTTTTTGGGTAAAGGCAAATGATATTATTACCAAAAGAACAACAATTACAACCAAGCCAAACAAATGGGTGACAACCCTACTAGGTAGGCTCCCCACACCAAAAGAAGGCAAACAAAGCAAAGCTCAGACTGGGAACAGAACCCAGCCAACACATCTAGAGGCCATTAAGCCAGTTCTTAACATTCACATCTCTGCTTTGCTTCACATCTAGAGGCCATTGACAACAGATTAACATCTCTGCTTTACATGGTATTTAATACAACTAACTGAAGCATCAATCAAGGGTATAGCCTGCATCCATAATTCAAGGTTCCTGGCTCTCCAGATTTGGTAAATTCCAGCTGTGTATTTTTTATATTAAGCAACAATATTCCTAGAACAATAGAACAGGAGTAGCACCAGATGCAAAAAATCATGCATTATCATTTAACAATATCTGAGCTAATCCACTCTAGTGCAACCATTATATATGAATGTAGTACCAATGGATGTTTTTCTTATTGTTGAATGGATTTTAATCTAAACTCCAAGTTGCTGGCTTGTGTTTCAATTTTGTGGTGAAGGGAAGTAATGTGGGGGGCCTGGGGGCTCAATCTCATTGATCATCATATTGGTCGACAAGTATTAAATCGTGCTTCAAATTCTTGGATTTATGGCTGATCAGTTTTGGATAATTTGTAAGCAGAAAATGCCGAGTTGTATTGCAAAATTGGGGTACCTTTTGTAATAGGGACCACTGGCGGAGATCGGGAGAAACTTCACAAGACTGTGGAGGACTCAAAAAATTATGCTGTCATATCGCCCCAGATGGGAAAGCAGGTTTTTCGTTTATAGTTCTGCAGCATAGTAAGTTTCAGAATCATCTGCCGTAGTTCTCTTCACTGAATATATATTCGAACTCTTGGCTTTTAAAGGTGGTGGCATTTCTCGCAGCCATGGAAATTATGGCTGAACAGTTCCCTGGAGCTTTTACTGGATATTCTCTGCAGGTATTTCCTCTTTGATGATTATCCTTTTCATGTTCTGGCTTCAGTAATCAATTTTACGGCGAGAAAAGATCTTCAACTGTTTGTTTGAAGCATTCTCCATTTTGTTATTATGTGCATATCCTGCCAAATTCATATTTAACCAGAACTCAGGATGTTTGACGGAGTCTATAGGAGCGCCACCCCAATAGCTAGCTCATAGGGAGTAGAGCCCATAGACAAATATAATTCCCACATAAACTCCTCATAAGACTGATGTAGGATTCTTTTTTAAAAAAAAAGACCGATGGAGGATTCAAGTCCCATACCTTCCTGTGGGATCACATCAGCCCACCATGATCCACAGTCCACGTGCCCTCACATACTCACATGGACGCAGAGGAGTGGCCTGTATACTAGCCATCGGGCTCCGCAGTCCCCTCGGACGCAGTGGATCGTTGGACTGGCCTGATTCAATTGATATGAGTCTATAGGAGAACTACCCTAAAAACTAGCTCATAGGGAGGAGAGCCCTTAGACGGATAGACCCATATAAATCCCCCATAAGGCTGATGTGGGTTTCAAGTCCCATACCTTGCATTGGGATTACATCAATGCTTTATGATAGTTACTGATTTTTTCTGTATACTAAATGGAGTTGATCCATGCCTTATCTTTTGTGCAACGACTAAGCAGGGCCGCATCTTTGTAATGATGTACAACTCATGTAATTTAACAGTTATCTATTATGACTGTGCTTGTGCTGACATCTGTACTTGTGTACAATTTATTTAAAAGCGTAGCTTATTGTTGTAGAATTTCTACACGTGTCACTCCAATTAGCTTTTGATGCATTACTTATTTGAATAAATTTGATAAGAGTCATTAACTCATGACCTATTTGTTTTAATATCACTTGTTTTCACCATCATGCTACATATGCTTTGATGTTAGTATGTTACTTATCGCATAAAAAGATATATTAAGTGTAAATAAGATCTATGAGCTTATGAATACTTCGTTATTTCCTCTGCTTCTATATAATTGCAACGTTTGTAATTTGGGCACTATTCATAATCACTCAAATAACTAGTTTTTGTGCTTTATACATGTAAAGAAATATAGTCATGTGAGATCTCTTTGGAATCGCCTCATTGTGTACTTCATTGTGATCAAATTTTTATAATTTTTTGGTAAACCGTAACTAAAGATATTAGAATATAAATTATGCATTGGTAAGTATGAAAAATGGAAACGTTGCGATTAATATCGAGCAAAGGAAGTAGGATTTAACTTCATATTCTCACCTTATAGTCTTATACAGTATAAACATTCTGTCAATGCTACATTTGATGTTAATCCACCTCTATATGAAAAACTATTATCACCGCTCATCCTGCACTCCATTTGTCCAGCTTATTAAAGGTTATTTTTCATCCAATTACTAATTTGACCCAACAATTTCCCCATGATTTTTTTTTTTTTTAACTTTTAAATTTCAACTTTTGTAATGGTTTGAATGCTGTGCATTGCACAGGCACAGAAATTAGTTACTTTTAAATCATGGTTGTACCATTGCTCATCTGCTTAAGTATTGAAACTAATTGTCACTGACTGATACTTCTCTTCTAGGTCATGGAGTCTCACCAAGCCAACAAAAAGGATGCATCGGGGACTGCTAAGGCTGTTATATCATGCTTTCAGAAACTTGGAGTGGACTTTGATATGGATCAGGTAGCTTTCTCATGTATGCATTGGGTTAAGTTCCTTGGAACATTTTTTCTTTAATCAATTTAATTGTTCATTTTGTTGAAAAACAGATCACATTCTAATATTTTCTTCATATGGCGGTTGATGATACATTATTATGGCTGCTTAGTGCTTACCTGTATTTTTGAAGGTTTATTGTATTTGGTGTGATGAGCATACATGCTCACTAATTCCATATTTTAAACCTTAACCTTCTTTCCTATTGTTATGCCTCTTTTTGTATGTATTTTGGTTTTGGGTGACTTTTTTTTTTTTTTATGTATAGTTCGGGGGGGTGGGGGTGGGGGGTTAGTGGTGTTAGAGCTTTTATGTTTGGTCCCAGGCCTTGGGAGACAACACACATCACTACAGCATTATGTTCATGGTTTAGTATTACTTCCATAATTTTTTGAATTCTTGTACTCCATTCTACAGTACGGATGTAACTAGTTCTGACTTCTGAATGCTTTAGTAACCTGCATGTTCCCTTGCTGCTACTTGCAGCCTGCTAGTGTTGCAACTCTCAAAATCTTTCATAATTTAGAACACAATGTATTTGTCTCGGTGACTAACCAGTGTTCGGCACTAGGCGATAGGAGGTAAGCACTTAATTTGACCAAGGCGAGGTGCTTGTGGCTAGGTGCAGGTGAGGCGCACAGAGGCACACTAAGGTGCGCTGAGGCGCATCCTAAGGCACACTAAGGTGCACTTAAGCGCGGCTAAGGCTCTAGAAAATCCAACCGCCTAGGTGTGCCTTAAGGCTTTTTATACATTAATGTGTTGCCTGTATGGTAATAGTTCTGAAAGTGAAATAATCATAGTGCTATTGCACCTCAACAAAATATATGACCTGAACCGACCCCGAAATCCTTGGGCATAAGGCTTATATAATGCTGTATTATATGACCTTAGGATATCTCTGGAATTTTATCATAGGTACTCCCTTGTGTGATTTGGATTCTGTCGTCAATCTCCTGTGAGCTGAATTTGGTCATAATCTGATAATAATTGTCCAATTCTTCACTCAAATTCTTTTCAGATACAATTAATAAGGGATCCTGAGCTGCAAGTTGAGATGGTTGGTGTCCCAAAGGAACATGTATCTGGTCATGCATTCCATATGTACCACCTGACATCACCCGACCAAACGTAATTCTGCACCTATCTACCCACCTTTTTATTTATTTATGCTGTATTATTTCCCACTCTGTATTGCAAATTTTTGTTTGTGCTTCAGGGTGTCATTCGAGTTTCAGCATAATGTGTGTGGAAGATCTATATATGCTGAGGGCACAGTTGATGCTGCCCTTTTTCTTGCAAAGAAGGTAAATTTCTCTCTCTCTCTCTCTCTCTCTCTCTTTTCTTTTTCTTTTTTTTTTTTAAATTTTCATTCTTGAGTTATTAAAGTATAGTACTATAGGGCATGTTCGCGGTATACTTTCAAACTTAATCATAAACTAGGGAGACTAGTTATTTGGCTGTGTATTTATTACTAACTTTGATCCTATAAGTAGAGTAATATAAGTGTTTGTCCAATACTGAAATTGAGATAGTTTATAGATGATCCAGCTATCTGCCATGTGTAGATTTCTTGTACTCCGATTTCTCATTTACTTCATAGCAATGATGTGTTTAACCAATTGAGTAAAAAATTTATTGCACATACAGGTTCAATCAAAGGCTTCAAAGCGAATCTACAATATGATTGATGTCTTGCGCGAAGGCCACATGCGGTGATTTGTCTACAAAACAAATCTGCTAGATGATTGGTGTCTTGCATGCAACATGTGGTGGTTTGTATGAATATTTGCAGCATGAGTCTTTTTCGAAATTCTCGTCAATGGGTCTCTTTGCCTTCTTTGAGCCAAGCGATTCAAGAACTACACATCCCGGTTGCATCGTATGTCTCAATGAAATCATAGTTTAGTTTCATGCGTGAGCGTGATTTTGTAGTCTAGATATTGATTTACCTTAGCAATTTGTGCCTGTAAACCTTATTGGTTGTTTCGTTGAATGTAGGAACATTGTTGAATGTAGGAACATTGTATTTATCGGATTTTGCAAAATGTTGTCTGGTGATTTATGGTAATTTTCACTTACCTAAGCCTCCTTATGCAAGTAATTTCCTTCATTTTGCGGGAGTGAGACTTCATACGTATTTACTTCCCAATAACTTGTCAACCAAATAAAACATTAGACCACCAATTCCTAAGAATTTTAATTTCCTATGCTAAGGCCTTGCTTGGTTCACTTAATGAAAAAATTTCTATGGGAATATATATATATTATTGCGAAAAAAATTTCCTTTTCAAGTTCCTAAATTTGACAAGTGGTTTTCCTTTGGGAAAAAAAATTGTTTTCTTGGCATTTTAATTTCTTATGCTTATCTAGAAAGAGGTGTTGGTGCAGTGGCACAATACTCCGACTTTCAAGGTCATGACTTGGGGTCGATTCTCGGCCCCAACATTTGTTGGGGTTTTCCCCTCCCCTGCTCCAGGTGCTTTCCTAAGATAGCAGCCTTGGGTGGGGTCCGTTTATTTTTCATGTAAAATAAAATATGTTTTGAAAAATGATATACACAAGGTGCTTAAAATGAACAGAAAAAAACATTGATTATTGTGTGATTTGGTTTTGTTTTCACTAATAGAAATGTATTAAATTATGTAGCTCGGGCATATTAGACTTCCTATATGAAGAAATAGCTTCGGCAGATGGGGCAGGGGGTCGTGGTGAGGAATCACACCCGGATCATCACTCTAAGGAAGCATATTGCCTCTTCCACTGGGGCAATGCTTCGTCCTCATATCAGGCTATTTCTTAACACTGATGAATATGTGCACAAACTGTGCCTGTTAGAGACTAACTTGAATCCACAACTAATTAGTCATCCGAAAAAAAAAACCCATCAAGAGAGCTAAAAATCTCGGATTATTCTAGTCTAGTATCTCATACAAAAAGGAAACTGGTATAAAAAAAGGCATACAATATATGAATCACCTATCTTAAAGAAAGATAAACAACAATAGTACTACAATATTATATATTAAGCCTTCTATGCATTGACACTGAGAATAAAATCTCTGGTCTCGTCATTAGCTCTATCCAGGGCAGTTCTTCCATCAACATCCTTAACATCATATTGAGCTCCGGCTTTCAAGAGCTCTTCTATCTTTGGTTTGTCACCCTCTGAGGCAGCCAGCAATAGTAGGATATCTATAGGGTGAATGTTTTGGTTCAAAAGTGCTTCCATCTTATCATATGAACCCTCCACTGCTAGCATTCCCATGTAGTTGAAGTACTGCAACAACATTATCCACTCATCAAATAAAGATTTTAACCATGCCATCCATAATAGTTAAAATCTGGCTCTAATGAAATGGTTGTCCCTTATTTCCATTTTTGCAGTTGAATGAAATCAAAAGGTTGAATAGCAATATTGTTGCGATTGGGAAACCAAAGGTGGATAATGATAAAGAAGACATTGACAATGATGTTGAAGACGATGATGATGATGCTGAAGAGTCTGAAGGTGAATTTGAGCAGGAGACTGCTTAGTTATCTTCAAGACTTAGAGATGACTGATAATTTCCACATACCTAGTACTACTTGCTTGATTTTTGGCTTCGCAAAAGCTTGTACACTTGTAGTAGAACAAGCCAAGTGCTTGAAGACTGAGTTCACTTACACAAAAGGCATGAAGGCTCCGTTTACTATGAAGTAAAACATTTTTTTTTTTTTTTGCTGTCATATTTTTCTTTTCTTCTGTCTTTATCTTTATCTAATTCTCTTTTTTTTCCCTGTGTTTTTTTTTCTTTTCTTCAATTTTTTCTTCATTTAATTCTCTGTTTCGTACTTTTTTTCATCTAGTGTTAATTCATCTAATTCTCAGTTTTCTACTTTCTTCGTTTCTTTCTTCATCTAGTTCTTATTTTAGTGACTTGTTACCGAAATTACTTTCTGCTGTTTTGAAATTAACTAGTTAGTGTATTATGTTAAATTATGAAATTAATTTAGAGTTTAGACAATGTTTTGATTGATTTTGTTTGCAATTTCAGAAATGTGTGGTAATGAAAGAAGATATCGACAACGATGGAGATTATGTTGAGTATGAGTATGAGGAGTGTGAGGATGATGATGATGATATGGACTTCTAGTGTTCTACAAAGTCATCAACCAAGATTATTATGTTGGTTTCTTCTTGTCTTTTATTTTCAATGTGTTTGGGGCTTTTGGCCTTCTACGGTAGCTTAGTATGAACAATCCTCCTTATGTCTATTTCTACATTAATAATATTGCTATTTTTATTTTTTTGAGTACTATATATGTTCTACTTTTGATCTAAAAAGCATTTGGCAAAAAAGGAGCGTCTCGTATCCGAAAAGCTAGCGCTTTCGCCTAGCACCTAGGGACCCTTGGCGCCTCAGAGCGCCTCGCACTTTTTAAAACTAAGACTCAACTTTAAGAGTTATTACATCAAATGCCCTTTCATGTTTTTTTTTTTTTGAAATACCTAAAATTAGAAGGGTATGCTAGTCATGCACACAGCTATGTTTACAATGTCTATCCTTGTAAATATTACGAATGGAGCATGCGAAAGCAACTTTCATTTTATTTACTATTATGCCACTATCAGGTGCGAAACTTGGAATGATCCAAAACTAGGTGTGCAATGAAATTAATTACAGCCACACAAGCCTAATCCTCTTATCCTCTCTATGTATCAGTACATAGTCCCTATTTGTTGTTCTAAATCAGCCAAATAAACCATAAAATACAGCCATAAAATATAATTCATTCATTCATTAACACTTGGTTAGCAATGATATTTAATGAATTCTATCTAATCAACCATAAAATACAGCAACAAAATATAATTCATTCATTCATTAACAATTCATTAGCAAAATCAACTTAATCAAAAAACGAATTTAAAGAATAAAAATAGAGAAGAAAGAAAGAAAGAAGGTTGCCTGTTCAACATCATCTTTATCAAAATCATCACGAGTTTGGCTGCCATAAACACCAGCAGTTTCAGCGTTAAACCTGAACCAACACTTGGTTCTGCCACCGTTAGTGGGTCCCAGATTTGTGGGCCTGAAGTTGGGCCAACTAACAACATTTCTGGGGAAGCCCAAAAACCCATTTCTCAACTTGAAGACACCAGAATGGCCATTAGAGGTTGAGGATGAAGCTCTTGAGTTTATTGGCAATTGAATACAACATGAGATTGAAGCCATGCTTACTTTACTCGTTTGAGTGAGACAAACTAACTCTCTCTGTGTGTGTGTCAATGTGTGATGATAGAAAGTGAACCTTTCTTTTATCCCCCGCAGACCCGCTCTTTCCTTTATATTTTCATAAAGGAATTGTTTTCTTTATTATTGATTTTAGGAATAATGGAATCTAATAATCCCACCTTTAGTCGGCCTGAAAGTAACAAACCTACTTTTTTATTAAAAAATAACAAATCTACCTTTAAGGTTTATATGTTTTCGGTGCACTCTACCGGTTTGTGACTTGATGTAAAAAAATGAATTGCAACGTGACAATCCCTCATTTTTTTCAAAAAATTAATAGGTTAATTAAACCAAAAAAATTCAACCAATGAGATATTGTCACGTCGCAATTCAACCTCTTATATCAAGTCACAAACCGGTATGATGCACCGAAAACATATAAACCTTAAAGGTGGGTTTGTTATTTTTTAATCAAAGAGTAGGTTTGTTACTTTCAGGCCGACTAAAGGTGGGATTATTAGATTCCATTATTCCTTGATTTTATTTTATTTTAGTTTTGAGGGTTGATTATGTTTGGTAAAAAAATGGCTCTAATCATTTAATAATATTTAATAGTTTTTAATAAAAACGTCAATTAGTTTATTTATAGTAGTTATTATTTTGATGAATTTTTTGTTGGTTGTTACTGTTTTGATTAAAAATTTTTTTTTTTTATGTATGTGTGATGGTAGTTATAATAGGCAGATTTTTTTAAAAAAAAAAAAATTAATTAAAATTAGGATTAATGTGAGGCCGCCTCTCATCAATTTAGGTTTTTAAATTATTATATAGATATTTACTTTTGTTTTTTTTACGTATTTTGAGGAAATAATTTAAAGGTGTAAACGATCAAATTAATCAAAATAATTACCGAATGAGTATTTTTTATTCACGTAATGCGCGATCTTAAAATTTGTTGAAAATTTAATTTGATAATAAAATTAATGATTTCTCACATAATTGTAAAAAAAAAATTAAATAAATATATAAATATTTTATTTTTTAAAATTTAATCTAGTTTATTTTTCTTTCACTCTTATATAGTAAATATATTGCAAATCGAGTAAATAATTTGTTTCTTAAAAAAATATTTATTATTTATGAATAAATTTTGATTAATTTTACAATTAATTGTACTTGTGCTTTTTAAAATTATAATTACTTGTGTTTAAATAAGACTATTAATGATTTCAAAAATCAAATATCATTATGGGAGATTACAGCACACAAATGACAAAACTAGAGGTGATAATGAGCTCGATCTGTTCGCAAACAGTTTTGGCTCGGCTAGGTCAAAGCTCGGTCAAGGCTCGGCTTGTTTTAGCTCAATCCGAGTTCGAGTTCGGCTCGAGACTTTAACGAGCCAAGCTTGAGTTGTGCCACGCTCGGCTCGAAAAGCTCGTGAACAGGCTCATCAATTAACTTTTTATATATGAAAATAATATATTATGTTATATAAATAAACTTATTTATTCTAGTTATTATATATATGAATAAATTAATAGTCTTAGCTTATTTTTAAATATTAACAAAAAAACAAACATCTTCAAAAAATTTATAATAAAGAACACATATAAACTAAGAATAATATTAGGTGAAAATGTTCGTGAACATTTCGATAAGGGCTCGGTCAACGATTGGTCAAAGTTCGGCTCGATTATGGCTCGGCTCGTCAAAGTTCTAGCTCGGCTCGAGTTCGACTAAATTTAAATGAACACGAGCCGAGCTAAGCAGAATTCGGGCTCGGCTCGCTCGATTATCACCCTTAGACAAAACTGTCTCCAACCTGACTAAAAAATATGAAGGATGAATAAAGTTAGTGTGGTAATTAACTAGGACACCATCATGACTCGTGAACTCACCCCTTCCCTTACATAATAGAGATTTGAGGTAGATGTCAAAATTATATATAAAAAAATATTTGTTTTTCGTCGTCCTCAAATACTCGACTTTGCCCCCTAATTTTTAATGAAAAGACAATATTATCTTTGACTTAAAATTACAATACAACTTTGATTACATATACAACAACATTAAACAACATGCCACCGGGGCCATGACCTTGAACACGACCACCACGACCCCCACCACCACCATGACGGTGCTCCAAAAAATAGATTCAAATATATATTTTTTAGAAATAATTTATTTTTAACGGGGACATTCAGATCAGACACCTCAGCCATGGCGGGAGAGGTTTGACTAATTTAAAACTTTAATATTTGTGTTTGATGGAGAGAGTTTTGAAACGAGTAATATCAGGTTAACCAATGTGAGATACAATTTTATATATCACAATGGCATTTTAACGTAATTTTGACAAACTTTAGAAGCAGAGATTCAAGCATCAATTAAATAGAAGGTATTTGAGTAATATATTTTCAACAAAATTACAAAAATGACATTTTATATTTTTACTAAACATATATCATTTTGATTAACTGAGAATTTCGTGTTTTAAAACAAAGGCCCTGTTTGGTAAACAAAGTTTAGAGGTTAGAGGTTAGAGTTTTCTGTTAGAGGATTACTTTTTATTCAGAGGATTTAACTGCTAATTTAAATAGTTGATTGTGTAAAAGTGTTTGGTAACAGTGTCACACAACTGATTGTTTAGACTTTTGTTATGTAAAATGACATTTATGGACATTTGAAAATAATTTTTAGGTTTAAATGTGGACAAATTAGTTAATTATTAATTCTCTCTCCAAAACTCTAAAGAAAAAAATGTTCTACTCAGCTTTTTCTAATGAGAGTTTTTGATACAAAACTCTATTTGAAACTCTATCTTACCATCTTAACCAAAACACCACAAAGTTTTTGGACCAAAATTCTAATTCGCAAAAAACCCCTAAACGACTAATATCAATTCTTTGTACGAGTTATATAAATGGGTTGTACTTTTCCAGTCAGTCCATAAGGATCGGATACCTATATGCCGGGACCGTACAGGCGTACAAGCCTGTTACATGAAATGCACCAAAACCAAAACAAGCCACCCCGGAAAGAAATAAATGAATGCCAAAAATCTTAGGGCAAATCCAACGAAGGCTTTCCTGTACGCTCATCAGAAAATATTTCTAGATCCCAATACACCCAATGCCAAATAGCTGCCAAAAAGCACAAGCCCGAAAACACAATATGCGCTCCGGCCACACCTTCGTAACTCCAAATACCGGGATCCGTTATAGTTCCTCCTATAATAGTCCAACCGCTCCATGAATTGGTTATTCCCAAACGAGTCATGAAAGGTATAACGAACGTAGCCTGTTTCCACATTGGATCAAGAACGGGGTCAGTGGGACCAAAAACTGCTAATTCATATAAATTGTTATCAAACTTATTTTGTAAATTTTTGTTGAATAATTAATTTATTATCAAACATCAAACAAATTTGTATAAACGGCCGTCAAAATTATTGGTATTTGTTTTTAGAATTTACGAATTTGCGTGATCCTTGTTTCACACGTAGACGTAGTCATAGACTATAGACGAAAAATGAAGCGCGGATTTGTTTGGGGAAATTACGCGTTTAAGCTTTCGTATACAAAAACAAAGGTCATTCGAACCCTCCTCTCTCTCGCAATCCTTCTCCATTGATTGAACTGTACTTTAAGTTTTCCATTGAAGCGAAGCGGCCTTTTGTGCTTCCTCTCCTCCATTGAAGAATCAACTCCTAAGGTAATTTTTTTTTTAATTTCCCTTTTTTAATTTAATCTTCGAAAATCAATTACGCCGCCTAGGATGCTTCACTGTGTCGTTGATTGAATTGTGTGATATCAATCAGGGGTTTTCAAAGGTAGATTACTGAGCTATATTGTTCATAACGAGTGATTTTGTTGCCTGAATTTCAAGCGAGAAGCATTTGATTTTTTTTTTTTTTTTTGAGTCTAATTTGATAATTGAATCAATTTTGTTGGTGCTATTATGGAGTATATTCCAGGCTTTTATTTATAATTCTAAAATGATAAAAATAAACTATGAAAATGGATTTTTTTTCCTAGGCCAACAACTGCATATGGTGTTGAATCTGATAAGGCACGCTGATTTTCAGTAATGTCATGCAATCTTTATTTGCATATTAGGGGAATATGAAAATACAGGTTTCAAATTTGAACTATATCTTTGAAAGGATTGTTAATTCTTAGCTTTGGGATACTATCAACTATAGGAGAATTGTTTTTGCATTAATGTACTTCCAAAGAAGCTTAATGGTATCAAGCACCCTTTACTAGATTCCTCTTAAGTTATGTGTTGCATGATGATTTGGTCTTTGCAATCACTTGAAAATTAGGTAACAGTTTCTGTGCCAACATAATTTTTAATTTAATAGATTCAAGTGAGTTTATGTTAATTATTTTGCCAATTCTCAGTAAGGGATGTATGCTGTCCAGTTTGATGACAAAGTGTATCAAAAATTCAATCTTAATTTTTTAGTCTTTGTAAATTAAATTTGAAATATTTTTAAGTTAAAAAAAAAGGTTTTGATAGGTTTATTGTTTTATATTTTTCAACATAGCAAACCAAATCAAATTGTAGTTTTGAAAGTGCAAAATAAACAGAACCCCAAAAGCTTTTGCAGTTTGGTTTTGATCACCCCTATAATCTCAGTAAGCATTTATGCTGTTTTTGCTATAGATATCTTCCTTTTGTGTTTGTCTCCCTACTTATCGTTTGATTTTGGTAGTCGTGGACTTCAGTCTGGATATGTATGAAGTGTACCAATTTTTTTTGCTTTTTGGTAGATTTCAATTACATGCAAATTGCATTATTGTTATGCGAGAACTTCATCAATTGCGTCCCCCATACGGGTGCCATGCTACTGTGACATTGAAATTTAATCTTTGTAGTTTGTACATTATTCCTGCCTTGATGATGGCTGTTAACAGGGGATCTCAAGACCAAGGGTCACAATCTTGCCCAGAAGATGTCTGCGCAGTCATGGTATCCTCCATCTGTAGACGGTTCCTCAATTTCTTCTCGACCATCCACACCTGCTAACTATCCATCTAGCAGTTATAATATGCACACTTCGTCAGAAAGGATAGATCCTGCTTCACATGTGTCACATGCTGAAGCTGCTGGGATTATAACAACACTTAGGGACAAGAGGTTAGCTTCCAAATGTATCAAATGCTTCATCAAGTATCTAATTATGTAAAACATGCACAAAATTTCTCATTTAATTGCCGGCTCTCCTTTTAAGTAGTTTTAACAATTAAACTGACAGTAAGTTTATGTTATTCTATAGTAAAAATAAGGTAAGCTCAACAAAAGATAAGATTATGTTAATGAAAAAGTTTAGTTCAACTAAGGTTTAGGTGAAATAAGTCCAAATTTTTTTTGGCAAACATATGTTTAATTTATACGGGCAAAAAAGAGAAAAAAACCTATTCAAATAATAGGAAAAATTGCTCAAAATAAGCCAACCTTTGGCCGATATTCCACAATTAAGCTAACCATTTGAAAATCCAGAAATAAACTAATCTTAACGCCTTAAAATCATTAAAGCTAAGGTTTGGTTGGATGATAATTTAACCGACTTATTACCTGTCGCTTCATGTTAATATAATTATTATTGTTATTAATTACTATTATTACAAATCACCCATTGGACCACCGCTTCCACCACCCCCAGCCGTCTGCCACCATTGCCAAACACCCACCAACCACTGCCACCTGTTATTCGAAATAATGAAAAACATTACTTAGTTGTTGAAGCGTGAACCGACAGATGTGAAACGATTGCCGCGTCGTGAAAGACCACTGTCCTAAAAGACAATTTCGCGCTACCCGGTGCTGTAGACGTACAACGGTTGCCCTCCAGGATTAGCACGGCGCCGGAATAGTGTGCACGCACCAGTCTGACTGGTACTCAGATTATGCCCAGAAAAGTAATAGAACTGTGTTTGAGAATTTAGAGAATACTGAGAACGAGAGAAAAACTGTTGTATATAAAAATGTTGTATGAAATGACTCAGAATGAAGGCCTTTTATAGACTGCAGAATTGACTCAGAAAAATGTGTTGACTGACTGTTAGTTGGAGAAATAATCAATAGCTAATAACATGACTGTTAGTGGGCAGAAAAATGATCAACAGTCAATAATATGACTGTTAGTGGTGATGACTGGGTAAATATGACTGTTAAGAATAAAAGACCAAACGGTTAAGCAGCAAAAAGATAGGATGGCCCAAGGCCCAAACCGCACACCGCGCATCGCATTTCCCAAGGCCCAAGGCCCGAGCCCGAGCCGGTCCGGTCCGGTCCGGTGCGGTGCCCCGCTTGTGCCTTGTCAACAACCCACCTACCACTTAAGCTTTTAGAGAATAGAGGTAAGCTCAAATATATAAATGTGAAAAACTCTTCCTATTCTACCAATGTGGGACAAGTTCACTCTAACTACTCACATTCCCACCCTTTTCACTCTTTGAACTTCCAACACCACCCCCATCCACCACCAAACAAGCCAAACCACCTAACCATAAGCACCGCAATTTCCTTGTCAACTCCCCAACCCACACCCAAACGCACAACCCAATCCAACCCCTAAACTAATGAGATTTAGTGTAAGATCCCTGTGATTTAAGCTATAGGATGTTGTGGTGATAAAAAAACCTCCTTGTTGAATTAAAGTTATTACTTTCTTTAGTACATTTCAAGAAGTTTGATACGCTTTCCATTTTAATACATCTCAAAAAGTTGATACACTTCTAATCCTTCTATAAATTAACATCTTTAAAAAATATATTATTAACAATTGCACTCAATTTTTCCTCTTTGCATCACTTTTCATCCTTGAAAAGTCAAAGATATTTTTTAATGGAAGATTCTTTTTTAGATTTCATTTTTACACAATTCCTTAAAATTCACCCAGATTCCAGATGTATCAAACAAAAACAAACGGAGGGGGGGGGGGTTTGATTTATTTGGCTTGAACTTATTTTTTTTTTTTGTATTCTATCTTGATGTAGTGTTGATGAGCTCCGTAAGCTTGTGAGCAACAAGGAAGCCTACAATCAATTCTTGCACTCTCTTGAACAAGTAAAGACTCAAAACAATGTGAGTATCCACCCCCACCCCACCCAACACACACACACACACACAAACAGCTTAATCTATTTTGTATCTCTTACTGTGATTCCCTCGACGGATGTTGTTCATTTGATGATTATCTCTCTACAACTTGTGTGATAATATATGGATTGAATTGAATTATTCTCGAGTAATGAATGGAACAGTAACTGAGGAATAAACTAAGACTCAAGAAGCAATTTGTTTGTGTGATTTCAATATTGGAGTTCATTAAAATCGGGATCCTAATAGGCTAATACAGGAGAAGATGGAAAAGGAGCAACTCACTGTATAGTTAATGGTGAAATGAAAGCAAAGTTAATAGATGGATTAAAGTAAATAGATGGATTGGGTAACTTCTTGAGTGGATGTAAGCTGCAGTTGTGAATGTTTTCTGAGATACTCCTAGTATTGCTGGCTTGCATAAGAAGATAGGCTCATAGAGTCATAGTGAGGGATTGGATTCATTGGAATTTATTAAGCCAGAAATTTTCTTGCATGATGATGGCTATTTTCTTGTCAAATTTGCAACTATAAGCCAATGATTGTGTAACAAGGGAGCCTAATTTAAATGATGGAGTCTTACAGGTTGTTTCACTATGTGTTAAATTTCCGAATCCTCCACCCAATTGCTGGTGTGTTGATTCTTCAAGTACAGCTGATAGTTCACCACAAGGCAAATGAAATGCATAGATCATTTGCTAGAGTTTTGATTGACGTCATGACTTGAATTTTATCACGTAGCTGCTTAAGACCATCCAGATCGAGGACCTAGCAGGGATGAATTTTACAAAAAGTAACGTACGATTGGACCCCTTTCTATAAAAATGAAACAAGGTTGGTCATAATTGAAATTAGGCAAAAAGCAATGTTGCTCAGAGGCAAGGACGTAAGGTACCACAGAGTTGGATGCCTAATTCTAAGAAACCTGCGCCAAACAAATTGATGTGGCTGTAGGAAGCCGCAGGATCAAAATACCACACTGTCTAATAGTGCTACTACACCAGAACATGTGCTCATTGCAGCCATATCTGATGGCAAAGCAGGAGGGAAGGTTGTGTCAAGGACCACAAATTAAAAGGGGAAGGGAGCTGTCTTTGCTACTGTGATGATGCAGGATCAAAGGTTGTGTCAAGGAAAGCAAGGGATGAGGATTAGAGGGCTATCTTTGCTAGTATGACATGAACCATTATTATATGATAGATTACAACACAGATTTTAAAAGGTGGCCAGAAGTGAAGGATTAGATGACAATAGGATTTGTAGTAGGATCAATTGGGCTTTTGCTTATATTCAATGGCATATGGAATTATAAATTCTGGGGATGTAACAGTAGAATTTATGGTTCACTCTCTTCTATTGAAAGTAGTAGATAAAGCTCATACAAAAGGTGCCTTAGAGATTTCTCAACTATGATGCATTTTTTGAGTCTGTGATTCAGCATGCTTGGGTCACTGATATTCAAGTGTGCCCTCCAAATAAACTCTGGAACAAGCTAAAGTGTTCAAGTAAGCTGTGGAATTTTTGCATGTACAGTAGTTTAACAATACTGCAAAGAAGATTGGAGATTTGGAGATGCTAGATTTTCATTCATGTTAATTAAATATTCTTTCACTCATGCATACATAACTCATTAAAACAAATCATCAAAACACATACAAGTCAATAAAAGATCTAAATGTCATCATTTCCTATTAATATTCTACAAACAAAGCATATATGTCATATAAATATCATTAATATCATTTTTTTTCATCATATGAAACAAAGGTACTATTTTTATAATACAAGAGATTTTATTTTCTTCATTCCTTTGTTATTGTTCTCATTTTCTTTTTAGCTAGGCTCTTGGCCCATTTTTTGATGTTAATGTATGGTGTAACATTGTGACCCATTGTAAAGAGAGGTAAAACAATTAAGAACATGCATAATATCATAGTAACATTTCAATCAAGCACAAAAAAGCACGGGACCGTGCTAAATTGCGCCTTAAGCGCTTCATGCACGGATGCACCTTAAGCGCACCTAATTGAAAGCGCCTCGACTATGGATAATTAAGCGCTTACCCCCCTGCCCTCTGCCTCAGGGCCTAGGCGCGCCTAAGGCACACTTTTTTAAACACCGTTATAAAGAGGATGCCTATAAAGCTATGTAATGTTTATTTCAAACTTTTAACATGCATCTGCTCGTTAATTGCTCAACAATCACATTGTTGCCTAAAACTCAAGTCCTGCCAAGGCCAAGGATTATAGGCTAATAGCTTGCTGCTCTACCTTGTATAATATAATCTTAAATGTTATCACCTTTAAAATGCTTAGCTGAACATTTTGCATGGAATGTTGTTTATCAAAAGGGTTTGTTTCTGTTCCTGATTCAAAAGAAATACTGTAGATCATTAAGATATTTCAATTATAAGATGCAGGCGATCTAGTTGTGGACTTGTGGTGCTGGGTTTAGTTAAAGATGGCAAAAAAAAAATTGGAACTTGTCAAATGTGGACCAGGTTAAGGAAAGTTGACCTTATTTCATCATTTTCTAACCCTACTTTACATTGTAGGCATGGTTTTGCAGTATTGCGTGTGCCATTTACTAAATTCTTTAAGGTGTTTTAGTACTTGTAGTTTTCATATGCCTTAGACTTTGTTTTTCTATGGTTAGGTAAGAGATGAATTGCGAAAGGCAACTCTCCAGCTAGCAAGTAAGTTTTTGTTTTTCCCCTCCGAAATAACTCTGTTCTCTTTGCTTTCTCCTTTTGTTTTTGTTTTAATTTTCGGGGGGCTAATGCATGACATTGTTGTGCTTTCTTGTTTGTAGGAGACAATTTAGAGAAGGAACCACATATTATAGAGCTGAGGAATCAGGTGATACTGTCACACTCGCTTTGCTAATTAGATAGCTGATGTCATCTGGCTTGAAGCTTTTGTCTGGAAAGTGAAAGATATATTAAGTATTAAACCCTTCTCTGCTTTTCTTATTATTACAGTGTATGATTATTCGCACAAGTGAGTTGGCAGATGCTCAGGAGAAATCAATTGATCTGGAGAGACAAAGAGATGAGATCATGAAGTGCTTTTCTCTGGCATCACATCTGCAACGATTGCAAGGTAAAATTGCACTTGAAAAGACAATGACCTTGATTTTACAAAGTCACTGATTATTTACGCATTGTTTGGATAGAGGGAAAAGGAGAGAAGAAGGGAAATGCAAGGTAGGGGAACAAATCTCCTTATTTGGGAAATATGTTGGGGGAAAGAAGGGGAGGGAGGGATCTATTTTTCCTCCTCCTTTAATAACCCTTATCTCTTCAAAATTGGAGAGATTTGGAGGGACAATGAATCTCCACCTTCCCCCTCCCTTTCTTTCCCCTTCATTTTTTTCCCCTCTAAATTGCTATTCAAACAGTGTTAATGTCTGAAAATATCTGGAAAATGACTTTGGCGATTCCACATAGTGAGTGATTCATATCTAGCCGACTCCAAATTATTGTGGGGTTTTTTAAAAAAAAATATTTTGGGACTAAGGCTTTTTTGTTGTTGAATATCTTTGCAAAGCGGGGCTTCTAAATGCTGCTTTGGTGAATTGTGACTAGTTGGTGCGACTAGTTGGTTATTTGATAATTTATTTACTTGGACATTTTCCTCGCTTCTCCGAAGGATTGATGACTTTATGCTCTACAACTATTCAAGGAAATTTGAAATTGAACAGTGAACACTAGCTTGTGTTTTTCTCTTCTTTTGTGTGTGTGCCATGGTTTTAAATCTCGGTTTCGGTCGCGACCGCAGTAACGGCCGCGAAAGCACATTCGCGGGCAATGCGGATGGTTCGCAGTCTTTGCGGCCTAATATCTCGGTTGCGTTAAGCTCAAAAAGCTTTACAATGCGGTCGCGATGCGGTGATGCGGCCTTAATGTAATACCATGGTGTGTGCGCGTGCTGTTTGGGAGACGGGGGGGGTTGTTAGCGGTGTTGTTATTCCTTCCACCTTTTATCCTTTCAAAATTTCAAGGAATAGAATTTGACGAACACAAAAAATGAAGTGGAAAAGAGTGTAGTGAGATATGGTGCTTGATGAATGATTTTGAGTAGATTCCCCACTTTTGCTTTTCTTCTAATAATGTGCTTTCATGAGTTTTGAGCACCTGATAACCTGAATTCTATGTTTCGTGCTCCGTCCCTTCCTTTTTGCATCAAATATTAATCTCTTGTTCCTCTTGGCAGAGGCAATGAACAAAACAGATGAGGATTCTGAGGCTCTTCATACCCAGTTCCTCGACCGAGAGATTGAGCTGGGGGCATTTGTCCACAAGTACAAGAAACTACGAACTGTATACCATCGTCGAGCGCTTACCCATCTGGCAGCAAAGACAACTTCAGTTGGATGACTAGTTTTTGACAAACCTGTAAATTTATGCTTACTGTGTGGATTGGGATTTTTTGGAGCCAAGGAGGGTTGGTTTAGGATCTTTAGATGTGTTTAGATTGTAATTTTATGTTCATAATTGCTCCTCTTAGGTTTAGCAGAAAGATGTTTGTTGAATATGTTACAACTTACAAGTCTTATATTATTGTTGTATCCTTTTCCCCTGAAAAAAAATCCCCTAAATTATTTGACTTTTTTTTTTGTTACTAAAAAAAAAAATTCTTTTCAAGTTCAAGAATTAAAAAATACTGAGGTAATGGTACAGAGCAAGTAATGTCTACATTCACCTTGTATCATAGAGATAAAAGGTTTGAACCTCGATGTTTTTGCTTGAGAATTTCCGCTTTATGTTCCTATTCAAGTGCTAAGGTTGGGTCTTGGATTCGGTATCATCCAATTCTCCATAGATTCTTTTCTTTGTGTTTGACATAATCCTCTTTGATTATCCGTATATATAAGGTAAGCCACAACCAACAAGTATTTAGAACAGAGGGATGAATAGACTTTAAGCCACAACATTTCTCAATTATAATCTTTCTCTATTAGATATCTTTTTCGAGAAAACAATTAAACAGTTGACCACATAGCCAAAATCGGCCATAATAATAATTCTATGACTTGATGGTTTTATCCATTCAATCCTCAACTTTCTCTTACACGGATGTTTATGATTGACCCTATGAAAGGGGCTAACTAGTTTTCCTTTTCGTATAAAAAAAATACGACTATATCAAATGTCTCAATGTAAGCATCTCTAATTCTTTGGCATGACAAGTTGACTAGCAAGGCATATAGACTTCTTTGATATACTAGGCATGTGAATGACATTTAATGGATAAATAATTTATCTTTCTTTGTTTTTCTCATATATTTTGCTACCAATTCAACTTGTTACTAAAAACTACAATAAACACTTTAGTGGATAGACACAGGACTAAACCTTAATTTATTAACTTTTATGTCACCATTTTTAGCGCACCTCAAAATTTTACCTTTAATGGTTTTATGTATATAAATAGGAATGCTAAAATTAGTTTTTTTTAGGTCATCCAAAGTGTTTTAAGAAATAATTCCTATAAATTGATAGATAAAGAAACAAAAAGATAAACGAGTCTCAAGATATCTAGGACAAATAACTTCATCAAGGGTTGTGAGACCAAGCGAAAAAATTGAAACGAATTATCTAGAAAGAAATTAAGATTCCAATTACATTCAAAATCAACTCTGCCCTACATCCACCAAAACTCTGGGTGAAGTTTCTTAAATTTTAGGCTTCCACAATCTATAGATCCAAAATTTTGACGAAAATTTTACAGCTTTACATGGGAGACCCTATCTAATCCACCTTTATATGCCAAAACCTAGAAGCATGTATGAGCACAATACACTGATGCACAGGCTACACACCACAAACTAGGTTTTTAATTTAATAAAATTATGCCATTCTTCATCTGTCAGTCCTCTGATATGCAATAGTGCTTTAAGGCTTGTCACAGTGATGCATGAGCATCAATTTCAATATATTTCCAGAACCATTGCTCACTATACAAGCCGAATGAAAGTGAAGTACTCGAATCCTGCACCATCTTTCCCAGCTATATCGACGAACTTTTGGCAAGTTGGTCAAGCCTCAAGCAAGTTGGCAGACCAGATAGCATGTCGAGTGAATCAATAGCCTGCAAAAAAGGGACTAGGTTGTGTCCTGATTTGTTGGAGCCATAGACCTCGCTTTCTCTAATTGTTTTCGAATGTAAGCCTGTCTAAGCTTTTCTCGACGAGTGGTTGCCTGCTCTTGCCTCCGCAACTTGAGTTCAAAAGCCTTTCCTCTGGCCTCATTTACTTCTTCATGAACTTCCCTGCAAGTGAGTTTAAATTTGGTAAGGGGTAGAGCTACGAAACTCTCTGTTCTGCTTATCCACATATAACAAATCCACAAGGGAAAGGAAATTCAAGTTGAAGACCATGAATAAACTCATGCAATAGTAATGCCCAAAACCGATCATCAATCATAAAATCCTAGCTAAGGCAAGTGTTTCAAATATTAGCCCAGGTATTCAATTTAGTTCGCATGCTCTACTTGTGGTCCAAAGTAATAATGCAAATTAAATAGTTCATATGAACATACACGCTCAAGTTTTTGGTAGACTAAATCTGGAATTGCTGGAATACATGGCTACTTTGGCTAGATGCTGAACTTGTAGTTACACTGCAAGTAGGAATGCAAGTTATGTAAGCCTCTCCTATATGCATCTAAGGAAGCTTTCATCTTGGGTATTTCAACTACTGGTTAGGTGCATAATTACTGGACTCGGCACATTCAGATTGCTAACAAAGCATAGGTATACAATGCATACCTTACAAAGAAATTATTTTGATTATTTTGAATTTTGATGAGTATTCATATCCCTAATATGCTATATGATATTAGTTAATCAAATTAAATGGTGATTTTTTTTTCACCCAGGAAATTAATTTTAAATTTTGGAAGTAGTTAAAAGTCCACAAACAATTTGGGGGCCTCGGGGAGAAAGGTGCCTCTTGCCTCTCCTCTTTGATGATGTTTCAAATGCTATGCTCAGAATTTTAGGTCCAAATACTTCACTAGTTATTGATTGTCACTGTGTACAGTTTTTTTTTTTTTGTTTTGAGAGGGGATACTGTACAGTTGTTGAGGAAAAGGAATGACTCAAAATCAAAAGGTGCAACTTTCCCCTTTGGTTTTACTAGCCATGCTATACATGCCACCTGTAGAATATTGTGGCAACCGTGTCTACAGCTTGGACTAGAGGCTATAGACATAGGTCACCAAATCACATCCCCAAGAGTACTAGACAATAGACATTAAATAAATCACAAACCCATATTAAGAACTTAATTTGTGATAGCCATAGGTATCGATAAATAGACTCCCAATTAGGCATATTTGAAGGCTCCAAGGCTTAGAGAAACAGGACTTGGATCTAGGGCATAGTTCGTGAAGACAGAGGAGAAACAACCAGCAAACTGCACCAGCAAATAGGTTATAAATCTTGAGGTGTCACAGAAAGCAAAAGGCCAATCCCTTGCGCAAAAAAATAGTGAAGTAGCAAATGAATAAGAACAGATCAAGTTAAACTTTTTTTTATAACCTGCTTGGCAAGGACACATTCTTAAATGTTAAGGGCATATAATATAGTATTGTACAGCAGGTTACTTACAATAATCCCCGCCAGCTTTCACCTGTCCTTCCAGAGACCCCTTCTCATGACCTCAACCTTGACTTGCTCACTACCCCAGTTACCCCTAAAGAAATTCGTCTTGTATTTTTAAAATGAACCCTAACAAAGCTTGTCTCGGATGGCTTGGGCCAAAGTTCTTTTAGGATTTTGCCCCTCCTTAGCCACCATGTTTGCAGAGCTATTCAAAGCTTCAACTATCATGATTCATTTCCAGCCCAACTCAATCAGGCTCTAACATATGATCACCCTCTTGCTTGTATATAAATTATGTTAATTAATTTTTTCTTTTACATCCTTAAAATGTGTGCAATATACCCCTATTCCGATGACTAAATTTATTTAAAAACATTATGACAACATCGAAAAACCAACTTTTTTATTCATAAAAGAGCATATGGTATATTTGTTTAAAATCTTAGGGTATTTACTGCATTTTTGAAACAATTTGGGTAACTCGTGAATTTTGAAATTTGTGAAACCTTAGAGGGACCTCATGAAAAAGCGAAAAGTCAACTTAAAAGATTTAGTATACAGCACATGAAAACAATATGGGTAACTAACAAACTTGAATTTGGCCCATCATGTTTGTAAATGCACAAGAGCCAATTCCAGGAGGTTCATTGTGTCTTTCATCCATTCAAAAAAGTAAAACTTTTAAAGGCTTCTTACATTAAAAGTCAACACACTTTCTTCTAGAGAATCAAACTCCGTGTAGACTAAAGTTGATCAACGGAACAAAGTCTTCACCCCTCTTACAAACTTCAAAGCCTAAATTAAACTTTCTTGAAATTTTCCATTCAAATTATTTTCTTAAATGGAAGCCCCAATTTACTATTCCCAATTTACTATTCAAATTATTTTCTTGAAATTTTCTTTTTTACTTTATGGTCCCTAAATAGTTTTTTTTTCCAACTTTACCCTTAGTTTTATGATCTTTTTTGTTATGTTTACATTTGACACCTAATTTTTTCAATTAAATGATTGGTCCCCACATATACTATTCACTTACACTAAAAATGATCCAAAAGCAATATGGCAAGTAAATTGGAATGCAAGGAGTATTCTTTAGGGACATGGGTGTCCATGCTTATCTTCAATGATCTTATCCCACACGTGAATGGAAATAATGAGTATGTTGTGAAGTGTAACAAAATACATATTCAGAGTGTCATTTTTTATTACTCTAGTCCTCTCCACCCTATTTTTCTTCATACCAACTTCACCATTGAACTATCAACTAGTGTATTGGCCTAGGCGTTGCTCACAGTTACTTTTTGATCTTGATATATATGTATTTCACCCTCTTGTGAAAAAGTAAAAAAAATATAGCTTCTAGTTAACTTTGAATTATAAGAGGTGATAGGTTCGAATCTAGTTCTAAGCATAATTATTTTGTCAAAATGATGTGACATGAGCATATGCTTTAGACAGTGTCACTTAGACTAATGACTTGGCGCCATAAGGCACAATACGGTGTGAGCAACGCCTTTTAATATATTGTATAGATATAACCTTTTCCCATTCCCCCCTCTCCCATAATTTTTTTCAAACTTCAAATTCCATCCATCTTGCACTGTTTACTTATCATTTCATTTTAGGATATCCTCAACTTCTGCTTAACTATCAGTCTCTCACTTAACTTAAACCAATATATAAGTATATAACTACTTTTTTTTTAACCTTGTTACTATGAGGATCAAGATATGTGACATGTATATTTAGATGCAAAACAAATCTACCAGAACTCTCTATTTTATTTTTTGGCTCTTTTTTTCTTTTTGCAAATCCTTGTCTTGATAATAAAGTGAGATCATGATTTCTTCAAATTGGCTGAGAGGAAACAATACTGCTTCCTAAAAACATGCCAATGCAGGAATATTCTCCAGATAATAATAATGCAACAAAAAAAAAAAAGGAAAAACCAAAATACACACTAAGACAGTGAGTAGTGGCACACCTGACAAAACGCTTGTGTTCGTCAATGTCAACAGCTCCACCAGTACACCCAAGACCTGAGGACCTTGAACTGAATGGAATAAAATCATCACATTCATCATTTCCTTTTTCTGGTACATTACCAGAAGGCAATTTGTTAGCCTGCAGTTCCTGAACCCCATCTTCCTCTTGTCCCTTGCGGAAAAAATCAACACAATACTTCTCCCTGTCTTCTTCATCTGGGAGCTCTCCCCTAGCAAGTTTTTCATACAACTCAGCCTTTTTCTCTAATGCTGCATAGCTAGCAGAACCACTAGTGACAGCCTTGAGTGCGAGCTTGTCCCTATTATGAAAATCAAGACACGTTGAGCATATAAGCCAGCAACAAAATTTTAGCACAAACAGCATACTGTGAAATGTGTGAATCGCATAAGAAGAAAAGTCAAGTAGCAGCCCGCCAGCAAAGTCTTGGAAGCAAATGGTACTCATTTTAGAAAAACCTTTTTTGAATCATAACATGAGCAAAAACATTACCCCCACTAATTATTAACAGGTTCTCAGCCTAGTGGGGTAATATATGACTTTATTTACCTAATTTATCAAATTAGTTCAGAACAAAAAAGCTAAATAATTTTTTGACCACCAGTTTTTGTTACTAACCTAGCTATTCTATAACAAAAAAAAAAAACAAAAAAAACAAAACAAGTACTGCACTTTGTTAACCTAGAGAAATCTCACTCACCCCTCACAAGCCAGCTACTTTCATGAATCATGATCCCAAATCAAGCTTGGTTGTTAGTTTTACTCCCAAAAAATGCCAACTTAAGGTTCCTAACTCTTCCAGATCAGGAAATAATCTCAAGGAAGTTCTCACAATGTAAATCCTTTTGTCTCAGCAGCTAGTCTTCGCCTAATAATATATTTACATTTACCTATACTACCCATCAGTGTTGCTCGGATACCCTACGTCCAACATGGGTATGTGTCCAAGTGTGTCTTTGGCAATTTATGCCCAAATTTAAGTGTCCAAGTGTCGAAATTGTGTCCGAGTGTCAAGGATCCAACACGAGTACGAGACATGCCCGTTTTTGGGGCTGTGCAAACAACCCTATTGCACAAGGCCCCAATCTAAATGGGGCCCCAAGTCGAAATTGCGATATATATTTCTACATGTATGTCATTAATAGAAAAGAGAGGATGGAGTAGTGGTAGACATGCATAATGATTTTCTTAAAGTTACAAGAGACATGGGTTCAATTCTTTTTCCAGCAACGTTCTCATTTTTTAAGGCCAAATGCAACAGTTATACACTAATATACAGCACACACTATGTATGGTATGGAGTACCACAACCACAGAGCAACCCACCCAAACCCAACATACTTTTTATTTATTTATTTACATGCATACGTATTAAATGTAAATCTTGAAAAATAATATTAATATTGGGATACATGTTACAATCAAGCATCAATTAGAATAAGTAACCACATAATACCACAATGAGTGTCAATTATCAATACCCCAGATTGACAGGATACACAAACCCTAAAAGATTGTGCTTCCTTCTTCAATGTTCATGTTTAACCCCTATTATTCATTCATTGTAAGCGCAAGAGAATAAGAGATACCCTTAAATTTATTGTCAAACAAAAAACCAAAACAAAACCTCAAATATTTTTCTGAATTAATTGAATCTCCGTACGCAATGAAAACGACACAAACATTCAAACACAATATATTCAAAAAAAAAAAAAAGCAGAGAAAAAAAGGAGAAGTTACTGATGAGAACGGGCATCAACACCGGAATTTTTGCGAGAGAAAGCATCATTGGGAAGAGCCTTAGACTTGGCACGATGGTATTCAACATCAGCACCAGAAAGATCCTTAGATTTCTTGGAGTCTTCCTGGGATCTGTAGAGTTCAGCTTTAAGTTCCAAAATTGAAGAAGCTCCAACACCTTCAATGGCTTTGTGCCTTTTCGGCATAATTGTGGATTCTGTAAGCCATCCAAGAGATTCTGCCACTACCCTCTTTCTCTTTTCTCCCTCGTCCGCCATTTCCAACTACCCAATTGAGCTCCTCCACTTGTTCCTTTTCTTTCTCCCCTCACCAATATTACAAGTAGTTCTTGTTGAAAACCCAAAAGCTTCGAACATCAATTCAATTCTCCGAATGGCAGGCGTTTAGTTTATTTCACACTCGGTTGTCGGGTTGGATACCAACTCGATTCGTGGAGTCAACAATAATACGGCCACTACGCAGTACCCTGTATCCACTTTTAATTTTAAAAAATCGCATACTCCAATTCTCCAAAAATTGTATCTGGTACACCAATGTTCATATTGTAGTATTGTACCCATACCCGTACGGCCATAACCATACCGTACCCAATATGTGATACACGAGTAACTTTACGTATCCATTGCTTCATAGAACCAGATCTTATAAGGTCAAACAAATTAACCCCCAAGTTCTAAAATTCTGTTATTGGAGTTAAGAGGTCCAAAAGGTCATATAAAAGTCATTTTATGTGAAAATCGCCATTAAAACTCATTGACAAGATAGCAGTGGATCGGATCCTGATAGATCCAGATCTTTTGTTCAGCCCGGGTCTAGATCCGCTCCAAAACCGACGTATCCATAAAATGAAAATTCATATCTTACGAATCCGGATCTAAAACGGACCTTTAACGGATTCTCTTGTATTATACCTACTTAATGAGATAATAAAAAAAATTAATGCATTAAAATTATCATTTCATCAAATGCACAATTAATGTGCAAAACCCACTACTAACATCATCAACATCCTAAACATAATTTAGTATGTGTTTGAATGATATTGGGTAATGATATTGGGACTTTGGAGTATTGGGCTGTATAAATTATATTAGTGTAATAAAACTATCACTAATTTAGTATGTGTTTTACTAAAATAATAATTAAAAAAATCTGCAATTCTGGATACGGACCTATAAACAAGATATGAAAATCCAAATCCAAAAAAACGGATCTGGATCGGTGGAACAATTTCTACTCATCCTTACTTGCTTAGTGGATGCTCTTACAATCAACAATTTCTGTCCTTAATGTTGCATGGCTCGAATTACAATAACATCTTATGCTTGTTGCTGTGAATAAGGAGACAGAGTACAATGTTGAAGTTTGAGAAAAAGGATGCTATGGTTGCATGTTTGGGGGGGGGGGGGGGGGTAATGTACCATATAGAGGGAAAGGAACAATGCTTTATATAATCATAAGATCTCTACACCAAAACATATGTTATAACAGTTTTATATTGCAGTATATAGAGTTGATTCTTTTGGAAAGTGGCATGTGCCTCTGCATGATAGAGAATGGTTGCAGAGTTCGTTATAGTTGTTGTAAATAGGCTCTTTTTTATAGTTTCTTCTTTTGAATTTGGATGCCCCATTGAGCAAGCTTTGTTTGAACAGGAATCGATGGATTTTCATTGATAATAAAAAGCGTTCTTACCCTAAATAAAGAGTTAAAGTAGTGTTCTCTCCGTGTCTTTAAGATTGCTACATGTACATACTTTATTTTGTTTTACCTTACCCTACATTGGCTACATACCACACTACTCTACAAAATAAAAGATAGAATTTTCATAACTCAACATTAAACTTTTTAAAAAGTGAATATTGCATTATGTAGCAAATTAAGACCGATTGATGGGGTATGTAGTAGCATTTTAGATTACCCATTCAAAATCCCACACTTAAATTTATGCAGCATTTAATGTGTAATACACACAATTGCACAAACATGAATGACCCCTAACTTTAATACTGGAAAGGCAAACTTTCCAAGACTTCAACATCAATCTAATTTGAGGTGATATACCGCAATACAGAAGACTGAACTAAAACTATAATCATCAACAATAACTAAGAAATTGTATCAAGAGTAACCCTTAATTTAGCACATATACCTTGTCAGTAACACCAGGACCACATTATATGTGTTCTTTACAAACAAAAGCTACGTAAATCACTATTCGTTATAGTGGTCGACTCATCATATGCCAATCATTATGAGAGGGAAGAGCTTATCACACAGACAAATGAATGAATGATCATTAGTCATTACCTAAAGAAAATTGCTACATATTTTGAATGCATACACACATATATATGCGCACACACACACACACATATATATTAACGGTCTAAAACCTCGCTTATGTTAGTTTGCGCCATATAGAACCCTTCGATGCTTGCAGGCACTTCACTCTTGGGAAAACAAATCCAGCTTTAGGTGGGTTTCCACCAACCAACGAGTTTTCGTAAATCTCTTTGCACTCTTGCACCACCTGTATGATAAGAGTGAACATTCAATGACTTCATTCAGAGCAGCAAGATCAAAGCACTTTGAAGTATGTTATGTCAAACAAAATTTACAACTTCGGGGATGGAGATGGAAAACAAATGAACCAAAACATTGGTTTCAAGTCATCTTTGGACTTTGGGTACATTGTCAATTGAAAACAGAATTGGGACAGCAAAGAATTGGGATTGACCGGATGGGTTGATAACTAAGATGAACTTACATAAGAGAGAATATGGTAAAAAGACAAACTTTGAGAATATTTAAAATTTGAAACAAGTTCATAATGTGACCTATATTATTTAGTTTGGTAAAGCTTTTAAAATTAGTAGCTTAGGCAGACCTACGGTGTAATACGGTGTGGCATGTGCTACACAAAGTCCAAGTAATATTTATATACTAAAGACAAGTGGCTCAGTGGTGGAAGCGTTGTGTATTACCACCAAAGTTTTTTTGTCTTGCAATTTCTTCTTTGGTCATTTCTATGTACTTTAATTAATTCCTTATTTTGTCATTTTCAATTCAATGAAATAAATCACATAAAATTATCAACTACTCCCTCCATCCCATTTTAGTTGCTACACTCTATTTTGGCACAATTTTTTTATGCAAACCAATCTTCATGTGGGGCCCACCATTGGTAAATGTAATTAGAAGAAAAAAATGGCTTGAAGAGGATAAAAATGACAAAAAAGAAGGTAAAAATGTAAAATATGTATGAGGTCCATAGACTATAAAAGGAAATGTAACAAGTATTTTGAGACATCCAAATAAGGAAATTGTAGCAAGTAATTTGGGTTAGGAGGAGTATCATTCTAACTTTTTTAAACATCACAAAATCTGCTCAACTTTACATTATTTCCAATTGGATAATTTTTTGTTTATAATAATAATAAACTTTTGAACTAAAAGAAAAAGAGTTTTAATTCAATAAAATTGTTCAACTAAAATTTTAATTCTTGAACAAATATAGAAGAGTGAATAGTTATGCAAAATGTGGAAAAGTTCTATTATTAATTGTGAATAGAGATTTTGAGTATATATGGAGGGAGTATTAAAAATAAATTTCCTATACCAAAAATCACATATTATAGTGATTTTTTGTACGCAAAAGATTCACTAATTATTTTATGTTGTTTGACTAGAAGATTAGTGCCACCACTACTCCTAAATCCTAGGCCTGCCCTGATTAGTAATACCATTAAATTGGTAATTCCGATCTAGTAGGCATAACTATCAAGTATTGTTATAACTTATGTCATTCACTGATTCTTTTCTCCATTAGAAGATAAAGGATTATAGCATGTTACGCCATCTTCCAAATAAAGTCTTGCGGTGAAGTTTCGTAAAACTCATCTATAACTAATACTAGAACAAGCCACTAATGATGTCATCATTGCACATGTCATACTCTCAACAAATTTTTTCCAGCCAAAACAACATATGACATCATCTTTTTTTTCTTGAAAATCTTTGACTACTTTACATTAAATACAAGTCTTGAAAATAGTGTTTAATGCAAATATTATTTCATCACTACATTTTACCCTGTATTAATTTTTTGACTTTTTCTTCATCTTTTTTTTTCATATCCAAACTTTTTTTTATTCTATCCAAACAATCCTTTCTAAATAATTTTATTATGTTGCCATTAAATTCTTTTTGCTATTCCTACATTTTCATTCAATAGGTGTGGAAAGTTCTTAAAAAAAAAAGTAACTTGCAATATTTTTTCCTGTATAAACCGTGCGTTGCATGGGAGATTAATCTAGTCTTCTAATATAATAGTGCAGACATATGGTGTACACAACTACACACTATATGTGCCAAGGAGGATGTAGGGAATCACTTGTTTCAACATAGTGCTCTAGAGCCTAGAGGTGCTACAATGACAGGGGCTAATTAGTACTGTAGGAATTTAAACCAAATGAAAGTTGCTAATAGAAACACAAGAAATTTAATGGTGCTCATTAATATTAATGCAAAATTTTCTTTCACACAAAACTTTTAAATAAAAATTGTAACTTTTTACCATAATTTTTTTTGCATAATTAATCAAGTTGTATTGTATATAAAAGTTGTGGTTTTATGCTAAAAGGTTATAGAAACTATCAGATGGGAGGCTTGCTGAGAAGAAGTTGCTCTAGAGCCTAGAGACATTAGTGTTACATTGACAAAGGCTAATTAATTAATTAGTGCATTTGGAATAAAAGATACATCTTATGGGTATTGGTAGCAATCACATGCAATCAATCAATCAATCATACCAAATCTTATGGGTTTTTTAATATATAAAAATAAATAAATTTAAGGGGATCATTTATAAACTTGCACAGAGATTTTTTTTTTGGAAAAATTGCCAAAAATAAGCCAACCTTTGGGCGATCTTCCACAAATAAGCCAACCTTTTGAAAATCCAGAAATAAGCTAACCTTGTTATCATTTAAGCCAAAAATAGGTCAAATGATTATTTAACATGTTATTTTCGATTGTTTTTTATCACTATTTTATAATCATTCAACCTATTTTTTGCTTTAAATGATAACAGTAACTTAAAACAACCGATAACTAATAGATTAAATAATCGTTTAACCTATTTTTGGCTTAAATGATAACAAGGTTAGCTTATTTCTGGATTTTCAAAAGGTTGGCTTAAATGTGGAAGATCGGCCAAAGGTTGGCTTATTCTTGGCAATTTTTCCTTTTTTTTTTTAATTTTAAAATAAAACTTTGAACTTTGATTTTTTGATGTTGGGGTGTGGAAGAAAAATTAAACAGTTTCCCAAAATACTTGGAATTTCTTTTTCCCTTTAATAATTTGGTGTGTTCACTAAAAATCACTAAGTAAACTTTACCTCTTTTGCATCCTTTCTTGGTATTCCTTCTCGCAAGCCCACAAGCTTCTCAACCACATCAACCTTTACCGAAACAATATAATTTTTGCACAGCATGGAGAACGATGAGTGAAGTTATGAGCAGGAAACTGAAATAAAAGACATCAATACTAGCAGATAAATCTTACCGGGCAATCTGGTTGATGTTCTAAAATATTTGTGTAGACAAGTGTAAATGTGTCGAGACTCTCAGCTGAAGCAAGCTCCCGCAGATCACTGAGAATTCTGACTCTGTTTTCCACTTTCTGCAGCATAGATAAAAATGTGCTGAGTACAGATGCTTGTTTTATGAAAACGAGAGCTCCTGAAAAAGAAAAAACCATTGATGGTAGGATCATATTTTGAGATCAAACATACAGATATACTGATGTATTCCCTGAAGAAATCCATCAACATTTCTTCATCCAATCTCATCCTCTCAATAGTGTCTTCCTTTAAATGGTTTTTCTGCAAGACAGGAGAGGAAACCTTGAGAAAGAAGTAAACTGGGAAATTTTACGAGTTTATACCATGCATAACATCTACCTTACGTCTGATATTCCTAAAACCCTGAACTAACCTGTAACAAAAGGTGGTCTACATAGACTACCACAGTTTCCTCTAGGCAGGCCTCCACAAATCGTCTGAATGATCTTTCTTCAACATACCTGTATGAGACCAAATTTCATCAAGTATAAAATTTAGCTAATTTCCAATAAAAATTCTCAACACTTGAACAAGAAAAAACAAAAATGTGCGAACAGCAATATATCTTGAATTAAGCCAGTAGCACAAATGAGGAAGGGGAGAGGGGCAGAAAGGAAAGAAAGAAAGAAAGAAAGGGGAAGGAGTAAACAAAGTTTCATTTTCCTTCAAAATCTTTCCAACAATGGATAGATTTAGCTTTTTAAAGAAGGGAATATGATTCTTCCAATTCCCTCCTCACCTTCCCTCTACAACATATCCAAACAAGGAACAATGATCCCTATCTTAATGAACTAATCTTTATCTTTATATCTTATTAATGTCTCAACCACTAAAAAAAAAAAAACTATTTCCCTGCCAAAGTCTAATTTTCCCTCCCATTGAAATGTATTAAATAAGACCAATTTTCCTAAACATTGCATCTTACTAAGTCACTATGGGGAATTGGAAATAATTAAATACATCAAAGTACGAACTACAACATTCAAATTCAGGAACATGAAAAGTTTTTTCATTTACCCAACAAGCAAATTATTGCATTATAATCTTTGCAAGACAGCAAAAAATAAACCATATTAGACTTTACTCTATTAGCTATTTGCCAATTCATCTTCCTGGTAGGTTGATTCAAGTTTTGCTTTCCCATAAAGTGAAATGTCTCCATACGTGTTTATGTATACATGCATACAAACTTATACTTTTTATTGGAACTGGTCTTGGTCTCTAATATTCAATTATTCACTATAATAATATGCAACAATTTTGTTATTCTGGCTTCTGTATATGTCTACAACAATTTTCAACTATCTGATTATACAATTACAAATAAAAATAATAATCTGATATTTTTTTGGGCTAAGGTTGGAAATAAAAGCCTCACTTCTATTTCAATTGGGTAGTGATTGACTAACCTTAAGGGTTGTCCACATTTTTCATTGATCAAAAATACATTAACACACTAATTTTATGCAATTTATCTCTCTAACTTATTACATTGTATATATTATTGGCTTCAGTTACAACTTTAAATCATTACTTTATATGACACAAATTTTGCACTTTGATTATCATCACATTTGCTCTCAAATATTAGCTTGTAAAAAAAAAAAAAACCGTGCATCGCATGGGTATTATTTAGTTACTACTATGCAGATTGACCACAATGGTAAAGATACATATAGTCATTGACAAAGGATATATTTAGTTTAATTTCAATCCAAGTGACTAAGTGAACCACTTTTTAATTCCAGACTTCCAGTTATTCAAAATAGAATCCTTGAATACAAGGTGGATTTAGATTGGCAGAACATGCAGCAAACAAGTAAATTAAACTGCATCAACAAGAAGCAGCTGAAGAAGAATAAGAAAGAAGTACTGACATTTTTATATCGGTAAAGTAATCTCCAAATGTGGCAACCAGGTACTCTGTCACCTGTGCTTCACACCATTCTGAAACAAAATGTGGGTTATCAGTTCAGACAAATATAAACCCTGTGTAGACCGTGTTATATATCTGTTTTACATGAAGCTATTAAGTATCACTATTTAATTCACTTTGATCAAGCCTTCAAGATCCAAGCATATCAAACACCGCTTTAAACTAAGACCAAGGTTCCCTAAATATGAACTGCCAAGAAGAGAGCAATATTGATACTTTAATGTGGCTAGAATATGTTTATCTACTCCAAGCATGTAAATGGCAATTACTTTGCCTGTCTTATGATAATTTCTTTGTGCACCCGGACTCATGGTGATCACCAAGCACTTGTGCACAAAATAAACATTCAAGCTATACGTTTAGAACATTTATGTTATATATTTTGAACATTCATATTTTCATTTAAAATACGTTATAACATTAACGGCCCGTTTGGCTGTTAGTAATAAATTGTGGTAATGGTAATAAATTCAAAAGTGTAATTTGTTAAGAACTTCATAATCCACATGGAATACATATTTTTCATTCCTAAACTTGAAATTTCTTCTTATTTTCCATTAGGGGAGGGTGGTATTAGCTGTGAATTAATATTTGTGAAGAAAATTGGATAAATTGGAGTTAAACTAGCACCACAATGGGAATGAATTTTGATTTTCTGTCCAAATTTAGTTATAAATTCATTCCAATTACCACCATTTATAACTGGCTACCAAACGGGCCGTAAGTATTCTGAATGTATAACATTGATGTTTTAAATGCATAACATAAATGTTCTATTTTAAATGCAGGTATGTGATGTTTAATGTGGACCAAGGTGCACGATGCACAGATTAGTCTTCTTATCCTCTCCCTGTTTTTTTTTTTAAACTCGTGGTTCATAGCAACATTAAGTGCCTGATTGCAGGGTCAAGTGTCAGGTATAAAATCGAAACCCACATGGACATATCTTGCGTCATTTTTATTTTTAAAGAAAGTGTGGGTTCCAAATATCTGTCTCAGGCTAAGATGGCTGGAAAACTACCCCCCTCCCCCCCCCCCTTTACACACACAAAAAAAAGGGGACCGGTGGGAGATGCAAATATCTAACACTAGGCTGCATCCCAATGCTCATGCTGTATCACGTTGATCAAGTATACAAACATTTTGTTCGTGCCATGCAGAAAATGTAGATATTAAGTGCACTAGTCAGAACCATAACCTATATTAAACAAAAGCAACTTTTGCAGGCCCTTTCCGTTTTTTCCCTATTCCTCTCTTCCGTTCTTTTCTTCTTCCATTGTGTGAATCTGTATGTGTTGCAGAGAGAGGTTTTTGCCAAACTCCCTTGCAAACTCTGAAATAAAACAGCTAGCATAGCATGAATAAAAGGAGCTAACTTCTCGCGGGCACTCTCTAAGAAGCATTTACCACACTAAATTTAGTAGCACTTTTCATTTCAGCTTACTATTTATCGAGGTTTGATGCTTGACAGTCTACATTTGTAGGACACTTGGATGATTTGATTTTAGCCAGAATAGGAAAACCAGTAGATAGTAATTTTCTACACATGTATGAGAAATGTAAAGTGGACACTCATAATCATGGCCTTAAATCTTCAAGTTCAGAAAATTTCTAGTCCAATTTTTGACCCCACAAAACTTGTACGAAAAGACAGTATTGGAACATATAGGTCACATTTCTAGTTTGCCAAAAAAAAGGTCACATTTCTAAGTTCTAAATCAAACATGAAGGCATAGAATTCTTCGTTCTTAAAATAATTAGAAATGAAAACTCATATACCGTTAAAGCGAAAGTTTGGGCTGCTTCTGTAAGAAACATAGGAAATTGTTATAAAGCTTGTGTTAATTAATCCCAAATTGATGTATCTGAATTCTGACATATCATCAGCAACCAACAAGGCAGAATAATAGAATATATATTGAGAAAAAAAAAGAAAAAAGTACAAATTCAGATGGCACATAGGAGATAGAGTAATGCGTTGCAGATGCCTTCTCATACAAAATACTACATTTGATATGCACAGTGCACTTAAGAAGAGGACTAAACAACAAGCTCACATGCAAAGAGGAGACAAGGTACTGAAAATAAGGTCATATAGTAAGATGATGGAATTATGGAAGTGGGTCAAAGTGACTCAACCACCATACACTCAAAGAAACTGTTCGGATTTTGAACTGGAGGATGAAGTATCCTGCTGTTCAGAAAGTGGATGTTTCTTAAACAACCAAAGGAAGGCATTGTTAACAACATAAGAAGCTATTTCAAATCTATAATAGAGGCAAACACACACTACCTTTCTGATAGAGCTTGACCAGCAACTCTTGCACTCCCGGGTCTTCAAATATAACAGTAACTGTTTGATGCACACCTTCCTATTGAGCAAAAGAAGAGTTAGTATCCATTCTTCTTTTAAATGAGAAAATGCATTTAACAGGAATCAATTTTGAGAACTAAATTGGAAACATATGTTCTTTTGCGTTAGTTTCCTGCAGCCCTAAATGCTTAAAATTTGGATTCTTTCTAATCAGTTGACCAAAAATAATTGAAGTGAGAATAATTTTTACATCAATCTTCTGCATCATCTTAGATCATGTGCGCATACCGTACAACAAAAGTTTAGCTTTTCCATTGTTAGATCAAAAAAACATAAACAGTGTCATTTGTTATTTGTGTGAATCTATGCTCCAGATGCTTCAAAACAAACAAAACAAAACTTTTACCAAATAATATTTAAGTGTAAGCAAGTTTTCATACAGGAATTTCCAAGAGTAATCCATAATAAATCAATAATCAGCTCCATAAACCACCCCCCTAAACCTGATTATTATGGATTACTCTTGGAAAATCCTGTATGAAAACTTGCTACACTTAAATATTATTTGGTAAAAGTTTTAGACTCAATATGAACAAAGATGGTGCATAGCATAAAATTACTGAAGAAGGTTTTAGGAGAATCTAAAGGACTACACATGACATCGGATAAGTACTCATCTTGGTTGAGCTAAGAAGTTAAGGAAGCAGTAAAGAGCAAACGAGAACACTCTAGAAGGTTACGGAATTGTGAGAGTAATGAAAATTACAAGAAATTCAAGGAGGCTCGGAGAGAAGCCAATAAGGTTGTATGTGAAGCTAGAGCAAAGATATATAAGAACCTCTATGCTGGATTGAATACAAAGGGAGAAAAAGACATCTACAGAATTGCACAGATGAGAGACAAAAAGACTCAAGATATCGGGACAATCAAGTGTGATGTTAATCAAAGGGTCTTGGTTGACAACAACGAATTAAAATATATATGGAGATCTTACTTCAATAAACTATTCAATGAAGGTAGGAAGCAGGATATTGGTGATATAAGTGTTACTCATGATATGTTAAATCCGATTTTATGAGGAGAATTCAGGAGGAAGTCCAAAGAGCATTGAAAAAGATGGGATCCAAGAAAGAAATTGCACTTGATGGAGTTCCTATTGAAGTGTGTAGATGCTTGGATGAAAGGGGAATTGAGTGGCTTACTCTGTCTTTGACAAAATTAGGAGAGGTAATAAGATGCCTAGTTGCCTACAGAGTGGAGGAAAAGAAAATAATAAGAAAATTAATGAAAATAAGATCTTTTGTAATATAAAAGATAGTATCTTTGTTGCATAGGATGAAGAAAAATGATATTTATATGACATATATGCTTTGCTTGTAGAATATTAATAGGAAATGATGATATTTAGATCTTTTGTTGACTTGTATGTGTTTTGATGATTTGTTTTAATGAGTTACGTATGCATGAGTGAAAGAAAATTTAATAGCTAAAATGTGTGCTTCACTTCGATGAAGCGTGCGCCTCGTGCTTGTGCTTTGCGCTTAGGCTCTAAGGCCCTTATCGCCTAAGTGTGCCTTTCGCTTTTTTTAAACACTAGTACTGACATATGTAAAGCGGAGATAAATCTCCATTTGAAGGAAATTTAATCATACTTCAATTTATATAATTTAAATATAAGCCATTTTTGTTAAGGCGCGCCTCACTAAAAGTCCTCTAGGCGCGCATCTCTTGTACGTGACTGAGTCTTGCTTGGTTGAAGCCCATTTCTCAGAGCCTATGAGCAAGGCGCGCCTGAGGCACGCTTTTTAAAACTAAGCCCAATACCTGTCAAATTACACTTCTATAATTATATATTATTAAAAAAAATATACGAACAATAAATACAAATAAAGAGACAAATATTTTTAAAAATGCCATAATCTTTTCATTGTTATTAGTTATGGAATGATTTTAACATATTAACATTGAATATTAGGTATAAGGTAGGGTAGGAATGGGGATGGTACAACATAAAATCCATCTGCGCCCCATAACCCATGGTGTGTACCATTTTCACCCTCATCCCCACCCCACCACCCACCAAACCAAGACCCATTCCCGCCCTATTGGGATGGGGATGGGACAGGTCTCCCATGTCACTACCCCATGGACAACCCTAAGAAGAGTTGGCATTAGATAGGGATGTATGGAGGGAGAATCTGGGCAAAAGATTTTTGCAATTCCCCATATAATGATTCATGGCTAGCCGACCCCATATTTGATTTTATTGAAGTAAGCAATAAAAATTTAGGGATAAGAACACCTAATATACATTTTAAATTCTTCCGCCATTGATACAATGCCCATGGGCATGGGGGAAGAATATATTGTAATGCCCTTTTTATAGGTAATACTACCTAGAAAACATCTAGCAAGCTCTAGAAACTTCTAAAAACTTTTGATATCTAATTTATTATAAAATGCCTAAAATATCCCTGCTCTAAATGTTGGTTCATTACATATATCAACATGAAGTGGATATAGTTCAGGATAAAGAATGTTAATGATTTAAATCCATTGTCAGCAGCCTGCACACAGAATATATTCCTATTTTCATTTGTATTATCTTTGGAAACTATATCAATCCAAACCTTCTGCTATCTCTACTAAAACATTCCTCTTACCTAAAGGGAGGAAACAAGTAGGACACAAGGAGCCTTAAGAGAAACAATCAAAGAATTCATCAATTCCTACATTGACTCTAGTTACATTGGTTAAAAAGACATTGAGGATTCCGATATCAAATTTATGATAAAGAAATTCAGATGCCTTCAATACCAATTAATGGATGACATATTGATAAATTTTACTTTTTTTTTAGAATGCACTTTACATGTACCATACAACCACATCAAATTAAGGGAAAAGGAAGGAAAATCAAAATGTTGTAACCCACCTTTGCAACCTCCAGAAAACCTTTGCAGGTGTCTTCAAAATTAACCTGTCCATCACAACAAAGTCAACAAATAAAATCAAATTAACTAGAAGTGCAAAAGAAAAGCCCATTCCATAAGATTCCATATTAAATCACTTTCCACATAAAGATGTATTCGTGGAAAAAAAAAAATTGAAACTCAAATCTATAACTACTAAACCTCTCTTAAATACAACAATTCTCAGGTTCCAAGTAACAATCCAGAGGATATGTTACCAATTTGAGAAAACCTTAAATGTTGCAAGGAACCATATTTGGACCCAGTAATTGATCATTACGTATGATTCATTCAGAATAAATCTTCAGATTCTGAAACATGCTGAAGGAGGAAACTTAAGTAAAGCTAATGGATGAACACAGGAATGCACAAAATCACAACATCCAAATTACACGAAGGGCTCACCTGTTCAGCATAATTTTGGGGCAAAGCTTCAAGAGTACTGTTACTGAGCTCCATTGCAAGTTCATAACAGCGAAGATTGTTATTTATCTGTTTTAGCACATCGTTTGCAGCAAATCATTAATTAAATATGAAGCTCCTGTAATTAATGAGGGACAACAACAATAAGGATGGTTCACAAACCACAGCACACAAGGGTTCCAGGCCAATTTCTGATGCAGGCTCTTCAAGCCTCTTCCTTTCAGCTGCTTGAAAATCATTCATCACCTAAACACGTAAAAAGACATACCAAATGAATTAATTTCACGCGTCTTTGAATTTAAAGTAGACTTTTGATAACAACATAAAGCACAACTTCCCCTTTCCCCCCTACCCGCCAAACACACTCACACAAAAAAGAAAAGAAAAAACCGTAGAGGAATAGCACAACATAGGTTTTATTGTATGTTACTAAATTAAAACTGAATGTTCTCCTCTATGGTTGTTCCCAAAGCACAAGGTGTCGCAACAAGGTTTGGAGAAGGTCCTACTGTACACAACCTTAACTTTATTTAAACAGAGGTTCCTGAACCTGTGAGATAGAGGATAGCTACCATTGTGCCAGGCACGGGCTTCAAAAAAAAATTCCCACTAGATCAGTGTAAGTAACACAAAGTCACAAGTGTCAATATGAACGGTGACCTTGTTCCTACAAGTAAACAGAGTAAAGTTGCATAAGAATAAGAATCTGCCATGTATGTCTTTGGTACCAGTATAGTTTGAACTTCGTACACTTATTATTGCACAAAGGTTTTATAATATAGGTTGGACTAGACTTCTATATTAGTATTTTAATAGAGAAGTTAACCTGAAAAGGGCTAGTGGGGTATTGTTATTGTTATTTTTTTTTTTTTAATAAACGGTATGAGTGAAAGGAGATGGGCCCAAAAAAGAAGTAAAATATAATAAAAGGTTGGTGGGATCATCTCAGAAAAGAAAGTGTCCAAACTAACCTTAAATGAAGAGAAAAAGAAAGTGCTCAATCTATTTTTGCAGGGACTGGGCACTTCATTCCCTTTTATTTTAAAAAAAAAATCTCAGCTTTCGGTTTTTGTTTCTTTTTTTTAACAAGTGATAGCATATTGTTCAAATAACACAATATAACAAATAAGTCTTTTTAGCTAAGAAAAACAAGATTCTATACAGGTATATCCTACAATCTCAGCAACGGATGAAGCTAAAAGGAAACCACAAAAATAATTTGAAGTTATTTGAAGCATCCACGGACTACATCATAGATAATAAATCCTTCTAGTCTATAATTTCATTTCCTTGCTTTGACAGATAACGGCAGCAACCATCTGCACCACTAGGAAGCATGGTATTAAATCAAGGCCGCATGACCGCATCGCGACCGCATTGTAAAGCTTTTTGAGCTTACCGCGACCGAGATATTAGGCCGCAACGGCCACGAACCATCTGCATTGCCCGCGAATGAGCTTCCGCGACTGTTACCACAATCGCGACCGAAACTGAGATTTAAAACCATGCTAGGAAGTCAAGATCCACATCATATAATAGCCCCCAACCCATCCCCACCGCCTACCTTATATACACACAAGCGCGCACAAAAAGGCTGTATGTTAATTAGTGGGCTACAAAAGAATCATTATGGACCTCTTACTGAGGTGGACTATTAAAAATGCGAGATCAACAGAAGTATTCTAGACAAGACATGAATAAAGCTTTTATGAAATACAATACTAAGTATTATGTGTGCCTTCATTTAGTTATCATCCAAGATTTTGTTATTGAACTTGCCTGGATAATGGCTAATGCAATCCTGTACAGCATGACATCAGTGCTATTTTCACGGACAATTTGCACCTGTTCTCCTAAGATTCTGAACAGATCCACAGCAGCTGGTGTGTAAAGTTTCCCCTCTTCTGTTCGCTTTGGAGGTTGTGTCTTGTCATTTTCCAAGATATTCAAGTACCATTTCTAGAAACAGAAAGCAAGATCAGTGTCCAGCTTTCTATCTTTTAGTATAATGGTTAAAAGTAATTGATAACTATAATAAGATCGCATCATCTTACTCTTGTTGTAGCTTGCATTCTTTCAACATAAGCATTCATCAAAGGATCCATCGCACCACTCTCAGAGCAAACTTGAGCTAACGACTCATCGACTCCAAGGTCAATCATGTTCTGTTGGTAGTCAACCACCCAGCTAGTTACCTGGACACAACCAACGTATCATGAATATGCCCTAATACAAAAATCCAATATTCTTTACAAAACTTAAATCCTGAAAGCATTAGATTGGTCAACTGCTTAAGATTTGGAGGGGGAAAAAGACAATGCAAGCCAAGCTCGTAAACAAGGAATCAAATTCAAGAAAACTAAACAATTCAAAAATTTATACAAAAGTGAATGCATTTACATATCTTTTGCAACAATCAAATCATGATTATTATCCCAAAGCATCAAAGTGGGCTTCCACCTTGACCAAAGTAAAGGGGAATAAAAAATGTACAGGGAATAAAGGTAGCTCGGTCGCAAAGGCTTTATCTTTTAACATTCTAAAAAAAAAATGTGAAAAGCAAACCAAAAGAAAAGGTTAAATGAGCAATGGCAGGCAATGATTTCCCTTTGCCCCAACCCACACCCCTCTTTTTTCCCAATAAACAAAGTTTTCAGTCTTATCCCCTTTAGTACAAAGCCTGCTAGCCTGAGGTCATTAATGCATCACCAGCCACAAACAGATTGCTAATATCTGAACTCAAATTGTACATTTAAATTTTTTTATGGCGTGTGCATCCACGGACTACATACATGGTTTGTGTTATGTGGAACAAATCACATTGTGACAAGTGGCATAATCCCATCGGATCTCGTATGATCAATTGAAGCTAAACATTCAGATGAATTAGACAAATCAGAAGAATTGGCCAAAGAAACTGAAGAACATCAAGAAGCTGACAGCCAAGAAGATGACACGTGGCACCCTCCAATTGTCCACTTGAAGCTCTCCATGAAGCTCTGAAACTCATTGAAGAACGTGAACCTCAATAAAGGTTTTGAGGCAATCCCAAATTGAAGAAATCATTAAGGGGCCGTTTGGTCGTTAGAGGGGAAAGAGAATCACTTTAGGAATGAGAATGAGGGGGAATGGAAAGTAAAATTGTTAGATTTAGTTAGTTGTTTGTTTAAAAATGAATGGGTTTTGCTCCACCACACCACCACCATACCACACTACCACCCCAACCCAAACGAGGTCCACCACCACTAAAACTACCACTGATCTCGGCACCACCCCCTTCCACCACCCCCTCCACGAAATAGCCCCTAACCCTAACCATAACAACCCAATTCGAAAACCACCCTAACCCTTTTTTCTTCGTTGCTGGGTTCGTGGATGGGGCAGGGGGTGGGGCGAGGGTGGTCGACGGAGGTTCGGCGAGGCTGGGCGAGGCAGTGTGACGGCGGGGCGAGGGTGCGAGAGGTAGTGTTTAGGGTTTTTTGGTGGTTAGGGTTTCGTATGGGGCTGGGTTTAGGGTGGGTTTTTGGTGGTTGTGGGGTTCATGGGTGGGGAGAGAGGGGCGATGGTGGGGCGAGAGGGGGCGACGGTGGGGTGAGGGTGGGCGAGGGTGGGTGACGGTGGGCAAGGGTGGAGTTTTGTGGGTTTTTTGTTGGTTAGGGTTTTGTGGGGTTGGGTTTAGGGTGGGTTATGGGATTCGTGGGTGGGGTGTGGGTGGGGCGACGGTGGGGCGGTGGGGTATGGGTGGCTGGCTGGGCTGGGCGAGTGGCTGTGTGGGTGGTTGCGCAGGTGGCGAGTGGTTGGGTGGGCTGGGCGGGTGGCTGGTTGGACTGGCGTGGGTGGCTGGGTTGGTGTGGGTGGCTGGGTGAATGGTTGGGGTAGGTGGGTGGTGGGTGGTTGGGGTAGTTGGGTGGATGGGTGGTGGGTAAAGGGAATGCAAAAGATAGGGGGGGAGGAGGGTTTAGAAAAGTGTTAGATTAGGGGAATGGGTAAGGGAATGGGAATGGTAAAAGTGGTCTAACAAACACAATCAAAGGGAATGGGGGCAGTTGATTCCCATTCCCTTTGATTATTACCCCCAACCAAACACACCCTAAGTATCTCAACATTCTCAAGTTATAAAGCCTCATTCCCTTTGATTATTACCCACAACCAAACACACCCTAAGTATCTCAACATTCTCAAGTTATAAAGCCTCCACCATCCTTTTGATAAGGAGGAGATAGAATATTGCACAATTAGGTAATTGCATTTGATTACGTTTAATTGATTGTAACATCAATAATTGGCCATAAACTTGTATTAAGTTAAGTGACCATAATTTTTCATATTTGTACCTCTGATGAAAGACAAGCATCTCTGATTAATAATAATCTGATATGAGTTGTAGCATTTGATTATCGCCCTCTGTATTTAATAATTTACTTATTTATCAAAAATACCTCGAAACAGTTTGTAATTTCAGAACCTTGACAAATTGATTAGTGGTTTCACTAAAACTGAGCATTGTCCACTTTCAACCATAAAAGTGATTGCAACAGAAAGATCGGAAATATTATGACTATGTCATAGTAGCTGATCATAAGAAGATACCTTCAATATCTCTATGTTTGTAAGTTCATTTGCCTTGTCACTAAGCAGCCTAAGCATCTGAACAAATCGTTCAGTGTAGAGGTTGACCATCAATTGGAATATTTCATATCTGCCAACAACAATGAGATAAAATAATGTTTGACTACAGAGAAATAATAAAAGTACGCAGATCACAACTATACAGAGTAAAATACTTTCAGGTAATTAATTCATATAGATAAGCCAGATATAAACATGGAAAAGTCAATTTGCTTTCACATCAGCAATAAGACCTCCATTGTGAGAGCTTACAACTTTGAGGGAAGCCTAGGAAAATCTGGATGGAAAGAGGTACTAAGGTCATGGAGACTTTCGGCTTAGAGGAGCATTTAATACTAGACAAAGGGGAGTGGCGGAAGAGGATTTAAGTTGATGATGTACATGATACATTGTAACTGACCCCATCCATTGTGATTAAGGCATTGTAATCATTCGTTGTTTCTTTTTCATCACTCATGCCTAGATTACTTGCATAGTTGCACTTCATACAACAATAAAAACATGCAAATGAAGTATCTCATTACCACATGCTCTACTTGTACATCGAATTTTTAATAGTATTTCCTGGTAACACTATCATATTTGAGAACTAATTCTATACTAGTATGTCAACAATCATCAGAATGTTGCCAAGGGAGACATTAAAAAAAGTTCTTTGAGTTTGATCAATTATCAAATATACATGGAAATTGGACATAGAATCTCATCTACAAGAAATTTGGTGTACACTGCCTCTCATCAAGTGTTATCTAAAAGATACGGAGTACTTTTCATCTGAAATTTTTGTACATATTGTTGTTAATAAATGCATTTAGGCAAACAAGTAACTTTATACTGATCTAGTTTAACAACTAAAGGTAAAATGACCTTAGTTTTGAAAACCGCACCTAGGCACACCTTACACTCAGGCTCTAGGAAATGGGATTTAGCTAAGTGAGAGTTTGAGACTCAGTCACCTCCGAAAGTTAGGCGCGCACCTCTGAACGCCTTTGGTAAGGCACGCCTTTGCGCCTTTAAGGAAATAACTTAGACTAAATTATAAATTGAAGCATGATTGAATTTTTTTTTCGATTTGAGACTACTTAGCTTTATACATATCATTACTAAAATTATTAGGAATTTTTTTAATTATTAATAAAAGAAAAAAAATTTTGAAATAAATAAATAGATACAATTGTTTCGACTACAAAAGGCGTGCGCCTTCAACTTGCGCCTAGGATATGGACCCTTTTGCGTCTAAGTGGGCCTTGCGCCTTTTAAAACTAAGGAAATGGTAATGTTTCCATTCCTTGATGTCCAATGGTTTATTAATAGCAACATGATAATCAGAAGTTGCTTCAATAAAATATATTTAAGCAATAAACTATAGACTTAAATATTTCCTTGATCATGATCATTTACAATACGATTGCAAACAAATCAACGTTTTGCAAAATTCTAGAGGGATCTTAAATCCATAAGCTACATCATTTATGGTTTTCCTCAATGCACAATTTTAGGCTAATGTAAATAATTCTAGTCAGTAGCATCATGAGAAGGTTGCTTGAAAGGCATCCAACTCTTCATAGAACCATTTTACTTTTTTTTTCATTGAACTTCAACTTTATTCAAAGGAAAATGAGCCAGAAAAAAACCTAATAAATATTAGTTTTTTGATCAACTTCCGATCATAGTTATTATTCTTTAATTAATGTCTGCTTCGATTCTTTAAAGTTAGTTGCTCTTTCCATTCTCCTTTGTTTCACAATGTGGGTTACACTTGCATTATTCCTATTTCAAAAAGCTTTTCTTCCCACCATAACCCCTCTTATTTTTTACCCCACATAGAACACTTTCTCTCTCACGTTTTATTAACTAAACCCCACATTCAACACGCTCTGCTACTTTTTCTTACCCAGACTCAAAAAACTGCACATTCTCTCTCTTCCCACCTTGATGTTTATGTCATTAATTTTACAACCAATATTAAGGACCAAAGTAGTAGTACTTCGTAGAAATTTCTTGCTTTGTAATGGTAATAGTACCAATGTTACATGGTACTGAAGTCGATTCGATACGGGGTACGAATTTGGGTACGTGGTACGCTATTAGAAGTGAATTCGGTACGTTGGGTACGATTTTGTATATTATTAAAGATTAATTCATTTATTTACTAATTCATAGATTCCAAATTTCATAATTCGTCCCTAAGGACTAAGGAGATAAAAAAAATAGGGTTTTTCTCACTAATACCCATGTGTTTTTGCATTTTCTCAGGTGTACCCACTTTTATCCAACTTTCTCAGAGGTACCCATCAATTTATCCTCGATAATGATATATACCCATTTTAATGATGAAACGTTAACTTAAGTTAACGACGTTAACTTAAGTTGTTATTATTATTTATATTATTATTATTGTTGTTGTTGTTATTAATTTTTCATCATCGTTTTCCTCTCTGACTTTTCCGGCGACGTTTTTCCGACCAATATTTCCAAGACGGTTTATGAGTGACTTTTTTGGTGACTTTTTCTGGTCGATTTTTCGGCTATGGTTTTCGACCGACTTTTTTGGCCAGAACGCCATTATGCTAACTCAATACTAACGTCATTAGTTATTATTTCAAATCAGGGCTAATCAGGTCGTTTTTTGCAAATTCCGAACTCAAATCTGATCCATAAGAGTTAAAATGACCCGTAAAACCTTGAGAGAATTTTTTTTACTCATAATTAATGCGCGCAAATTGAGGCAAATCAGGAACGCAAATCGGGGCAAATTAGGTCATTTTTTCAAATTTTGATATCAAATATGGCTCTTAAGTGTTAAAATGGCCCGCATAAAATCTTGAGAGAGCAATTTTTTGACACATAGATGGCAAAAACCGAGTCAAAGTTATTAGGAACGGAAATCGGGGCTAATATAGACTTTTTTTTCAAATTTCGACATCAAATTTGAACCTTAGGATTAAAACAACTTGTAAAACCTTGAGAAAGCATTTTTCTGACATATATATAAATAAGTGCAATTTGAGGCGAATCGGAAACGCAAATCGGGGCTAATCGGATTGTTTTTGAAATAATTTATAATTTAAATAAAAAATATTCAAATTAAAAAAATAATAAAAAAAATTAAAAAATGGAAATATAAAAAAATTAAAATAAAATTTCAGTTCAGCAAAATTAAGTCAAAAAAAAGTTCCTAATTCCCTCTAATTTTTATTTTTCATTTTTTTAATTGCATTTGAGCTTAACTAACGTAAATAATAATTACTCACCTAACGTCGTTAGTGATGATGCAAAGCAGGTTATGGTTGACTAATGGTGGATTAGCTGGTGGGTACCTTTGAGAAAGTTGGGTAAAAGTGGGTACACTTGAGAAAATGCAAAAACACATGGGTACTAGTGAGAAAAACCCAAAAGTTTTTATAAGAATTCTTTTTTTAATTCATTGATTCCATATTGCTGCTTTTGTTTTTTACGAAATAATAAATAAAAAAAGTTTACCCTAAGGAGATAAGGAGATAGGGCCAACCTTTTTTAAGAGGCCCAAATAAAAAATAGAAAAAGAAAGAAAAACCCTAAGGAGATAGGGAGAAAGGGCCAACCTTTTTTAAAAGGCCCAAATAGAAAGAGAAAGAAACCAACAACAAAAAAAAAACCCTGAGGAGTAAGGAGATGGGGATTCAAAATCAAATTGGGGATTAGGGTTTGAATCTTATACTCACACAAATTTGCCCTCATCCACCACTTACACCACCAGCTTTGGGTGCGCTGGCTGCCGTCGCCTAGCCACCACCGGTCAGCCACTTCTTCCTTTTTTTTCCTCTTTTTTTTTGTTCCACTTTGAACGAATATTCTAGGGTTTTTTCTTTTCGAATTCTAGGGTTTGTTCCACCACCAATCCGTTAAGCTAACAATTCGCCTCCTCCACCGTACTGGTTCGCGACTCCAAACGACTTGACACGCGAATGCACCGAGTTCGGGCACGACCGATCTGAGTCGCCAGTCGGGCGGTCGTACCGCGAACCGGGTATCAATGGGTAATACTACAAGTGTAATGATTTCAGTCTAATATCCACCCTTTCACTTACATGATGGAGCCCCTTTTTACCCCTTTATGTATCATGTCCCATACACCTATAACTTTCTCTTTCCCAAGATTACTAAGCACTCACATAAAGAGATAAAATCTGAGATAGTGGTCCAAATCTTTCGGCCATGATGTAATTGATATAACAATTGCATTGGAGATGCTGAAAAAAAGCTATGAAATGAAAGGCCCCTACTAAAACAGCATAGAAATCCCTCTCAAAAGAGGTGGGCCACCATCTAATTCATATAGCAAATTCATAAACTTTGACGCATTTTGATAAATTATTAGTGAATTTCAAGCCCATAATGAATTATACTAACAGCTTAGGTAATACTGACTACTGAGTCAATTTCTTGCCTCAAAGGGCACAGTTTAAAATACTTGTCCACGGCGTAAATCAAGGGGCAAACAATAAAAGAAAAAGGGAGTACATGTGAGCATATAGCCAGATGAAGAAGAAAGTTGGCGCCATATGAGATTTTTAAGGATACAACCACACTACAACATAATACCGTCCATCTTTTTTTATGTACAACAAATGAAAGCACAGAGAGGAATGAGCACAAAGATGAATAAAAGATTTGATCCACATCCACCTACTAATAGCCTGATGCACATTTTGGTTTATATACTGCATTGAAAAACAAGAAATTAAAAGGCGGTGTAATATTTTTCAACCATTTGGGTCAATCTGAACCCGAAGAGTTTGGGTTATAACAAAGATAATACCAACTCAAACCCAAAGGCACCCAGCCCATTATAACTCCGAACCTGAATTTGTGTTGCCCCAATTCAACCTGACACGAACTGTTTGACAAGTCTAACTGATTCATATCAAAAGGCAATCCTGTGCTTTCTTAAGCATCTAAGAGCCATTCATTAATTATCAAAATAGAAATAAAAAAATAATAAAAGAATGGATAAGACAAGAAAAGGCAATAAAAATAGAGAGATTTATTTTAGAAAGCACATGTAACACAAACCTTGGAGGAAAACAAGGAGCCACATAGTCATAAATATCTCCAAGCTCTTCTCCAATCTAAAAGGCATGAAAGAAAATTCAAGGATAGGTTATCAGAAGCAAACAGGTTAGGACAAAACAATTCTATATTCCCATCAATTGATCAATCTTTGGTATAGTTTTTTCTTTTCATTTTCCCCTAAAATATACAAGATTATATAGCACCAATGAACGATTTGAGACGTAAAAAGCGCTAGATAGCTTGTATACCATGATTATCCTTTGCAGGGACACTTAATATACAGAATACTAATATTAAATAAACATTCCAATAATTTAGCTGCAAACATGAATTTATTCATCAATACATAGCTTGAATTCCCTCTTTCTAACATAAACATGTAGTTTCATAGGTTTCACACGGATACTTCTTATGTTTTGTTTATTATTGCAACACTTCCCTTATTTGGAAGGTGCAAAATCACTACAACATTAATTAATTTGGCTATGCATTCTTTCTATCTCTCAACTTATCACAAGGGTCTTTCTTAACTCTCTCTCTCTTTGAAAGGGTTCAAAAAAGGGTGCATTCCCTATATGCTGGATTAACAACAACTAAAAAAGGGAATATATCATAGAATATATTAAGCATAGAGCTTGAAAACACTAACTTTATTGAAGAAAACAAAATATCGACAAGACAAAATAAGGAATTTAAGTTGAGATTTTTCAGCCCATTTAGGTTATATAGGTTGACATGATTAACCAAATTGATTAATGACAGCCTAGCTTTTTTAACACAAGTGTTTTGCTGGAACCCATTTTGATTTTCTATAAAATTTACATAAAACTCAAGTAGATGCAGAACATATGTCAACGTACAGTTCGAGCTTCCTCCAATGCTGCTTTATGGTCCTCGTAAACAAGCTGGCACATAGAATACAGTTAGAAATCTCTAATCGATAAAGATTTCATTTACTTGCATTAGCACTGAGCGTATTTCAAATCAGAATTGCATTCAACAAAGCTCATGATCATTAAAGAGATTACAAAAGAGAGCAATTTACAAGGAAATAAAACAAGAAATATGTTGGATATTATTTATTAGAAAAAAAAGGGAAAAAAAAAAAAAAAAACTTTAAAGCTTTGTCACAGAACAACAATAGGCTTCAAACTGCTGGGTCATGTGCTGGGTTAACACCTTTCTTAAAATTACTTGCACAAATCACAATTTCCCCTTTTCTATAGCCAAATTCTCCTCCAAAAAATTTCATGTATCTCATCAACAGCAACTTGCATATTGTCACTACTCAAGAAGATAGGCTAAAATCAAACATTTTAGACATTTATTTTAATTTCAGTTGAAATAACTTTTAAAAGCACCAGTCCTTGAGGAAATCATCACAATTACCATATTTTTAATCAAACATGAGCACCTATAATCATACTGCCTAAAACACAACGTCAAGACAATCCCCAACAAGATGCAATAAATATTACAGCAGAGCTTAAGCACAAAAAAAACATTTTGAGTAAGCTTAAATACATGAAGAAGTACAGGAATGACACAATGCCACAGTCCTTGGTAACATAAGGTATTCCTTTCAATCATCAATTTTCAGGGATTTCCACAACAACAACAAAGCCTTAGTCCTAAAATAGTTTGGGAATCAATATATGGAATCGCTAAAGCCATTTGCCCTAATTTTCTCCCTCCATGCTTCTCTATCTAACGCCAACTACTCCTCCAGCCCCAATAGCCTCATATCTCCGGTAACAATCCTCATCCAGGTTTTCTTTGGTCTTCTTCACCTTCCCATATATTTGCCACTAAAGTCTTCTTAATAGCACATTAATCGGTCTCCATTTCACACGACTTAACCAGTTAACCACCTTAGCCAATTTTCCCTCGTCTTCTCTTCCAAAGTTGTTACCCCTATCTTTTTCCTGATAAGTTTAAAAGAATATATTATATGTTCCATTTGGAGTTACCATTTCCATTCAAAACAATTTCTTTCAAATCTAAAAGAGAAGTTTTCAATGGTATAAAAGAAAAGATATAAGGGCACCAATTATTAGGATAAGTTGTCCTCATAAAAACTCAAATAGCAAACATATTTATAGATTAACCCAAGTAACCAGAAAAATTTTCATTGCCGTTTTTGCGACAAGAAAGGGAGCTTTGGAACTGGACAGAGGGAACTTACCAAATATATAAAACTACATAGTCAACTGATAAGGTAGTGAAAGACAAACCTCCATAAGAAGCCGGTTAAATCGTTCTTCTACCGTCATTCGTATTTGTTCATAGCATTTGTCCTTGTACCCTTTTCCCTGAACCTTCAGCTTAAGAGATGCTGTTGCATTAATTCTTTTTCCATCCCTAATATCACAGAGTTATAATTAGGAAAAAGATTTCACACTTTGAATTCTTCCTAGAGAAAAGGCAACTGATGCGGGGAAAAAATAAATTAATAAATCTCAGTAACTCAAAGATACTCCATGTCAGAAACCATTGCACTTTAAAAAGCTCTTGGTATTAAGGAGCTTCATATTATGGAGATTAGTTGAGTAACTTACAATTAATATTAACAACTACAAATAAAATTGAATACAAAAGGACCACCATGTCACCATGATTTTCAACAGACCTAAGGAATGGCTGGTCCAACTAGCTGTAAGGACATAGGTAGGGAAATGATGACCGGTCCAACTAGTTGTATGAATTCCACTAAGTTTTCCAGTGAAAGTAGATGATGTTACAGCCAGATAACTCATCGCTAGAAATTTTCCCATACTTCCAGATTCCTGTAAAAACCTTTCTTTCCATACACTTATACTCATGTAATCCATAAGCATCAATTCTTGAAGGGGGAGCAAGCATGCTACAAAGCTTTTTCTAGAAAATCGACACCAGACGGCCTTACCTTGAGTTTTCCTAATCAGTTTTGATAATTGTAGTGGCTAGAAAAATTTACTTCCAGACAAGACCATTTTGAATTTGAAAGCTCCTCTTAAAGCATGTTTCTTTACTATGAAAACTAACAAGAAGGATATCCTTATAAACTATGAACTTGAATGAACGAATAATAGCATTAATAGCAGACACAGCAGTTCTTTTTTTAATGTGGCACATAAGATCATTCGGGTTCAAAAGTTATAATCATCCCCAAAAAATTAAGGACATTCTGTTAGAGAGTTAGCTTCAAAGAGGGGGTTAGAAAACAAGAAAACTGTGGAGATATTAAAGCTAGCTCCTCTGGCTGTTTGTTGGTGGGCATTAAAGGAGAGGAATCAACAGATTTAATACCTAAAGCTTATGCTTAAAATTGTTTGAGTATGTTGTACAGCTGGATCCAATATTACTTTGGTACTTCTTTTCCTCTTACATACAAGTGTTGGACACTTGAAATTCCAACAAAGGTATGGAATCCCTACGGATACTTCAACCATCATCTCTACAAATCAATTATCTAGAAACACATATTCCATGACAAACAGTAGGTTTAGATCATAGATCACAATTTCAACAAGAGCAAGCAACTAAATCAGCTTTAAACATATTTTTCTACATTTACTACATGAAAAGCACATGCAAACCTCTTTATTTTAAGCTTTATTAATCATAAATTTTGTATCCCCGCACCTGTGTCGAGCTATCGAATATTGCTTCATGTGTCACCACACTTGAATATTACCAAATAAGATACATATACGTGTCTGAGTAACAAAGGTTTGAGCTACAATGCTACATGCAAACTGTATGAGCGTCAGTTGTCCTTGTCCTTGAATTTCAAACAAGATCATGTATGATTCTGTGGGGCGAGGGTCTGGTTTGCCTGCAGATCTTTGGTTCACAAGCCTTGCAAGTGATATGGATACATGATACACAAGTTGACACTCGGAGTATGTTTTTGGTTCAAGAGCTTTACAAGTGAAGATTAAGACAACACTAGTTTTGTGTCTCAATGACCTAGCTTTGGATAGGTTCTTTGCACAATTATACTTCAAGGTTTGACACTTGCATGGTTTATTGGAAATCTAGAAGGCTCTTGAAAATGTTCTTCGATGTTCTTAAAGCTTCTTGGATGGTTATAGTTTGGTGACATCATATCTTGTCCAAGAACAAGTTGAATAATTGTGCTACATAGTAATTTAGTAAGATCTTGCTTTTAATGTTTTACTTTGTTTAACTAACGAGGATTCTTTAACTAATCTTACCTCTTTCGATGAGTGCATTAATTAGGGTGTTAGATTTTTTTGTCTAGTAACCTTAATAAATAGATTTTGTTAGCAAGATTAACTTTTAAGAGTTGAAAAACTGTTCCAAGTATTATAGGAATAGTATAGTTTTATTCTTTAAGTATGGTATTGATGAAACCAGATTTAAGATTTGGCAATTGAGCATTCTTTCACTTCACGTGAGTATATTCTTTGAAGATCTTTTTAGCTTTCAAAACACTATTCTTTTTTTAGCTGGTTTTGAAAAAACTAAAAACAAATTTGATCCTTTGAGTTACTTGGCAATTAATTTCTTTACAATTAAAAATATATATATATATATTGACCTTAGTTTGATTTTTCATAGATCATTCATATCGGGTCATGATATACTTATCATAGCCCTTCTAAATCCTCTAATTGATGTGCTCTTTAAAATTCATCATTGCCAATCTCCCGAAATATATCAAACCAAATTAAAGGTGGAGGGAGCACATAAACTACACTCTTGAATCCAAACTAAATTTTCCTTCAGATAAAAAAAGTAGTATAGAACCTTCACCCAGAATTTTTCTAGCCTCATGCAGAGCTGGGGAATATCTGTTAATGAAACTGCTTGAAAACAAATGCAAATTTTTAAGCAGAAGGTTTTTACTTGGTGCTTCGACGAGCATTTCCAATGGAAGCCATTGCTCCATCTCCTTCAGCCTCAGCTGCTTCCTCAGCAACTTGCTGATCTAGGATCTCTTGCATTTCAACAACCCTGTAAAGTTTAAGACAAATGAACTCAGCAAGCAGGAAACAACAATTTTCAGTTTCACGGTGAATTTTAACATCATTGACACAATATGGATGATAATTGATCTACAGATTAGCCATAAGAGCATGAGATGTAAAGCTTTTATTATCTTTAAAGCCAATTTACGCACTCGATCAAACAAAAAAATTGAAGTATATGGAATCAATGACTACCCTCTTATGACAGCAAACGGTAGACAAAATTTTAACATTTCATTGGCCATCACCGGAGGAAGGGGAACATTAAATAATGGATTGGGAAGAGAAAAACAGGACTCATGAACTTGGCAGAGAAACAACAGGACTCCAACATCCGAGAGATGAGTAGGGTATGCTAACACCCTTCAGGTGAGGCTTGAATAGAGTGTATTCAAAATCAGCTAGGTTCTAGGCATTTTGACTTCAACTTGTGATCAGCAGAGGACAGATGATAATACATAGATCTCTTCTGTTTTCTTTTCTTCTTTTCTTAGCGATAAATAGGTGCTTTACTCTTTTCATTTTCTTATCCCCCCACCCCCCAGTCTTTTATGTGGCATCATTCTCTCATCACAAGAAACCAAGAAGCATTTAATCCCTATATACCTCAACGAATCCATGAATTATACTAACTGAAAAAAATCAAAGATGACAGTAATCACAGTCTGAGAACAAACATGGCACATGATATTAAATCTTGACCATAGAGTTTTTGATCAAAGTATCCGAAATGAAATACATTCATTGGGGTGTTGATTGATGAAATGTGATACACATAATATAGAGGAATAAATAGGTGAGTGAGAGATAATTGAGAGGAAGCTTAGGAGAAGATAAAGATACAGAGAAAGTAGGTGAGAAGAATATATCATGTAATTCACACCAAAAACAAATAGTGGCACTAAAATTTCAAAATGTTGATTTTTTAGCCAAATTATGGCTTTAAGGTTTCTTTAAAGAAAAAATATATTACAGGGTCCTTTCTCATACCCAAAACAAAACAAAAAAAAAAAAACAAAAGGTACTATCTCACAAATTTGATAACTTAAAAGGTGTTTTTCAAAAAAAAAATCTAGGCATAAATCTTCAAAGAGATGTAAACCATAAAATATCATAATTGATACTTGTGAACCAGATATATCAACCTTATCCAATCCATATTGGAAAATAAACAAATGCATTAATTAAAAATAATAATAAATAAATATACAAACTAAAAATTAAGAAAGCAGTTGGACCAAGGGTGATGCACAACTTCTAAAGTTAATAAAAGGAGAATCAATCATAAGTGTGTACCTTAATGCACGAACTAGTGTTTGTGGACTGCAAAGCAGATCACCAGATATCAATTAGCGCATACAATTTAAAATTTAAAAGCAATAAATAGATATCATCCCTAAGATTTTTAAAATAGTCCTAAAAACATGGGGACCACATAAGATCAGTTCAAACAAAATCTATGAAACATATTACTAAAAAATTCCGAGACAAAGCTACTTTAATTGTAGTTTCAATTTAAATATACATACCAGACTTCCCCTCCCATATTTATTAATTAATCATATGGGAAACATGTAACAGATATAGAAATTAATCAATTTAAATATACTACCCCCATTTCTTTATACTACCTCCGTATCGCAATACTCGCAACTTTTACCATTTTAGGTTGTAACACAATACTTGCAACAACTTTTTTTTACTATATTTAGTAAAAAAAAGTAACCCATGTGTAGCTTTTTTTCAATTTTTTAACTTTACTTTTGTTGTGGGTCCAATTAACTATTCATTTTTCATTCTATCTTTCTCTTTAAATCTATTTTTTGTCTAGGAGTCCGTATCGCATACTTATGTAGCGAGCATTAAATTTTCTATTATGTGCGACAAATTTTTCTTTCCCTTTTTTCATTTCATTTTTTTCCATCTCACTCTATTTATCTCTCTATTCTTTTCCCAATCACACTTAAAATTTGCATATGAGTCTGTGAAAACAACTTTGTTGCACATAAGGAAAACGGAGGAAGTATTTCAATGTTTTCTCCCCTCTGCTTGCTTTTCAACTAGGATCTTTACATAAGCATTAAGCAGCCAAAACAAAGTGCGAGCACGTTTCAATTAATGAAAATTGTCACACTGTTGAACTAAATAACTATAATCTCGCTTAAATTATAGAACATTTACAAATGAAATCTTCATCTCAAGTTCTCAACATAAATATATTTACTTATTTACTTATCCCTGAATAAAAAATGCACATACCTTTCTTTAGAAAGTTTATAGAAGTTACCAACGTGGCCCCATAAGGTCTTGTCAAATGTCTCCCATGTTCGGTCCACATCTTCAAAATATTCCCTAAGACAGAGTAATTCTGTAAGTCTTGGCAGCATTACATATTTACATGGCAAAAGAAACTACAAATACATGCAAAATTCAGCATAAAAATGATTTAGTGATTTAAAGTCACTTTAATTGTGGAGTAATCATATTTAACAGCGACTCTCTAGTTGAGCTGAATGACTTAGAATACAAGGTTCACCCTTCCTTGCATAAAAAAACAAAGTTCAATCCCCGCATCTTCAAATGATATATGTTGCTCACTTCCATTCAGGATATTCATCCTATTCATGATACAAACCTTACCCTAAACCAAAATACACAAAGTGTTCTCTAAGGCACTGCCATTAATAACAGATAAGCTTGCACAATGGTCATACAAAGGCTACAATTGCCTCCTAACTGTCAAGGTAACAACCAATGATCATAAAATGGTCGTTCTTTAGCTGTCAAGGTTACAACAAATGGTCATAACTCATAAGACGGTCATTATGTAGCTTTCAAGGTTTTAACCAATGGTCATTCTATAACTGTCAAGGACTCAAGGTTAGAAACAATGCAATAAGTATGATTGATATTAAGAGATGAGAATCTTGCTTCTCTATTACTGACAAAAAATGCTATTCAACACACAAAAAATAAAGGCTTACTTTATTCTTCCGACCTCTTCTTTATGTGATGCAACAGCTGCTAATGCAAATCGCCTTTTTCCATCTAAAGCTGTCAATCTCTGTCATGATTACAAGGCTAACTGGCTAAGCATAGGGAATAAAGATATGACACCTAAGACAAGAAACACATAGGAAATTTTCACATGCCTCATATGTGTTGATAAGTTCTTTATCATCACTTAGTGATTCTCGAGCCTCAGCTGCTTCAACAGATATTGACATCATTCCCTCAATATCCTGCACAAGGTTGATATATATTAGAAGGCTTATCCAGAAAGAAACATTTAATTATTAACACGCGCAGTACTTGCGCGAGAACAACATTTTCTTAAAAGAACACAACAGAGAAACAAGCCCTTCAAATCTCTGTAAAAATTGACAAAAAGGCTCCTCGATAGATGTTGCTTGCAAAAACCAAATGTGAACCCAAAAGAAATTACTAAGTCCAGAATCCACACAATTAAAATAAAAGGCAAAAAAAAGAGCACAGTTCCGGAAGATTTTCATGATAAGTTTCCTCCAGCCAAAAACTTCCATTCATAGTGAAAGCAACACATCCACATTTCCCCAGAGTAACTGAATCAGCAATGTTGTCAGAACCTCTATTTGATCGGCAATGTTGTTGGCATTAAAGAGAGATAAGCCCAATGCTCCTCAAAGACCTAATAACTCTGAATAACATGCCAAGAATATAGACAGTGCACAAGGAAATGTTCATTCATCCCCCCAAGATACAAATACAGCAAACAAACATTGGAGTCAATAGGATTATGGACCTATTACTTGCAAATTTAATTCTACATCAAGTACCATTGTCAGGTACTCATGTGATGTGGACTCATGGAACTTTATTTTAGACCAAAAACATGCAAACATTCCATGAAATAGCCAAGGTTGGCACCAAGATAAATAGTGCAACTCACTTTGCGTCCAACACTAGTAGCCACATGTAAGAAATAATAGATATTAAAGGCTCTTCACATGGATTATTGGTGTTAGGACTGTTGTCCTTGTTTAAAGTATCAGGTCAAGCAGTTATACAGCATTAGCAAGGTCCTTTGAAATGACAGCAGAAGCAGGAAAGAAGTACAGTGAGGGTTGACTCTAGTGACTTAGATATAGGGTATACAAGAAACTTATACTGATACTACAAGAATACCTTCTGCAGCTGAATAGGGAGAGGATGCAGGATGGTTTGGATGCTAGATTACATGTTAGACTTCAAGATACCACCCTAACAGGACCCAAACAGGGGTCATTCGAAAGTAGACAAGACCTGAGTATGAGAATACAAACTGCATCTAAGGCTGTGCAAAATCCGGTCCGGATCGTATTTGGACCTGAACCATACTGCATCTGGACAAGGTCCATGAAAAATATGGATTCCGGGTTAATGACCCCAAAAACCCAAATCAATTCAACTCAAATCCACATCTCAATTCTTGTAAATCTTGTTAATTGTACTAAAGCAGTTAAGTGTATTGTAAATTTGTAAATTGTAATAGTTGTGGCCCTTGTAGATCTTATTAACTTGTGGTTTAAGACGTAAAATTGAATTTCGGCCTCCTTACTAGACCAACAAGTCCAACAAGATCCTTAAATGAATGTATGGCTAAACTTGTGGTTAAAAAATTCAAGTTCGGCAAAACAGGTCCAACAGGTTTGGTCCAGTCTCAGAACTGTTTTCAGGTACAGGTCTAGTGCAGTCCAGACCTGAATTTTTCATGTATGATCATCGGTCCACAAAAACCTTAGGTTCTGGTCCAGCAGGTCCCGGTCTGTTCCGAGACCTGTGCACAACCCTAACTGCATCCACAACGATCTCATTTCATCAATCTAACAACTTTTTTATCCCATAAGAACAGAAACAAATAAGACATGCATGATAAAACAAAGCCTGTTGTACCTTCAAAGTCTTGTTCAAGTTATTCCTCACATTGCTAAGGAGCTTTATCTGATCGTGATTATCAATCAGCGTTTGGCATTCTTGACATAACCTGGCATTAACAAGAAAATTAATTCGATTTCAAGCTAGTAAACCACAAAAATTTACAATTTTTTCAGATGAAAGAAATCGGGGAGGGGAAGGGGTGCAGGAGGAACCATCTTCAATATTTGGATATGGAATAGAAAGGGAAGACAATATGAGGGTACCGTTTTCTTCCACTTTTATTAAACCAGATCCTTCCAACATAGGAATGATTTGGAAGGTAAATGACCAGCAACTACTTCTTTTCATTCCTTACTACAGAGAGTTGAATGAGTGAATCATAATATTTATTGATTAAAGGGTAGTGATTAGTGAACTGAAATTTGGATGTGGACTAGGAAGGGAAGACAATTTGAGGGTACCGTTTTCTTCCGCTTTTATTAAACGAGATCCTTCCAATATTGGAAAATTTTGGAAGGTAAATGACCATCAACTACTTCCTTTCGTTCCTTCCTACAGGGAGTTGAATGAATGAATCATAATATTTAATGATTAAAGGGTAGTGATTAGTGAATTAATCTAAGATATAGTAGATTTGTTGACTTGCATGGACTTAATTCCTCCATTCTATAACATAAGTATCCATAGCTACCATCAACAAACAGAACACAATTATCCCACCACTTAACTGGCTGCCAAATCCCAACCACCTACAATACTCACAACCAAACACAGACCAACCTTAATTGTAGTAACCACATTCACAATTCACAAACCTGTACACCACCAACCAACATTACAACTACCACTACCATAATCACAGACCAAGACCAAACAAACATCCATCCCAGAAATTTGGTAAAGGAATGTTGCTAGGATAGTAGGCCCAAGAATCAAAGTAGAGGAGAGATGAGTGAAAGAATAGGGGATCGTAATACTTTTTCACAAAGCAAACACAAGGGAATTAGTCGATTTGAATTATTTTCCTTACCTGTCCCATTATGCTCTTCCAACCAAACACCTAACTTAAGCCACCAAATCCTTAAGGCTTGTAGAAAAATCCATGAACAAAATCAAAATCCAAACCAAAGCACACATAAGGAGCCTCATTCCACAAGTCAAGTACGGTAAATGTAATTAAAGCTTAATAACTCATATACATTCTCTTTTTAGGCAATGTATGATGTAAAAACTTGGCCGCAACGTACCGTATCAGTTTTCAAATGAGAAATGCCTAGTGGATATCTGATATCAATGATACCATGGCATTTTGGTAATTTATGCCAAAAATAAGGGCAATTCCCATCTCTCTTTTGTCTTTGCTTTATCTTCCAGCTATCATTTTAATTACCAAAATGCCATGGTATCAATTAAGTTCATTGATACCTGGTATCTACCTATCATTGCTCTTTTCAAATCTATCACACCAATATTTTCGGCAGTGTATTATTGTTAAGAAAATAGAGTGAATTTTAGGCCTGAATCAACCAATAATTTGTGATATCAACCAATACTTGGTGCTAAGCTCACATTTTGATACCTAGCTTTTCTTAGAAAATTATTCAACTTTTCTAGGCTCTGGAACCCAGCTTTCTCCTCTTTTTTCCCCTCGATCTGGAAAGCAACAGCTCTCCCCCCGGTTTGCACCCAGCTGTTCTAAGGTCACCACGGACCGTACCACTCTCATACCAAGTTGTTATGAACTGAACTAATGGACTGATTTTCAGATGATAAAGATAATGACTAGTATTAATAATTTAGAAATTACAACAAAATGTAGATGACATTCAAGCTTTCAGTCCCAAAAACTAAGTAAACACTTAACAATATTTTCCATGCTTCTCAGTCCCAAACATCTCCTATTTATAGAAAACTATTAGCTCCCTCAACTTACTAGATTCTTCCACAAGCTACTACTAATTACAATTTATTTATGCATTTCCTAATATACCCTCACCCTAATATTGGTTCATAACATATAACAACTTATCATTTAAGCCGTAGCACAAACCTCTATCTATATGTTGCTATGAACCATCATAGCCTGAGCAAAATTTTAGAGAAACGAGAAAGACAAAGTGAAAAAGGTAACGATACTTACACTTGATTAAGTGAAGCTTACATAAAATAAGATAATATCAAGCAATCAAGAGGCTTCTAATTAAACATCTAGTACGCTCGTACATATTCAACATGCCTCCTTTTCCCTAATGATCGATATTTATAGAAATCTTTTCTTTAACAAACTCATTAGGTTCTCCCCTAAACTAGTAATAACAAATATACTATGTCTTCAAGATGAACAATAATCATCTTTATCTTATTCCTATATAACCTTACCTTAAGTGAGAATATATCTGTATATGAGATGTTCTACAAGTAAAATTGAATGTTCTTAAAGCTCACTTTTCCCGCTTTCCCTCATTATACCTGATCACCATCAACCTCAATACTCTATGCTCTTCCCATTGCCACCATCACCATCTTACGCATTGTTTGGATAAAAGGAAAAATTGATAGTATTATCAAAAATAAAAAGGAAAAATTGAGAGTATTATCAAAAATAAAAAGGAAATTGAGACAAAGGAAAGGAAAAGAAATGAAGGAAAACAAGTCTCCTTGTTTAGGAAATAGGTTTGGGAGAAGGAAATGGAGGGAGAGGGAGGTATTCATTTTCCTCCCTTCTTTAATAACCATTATCCGGAACCCAACCTAGAGGGTTGGGTCTAGGGTTGGGTTCCGGTGAATTTCTTACTTCTTATCGTAAGAAGGTGAAAAAGACCTAGACACACTAAGTCACTAACTATGACCTATGAGTATATTGACTAACAAAAATAGGTACATTCTTTGTAAACTACAAATTAATTGAGTATAGTTGTACAAACTAATTGAGTACAGTTGTATAGATACATTGACTTATACTCTAGATACATAGTTCAAACTCAAGTAGAGTAAAGATGAAAGATGAAACAATCTAATTTAATCTTGATCATTCTTTTGTTGACCCAAGGGTCATTTTTGTTTCTCATCTTTCTCACCAAAAGTAGTATTCTCACATGAGCCTAATTCTATATACATAATTACATACATACACACAAACATACATACACACACACACACACACGACCTCATAAAAACAGCCTCAACCACCTCTTGTAAAGCTATACCAGCCTTTGAATGTTGTTGCCTCCAATACAATGTGAATATGTGATACTTTTCTACCAGATCCACCACCACACTTGCTACAGGTGAAACAATTTAGAGAACCACTAGGTTATTCTTATCTCCTAAGGTACTTACTTCTCTACCTTTTTTTCTCCAGAGTTGGTGTCGCCATGAAGTGAGAGTTGCATGTTTCCCCCTCCCCTATTGAAATGGCTTGAATATCGATGGTGGTTGACTAATTTGGTTTTCCTCCTCCTTGGGATCCTCAAGCAGAAGCAAAAATTTCAATTTGCATTTAATCAAAGCAAATACCCTATCTGTGATGTCTAAATTATGTCAACTCACTTTTGCTTTAAATGTTCGGTGAAAACATACTACTAGTGAAATATGAAGCTTGCAGTTAATTACTTAGTAAAAATAAACTACATAAAGTAAGAAAATATCAAGTGTTCGATAGCCTTAATTTTCTCCCAATCAAACAACTAAAACTACAATCGACACTCAACATGCCTCTCCTCTCTATACTCAGGTATATTTATAAAATTTTCTCTCTAAAAAACTTATTAGATTCTTCCCCGAGTTACTAATAACAAACTTATTATAAATTACCTCAGGTACCCCCTAATATCAATTCATAGCATAGGCCAAAGGCTTTTATACTCTTAACATCATGCTACCATCCTGCACCCCACCCACATACCCCCCCCCCTCTCCCGACCAACCAAGACCAGAAAAAGAATTAGCAACAAGCTTCTATTAGAAGATCACATTAATTTCATAAAGTTTGAATTTAGTGGATAACCAAAATGCGACAATATGTCCTATGTCAGAGTTACCAAAGAGAAAGAAGGCTTAAAACTAAAGTTAAACAGAAGTTATGCTCAATCTACATACTTTTCAATAGAAACAAAGTTGCCCCGAAGCTGGTTTACTGTTCTTTCTGACATTGAGAGTGATTTTAGTCCAGATTGTGCTTGCTCAACCTACAAAAAGATAGCATTTGATTGATTGACAGTCAACATATGTATTAAATTAGTATAGCAAAAAATAAAATATCAAAGAACAATAAATTTAAAATCACACCTAATCAAAAAAATAAATAAAAATCGTAAAATCACACTCCATTGGAGAATAAACAAGATATTATGTGAGAATAGGTAATAATATGAAACTTAATCCTTGTTATTGAATGATGAAAACCTATAGGCAAATAGAAAGCCCTTTCACATTTAGGTTTTCATTTCGGTTCACTAGGTTTATCAATGACCCTTGCGATCAATTAGGTTCACCAATGAGCCTATTTATACATTGCTTTAAAGTACATATTCAGTTTTTTTTTTTGAACTAAAACATGAAGTGTATTTGTTGTTACGGAGATTTAGCGTAAATTACCTAAGAATCGAGTGATTTTGCGAATACTTACTCCCTCAATTGCACAATGATGGCTACTTTTCGAATCTCAAGCAGTTCTTAAGAAAAGTGGCAGTGAGATATAAAAAAAAAATATTGGAAAGTATCATAAGGTAATATTTGCAATCTTTTGATTAAAGTGACAATTAATGTTTATTTGTTTTTTAATAAAAAAAATACTCACTATTACTTATTAAATGTAGCAATTTACATTAAAAAGGTAGTAATTGCAACCAATGAAAAAGTATTATGTAAGGAAAAATTATAAAAGTAACAAACAAAAGAAAGCACTATAAACAAAATACGCAACATACAATGTGAAACGGAAAGAGTACTTAATAAGTTTTTGACTTAATCGAACTATCTACACTCAGCTTACATTAACCTAGAGAGGATTCAAATACACTAATTTAACTACCCTAACAAATACGTATTCACATTCATATGTGTGTATACGCTCCAGGGTTTGCAAAGGACGCACCTAAGCGCTAAGGTGCACGGTGATAAGTGGTACGCGCCTTTTAGGGACTATGCGAGGCGATTTCGATGAGGCGCATAGAAGGTGCGCCTAGGCGCACTAAGGAGTAGCTTGAGGCACACCCCTATTCTTTTTCCAACACTTTTTCCTCTCTTTATCAAGTGCGCCTCACTTCAATGAGGTGCAACAAAAGAAATCCTTATCGACTAGGTGTGCCTTGAGCCTTTTTAAACATTGATACACACATAAATAAGTGTGTATACACACAAAAAACCCACACACATCTATATAATGAAGACATAAGCAAGCTTAAATATTACCTGTTCTGCAACCATGGTGCTAAGCTGAGCATCATTTGCCTGGAGATAAGAATAAATAAAATGCAGTCAAGACAAAGAAATACCAAATTTATATTGACCATGCAGCTATATTGAGCATCAAATTTCACCAAACATTACAAACACAGTAGACAAAATATCCAAACACTTGATCCACACAATATAAGAATACTTATTACGCCCACCCATCAACTTTATAAGTCCTTCCCGAATTTAATTTGACTAGATTAGATTACAATTCTTTTGTATTTTGTTTTTTAAATACATCAATGAACAAACAAAACAACACAATGGCAAAACCGAGAAGATAGCCTATAAGAATTTAGAATCATAAAAAGAAATAGATTGATCATGACCAAATCTGATAGAAAGCAGCAAAATTTTACCTGCTGACGCGAAATGTAATCAGTTTTTATCGAGGATATCGATTGCAGAAGGTCAGGAGAAGGCAAAAGCTTCGCAACCTCACGCACCGCTGCTTCTCTTGCTTCGACCCCAAGGTCTTCCACCATCATCTTGCTTTTGGTTAGAATTGACTGCTATTAAGCTGATAATGAACAGCAATAAAACCAAATCAATTGATTGAGCTCGAATTATGAATTCGAGAATTCTAGGGCGATCTTAGACGTAGCAATTAATGGAAGAATTGTAACTAAACTAATTTGCCATTTTGCTGAAGAGTTAGATGAAATTGCAGCTGTAAGAGGCTAAGAGCATTCACATCAGAAGAAAATTAGCAGTCTCTGTCCACATTTTTTTTTATTTTTAATATAAGTTCAAATTCACATATATTTTCAGAATTTATCCTGTCACATCATATTAAAAAAAAAAAAAAAAAAAAAATGAGAGAACACATCTTATATCCCACTCCTTTTTTTTTCAAAAGTAACCCCCACTATTTATCTTTTTAATTATATATATAGTGTTTTGGTTTACATAGGAAATAATTTAGAAAAGATATTGTGGCAGACAGGGTCTGACAATAACGTTTCTGTCGAACCAGTTCACTGGACCTGGACTGGATAGTGCTGATGTTTTATTGTTGGGGTTTAATTAGTGGTGTTTAATTAGTGTCACTAATGCTTTAAACTTGTATTAGAAAATTTTCCCTAACTCCGTGAAAAGTACCAAAGTAGAAATCTTTCTTTTACGGAGGGAGTATTTATATATGCCAATTTTTTCGCCTTTTTCTTATTTCATCGTTGTAGAAAAATATATGAAAAGTGCGTAAACTTAACTAGAAAACACAAGGTCATTAAATTAATTATAGAAAAACACAAAAAATTAAGCAAACTGGGACCAATGTTATTCAAGATTAGTGGATCAATTTGTTTTTTAAATTTTTTTATCCAAATGTGTGAAATTTTGATAAGGAAATATAGAAAAATTAGTGTTTATTTATAGATCTCAAAAAATTATGACCGTTAGTAATTTTTAAAAAAAAAAAATGGTTAAATGTTGTTAAAAGATAAAGCTAATGCAAATTTTCAAACAAAAAACTCATAAAGAGTGCGTTCTCTTCAACTTATTAGACCTAAACTTATCTGAACTTATCTGAATTGAACTTATCTGAATTGAACTTATCTCAACTTATTATCTGAACTTATCAGACCTGATTTAACTTATTAGACCTTATTGGAATTTATTAGACCTTATTGAAACTTATTAGACCTTATTGGAACTTATTAGGCCTTATTGGACCTTATTAGACCTTATTGGACCTTATTGAAACTTATTAGGCCTTATTAGAACTTATTAGACCTTATTGAAACTTATTAGAACTTATTAAACCTGATTGAAACTTATTGGAACGTATTTTATATGATTGAATAAAATAAATTAATAATAATAATGATGATGATGATAATAATATTCTATACATTTGAACCTATGTTTTTTTTATTGTTGAATTACGTTCAAGAAGGTAATAATAATTAGTATATCTTTTTTCAAACCCATTATTAATTAATATTATCAATTCCAATAACAACTTATCTACATATTTAATTTTTCTTAATTCACTTGTAGTAAAATTAACAAACTAGAACAGATTGAATAATAATAATATGGAGGATGGGTAAAGTTTAATTTGGACCAAAATTAATAATAATAATAATAATATGGAGGATGGATAAAGTTTAATTTGGACCAAAATTAAATCAAACCCAAAATAAAAAATAAGTTTTATTTTATAATATAAAAAAATATAGTTTAATTCAATCTAACTCTGATTGATTTCTCTAAAAAAATTATAAAACAAGAATGATAAAATAAAATTGGTTTATGTTGTGTAAGATTGCTTTAAGTTAATTATTAATTTAATTAATTTTATTTGATCAATAATTAAAAATAATAATCTAGACCTGATTTGAACTTATTAGACCTGATTGGAACTTATTAAAACTTATTAGACCTGATTGGAACTTATTAAACCTTATTGCAACTTATTAGACCTTATTGGAACTTATTAGAACTTATTGAACCTTATTGCAACTTATTAGACCTTATTCAACTTATTAGACCTGATATAACTTATTGGAACTTATCTGAACTTATTGAACCTGAAACTTATTTTTGTAAGGCGAAGAGAACGCACCCAAAGAAAAATACATGTCATTTGTTTATTTTTTTTTTTTTTTTTGCAACGGTAAAAGCTTAACTACATTTTTCTAAAGTTTGTTTACATGGGCTTTATTAATACATACTCTATCTACTTTAGAACACCATACACTATTCGTTGAACTAGCTAAATCCTTGAAGTCTTCGATAATCGGCTGAATTTGGATATCTGCTTTATTTGGCTGATGTAAGGTTTCTATTAACTTGGTGCTATCTGTCATGATGAGTATGTGGTTACCTACGAGGATCGCTTCTTGTAGACCTTTCAGCATCGCTCGGGCCTCTGCTTGTAGGGCTAAAGTTGCTAACACCTTCATTCCTCCAGAGTGTTCCTTATAAGGTTCTTCAAAGTACCATTCAATCGCCGCCTTTGTTTTGTACCTACCTCCTTCCTTTGATTTCTTCCATGCCCCGTCGACTTGCACAAAAATGGGAGTTGCTGAAGTTTGGGATCCCCATTTCCATTCTCGGAGCATAGAATCTTTCTTCATTGGGTTTGAATTCTCTTAGCTTCTTTATTTAATTGTTCTAGACCATCTGTCCATCGCATCGTTTTGGAGATGAAGTATGGGATTCGGGTTTGGCTTTTCTCCTCTGAAGATTATCTCATTCCTATGAATCCATATGGCCCATAGGGTGGAGACTAAGGTTGCTAGTTGCCATTATTCATCCTGTTGACCCTTCTTCCCTAAGTAGTGTATCATGTTCTTCAGCCAATCTTTGAGAAAAATGCCACAATTACTATTGACCCGTATCCCTAAATTGCTAGCTACCCAAATTCTCTAAGAGATAGGACAATCTTTCAATAGGCGGGTTGTTGTTTCCCTAGTGGACCTACAGAAAGCACAATTCACATTAGTAGTAATGTTCCTTCTACTCAGATTCTCTCCTGTGGGAAGGATACCTTGAAGAATCCTCCAACAGAATAATTTCCATCTGGGCCAGAGAAAGAAGGTCCATAGTGTCTTCTAGACCCCTGAAGACCCCTGTTGGTTGTTCCTATGCATGATGAATTTTATAGCAGATTTAATTGTTGCTGTTCCAAAAGGTTCTGGGGCCCAGAATAGAGAGTCTTGTACTTTGTCCTTTCTCACATAAATAGCCATGATGTTCAGAGCATCCTCCCTTTTGAAGTATTTCCAAATTGTGTTGGTTGGCGTTGAATTACGTAAAGTGAGAAATACACAGTTCAAAGCTTCTCATTTTCTTGCACTACGGTTTTCTTTTTTGTCATTTGAATGTAAGCCTTTTCCCTTTCACTTGCTTCTAGAGGGAAAATATTTTAACTTTTTAAATAATTTTCTTTCATCGGCATACATTAATTAGATTGTTATTGGCAATACTCTAAGCCTATAATGTATGGATAGCTAGTAGGGCCGTCCCGAAAATATTTGGAGCTCTGTTCTAAAAGTTTAACTAGGCCCTAATATTTTAGTAAATGCGATAATTCAATATTATATTGACAACACATGTATATATCTCAAAGTTTTTTATAGATAATGATTTATTTATCTAGAAATATAACAATAAGACAAAATCATTTAAAAAAAATAGTAAAAAAATAGGCCCTTTGAAAAACGAGCCCTGTGCAGACTGCAAAGTGTCTTCTTGCACACCTACCTGGCACGACCCTGATAGCTAGGTAGCTTAGTTCTGCGGACACTTGTGATTCTCATATATGCTAGCTTATTTCATGGGAAAATAAAATAAGATTAGTTAAATATGTATGTAGTTAGATAACAACCTATAAAATTTGGGTAACTGAATCGAATCCCATTCTAAAATCATCAATACATTTGAGGCTTAATTTTAAATTTCTTCTACTAATTTTATTTGACAACTGTTACAACTTACATAGGCTATATGAGCATAATTAAAGTAATCAGAGAAAGTAAAAACATTGCCAATACATATATCTATACTAAATATTTATAACAGGATTTGTTAATCCACATGACATTCTTTCAAAACATATTGAATTTATAATTTTTAAAAAAATTAAGTAAGAAATTTAATGATAAATTACCCAATCATCTTTCTAACCTCTTTAACTTCCTTAAATTGGCGGTTTTTTTTTTAAATTCATAATTTTTTTTTCATATCTTAATTTAATATTAAATGCATACTTTTAAACTCTTATTTACGGAGTACATGCTCTTATTTACATGCATGTTCAATTTCTTTATTTTTTTTAATATACATTTTGGTATATATAGATGTTTCTTATATATTTATGGTATAATATTGTAATTTTTCTTTTATATAGTCAATTTATAAGTCGAATAAAATCACGTGCAAGGCACGGGGTTAAAACTAGTTTACTTTATGAGCCTATAATGTTTCATTAATTTAAATACATTTTTTTACGATGTATAAAGAACCACATAATTATGTTATCAATGTATGAAATGCATTCTTAACTAAAAAAATAAATTTGAATAGGAGTAGTCATGAGAGGTTGAAAGAGGAAAAAGATGCTAATCTGCGAAGTATCAAACAATGTGAATCGCTATATACTTATAATTTAGGTTTTTGGGCTTTCAAATTTTCTTAATCTTGAACTAAATCCATATTTCCTTTTTGCAACAAAATGTTGAGAATTAAATTAAACTTCACAATCTTGAACTAAATTGAATTGGGGCGAAAATTAGGAATTCAATTTTTCCAATAAAGTAAATTGAGAAGTACCCCCTTTGTCCAAGAATAATTGCTCCAATTTGACGTTAGTACTATTTACATTGTAATTTTGACCTTATTTAATTTGACATAGAGAACGAAAATTGTAGTGATGTGTGATTTTGTTTAATTCGTCTTAAAGTGTACTGTACTTTTCAAATATATAATTTTATAATTTTCTCTTCTATATAATTAGAAACATTAATATTTAAAATTATATCTTGAAAAATGTGAAACAAAAAAATGGAGCAATTATTTTTAAGGCTCGTTTACATTAGTTGAATTTAATCAATAAAGAAGGCCCTTCTCATCAGCGATTATCTCAAGTGACGAAATTGTGCACGCTCTCTCAACTCAACTCAATTCAAGTCTCAATCTTCTTCTATTTGTACCTACTTTTTCCCTTTCTATTTTCAAGCAATTATTTCTCATTTTCTACTCACTACTCCCTGCATTTTCTCTCAAAAATATCTCAGGTACTTTTCCACACTTTTTTCCACCCATTTTTGTCGCCCCGGATCTTTTTTTCTCGAAGATCTGTAGAGTTTTGTTGTTTATATTTTGTGCGGAATTGTTAGACTGTAATTAGTTGTGATGTTGTTTGGTTTTTGTATAATTCTTATGCAGTTTATTCAATTGGGTGATTTGATAAGATAATAATGTTTCTGAATTCTGTTTTGAATGCAAGTGAAATGGCTATGGCCTATGGATTCTGTTTTTGTGGTTTGAGCCCCAATTAAGATTTTTTTGATCTTATGTTTGAATGTAAGATTTTAGGGTTTGATTGCCATCTATGTTTTAACAAGGTTAGATGCAAAATGTCATGAAATTTATCGATGGGATTCACTTTTTGTTGCTAACTAATTAAATTAGGTGTAGGAACATAGATTGTCTTCTACTCTGTTTATTTTAACCCCAAACATTGCTTTTGTTGGAAGAATGTAAGGCTCAAACATCTAGATGGGAAGCCAATTGTGTATAATTTCTTCAAGATTAACATGGAAAATAACGTATGAGGTCTTGGCTAATTTAGACATTGATCAAAACTTGACTAATGTGTGCCCTATGCTGTAGACAATAGTAATCTTCATTTTTTGATGGTTCTTTCAATAGTATGCATTTTTTTCTGTGCATTTATCCAATCTCTTTTTTGATAGAATTTCCTACATGGTGGGTTAGTTTGAAGAAAAATTTATCATGCCATTGCTTGATTTGATTTACTTGGCTCTGCAATTCAATAGGAATCTGCTTCTGTTTTTTTCTCCCCTGTGTGGTTAAAGAAATGATCTTTTGAATTTCATTTTTGCTAATCCACTGTTGCTGCACGCTTCTAGGTGGATTTGATCTTGAGCAGCACAGGATGGCCGCTACAGCAGCTGCAAACTTTACCTCTGCCTCAATTGCTTTCTGCAATGCCAAGGCAGGCATGGTCATGAAACAGAAGCCATCTGGTCTTCAGATGAAATCAACTCATGATTTTAGGAATTTCAGTGGTCTTAAACAAGCAGCATCTGTGAGCTGTGAATCAGAATCCTCCTTCCTTGGAAAAGACAGCATCATTGCCTTGCGAAACTCTTTTGAAACAAAATCTATGAAGCAAAACAACCACTCTGTTGCCTCTCTGCAACCCAAGATTCAGGCTTCCTTCAAAGTGGCTGTTCTTGGAGCAGGTGGAGGGATTGGTCAGCCTTTGTCTCTCCTAGTCAAGATGTCCCCACTAGTCTCTAATCTCCATCTTTATGATATAGCAAATGTCAAGGGAGTTGCTGCTGACCTGAGTCACTGTAACACACCCTCTGAGGTTTTAGCTTTTACCGGTCCTGAGCAGTTAGGAGATGCTTTGAAAGGTGTAGATGTGGTGGTCATCCCTGCTGGAGTTCCAAGGAAACCAGGAATGACCCGGGATGACCTCTTCAATATCAATGCTGGCATAGTGAAGGCTTTGGTTGAAGCTGTTGCTGACAACTGCCCAGATGCCTTCATTCACATAATAAGCAACCCAGTGAATTCCACTGTGCCAATTGCTGCAGAGGTGCTGAAACAAAAGGGTGTTTATAACCCCAAGAAGCTTTTTGGCGTCACTACCCTCGATGTTGTTAGGGCTAACACATTTGTTGCTCAGAAGAAGAACTTGAGACTCATTGATGTAGATGTGCCTGTGATCGGTGGACATGCTGGAATTACCATTTTGCCCCTATTGTCCAAGACAAAACCAGCAGTGAGCTTCACTAATGAAGAGATAGAACAACTGACTGTTCGAATTCAGAATGCTGGAACAGAGGTTGTGGAAGCTAAAGCTGGGGCTGGGTCCGCCACCCTCTCTATGGCGTATGCTGCTGCTAGATTCGTCGAGTCTTCACTGCGTGCACTTGACGGCGACTCAGACGTGTATGAGTGCTCTTTTGTGCAGTCTGAGTTAACCGAACTTCCGTTCTTTGCCTCGAGAATTAAGCTAGGAAAGAACGGAGTTGAGGCTTTTGTTAATTCTGACCTTCAAAGATTGACAGACTATGAGACTGCAGCTCTGGAATCCCTTAAGCCAGAGCTACAATCCAGCATTGAAAAGGGCATTGCTTTTGCTAGCAAACAACCAGTTAGCGCTTGAGCTTCTTATTTTACATATGGGGTTTGATATGAGAATGCTTGGCATTATTTAATGTCATTTTTGTAGTGTGATGATAGAGTATTATTCTGATTCTAGTAACAGGCTCAATGCTGTTATAGAGGTTTTCATGGAGCAACTGGACTTGTTCTCTCTGTTGCCAGGATTTTCTTTTTTGGGTCTTTTTTGTCATTGTTAAAACTTGCTAGAGAACTGTGCCCTGAAGTTTGACCATTGTATTAAGTTATCGATTGTCCACAATAATTGAAAACCCGCTTTGTATACTCTCTAATGACATCGATCAAATGTTGTTTGTCATTCATCAAACTCTCTGAATTGTGAACTAACTGGATTATAGTTTGTTTTGTACTATTTTTGACTTATTTTGAGTGAACTGCGAATTATAAAAGAAAGGATTTTTTGTGAGAAACTCTCGCTAAGTGTGACGATTTTGAAAACAACTCTCATTAACCTTTTTATTTATATTTAACCCTCACTAAGTCTGGTTTACCTTTGGTTGCCACTCATTTAGCAGGTTGCAAAGGAAGTGCCGGTTTCGTGGGGCTCACTTCTTAAATAATGACCGTTGGTGTGGGTCCCAGTCAAACAACCCTCAAGTAAGATGCCAGACTCTATAAATGCCACTCATTTGCAAAAAAAAACATCCAAAAATTCCCCAAAATTATTCCAAAACCCTAAAAATCCAAAATTGAAGAGAAAAAAAATTCAACACTTGAAGTAAGATGAAAGACTCGAAATCAGGTAATTATTTACTTTAACTTGTCGATTAGGGTTGCAAAGTATGAATTAGGGTATAAATGGGGGATTAGGGTTTAATTCGATTTGCAAAATTGCCCAATTAAACTAGAATAAAAAATTAAACTTTTAACAAATTAAGTAATTTTAAGCTTAAATAAACATAGATCAGTGGTCCTCACCTCATTTGCCTTTGTTTTTCACCTTCTTCTTGCTTAATCTCCCACAATTTCTTCGCTTCTTCACTCAAACTAACGTCACTTTTCTCCATTACCCAATTTTCGAAACTGACAAACCCTAGCTTTTACAGAGATAATGAAGATTTTTACTGAGATTGGAAGATTCTTACAAATGATAATTTTCGAAAAAGAATTATGGTTTCATGCAATGAAAGTGAGAGAGAACTGATGAGAGAGAAGTTATGAAATGATTTTTTTTACAGAGAATGATTCTAAGAGCATAGATGAAAGTGAGGGAGGTAAAGACCACGTGAGCATCACGTGAGGGAAAATGAAGGTAATTCCTAAAAGTGGGCCCACGAAACTGGCACTTCCTTTGCAACCTACTAAATGAGTGGCAACCAAAGGTAAACCAGACTTAGTGAGGGTTAAATATAAATAAAAAAGTTAATGAAAGTTGTTTTCAAAGTCGTCACACTTAGCGAGAGTTTCTCACAAAAAATCCTAAAAGAATTAAATAACGAATTATGCAATACACGTTTGTCCATAAGCAACCTCCAAGGCTTGACCTCAATTTTTCCACATCTTTGTTTAATTACTTTTACCAAATCTGTACAAGTTTGCAAAGTCTGCACTCAAACTAATAAAAACAATCCTTTTCTAGTTCTTAGCTCCTAGCTCCCTTCAGCTTAGGCCAGTTGTCTTCTTTGCCTGGTCAACTAAAAATTTTCATACTTCTCCTTGTAAAGGTCTTGGGCTTTCTTTATAAAATGGTACTAGAGGTGATCAAAAATTTGTGTTGGGTGGGCCTTAACTAAGTGTGCTCAAAGCCCTGAATTTTTAGGCTGGTTTGGCAGATTTTTCAAGTCGGACTGGGCTTTTGAACAAAAAGACCTATTTTAAGTGTGTCAAAGCCAACAAAAGTTTCAGGCCGGTGCAAGCCGAGCCAATGATGATCAACTCTAAATGGTATGTATTGGTGGGCATGGAAAAGGAATGGGGGCAGCAAAAGTAAATTCAACAACAAATTTAAACCTAAGAGTGTAAATAACTAGGTTGGATTAGATTGGGTTTTACATAATTCGACTTCGACAACACATGAAGCAAATCATTATCTTATGATGAGGTTATTTTATAATATTAGTTCATTTACTTAATCTATTGTAACCGGTCACCAATTCAAAAATTAATCGTTATCTTCCCCTTTCCCCTAGTTATTATACTTGTCTATATCCTCACACCTTTATATGAAGCAAATCAAAGTCAGTCATTAGTTAGTATGGACTAATATTATAAAACAACCCACATAGTTTGGATTATACTGTAATAATCGATAGTTAGGATTAATATTGGAAGACCTTCAATAGTTGAGATTATTCGTATAAATTTTTTCTTTTATTTTTAGCAATTTTTGCATAAAAGATTCGGGAACTAAACAACTATGATCAAAATGGGAAAAAAAAAATTTCTTAGCATGCAGGATGAAAAGATGATTACAGAAATTTTCACAAATAATAGAGCAATACACATCAAAATTGGAAACAAGCATAGGTTTTTCCTTTTTTTTTTGTAGGAAAGACAAGCCTAGGTTCTACAACATCAATTGTATGCCAATGTTAAAACAATACACCATACAGGCATACACATGATAGAGTGACTAGTGCCTTTTTTGCTGAGTTGCTGCTTCCCAAGCTTGCAAAACGTGATTCACAATTTCTTCTACACCTAACGAATGCTTCACCTGTCGAGCAATGATTCATCAACATTAATGCAGCCCTAAAACACAGAACCTATCTTCAGTAATTCAATAGCATATGCAATGAAGAAGATATGTGTTTAGATTCAATCTAAAAGGGGTTCAAAATCAAACAAACATTATGCTTTTATAGTTCTATTGTTGAATACTCTCTGGCTGATGAGAAGATCTAAATGTATGTAGAGTGTACCGAACTTTTCTAGACCAGTACAGACATTTTCTAGGCTTTCCCTTGCATCATTTATGGAAGTAATGAAGGGATACAATGTGCAAAATCACTGATAATTCCTTGCATTCAGATTCAAAACTTCATTACAGGTTGATGTGCTTTAGCATAGTCAAACAGAGTTATGTAAATTTAGGGCTTTATGCCTTTATATAATCAACAACAAAGTAGACTATTAACCAATGCTTACATAAGGCGTAATCAAGCTCGAATCAAATCAGAACCTCACAAAGTTCTCACTGTTGTTCAGAATCACCCATCCATAAAAATAACAAAATCAAACCTTTTATATAGTCATTCTAGATATTAGAGTAATAACACAATAATCCTAAACTAAACAAAAAGTTGACTCTTTGCAAGAATAGAACACCTAACTACAATAAAAACCCTTTTCTACACACAAAGATCATCCTCGACACTGGATTTTAAGATATACGGGAAATGAAGGGGAATGAAAGAGGAAGGGGCAGGGGAAAAAATGGACGAAGAAGTGGGGCTCCATTTTTTCTCCAAAATCTCCAAGTATGGAGGAATGATGCTTATAAAAAAAAAATTAGGAAAATTAATTCCCCCTCCCTCTCTTCCCTTCCTTCTCCCAAGTCCTTATCCACAACAGGGAACTTGTTTTTCTCCCTTTCCCTTTCCCTTGCTTACAAAGAATACGAGAATGGTAATTGTGTATGACTCCACCTAAAACAATAATAACAAAAAAAGGACATTGTATGGTTGTAATTAAAGTAGTAATTTTCTTTTTACACTAAGCATGCTCATTAAACAATCTAAAGCACTATTTTTCAAAAATTTGGTTATGAAGTTTTCTAATTTCACCAGTGTCATCTAGATATGCATCACTAATTCTTTTGTTGAGCTAGGCCATCACATTGCTTATTACGATATTTTCTTTCTCCCAAAAAAAAACCTTGATGGCTTGATTCCTTGAATCTCTTATTCTTTTATACGGAATTTCACCATTTGATATATAGGCCATAAAATGCTCATGTAAGTTAGGTTATAAAGGTCAAGGTTGGGTGGGAGACGGGAGAAAGCGTGTTTTGCACACCTGAGCAAAGACAAATGGTCCTCCGTCCCTCATGCGAAGAGCATCTCTTTCCATGACAGTCAAATCAGCTCCAACTGCAGGGGCAAGGTCAGTCTTGTTTATAACCTGCAGTAAAATGGTTAAGGTTGATGTAAGTTCAGAAAGGATCATCATCAGAAATAATTTGGCAAGTAAAATAAACACCACATACAAGAAGATCAGCTTGTGTGATGCCTGGCCCTCCTTTGCGTGGAATCTTATCTCCAGCAGATACATCTATTATGTAAATAATGTAGTCTGCCAGTTCCCTGCTGAAGTTGGCTGCTAAATTATCTGTAAGAACAAACTAAAATTAGCAATTCTCTAGGTGATAGACCTAAAGGCTTTCAATATCTTTAAAATACTCTCCATTTCAATAGTCACTACATTACATAACCCCTTTAATAGTTTAATTCCCCTGCGCAGATGTAACAATAAAAACATGTTATGTAATGATAAGACAAAAAGAGATGTGAACAATGTAAATTGTGAAATCAAAATTTAAAAGCGACAAACAACTATGTATTGCCTCAAAAACTTACATAAAAATTTTAGACAAGTGAACTACATAACACATAGTAGTTAGATAAGGAACATCCAGATGAGGACTTGTTAGCTCAAGAGCAGCAGTGTGTCAATCCTTCTCCACATTCTACTACAAAACCTGATTTAAATCCCTAATATCCTCCAGTGATTGCTTAGGTAGAGTCCCAAAACTAAAATACACAAGCTCAGGAAGAGAAACGACTTCCTCAAGCACAGGCTATTCTTGAACATCTCCATGAACTGAAACAGGCGTTCGCTCCTTCCCAATTTCAGGTGTCAAGGTTTCAGAGTTAGGGTTCTGAGATTTCACACCACTATAAACAATGATAGTCTGCCCCTCTCCAAATTGCTCAAGCGTCAAAGGTTGAGGCGATTTATTAGGATTCTTCCTCCTCCCCAGGCTCCCACAACAATGGAATTACCAGCTCGCTGTGAGAGTCGCCAGAGAGAAAGAAAGAGTTTGTATTTTCTGCTCAGGAATTCTTTGACTAAAAAAGATTGCATAAGCCTATTAATTGCACTAGTGTGAATTTAGTTCCTAAAGTGCCTCACCCTTCCATAGTTAAAAAATTTAGGCCAATAGCGTGTTGCACAACCTTCTATAAAATCATCTTGGATGTTCTAACTTCTAGAGTGAAAGAGTTTGTTGGGGAAATTGTAAGTACTAATCACAGTGGGTTCATCCACGGGAGGCATATTACTGATAACATTCTGCTGGACACAGAATTGATAAGGGCTACAAGAGGGCCAACATATCCCCAAGGTGCATGCTAAAAGTTGATTTGAAGAAAGCCTATGACTCTATCGAGTGGAGTTTTCTAAAAGAGGTGATAGTGGAACTTGGATTTCCTTGTTGGTTTATTGATTCGGATTTTGCCAACATTACTACTTTTTCTTTTAGCATTTTGATTAATGGCAAGCCTATTTCACCTTTTCCAGCTAAGAAAGGATTGAGACAAGGAGATCCCATGTCGGCATGTTTCCCTTCTTGTTTGCTTTGGGTATGGAAAATTTGTCTCAATGTATGAGCAGCTTTCATATATACCTAGTTTCAATTATCACCCTAAGTGTGAGAAGTTACGTATAACACATTTAATGTTTGCAGATGACCTTTTATTTGCTAGGGGGTATATTTTTTCTATGGAATTACTTTTTGCAGCTTTTTTTCAAATTATACATTGGCTCTGGTTTAGAATAAGCACCTATGACTAAGAAGAATTAAATGCCAACCAAAGGGTAAGATGATCTTACGGGGGCAAGTGATTGGTAAAGTCATTCAATTTTATCAACATGGCTGCAAGTCGACTAAGTTTATGTGTTTAAACTGACTACGATCAAACCCCTGGTTACTTCAATGAAAAAAAGGGCAATCCGTTATTCAAACCGAAAAAAAGTACCTCACCTCACTTACGAAGAAGTAGAAGCTGGGAACTAGGAGAGTTTGCTTTAATTTTCTATTTCTAAGAGCGATCTGAAATTTCTAAATAGATGCTTTAGGTATAGCAAGAGTGCAAGACTTGAACCTACGCCATTAGGTTAAAAGCCCAATCCTCTACAGAGCTATACACCCCAAAAAAGATTGGTTCGGAAAAGAAGGTGGTCCCTTGGCTGCTCATCATAAAGGGCATGGCTCTATATGAGGTTCTTTCCCCACCATCCCTGGGAGGAGAATAAGGATAGCTAGTCACAAACAATTTTCTCACCAACATGGTATACGGATCCAAGATTTCCTAGCTAGAGGTTAGGCGGTATCAAACCACGGGACAGGGAAAAGAGAGCCGCTTTCTAGGTTCTACCATTGTAGGGCCAAAAGTAGAGAACTAAATGGAAGCAGGTTCATTACACATGATTCGCCAAATACCACTGCCACCAGGGCTAACAACCTCCTATCGCCTACTAGCTGCATGCATTTTGACTTAATTGGCAGGATCGGTCTTTCTCGATGGGCAAGCGCATCTGATTCAAACATTCCTAATTAACTTCCCGTTCAATTGTTAAATAATAAAGATAAGTTTTCTGAATGAGAAAGAGTTCCACAAAGATGCAGGCTAGAAATTAGCTATTTTCTGCTATCCACTCAACAATGAAGTCTTAACTAAGACTTTAACAAAAGACCAAATAGGTCTTGATGCCCGAGTCAATTCTAGAAAGGCGCTTTGAGCAGGCTTCTAAAAATCTTCTATAAATAAAAAAGCATGGGCTTCAAAGCGTGTAGTTTAGGGGTGCACTTCTTCAAGAACCTATACTTTAAATGCAAGAATGGCTTTCTCTGATAGACACTACCTTTGTTTTTGTTGTGGAGCTTGCTGTTTTTCATTTGGATAGGAGTAGGTGCTTGCTGCTCGCTCGCTGTCTACTAAATGCGCCTTCACCGCCTGCCTACACCCTATTTGAGTGGTGAAGGGGGTCTTCCTATTTCATTATTTGTGGGTTCCTATGTCTACTAAAAAGTTGTCATATTTTGAATGTAAGCATCTTCTTGACAAAATTGTGGCTAGAGAAAGGAGTTGAACAAGTAATAAACTCTCTTATGTAGGGAGATTCCAACTTTTAAGATCAAGTCTACAGGGTATGCAGTCCTTTTAGTGTCAAACATTTTTGTCTAAGAAGCTTCTTAAGGAAGTTCAAAGCTTTTACAGGATAATTAAATGTTTCCCTTCAAAGAAAGCTTTAGTCGCATGGCAACAAATCTGCCTCCCCAGATCTGCAGAAGGGTGGAATCTAAGGGATATGGGACTGTGGAAAAAAGCAGTTATCACTAAGCTTATGTGGCATATTGCAAATAAGAAGGATAAGTTGTGGATAAGATGGATTGACAAATATTATATGAAAAGGAAGGGAACTAAGGAATGTTCCAGTGTCAACTGGTAGGTCTTGGTGCCTTAGGTAGACCTTTGGGTGTTTCTCTTTGGTTCAACAGCTGGGACTTGGGAGGATGGGAACAATTTGTTTATGCTAGTTCCTTTTCTATTAGGAGGATGTATACTAGATTAATTGGGGACCATGCTAAGGTTGGCTGGTCTATTCTAATAAAACTACTCATAAGGCTGTTTTCATAACTTGGCTGGCCTTATGGAATCGTTTGATGACTAAGGACAGGTTGTTTAAATGGGATCGTACAAGGAAAATTTTTAGAACTGTAAGGCAGTCATTTATTACCCCCCTGATCCCTTTCCTTATTCTTTCTAGCGGTAGCTCACATATTAGATTTTTAGCCAGACAAATACTGCAGTCAGAAATGTAAGCTTGAGTATTCATACCATGTGTTTCTCTTAGCTAAAATTTTAACCATCAAATGCTATGATATTATTACCTCCACCAGATTCGCAAAGAAGTATGTCTGCTCTGTATAAATTTGAAAGCTCCTCAAGAGGCCCAAGATTTATGCTGATATCTTCACGTATAGCGGCATGTGGACAACCACCTGTTTCCACAGCACGTATCCTTTCCTCTGGAAGTGCACCATGCTTTATTAAGAATTCTCCATCTTCCTTTGTAAATATATCATTAGTCACCTGTAATTATCACGATGACAGTCCATTGAGACAACGAAGACATGTTCAAAATGCATTTCCATCATGATATTGTAAGACAGGTAATGAGTACACTTCCACAGTTCCACCATCTCAGCCCAAGACCCCAACAAAATTGGATAACATTATTCCACTTTTCAAGTTTCAACTAATAATCCCTGAATCAACAATGGGGGCAAGAATCAAACCTCAGAAGTTCCTGTGGCTATGTGCGCAACTGTTTATGATTTTTCTATTGCTAACTAAATATATCAATGGTCAATCCCATAAATAAAAAAAATAGATATATATATATGTTGATGGTAAAAGGTGTGTATGGGATACTGGGAATAATCAAGTAGAACATAGGTCAATGCAAAAGTCTCAGCTTGGCCATGTATCGATCAATAAAACAGCCAGAAAATTTTCACTACTTCTCAAGAATGAGAGAAAAGGGAAAAAAAATGCAATTACACTTTTGTTTATTACATACATCAAACAAGATGAGCTAAAGATCAAATGAGAAATCAAATATACCTAACCATTTTTAGAATGAAGCTTGATTAGTTTTGATTCTAGGATTATTTGTCCCTGCAGACCCAAAAAAAGGGTCATATCCTCATCCACAATGTGACAAGACGCTATTATTCAGCTTTAAGCAATAAGAATATAATCAATAATTCATGTCATTGGGACTTAAATGGGTACAGTTGTGCTTACAGCAGCAAGACTATATTTGTCCTTCAAAAAATTGCACAAAGCAAGCATTAGAGCTGTTTTCCTGCATGCCATAAACCAGGATAATTATCAGAAATACAGTTTTCATGACCTTAGTACATTCATGACATTATCATAACTCTTCCTAATTCAAATTTAAATAAACAACAAAAACAAAGATTTTACAAGAAGCAAGCGCTCTGCCATCCTATTCCACAACATTTAAAACTGGCAATCAAAGTTTTGCCTTGGCCTATATACAATTGTGGTGATGCATATATGAGGTTGATATGAAATCGAAGTCCATAATTTTTCTCTCCAAGGACAAAGATAAACTCTTTTAGACCTTTACTATTATCAAGAAGCCAATTTCTTTTATTAGCATACACTTACTATAAATCACACTTTTTTTTCACCAGTCCATCATTGAATTTTACTCCCATAAAATAACATGGATTGGTATAGAGTTCATAAATCATAATCATATAAGCAGAAAGAAGCCATTTCCAAAAGAAACCCACAAAATGTTTAGATATGAAGCGAAAAACCATATTCATATATCAAGAAACGTATTACTTCCTTTCATTGATAGCAGTACTCGTTTGGGGCATGTATATCAAAAAAGAAATCAAGCAGCCAGCTATATTGCTTCACTCGGGCATTCTACTTCAGCTCATCAAGATATCAGTCGATTGAAAGATTTCCTCTAATTTAGGATTCGATTCTAAGAGAAAGCTAACCTAACTAGGTGAGACTAGAATAGCCCCCCCTCCCCCTCTTCCCTCTCTCTTTCCCACCTAATACAAACATTAACACACATGAGTGAGGTAGAGAGACAACATAGCAAAGAGAATGCATATACAAGAAAGTGGACGACAGAGCCTTAATGAATGAATACTAGTGTATGAGAATGAATAATTAGCCAAAGAAAATTCATAACTAACTAACTAAGTAATACTAAATTGATTGATAACAGAGAACAGACATATTGAAAGGCGCTATGTAACTACTCTTCCCATCCAGTATTAATGGAAACATCACGACTGCTAGGATATTAAAAAACATTCATCACTACTTTTTTATATAATAGCTTGGTTTGTGACTACTTTTATGATTATACCCTTACTAATATTAGTAATACGTAGCTGGTATATGTTAAGGATTAAACAGCCTCAAAAGGGTTTTTCAGAAAAATGATACCTTATACTTAATTATGAAGAATTAAGAAACTTGTGACGCAAACAGAAAGACTAGTGACCGTTCTGCCTCAACCTTAATCTTACGGGAGGAATGACAGACCGTCAGACTAGTGAGGAGCCTTGACTAATATATTTGGCCTGAATGACATGAAGTATGACTGAGTATAGGGAGCAGAATCACCTTAAACAATGTATAGGGCAGTATGAACTTTAATATTGGCTTGCCTAACAAACATAACTACAAATTGCACCAAGTTCAACCAACTTCAAAATTGTCCTTTCCTCTTCATTCTTCACAGCCCTCGCCTAAAAAAAAATCCAAATATACAACAAAATCTAACAATATTAATGATAATGTATTACAAGGTGCAAGGGGTACCCGAAATCATAGGTGGTGTTGCCATCTACGCTGAATCCATAGCCTGTGTGACTGTGTCCTAAGTAATTACTTTTCCTTGACAACCAATTCATAACTTGTATCATTACAACCCCTATTCTGATATTGTAATAGATTTTGTTTGATTTGTAAAATTGAATACACTCTATGTCATAGCATTAAATTAGAAGAGGCAAGCGGCTTGGAGGATTGACTCCAAACCCAACTTATATCCTTGAAGTATAAGGTTAAAGTCCTCAAACCAATAAAATGTTTGGCATATATGTATGTGCTAGAGATTAGCCAATGGCCTAATTCCCTGAGGAGTAGGCATTGGCTTAGTGATGACCCGGATCGATTTCATATTCACCCCTCCCAATAATAGCTCATTGTTCCGCTAAGAGGACCCATGTTTGGGACCAGTAACCTTGCCTAGTTACCAGTAATTTTTTTGCCTAATTTCCATAATTAATTAATGGCAAAAAATAGCATTACACTAGAAAGCAAGGCTATAAAAACAAGAACTAAAGGCAATAAAAATCAGCAAAACAAACATTTTTTTATTAAAAAAAAAAAAAATTACCCAGTGCCAACAGGACCCCCAATACCAACAGTAAAAGCCCTCTCTTTGTAATCTCTGGTACTCAAAAGAGGTGCCCTTCTACTAAAATAGCCAGGGGAGTAAATGGGTTCGTGAGTATGAGGTGCTAATCCATCATGACTGTGATACACTTTTCCATCTTCACCTACCCATGTATTCCCTGCTTCTTTGCTCCTGCACAATATGTTCAAAAACTCATCACATTATCATATAAGTTTGAATTTACGCCCCCCTCAATGATAGCGACCTCAACGGATCAGGGGGGATGGGGGTACGTTGGGCGGGTGATAGGGTAGGGATGGGGATAAAAATTATACTACCATAATAGGGATGGATTTTAGCTTGTACCCACCCCCATCCCCGCCTGATCCTATACACAAACTTACATAATTTTTATGTATTTTTTCGAGGTTTAAAAATTATACATCGCAGATTTGCAACTTACATAATTTTTATGTTAAGTGCAGATTTGCAACTTACATAATTTTTATGTTAAGTATTTCAATTGTAATATAAATTCTACAAAAAAAAATAAAATTAAGATTTCATCTAAAATTTGTAATATGTGGAGTATATTCCATGGTTTTTTTGAAGTGGGTATAAGATGGATATTAAGGGTACATTTGATTCATCTGAAAATTTCTGATCTGGTGTGAAATTTTCTTATTGTAGTTATTATTATAGTTACTCCCTCCGTAACATAAAACTTTCAACAATTGATTTTGCACGCATTTTGAGAAAGTGATTTAAGGGTGTACACAATGGAATTAGTGAATGTAATTTTAATATTAGAAACTTATAATCAAATTCTTGCTTGTATTAAAACCATTTTGACTAATTTATTCGTTTACACCCTTAAATCATTTCTTCAAAATGCGTGCAAAACCAATTGTTGAAAGTTTTATATTACGGAGGGAGTATAATTTTTCTGATCAAATTTGATCTGAATTTATTGAAAATTAGCAGTGCTTATTTAAGTTGAAAAAACGCACCCTAAAATTAAAAAAAAAAAAACTAAACAAAGGTGATGCGACGGAAAAGGTGAGGAATAAGTGAAATATAGATATCCAAGTGGGTGTTAGGGCGATGATGGTTTAACATTAATCCCTGTGGAGATGAGAATCTATATGTGACCCGCTGCGGGGATGGGGATGGGAACAGAGTCACGGGATTAAAATATCAGCAAGTCTCACACAGCCGGATGTATTTTTGTCAAAAAAAACTGCAAACTTTTTAGCATGAAATCGTAACTTTTTTATACAAAACTTAATAAAATATCCAAAAAGTCAATTTATAATAAAATGCTTTAAATTTTGGGTTAAAAATTATGTCTAACAGTCTAACAGAAGATTTTGTATTACTCACTCCACTATTATTTGCTTCGAACTTTTTTTTTTTTATAGGGAAATAAAAAGTGAAGAAATGTGATTGTAAGGGTATAAACATCTTTTTAAAAATGGGTTATATTAAAAAAAAGCAATTGAGCAAATAAATTTGGAACGATAAAAACTTAAAATGGAGCAAATAATAGAGGAAGGAGTGAGTAAAACATTAGGGAATCCATTGGATCCCTAGCCAAAAGCAAGCAAGCAAGTCAAAAGATAAGCCCCATCATTTATATAGTCTTAATTTTTTTTTAAAAAAAAGAAAAAAGCATACAGTTTGAAGTTAAAAGAGAAGAAATCGGAGGAGATAAAACATAGAAATATCAAATATTTTAACAAAAAAGGAGGGGGAAAAGTCTCATCAATCATCATTTAGTTTGAATTGAACATTGAAATAAAAACTGTACTACGGGGGGGGGGGAATCTAACTAAAAATTAGAGGGGGAAAAATGCAGAAAATAGGTAGAGATGAGTGAAATTACTCAAGGGCATGATGATGGTCGTGGTGGTGATCATCATGGTGGAGATGATGGTGATGATGGGAGCGCGGATCTTCAGAATCCATTCTGAATCAATAATGAGTTTGGGTCTGTGGGATATTGAATTGTAAAACGTGGCATTTTCGTAATACTACTATGTATTTGGATTATTGATTTTTTTTTGGCAAAATTGACACCGTCGTCGGTGCATACTATTTGTCATCTATCCATATCAGTCTCAACAATTGATTATCACAGAGTATGCCCAACTATTACAAAAACTTGCCAAAAACAATCCGGCTTACCTGTTGACCTATTGCAGCCGGTAATCCCCACAATCACAGAGTAGGTCATGTGCTAGTCACGTGTTGTGGATTACCGGCTACAATAGGTCAACAGGTAAGCCGGACTGTTTTTGGCAAATTTGTGTAATAGTTGGGCCTACTTTGGGATAATCAATTGTTCGGACTGATATGGGAAGATGACAAATAGTATAGGTGGTGTCAATTTTGCCTTTTTTTTAATAGGATAAAAGATCGAAACAAAAGTTTATTTATCCTCCTCTAGAATAGTACAGAGTACAAATTTGAGAAGGAAGATAACATTGAATGAATAGAGTAGACAGGATTAAATGTCCTACATTTACAATTCAGGCTCCGTTTTTTTTTTGAAGAAAAATATTTTCCTTCCACACTTTCCACTATATATATATTACTTTTGTTTTGTTCTCTACTCTCATTTCCACTTTTCTATTTCATCGTATCCATTTTGTTCTCTACTCTAATACTTCAATTGAAAATAGTTTTCCGTCAAAACAAACAGAGCTAAATCGTCGCACGATTTCCTTCACGATAGTTATGTCGAACAATGTAAGAATCAAACCGGGAAAGGATAGACTGTATTTTAGTCACCAATACGCTATCTTCCACAGAGTGCAGGAAGTTTTGTTGACAAAGTTGCGGTGATAGCTAGTAGATTACTCCCTTCGATCTCAACATTTAAGAAAACAGTTTGAAGTGGATGACGAATACCAACCTCAATCTTTGAATGAAGACGCCCATAATTTGATGTGGGGCCATAACAGACACAAGAAGAGATTCTAGGCAAAGTTGATGGAGCATGGACAAAAGCAAATGAGTCAAACAAAGCTCTTAGAGTAAAATGAGTCTACTACGCATCCGGATGCACGTAGAGGTAAGTACATCAAAAAATGTAGATATCTTATTGCTCATTTCACATAATTTTGCTCATTACTTTGTTGATCTTTATTTTACTAACAGTAAATATCATCATAAAATTAAAGGTTGCATACTTGTTAAATTAACATTCATCAACAACAAGATTTTAACTGTGTTTTCATAAAAAGAGTCGTGTATGGATCTATTATTTGACTTTTTCCTTACAAATAATATACAAAGTTCAAATGTTCTCTAATATCCAACAAATGATTAGAAGAATTTCATCAAAATTATTTTAATACATGGTAAAAGTTACATTATTAGTACAATGCTTGAAGGATGAACAAAATATCTCCACCGATGAGATAATGTTATCTATTTTGTGACGACTTTTGCAGTCTTGTAACTAGTTACTCGTCTTCATTTTTTGGAGTCATAAAACATTACATTACCAATAATTGTACTCTATATATCTAAATGTATGGTACTCGCTCGTCATAAAAATCCTTTGATAAAATTTAGGATTTATGAAATCTCCTATATAAATAAAACATATCTTTAAAAAGTGAAACAAACGAAAAAAAATAGATGAAAAGATATAAGAGCTATCTTCATGTAAAATTAATTGTCACGTCTAAATATAAAATGTAATCTTTTAAAGTGACAATTAATTTATAATGAAGAAACCAATTAAAAGCTACACTGTACTATTGTAACCTTTTTTCTATACTGAAAATAAATAAAAAATTACCTGAGAAAAATATTTAGATACGGAAGAAGTACAGCTTTGAGCAAATAATAATACTCAACGGAACAAATTTTTGAGGGCATTAACTTTTGAGCAAGGTTCCCTCCACAAATCCTTAATAAAACATTACATTACCAATAATTGTACTCTATATATCTAAATGTATGGTACTCGCTCGTCATAAAAATCCTTTGATAAAATTTAGGATTTATGAAATCTCCTATATAAATAAAACATATCTTTAAAAAGTGAAACAAACGAAAAAAAATAGATGAAAAGATATAAGAGCTATCTTCATGTAAAATTAATTGTCACGTCTAAATATAAAATGTAATCTTTTAAAGTGACAATTAATTTATAATGAAGAAACCAATTAAAAGCTACACTGTACTATTGTAACCTTTTTTCTATACTGAAAATAAATAAAAAATTACCTGAGAAAAATATTTAGATACGGAAGAAGTACAGCTTTGAGCAAATAATAATACTCAACGGAACAAATTTTTGAGGGCATTAACTTTTGAGCAAGGTTCCCTCCACAAATCCTTATTATTATTATTATTATTATTATTATTATTATTATTATTATTATTATTATTTCTTTGAGAATTCTCTTCATCATTTGAAGGTCTAATTTGGCCACCTTGCTCTCTTAAACAAATACCTTGCTTTAGCATGTAATCCCATTTGTCTTGTAAAAGGTAGAAAAATGCCATTAAAGAAATTTGAACAGTGAATAAAATAGTCCAAAGAGTCACATTAGTGTTGGTCTTTTTCTTGTAGGCTCCTAAACCTGTGTAAACATTTAGGACTCCCATTATGCAAACAATTGTGCCATATATCCAATGAAGGAAATACCATAGTCTTCTTTGTTTTGTTCCTCTGTAAAAAAAAAAACCAACCAAATTAAAAAAGAAGGATAAATAATCTATGTATAATGTAAATAAATGTTAAAAGGCTTTGTTTCACTAGTAAAAAGTCCTAAATATTCGAATTAAATTGCCTGTGACTGAGCGCCTAAGGTTCTGTTTGGTAGGGTGTAAACCGTTTTCAAATGAAAATGATTTTCCATAGAATACCTTTTATATTGGAAAATTCATTTTTACAAAGGTTTCCCGCTGTTTGTTTGAACTGAAAATCAAATGATTTCAATTACAGAAAATGTTTTTCTTCCTATAGTGATGTAAAATAATGTTTTCCTTCCAAGTTGGGCGGAAAATGTTTTCACTGCTATTAAGGACGTCTTAACATTTTTAGGGGCATGTTCTAAAAAACATGAAGCCCTTATCTATTCAAATTAGTTAATACGAAGTAATATAAAATCTAAATAATCAAATGTTGTAATGACAAAGAAATAAATATATACGGAGTATTTTATATATATATATATGAATTATGAGGTATGATAGGTGGGTATCAGGTATACATGAACTTGGTTGATACCATGGCACAATTATAAATAAGTGAACTTTTTTTTTACACGTGATTTTAAATTTAAAAAAAAAAAAATTAACTCTCTCTTCAAATTTTGCATCTCTATTGAAATGTGTCTCTATTCTCTCTCCATTTTCTCTGTTTTGCATATCTGTTCTCTCCATTCTCTCTCCATTCATACCATAGCCCCTCCCCACCGCACCACCACCACAGCCCCTCCACCCCAAATTCGAAAACCCTAAACCCCAAACCCCACCCCGATTCTAACCCCCCACCCTCTTCGAACTCCCACTGCGACCCCAGACCACCGCGCCCCTCCCATTCGAACCCAAATCCCACCCGCCACCCTAAATCTGTACCCAAATTCGAAAACCCTAAACCCCAAATCTGTACCCAAATTCGAACCCAAACCCCTACCGCAACCCCAGCCGTTGTTCGTGCTCTGCTCTTGCTGTAAAAAAGTTTGAACGTTTTTTTTTTTTTTTAAAGTCTGATGAGAGGGATGAGAGAAAGAGAAATTGGTATTTTTTTGAAGTGGGCTGTAAAAAGGAGAGAGAGAGAGAGAAAGTCTTGTAAAGAGGATGAGAGAAATTGGGTTAACAAAAAGAAAATGAAAGACTAAGACAAATTGCCCTTAAATGTTGACATAATTACATAAATGCCATGGTATTTTTTTCTTTAATTAATATCTGATATCAACTAAGCATTTCTCATGAATTATTAGAAAGATTAAATTTTGGGGCCCTTGCTTTTCTCATTGAAACCCACCCTATGTATATAGTTTCTTTACACGCCCTTGGGATTGATCTGGCCTACATACCCATTGTATCTTAACTAGAGCTAGGCATGGGTCGGGCTGACACGAGGGCCAACTTGGCACGACACGTTTTGGGCCCAGCCCAGCACGAGCCCGCTATAAGCATGGCACGAAGGCACGAATGGTTGGCCATGGGCCACCCACGAACAACATTTTAATAATTTGGCACCAGCCCGACACGAGCACGATGGGCCGTCCCGCAAAATTTCAAAATTTATAAAAAAGAGTATAAGGCACGATGGCACGGCATGAGTCGGCCCGGCATGGCACGTGGGGTGGGCCGTGCATGGGCCTTATATTTTATAACTTGGTACGAGCTCGGCACGGCACGAACTTTTCTTGACCCGTATAGGCACGACACGCTATGGCACGAAGCACACGGGCTTGCCACGTGGGCCATCCCGGCACGGCCCATGCCCACCTTTAATCTTAACGTACACTAAGTTTTGGCCCGAGTAATACTCAATTTACACAAAAGAAATAGTTTAGAAGTCTATCTATGTATGTTCTAAAAAGTATATACTCTATCAATATAGCAAGAGATTTTGTTTACCTATGTGGTCTACAACAACCAATGAGGGCTTGGACCCAAATGGCGCAATAAAGTGCTAGGCCGATCCTCTGATGGGCGTTATTGAAGGAGTTTTCGAAGGTTTTGATCGATTTTATTGCTCCCGCTGTTGCAACACCCACTCCCAATATCTATTACATGAAACCACAAATAAATTAAATAAATTAAACAAACACTTTCGTCAATAATTTCTTTTTTTTTTTTTGAGAAAAAAAAAAAAAAACACAACCAATTTATTCATGAGAAAATAAGCACAAATCGTCAGAGGCAGTATCCTCAATATTTTCAGTAACGCTGCTTGGATGATCTATAAATAAAGTATGGGGTAATAATTAATATATTATATATACTTTTTTGTTAAGAAATATTCACTCTATAACATATTAACTACAACAATTTGATATTTTTTTCTCTCTCTATTTTATGTCAACTCGTTGCAGTTATTTTGTTACGGATGGAGTATTTTTTATTCAGGAATGTATATGTAAATAAAACTCAAACTTATTTATCCAATATAATTAAGATGTATTTTTACACCATACTTAGAGTTCGTTTGGTTCACATAAGAAATAACGAACTTTAAATATAATAAATTCCTATTTCAATGTTTTTTCTTTGCCAATTTCGTTTGGAAATCATAAATATTATTGTTTGGTCATGGAATTAAATTTCCCATGAGAATGTCAGCTTGTAAAGGCGGCTCTTGGTTGGAAAGATCAGTTTTCTATAGTTGTGTCAACTAAACACCGCAACTTCTTGTCACTTCAAAGAAAATTTTAATTTCCATGTTAATGAACGCCAACCAATTAAAGAAGCTCGCTCTTAGTTTTATGCTTTCAATAATGCACTATTTCAACCGCTTCATTTGTTGACTAGTGCTCGCTGCTTTTCTCACATTAACTTTATATGTTTAACATAATTGTAAAGAGTGCGATTTTTTCATCCAATAAAATTCAAGAGGAACCCCTTTTGTTTAAAAAATGCACCAAATAGTCAAACACCCTAATGGTTTTCAACAAATGTACAAGATGCCTTTTTATGACTAAAAAATGTTTTTTTTTAAGTTATTATCAATTATTTATAATAGAGGTATTTGATTTATTCTTGAAATAATAGGCTAAATCATGAATTTCGTGAAACCTGAATACCTCTTGAGAAAATCCATAAAAAGTAACAACATTTATACATATCTGGAAAATAGAAATAATCTTAATAAATTAAACAAGATCTCACCTCACTATATTTTTTCTTACATTAATTAATAAAAATGGTTATGACTTATGAGTAGCATGTTCTACTCATTTTGTTCAATCACTCTCTTACTTATTGGGAAAAAAAAATTAGACAAGATCAGACCATATTAGTCAAACCAGCTCAGACAAGATAATAAATTTTGTATCAAATATTCTTATTTGCTTTTATTTATTACGAGTATTGTACTATATATATATTTATCTTAATACTAAAATATATTATGAAGATTACACACTACAATTGAAACTACTCTTCTTTACTAATATAATGTAGTGTGTGTAAATTTTAGATCAGTAGCGTTGACCTCTTTGCGTTGACCTCATTTGATAATGTAGCGTATAAAGAGGTCAACGCTTCATCAAATTTTTTATATCAGTTCCAATTATATAAATTCATATTAAATTAGACCAGATTAAAAAATTTTAGATCAGATTAGATGAATAAAACATAGCCTAATTGTTCTACTACTTTTTTTTGGCCTAGGCATTAGGCATTAGCCATAATGCCTGATATTTATAATAACAAATAATTTACTTAAACTTCTGAGTTAAGAAACGATTCATGTACGATCTCAACTATTAATAATTGGAATATACAAGTGTTACGAAATCATACTGTCGTTTTTCACCTTTATATTTAAGTCTTGATGATTAATGCATGCATTTCTTTATTTACCATCACATATAAATTATTTATTTATTTTTTTTGAATCACATGTAAATATATAATACATACGTGTAATAATAATACTCTAGGTTCCGTTTAATGGTTTTAATGTAAAAACAATTTTTAAAAAAATTTAATTTCATGGAAAACGTTTTCTAAAGAAAATAAAATAAGAAATTAATTTTCCTTTTTTTTGTTTCCATGGAAAAAATTATGGAAAAATAAAGAAGAAGAAATTGAAGGGAAAGGTCATTCCTGAACCTCAACTACCAGCTTAAGTTTTGGTGATTGAGATGGTCCTTTAACAAGTAGTATCAAAGTCGATGCTGGTTCGGGCGTGACAATGCAAGCAACACAGAAGCTGATAGTTGAGGTCCAGAAATATGTTATATATATATATACTCCATCAGGAAAAGATGGGTGGGAGGAGATCGAAAAAGAGGGAAATAAGAAAATACGGCATACTTTCTTTGAGGAGAGGAAAAAGGTGGCATAAATTTCCATCATTTAGTTGCAATGCAAATAAAAAAAAATGATTTTTCATTTAAAGCATTTTGGGAGAAAATGTTTCATTGTAAGAAAAACGATTTTCCAAAAGCGGATAATATCATACTAATGTCGGAGTTCAGGTGGTGTTGTAAAGTCCAACACTAACAAGTAACAACCCCAATTTTAGCTACCATATTCTCACTCATATAGTATACATCTTTGGCTTAGATAGTTGGCTTGGGTTAATGATAATTAGCCATAAGAAAAGGCATTACTAAGCTTCTTCGAGTTCAATATAATATATATAAATCCCTACTTTTTACTTCTAAGGCCCTGTTCTATAGGACTGATCTGATCTGAACTGATCTGATATGAACTTATTTAATTAGGTGGGGGTATTATTTTGTGAGAGTATAAAATTAAAACAAAGCTGAACTGTTCTAATCTGAAAAAGTCTGATCTGTTCTGATATGATCTGAAAAAGTCTGATCTGTTCTGATATGATCTGAAAAAGTTTGATCTGTTCTGATCTGATCTGATTATTGTAGCTTTTAACTCCAAAAGAACAGGGCCTAAGGGCATGTTTATTTCAGCTTAAATTTAGTTCAGTTCAGTTCTCAATTTTCTTCTCTTATAAAATACGTATCACTTTCAGCCCTTTTCACTTCAGTTCAGCTCAACTGTATTCAGTAAACGTAAACAGACCCTAATTAGTCACTATCGGCTATGCATTATTTTATTGATATGTAATCAAGGGATTGTGAAGGTTGGTGAACGTAATGATTTAGCTAGCAAATACACATCAAAGCTTCTTTTGCAACTAATTAACAACACAACATATACTAGTATAGTGAATCAATGATATCTCAAAAGAGCAAAATTATTATAGCACAATAGCAGGAAAAAAAAAAGCAGTTTATCATAAAAAAAAAGTAAAAGTTATATGAATTCATCATCTTTAATGTTCAATGTTCTCTTCTTTTCTATGCAAAGTAGTAAATATATAATCATGTTGAAAGAGCTTATACAACCCTACATATATAAAATATAACCGTTCTTAAAATGAGTGATACAATCAATTCAAATCATCTTTCACTTTTGAACAGTCAATTTTTTTTTTACTTTTTAAATAAATCATATACGAATCCGTTTAAAAAACAAACGCAACAAACTTATTTGCACGTATTTTAAGAAAGAGATTTAAAGGTCTAAACGATCAAATTAATATATGTAATTTTAAGACAAGTAACCTATAATATCATTCTTACTTGTGTTAAAATTATTTTGATTAATTTGCTGATTTATACCCTTAAATCACTTCCTTAAAATACGTGCAAAATGGTTTGTTGCGTTTTTTTTTTGGAACTTATGAAGTATATTTTTTATAACTTCATAAAATTGCACGCCATGATGTTTTTCGCCATGATGTTTTATGAACTACTTACACTATTACACATTTGCAAACATGAATTAAAAAATGGTACATGCACATCGTATATGCACGCCATGATGTTTTTCGCTTTAAAAATTTAATTCATGTTCTTTCATAATTAATTTACTTTATGTTATTTGGTAATTTATAATATTATATTAGTTTTTGAAAAATGAAAGTAGTTTTTGGTAATTTGTAATAAGTAGACTTTAGGGGAAATATTATCAATTATTATATACAACAGCGGGCTAGTCAATATCTACTTACCAAACACTCATACTTTATTTATCTATTTTCACGGCTAACAATTACTTGCACGGCTAACAGCTACCTCTACGACTATATTTTGCCACATGCCTTAAGTTAAGCTCTATTGATGAGTTGTGAAATCAATTTAAATAATTAATTATTTCATTTATGCACGCGTTCAATAGTTTTATTTTTATGTTCATTGACTACCTTCTACTTTATATTTCGCTGGAACTGCCTCCACAATCCAATTTTAAATTTTTTAACAGTATTATGAAACAAAAAATGAGAAAAATCAATTTAATTAATCAACATGGGTAGAGAAAATTAAAAATTCGTATAAAAAATGAAGTGTTACCTGAACAATAATATGGAAGTAAAAGTAAAGTTTAAGTCGAGTCCCAGTTTGGTCTTTGTTGGACAATCTGATTATTAAAATCCCCATTGGCGTAAGTACTCCCAAAGATGCCCATAGAAGAACCCCATGAACTGTTACTTCATATGTCATCTTCGAACTTAGTTGCTGCTATTATTATATTAAAAATAAAATAATATAAAACTTAATAACCCTTACAAAATTACTAATATATAGTAAACAAATAAAAAATATTGGTATTTAATTAAGAAGATGCAAAAAAAATAAAATATGAAGTTTGATTTCTCATACCAGTATATCATCAAATAAGGCGGTACGTTTTCTTATCTTTTGAAATAAATTACAATTAAGAAGAATAGAAAAATGGAAAAATGTTTAAAAACAGTCTCAACTATTACCAATAATCAAACAGTCACAATCAACTATTGATTAAATTGACTCATAGCGTTCCAAACTTTAAAGGGTAGTTAAAAATATGGTCCTAATTATTGATTATTAAAATTTAAAAAAAATGGATCGACCTTTTTTTAGAAATTAAAACATGCCAATATGCCATCATAGTTAGTACCGATTCTATAAATATTACTATTAAAGTTGAGACCACAATGAGATAATCAATTCAATAGTTGGAAATATTTTTTAAAGATCGGCTATAGTTGAGACTGTTTTTATATTAAAAAAAATCCTAGAAAAAGAATGAAGTTGTCACATTATGTCCATTCTATATTGATATGAAGTTTCCACATTTTATGTTTTTAGGCCATTTTATATTGTTAGGTCCTAATTTATTTTATTCATTTCTTATTATTTGGACAATATTTTTTTTCCTATTCTAATATCTCTTACTCCACTTAGCTTGTTGGATTCATTAACTACCTAATTACTCTTTGACAACTACAATTTCAACTATTATAAAAAATAAATAAAAAAAGCACTTAGCTTGTACATATAAATTATTGTATAACTTTTTATACTTCATATAAAGTATATAATAACCAATTACGTAAAAAGTACTCGTAGATTTATAGCTAAAAAATTAACATATTAATGGCAACAATTCATTTTGCACGCACTTTAACGTAATAAATTAAGGATGTAAATGAACAAATTAATCAAAATGGTTTTAATACAAGTAAGATTGGGATCATAAGTTACCAATCTTAAAGTTATTTTTGATCAATTAGTTCGTTTACATCGTTAAATCGCTTTCTTAAATTGCGTGCAAAAAATATTGTTGCCATTAATATGTTACAGAGGGAGTAATTAAGATCTACTCCATTCGTAACATATTAACTGCAACGATTTGACATAAACTAGAAATAAAATTAAAATTAGATGGATAAAGAGGGGGGAAGCATGAAATTAAAAGAAACATACATATTTGGGAATGTTGTCATTTTTGGGAATAAATGCAGGAAATGCTTCTATGTTGGTTGAGCAGCAAGAGAAAGGAAGATGAATGATCACAAAATAAAGCCCTAAAAAACACACTTTTCTCTTCATTGACACCATTTTTGAAGCTCCTTCCATTCTTTTTTTTTTTTAATGTGTTCTTCAAATTCAATGTTTCTCTCTTAATAATAATAATAATAATAATAATTGCATAAATATATATGTATATATATGTATAGTAAATATAAGAACATATGTATTTATATATGGTGTTAATGCAATATATTGCTAAAACACTATACTTTAACTAAGACTTTGAGCTTTTTAATTGGAAGAAGCTTTAATTTATAAGGAGTCTTTAATTTACATTTTGTATGAATATATAAAGCCCTACTTTAATACATTATCTTATATATCTCATTTGCTAGCTAGCTCACATATAATTAACCCCACAAAATAAAAAAGGGAGGTGGAGGTGGTGGGAGATGGAGATCAGATATTTGATCATTTTTTGGCCTCAAAATATAAGAAAGGTGCATTGTAATTATTACAATGAAAGACTTTAATTTTTGGAGATGATTGTGAGCAAAGGATATGGTTATTATGAATTTTAAAGAATAATGAGCAATGCTTTGTAGGCAAAGTCCATAACAAGTTTGTTTTTTTTTTTTTTTTAACAGTAAGGTTCACAAGTGGGTCTTGTACTGGTCCTATCTCAAGATGCCAGTAACAAGGGAGGAAGGGAAACCCAGCAAGCTGGGGTGAGGATTCGATCACAGGGTAAAGCCTGGGAAAGGAAGCTAAGCGTGCTCTCCACTGAGCCACAACCTCTACCTCAGTCCATACCAAGTTCATATAATTAATAAAATTATGTTAGGCTTGACATAAAACATAAATTATGTGAGAAAAGATTAGATGTGAATCTTTCTCAACACACTAAAAAAATCTATCATTATTTGTAAAATAATTATTGTGTTTTGTGTACAAAATGACCAAGTTATCTAAGGACTAAATAGTTCACAAATTGTCTTTGGTTATCATTTTTCTCAACAATGTGTACAAGTACAAAATGGTGTTAATTTTAAAACAAGCAATAAACATATGTGTGAGTGTGTGGACAATTATGTCAACATATTAGGGCATTTTAGTCATTTTTATAAAATTAAAAAAAAATCTTGAGTGCCCCAACTTCCCGACCCCTTCAATCTAAAATTTGGCCCTAGTCTCATTTATACCCTATATATGTCTTATTATTTTTACCGAACATTCTGTTTCATTTATCGTGTGTGTATATATGTATTATTATTTTGGCCCTAAAAATTGCCATGATAGATGGACAAAAACCAAAGGCTGTTAGACTAATAAAGGTTTATTAAACATTTAAACTACAAAAAGTTTATTTTGTTGTATTATGTTGAATGGCATCTATGTGTAACTTTCCTAAATCCAAATGAAATTACATACATGGCAAAAAAATTAGTGCAAGTATAAGAAGTGGGGGAGGGAAGGATTTCAAGATCTTCCATCATGTGGTCCCTGTAGGTACTCTAGACTTTTTCATTTCTGGTTAGTGGTTTCTTTATGGGTTGAATTATATATGTGAACGAGACGACCATTCATAGGCCAAACATATTGATCACAATTGAGTATGAAGTCATAGTCTAGTGGTTAGGGCTTCAGAATTCCAGGCATGAGGTCATGGGTTCGATTCTCACCACACGCATTTACGAGGATTCCTTATTATCTCCCCCTTACAGATGCGTGTGTTGGCTAAAATTGGACCGGGTGACTTGCAGTAAGGCCCAGTTTCAAGGCCTAGTACCCACACATTATCCTAAAAAAATATATATATTGATCAAAATTAACTAACAAATCTAAATAATAGCAAGAGACCTTAACATCTTCATGAAAGTATATTCCTATTCTCATTATAATCATTATCTATAACTAATTACTAAACGAGTCGTAAGTGTAGTAAAAACACTATAGCCATTAATTTTATCTCTATTATTGATCTCTATCTCTATTTTATAAAGGGAATGGGAGCGAGCTATATATGGAGCTCCCATGAAATGTTCAAATTACCTCCAATAGAAAACAAAACCGTATTAAAAAAATGATTCCATCCACCACGCATTATTGACAAATGACAACAATTATATTGAATAGTTTATCTCTCACAAATAATACAAATGTTGATTAAAATAGGCATTTTACGACGCTAAATAGCACAACAAAACCTTATATAGACGCTTCCAGAAGTGTTGCATAAGTAGTGTTGCTAGGCCCTATTTCGACACAATTATGTTTGTTGCACATATTTTGAAATGGAGGTAGTAATTATTAGCTAGTAATGACACTTTTAAGTGTCACAAAAAAAATTAGGATACTTTTCTACATCCTAACAAGGGACTAATAAGCATTGCCATATATATAGTCACAAAAGCTTTTGTAAAAAAAAAATAAATTATATATATAGCTTTTGTGACGATACTTTGTTCATTAACCTAAGTACATTGTACATACAACGAATAGTTCAATAACTGTAAGGGTCGTTTCCGTCCGCCTACGTCTCACGAGTTATTTGAATGCTCGTTAACGCCGTATGTGAATACGGACTAGTAGGAGTCGCCACCGTGCGTTTTATACGGTCCACGGACACCGAAGAAATACCAATGCCAGGAGCAATCGTGCATTGGGCCCGCCAGCCTGTGAGCGGTCTCTACTAGGTCTCTTTTTGTGGTCAAATTATTATCAATCCCGAATACATAAATATCTCAATTTTACCCTAAAGAACGCATATTACTAAGTGGGTTTAATCTATTTACAAATTAGGACTAATTATTGTGACCACTTTGAATTAAGTCCGTATTAAAATCCTAAAAAAATAAATCAAGTAAAATATGAATAAAACATATAATAAAAGAAGTAGAAAAATATAAATAAAAATAAATATGTGCTGATTCAAAGTGTGTTCCAGGAAAAAGTGATTCGATGTGCAATTCAATCAATATACATATGAATTAATTATATGCAAATTTCAATACTTAAAGCCATATATAATATCAACGTTAACAACAATAATCGTAATTTCATAATCAGGCCAGATCTAATATGACTCATGAATTAATCAGGATTATAATTATCATAATAACTACTTAAAAATATTCAATTCAATAAATAAATCATTATATTAAAAATAAATTTATTAACGACAAAAACTGAAGTTTTTATATGAAATTAATACATGATACCAGATTTGATTAATATGAGTCATAAAATATCAATATTAGAAAATTATAATCTACGGCCGATTTGATTAAAACAACAATTAAAGTTCTAACATTAATATGACAGACATGAATTTAAGCACTAAAATTCACATAAAACAATTCAGATCATTGAACACATTAACCATTATCAAAGATCATCATTTTGAATAATTTATAAATATACAATAAACTTAAAACGAATGGATTTGAAGTAGAGACTTCAGAAATTGTACCGGGTAATGCCTTGATCGAACAACCAAGGAGAGATCAACGATGATGAATATGAAATGCTTGTTTAAAGTTGACAGAGTTGGTGATTTGTGATATGTTTAGTGATGTTTTGAGAGTGATTTGATGTGGTATAAGTTTATGGGATGAAAGTATGCAATGCAGAAGGAGGCTCGGGGTTGTTGGCGTGTGTTGATGTGTGTTAAAAAGGTTGGAAGGACGTGTATTTATAGGCCAGAAGGAGCAAAGAACGATCCGGGAAGAGCAGTGACCTGCGTCTAGTCGCAGGTCCTGTAACATGACCTGCGTCTAGACGCAGGTCAGTATATTGTGACCTGCGTCTAGGCGCAGGTCAGGCCTTGATCCGGGTCGATTTTTTGCTTGATTTTACGCGTGATCTCCGAGATTTGATCCGATTTTTATTTGATTACGGAAATATTTTGTAATATTTTGATATTGCGGAATATTCCGGGGTGTCCCGGGATGCTCCGGGATGTCCCGGAATGTTCTAGAATGTGCCGGAATGCCCAGAACGTTCCGGAATGTTCTAGATTCCTCCAGAAGCTTCAAAAAATTACAGAAAAATTAAAAATTATGGAAAATTATGAAAAGTATGAAAAACACTAATATGCTTTGCGGAACAATTTTCAACATTCGGAAATGACGAAAATGCCCCTAAGCATGCAAAAATCCTACAAAAATCATAAAAAGCTCTAAAAATATGATAAAAAAAAATATAGAAAAATATGAATAAATTATAAAAATATTTTTCTGATTTTTAAAAATATTTTATGATGCAAAATAAATTTTTTTATTTTTTATATGAAAATAAAACATTGATAAATGCATGCAAAAATATAAAAAAAAATATCTAAAAATGAAGAAAAATTACGAATAAATCCTGTAATCATCGCGAATCCTAACACACGCTTCCAAGGCAATTCAAACATGGTTTAGGCAATTGGTTGAGGTATATTGTGTATTTTCATTGTCAATTTTCCTTAGTTGTATCTTATGGCAATATGGTACGTTCATCATTAGTCTCTACAATGGGGAGACACATTTAAGTGTCTACAATAACACACAAAAAAAATAAAATATATATATACAATAACACACATTTAAGTTGGTCACAAAAATCTTTGAGCAAAAAAAAAAAAAAAAACATTGAAATATTTATTCCGAAAGTTTCAAAAATAATTCAAACACACTATATCTAAATCTACATTGTCAACATTCTTTAATAGTTAAACTGTCTGATTCTATGTCTAAATAAAATTATTCGAACAAAAAAGTTCAATGATCACATGCTTCTCAGATTAATTTGACTTCATGTCCAACCGCGAAATTGCTAAAAAAAATCCATTGACCAACATTAATTAATACAAACGATTCGTAACTATTTTTAAAAAATAATAATACCTTACCATTGATGAATAATGTAAAAAAAAAATAATAAAAGTATTTACATAGTCATAATATGAACTAAAAAAGTAAAATAAATACGTAAATTATATATAAATCAAAAGGTTATAATACTAAACAATACAAGATCTAATTAAGGGGTTTTTGTCCAAAACTACCTTAGTTACACCACTTTTTGTAAAAAAACTACCTTACTTACAAAAGTTTGTCCAAAACTACCTTAATTAGCAAATTTCTGGTTGACCACAACCTTATTCACTATTTCAACGTTGACTTTGCCTTTTCTGGCCAATCTGGTCGTTTTTTACAAATTCCGACCTCAAATTTGCTCTTTTAGGATAAAAATGACCCACCAAAAGCTTGATATGGATAATTTTTTGGCACGCAAACCACTGAATGTATATCCAGACAAATTTTGTAATGCAAATAGAAGCTTATGCGACCATTTTTTGTAAATTCCGACCTCATATTTAACCCTTTAAGGGCAAAAACGACCCCAAATCATTGATTGAGCTAATTATTTTCGAGAATAAAGCAAAGTCAACGCCGGAACAACGAACAAGGTAGTGGTCAACAAGGAATTGGCTAATAAAGGTAGTTTAGGACAAGCTTTTGTAAGTAAGGTAGTTTTTTTGCAAAAAGTGGTATAAATAAGGTAATTTTGGACAAAAAATTCTCTAATTAACTCATGTTTTAAGCATTCACCTTAATAATGTGAGTTCCATATTTGTCTCAAAGAGCTGACAAGCAACTAAGTAAAAATGACTTATGAGTTATGACTGATTGACCGGTTTAATCAGATCAGATCAGCAAGTTTTCTAATTTTATTTTGTTTCTTAAGCAAATTATTGCAACTTGAAAGCAACTAAAACCCTCTTCTAAGCCAAACTCCCCTATGCACCTAGCCACTCTCACTCCCATATCAGATCCTCGACATTCGGACACGGATATGACACTTTGATACTTCATTTAATATTAGACTAAAATTATGAGCAATATTCACAAAATTGTACTGTCAAGATAGACACTTGGATCATATATATCGGACATCGGTATCCAAGTCTAAGTAACATATATAGGTTTGACTAACTCAAAGACAGAAAGAGACGTAAACAATAAAACAATGTAATGAGGTAACGCTTTGAATTTCATATTTGATGTTATGAGTTTGAATCTCACCGCAAACACCTATGAGGATTCCTTATTTTTCCTCTGCGATCGTAGAGAGAGACACATATGACTATTGGAGTATCTAGGAGCCAGGGAAACCACTAAGAAAAGCTCTCATAATTTTGATCAAAATGAAGCACTTATTTGTGGATAGAGGGAGAAAATAATAATGATACAAAATTGGAATTAAGTACTTTAACACATAATATTATAGGAAAAATGATTTTGGCACTCCTTTCTATCGAAAGAGTGCCAAAATTAATTTTGAAAGTGTCAAAATCATCATCCAATTTCACTAAGACGCACTGGTCATACACTGTGTACATAATCTGATCTGCTGCAGGGTGTGTCAGGCACCCCCCCCCCAAAAAAGCCAAATACTCCGTAGAGTTCATCTTGTCAAGTTGTCAACGCCCACCAACCCACTATTCCTTCGGTTTCTACTCAGTTTATAATCGCATTTCCTTTCCATTTAAACCAATTTAATCCATTCTAAACTCATGTAAAATTTCATTTGATTTATATCGATGTGTACTTTTTAAATATATATATAATTTTTATTACTCCCTCCGTAACATATTAATGACAACGATTAACTGCAACGATTTGACATTTTTTCTTTCTATTTTATGTCAAATCGTTACAGTTATTTTGTTACGAAAGGATTAATATTTAAAGTTATCACATCCAATCAAATCCGATCCATTCATTCCAATCCAATCCAACCCAATTTAATCCCAGACCAATAAACACTTCTGAATCCTCAGTAACTAGCCATACATGACAGTAATTAAAAAGAATTTTATGTAAATTTTAAATGATAATCAAAATTCATTCTCATGGTGTTACTAGCTTATCTCCAATTCATTTAATTTTCTTCACAAATATTCATTCTTAATCCAATACCAAAAATTGAAGCTTAAAAATGAAAATATACATGTTTTCCATGATGATCATAAAGTTGTTTCTTAACAAAATCATACTTTAAATCCATTAACATTATCACAGTTTATTATCAGCAACAAAATGGACCATTAAAGTATGTACTCTTAGCCAGGGGCGTATCTAAGATTTGAAAAATGGAGGTACGATGTACTTACATTGAATATTATGATATAATCTTTATAAAACGTAACAATCACTACATTACATATATTATTTAACACTGAAACTTTTACATAAAAAATACCAAAATTTTAGTCTTACATTCGAAAGAAAAAGGAAAAAAAAAAGTAGAAGTAAAAAATTATGTACTCCCTCCGTAACATAAAACTTTCAACATTTGCCAAATTTGGGTGTAACAAAAAACTTTCAACAATTTTTTTTTCCACTTTTGGAAAAAAAAAGTTCTATTTATTTACCACTTTGCCATTATTAAAACACATTTAACTTAACATAAAATTAATCACATTTCTTCATCTACTAACACATTTACTTACTAACTTAATGATTCCCACCAAATTCCCAACCACCCATTCATATTTTCCAATTAATTTGCTCCTTTTATCAATGATCATCCCTTTAACTCCCTCAAACCCTAACTAATCCTCATTCATCTCCCTCCTTCCATCGCCTCCATCTCAAACCCTAACTGCTCTTCGTTTGTCTCTTCAGTTCCTCAATGGCTTGCATCTCCATTCTCATCCTCTCTCTTCTCGTCGTCCCTCTCTCTACTCTTCTCTTCCTCTGTAAATCCTAAATGTTCGTCCTTCTCTCATCTCTTCACTTTCACCATAAACCCTAATTCTATGTCTGTCTCTCATCTCTTCAGTTCATAATTTTATCCATTTTGCTTTTCGTCTTTCTCTGCACAAACCCTCAAATCTCATCATGATCGACATTAAACCTCTTGAAGATGTTGTTCAGGCTGAAAAAAACCCAGAACTTAAGGCAGTTCTTCAAGTTGCCGTAGATTTGCTTGGTTCTGGCTATACGTCTCATTTTACGAGACTATACAAGAAAGGCTCGCATGTCGATTTAATGGGTTCCAAAGGTGTTGTTGCCTTTGAGAAGGTCATAAAGCAGTTTATACAAGCAGAGGAAGAACTGAAGAGAGAGACGCAAAAGCCCAAAGAGTCCCCAGGGGTTATCGTTTGTGGTTTGGCATCTCCTCAGTCCAAGGATGGTAAAGATGCACTGATGAGAAGGACGGCTAGCCGAAGCATGTCTCAAGGCTGGGTAAGGAAAAAATGAGTCCCATTCGCCCAAGATTAGGTAGATCTGCCTTTTTGAGGCGAGAAAGAGGGAAATGAGTAAAGATCTGTGACCCAGATGCTGATGAGGTTTTGAAGGCTGATCACCAGGCAAAGGATGACAAAGTTAAGCCGGAGGTGGAGAAAGTGAAGGTCAAAGAGGAGGTTGTGGATTTGACTGATGAAGAAATGACTGATGGTGAGGTATAGATCATCAACGAAGGACTCTTTCACTATCTTGTTCAAATGTCTGAACAAGAGAAGGACATACTCACCAACCTTTGAGCTCTGGTCTGTTTTGGGTATTTTCTTTTTTGATTTTTGTTTTTTTTTTTAGATTTTTATTTGTTTTGCTTTGTGTGGTTTTTTCTGTTATGAGTTGGGATTTTGTTCTTCTTGTTTTGTCTTATAATTTTTGATTTTTATTTGGTATGATTTGTTAGGTTTTTTCTGTTATGAAAGTGTATTTTTTTGTTTGATTTGTGTTTTAATTTTACACTTTCATTTGTTTTGATTTGTTGGGTTTTTACTGTTATGACTTGGGTATATTTTGTTCTTAATTTGAGATGATTTAGTTGTGCTTGAATTTCTTGTTCTAAATTTGGGTTGATTTTTTTGTCATTTTGGCCTGATTTATTTGTTCTTTCTTGTTCTGAATTTAGTATGATATTGTTGTCAATTTGGTATTGATTTTGTTCTTATTTTGGCCTAATTTATTTGTTATTTCATGTTCGGATGTTGGTATGATATTGTTGTCATTTTGGCATGATTACTTGTGCTTTATTTTTCTTAATTTGGTTTGATTTAGCTGTGTACACTTTGGCATGATTTAGTTGTGAATTGTTGTTGTGAATTTGGTTTGATTTAGTTGTGTACAATTGGGCATGATTTAGTTGTGATTTATTGTTGTCAATTTGGTATGATTTACTTGTGTACATTTGGCATGATTTAGTTGTGATTTATTGTTGTCAATTTGGTTTGATTTTGTTCTTAATTTGACATGATTTAGTTGTGCTTTCTTGTTCTGAATTTGGTATGTACTTGTGTACATTTTGGCATGATTTAGTTGTTATTTATTGTTCTGAATTTGGTATTGATTTTGTTCTTATTTTGGCCTGATTTATTTGTTATTTCATGTTCTGATGTTGGTATGATATTGTTGTCATTTTGGCATGATTTACTTGTGCTTTATTTTTCTTAATTTGGTTTGATTTAGTTGTGTACACTTTGGCATGATTTAGTTGTGAATTGTTGTTGTGAATTTGGTTTGATTTAATTGTGTACAATTTGGCAGGATTTAGTTGTGATTTTTTGTTGTCAATTTGGTTTGATTTACTTGTGTACATTTGGCATGATTTAGTTGTTCTTTATTGTTGTGAATTTGGTTTGATTTTGTTCTTAATTTGACATGATTTAGTTGTTCTTTCTTGCTCTGAATTTTGGTTTGATTTTGTTCTCATTTTGGCATGATTTAATTGGTGATGCTGATTCTGCTATGATGGATATGATCTTGGTTATGCTGGAGTATTATTGGTGGTAGCAGTTGATGATTATAAAAAAGTCTTGCTGAGTCCCTACACATTCTCTCTGTTTACAATGGTCCCTTATGCTTATAAAAAAAGCCCAAAGAGTCCCTATAGTTTAAAGAGTCCCTACACTCCCTTTGTAACCTAAAACTTTCAACATTTTGGGGAAGCCAATGATGATGAATGATGTTGTACAAATGATTTTATAAAATACTGCTAATCTAAAAATACCATCCCAATGATCTGTTTGAGGGATGTTCCTTTTATGTGAGTGTGTTGTATGTCATGTGTGTGTGTGTGTGTGTTTTTAATGAGTCCCAATGTTCTAAATGTGTGTTCTATTAGCCAAATGATGAAGGGAGTCATTTTCACATTTTAAAGTTTTGTTTGTGTTTAGTTGCTCTAGTCCACTATCATACATATGATATGACTATTGTAGTAGCCTCACAAACAACACTTTTATGTGACAAAAAAAACTTCCTGATGGCTATAATAGTGTAAAAATGGAAACAATGAGCAAAATTCAAGTCCTAGCATTAGCAAAATGTTCATTGAATAGGAGACAAAAGTATGATTACATAGTATAGTTATCTGATCTGACTGCCTTAGTATACAAAAACTTTCACTAGGATTCAAGTAACCAAACCCAAAAAGTTGCTACATCTATACAAAAAGTTAATATAATGTGTTCTTCCATTTGGTTACTTGAGGCAGTCCAAATGTCTTCCTAACTTACTGAAACCTAGTTATGTACTCTTCATCTTCATCTTCATCACTATCCATTCTACTGCTAGCATCTAAATATGCATTAAACTGTTCTTCAGCATCAAAATATGCAGATATATATTCCTCTGTGTACATGTCTATTTCTGTGTTGCACTGTTCTTCAGTTGCACTGAGTGAATTCAAGTGGTTCACTGCTTGATCAATGATATCCTGATCCACCTCTATAATTTCAGGCAATGTACCCAACCTTTCCAACCTCTTTTTCCCAATATGTGGCAGTTTGTAATTGTTACCACCTTGAACTTTGAGTGCCTCAACCATAACTAGCTGCAATGTAATCCATGCATAAATTCTTCATATGCTTCATTCACTCTTTCTATAAGCTCATCTACATTCTTGGGAAAAGATTGGTATTGTAGGCTTTGAAGTGCCCTGAACAAACTCAAGTCCAAAATGTTAAAATCAGGTGATTGGGCAGGTTGATTAATTAGATGAATATTGAATCCATCTGCACTTGCTACAACCCTAAAATCTGGATCAGTATCCTTTAGGTGTGGCCTAGCATTATCCTGTTGTATCATTATGTCCTTTGACAAAAATGCAGGCCACTTTTCCTTGATGCATGGTATGACCTTGTTGATAAGCATATCCCTAGTCACAGCTTGGTTTACATTGTTGATGGCTTTTGTTTCTAATGTACCTGCTGGCCTGTTCTTGCTTCTTTTCCTGGCCCTTTCTTGAATAACAAAGGGAAATATCCCAATTTTCCCATCAAAAATGATGTCCCCTTCAACACTGAATTGTGGTTTTGCAGTTACACCCATGAACATGACCTTAATACTGTAATTCTTAGACTTGGAAGTCCTATATGGGGCAATCTCCTTAGGAAGCAAATAAAACCTTCTTGTTGTTGGATTCAGATAGAACCATTTCTCATCTATGTGCACAATGTTCTTCATGTCAACAAACTTGGCCTTCTCATCAACAATAGCTGCTGGTTCAATATGCTGCAACACCCACTTTAGTCTGTCCACTTTGTTTTTGTCACTAACATTAGGATGGTTAGGACTTGTATGTGCTCTAAGTAAACCTTTCTTCAACAATCTAAACACATGCATATGGGAACAACCTAAAACAGCAGCATATGCTCTGTATGTTCCCTTTTTATGCAATGGAGCTGACTGCAACCACTCATCACTGTTTGTATAATAGGGTTTTCTGCCTGAATTTCCTTTTTTTTCTGTTGCTGACATCTAAGGCTTCCCCCCTAAGCTGCTGTTTTGCAACCCTCTTTAATAGCTTGTTTATTGTGCTCTTGTGACAACCAAACTCTCTGGCTAACTTTGTTTGGATGCCCCATGGCAGTCTACCCCCCTCTTTGAGACCCATTAAATGGTACACCACCTTTAATCTTTGGTTTTCTGTCAAATCCTTAACTTCATGACTAAATAAATTTTGTTCCCATGTTTCAGAAGGTAAAACAGTGGATGCTATGAGCCCTTCCTCCATCAGCAACTGATCAACATCATAAAAGCTGTCTAATTCTTCATCTTCCATTTTTGCTTTTTTTGGGAAGATGAAATGAGTGCAGTGTGTGTATTGTAATTATGCTAACAGTAGAATTAATCTGTAATTAATTTCTAACTAAGTGCAGTGTGTGCTGTGCTAAACATTATTTTTTTTTTGCTTACCTCAAAAAACTGCTGCCATGAATGCTGTAGCTGAGATGGAGGAGAGAACTCAGATTTTTTGGTTGTTGAATGGAATGAATGCTGTATTAAATGCCTTCTTGTGTTTTAAATAGGCAATATTTTGAATTTTATGATTGAAAATAATGGTGGGAAAATATTGGAGGGAAATGAAACAATTAATTTGGCTGGGAAAAAAAATCAGCCAAATTTATTTTCCCTCTTCTTTTCCCATAAATAATGGATTCACGTGGGAGCTGTTGGCCCCACTGCAACTGATTTTTTTTTTTTTAAAACTTCTCCCTTCTTTTTTTTCACATGGACCCCACTTTCTCTATCTAATTTATTCTCTCTCTTCTACACAATTACAACACAATTAACACCCTAACAAAAAATGCATGGGAGTCAGCGTAAAGTACAAATGTTGAAAGTTTTAAGTTATGGAGGGAGTACAATTGCATCATTCAAGTCTTCATACTTTGAAAATCAATCAATGATATCTTCGTCGAGAACTTGTAACTTTTAAGAACACATCATTCTCAATAAAAATTAACAAATAATCGTTTATAAGTTGATCACCCATATTATTTTGCAACTTAAAAATGACAGCTAAGGTTAACGTCGTTATCGATAGGCTATCCAATTAACGTACAATATAGGTATAATAAAGCCAAAAACATGATGAAGGTATTTATTTAAATTAGGATGGACCTCTAGGTTGCCTTGCACATTTAATTTAGTGGCATGGTCCTGAGATTAGAAATTATTGAGTATTGTTTATATATGTATGTAATATTTTTTGCATTTCAACCAATAGTTGGTGCGATTCTAAAAAAAATTGTTGAAATAAGTAGGTCAATTTTGGATCAAGGTGAAGGAATTATGTCATCGAATTTAGTGCAATTGCTAAATATAATTTGAATCATATTATATAGATAATAGATTGTTAGTTGATTTAGATTGCCTTTACATTTTGCTAGAGAACACTAAAAGAACTTTGTGATAAAAAGAAATAAACCCGAAGCTTATCTAAATTGATCCTACAATGTCTCATGTAATTAAAGTCTGGAGCAACACAAAAGAAATCCAAATTAAAGCCCATAATAATGAACCTTAGAATTGTGAGAATGACAAAGTTCTGATGTTCGGTACGTATAATCGTAGAACTATATAGTACTATGTTTTTGTGCAACTGTATGGTTTTTAACGTTTTTTGTTGTTGATGGATATAGTTTTTTTTTTTTTTTTTTTTCATAAGTTCATGTATAATATAATGTCCTATTTTAGTTTACATAAATTTCATGCAACTATATGCTTTCACGGTTGTAAAATTTCCTTTTTTTTTTCTTTGTACAATTTTTGTACATGATTTCAAGTGTGATGACTATAATTTCCTATATTATAGTTTACATAAAATATGTGATTACGTGATTTGAAACTATGTGAAGCCTAAATTTTTCATTTGGAAGAATATTTTTCATCCTATCAAAAAAGGACCTTTAATGTTTGATTCACTATATGAATTCTATATAAGATTTTACTTATTTCTTCGTACGATCGATTTTTCTAATTGTTTGTAGATAATTAGGTTATTAATTAATTTCATTCAAGTTATAGTACCAAAAGTTTTTTTCTTTTCTCATGTACTTGAATGGGGTAAATACCAAACTTTTTAATTTTTTTTCAATTACTTGTATAAAAATATTGGTGTTAAAAAAATAAATCATACAGAGTAAAAAGAAAAAGGAAAAGAAAACAATGGAAATTAAATAAACGATGATACTACACACTTGAAATCCATTGAGACTTTTGTAGCAGAAAAAAAGAGTATGAGCCATAAGCAATCAATTAGAGCATTTGCTTTCTTCATGTTCATGATGACTTGCAATATTTTTATTTTTATTATTTATTTATTTATTTATATATTTTTTGTAACCAACTCTTAACTACTATCTATGCATGTGAGTTTGGTCGGTTTACCATCATAATAGATCACTAACTCAAGGTCTCTTAACTGTTTAACCTAAGTAATCACTTTTGTGCTCTGTTTGGTAGATAGTAACCCTAAAAGCATTTAGTAACTCCAAAGTAAACAATTAGTAATCAATAAAGAAAAACATCTAGTCATGACCCCATAGAAAACACGTAATGATAACCCTAAAATTAATAACTCCTACAGAAAATAATTAGTAACCATTAAAACATATACAATTAGGGTGCAATTCTCTTCAATTGATTAAACCTGATTTTATATAAATTTATCAGATTTGATTTAATTTATTAGACCTGATGAAACTTATTAGAACTTATTAGACCTGATTGAAACTTATTGGAACGTAGTATATATTATTGAATAATAAATTAATAATAATAATAATAGTGTTGATGATGATAATAATAACATTAATAATAACAATCCAAAAAATTAATATTCTATACATTTGAACATATGTTTTTTTTTATTGTTGAATTGCGTTCAAAGAAGTGGTAATAATTAATATCTCTTTTTTCAAACCCATTATTAATTGATATTATCAATTCTAATAACAACTTATCTACATATTTAATTTTCCTTATAAAATTAACAAATTGGAACGGATGGAGTAATAATAATATGGAGGATGGGTAAATTTTAATTTGGACCAAAATTAAATCAAACCCAAAATAAATAAATAACTTTTATTTTATAATATAAAAAATTATTTTAATTCAATGTAACTCTGATTGGTTTCTCTAAAAAAATTATAAAACAAGAATGATAGACTAAAATTAGTTTATGTTTTGCAAGAGTGATTTAAGGTAATTATTAATTTAATTAATTTTATTTAATCAATAATTAAAAAAAATAACTTAAACCTGATTGGAACTTATTAGACCTGATTGAAACTTATTAGACCTGATTGGAATTTATTAGAGTTGATTGTAATTTATAAGACATGATTGGAACTTATTAGACCTGATTGAAACTTATTAGAACTTATTGGTCCTGATGGGAACTTATCAGAACTTATTGGACCTTATTATAACTTATTAGACCTTATTGAAACTTATTAGATCTAATATAACTTATCTGAGCTTATTAAACCTGAAACTTATTTTTTTTAAAGTGAAGAGAACGCACCCTTAGTGAACCTCATAGAAACACCTAGTAACCTCATTGAAAACCCTTAACCCTAATGTAAACACTAAACTGTCCGTCAGGCTAAACACTGAGTAACCCATATATATTCAAAACACTAATAAGTAGCACTTATAGAGCTTGCTAGTTACCAAGTCGTACTTAATTGTGTAGACGTTAAAAATTTTCATGCTACAAAACTATATCAATATGGTCTTTATTTATAGAGAATTAGAAAATATAAATTTTACATTTTTATTTTATGTTTTGAAGTAATTTGTTAGAAAATGAATATTGCAGTGTGTTTGTTTTGGAAATGAAGATTTTGCATGGCTCAACATGGTTCTTGAAAAACTGAATATTATGCTTTTAAATATGAAAATTTTGTGTGGTTTTATTAATAGGTTAGTTGTTATTGTCCTCGTCAAAAAAAAAAAAAAAAAGATACCTAAATTGTATTGCAAAGCTTTACAACGGCATATTATAAGCCCAATTTCAAGCTACATGTGATGGATGGTGTAGGGCGAACGTGAGGAATGCTCGCATGGTCATGTGGTGTGATCAATACATGTTGATGGGATAAGATTATAAGAAATAATTGTGAATGTAGGAATTGCCTATGAGTCATTTACGGCCCGTTTGGTAGCCGATTATAAATCATGGTAATGACAATGAATTTATAACTAAATTTGGAAGGGAAATCAAAATTCATTCCCATGGTGGTGCTACCTTAGCTCCAATTTATCTAATTTTCTTCACAAATATACATTCCCATCAAATACCATCCTCCCCAATGGTAATGGATGAGAATGAAAAATGAGAAGAAAATTGAAGCTTGGAAATGACATGACTTACAAGTTAGTGATAGAAATGTTTATATTCTCTTAATTTCCCCTTATCTAAATCATTTTCAATCCATTTACGGAGGTCATACCAAACGCTAGAGGTGGCAAAAGGGTTGTTGGGTCGGTTGCTCGGGTTGGGTCAGATCAATTCAGGTTCAAGAGCTTTTAGTTTCGGGTCGGGTTGGATTCTGATTTTCTCTAGATAGCTTAAAAGGACATAATAATCAAGATTATATAAATTAATGGACGAAAAATTAATAATCAAGATTACATAATAATCAAGATTACATAAATCAATAATTGGACTTGTTTGGTTGAAAGAGTTTTGATGAGAGTTTAGAGTTTTTGAGAGAGTTTAGAGTTTTGACCAAACAAAACTCTAATTTAGGTGTTTGGTAAAATAGAGTTTAAAAGAGAGTTTTGTACCAAAAACTCTGATCAAAACTCTCTTTAGAAAAAGCTGGGTTAGACAGCTTTTTCTTCAGAGTTTTGGAGAGAGAAATATTAATTGACTAATTTGTCCACATATTAAAACCTATTAAAACCTAACAAGTTATTTTTAAATGTCTATAAATGTCATTTTACACAACAAAACTCTAAGCAATCAGCTATGTGTTACCAAACACCTTTAAACAATCAACTATTTAAATCAGCAATCAAATCCTCTAAACAAAAAGTAATCATCTAACCACAAACTCTAAACTCTAATCACCAAACAAGGCCAATATCATGTAAATTTGGGTATGTTTCGGGTCAAAGTCATTTTTGCCAACCCTACCAAACGCCCCCTAAATTTAGATTATGGTGCATTATGAGCACTACAACTCTACAAGCAGTTCTTAGAAATATATTTCTCAAGCTCAACATCTACGATGTTCTATTATTGTCTACACAAATTTACTATTTTGCCTGATAAGTCATCCACAAGACCACAACCCATTTGGACACCCCGTGATGAATCAACTATAGTAAATAATATTCCCCCTCTTTTTTTTATTTACTCGTTTTTCTTTTAGTTTTTTTTTTTTTTATAAAAAAAATTTACTCACTTTCTGTATTATCTAAATGCACTAAAGTTTATTCTTTTACATTTATTAATTTATGATTCCCAAAATTTACTTTTCCTATATTCTCTTACTTTTAACTAACTTTAATAAAATTAGCTTTTTTTTTAACTTTCTTTTTCAATTTTCATACCATCTCCTTTACTTTAGTATACAACTTTTAATCATCATTTACTTTTTTCTCCTACCCCCAATTTAACGGAATACATAGGAATACAGTTTATCAGAATAGATAGGAATAATGAGTTACTGAATCAAAATAGAAAGGAATGGAGCATCTAATAATTTAATTGGTTAAACAAAAAAAATCACACAAAAATACCTTGAAATTACCGGCTCAAAACAATTGTTAACAACTAAACAGTTCCTTGGTTCTTCTAACCTTGTAGTCAAAAGTCAAAAGAATTGTTACTCGAGCATAGCTCCTTAAATAAATTTAAAATAATAATCATAATCCATAATTCTATACAAAGGATCAAATGTAAAAACAACAAATATCAAAGAAAGCAAGAAAAGGGCAAATTATGCTCCTCCATAGTATAGTAGTACATGTTCTACGGCTTCAGAATTGGACAGAAAACAATAGTTTTCGAATCTTGTACAAGAACTCTAAGACATCTCCCGGAATCTTTGCAACGCCTTCTTTTGAATTAAAGTCTTGTAGCTATCTCCAGGGTGCACTTCGAGGCCAGCTTCCAACTTTTTCTGCTGACTTCCCAAACCGGCCCTATTGTCGAATGACTGCGCCTGAACAGGCTCCACCATGCCACTACCATCCTTCCCTAGACCCTGCATTATAGTACAGTATACCGAAACCACGAACAAGAAACAATACCCAGAAAGGTGTGTCAGTAAATAGAGGGATTCAACCACTAAACAAAAGCAGCTGGCCACCGACGCATTGTCCTTGTAGAATGAATGAATGAATGAATGATGAATACTACAGCTACAAGAAACCAGCATAATTTTTGTTACAACACACTGACGATAACACAATTAGGTAGGAGGACAAGGAAAGAGTAATACCAATCCCTCAGTCCAGCCCATGTTGCGAAGCATCCTATTACCAACATTGCTCTCATCAATGGCTTTGTCTGAAGTAATTACATCATAATTCTGTACATTGTTGTCAGCAGTCCCACGGCCACCAACGCCTGGCGGAAATGGCATAGAACCTGAATCTGACGTTCCCTTTCTGGACCCCACATCTTGATCTTGCCAATTCATAATAAGTAAACATACATTTCCACAGAAATTAATACATGAACAAAAGGAATCATTTCATCGACCAACTCAGGCATACAACGTTCAATCAGCCAAGGATAATTGTGTGAACCTCGACATGGTGCTACACTAAATTTGGTGTACTCATCTATTACTACCACTAAATAATCAATACACATCACTAAAACCAATCACTATCATTGATACTTTTTAATTGCAGAAGCCATAATTCTTCTTTATTCTTCTTCATGATATAGGATTAAAGGGAGGCAGCAAAACAGATCATTCATTAAAAAAAAGCAAGCTTACTTGGATCCTCTAACTCCAAGTCATCATCAGCATAAGAAGTAGATGATCCATACATCCTCCGTCTCTCAGCAGCACGATCTCGGTATGTCGTCTGATGCTGCTCTCTTTGAATAGAATTAGATTGCAAAGGTGTCTCAGAAAACCTCCTCCTCCCACTTGCGGAAGCTGTGGGTGGTGTATAGGCACTGAGAGCAGATATATCCGTTCTAAAAGAGGTTGCCCCTCGTGTATCAGAATGCATCTCAGCCATAGCAGCTGAACCAAGTGATGTTGATGGTGGGGCGACTGTTCCTGAATAAACAGCATCAGATTTACTAACCCCTCTTCCAGATCCTCTAATTACTCCCATTAAGGTTCCCCCAGAGCTGTTACTCACAGGACGAGCCTTAACTTCAGGTTCTGAGACCGGGGTCTGAGTAACTGATGTAGTTGATTGGAACCCAGAGCTAGCAATCACATTTTCCTTCAAACTCGCAGCTTTAGGCTTCAAGGTTGGGGTGCTGGAGTTTTGACGGTCATCAACTAAATTAGACTGACCATCATCTAGTGCCACACGGGGTGTTTGACCTTCATGACTCCTCTGTTTCCACATAGTCAAAACATTACTCATTTTCTTTTTGTTGGCTAAAATACTGCTCTTGGAAGCAAGTTTTATTTCCTTAGATTTCTCTTTCTCTTTCTTTTCAGCAGCTAACGCAGCTGAAGCAGCTGCCTGGACAGCATCAGGTAGAGAGGGAGGTTTCTCACTTGATGTTATTGTAGCAGCAGGAGCAGATATCACTACTTTTCTGGTAGTGTTAATTTCCGCTTTAGGAGTTTCTGATTCTTTATCTGTTGTCATGTTTGCATTGTGATCAATGCAAGGGACATACTGCTGAGTTTGATGGTCATAAGAATACCATATCCCATTATTTCCATCATAATATAGACCTGAATATCCATGTCAATCAAGTTCATCAGTATACAACAGACATCGAAGCACTCAATTCAATATTTTCTCTTAATACTTTCGCACTTAGTTTTAAAAGCCACGAGGCGCAACAAGGCACAAATGGTCTCTAGAGCCTAGGTGGAAGTAGAAGATGTTCAACTTTTGTAGGCGAGGCGTATGTATTTATTTATTTATTTCAAACTATTTTTTTTCTTTGATTGTTAAGAATTAAAAAGATCCCTAATAATTTTAGTAATGGTATATGTAAAACTAAGGTAAACTCAAATTAAAAAAATTCAATCATTCTTTAATTTATAACCCAAATCTAAGTTATTTTCTTTAAGGCTGCGTAAAAGCGCGCCTTACCAAAGGTGCTCTAGGTGCACAAAGTGCGCACCTTTCATAGGTGGCTGAGCTGAGCCTAGCTAAAGCCCAACCTGAGCATGGGAGTGAGGCACACCTAGGCGCGCTTTTTAAAACAACCATAATGATACCTTTTTTTTCTCGTCTACCTTTAGTATACAGAATGCAAAAATAGAAATAAAGCAATGACATCAATTAACAACTGCAGGCAGCAATATCTCCCTGTATTCTGTTTTAGTATTATTAGACAAAGATTTAATTATACGGAGTACAAGGTTACCATGACACAATGGAGCAATAGATTTGAAGGATCAACATCATGGCTCCTACCACTACCTTGGGCTTTAGCAACATCCATGCACAGATAGTTGATTGTCATAAATTCACCTTAGAGTTTTGTTTCAAGATAGGTTACTTGAGCTCTATGTTGAAATTAAATTAGTACAAGTGCGCTAGTAAGGCTGAGTGCCTACAGGCTATGAATGGTTCATAAATTTCTTCAGTAACTATGGATCTACATTCAACCTCTGTCATTCTAGGACAACAACTGTTCACACATTGTGCCTGAGCCAACCTGGTCCTCTGGTCATCTATAATCTCAAGGTAATGTCACAACTTGTGATATATTGATAACAATCCTATCTTAAAAGAAAAGTCTAACCTTCAGTAGATCTAAGCTAAGAAAAAATATATTTTACTAATATGTGCAGAAGGGGCAGGGACAGAACTCCAAGGAAAAAAAGCAGTTAAAAGCGTATGTGAAAGCATTTTAAAAAAATGTATTAGAAGTTACAACAGCAAGAAAAAAACACATTTCCACTAGGGAATTCTCTCTCCAGCCTAAAACTCAATATATTCCAAATGAAATATTTTTCCTAAAATATCCCAGAGACGAAAGAATTTAATATATCAACTAATTTCATGCCCTTAGAACGAGTCAATTTTGAGGTTTACCGTCATATTAACAGGTATTTATGCAATACCTTCAAACCCGTTAGTTTCAATCAATAATTGGATTATATTGGAATGTTGTTCAAAAGAAGAAAAATACAATACAACCATTTGTACTGAAAGCATGGCCACAATAAATGCACCTGTATTTGAATCATAGTAAAAACCAGAGGCTGCATCATAATAGTAGCCTGACGCCTCATCCCACACAAAGCCAGGTTGAGGTGCTGAACTTTCTCTTTGTGCAGCAACCCCTGTGTTTTGTTCCTGGCTTCCAATGGGTTGTCTGTCTTCTGGATTATATTCCTTAGGTGCCCAACCAACAGCATCATACTGAATAACAGATTCAAGCCAAAAGGAGTTAAGAGAAGGACAACCAACAACGAAAACAGCATTAAACTTTGTTTCATTAGCTGAACAATCTCAGCTCTTAAAATCATACAAAACCAGCAAAACAGAAGTGCTACTCGGCAGTCACATCAATATTCCCTACATTCTCCCTCGAGACAGATATAGCACCTGAGGTCATCCGTGCATTATGAAATGAAATCAAGGACAAAGTGGATAACCATAATAAAATTATTCGTTCAAAGATATTATTATTTTTTTAAACATGTTCTAAGATACAAGTTCTGAATAATACTGCAGTAAAAATCTCACATTTGATTTTTTTTTACCTGTTGTGCAAATGCTGCTGCCTCAATTGCAGCAGCTGCAAGACTGCTGGATTGTGTATGTGCTGCAGACCCTGAACCAGGACCAAGTATGCTTTTTGCATAGGCCACGCGTAAAATCTGGCCATTTCTCTCAAGGTTGGTTCCATTTGTTGCTCCAAGTGCTTTAGTAGCATCCTCCACCTGTTCAAAAAGGTGAAACAAAATATGAAATGTCAGATAGTGAATGATGGCACATTCTATTCTATAGCTATAATATTGTGTGGGTCTGTCTGTGTTATTTTTTTTTTGGGTGTGTTTGTGTGTGTGTGTGTGTGATGCCCCGTAGGTAGCACGGAGACTGATTTGGGGTCAAAACGGGTACGGCTTGGGGACGGCAAAAAATATGTATATATAAATTAAAATAAATGCTAACATTCAAACAAAATAAGAGTCTAATTGAGAAATAACTACTAAGTAACAAATAACAAAATAAAGAGACCCACCCACTAAAGTGAAGCCATACAGGTAAAGAAAGAATAATACTTCGTAAAACCAAAAAAGAAAACCTAACACTAACTCCTAAAAAATCAGAGGATTTAAAAAATAAGAGAAGAAAAGAAAGAAAGAAATAGAAAAAAAAAAAGAGATGTTCGAAGTTCGAACACCACCATTCGAACAAAGGGTGAAATGAAAAGTGAAGGCAGCGCCGGCGGTCAACAGAAGGCGGCGGCGGAGGTGGCTAGCTCCAGCAACCAATGCATGACCGGTGGTGGTTAGGCAACGGCGCAACGCAGAGACGATGGCAGCACACTCCCTTTAATTTTGAGAGCAAAGATGGTGTTAGTGTTGGTGGTGGTGGAGTGAGAGCAGAGATGTGTGAGGTGTTCTCAAACCCTAATCCCCAATTTAATTTTGAGATTCAGACTTTAGTTTTTCACGTTTTTTCTTTCTTTTTCTAAAACAGGCTGGCCCTTTCTTCATCTTTCCTTTACAGTAACCTTATTTTACAAAAATAAGATCAGCACCTTTGGGGACAGCTACTTCACCCATTCCCCATCCCAGAAAAGTCCCCACCACTAAACCCACATCTGAGAAGCCGTACCCGGTACTTTTTTGGCCGTACCCACACCGTCCCCGTCCCCGTCCACGGTACAGAATCGAACACAAACAGCCGTCCCCGTGCTTCCTAGAAGCCACCTAATGACTGTAAGAATATATATGTACAAACCCTAAACGAGCTTAGAAAAAAGAGGCTTATGTGTGATTGTGCACATTTTGCAATACAGGAAAACAACCTAAGAGTGTGACTAAGCAAAGATCACCATTCACCAATATATGAGATCATTCAGAATATAAGAAGGGACATACAGAATAGAAGTGAACAAAGGCGAATCCTCTTGAAACATGGGTAAATTTATCTCTAACAAGTCGAAGATCCTGCGAAATAAAAAGTTATTCAATGACCTCCAAGCATTTATGACACATCATAATAAAGATTATATCAAAGAGGAAGCAGTAACTCCCATTAAGCCATCCAATCATGTTAAGTACCTTGATTGGAGCATGTTTCGAGAATTCATAGCGAAGCATTTCCTCATCAGCATTCTCATCCAAACCACGTACCACCAAAACATGAGTAGGCCCTGCCAACATAAAAACTTAACAACCAAACCAGCAGTAACTGACAACTAATAAAGTATTGAACTTGTGATCTACAACTGCTTCTAACCTGCCTCTGCACCCTTTCTGCCTATTGGTGCAGGACCTGAAGACGACATATCTGCTGGTGGAGCATCATCAGTCCGACTCTCATTACACTGAATTTAGAGAACATAAATTGAATCACTTAGTTTGCAAGAACGTGAAAAACTGAAAAGCATCTCACCCTCTTATCGAGCTTAGAGGCTTAGCTACACCATTTTCATTGTGGACATTAAGGTAAAACATCAAAATTACATAAACAAAATATGTAGAAGACATAACAATTATAAGAAAACAAAGTCCATAACAATGATAATACAATTAAACTTTGATGCCAAGAGATGCACAGGAAATTTTCAGTACACCTAGAAAACATTATATAATTATATAAATGGGTGACACGTGCTATGGCAGGAGATAGTGGAATGCTAGACAGCATCAAAGCCACAGTTTGTTATTACTTATTAGTTATTAGGGAGAGAATAAGAACAATAACCGGTGTTATATTGCTGTAAGCGTAAAAAGAGATAAAATATTTATGGAATATAAGAGATAAAAAGGCCCTAGGTTTAAAAATCATTAACTCATAGATTACTCAATATTTATGGAAGGTACTCAGATAGTAGAAATAAGCCAAAGCTGAATCTTGTTCATTTCATGGCACTCACCACCACGTATCAGGTACCATGTCACATTTTAGTGGTGACTGGTCAGTGTCACTTGGCTGAGAACTATAAAATAAAATAAAAAATCTTTTAATAGTATAGTTTAGGTAGACTTAATATAAAATTGGGATGTTCAGTGCTTAAGTACTAAAACCAGATCAACTGACAGTTATATTGATATCTCCAATGCATAACAAAACAAGACAGAAAATACATCATAGATATAGGGGGAAAAAATCTATGTGGACAAGGAAAATCTGTGGACGACTACACGGAATAATCGCTTTGGTTCATGTAGTTGACCCCACTTATGGGAATAAGGCTTTGATTGATTGGTTGATTGATATAGAAAAAAAAATCATGAAAGCTATGCCAACAGCATTGGTAAATAATAAATCATTAAGATATTCAATAAAAGATGCAATAGATCTACCAGCAACATGCTCAATAAACAATATAAGATAACAAACCTGAAAGCAAGATACTCGACGAGCAAAATTGACACACCCACAGATAGTGCACATCCAATCAGAGGGTACTATGGTACTTCTATGGCTGGTATGGGAAGATCTCATACCATCTTGTCCATAAGATGCTCCCCCTGAACTCCCAGTCGGCTTGCTACTGCGTCATAACATGATTGCAATAAGTAGGCTTACTAAACATAGACAGCTGAAACATCAATTGTGGAATTATTTCTTCAATAGGTAAAAGATCAACACCATACAGTAAAAATTACATGTCTAAATCACAAGATCCCCAAAAAGCTTGATTTCAGAACCACCAAATAATATACAAGCTCAGCAGCAAACTACTGTAGAACTAGAAAACATTACATGTACCTATACTCAAACAGTAGCTTCCTTCCATCTACCACAAGGCCTTCCAATCCTATCTTATCCATCATTGCCTGTGCAGCATCCTGTAACACCAGGGTCCAATTCTAGTCAATCCAGAAAAAATAAAAAACGTAAGTGAGAAAACATTCAAAAGCTAGTAGTAGAATGGGCTTCAACCACTGATGGGAAATCAATAAAAGCAAATCCACGAGAAATGCTAGAATTCCGCTCCTTGATGACTCGAACATGGCGTAGAGGCCCCCACTCAGCCTAATTACAGTAGAACACTCAGTTACTTGTCCAAGCACAAGTAAAAAGAAGCTACTATTAGAAACTCAAAAGCAAACAACAGACATACAAGAATTTGATAGAGATCTTCTTCAGTAGTTTTTTGTGAGAGACCCTTAACAACTACAGTAGCAGAAGGAATCTAGCACAAACAGAGAATAATCAGTGCTTCCAATAAAAAAAAAAAAAGAAGAAAGAAAACACAAAGCCATTTACAATATATACTTACAGCAGAATAATGATCATGTCTATTTTCTTCACGATCTCTACGTCTCTCGATCCTATCATACCGATCATCATAACTATCTTCATGATGACTACGACCACGGCTACGGCCTCGGGGAGATCTTGACTTGGAGCGATCATCATAACCATGAGATCGTGAGCGAGAGCGTGAATGCCTTCTATAAGGGCTTAAATCCCTTTCATGGCTCAAATCTCTCCTGTCACGTTCTCTGTCACGTGAACCACGCCGCCTCCAACTACCTTCCCTTCTGCTTCTATCGTAATCCGAATCATAACTATTCCTACCATAATCATAATCCCGCTCACGACTATCATCTCTACGGTGCCTATAATCATAGTCATCAAAAGCATAATCATCACGGTCACGTAAACCAAATCTTCCCGCCCTGTAAATTCCATGATCTCAGCAGTGGTCAATATCGAGCAAAACATCACACAGCTTATTAGCAACCTCAGATGTATTAATCTGTTTATACCTGTGACCATCACGGAAATCATCAATCTCATGATATGGTTCAAGGTATGATTTGTCATGTCTTCTGGGTTCCCTTTCAAGAGGATACTCATCTTCATAACCTCTCCGTCTTGCGGGAGGCCATAAACCAACTGGTGGAGGAGCTGCATAACTGTCCCTATCAACATCTCGGTGAAAAGTTCCCCTTGAGTATGCACTATCCCTGGGAAACCTTTCATCTAAAAATCTTCTGTCATCATATCCACTCCCAACCCTACCAAGGAAACATAAAATGGAGCTAAAATAACAGGAGAAAAGAATACAGTAAAACAACTTTTTGGTTGGAAAAATATTTCATGGACCAATGAAACTTGCATAAAAAAAAAACCAGTGCCTCAATATTACAGAAACATATAAGAATTTCAAATAAATTTGCATTATGCATTAAAAAGGGAATAGTTGTGAAGCCCCATGAAAGTGAGCAATACAAAATGCAGTCCTCACCAATACAAAAAATTCATTTGACATATGCTCTAGAAAAAAAAACTTAAAATTGTCTACATACAAACTACCGACAACAAAAGCACCAAATGCTACAATGTTAAACCATCAAACAGGATTAACAGATTAAAAAACAAAAAACAAAGACACGGAATAAAAAGTTTACATGCAGATTGGTGTTGAAAAAAGAAAAAAGAAACAAAGCAGAAATGACAGCTGTGTTACCAACATTTCAAGCATCAAAAGCAAACACTCACCGATAATTTGGCTCATGGACAGCACCATATGCCTCCAATGCCTGTGGAGTTAAGAGAATAAGTTAAGTCAGCAAAAAAACAGCCATGATACATGACAGGGAAATCATTCCAAATCCTCAATGTCCAAGGCTTTCTCTCATTGCTCTTTAAGGATGAGATTGCCAGAAAAATGGACAATCACATGAGCCCTAATTCTTGTATTATCATCCCATATCCCATACAGGTGATTAAAAAGGAAACCACAATTACGCTGTTATTTTCCCATCCATGCTGAACACCATAGCGACCATCCATTTCTTGTGACACTTGCTGAAGTTAACCCTGCAAGGCTCTTGGCATGATCTTTCAGAGGTTTCAGGATGAGGATGTTTGCAAAACTTTCCTGTAATGGATGCACAAACACACTGTTATGCCATGATGAACCAAGCACCAATTGCCATGACACGGCTTTCCCTCCAGCGGAATCCTCATAGCCATATACACCAATCACATTTCTCTAAAACATATCACCAATAAAAGATATCACCCATACCACCAACTGACTAGCCAACAAGCATTCTTCTGACTGGCCAGTTAAGAAAAATAAAGGAAACACATTCCTCCACCATCAGCATCAATCAACTTACCTCCAAGCTTGTTATTAGCTGCATAAACAATTTAAGTAGATATCTCTCACAGAGAACAAAGTTCGTATCATCAGAATCCACATACTCGTTAACATAAAAGCTCTGCCTGATATTAGACGCTTCCATAAATCAGAAACATTGCAAGGCGGATAGCTAAAGTTTGAGAAAATATGTTCTCTAAAATATTCCATTAAGATTATTGAATTCAAATCTGAATCACTAAGAGGAAATTTGTGCATCGCATGCATAAATAATGGATTCGCAAATACTAAATTGTTCAACAAATTAAAACAGCACTTAGAGGTCCTCATTCAATGGTGCAAAGCAAAAACAATTAAATTGGCCAAAAAGGTAATCAACAGTCACTGTAAAATTAACAAATTGATAGGTCAGAGAATACACACCAAATGTATCCAATATCAATATCTCAACAATTGAACAGGGAAGTTCCATTTAGACCCATTATCAGATGGACAACAGAATGACTGACAAGGAAGTACATATATCTGAGTTGTTGGCTTTTAAATGAACAATACAAGGGTAATGCAAACAAAACAAGACAGATATCATCACTGTATATGAATTCCAAGTTCGGGTAAGCACCTAATTCTTGTGCAGTGATAAATTTTCAGACTGCAAGAAATTACAACGTTAAATTCCTTGCACATCAGCAAAACCTATATCACAATTCGTTCCTTATTGTTTCCCAACATCATAAAATTCCAGTAGCATATTGAACGCGGACTCCTTAGTTTTAAAAGGCGCAAGGCGCACCAAGGCGCAACTAGTCGCTGGAGCCTAGGCGCAATGCGAAGCCGCGCGCCTTTTGTAGGCGAGTCGCATGTATTTATCTACTTATTTCAAATTAATTTTTTCTTTGATTATAATTAATATATATATTAAAAAAATAATACTTTAAATATTGATATTTGAAAAGCTAGGGTAGTCTCAATTTGAGAAAAAAAATAAAAAATCAATCATTCCTCAACTTGTAACTTAAATCTAAGCTATTTTTCTTTAAGGTGCAAAGAAGCCCCTTACCAGAAGGCGCTTAAAGGTGCACGAGGCTCGCCTTTCGGAGGTGGCTGAGCCTAGCATAGCTAAAGCGCATTTCCTAAAGCCTGGGAGTGAGGCACGCCTAGGCACGCTTTTTGGGATCTAACATCACATAACATAATCAATTAATCCGATGGCTTATCCACAAACATCAGGATGTGTATTCAAAAATAATAAAAATCAATCCAGTAATAAAAGAAGATTGTTTAGAACATGATAAAACCCATCAACACAAATCCAGTGGGATATCCATCAAAATTAAGCGGTGTGTTTCGAACATAACATATCCACATCACAAATTGTATCCAGAAATCAGGATATAAGCTTTGAATAATACAGTTTGCTTTGAAATTGATCCCAAATGACTATTGGCAAAAGGTACACATAAATTAGACGTAACTTTAGCAATTTGCAAATAAGATTTACCTCTGAAAATTGAAGATTTAATAGAAGAGGAAGAACCGAACTTGCAATTGGTTGTGTCGTGGCTCTATCGCCGATCAGTAAGCAGTGAACCGTGGAAGCAGAAGGATGAAATTTGGAAGTTGTCGTAGGCAGTGAAAAAAAAACCTAATGGGCAACAAAGGGGTAATCTAATCTTAAGAAGAGGAATATATTTTGTTTTTGCTATTTTCTAAGGTATGCCATGAGGCATTGGGTTTTGCAAGTTGTGCTCATGTCTTTCTAAACTTCTAAAGTATACCCCAAGCTATTAATCATTTAATATACAATACCCTTAGTAAAGTGGTATTAACTTCTTTGGTTAATTATGGTTAGCATTAAAGGAAAAAAAATAAAAACCTAAAGAGAAATTAAAAAAAAAAGTCCTCAAAACTCTTCAACTTACTGATCACTTCCTCCACGTTCCATTTTTTTCATATTACTCTGTTCTTTTTCACTCACCTTCTCTCAAAACCATTTTTGGTTCTCTTTCACGTTCTCTTCCATTTTTTTCATTCATTTGAGCAAAGGATTTCTGGGTTTATCATAAACGAAGGGTCGTGGGTATTGGCGGATTTTCGTCCATTTCTGCAGAGGTTTCGAGCATTCTCGAAAATCATAGCTTCTGGGTTTTCGTCCATTTGAGGTGCGTTTTTTTTCTTGATTTAGGGTTGAATTTTCGTCTTTTTTGTTGCTGAATTTCACATAAGATTGATGTTGATGTGTTTGCATTATGTTTTATTGATTTAGGGTTTATTTATTGGTTTAATTTGAACTGTAATTTGTAAATTGAAATTGTTTCTGAAATGATAGGGTTTATTTGTTGTTTTAACGTATAATTGTAAAATTGTATTTCATATATTTTATGGGTTTTTGTTTTCTTGTTTTCTGTCATTTTTGTACTTATGGGTTATTAGCATTTTGTTTTGCACAGATTCGTATTTTTTTTTTTGAAATGGGTTCTAGAGTGTTGAAGTTGCATAGTAGTAATGGTGAGGGTGATTTTGTGGTTGAAATGCTTATTAATGATATTGATGAGTGTTTAATGATTGATGTGTTAAATGACATGTATGATGAGTTTGAGAAGAGAGGGTATGAACTCCCCACTTACCCAGCATTGTCATATTATTCAAATGAGAAAGTGTTGATCTCACTGATGATGGAACTTTGATGAGGATGTTTGATGTTATTGAGAGTAGGGAGATTGATGTTTGGATTGTATCTTTGGAGGAGCCCAATTCTATTTGGAACTTGGCTAAGATGACCAAATCACAAGCTGCCCAAAACAAATTAACAAGTCCTACCAAACCCAACAAAGTGAGACCAGACAAACTCAAACCAAGAAGACCTCTTAAAAGCCCAATTGGTAGCCCAAGAAGAAGCCCAAGGATTGCCCAAGATGTCATTCTTATTCAGTCTGAACCCATAGTTACCCCACCCCCTATTTCATTTGAACCCTTTTCAAGTGGGCCTGTTAATTCACAACCTACAGCCCAACCTAAACCCAAACCCCCTAAGCCAGTGAACCCAGCCCAAACCAAATCAATTGCTCACCCCACCCAAACCAAACCCTCTAAGGCAAAACCACCCACACCACAGCCCTCTGCCACAATTTCTAACCCTGTCCTTAGCCGAAGAAGAAGTCCTAGATTTGAATCTCCTACTTCACCTCCAAAAAATATCAATCTTCCAAATGACCAGCCATCTGACCAAGCTCCTACAAATACAAATCTTGACAAACCTAATCCTTTCCCCCATAGTAAGAAAATGTCCAAATCAACTTTGAAGTTTAAAGGCTTATGGACACCTCCTGCCCAAAATACACCAACATCCCCTGTTGACAATTCCAATGAGCATGTGCAAAGACCTAGGAGAAGAACTAGGGCACTTGGTGAGTCTGACCAGGGTGAGGAACATGCCATTTAGGTGACCCAAATTGAAAGTGACAGTGACAGTGACAGTGAGGGTGACTTTATTCCTGACCCCATGAGTGAGTTGGAGTCTGAATCTGATGATGACATTGAGTATGAGGAAGGTGATATTCAAGAGTTGTTAAACCAAAACTATGTTGATGGTGTTTGGGAAGCATTTAGGACAAATCAACGGGTTATAGATGATAATTCATATTTTAGTAGGCTTTACATGAATGGAGAAGTGTTTGATGAGGCTGAGTTTGGGAAGATAAAGTTGAAAGCATGGAAGTTATTTGTTGACAAAGATCATTTCAAGGATGTCTTGAGGGATTACTGCATTCAAGAAGGATTTGCCTTAATGGTCAACAAGGCTGATAATAGGAAATACACAGCTGAATGTGCTGACCAGAGATGCAATGGAGGATACATGCTGCTCAATTGGTTGATGGACACACATGGGCTATAAAAAAACTGAAAAAGGGGCATCAATGTGATTTGAATCTTGTGAATAATCCTATGTGCAATTGTGACTGGGTTGCAAGCAAGTTACTTGAGGATATAAGAGCTAACCCTGAAATTAAGGGGAGTGCTATGAATGCTCTGTTATGGGAAAGATATGGACTGACCATGTGCACTAGCACTATCTATAGGATGAAGGGGATTGCCAATAAGATCATCCAAGGAGGTCATGATGAATCTTACACTCACCTACCTCAGTATTGTGAGCTTCCAAAAGCTTCTAATCCTGGATCTGCAACATTTTGTGGATGGATTGATATTCCAGGACCTGAGAGGACCTTGCAATTTGCTTCTATTTTTATCAGTTTTGCAGCACAATTTAGAGGAGTCATTGCTGGTTGTAGGGGTTTAGTGGGTGTGGATGGATGTCATCTGAAGGGCAACTATGGTGGAGTGTTGTTGTCAGCAGTTTCCTTAGATGGAAACAATGAGATTTTCCCTGTTGCAGTTGCCGTTGTAGATTCTGAGAACAAAACCAGCTGGACTTGGTTTTCCCACCACTTGAAGGAGCTGCTAACAGCTGATGGCAGACAAGATTGGACTATTATGTCTGATAGACAGAAGGTGATGTCTTGTGCTTCAATTACTTTGTTATATTGTTGCAGGGTGTTGATCCATCATTGGATCAAATATGGCCAAAAGTTCCTAGAAGGTATTTTGCAAGACATATGTGCAAAAATTTCAAGAAGGACTACCCAGGATTACTTATGCACAAGCTATTCTGGGGTGTCAGTGTGTCACAAATGCTTATTCAGCATACTCCTTCAGGAAAGCATTAGAGCAAGTACAATAACATGGAGGGCTTGGAGCTGTCAAATGGTTCAAAGATATTGGACCACTCGAAAGATGGAAAAGATGGAGATTTGATCCCACTCTCTGCAATGATGAAAATACAAACAACTTCGTAGAAAGCTTCAACAGCACAATTGGAGTTGATAGGACTTACCTTGTCATGACACTATTAGAAGGTAATGTTATATGTTATTAGATTCTGATTTTTTTTTAATTTAATTAGTTAAATGCATTGTAAATGACAAATCAATGGTGGTGCAGGAGTTAGAAGGATTGCAATGGTTAGACATGCAACCAGACAATCAATCTCAGAGCAATGGCAAGATGAGGGCATCTGTCCCAACATCAGGCAAAGGTTGAGGGTGCTCACAAAAGATTCAAGGACTTGTCATGCTTACCCATCAGGTAGGGGAAACTTTGAAATCCATGATGGCAGGGCTAGACTTCCTGTTTCAACAACTCCAAAGACTTGTGCATGTGGATTGTGGCAAATTAGTGGAATACCATGTAAACATGGTATCAAAGCAATCCTCCACCTAGGCAGAGACCATGTTGACTATATAAGTGAGTGGTTTTCTCTTGCAAGGTATAGACAAGCCTACTCTAGAAACATTTCACCTATCCCAAATGTAGATCAATGGCCCCACATGCTAGACATCCCTAAACTAACACCACCTACAATGAAAAGAAGCATAGGTAGACCATCAAGGAACAAGAGAAGGGAAGTAGGTGAGTAAAGGAAGGGTAAAAGGAGTGCCACAATTCAATGCAGCAAGTGTAAGGCATTTGGGCACAACGCACTATCTTGCAAGGGGGGCCTTACTGCTAGGGAGTTGGCTGAACAAGAAGGGAAGGGGGTCCCTGATAAGTCTAAGAAGCAAGCAAAGAAGAAGAAGTCCACCTATCCTGATGATGCAATGGACACCAATTTAATTGAGCTTATGATTAATGGAACTTGTGATGAATATGTTGACCCTACTACTACCCAGAAGCCCAAGAAGCAGAAGTCCAACAAGCAGAAGTCCAAGAAGACAGTGGCACAAGCAAGTCAGGCATCTGAGCATGATGTAGAACACCTTGACTCATTTGATGCTGAGAGTCTGATTTCTTCAATGATTGAATCTCAACCAACATTGAGCCAAATCAACATCAATCAAGCATCAACAAGCTCATCCACTTTAGGGCTCACTAAGCCATGAATTTAGGGCATTTTCTTAGCAAGACATCATTTTGTGGAAACTTCATTGTCTAAACTTTGTCTAAACATATGTTTTAGGTTGTATGTTTTTTGGATGTATGTTTTTGGATGGGTTTTATGAAACCTTTTGGATGAGGTGATTTAGATTACACTAGCTAGTACAAATGCTTTTGTATTGGGTCTTATGAAACCCTGTTGCTACTAATTAATGACAATGAATTATGCATTACTTTAGATCATTGTTATCCTTGATTTACTTCAGTTGATATAGTGATAGCCTGTCGTTGTGGCTACCAAAAATTATGCATTACTCCCCAGCGTCGCACCCCTCGAGGGCCAGGTCGCACCCCGTGACAACAGCAGCTCAACTTGGGAGAAGAAGAGATCGCACCCCGCGAGCAAGAACTCGCACCCCACGAAATAGCCACTGCATAAATGAGCACATAAGTCGCACCCCGCGAGTTGCTCCTCGCACCCCGCGACGCTGCTTGTGTGACACTTGAACTGAGAAGGGGTGCTGTGACGACCCGACTCGCTTAAATCGGCGCGGAAGAAACCGACGAGTCGAATAGTCATAACTAACAACTAAAATACTTAAAAATTAAAACAAAACCTCAAAATATTATTATTATAACCCAAAAGTACAAATACCCACAAGTTTGTACATTACTAATCCAAAAGTCAAACTACTATTACTAATAAACGTAACTCCAACCACATGTCAGAGTTTAAAGCAAAAGTATACAAATATCACTACTATAGTCCAAACTAACTGAAATCATAAAACTAACAGAAATACAACTATATAACTACATCGGCACTCGCCCAACCCAAAGCTAAGCAAGAACCTCATCATCAGAATTACCTGAAAAGTAAACAACAGTCCACCGTCAGTGGCGAGTAACATAACTGACTCACCCTAACGGGAATACACATGAACATAGCATAAATCAAATATCCAAATCATAACATCAAAACATGCAAATCATACAAATACATGCTTGACTCAACTAACTAAACCAAACTTATCTTTGGCGCAATCATTCGCAAACTAGACCGGACTACGCTCGTACGAGCGCCTCTTACGCGAACGAACTTTCCAACAATGCCAGGATTGAGAATCTTACTCCCAAATCCTATGAAACTAATCTTACTGGAAATCCATGTCAAAGACGACATAGTGGTAATCACTATCCCAATATCGCGGTTAGGATAAGGGTAACGTCTTAACCCAAAAACATAGAATCTTACTCTAAGTTTTAGGCGTCTAGCTACGAAATCAAGCTAATCTTACATTCTTTAACTTTAATCCGAAGTTTACATTCTTAGTTACTTCTTAAGTTGCATCTTACGCCTTGACTTAAGAAAATAACATGTAACCAACAACTTACAACATCTTATCACTTTCTTTAACCTTTTCTTTAACTTTCTTTAACTTTAAAGACTTAATCAAGAACTCATAAAGAAACTTAAAGAACTCATCAAGAACTCAAAGAATTCATCAAGAACTCATCCAAGATTCAAGATCTTCAATCAAGAACTCAATGAAGATTCAAGAACTTCAACCAAGAACTCATCCAAGAATCAAGAACTCATCCAAACATGCTCAAACTACACGCATAAACTCAACAATCCAACATATGAAATCATCAACTTACCATCATCCAAAATCCACCAAACTTGAGCATGATAAACATAAACTTACTACTAACATAATCAATCATAAAATCATCATATTCAATCATCAAATCATCATTAAACCACTTAAAAATCAGATTACAATCATACTCAAAACATGATCAAAACTTCATTTAAACTAATCTTGTTCATTTAATCTATACTATAAAACATAGTATGCCAATTAAGTTGAGAGAGTATGTTACCTTATTGAAGATTAACACACAAAATCAACACAAGATGCAATCCGGAAACTAGAACCACACGGCCCTATCACACGGTGTACCCACGGCTTCCACACGGCACCACACACGGCTTGCACACACGAGCGCGGCTGCTGTTGCACGGCTGTCCATGTGACGACCCGACTCGCTTAAATCGGCGCGGAAGAAACCGACGAGTCGAATAATCATAACTACAGCTCAAAATACTTAAGAATTAAAACTAATACCTCAAAATATTATTATTAAACTCCAAAAGTACAAATACCCACAAGTTTGTACATTACTAAACCAAAAAGTCAACCTAAAAGTCTAAAATACGAGTAACTCCAACCACACGTCAGAGTCCAAAACCAACGTATAACAGTCCATACAATAGTCCAAAACTATCTAAAAACAAATAACAAAGGAAAATACAACAAAGCATAAAAACGTCGCTCGCCCAACCCAAAGCTAAGCAAGAACTTCGTCATCAGAATTACCTGTAAAACAAGCAACAGTCCACCATCAGTGGCGAGTAACATAACTGACTCACCCTAATGGGAATACACATGAACATAGCACAAATCAAATAATCAACCAATAATCCAAAGCATGCGAGAAACATCCAATTCATGAACTCGACTCAAACATCCTAACCAACTATCTTTGGCGCAATCATTCATATACTAGACCGGACTATGCACGTACGAACGCATCTTACGCGATCGAACTTTCTACTATGCTAGGAAATAATAATAATAAAAAATAATATATAATAATAATAGTAATAATAATATAAATAATAATAATATATAAAAAAATAATATAAATAATAATTATGCACGAGGCGCATGAACTATGCGCCTCTGCCTAGGTTGTGGCGCATGGTTAATGCGCTCTACCTAGGCAAAGACGCATGGTTCATGCGCCCCTACCTAGGTGTTGGCGCATGGTTCATGCGCCTAAATCTAGGTAGGGGCACATGAACCATGCGCCTTTTCCTAGGTAGAGGCGCATTAACCATACGCCCAAATTTTATTTTTTCAGCTTCTGCATTCATAGCATGTTGTTGAGGTGTTGTTCCTTTTCCTCCAGTTTCCTTGACAAGCTTCTGCATAGCCACATTCAGAGGCTCATTGATGAGGTAATATAACCCATTTTGAGCCCTTCCAACTCCTCTTACTTCATTTGTATTTTTGTCATATATGAGGAAGAAACCTTCATTGAACACCACTTTACAGTTGGACTCTTTGTTCAGCTTTTGTATTGAGAGCAGGTTGTGTTTTAACCTTGGTATGTACATGACCTTTTTGAGGATTAGATCATTCTGAAGTTTCACCTTCCCAACTCCTGCTATTCCTGAGCATTCTCCTGTTGGTAATGTGATAGAGCTTTTCTTCAGCATTTTCTCCACATCAAACATGTTTTCTCACAGTTTGTCATGTGATGAGTAGCCCCACTATCCAATATCCAGTCTTGAGTTCTTGCTTCCACCATGTTACAACTAACCATGCCTGCATAGCTGTCATCCAACTCATCATCAGTTTCTCCTTCACTACCTCCCTTTGATAGAGAAGGCAGCATCCTCAACAATTGTTCACGTTTTTACCTGGCCGCCTACGTCACGAGTTGTTTGAATGCTCGTTAACGCCACATGTGAATATGGTCTAGTAGGAGTCGCCACCGTGCGTTTATACGGTCCACGGACACCGAAAAAGTACCAATGCCAGGAGCAATTGGCCTCATATGGTTGTGCACCAGAGCCAATAGTGCATTGTGTCCGCCCGCCTGTAAGCGGTCTCTAATAGGTCTCTTTTGTAAGATCATTATTCAATTTCAGAGCAACAGAGATAGCTCAATTTTAATACTAAATTGCGAATTACTAAGTCGGTTTAAATTAATGCACAAATTATCTTAAAATTGTTTTGTGACCACTTTGAAATTAGTTCATATTACAACACTAGAATGAATCCAAAATCCGAAAGAGTTCAAATTCCAAAATGCAAGTTCAGATCACAAGTTCAGTTTAAAAGTTACAAAGTAAAAAGTACTAAATGGAATGATGCGAAATTAAACATGAATTGATGAGAGAAAACATGAAAAGAAGTACATGGAGATGGCATGAATTGATGACATGGCTTATAAATCACACATAAAAAAAAGTTACATGAATTGGAAAATGGATCGGCGCAAACAAAATAGCAAAAATCACATGTTATCATGATTAACGCAAGTCATAAATTAAAATAAAATTAAGCATATTGACATTGTATAGAAAAGGGTCTCAGGAATGTGTACCGGAGTGTGCGGCGGTCGATTATTATGGCCTCGAGATTAACGCACCAAATGCCAAGTTCTATGATTGCAAATGCTTGGAATGTGTTTTATATGTGTTTAATATTGATTTTGACAAAGTTTTGGAGTGTTTTTAGAGAGAGAGAATGTATAGCAGAGAGAGAAGTGGAAGTTGAGGTCAGAACGTGTGTCCAAAGTTGGGTGAAAAGGTCGTATTTATAGGGTAGAATGGGCAACAATCGACCCGGGATGGCACCAGACTTGCGCCTAGGCGCAGGTCTTGTACTGTAATATGACCTGCATCTAGGCGCAGGTCTGGCCTAGATCCGAGTCGATTTTTTGCTTGATTTTGCGCGTGATCTCCGGGATTATTATACGATTACGATGTGATCACGGGAATCAATGATTGATCACCATAATCTTTGAGATTCCGGAAGGTTCCGGAATAATCTGGGCCATTCTGGACTGTTTTCGAACCGTTTTTTGGGGTTTTTTGGACTGTTTTGAAAAATGCGCTAAAAATGCCATAAAAATGTAGAAAAAATATGGAAAAATTCTAGAAAAATATAAATGAGTGAAAAGTGGAGAAAAAGTTGATGATGCAGGTGCAAAATTACTAAAATGCCCCTAAGAATGGAAAATGTTTCAAAAATTCATAGAAAATATATTTAAAAAATCAGAAAATTATGGAAAAATTATTGAAAATTCTACAAAAATGTATTTAAGCTAGAAAAATTATTTGATGCAATGTAAAATAACTAAAATGCCCTTAGGAGATAAATATGCATAAAAAATAATGAAAATAAATTAATAAAAATCCTAAAAAATGTCCGAAAAATCCTAAAACGAGTCGTGAGCCTCTAAAACGCCTATAAATGGTGTGAGAGTGGTATGAGAGGGGTAAAGAGGTGGCATTTTGGCATACTAGCTCAAGACCAGACCTGTGCAACAGGGTACTTCATCATAAACCGTTGGGAGCTAACTGAGGTGCCAGAATTAGGTGTCTACAGTCAGCAGTCACCACATTGTTGCTGCTCCCACTTGAACCACTTCCTTCAATTTTCATTTTTGCATTTCCTGCCATCCTCCTTTCATTTGATTTTCCTTTATTTCCTTGTTCTTTTCCTGTTGGGAAAGACGCACACACACGATGCACAATAACAAGCAAAAGCAATTAAAACACTCTTTCCCAAAGTGTTGTCAAATAGGCCAATTCAAACCAACCTCAAACAAGCTAATATTGGACAGTAAGAAAACTCAATCAAAAACAGAAAATTAAAGTACACACGAGAATTTACGTGGAAACCCAAAAACGGGAGAAAACCACGGGTATCATAAGCCGATACCAAGCCCTTCCACTAATCACCAATAATAATAAGTGGGTACAAAGCACAATTGTTCTTCCCTAATTAATAATAGGGGCATAAACACTCATCAAGCAACAAGCTTGGCACAATACAATGTCACATACATCACTCATAAGTGGTAAAATACAAATAAATGGAGTTTTAGGGCTGTTAAGGAATACCGACTTAGAGTGCACCAAAAGACAATTCAACCGTTGGATATGAGAGTTGATATGGCAGGATCGTTGTGTCAGTATTTGATGCAAATCGGAGCTCGTTTGGCCTTCAATCGGGTGCAAAATCCGAACTGCAGCAATGGAGAACACCAAAATACTCTTCTCTGCCTTTTTTCTGGTTTTTGCGTGAAGTATATGTATGTATGTATGCTGTAATTTTTCTGGCAGCTTCTATATTACTCCAAGTCAATATTTTGGGCCCAAAACACTCCAAAACTATTTAGTCTTCACATGGGCTTAAGTAAAGGATAACCCACATGGTAAAAATAATCCACAAGAAAATATAACCCATTAAGAAAATAAATGGGCTCTTCCTCCAAGTAGGAGGGAATACCCAACAATTCTCCCCCTCACTCCTACTTGGGGGGTTCGATCAAACCCGCCTTCAAACGACAAGCAATTAGCTTCTCCTTGGGTAAGATCTTTGTCAACATATCCGAACCATTTTTATTTGTGTGAATCTTCACAAGCTCAAATATCTTTTCTTCTACCTTTTCCCGAATCCAGTGATATCTCCTCCTTATATGTTTGGTTCGAGAATGATAGGTGGCATTCTTGGCAAGGTGGATGGCACTTTGAGTATCACAATGAAGTAAATATTTTTCTTGCTCTAAACCCAACTCCTTAAGAAAATCCATCATCCAAATCAACTCCTTACCTGCTTCAACAGCTGCTAAATACTCTGACTCAGTTGTCGAAAGAGCAACACACTTTTGCAATTTAGATTGCCATGATACAGCTCCCCCTGCAAAAGTCATCAAGTACCCAGAAGTAGATTTGCTAGAATCAAAATCACCTGACATATCTGCATCCGTGTAGCCATCTATGTAATGACCCAGATTTTATCGGTATTCTTGCCGGTATTTATATGTATAATTATGTGTTTATTTGCTAGTTCAAAATTTATTTTGAACTATTTATTTTAATTTTATATGAATAATTTCGATTTAATCGAAATGTTTTATTTCTTAGTTTTTATTATTTATTTCAGTTATTATTTTATTAATTGGCCCAATTGAGACTTCAAGATGAAGCTGCCAGTTTTAAAGACGAGGCTTCAAGCTGCCGGTTTGGTCTTCTTTACTGCCGGTCTTGAACCTTGCAAGCTGGCAGTTCTATACTGCCGGTCTTGGAGCTTGCAAGCTGGCAGTTCTTTACTGCCGGTCTTGGACCTTGCATGCTGCCAGTTCCATACCGCCGGTCTTGAACTTCACAAGCTGCCGGTGTTTGCATGATTAGTCATGTAAATTTAGTATTTTAGTCCAATGGATCACAAGGCCCATTTTGCTTCTCTTGGCCGGTTCTACAAAGGCATGGCAAGGCTTGCCACTTGCCTTGTGTTCACACCTTAACTAACTCTATTTATATGAGAGTTAGTAAGGCCCCTTTACTCATTTTGCCATTTCTACCTTGACATCAACTTGCCAAGCACATAAACACTCTCTACTCTTTCCATTTCTCACGCCACTTTTGGTGATTGAACCTCCATTTGTTCATCATCTTTCCTTGCCCAAAACTTAAAGATTCAAACACCATTGATCTTTAAGCATCCTAAACACAATCCTAAACACATTGTTTCAACCAAGATCACTTGTTGGGTTGTTTCCGGGTTTATTAGTGGGTTTGTGTTCGTGTAAGGGTGTTCGTGTGAAGCCGTGGTGGTCGTGCAGGCCGTGTCGAGCCTGGGTGGTGCACTCGTGTGGGTGTGTTCGTGTTCGAGTGGTGGTGCAGCCGTGTGCAGGCCGTGTGTGTGCCGTGCGTGGGTTGAGTTCTTGGACTGCAATTGTGTGTTGAATTTGTGTGTTAATCTTCAACAAGGTAACATACTAACTCAACTTAATTGGTAGTACTATGTTTATAGCTTTGATTAAATGCATGTTTGAGTGAATTGTTGATTTTTATGCATGATTTTGAAGTAAATCTTTAATTCTGATTTTTGAAGTATTTAATGATGTTTTAATGGTGGTTTTCATATTTTTAAGATGTTTTTATGATATTTTGGAAATCATGGTGATTGGGTTTGATTTTGTTGAATTTTGATTTAAAATTGTTAAAAATGTCGTGTGATATGAGGTTTCATGCGTGTGGATTTTGAGATTTGTATGAGTTCTTGATTGAGTTCTTGAATCTTGAATGAAGTTCTTGATTGAGTTCTTTAATCTTGAATGTGTTCTTTGAGTCATAGATGAGTTCTTTGAGGATCTTGATGAAGTTCTTTAGAGTTCTTTTTGAGGTTGTTTGAGTTCTTGAAAGTTAAAGAAAGTGTTAGAAAGGATCTCGAAAGTTAAAGATTTGAGTTGTGATGATTAAAGAATTGAGTAAAGATTGTTGATATGATGTTTGGTTAGTCTCAAGATCATGGCTATAGGCAGTTCTTGGGTTAACTTCGATGTTTTGGTTATTAATTTCAAGAGTATGGCGTATTCTTGTTTTTAATTAACTTCGATGAAATGATGATGATATGATGAGACCTTTAGCTTGATTTCTTTTCTAGACGCCCTTGACTTTGTGTATGGCTTATGCTTAGTTTTTGGGTTAAGACGTTGCCACTATTTCCGTCCGCGGTATCGGAATAGTTTTGGAGTCTCACTATGTTATTCCTAGTACGCTCAAAATGATTGGGGATTAGGGACACGATTTCCCAGATTGATTGGGTTCGTGGGATTTGGGTGTATGGCTTATGCCCGGTCCTGACATAGTAGAAGTTCGGTTGCGTAAGATGCTTCCGTACGAGCCTAGTCCGGTCTAGAACTAGAATGATTGCACCTGAGTTAGATTTGAGTATAGAGATGTCGTATATTGATGATGTCGAGTGGTGAGATTGATTTTTGGATTACGAGCTTGAGGTTGTCTCGTGTCTTCGAGGATTGTATGTGTGATGTTATTTGATTATTGCTATGTACTTGTGTATTCCCGTTAGGGTGAGTCAGTTATGTTGCTCGCCACTGATGGTGGATATGTTGTGTTTTTCAGGTACATCTGACGATGATACTCTTGCTTAGCCTTGGGGTTGGGCGAGCGGCGCTTTGTGTGTTTTCTATGGTTTATTTCAGTTGTTTCTTAGCATTAGACTTGTTAGACGTTGTTTCAGGATTTATGATATACATTTGTTGTATAAGACTCTAGCATGTAGTTAGAGTTGCACCTTGCTTTTGTTTTAGTACATTTGACTTTTGGATTTAGTTTTGTACAAAATTGTGGGTTATTGTACATCTTTGGTTTAATACTAATATTTTGAGGTATTAGTTTATTTTCTAAGTGTTGAGTTTTAGTTTTATAACTACTTGACTCGTCGGTTTCTTCCGCGCCGATTTAAGCGAGTCGGGTCGTTACAGTTGGTATCAGAGCCGAATAGGTTTAAATGAAGTTTTCTAGGATTTGAGTTAAACCCGGGAGATGAGAGCTTTATTTTTCCCGAGTGATTGAACCAAATTCCAGGATTTATGTGAAGGGAGAAGAGTTGGGTAGAAAGACCGGGATAGGATTCTTTCTATTTTTCTCCTTTTCTTCTTAATTCTAGTATGTTTTGGTGGGGTATTTTACTGACTTGCTATCTCTGTTATGTTTGTTGTTGTGATGCGTTTCAGCATGTCTACACCTCGCCGGTCGAGTACTGGACGACAGAGGTTGCGGGCACTCGAGGAGGCGATCCTTACTTTGGCGCACCATAGTCGTCAACCGCCGAATATGCAGTCGACATTCGATCGTATCGCTCGTCATCGACCTCCGACTTACGACGGGGTTGCCGACCCCACTACCTTGGAGAGCTGGATCCGCGAGATGGGGAAACTCTTCGACGCGACGTTTTGCCCCGATCACGAGAGGGTGCTGATCGCCGCATACTATTTACGTGGGGAGGCTGATAACTGGTGGACGTTAGCGAAGGATGCGTACCAGCCGTTGCATGCGATGTCTTGGACCGATTTTATCAATAAGGTCCAAGAGCGTTTCTACCCCGACGAGTTGCGGTGGCAGAAACAGGAGGAGTTCCTTACTCTCTCACAGGGTAAGATGTCTGTCCAGGCGTACACAGATCGATTTACCGAGCTGTCGAGGTTCGCTACGTCGGTAATTCCGTCAGAGAAGGATCGGGTCAAGCGCTACATCAAAAAGCTAGATCCGAGGATCCGAGTTCATGTGATCAGCAGTGGAGCGGCTACGTTCCAGCAAGCTTACGAGGTAGCACTCGAGATACAGTCATCGATTTCTGAGGAAGATTCGAGTAAGAAGAGAGCTCCGGTTCCGGCGACTACAGCTTCGTTTAAGAAGCCCCGTTTCAGCGCACCTAGCAGTACCCCTCCGACCACGTGTTCGCATAAGGGTAATGGTGGTTCGAGTTGTCGAGGCTGTGGCAGAGACTTCCATCCAGGGAAGAAGTGCGACGGTTCTCCGATCACTTGCTTCACTTGTGGTAAGGTAGGCCACAAGTCGACAGTTTGTCCTGAGAAGAGGCCAGATTCAGAGGTTAAGCAGCTTCCAGCACCGACAAAGACTCCGGTGAAGAACCGAGTCTACTGTATGACCGAGGCGGAGGCCGAGGTTCAGCCCGATGTTGTATCAGGTAGATTTCTTGTCTCTGGTGTGTTAGCATTAGTCTTATTTGATTCTGGTGCTACCATTTCTTTTGTGGCTAGTAGTTTCGTCTCGAGGTCTAATCTTCGAGGCGGCCTTCCTGTTAGTTCTATTATTACTCTCCCTTCAGGAGAGGATTTTACTTGTCAGCGAGAGTTCCGAGGAGTGTCCATCGTGATAGCAGGGGAGCAAGCGACGGCCGACCTGAAAGAGTTCCCGCTGATGGAGTTCGACGTTATACTTGGTATGGACTGGCTATCGAGGTATCGAGCAATCATTCGTTGCCGAGATCAGTCAGTGACATTCCGAGGATCTCAGGGCAACCGAGTTACCTACTCTGGGTTCGTCCTTAAGAAAGGAGTAAAGGTAATCTCTGCCTTGAAAATGAGGAAGCATCGCCAGAAGGGCGATATGGTGTATTTATGTCAGGTACGAGACTTGACTAATGAGTCTCTGTTGGACGACATACCTGTAGCGAGGGATTTCAGAGACGTATTTCCTGACGAGCTACCAGGCGTTCCACCGGAGCGCGACGTCGAGTTTCATATCGACTTGGTACCCGGGACAGCGCCGATCTCGAAGGCACCGTACCGGATGGCACCGTCTGAGTTATTGGAGTTAAAGACACAACTCCAGGATTTGATCGATAAGGGCTTCATTAGGCCGAGTGTTTCTCCATGGGGAGCTCCCGTGCTCTTCGTGAAGAAGAAAGATGGTAGTATGCGCCTGTGCATAGACTACCGAGAGTTGAATCGGGTAACTATCAAGAATAAGTACCCATTGCCTAGGATTGAGGACCTGTTCGATCAATTGCGAGGAGCAGGAGTGTTTTCAAAGATAGATCTTCGGTCTGGGTATCATCAGATTCCAGTCAAGAAAGAAGACATCCCGAAAACTGCTTTTCGTACTAGATACGGCCATTACGAGTTCGAGGTGATGCCCTTTGGCCTCACTAATGCGCCAGCCGTGTTCATGGACCAGATGAACCGGACGTTTCACCACTTACTCGACAAGTGCGTCGTAGTATTTATAGATGATATCTTGATCTATTCTAGAGATGAGTCCGAGCATACGGAACATCTCCGGATGGTACTCGAGATATTGAGGAGTCATAAGTGGTTCGCGAAACTCTCCAAGTGTGAGTTCTGGCTTCGCGAAGTAGCCTTCCTAGGTCATGTGATTAGCAAAGAAGGCATTAAAGTAGACCCAGCTAAGATTAAGGCTGTGGTAGATTGGAGTAGCCCGACAAATGTGGCAGAGGTTCGTAGTTTTCTGGGTTTGGCTGGATACTATCGACGATTCGTCCAGGACTTCTCCAAAATAGCTAGACCGATGTCTAGTCTCCTGCAAAAGGAGGTTCGATTCGTTTGGACAGAAGCTTGCGAGCAAGCATTTCAGGAGTTGAAACAGAGATTAGTCTCTGCTCCGATTCTTACTCTTCCAAACGATGAAGAGGGCTTCGAAGTCTATAGTGATGCTTCGAAGAGTGGCCTAGGTTGTGTGCTCATGCAGGGTGGGAAGGTCATCGCTTACGCATCGAGACAGCTGAAGGTGCACGAGCGTAACTATCCTACGCATGACTTGGAGTTAGCAGCTGTAGTGTTCGCGTTGAAAATATGGAGGCACTATCTCTATGGTGGTTCGTGTAGAGTATTCACGGATCATAAGAGTCTCAAGTACATCTTCACTCAGAAAGACCTCAATATGAGGCAGAGGCGGTGGCTTGAGTTGATTAAGGACTACGACCTGACGCTCAACTATTGCGAGGGCAAAGCGAATTTGGTTGCAGATGCGCTAAGCCGCAAACATCGCTTGAGCTTCAGTAGAAGCCGTGGTTCCGTCAGACTTCGTCTGACATCGATGAGTGCTGAACCTGATTTAATTCAGGAAGTGCGTGAGGGTCAGCAGAACGACCCACAGCTTGCTAGGATTCGAGAGGCTATACGGCAAGGTAAAGCCGTTGGTTTCACGATCTCTTCTGATGGTATTATGCGCTTTCGAGGGAGATGGTGTGTACCGGACTGTTCTGATTTTAGGAACAGGATCATGTCCGAGGCACATAACTCGCCTTATTCTGTTCATCCCGGTGGTAATAAGCTTTACCAGGATCTTAAAGGCCAGTTCTGGTGGCCTAAGATGAAAAGGGATGTCGCAGAATTTGTTGCTCGGTGTCTGACCTGTCAGAAGGTCAAGATTGAGCATCAGAGACCAGGAGGTCTGTTGCAGCCACTACCTATTCCGACCTGGAAGTTTGAGTCTGTTTCTATGGACTTTGTAGTGGGCTTACCCACTTGCAATGGCTTGAATGCTATTTGGGTCATTGTGGATAGGTTGACTAAGGTCGCTAGATTCATTCCGATGAAAATGACCTGGTCGATGGAGCGTCTAGCTGAGGCATATACTCAGGACATAATCCGACTTCACGGAGTTCCGAGGGAGATTGTTTCTGATCGAGATCCGAGGTTTCTATCTCGTTTCTGGAAATCAGTTCAGGAAGCCTTTGGGACGAAATTGAAATTGAGCACCGCTTTTCATGCGGCGACTGATGGTCAGACTGAGAGGACCATCCAGACTTTGGAGGATATGCTTCGAGCATGCACTCTGGAGTATCACCAGTCTTGGGTACGTATGCTATGCTTGATAGAGTTCTCCTATAATAACAGTTATCACTCTAGCATTGAAATGGCTCCGTACGAGGCCCTGTATGGCAGGAAATGTAGGAGTCCGATTTGCTGGAATGATATTAGTGATTCTGTGGCTTTAGGACCTGAGATGGTACGCGATACTATCGAGAGGGTTCGAGTCATTCGGTCTAAGATGCAGGCCGCTCAGAGTCGTCAGAAATCTTACGCCGATAATCGACGTAGGCCACTGGCTTTTGAAGTAGGTGACAAAGTCTTGCTTAAGGTTTCACCTTTCAAGGGAGTTGTACGCTTTGGTCAAAAGGGTAAACTTCGACCGAAGTATGTGGGACCTTACGAGATATTAGAACGAGTTGGGGAAGTGGCTTATCGATTGGCATTACCACCTGGCTTGGCTAATGTTCATGACGTATTTCACGTTTCCCAGCTAAGGAAATATGTCCATGATCCTACTCATGTAATCTCAGTGGATCCGGTCGTAATCGAGCCGAATCTGACTTATGAGGAGCGACCCGTCCAGATCTTGGATCGGGAGGAGAGAACCCTGCGGCGTAAGCAGGTACCGCTTGTTAAGGTGTTGTGGAGAAATCAGCACCATGAAGAAGCGACTTGGGAGACGGAAGCGTCTATGCGGCAGAAGTACCCCGAGCTTTTCGATGGGGAGCAGTCTCCCGCACCTTGAAATTTCGGGACGAAATTTCTTTAAGGAGGGGAGGTTGTAATGACCCAGATTTTATCGGTATTCTTGCCGGTATTTATATGTATAATTATGTGTTTATTTGCTAGTTCAAAATTTATTTTGAACTATTTATTTTAATTTTATATGAATAATTTCGATTTAATCGAAATGTTTTATTTCTTAGTTTTTATTATTTATTTCAGTTATTATTTTATTAATTGGCCCAATTGAGACTTCAAGATGAAGCTGCCAGTTTTAAAGACGAGGCTTCAAGCTGCCGGTTTGGTCTTCTTTACTGCCGGTCTTGAACCTTGCAAGCTGGCAGTTCTATACTGCCGGTCTTGGAGCTTGCAAGCTGGCAGTTCTTTACTGCCGGTCTTGGACCTTGCATGCTGCCAGTTCCATACCGCCGGTCTTGAACTTCACAAGCTGCCGGTGTTTGCATGATTAGTCATGTAAATTTAGTATTTTAGTCCAATGGATCACAAGGCCCATTTTGCTTCTCTTGGCCGGTTCTACAAAGGCATGGCAAGGCTTGCCACTTGCCTTGTGTTCACACCTTAACTAACTCTATTTATATGAGAGTTAGTAAGGCCCCTTTACTCATTTTGCCATTTCTACCTTGACATCAACTTGCCAAGCACATAAACACTCTCTACTCTTTCCATTTCTCACGCCACTTTTGGTGATTGAACCTCCATTTGTTCATCATCTTTCCTTGCCCAAAACTTAAAGATTCAAACACCATTGATCTTTAAGCATCCTAAACACAATCCTAAACACATTGTTTCAACCAAGATCACTTGTTGGGTTGTTTCCGGGTTTATTAGTGGGTTTGTGTTCGTGTAAGGGTGTTCGTGTGAAGCCGTGGTGGTCGTGCAGGCCGTGTCGAGCCTGGGTGGTGCACTCGTGTGGGTGTGTTCGTGTTCGAGTGGTGGTGCAGCCGTGTGCAGGCCGTGTGTGTGCCGTGCGTGGGTTGAGTTCTTGGACTGCAATTGTGTGTTGAATTTGTGTGTTAATCTTCAACAAGGTAACATACTAACTCAACTTAATTGGTAGTACTATGTTTATAGCTTTGATTAAATGCATGTTTGAGTGAATTGTTGATTTTTATGCATGATTTTGAAGTAAATCTTTAATTCTGATTTTTGAAGTATTTAATGATGTTTTAATGGTGGTTTTCATATTTTTAAGATGTTTTTATGATATTTTGGAAATCATGGTGATTGGGTTTGATTTTGTTGAATTTTGATTTAAAATTGTTAAAAATGTCGTGTGATATGAGGTTTCATGCGTGTGGATTTTGAGATTTGTATGAGTTCTTGATTGAGTTCTTGAATCTTGAATGAAGTTCTTGATTGAGTTCTTTAATCTTGAATGTGTTCTTTGAGTCATAGATGAGTTCTTTGAGGATCTTGATGAAGTTCTTTAGAGTTCTTTTTGAGGTTGTTTGAGTTCTTGAAAGTTAAAGAAAGTGTTAGAAAGGATCTCGAAAGTTAAAGATTTGAGTTGTGATGATTAAAGAATTGAGTAAAGATTGTTGATATGATGTTTGGTTAGTCTCAAGATCATGGCTATAGGCAGTTCTTGGGTTAACTTCGATGTTTTGGTTATTAATTTCAAGAGTATGGCGTATTCTTGTTTTTAATTAACTTCGATGAAATGATGATGATATGATGAGACCTTTAGCTTGATTTCTTTTCTAGACGCCCTTGACTTTGTGTATGGCTTATGCTTAGTTTTTGGGTTAAGACGTTGCCACTATTTCCGTCCGCGGTATCGGAATAGTTTTGGAGTCTCACTATGTTATTCCTAGTACGCTCAAAATGATTGGGGATTAGGGACACGATTTCCCAGATTGATTGGGTTCGTGGGATTTGGGTGTATGGCTTATGCCCGGTCCTGACATAGTAGAAGTTCGGTTGCGTAAGATGCTTCCGTACGAGCCTAGTCCGGTCTAGAACTAGAATGATTGCACCTGAGTTAGATTTGAGTATAGAGATGTCGTATATTGATGATGTCGAGTGGTGAGATTGATTTTTGGATTACGAGCTTGAGGTTGTCTCGTGTCTTCGAGGATTGTATGTGTGATGTTATTTGATTATTGCTATGTACTTGTGTATTCCCGTTAGGGTGAGTCAGTTATGTTGCTCGCCACTGATGGTGGATATGTTGTGTTTTTCAGGTACATCTGACGATGATACTCTTGCTTAGCCTTGGGGTTGGGCGAGCGGCGCTTTGTGTGTTTTCTATGGTTTATTTCAGTTGTTTCTTAGCATTAGACTTGTTAGACGTTGTTTCAGGATTTATGATATACATTTGTTGTATAAGACTCTAGCATGTAGTTAGAGTTGCACCTTGCTTTTGTTTTAGTACATTTGACTTTTGGATTTAGTTTTGTACAAAATTGTGGGTTATTGTACATCTTTGGTTTAATACTAATATTTTGAGGTATTAGTTTATTTTCTAAGTGTTGAGTTTTAGTTTTATAACTACTTGACTCGTCGGTTTCTTCCGCGCCGATTTAAGCGAGTCGGGTCGTTACAATCTAGCACAGGTTGATCAGGACCAAAACACAAACTCACTTTAGAAGTACCGCTGAGATACCTAAGTATCCATTTCACAGCTGCCCAATGCTCCTTTCCAGGATTAGCCATGAACCTGCTAACTACCCCAACAGCATGAGCAATATCTGGTCTAGTACATACCATGGTATACATCAAACTTCCCACGGCGGATGCATAAGGCACATTCTTCATTTCTTTCTTTTCATCATCACTTGCAGGACATTGACTCGAGCTCAACTTCATATGATTTGCAAGTGGAGAAGACACGGGTTTAGCCTTGTTCATGTTGAACTTTTGCAGCACCTTTTCAATGTAGCTTTCTTGTGATAGCCACAACTTCTTCTTCTTTCTATCACGGGAGATGTGCATACCCAAAATTTGCATTGCAGGGCCAAGATCTTTCATTGCAAAAGATTTGTTCAAACTTGCTTTGAGGTTAGCAATTTTCTTGGTATCACTACCAACAATCAACATATCATCCACATATAACAAAAGAATAAGGAAATCACCTTCGGCATAATTCTTCACAAATACACAATGATCGGCTTGTGTCTTGAGGAAACCATGACCAACCATAAAAGATTCAAATTTCTTATACCATTGCCGAGGTGCTTGTTTCAAGCCATACAAGCTCTTATTCAAGCGACATACAAGAGCCTCTTTTCCCTTGACCTCAAAGCCTTCAGGTTGCTGCATATAAATTTCCTCCTCTAAGTCACCATGGAGGAATGCAGTTTTCACATCAAGTTGTTCAACTTCCAAATCCAAACTTGCAGCTAGGCCGAGAACAACTCGGATTGAAGACATTTTCACAACTGGAGAAAAAATCTCATCAAAATCTACACCCTTTTTCTGATGACAACCTTTGACAACTATTCTTGCCTTGTATCTGGGTGGTTTTCCATCTTCTCCGGGTTTCAGTTTGTACACCCATTTGTTCTTGAGTGCCTTCTTTCTCTTAGGCAACTTCACCAAATCATAAGTGTGATTCTCATGCAAGGACTTCATCTCTTCTTGCATGGCATTGTACCATTCCTTGTTATTCCCATGAGACATAGCTTCTTCAAAGCATTCTGGCTCTCCCTCATTAGACAGTAACACAAATTCATTTGATGAAAATCTAGTGTTAGGTTGTCTTGCTCTGGCGGATCTTCTTACTTGAGGTTGTGGTGGTGGCTCTACATCTTGTTGCTCATTTTCTGGTTGCTCGTCATCACCATTACCACCCTCATTATCACCATGTTGGTCCCCTTCTTCCTGAGGTTCTCCCCCTTCAACTCTAGGAGGAACATGTGGAAGGACTGGATCAATGTTGACTGGAGCTAGAGATGATGTTGCTTGCTTTGGCTTCTCAATATCTTCAATGGTTTGATCTTCAAAGAACACAACATCTCTGCTTCTGAGGACCTTCTTGTCAACTGGATCCCACAACTTGTACCCAAGACTATCTTCTGAGTACCCCAAGAAAATGCACTGCTTAGTCTTCTTATCGAGCTTGGATCTCTCATCTCTGGGGATATGAACAAAAGCTTTACATCCAAAGACTCTCAGGTGCTTGTAGGAGACATCTTTCCCTGTCCATACTCTCTGAGGAACATCACCATTAAGAGGAATTGAAGGAGAAAGGTTGATAACATACACCGCTGTGATCAATGCCTCCGCCCAAAAGGACTTTGGCAACTTGGCATGAGAGAGCATACATTGAATTCTTTCTTCAATTGTTCTGTTCATTCTCTCTGCAACTCCATTCAATTGAGGTGTCTTTGGAACTGTCTTCTCAAGCTTGATGCCTTCATTCTTGCAGTAGTTTTCAAATGGACCTCTATACTCTCCACCATTATCAGCCCTTACACACTTGAGCTTTCGGCCTGTTTCTCTTTCAACTCTGGCTTGAAATTCCTTGAATGTAGAAAGTACCTGATCCTTTGTTTTCAACACAAATACCCACACTTTTCGAGAATAATCATCAATAAAGGAAACAAAATATATAGCACCACTATGGGATTTAGCATCCATAGAACAAACATCAGTGTGGACAAGATCTAAAGGATACTTTCTTCTAGATGGGGGGCGAGAATGAAATGCAATCCTATGTTGTTTTCCAGCGACATCGGGGAGATATTGCTTCTTAGAAAGAACTTGCATACCTTTCTCACTCATATGACATAGTCTCTTATGCCACAAATCACTGAAAGAATCATCGGCTACATTTGCAACACCTTTGCAAACTCTTGCTTGCATCACATAAAGAGAACCGTTCTTCTTAGCTCGGGCTACAACCAAATTTCCCTTGCAGAGCTTCAATCTTCCATCACCAAAGTGACTAGAGTATCCCTCATCATCAAGCAAACCAATAGAGATCAAACTCAATCTGATATCTGGAACATGTCTAACATCTCGCAAAACTACCTTGCAACCAGTGGAGGTCTCTATGCACACTGTACCCATGCCAGAAATCTTTGATGATCCATCATTTCCCATTCTAACACTGCCAAAATCACCACTCGTGTAAGATGAGAAGTACTCCCGGTGGGATGTAAGATGATATGAGGCACCCGAATCAACTACCCAAGTGCAATCATCACAAACAAGGTTCAAGTAACCTTGATCACCAATGAAGAACAAATCATCACTAGTTGCTAAGGCCGTAGTGCTTCTTTCTTCTGTTGATTGCTCGGAGGATTCACCTTTTTCCTTCTTTTGCTTGTATTTATTATCCCTTTTCATCTTTCTGCAATATCTTTGAATATGGCCCGGCTTGTTGCAATAGTTACAAACAAATCTTGGTCTAGACTTAGATCTTGCCTTGGACTTTTCTCTTGACTTGTCTCGATTATAATTATGAGATGAGCGTTCTTTGCTTCTTCCCCTATTATCACTTTGAGCAACATTAGCTTCAGACTTGTTAGAAGCTCCCATTTCTTGTCTTCTAGCCTCTTCATTCAACAAGCTAGATTTAACAGTTTCCATTGTCAACTTGCCTTCTGGAGCAGAATTACTGAGTGACACAACAAGAGTGTCCCAACTCTCCGGTAATGAGCATAGTAGTAGCAAGGCCTGCAGCTCATCGTCTAATGACATCTTCATTGCAGACAATTGATTCACCAAACCTTGAAAATCATTCAAGTGTACTACTATGCTATCACCATCTTTATACTCCAACTTCACAAGTTTTCTCATCAATGACGCTTTACTCATGGCATTCTTCCTTTCATACATATCCGCAAGCTTCTTCCACAATTTAAATGCATTCGTGTCATTGGCAACATGTTGGAGAACACTATTATCAACAAATTGTCTAATTGTTCCAACAGCTTTTCGATTCAAAATTTTCCATTCACTTTCATCTTTTCCAGAAGGTTTTGTTTCATTTAAGATTGGTTCATACAAATCCTTAACATAAAGTATGTCTTCCATTTTAGTTTTCCACACAGCATAATTACTGGAATTCAAGTAAACCATCCTGTGCACTCCTTTTTCATCCATTTTGACAACAACAAAGAACCAACAATAAAATTCACAAGCCACTTCAACCTGGCTCTGATACCACAATGTTGGGAAAGACGCACACACACGATGCACAATAACAAGCAAAAGCAATTAAAACACTCTTTCCCAAAGTGTTGTCAAATAGGCCAATTCAAACCAACCTCAAACAAGCTAATATTGGACAGTAAGAAAACTCAATCAAAAACAGAAAATTAAAGTACACACGAGAATTTACGTGGAAACCCAAAAACGGGAGAAAACCACGGGTATCATAAGCCGATACCAAGCCCTTCCACTAATCACCAATAATAATAAGTGGGTACAAAGCACAATTGTTCTTCCCTAATTAATAATAGGGGCATAAACACTCATCAAGCAACAAGCTTGGCACAATACAATGTCACATACATCACTCATAAGTGGTAAAATACAAATAAATGGAGTTTTAGGGCTGTTAAGGAATACCGACTTAGAGTGCACCAAAAGACAATTCAACCGTTGGATATGAGATTTGATATGGCAGGATCGTTGTGTCAAAATTTGATGCAAATCGGAGCTCGTTTGGCCTTCGATCGGGTGCAAAATCCGAACTGCAGCAATGGAGAACACCAAAATACTCTTCTCTGCCTTTTTTCTGGTTTTTGCGTGAAGTATATGTATGTATGTATGCTGTAATTTTTCTGGCAGCTTCTATATTACTCCAAGTCAATATTTTGGGCCCAAAACACTCCAAAACTATTTAGTCTTCACATGGGCTTAAGTAAAGGATAACCCACATGGTAAAAATAATCCACAAGAAAATATAACCCATTAAGAAAATAAATGGGCTCTTCCTCCAAGTAGGAGGGAATACCCAACATTTCCAAACCTTTCCTTTCCTTTGAAATGTTGTCTTTGATTTACAACAACTTTTCCTTTTCCTTTATCATTTTTTTCAGGGAAGTCTTTAATCCACCAGCACTCTTCCATGCCATGCCCTGTCTTTCCACACACTCTACATGCCCAACATTTTTCTTTGGTGTGCCCTATTTTGTTGCAGTTGCTACATTTTATTTCATTTTTCTTCCCATATATTTCTTTATTTTTCTTCCCATACATTGCTAAAATGCCAGACTCTTCTTTTCCTCCATGTTTAAACACCTCTCTCTGGCTTTCTTCCTATTGTATCATGTTGCAGGCCTGATCAACTCCTGATGAAAAAAGCAATTCAGAGTAAGATACCCTCAGGAAATAATGTTGGTCAATAAAAATAAATGATATCAATGGTAATTTTGTACTTTAATTTATTTTTTTATTTATATATAGTTTCATACCAATCAATGGTAATTTTGTACTTTAATTTTTTTATTATTTATATATAGTCTCATTACTCTCATACCAATCAATGGTAATTTTGTACTCCCTCCGTAACATAAAACTTTCTATAATTAGTTTTGCACGCATTTTGAAGAAACGATTTAACGGTGTAACTGAAGGAATTAGTTTAAATGATTTTAATACAAACAAGAATGTGATTATATGTTACTAATATTAAAATTATTTTAACTAATTTATTCGTTTACGCCCTTAAATCACTTCCTCACAATGCGTGCAAAATAGAGCTGTCAATCGTGTCGTGTCGTGTCAATTTCGGGTCGACCCGCATACATAAACGGGTTGAACCCTCTAACCCAAACCTGACCCGTTTAATAAACGTGTCGTGTCGTGTCAACCCGTTTACTTAAACGTGTCAAAGTCCTTGACCCAAATCCATTAATTTCTTGTCGTGTTAGCGTGTCAGGTCAATTTTTCACTATAAAATTAATATTCAAGTGTAATCGTGTCGTCGTGTCAACCCGTTTATATAAACGGGTTGAACCCCTTGACCCAAACCCGACCCTTTTAATAAGTGTGTTGTTTCGTGTCAACCCGTTTACTTAATCGTGTCAAAATCTTTGACCCAAACACGCTAATATCGTGTCGTGTTCGTGTCATGTTATCGCGCCGTGTCAATTTTTGCCGGCTTTAGTACAAAATCAATTGTTGAAAATTTTATGTTACGAAGGGAGGGAGTACCTTTAATTCCCAAATTTATTCTTATAAAGGAAAAACCAATATGGATGTTATTTTTTTTGTAGAAATTAATATCTTGGTTTGCATGTCCAAATATTTCCTCAATTTGATTTGTTTGCCCCGAAAAATTGTTGGATTGAAGTTTTGGCGGTTAGTTTGGTCCTTAAAGGTCAATTTAGATATTAAAATCGGATGAATAAGACTAGAACGACATCAAATTGTGTGTTAAAAAGCACATGTGTCGGTTTTTTACCAAAAAATTGGCTAATTAAATTTGAATTATTAAGAATTAATAAGTTAACTTTGAATAAGAATATGATAAGATAAGATGATTATTGGTCTCACGATGTCCATAAAGATTAAATGATATGATAAGAAGTAATCCGATAAGATAGAATTAAGGATAGATGATTGTGTTTGAAATGTGAATAAGTTAAGATACTAATTAAAGGCTATGAAGTGGACGTCTGCTTGATGATACACGGGTCGCCATACCAGGTTAAGTCGAAGCCACTGTCGTACTGCGGTCTCTGGGCAGTTCTGGATTCTAGGATGTGTAGTCGTCTAGGTAGTAGTACACGGGCTGCTACTTAGGAGTTATGGTCATAGCTTAGGCTTATTTCTTGCAAAAGAGAGCTACGGGTAGGATACACAGGTTCTACCCGGCACATTTTAGGAAAGTTGGGATGTACACGGACATCCTTATGAGCAATAGTGACCTGTCCATGGAATAATATCAAAAGATATATATATATATATATATATATATATTACATTTGTATACAGTTGTTTTTCACTTTTGGCTACCTTAAATTTTATTTATTTTAGTTATTATTGGCCCGACCGCTAATAACCTAGTATTAGGGTTGTTCATTCGGATCGATCCGATTTGGTCCGAAATTTCGGATCAGCCAAATCGTGATTCGAATCCAGTCCGAAACAAATCGGATATCCGATCTGAAAGATTTGAAATTATCAAATTGGATCGATCTGATGGTCCGAATTTTTTGGGGTTACTTTTCTCGTGATTTGTTGTACTTCCTCCGTTTTTGAATTTTTGCAACAAATGGATATTATTTGTGAGAGATAAAAAAATCATTTGTTACAAGAATTCAAAAACGGACGAAGTATTTACTTTGGAGGATATTTATTGTATCATCCCGCGTCTGGAGTCTGGACATAGAAACCTAAGAAGTACTTAACAGTGTCGTACTCCGGATATGATCTCTATTATATAAGTTAAGGGGAGCCATGGTGTCCATCCTCTTATTTATTAAGGAAAGTTAATACAATTTTTGAATTTTTTAAAATGAAAATATTACAAAATATACAATTCATAAAAATAAAATAAAAAAAAATCAAAATCCATATTTTTGAATTCTTTATAAATAGACACCCATTTTAATATAGTTTGTTACATAAAAATTTTGCCTTTTGATTATCGTAGAAATTTGATAGCCGATTTTGTTCATTGTTGTGGAATAGTTGGATGAAAGGGGAAAGTTTGTTTAAGATTATGTGAATGAGTGAATTTAAAAAATATTTCAAATTCTTGAACAAAAACCTTCTATTTTTTAAGATACATTAAAAATATCATCGCACGCAAAGCGTGCACACAAAGCTAGTTGAAAGTAACCCAAGGGCTCATTTACTTTAGCGGAATACAATCGAACTGAACTGAACTAAATTGTGTTGAACTGAACTTAACTTAACTGAACTGAATTGTGATGAACTGAACTGAATTAAAAATATTTAACTTTTGGATTAATGATTTTAAATAATGATTAATTTGAAATTTTTATTCTCTCTCCTTAATTTTTGAAATAAATTTTAAATAGTTTTTGAAATAAATATTTAACTTTTGGATTAAAGATTTTAAAGTAAAAATTAATGATTTCTCAGTCTTGGATTAATGATTTTAAAGTAAAATTTATTATTATTATTATAATTATTATTATTATTATTTTCCCAAAAATTTTTATGATAATAGATGTATTAATTGAAAGAATATTATTATTATTATTATTATTATTATTATTATTATTATTATTATTATTATTATTATTATTACTATTATTATTATTACTATTAATATCATTATTGTTGTTGTTGATGTTATTAATTATTATTATTGTTATTATCATTGTTGTATTATTATCAATATTATTATCATCATCATCAAAATATTAATATTATTATTATTATTATTATTATTATTATTATTATTATTATTATTATTATCATCGTCGTCATCATCATCTAATTGAAATCAATATTATTATCATCATTTTTAGAGTTTTTTTTCTAAAACTACCTTACTTACAAAAGCTTGTCCAAAACTACCTTTATTAGTCAATTCCTTGTTGACCACTACCTTGTTCGTTGTTCCGGCGTTGACTTTGCTTTATTCTCGAAAATAATTAGCTCAATCAATGTTTTGGGGTCATTTATGCTCTAAAAGGGTTAAATATGAGGTCGGAATCTACAAAAATGGTCGCATAAACTTCTATTTGCATTACAAAATTTGTCTAGATATGTGTTCATTGGTTTGCGTGCCAAAAAAATTATCCCTATCAAGGTTTTGGTGGGTCATTTTTGCCCTTAAGGGTCAAATTTGAGGTCGGAATTGGCAAAAATAGACCAAATTGGCAAGCAAAGGCAAAGTCAACATCGAAATAGTGAATAAGGTAGTGGTCAACCAGAAATTTGCTAAGTAAGGTAGTTTTGGACAAACTTTTGTAAGTAATGTAGTTTTTTACAAAATGTGGTGTAACTAAGGTAGTTTTAGACAAAAAACCCTCATTTTTACTATTATCAGGAATTGAGTCAAGTTGGGTTCATGTCAACCCATTTACATAAATGGGTTGAATCCTTTGACCTTAACCCGACTCGTTTAATAAACGGGTTGTGTCGGGTTGACCTGCTTATTTGAACGGGTCAAATCCATCAACCCAAACCCGTTAATAATAATTGGTCGATTTCGTGTCGGGTTAGAGGGTCGTGTCAATTTTTCCCACCCCTAGTTATCAATTATCATTATCGCTGTTATTACTTAAATAATATAATAGAAAGTAATTAGTAAAATTATTGAGAAAACCTAAACTGAACATAACTTAACTTAATAGAATTGAACTGGAGTAAATTTAAGTTAGAAGTAAAGAAGCCTTAAGAAGTAAGAATGAATATAAGTAAATAATAATGATTGAAATTTTGTCTTTTGCCCTTGCCTTCCGGTAGAAACTGAGAAAAGAAGCTTTTCGTCAAAGTTGTTGCCTTGTTGGCCCAAGCCCCTAAGGGCGTATCTAACCTAACAACAATACATCAATTGTGCAATGCAAAAATAAAAAACCCCCAAAAAAGGCCCTTTTGTTTTCGAACATCCGATAACTTAAAATTCGTGATGCGTATCCGATCTGAAAGTTCTCGGATTTTTGATCCAAAATATCCGAATTTTTTTTATATAAATAATATTCAATTTTTTCGGATCGGATCGCTCGGATCGGCCTTGTGACGACCCGACTCGCTTAAACCGGCGCGAAAGAAACCGACGAGTCGAATTGTCTAACAAACAAACTTACTAAAAATTAAAACAAAACCTCAAAATCTTTATTACTATAACCCAAAAACGTACAATACCCACAAGTTGTACAATACTAAACCCAAATGTATCAATACTAGAAAATAGCTCCAAATACTGTCAGAGTCAAAATACATCAAAGATAAAACTATACGTCCATACTAATAACGTAACGTAATCTAGAACTGGAATACTATAACGGCACTCGCCCAACCAATAGCTAAGCAGCACGGTAATCATCAGAATTACCTGAAAAATAACAACAATCCACTGTCAGTGGCGAGCAACATAACAGTCCCACCATAACATGGATACACACAATCATAGAACAAATCAAATAACACATATCAGACTACCAACCAACATGTGATAAAAACGTCAAAATACCAATAATCATAAAACTGACCAACTTTAAATAATTCCAACTTAAAAAAATCATAAAAACATCTTTGTCGCTACCATTTACATTTTAGACTGGACTATGCACGTACAAACGCTTCTTACGCGAATGAACTTTCCTACTATGCTAGGAATGAGAATCTTACTCCCAAACCCATGAACCCCATCTTACGGAAATTCATATCAAACAGACAACATAGCAAGTATACATTATCCCAATACCGCGGTCAGGATAGGGGCAACTTCTTAACCCAAAACTTAGAATCTTACTCCAAGATTAGGTGTCTAAAAGTAAACTTAAGCTAATCTTACTTACAATATCGAAGTTATTCTCAAGATCGCTTCTTTCGCCTTTTCTTGAGTTTAACCATAATCAATCCTACTTCATAATCATTCTTTAACAATTTTTTAACAAATCTTTAAACCTTTCCTTAACTTCTTTAAAACTACCTTTCAAAATCTTTACAAAACCTTACTTATCTTTAAATAATACTTGAAAAACAACAATAAACTTGTACTTAAAAGAACATAAGACCAACTTTCAAGATTTCAAGATTCAACCAAGAACTCAAAAAGAACTCAAAGAACTCATCAAGAACTCAAAAAGAACTTGACTCATACGAAAACCACACGAAATTCACACAAAAACTTCATAAAAAACATACATGAAAACTTAAGTAAATCATCATGAAACCATTACCCAAAACCATACTTAAAATCACGCAAATCATGGTAAACAAACATAAAAAATTCATCTAACATGATTACTTAATCTATCCTATAATCGTAGTATACAGATTAAGGTAAGAAAGTATGTTAAATTTTTGATGAACAAGCAATACAATCACACAAACTTGCAGCCCGGAAAACCCAAATACACGGCCAAGACCACGCACCCACACGGCACAACACGGCTTTGCACGAACTCGAGCACGGCTATGCACGAACCACCACCACGGCCTGCACGAACCACCACCTCGGCTTGCACGAACTACCACCACGGACCACCGTCTTCAACACGGCACCACCACTCGAATCACACGGTCCTTTTACACGAACCACACGGCCCTAACACGATCACGACCTAATCGATCAACCCCAAATTCCGAACCCAAACTAGAAGTCTTGATTGAAAATAAAAGGGATTAATGTGTTTAGAGTTACTTAAAGATCAATAGCAATTAAATCTTTAAGTTTTGGAAGAGATTGGATGATGAACAATGGTTGGGTGTTCATACACGAAAATGGCGTGTGGAACCAAGCAAAGGGAGAGTGTTTGGCTAACTTTTAATTGTGGCAAAATGATGAGCAAGGGTGCAAATGATGGCAAAATGAGTTCATAAGCCTTACTAACCTTTCTATTTATAGAAATGGTTTAAGGTGTGAGCATGAGGCAAGTGGCAATTAGGCCACTAATTACAAAAGGGGGCCGACTATAACAAGGCTAAAATGGGCTTTTGGTGATCAATTGGGCTAATTGCACTCATGCATGTTTAATCATGCTCAAATTGCATTTGGCCCAAAAATATTAATTAACTAATTAGAAAATTAAATAATAAAATTCTAATTAATTAAATAATAATAAAATAAATAATAAACAACCAAAAATAAAAATAATCTAAACTAATCGAAATTATTCATATAAAATAAAAATAAATAATCCAAATAAATTTTGGACCATACATAAAATAACATAAATAACAAATAAATTGACGACAGAAATACCGATAAATCTGGGTCATTACAGGCCTGGTATTGTGTGATTGACCCACAACCTACTTTGGCTTGACCTGCTACTAACCCTTTTGGCCGACCCTTATCCTGACCCAAGTCGCATTGGCCTGGCTCCGACCCGACCCAACCCAGCCAATAACCAGATTTACGGATAATGAATCTATAGGTTTACTCTCTAGCTAGGAAGTGTAGTCCCCACCCACCTCTACTCTATTTTTTATGGTGCTAAAATAAAGAGATAGCGTAGATGTTGTATCCTATGTTCTAACGGATGGTGGATGTCTTCAAAATGATTTGTTCCCTAGATGTGAGAGGTAAATTAGTTGGTCATGAGCTTGAAGACATAGATGTACTTTATATTAAGCCTTGGATAATGCATGTTGAAGTTGTTGAGGAGTTCTTGTTATACGTTTTTTTTTTTTTTTTAATTTGTACTCCCTCCATTCCCATTTATTTGTCAATGCATTTTTTTGACATTAAATATCTCTTGTTGTACATGTGTAAAAATTATAATAATTGGATATTAATAATGTACTCATGGAGACGAATCAAACAAGACCACACATGACTATATTATGTTGTATATGTTGAAAGTAATTTTAAAGATTCTATCATCTTATAAATAGTGTCAAGATTCTAAACAGGACAAACAAATAGGAACGGAAGGGTATATAACAAATAAAAATTACCTTAATAATATTAAAAGTTATTCATGAATTAAAAAAATAAAATCTTGTACAATGACTAGTGTTTTATATGTTTGGTGTATTTTTTTTTTTATCCATTTTACACTAAAATTGCATATAAGAATTTCCACGTCATTGTTCCACTCAAACTATCGCATGACCCATTTTTTAATACTCGAACAAAACAATACTATTTAGTACGTTAATTCAACAGAAAAAAAAAATCCTACATATTATATCCAATAAACATAATACTTCCTCCATTTTTAAATTCTTGCAACAAATGTCTTTCTACGTATTTGATACATAACTTTGAAGATTAATATCTCTAATTATGTATTTAAAAAAAATTATAATCACTAAATAATAAAAAAAAAACTACAACTTGAGACGAATCCAACAAGACCCACATGACTGTATTTTCTTTATGTATAAGTGACAAATTACAATCAAAGTGAAATTTGTGAATATGTCAAAAATATAATTGCTGTAAGAATTTAAAAATGAATGAAGTAGATCATTTATGTTTTAACGAAAAAAACACTCCTATATAACACTAGAATGTTTTTATTGACTCAATTATTCTACTTGTTCGGAAAATAAACCTCAAAATATATATTTAAACAAATATCAGAGTACATGTTATAGTTTTAAGATATTACTGATATGTTACAACAAAAATAAATTCATTCATGTTAACAAACCAATCCTATAAGGAAATTGTTAGCATTCACCCGCTTATGACGGGTTCTGGAGATTCGATAATTTGGTTAGCATTGGCAAATGGCGATTATTCTGTTAGTTTTGGGTACTTCCATCACTTCCACACAACAGTTCCAGAAGATAGCCGAGAGCACCGACATGGGTTGAGCAAGAAGCTAGGATTCTAGACTACTCTGGCATCTAAACATCCCTAAAGATTGGATGATTTTCTTATGGAAGCTCCTCAACTCTTGTGTCTCAGTTGCAACAGGAATGGATTTCAACATTTAGAATCTTTAAGCCATATTTTTAGGGATTGCGGAATTACTTTTCATGTTTGGAGAGGAGGAAGGCTCTCGATAAGGACAGAGGAACTTAGCAAAAATCTGTCTCAATCAATGGATCCTCAACTGGGTACGCTTTCTCCATAGATCCCATGATGGAGAGAATTTCAAGGCCACTATCATCTATTTCATTGGTACTTGAAAGGACGGACTTTGGTCAACACGCAACAGAGAAGTTTATGAGAATCACACAAGCAATCCGTTAGCAATCCTGCATGCGATTGAGCAAGAAACATGTATGATCATGAAAGTCCACAAAGCACACTCTGATTCTAGCACCATCCTACCACCGGGGTTTAATCGCTCGGACAATAGAAGAAGAATGCAACTTATAGTACAACCAGGTCTGCACAAAAGGAATTGAAATCAAGGCCTCCGCCACTCTTCAACATTCCCCAATGTTTTCCCTCAGTTGGCACTTCAAGGCTGTAGATGGAACGACCAAGACATGACACAACTTATGCCCCTAACAAGCAACAAACAGAATGGAAAGCCCTTTGTTTCGAAATTCAACATCCACTCAATGAAGGTCTTATGTACATCAAGATCCATCTAAACTCATTGAGGTCTTATGAAGCCTTCACAAATCAAGGACATTAAGACACCGCGACATGAATAGCTTTTGTATTATTAAGAATTTACTTCTGTATTTTCATTGTGTAGTATGGAGTAGTTTATTATCAACCCCCTCATTGAGCGCGGTGGCATATACCTAGGGCTATCAGTTTGGTTAGGAACTGTTGGTTTAACTGTTAACCTAACGTGAACTGAACTGAATGAATTGAACTGAAATGAACCGATAACCAAATGACTTATAACTGAAAGTCCAACTGAAACAAAATGAACTGCACTCAACTGAAACTGAATCATGAACTGAAATCAACTGAACTGAAAAGGTTGACTACATAAAACTGTTTTTAACTGAATCATAACTGAACTGAGATTAACTGTAAATTGTTTAGTTTTGTTAGTTTATTATTTAATTGAACTGTTTTAACTGTTGATCAATTAAACCGAAATGACTTATAAATTGTTTGGTTTTGTTAGTTAACTAAATTGTTATTAACTATTGGTCAATTGAACCAAAATGACTTGATATTATTATATTTTAAAGTTGATTGAATTGTTATACTTCCTCCATAAATGAATTCTTGCAACAAGTGTATTTTTGACATTACTCATAATTTTCACTTTCTCACCTACCACTACTCATTCTGCCCCTAGTTTCATAGCCCTTTCTCACTATTTTTTGCCCCTCATTTCTACCTACAACAAGCTGCCATTTTCAGCTCAAAAGTGCAACACTTCAAGCCAAATTATTTTCAGGCCATAAACTGCCCAAACATAGCCACCCTTGCAGCCTATAAACCGCCCCCACACAGCCACCCCATAATGCACTCACAATAAGCCACAAAACAAAGAAAGTAAGCCGAAAGCGGTCGTTTCATTTTAAAATGTTAAATAAGAGCAAATACATAACAAATTAATCCTCTGCTTCAACCATGATGTGCATACAAGGGCAACAAAACTAATTAAGTAATTATACTATTGATTAATCTCAAACAATCACAAATAAATCTGAAATGCCATTAAAAAAACAAACTCGTATTGTTAAAAGCACTTTCCATTGATTAGTTTTAGCAATAACATTTCTACATCACAATTCACAAACACTAACTTCCTAATTTCATCTAAAACCACTTCAATTAAAACAAAATCCATTAAAACAAACACAAATCCAGCTTTTTTCTCGGCATCGTCGAGCTTTCTCAACGCTTCTCCTCTGGTTGATTTTCGTTATGTTTGCTTTGTTCTCGCCATTGTTGAGCTTTTGAAGCTTTTTTTTTTTTTTTAAGATTTCGATTTTTGTGGCTGTAATTTGAGTTGTGGTAAGAAAATAAGAGGTTGTGGAGTGGTTTTTATAAAGGGGATATTTGGGTTTTGGGAATGGGGGCAAATTTGGGCAGGAATGTTGGGGTTTGGGAATGGGGCAAATATTTAAGCTTTGGGAATGTTTGAAAAGGACATTGGTGGCCATAGATTTGATATGAAATCAACGGTTTTAAAGAGTTTTTGGTTGAGGGCATGGATCACAATTCATGTATGGGCTTATTAGCCAATAGAAAATAAGTTTTTCAAAACTATTTCTACTTTTTTATGTGGGAAAAGCAATTTCGAAATATAAGTAATTTATATTACTGAATTATATAAGTAATTTATTAATGATTTCTAAATAATTTTCTTATTTTTAAAAATTAAACTCTTTCTTTCTTATTTCTAAAACTTATGCAAATATTATTAGATTAATTCAATGTTATAATATATTGATACTCACATAATTCTATATTAAAACCGTCGTTTAAAATAAAGTATATTAATGTAAATGGATTAAAATGTTAGCTTGTTACGATTGATCAATTAACTTAGATAGAGTTTGTTAGTTGAACTTAATTTGTCACAATCCTCTAACGACATTGATAATGTTAACTTGATATGATTGAATTATCAAGTTCAAATAATTAGACTTTGATCGTTATCATAAGCTCGTAATCATTTATTATTATCATCATAAATTCATAATCCATCACCATCATCCATGTCATCATCATTATCATCCATGACATATGTAATATTGGTCATGCATCAACATCTATCATCGTCATCATCATCATTGATGTCATCATCATCGTCCATCATATATCATATATCAACATCCATCATCATTCATATATATACATCATCACACATGATCATTATCATCACCCATTATCATCTATCTCCATCCATCATCAATGTCATCATCACCATCCATCATATATCAACATATTGTTATCATCTGTGTTGTCGTCAATTACATATGTCATATTGTTCATCAACATCTATCATCGTTATTGATGTCATCATCATCATCGTTATCATCCATCACCATTCATATACATCATCACACATGATCATTATCATCACCCATTATTGTTCTTGTTATTGATATTGTTATTACTATTATTGTCATTATATTATTCGTATATATCAATCACCATCATCATCGTTATCATCCGTATCATCATCAATTCATTGTTGCTGTGCTGCTAATTGCTATCATTATTGTTATGATTGTTGTTATCGTCAATTCAGTATCACCCATCATCATCTTGACCGTCATTTACATTTAATATTAATACTTGATACACGTTTACACATTTACACCTAATATTAGTACAAGGATAAATTGATCTAAATATAAATTGATACATAATAAATAACATTAACATGCACCATAACTAAATAAACAAATAAATTATCCAATTGTAAGACAAAATACTTCAACGGATAAACCAAATACGATCCGACCATATTATTTGGGGGAACAATGGAATAGGGATTTCGCTAATTCAATATCTTTTTTTGTCCTGTGGATTAGAGAAATTTTGTGAATTTATTTCAGTCTAATTCGACCTAACAAGAAGGGAATCACGCTCTGTAGGATTTGAACCTACGACATTGGGTTATAACACAAGAAAACTCAGGGAAACTCATTAATACTCGATATCTACCTGGGTTAGAACCGTTAAAGATGTCCTTACAAAACTAAAAATTAAGTAACCATAATGTAATTGAATATAATCATTTAAAATAACTGATAATAGCTGAAATCTTATGGATAGAACTGTATTTAACCATAACGTAAACTGAATACAATCAAAACCGATATATCAACCATTCACAATGAACTGACATCAACTTAAATCGTACAGATAAAACCGAAGATCAACCATAACGTAAACTGAATACAATCGGAACTGTTATGTCAATCGTTCACAATGAACTGACAACAACTAAAATCGTATGGGTAAAACCATAATTGAACTAATTTGAACTAAAAATAAAAATAACTACAACGGTTTGGAACTGAAACTGAAAAGTTAAAACTGAATTGGTTAATTTGAAAAAAATTAACTGAAGTCAATCAAACCATTTGGGTCCAACCATAACTGAACTGACACCTCTACATATACCTCTTTCAAAAAAAAAAAATTACAACAAAATATATTCATATTGGAAATAACGCTCAACGCCTTGTACAGCTTCTGTTTCTTCTAACATAATTATATAATAACAAATGTTGCATACAATCATAAATGTGGTGTGTAATAGTTTAACTCAGATCGGCAAGGATCTCATCTTTTGGTAGTACCAAGAGGGAATTCGCCCAAAAATTAGATAGTGCTCAAGACGTAGCCTTCGACGGCTGACTCAAGTGCCCCCCGAACAGCACATGGTCGTCTATTTTTAAGTGTCCAAACATACCCCAAATATTTTACTCAATTTTTAAATGTCCAAAATAAATTAATTTTTTTCTTTCTTAAAATAAATTGTTTTCCATTAAAATAAACAGTGCCTTAAAACAAGGTTACATGGCATATAGCTTAACAAGATTACACTCAACAAGGAAATATAGAAGAATAATCATCATAGTTTATTTGAGCGCAGTTTTATTTATTAATTAGGCGTAACTTCTAACAATCATACATCTCTGACTTCCAACCTGCAAAAAATTCTTCAAGCCTCTCCTTCACTGCTCTGCTCTCAAGCTGTAAAAAATATACTCTTTAGGAATAAACAAGGAGAAGCAATGAAAAGTGCAAGAAACCATCACAAAAGCATTTCCAATAATTCAATACAAAGTCATATGCTGTCCTTTAATGCAAAGGCATAATAGACCTTTACTTCCTAAATCCTCAACAATAGAAGAATGAGGCACACAATGACAAATCACAGGCAAAACCTATCATTTGGATTCGCCTCATAGCATGTCTCTAAGCTTCCACAATTTTGTGTATATCAATTATCAACATACGAGTAAATGTGATACACATAGATAATAAAAGCTCGTTTGGTTGGATTGTATTTCACCTGAAAATACAAATTCCTAGGAATTTGCTAAAATGCCTTTGTGTTTGGTTAACAAAAAAAAGACACAAGCGTAGGAAATAGAATTCTCTATGAAATGTAGGAAATAAATCACCAACTTCCCCCTTGGTGAATGCAAATTCCTATGTCAATTACAATTTCCTAAGCTCAACCAAACACAAATAGTCATTTCCTAGGAAATTGATACGAGATTCCCATGAAATAAAACTTCCTATGGGAATTAACTTCCTGTGTTCAACTAAACGAGCTCTAAAGTTTTAACAAGAGTATTTATAAGCAAATGTCGTGTTTCAACATATACATTATTTTTAATAAAAAAAAAAAGACACAAAAGAGTTTTATCACATGTAACCCAAAATTTAAGACTTTTTCCAAAATGACCTTGTAAAAAACACTATTTTTGGGCTTATATGTAAAAACACTATTTTTGGGCTTATATGTAAAAACACGATTTTTGGGCTTATAAGATCACGGAGACTTAAAAGCATTAGATGTATCGCCATTACATTCTAATCTTTTCCTTAATCTATTTCTCTCCAATTTGCCTTGCTCCTCCATTCCTCTCTACTTGCTACCATTGCAACTATTTTCTAAACAACAAAGCTACAAATTACACTGTCTCCAAATAATGCAGCAGCAACACCAAAGCTCCAATCATTATAGCCAAAGCAGAAACAAACATTAAAATCAAAGCATATCCTGACAGGTAACTAACTGGCATGTTCACCTTGCTCTTTGGAATATCAAATTCTAATTTGATGAATTCAAGATTATCTGCACTACAGTGGATTATTGTTGAAGAATTCTAAGTTCTGCAATAGGGTGGTAGAATTATAGATAAAACCCACTAATCATTCAAGACAACAATTATAAGTAGATAAAAATATGATTTTTTGCTATAGAAAAAGTAATAATAATATGGATTTTTTTGAAACAACCCTCAGGAACTTGGGCCATTTTGGACCAATGTATAAAAAGGCTCAAGGTGCACCAAGGTGATTAAAAAGGCTCAAGGCGCACCTAGCCTTTTTGACCAAACGCCTAGCCACAAACGCCTCGCCAGTTAGTTACCTGCGCCTAGCCACAAACGCCTCACCTTGTACAAGTTAGGCCCCTACCCCCTATCGCCTAGCGCCTCAGCGCGCCTTTTCAAACACTGTTTTTCACAGTACCTCCAAAAACTTAATTTCTTTAAAACAAACCCCAAAATGTGAGAAACTCTTTTATTTAAACCCCAAAACGTTTGAATCTATTGAATAACACCTCCATTTGTTAACACCGTTAAGTTGAGCACTTGAGCGTTAACTTTTACAATTCTCTCTCACTTCTCTCCTCTGTTCAACTCTCTCATCTCTCTCTCCTCTATTCGTTCTCTCTCGTTTTCTTCAATATTCACAGTAAATTCAAGCTTTTACTGGAAAAACACATGTCACCAATCACAATTTCCTTTATAAAAGTGGCTCAATTGAGTTTTGTTTAGTAATATAGGAAGCACGGAGACGGCTATTTGGGTGCCGATTCTGTACCGGGGACGGGGTGGGGACATGGACGGTGCGGGTACGGCCAAAAAACGTACTGGGGACGGCTTGTCGGAAGTGAGGACGGCTTGTCAGAAGAGGGGACGGCTGGCAGTGGTGAGGCTACTCTTGGACATGGGTGTGTCATAGGACCCACCATTATTTGGCAAAAAAATTAAAGAATTTTATTATAGTTAATTAATTAAATAATTAGTCTATAAACGTACGACTAGTAATTATGAGAAATATGCTAAATGATTGTTTAGTTTCTTATTTAAAGTATGATGTTCTTCTAAAATGTAAATATCGATAATATTATATACCGTTTACAGAATATGAAAACCCGAAGAGAACAGATTTTGAAATACTTATCGATAATATTATATACCGTTTTCAGAATATGAAAACCCGAAGAAAACAAATGTACTGATTTTGAAAGACTTTTAATTTGTTTGTAATAGTTATTTTGAATTTTTAGAATTTGGTTTATTAGTATTTTTTTTCCTGTCTATATATATATTTGACGAATGGTGCTACACCTATTAAAATTTTTGGGTCCACCCCTAGGTAGTATTACATGTTAATAGGCAAGTTTTAATCTTGTTTTAGCAGTGTTATTTGGTACAAATTATAATATGTATAGGACTTCCCCAGCTAGGGATGCAAGTGGGGCGGGGCGGATATTACAATTGCTATCCCCATGCGCCCACCTACTTATGGAATCCCAATTCCCAAGGCGGGTATAGTTTCTATTTCCATCCCCGCCCCGGTAGGGATATATAGGGAACCATCTTCACCCCATCACCCAGGTGGGTACCATACCCGCCCCACCACTCGTTGAATAGCAGCCCCAAATCCATGTGATCCTTACTACAACCTGCTTAATCCCCACAAAACATCTAACTTACAAGGATGAAAACAGGTCCATAAAAATAAATTAAATAAATAATAAAATGGCTTCAAAATATGTTATCCATTTTATTTTCAATGTGTTTAAGTATTCCATTAAACAAGTAAAAATAAATTCGTACAAAAGATAGGGCGGGGCGGGGATGGGGCAAAGGTAGCCTAAAAACCATCCTCATCCCCAAATTCGATCAATTGATGGTGACGCAGCATTATACAAATCCTAGGGTCGCCACTGACGGCTTTTTTGGGTCGGGGACAGCTAAATTTGTTGGTGGCGACGTTTCGGGGATGGGAACTAGGTGAAGTAGCCGTCCCCAAAGGCTGCTGCTCTTATTTTTGAAAAAAAAAAAGTTTCTCTAATGGAAAGATGGAGAAAGGGTCAGCCTTTTTTAAAGGCCACATCAAAAAATAAAGAAAGAATATGAAAAACTAAAGTTTGAAACTCTCAAAATTAAATTGGGGATTAGGGTTTGAGAACACCTCACTCATCTTTGCTCTCACTCCACCACCACACAACCTTCGAGTCTACGAGTGCACCGCCATCGCCTCTGCGTCGCCTAGCCACCACCGGTCAACCACCACAGCACCAACCCACCACCAGATTCTTTTTTTTCTTCTGTTTATTTTGATCAACTTTGAAGTGTTAAACTGTTTATTTTTTTTCCTTTCTTTTCTTCTCTCACTGTTAAATACAGATTCTCTTCTTCTATGAGGGGTTTTGTTTTTATTCAAATGCTTATAGTACTCTCCATGTGGGTTCACTGTTTCCATGAGCATAATTTTTTCTGATTTTTCTTTTCAGCTCCCCATGTGTGTTCACTGTTTTTTACTTTATTACATGCTTAGTTGTTGCCTTTTGTTTTTTGTTGAGTAAAACTGAAACTCATTTCTTTTTTAATTTGTACTCCATATTTTTATTTTTTTTAGACATGTAATTCATTTTTTAAGGTTTATTTGTAATTCATAAAATATTTTATTTATTTATATTTTTTTCCGTACCCATTTTTAGAATTATTGGTTTTGCCGTTTTCCGTCCCCGTCATTGTACTCGTTTTTGACCTCGAATTCGACTCCGTGCAACTTAGTTAGTAATATAAGTCAAAGACTAAAAGTTTTTCTACTATCTACCATGAACAACAACATCAAAAAAAGCAAAGGAAGGCAAAGGTGGAAGGAGATGGCGTCGATAATGTTGTGTTTGTAGATGGGGCTAGCAACAAGGGTAGCGGCGACAATTTAGGTTGACAGCCGTGGGTGGCAGTACAGTGGAGATAGAGGAGAAGGGAGTAGGAGAGAGAAGTGGGGGAAATGAATTGGGTTTTTGTTTAACACTATGTTACCCGGACTCTTTGTTTCATCCCAAGTACCAATGTCGGCCACTCGATCCTTACATTGGTATGACACTTGGACACTTCATTTTAAACCAAAAACATTCATATTTTTTCATAAAATTGTCATGCCTGACACTTGGATACATATCCTTGTCCTATACTTCCAGCAGAGTCCGAGTAACATAGGTTTAACAAATTGATTTGGGGTTTTGACGGGAAATTAAACTAAAAAATTGTAAATGAAATTGGTATGTGTTTGTGATTGAAATCAGAAGAAAGTGGGCACTGTTTATTGAGGAATTTGGATGGAAAATGGGTTGAACTTCAACTTAAATTAGTTGATTTGTGAGGTGGAAGATGTGGTGGAGAAGAAGGTTGATGGTGTTTGGGAGGATGAGTTACAAGTGGAAGGAGTGAAATGAAGTTACTTAAATTAAGAAAAGGACGACTTTCTAAAGGAGGCTTCCATGGATGCACATGGTGAAGGAGTGGGCCACACTTAACATTCAACTTAATGGTGTAAGCAAATGGAGGTGTTATTCAACAGAGTCAAACGTTTTGGGGTAAATAAAAGGGTTTCTCACATTTTGGGGGTTGTTTTAAAGAAGTTAGGTTCCTGGAGGTTTTGTCAAAATTGGTCTAAGTTCCTGGGTGTTGTTTCAAAAAAATCCTAATAATATAAACAGTGTAAAAGTAAGATTAAGAGAATAAAGAAGGGCAAAATGTAGATTAACTCATTTTATAGTGAGGAATTTATTGAAAACATTCTATCTCCATTGATGATACATATAATAATGATGAAGCTGCTCCCATTGTTAGTCTTCATTATAATCTCCTAGAACCTGCCATTCATTCTGGTATCATGCTACATCATAACTCTCCACTTCACCTTGATTCATTCACAGATGCACATTGGGCCGATGATCGAGACAATTATGTCCCCACTACTGGATACATTGTCTACCTAGGTTGCAATCCTTTATCTTGGAGCCCAAAGAAGCAACAAACACTAGCTCAATTGTCAACCGAAGCGGAGTTTTAGTGGTGGCCACGACCACTGCTAAAGTCTTATGGTTCAATTCATTACTCCATGAGCTAGGACTCTCTTCTTCAAGCTTACCTACTATCTACTAATCATTCTGCGGTGACGATCAGCTTACAGATGCTCTAACCAAACCTCTGGCACGTGCTCTAATGCGTAAGCATCCGGGTTAATGAAGGCATCAAGCAATCGCGACAACCTCATATCTCTCTCTACTTATACTTGGCTAGTTTAACTTTGTTTATTTCATGCATTTTGGTTTGTAATAAAGTAGTTAAACTCGTAGTAGTTGAAGTTTGGATATTTGATAAACTTGTAATAGTGCCTAAGCTTGTTTGAAGGCTTGACCTAAGGCTATGAGACTTTGAGCATGAGTGTTGCAGGTTGGAGCACTAGCACGGGCACGACACCACACAAACACGAGCACGTAACCCCGTGTGTGGGCACAACTTGAGCTATTACACTTTCTTCTCTTTTTGGTGTCGCGAACAAACCATGTTTACGCGGGCGCGCACTTTCCCTCTGTCCACACAAAGTGGACATCCCCTTTTATGGGTTTCTCTTCTTGCATGCTTATGTTTAATGATGATCAGATCTTGGCCCTTGATTATGCTTAGGATCAATGGCTTAAATTAGTACTCTCTTTAGGTCCAATGTTCCCGTAAAATACCTCATTAGGCCACAAGTTGTAACCAACCTTTTGATGAATGAAAATTTGAGATTTCGCTCATTGAGTCTTTAGTGAACTCCTCCATCCGTAGTGGATTAAATCTTGCAAAACATGGTGATTTGTAAGTCATAATCTCTTTTTTACTTGGTGTTTAATCTAAATTATGTTTTGTTCTTGATTATTAGGCCTTAATGAGCTAATTTATTGTTGTCTATTTGGTGATATTTTGGGGTTTATTTTGTTGTACGAATTTTTATGGTTTTGGAGAGATTTTTGTTTCTTATTAGGCATCAAACTGGTATCAAGAGCCAACGCTCTTAGCCCTTAAAAGATCCTTGCATTGATATTAAAATAATTACAGATTTTATAGCGATTTTGTTGAATGCACATAAGGCGTTTGATGAATGTTTGTGTGACTTTTCTTTCTCTAAAACCCATACTGCTTTATCTATACTCAAGGACATTGAAGTAAGCCTTTTAACTCCACAAAAGTAGTATCGTCCTTTTAACTCACCAAAACAAGGGTCCATTAATGTTGAGAAATACACAAGGGAATTTGAATGGCTCACAGTTTTGTGCGATGTTGAGGAAGCAACAGAGCACAAGGTGGCTAGATACAATAGCGGGTTAGAGAAGAAGTTGGGGCAAAAGGTGAAGATACATACTAGTGACGACCTTAAGGATGTGGTGCAAAGAGCTCTAAAATTTGAGAAGCACACCAAAGGAAAGAACAAGCACCACTCTTCTAATGAGATTTCCATTGTTGACGAGGAAAAGAAAAATAAGGGGAAATTACCTATGTTTAATGTTCAAACCTCACAAACATGAGTCCGAGAACCTCAAAAAAGTTTGCTACAAGTGCAAAGGGTAAGGTCACATAACTACCCAATGTCTAAACAAGCGGGCCTTGATGTTTCATGAAGCAGAAGAGGAAGTTGAAAAAGAACCCAAGGACAGTGATGATGATTCTCCAAATGATGAAGGGAGGAATTATTAGTGGTCAACCCCGATGTTGGACAAGTGTTGACACTACATCGATACACACCTCTAGAGGAGCAAAAATTGGAAGAATCAAACAATAATAAGGTAGGTATCATCCATGGAAACAAAACTCGGCCAATCTGTAACGGAACAATCGTTCTATAACGAGTTTCTGATCACCGTTCCGAGAAGCCCCCTTATAGAACGGTGAGTTGGGAATCACACTGTACTCACCGCGACGGCCGTTCTGTAACGATGGAACGACGTTCTAACATGGTGGAACTCCCGTTATATTAAAAGTAAAAGAAGAACATGAAGTAAAAAAAAGATTAGATTTGAGTATGAAGTGAAAAATAATCGAAGTTTCTTCAAATTTGAACTTACCATCGCTTTACATATTGATTTCGTAAAAAAAAAAAAACCCTAACTTGATTGAATGAACTAACCCCAATTTGGAAGCCCTAATTTTTAGTATTTTACAAACCCCAAATCTTGGATCGTAGCATATGATGGAATCCAACTCGCCGACAGTGACAAAAGGCTGACGAGCCATCTCCGGCTAGTTCTGATGCAAAATATTTGGTAGTCAACGGTTGTTGAGTCCCTTAGTGTTTTGCATGATGTCAAACAGCTGATTGATACAGTTGACAGAAACAGTTAGAAGTTGTTATTAATTGAGTTCATACAGTTGTTCTGAAACAGCTAAAGTGTATTGTTCCTCAGTTACTCACTTTGAATAATATTACCTTTTATGTCATATATTGTATATTGCGTTGTGCATGTTTGACATACAGGTATTCCAATACTTGAGCTAACAATGGAGGATCCAAGTGTCCAAGTATTGAAGAACATAAAGACTGAAGATTAGCTTTAGAGTTTTTACTCTTAATCTTTTTGTTGTAAAGAATGCTTGAGTAAGATAGTAAATTTATGATATTTGATCTTGGTATGTTGCAAACACCATACCAGTGTCTAGTGGTTGTAACACGACAAATCTGAAGAACAGTTTCTAGAACAGTTCAGCAGACTAGCAGGTTAACAAACTTACTCGTAAAATATTTTGTGAAAGAATTTAATTCTTGGATTCTTTAAAGATCTTGCACGTGAACAAATCGGTTTGGTAATCAACATTAAGTGCTAACAAACCCACGTATCTTTAAGAGATATCCTAACAAATATTCGAGATCTTTGATTTTCGAATATTTTATCTCTTAATTAATAGGAACAATAATTACAGTTAATAAATCCTCTTCAATGGAATAATTAGGGTTTCTAACTATCTATATATAGAGGCACTTGATAACAGAAGAAGAAGAGACTCTCCAATACTTTAAAGAGCAATATTTTCGAGATTTCAAAAGATCAAACAGAACAGTTTACAAACTACAAGAGCATTCAAACCCAGAACTTAAACTTCATCTCTTGTAAGCTTTTGAGAAGCATCTTTGATAGAAAACTTTCTGTAAATCGTCACTAACGGAGGGGTTAGTGATTGGGAGCATTTGAGAGTTCATTTGCGAGTGCTTGTGAGTTCAAGTGCGAAACAACACTCCTGGGTTGAGAGTCAGGAAGTCTGTTGTATGAGTTTACGACAGCAAAGTGTACTATCTTTTGTTCTTTAGAGTTGATTAATAAAAGTTAGTAGCTAGGGTAGGAGGACGTAGGCATAGTTGCCGAACCTCATTAAATCTATGTGTTCTTTATTTTCTTTACTATTACTGTTTTACTGTTCTAGATAATTTCGCTGCTAAACCAGTTTTGCTGGTTCTAACGCTAGAACAATTTCAAGAAAAAGTTAATAAAGAAAATTTTAAAGAAACACTCAATTCACCCCCCTCTTGAGTGCTATTGGGACCTTCAACGGTCATTGAAGATCCATCTCCATTGATCATGGTTTTTCTTTTCTTCCACGATGATGTCTTCTGCTCTTCTTTCTTTCTCTCTCTCTCTCTCTTTTCCTGCATTACTTGCTACCTTCTTATTCGTTTTTTTTACTTCCTTTTCATTACATTTACAGTTGTCCACCACTATGAGGTAAGACCATGGTGCGAAATATCGACTGCATCAATGCGGTGCACCCGGGTTGATGCAGATGCGATTTCCACCGTGACAATATTTACTGGTATGTCCCGCTCTTTCCAAACACACAGTTTTTGCCCGACTTTGCCACATTAACTCGGATTCGCCCGCATTACTATGTGAGTGCAAAGAAAACAGAGCACGAAGGAGAAATAGATGATGAGAAGAGCTTGAATTATTGTCTTTGCTTCTTTTTTTCACGAGCATGATGAGAAGATGAAGCTTTTTTTGAGAAGACGAAACTTTGGAGAAGATGAGTACTCTATCACAGATAACAAAAAAAAAATACAGAAGAGAGAGAAAGAGAAAGGGTGGCGTAAAGTACAAACTAAGTAACTATTTGTTTGCATCACGGCTGTCCACTTTTATTATATTTAATAAATATAAAAGTAATGACTAATGAGTGGCCCCTTTTATGCAATAATAAGTATTCAAATAAATACATTAGGTGAGTATATTTTTATTTATTTATATATATATAAAATTGTAAAGGCCTTTGTTTTACTTCAATGTCTTTTTTACACAGTAATTCATTTTGCTCCTAGCTATTTCATTTTTTTATTGTACTTTATTCCTCCTTTTATATTATTTGAGTACAAAGTATGTAAAAATTTAACAGCTGTATAAGAGAATTTTGGTTGGGTTGTTGGGTAGGTTACGGGGTGGTTTGTGGTGGTGGTGTTACTATAGTGTTTTGGGGTGGTTTCCTCGGACGCCGGTTTCCGGGTTGGGTAATTTCACTTATTTGGATTTTTTGTGGTGTTTGTTCGGTGTTTTGTGGTGTTATATTGGGCTTGATTTACTGAAGAGGTGGTGGTGGTGCGTGGGTGGCTAGCTGTGGTGTTCGGTGCTTCTGGTGGTGGTGCATGCGTGGCTAGTGTTTGTGTGTGGGTGCTTGTGGTGGTGGTGGTTGTAGGTTTGACAGTGTTAAGGTTTAAAGATAATTAGATTAAGGTTATGTTTAATTAAATAAAACAATCTATTTGAATATTTAATGGATGACCAATAAAATTAAGACACGTACATTTTAACCTCTTTGTCAAGTTGCTTCTGGGCATAGCCCATTTGTTATAAATTGGTACAATAGTTCATGTTGATCTAATATAATCAAAAGTTGGTACCTTCCGTACCTATTGAATAGAAATGCCAATAGTTGAAACCTTCTAAAACAATTTTTCCTTAATAATATAGAAAAATAAAAACTTAATGTTAAAAATTTATTTAGACACACTTCTAGTAAACTTAGCATAGCAAAGCAAATTAGATTAATAATAATAATAACAATAATAATAATAATAATAATCAATAACTATAATTAATTAAAATCTTTTTGTGCATTATATGATATAAATACTTAAAATGTTGAATAAACAATCTTAAAATTTAAGTTATGTGAAAATCTTAAAAAAATTCACGTCGCGAAAGCCACAATCCGTTCTATTCCTTCGTTACAACCCATATCCACGACAACACGACTGCGATTTTTTTCAAATTGGAGTTGGATTATGAATTCTATGACCCCACCTATTATATTTGGGATAGATTGTCTAAGAAAATCTTGAGTGTCCCTACTTTCCTAATGATTTGCGACCTTGTGTGGGGAAGCTTGTTGAACCCCAAGAGCTTAATTTATGCTTTCCTTATGATACCATTGCAAAAAGTGAAGCAAGATTGAGGTTTGATCATGTCTCTTGGTTGCATGATGCTTTCTTTGGTATTTCATGTATCCATGGTCGATTTGGTATTTCATGTATCCATGTCCCTACTAGGCTTGTATGAAGGGTTGGCCTAAGGCTATGAGGCTTTGAGCATGAGCGTTGTAGGTTGGGGCACCGTGGCAGGCATAACACCACACAAACACAGGCGTGTGGCCCCGTGTGTGGGGACGGCATGAGGTGCTTCACTTCTTCACTTTTTGGTGAGGCTGAGTTGCAGACAAACCATCTTTACGCGAACCGGGCACACACTTTCCCAAAATCCTGCAAAGTGGACGCCCCCTTTTACGGGTTTTCTCCTCTTGGTTGCTTATTTTTAAATGTTTAATTTAATGATGATTAAATCTTGGCCCTTGATTATAATTAGGATCAATGGCTTAGATTAGCACTATCTTTAAGTGTAATATGTTCCCTTAATATCTCATCAGGCCACAAGTTGTAAATTTGTAATCAACCTTTTGATGAATGAAAATTTGAGATTTTTCTCTTTGAGTCATTAGTTAACTCCTCAATCCTTGGTGGATTCAAAATCTGGCAAAACTTGGTGAATTGTACATCATAATTTCTTCTTTACTTGGTGTTTAGTCTAGACTAGATTATGTTTAGTTCTTGATTATTAATCCTTAGTGAGCTGATTTTCAAGTCCATATCCTTAGTTTGATTTTTTTTAGTTGGTGATATTTGGGGTTTAATTTGTTATACGAATTTTCTAGTTTTTGAGGGATTTTTGTTTCTTATTACGCATCATGTTTGACTACAGCTCATACTTTCCAAGATCGGCCGCTCGGTTGTCAGTATTGAGGGGCCGTGTTAAGGATCATTACAGTAATCCTTCTCAATATCACATATATGGAAGGATGAAGCAAAACACATTGATCATGCAAATCATAAAACAAAACAACTAAATCATACAAATCGCACAAATCAAAGGCATGTCATGATTCCAACTTCCATATTTTAATTTATCTCTTTGTTGTATAATTCTTGCCTAATTACGTAGTGTAAGCTACTGTATAGTATTTATAATGCTTTTCTCAGAGAATACAATACAGACATTATCAAAATTTATACCCCCAAGGCTAAAGAAGTTAACTTGGAATACATGTTCGATGACAGAAAAAATAGTCCGATATTGCATCCCAACATAGAAATCAACTTGAACAAATTTCATATGAAAAGATGTATTATTTTGAACATATGAAAAGATGAATTATTTTGAACTGCTCTGGCTAAATTACAGCATTTGAGTCACCTAAGTTAGAACCAATGTCTGTACTGGTTCCCCCTATTTCATTTTCATTTTGAGAGGGTGGACCAGTTTCTTCAGTGTTCTTTCCCACTTCATCTTCAGCTGGATGAGTAGGAGAGTCACTGAGTTCAACAACTTGTTTAGCATTTGCCTCTGCTGCACCAGACCCATTGTTGTTTTGTGACGACCCGACTTTTATAGGCTGTCGATTTACGAAGGAAATCGACATTTGGATCATTACCAAAACATTTATTAACAAATATTATTAATATCAAGGTTCATTATTCCATTATTTAGCTAATAATAAAATAAATAGTCTCAAAATCCTTAAATGAATCCAAAATACAACTCAGATTGTCTTTCCCAACAGGCTGGGCAGAACTAAATAATAAAGAAAATAAATGACATAAGATAGACTTCGGGTTCTCTCTATAAAACTTAACCAAGCACACAACCAGAACCAAACGTAAGCCCACTTATGCGTCTGCATCATCACCTGAAATGGGGGGTCCACCGTCAGTGGCGAGTAACTAGGCTGTCCCGCTTAAATGAGGGACCATTAACCATATAATATCATAGAATTATTCCAAGAAAAACATACAAAAATACATGGAAATATGTATAAAAATACATACAAAATACGTATAAAAATACATACGAAATACGTACAAAAATACATACAAAATACGTATAAAAATACATATGAGATACGTACAAAAATACATACAAAATACGTATAAAAATACATACGAGATACGTATAAGAATTCGTATGAAATACGAATGGAATACGTATACAATACATACACAGTACCTGCAGATATACGTATAGAGATACATACGTGTACGTATGAATACGTACAGAAATACCTGTAGAATACATATAGGGATACATATACATATACATATACATATACATATACATATACATATACATATACATATACATATACATACATAGATACATTCTTAAGGACTTACTCATTACATACTTATCAGACGTACGCAGCGGAAAACTTAACTTAACATACTTATACAATACGTAGATTTATATACATAAATACATTGTCATATACATATTCATAACCTGTAAATTACTTATCCTTCATATTATAATTATCTTAAACCTTTCTTTTAACCATCTTCTTAACTTTATGGACCGCTCATTATAGCTCGTAAGGATGCCCGTGTACATCCCAACTTTCCTAAAACGCGCCGGGAAGAACCCGTGTATTCTACCCGTAGCTCTCATTTGCAAGAACTAAGCTTAAGCTATGGCCATAACTCCTAAATAGTAGCCCGTGTACTACTACTTAGACGACTATGCATCTTAAGATCCAGAACTGCCCAGAAACCGCAGTAGGGTAGTGGCTTCAACTTAACCTAATCCGGTGACCCATGTATCACCAAACAGGCGTCCGTTTCTCATCTTATGTTATCGACATGGCCATCTGAGACCAATACTTCTTATCATCTTATAACTTTATCCTTATTATTATATTATTCCTTCCCTTCATATTGCAACTTATCTTATTAGTTCTTTTTAATTCCTTTAATCATATTAATTCCTAAAATTACAATCTAAATTATTATAAGCCAAAAATTAAACTAAATTGATCATTCTCATAATAAAATCATTCAACATCTTTTTAATAACAAAGTAATAATTAAATTAATTCATCAATTAATCATATAAACAATTAAATAAATCATTTAAATTAACATTTAATCATATAAATCAGGGATCATCAGCAAGATTACTTAAAACATGATAAAAATCCTATTTTTATTATTGGAGTCACTCGACATACATATATATATATACATACCAAAATTTATACTTTAATTTATTTAAATATAATTATTAATTAAAAACCATGTAAACTTAATAACAGGAAATAAAATCATGCTCTAAACATTAAATCATCAAATTCAAACCATAATAAGATCAAAATCAATACTTTACTATACATGATTTACATAGCCTTCATGGGACAAATATACTATCAAGAATAGTTTCAAGAATTGATATTATCATGCTTATATATTAAAGATTAATTAAAGACTACTAATAATAATTCAAGAATGAACAAGATTCAATCATAAAAATCAGATTTTTAACTCCCTTCACTTCTTTATGTCACTCGATTTTTTTTATAATATGCACAAAATATTAACTTTAATTTAAGGCTTCAATTAAACAATTAAATAAACAAGATTATCAAAATTTTTTTAAGAAAATATCATAAAATTATCATCAAAATTATGTTATGCTACACAACATAGGTTCGAACTTCCAAGAACAAGATTCAACAATTATCATGCAATTATACAATGTAAACATGTAATTAAAGAAATTATTTTATGCATAGAATTAACTAAAACACTTAAAGATTCATAAAGATTATATAAAATATCGAGAAAATAACATAAACTTTTTATATAACATGGTTCGAAATTCCTAGCCTATCATGATACTAATTCTATCAAATTTTCCTAGTTTAATCCTAATTAACTATATAGTTAAATTATCCCAAATTTAAAAGAGATAAACTAGTTACCTGGATTAGGAAGAAAATCAAGAAAAATATCTTGGCTATGGTTCGAGTACTACACGGCCAGCTAGGGTTCTTTGACAGTTCCGTTGAGAGTTTAGAGTTGTATTACAATAAGGTAAAAAGGTTATGAGTGTTGTTCCTATTTAATTATAAGGAACAAAAGAAATAAATTAAATGAATAAAAAGAAATAGGGGGACCGTGTGATAGGAGGAATAGTAGGAGAGGTTGAGCAAATTTTGGGGAGACTAGATATGAGGTTAATTAAAAATAGGGTTTTTAGAAAAGGGTCACAATTAATAGAATTAGTAAACAAGAGAAATAAATAAATTAAAGCAAATAAATAAGGGAGGCTGTGTATGAGGAACAAGAATATGGGGTTTTGGCCTCCTAAAATCTAGTAGTAGAAATAGGAATCAAGATAGGGTTTCTTTAGGCAAGGTCAAAATAGATAAGGGCTTTTAATAGTATTGATTAAAACAATAGAAATAAATTAATTAAAGGAAAATAGACAAAGGGGGCTGTGAAGGGTATGAGTAATAGGGGGTTGTCACCTCCTAAAATTTTAGTAGCAATAATAGGAAACAAGGTTAGGATTAATAGACTTAGTCAAAAATAGATAAGGGTTTATAATAATATAGGTTACAAGAAATTAATTAGAGGAGAGCATGGAGGGTGGGCCGTGAGGTCTTTTAGGAATAAGGAGTTTAGGGCTCTCCTAAAATCTAGTAAGGAGAACAGGTAAACAAAGATTAGTTTATAGGCTTAGTGAATAAAAATAGATATAGGTTAGTATTTTATTAAAGATAATATAAAACAATTAAATGAAGAAGAAGGATAGAGCCGTGGGGTATGGAAAGGATAAGAAGAATTGGGCTCGGGTTTTAGCATGACAAGGTGATAAGGTTTGGGCCAGTACAAAATAATTAGACTGCTACAATAAAATTAATAATTAATTAAATAGTAATCAATTAAATAGTCAATTAATTATATATTTAATTAATTATGAAAATTTTAAAATATCCAAAAATTTCGGGGTATTACATGTTTTCAGGAGGAGTTGGGGGGTCTGGTTCATCAGTGTTCTCTGGTTCAGCTCCAGTGAAATTTTTCATCCCAATATCAAAGCCTTCATCATCATCTACCTGCACAGGCTTGTTGAACATGTTAGTTTCATCAAATAACACATGGATACTCTCTTCAACACACAAGGTTCTTTTGTTGAAAACTTTATATGCCTTGCTATGAGGAGAATACCCAATAAAAACAGCTCCATCACTCCTGAGGTCGAACTTGTCCAAACTGGTCTTACCATTATTGTGTACAAAACACTTACAACCAAATATCCTTAAATGTTCAATGTTTGGTTTTCGACCCCTTAGAAGTTCATAAGGTGTTTTTCTCAGTATTGGTCTTAGCATAACTCTATTAAGTATGTAGCATGATGTACTCACAGCATCAACCCAAAATTTCTTTGACAGACCACTCTCTAGACGCATGGTTCTAGCCATTTCTTCTAGAGTGCGATTCTTTCTTTCAACTACTCCATTTTGTTGTGGAGTTGTAGGGGCTGAAAAGTTGTGAGAAACACCATGTTCCATACAATAGGTTATGAAGCTAGCATTATCAAATTCTGATCCATGATCGGATCTGATAGATGCCAACTGATGATTGATCTTGTTCTGGACCTGTTTCACTAGGATTTCAAATTCATCAAAAGTTTCATCTTTGTATTTCAAAAATATGGTCCAAGTGAAACGAGAGTAATCATTAACTAATACAAATACATAACTAAAGCCATTTCTACTTTGTACACGCATAGGTCCACATAAATCCATGTGTACAAGTTCAAATGGTTTAGAGGAACTAACCACTTTCTTTGGTTTAAAAGATGATCTCACATGTTTGCACTTTGCACACTCTTGACAGAGCTGGTCTGCCACATATTTGATGTTAGGTAAACCTATCACCAAATCTTGTGTTCTCAACTTGTTGAGCAAAGTGAAACTAACATGTCCTAATCTTTTATGCCAAAGCCATTGGTCATCCTCTACAAAACTAAGGCAGAGGGCACTGTTCTGTGGCATTTAAATTAAATATGTAATATACACATTGTTATGTCTTGTTCCTTCACAGACCAGTTCCCCTGTCTTAGGGTTCACTATGTGACAAGTGTTTGATTCAAAATTCACTTTATTTCCCTTGTCACGTAGTTGAGAAATGCTCAAAAGGTTATGTTTCAAACCTTCTACATAGTAAACATTGTCAATTGCTTGGGAGAGTGACTTACCAACCTTACCTACTCCTTTGATAAGTCCTTTGCTATTGTCACCAAATGTCACGTGCCCTCCCTCGAATGCAGTGAGTGAAAGGAATTGTTCTTTATCCCCGGACATGTGTCTTGAGCAACCACTGTCCAAATACCAATATGGCTTTCCTTTCACTCGTACCTGCACAAGCAAATAAAGGTTAGTTTTAGGAACCCAGACCAGCTTGGGTTCCTTGTTCTTTGAAACATTCTCAATCTTGACCTTCCTAACCTACACTTGTTGGATGTAGGTTTTGTTCTTCTTGTCATGCTTCTTTTTGGTGAAACATTTGTTAGTAACATGACCACTCTTACCACAGTAGGTACAAACATGCATATCCTTGGCAAATATATACTTGCCTTTCTTGAATTCATCCAACCATGTGTTGTCTCTGCCTAGAACAGTTGTAGAACTAGATCCAGAATACCCTAAACCGAACCTTTGAGAATTTCCAGGTTGGGATGTGAGGATGTTTAGGGTTTTCTGAGCATCTAACATTTTGTTCAATTGGTTCATACACTATGTTAGCTCATTCTCCTTGTTCTCAAGCCTCTTAAGTTGAACTTCATTTTGTTTCTCAAAAGATTTTAGATCAAGTCTAGTCTTTTGAAGTTCATCCTGTAGTACATACAACTCGACGTTCTTGTTCAATTAAACAAGATTAATTGTTCATTTTGTTCAATTGGTTCATACAACTCGACATTCTTGTTACTTGTTCCAGATTAATACTTTAACTTTCAAGAATTTAATTAATTAAACAAGTTTATCAAGAAAATCATTAAAGAACATACTTAGAACCAGATTACGACTAAAAGATCAATTCTTGAAGAGTTTAAACCACTCGAAAAATTCATATAATATTCGGCCATAATTCGATATTCATATGCTACATAATTCATCAAGTCAATCTTCAAGATTATAAGACAAGAATCATAGAACATGCATAAATCTATACTAGAACATAAAATAAAATCATCAAAACATTATGGATCGGAACCTATAAATACCACTCGACATGCACGAATAATATATCAACATGTAGTTCAAAGTTTAATCACCACAATTCTAAACAATTCTATGTAGTTCTAAACCTATTCTAAAAATTATATAACTAATCTATCCTATTGATTAAACAAAAGCAATCTAATTACCTAACAATGGAGATTTTGGTTCGAAATTTCCAAGAGTGTCACACGGCTCTTTGAGTGTTTCTTTTGCTTCTTGTTCCAATCTTGAGGGTAATTCCAAGCAAGAGGTTTTAGAGGTATTTTGTGAATTCTTTTGATAAGGAACAAGATGGTAAAACAATTGTTGAATTTCCCTTCCAAATATTACGGGGGCCGTGAGGTATAGAAGAATAAAGGGTTGTTTTTCTCCCTCAAATTTAGTAGTGTGTTTAGGATAAAAGATATGACTTTTTAGGAAAAGGTCAAAGTAGATATATAGATTAATATTTTAAGTGCAAAACTAAAATAAATTAGTTAGGATAAATTATCTAAAGGGGCCGTGAGGAATAATCAAGAAGAGGGTAGTTCCCTTCCTAAACTTTAGTAAGGAAGTTAGGATAAAAATCAGATTTTTAGGAAGAGTCAAAAATAGATATAGATTAATATTTTTGGTTGAAAATAAAATAAAATAATTTAGCTAAAGGGATTTACCCACAAGGCCATGGGGTTGGGCGTATGCAAGAGGAAAAATGGGCTTTAGTTTAATCTAAGTGTAGTAAAGGATTTGGGCCAAGGTCAATAATTAGATTACTAAAGGTTAATTTAATAATTAATTAAATAATAATCAATTAAATAGTTAATTAATTAAATATTTAATTAATTAAAAAAATTAAAAAATAGCCCAAAATTTTGGGGTATTACGTACAATTCATCTCCTCACAATTAGGTCTAGATCGATCCCTAGAAAAATGCATCCTAATCTCCTCAACATCACGATTGTCCTTAGTCTTACTCCCCCCTTACCCTTCTTCCTCGCCATAGCAAAGGCTCAAAGAGAAATTGCCCTTCGAACCAGAGAGAAACATTCACCCTTTCAATATTTGTTAAGTATAATAATTTCATTTAATAGTTAGGAATGATGCTAATTGAATTTTTTTAAAACTCAAACCGCGCCCAACCTGAAAAACACCCAAACCCATATACACCCGATTTAAACCCGCTTCAACCCGACCCGTTTCGCACCAGACCTGATTCACACCTGATCCATTTTACACCCGATCTACATTGTATCCGACTTAACTCGCACCCGACCTACATTTTACCCATTTGCTAAGGAATTCGTGATTGTTGTCTGTTGTTTAAGCCATTGAGGGCTTGAGGTGTTGGTTCTTTAACTGTTTTTAAGAAATGAGGAAATAGAAAATGGATTTACATATGGGATGTTATTCTATCAATGAGAAATGGAAATTTGTGAGTTTTATGAAGATGTAATTTTTAACCAAACTTCATTTTTAATTTTGAATAACCTGTCGCACTTGCCTCATCCTTTTTTAGTCAAGTATTCCTGGTAATAACAATCATTAATTAAAATATTTTTAAAAAACTAGTTAAAACATGAATGAATGCAAATTAATACATTAGATATTTTTTTGACAATTAAATAAAATTATTAATTACCAAAGTTCGGATACCTGGAAATCCGGTTTCTCAGGTCGCAATTTTTTTGACCCAGATCCGACCCGGTTAATCTGGGTACTCGAAAACCCCGATACTCAGAAATCTGGATTCGAACCGGTATCTGGTTTTACAAATCGGGTACCTGCTCCAGTTTTTAAAATCGGATCGGATACCCGCTTACCTCGATATGGCATTGATTTTTGTCCCAAATGGAATGGAACTGACTTTGTATATAATCTCGGGGCGGGCATAATTTTGTGATTCCGAATTGACATATCATTGCCCATTGCTCCAAATTCCTTGGCCCGACCCGCATCAAATGAACGACCCGAATATGCCCGTTCTGAGATCGATCGACCCCAAAAATGGGTCCAACCTGGCAACAACCCGACCCAAATGCACTCGATTCATGAGCTGTTATGACTCGTATTTTTAGCAACGACGTTAGCGTTGATAACGTCGTAAACAGACAATTACCAATTGATTTAATAACGGAAAATAACTAAAACTCATTGTAAAAAGGTGTTTAATATAATTCATAATGAACCCCAATAGAGTCTTAAAGGGAAACTAACAAACTAAATCAAAACTCAGGAATCTACAGCTTAAAACAAGCTAAACTACTAAGAACAAAAATGTAAAACAGGGGCCTAGCACTCTCGTCCAACGCTCTGCCCATCCCTAGACTTTATTCTGCTCACCTACAAAATAAAAATAGGGGTTCACCGTCAATGGCGAGTAACTAGACTGTTCTACTTAGAATTAGAACTACATTACATAAAATAATAGATCAGAAACACAGGAAACATTACGTATAACAACGTTCATAACAGATAACCAAAACCAACATCAGAGTTAAGCAGCGGAACACAACTTTCATCATAAATCAATAAACATAACAAAATCATAACATAAATATCATAGATCTACATTCACGATTCACAAGTCCAATTCATACATCAACAATAAGACTTTGCACGGTCTACAACCGATAACATGCCCCGCTCAATTTATCACCGATAGACCCGCTCAGTTTATCACAGATAAACCGATAGACACGACCCGCTCGATCTTCAACCAATAGACATGACAGGACCAACAAACAAACAAAGATGCCCCGCTCAGTTCATCACCGATGAACCGATAGACCCGCTCAGTTTATCACAGATAAACCGATAGACACGACTTGCTCGGTCTTTAACCGATAGACACAACAAGACTCTGATAATACTCAAAAGACACCAACCAAGACCCAAAACACGAACCAACTTCATTACACGCATCAAGCCAACAAATCATCATACCATTACAATTACACGTCATCAATGCACCAAATAACTATCAAATTATCCCCTAAACTTCCGTATAATGATCTAGAGCAAGAAATCAAAGAAAACAACCCAAATTCCTCAAGAACTTCACGGCATTCATAGCGCAATTATCAAGATTTATAACTAATTAACAATTCAAGCAATTGATCATAAAAGTACATGAAATAGATATAGACTACCGCAATACTTATAGTCAACACAAAAAAAATCAATCTTTATGATTCCAAACATTACATAACTTAATTCGATAAGAGATCTAAGTCCTAATTATAAATTCTAAGCATTAAAATAATCAAAGACACCAAATCTTGCTTACAAGGACCACACGCACAAAGCAAGGAAATCTTGCATTAAATTCCTAAGTTCAATTCATGCAACTATTATTAATAATTAGCATCAGGATCATAGATGAAGTCAAAGCAATGTTATATAAAGGTTCATGGATCAGCCATTAAAAACTCATGCTTTAGAGCCATATATTACACGCATAAGATTACTCAAAACAATGGTCAACGAACATATCAAATTGCATCAAGATTGAATAATATCATTAATTAAAGAACAAGTAATGCATGAACACATAAAGTTTTATCAAGATTAAAGTAATGCGAGTAAAGAAAGCAGGATATTACATCCTAAACTACTCGGCAAGACACGCATGAACATTCAACAATCAAAATCTTCTTAATCTAGTTCTATCATCCTATGTAATCCAATTCTAATCCTTAGTAGAATAGCTAGTTACCTAGATTGAAGAATTCAAAACGAAACACGCCCAACACCACGGTTTCACTCGACCACGCACGGCCACAATAAGATACGAATCAAACGTTCACAACACAATCTCGTTACAAACTGAAAAGAGAAAGAAGATTGATTAGCTATGAAAAGATTGAAATTTGAAAGGAAAATCTTTGGTTGAATTTGGTTAAGAATGCCGTGAGAAAACAAGGTAGGAGGTTAGAGTTTTACTTGAGTTTGAAATAATGGATATGGAAAGGTAAAGGGTAGATTTTTAGGGGTTTAAAAAGAATAGGCTTTACTAAATTTTAGGAGAGGTTTAGAATTTAGAATTTAGAATTGAGATAAGGGGAAAAATATCAAAGGGGCCGACTATGAGAAGGTTAGCACGGTTTTGGGCCTGATCATATACAAAATTAAGTCTTTGGGCCCAAATCGGATGGTTCGGACTTAAAGGCTTAATTTTACACAAAATTTTACGACCTAAAAATTCGGGTCATTACATGAGCGGTCGACCCAATTCAGCCTGAACCTGTAACAACCCAACCCATTGCGACCCAAACCTGCAATGAACCTGTTTCAACCTACATTTAACCCAACCTGATCCAACCCAACCTGAAAGACACCCGACCCAAAGCTGGCCCGAATCGAACCCGGTGCGACATACACCTGCTACCATCTCAACCCACTCCCGGCCCGACCCAAACTTGACTCGACCCGAAATCGACCCGAAACCCAAGGGCATGACACCCGCAATGACCCGACCCACATTGACCTGAACCCAACCCAAACACCTATTTTGACACCTCTACTCATAATTCCTCATAGGTCTAACGATCAAATTTTACATTGTCTCACAAATTAATTAAATAAATAATGCAATGGTTATGTCTTTAGAGCATCACCTACAATGTAAAAAAACATAACTTGGGCCATCTTCCATGGTTATTCCCAACTTAATTTAATCTATGAATATATTCAAGTTTGTTGTACTTCTTCCATGATTGTTCCAAATAGGTGGGTTACCTGCTGAACAGGTTAAAAAAACATGGACCCCACATATATTTTATTTTAGTTCTCTTTCCTCTACCCACCACCACACTCCACCACTCACCACCATATTCTCTCTCTCTCCTCTTTCTCTCTCCACCATCACTCTCTCCTCTACCCACCACCAATCTCACCCCACCATTGAACACCATCAACCACGGACGACCCCCCCACCACTATAAAATATGTATAAACCTTAAAACAATAAATTGGACAATTGGTAGGAAGATGGACATGAAAATGGCCAAAACTTGCCAAAAATGACCTTTTTGCCTTGTTTTTGTTCCAAACCATCCTTTTTTTGCCCAAATTCATGCGCATAAGTCATTTAACGCTTAAATGAATGATATAGAACATGTATAAACCTTGAAAACAATAAATTTGTTGATTGGTAGGAAGAGGGCATGAAAACGGCCAAAACTAGCCAAAAATGACCTTTTTGCCTTGTTTTTGTTCCAAATCGTCCTATTTTTTCTCAAACTCATGTGCATAAATCATTTAAAGCTTATATGAATGATATAGAACATGTATAAACCTTAAAAACAATAAATATGTTGATTGGTAGGAAAATGGCCATGAAAACGCCCAAAACTAGTCAAAAATGACCCATTTGTATTGTTTTGTTCTAAAATGTCCTATTTTTTCCCAAACTCATGCATGTGCATAAGTTTTTTGATGCTTAAATGAATGATATAGAACGTGATTATATCCAAATAATATTTGGATCATTTTTTTGTCATCATACAATTATTGTGCTATATAATGAATTTTATAATTATTTGTATTTAAGGATTATAGTGGAAGATTAACCGCCTACAACACTAAGGAAATCGGCGAAGTTCGAGAACAATGTTCTGATTTTTTTAGGAGTAACTTTTTAGTGAGTTAATGTAGAGGTTTTTTATGTTGTTTTTGAAAGTATACTACATAACACTAGCATGTACTACATGTATAGTTTTGGATGATATTGAATTGCTAGCTAGCGATATGCATTTTAATTATGAATGAAGTTATTGACTGCTAAGCCATTTGTTATTACAATCGATTGTGGGCCTCGTAGCATAAATTATTATTATTATTATTATTATTAAATAATATATATTATTTTATTTAAAAAAATATATTGTAACAGGTTTTGCTACTCAAAGCCCGTTACAATAGTGTTATTCTTTTTTTTTTTTTTTTAAAAAGCCCTTATTGTAACGGGCCCAACATGTGTTAGTTACAATAAACACATTTATTGTACCGGCTAGATAAGGAGCTCGTTACAATAAATCTGGTTATTGTAACTGGCCTAGAAAGTGCCCGTTACAATAAATACTCTTATTGTAATGGGATCCTTATAGGCCCGTTACAATAAGTGATTTATTGTAACTGACATGGCCCGTTACAACAAATATCAGATATTGTAACGAGACCAATTGTAACGAAAAATGACTGTTACAAAAGGCCTTTTATACCCATTACAATAAGTGTTTTTTTCACTGGTGCAACCTCCTTCAAACCCAGCTGAACCTAACACAAATTACACAACCTCCTTCAAACCTAGCAACCCCCAATCTTTGAACTACCCAACCGTACCCTTGAAACCAACGGAGCGCACCTAACTCAGCTTTCGAACACAACCTTCGAATCAACCATCATTTGAACCTGACAATCACTTCAAATCAACAACCAAGCTTCGAACCAGTAGCATTCAAACACTTTCAAACCACCACCGTCACCACTCTTCACACTTCGAATCCAACCCCAATTGAACCTTTTGTATTCTTCGATTTGGTGCGTTAGGGGTTTGATTGGATGGGTTGGGGGTTCCAGTGGGTTTCTTGGGGGTTCATTTGGGTGGGTGGGGGTTCAATCGGGTCGATTAGGAAGGTTGTTAGAGGTTCGATGGAAGCCGATGATTTGTGTTGTGGTGGTATGGCGAAGCTGGTGGTACAATGGTGATATGACGAGGCTGGTGTGGGACTGTGGTTGAAGAGTTATATTGGTGGTTATATGATGATGGTGGTCAGTGGCAGAGGATGTAAACGTTCGAATGTAAACAACTTTTTCGGATGTAAATAATTTTTGGGTTTTTCTATGTAAATAGCTTTTTCTACGATGTACCCCTCCAAAATGAGACTTCTACATGGTGCCCTTGAGAAAGTACTGCTCACCACATAGTACCTATAAATTATTAATCACGTAATTAACACACTAAACATGATTATTAGTGCTCTAACCTCCATAATTAATATAAACAACTGCTAATTATTGCTATTTTTAAAAAATTTCAGTAGTTTTTTTTTTATTGTATTTTTTGGTAATAATTAGTAATAATTAGCAGCAAATTATATTAATTATGATAGTTAGTGCATTAATAATCAAGTTTAGATTGTTAATTACGCAATTAATAATTTAGAGGTACTAAGTGGTGAACAGTAGTTAGTCTCAATTTGGAGGGTACATCATAAAAAATGGACACTACATAGAAAAATCCATAATTTTTTGTATTCGGTTTACATCAGAAAAACTGAATCTTTTCTTTTATTGATTTTTTTTTAATGTACATCATTAACTTATAAAAAGCCGTACTTATCGAGCGAGTTGAGCTCGATAAGTACTACTCGAGCTCGAAAACTATCGAGTTCCAAAAACCAAGCTCGAACTCGACTCGTTAATGTTTTTTCAAACTCGGCTCGAACTCGACTCGAAATTACTTAAAACTTGAGGGATGCTCGAAGCTTGACTCGAAACTCGACTTGAAAATCAAAACTCGATTAATAGAAAAACTGAAAACTATTTTAAACAACCCCTAATTATATTCAATAAACTTACAGAAAACAAACAGAAAATTTTAAAAAAATAAAATAAAAAAACAAACAGAAAAAAGAAAAAAAAATTAAACAATGAAAAATTAAAGTAAAAAAACAAGCAGCTGCACGTCGAGTATGTGGTACGACGATTAGGCGGCACAACGAGCAGGCGGTGGTGCGAGCTTGGCTTCAACCCTCACCTCGAATGCTCTGCTTCAATGGATGAACCGACGAAAAGCAGCGGCCAGCGGCAGTCCGAGGAAGTGCGAGCAACGAGCCAACGACCGTGTAGAGGGAGTGCGAGTAGTGTTGCAAAGCTTGGCTTCAATGGAGAATAAGGGCTGAGAGAAAGATAATTAGGGTTAGGCTATAGGCTTTCACTTGAACGAATGAAGTGTAGAATAGAGAATGAGAAGTGAATGACTGATTCTTTCTTTTTTGCAAAGGAAAACGGCTATTAGCCTCTTAGGGTTTTTAGGTTGTCATTTGGGCCTTTGGTGCTTTGGTCTTTGGGCTACAAATTTAGATTAGAGAATGTACAGAAGTAAAATTTTGGGCCTTTTGTTTATAATATACTACCTCCGTTTCTTAATCTTTGTAACGATTTGACAGTTTTTCTCTCTACTTTATGTCACATCGTTGCAAATAATAAGAAACGAAGGTAGTATCTAATATTTCTATCCTTATATATATATATAATATGTATATCGAGTCTCACGAGCTTATCGAGTCGAGCTCTTTGTTGCTCGACTCGACTCATTAGTATCCCGAGTCGATCGCGAGCTGCTCAGCTCGATAAGCACCCTAGTCATAGAGACTCGTAAAGACTGAATGTTACTGTACTGTTCATCTATGAGTTTTTCGGTTTACATCATTATGTAAACTGATATAATATATAATCAAAGACAAAATATATAAATTTAGGGCTTTAACATCAGAAAAACTTCATGTTATGTAAACAAAAATCAATAAAAATAATATTTTCGGAATGGTAAGCCTTCATTTTTTTTATGTTATAATATGGATGTAAAATACTCGTGATTAGATAAAAAATATGTAGATTCGGTTTTAACATCAGAATTTAATCCCCACAAATTAATTGAAATTATACTCTTTTTTATTAAATGTAATTACTATTTTTTTTTAAAGTCTGGGATATTTTATTGTATAAATCAAATATTTTGATATATTTTTTAACCCATATTTTGGAGCGTAAAAAAATAGAGTTTTTGTATTCCAAAATACAGATTATTTTTATTAAAGGATTGTACAATTTTAATTATTTTTAAAAAATTGTGCATTTGTTTTAGCAAACTGTACACTCCATTGATTTGATCAAAATTCTGAGTAAAAAATAATTATCAAATATAAAATTAAAATTTTAAAAATGTACACTCCATAATTTTATCTTTGATTCATAATTATCTGATATAACAAGTAAACTTTTTATTTTACTTTTTTCTGAAATATAATTATCAAAATATTAAAAAAAAATGTTTTTTTTGTTTTAAAAATATTTTTTTAACTGTATACTCACTCTATTTTTAATATTAATAAGTATGTTAAGTTATAAGTGTTTTTTTTAACCATCTCACGATTTTTGTTCTAATCAATTATTTACTTGATTGATTGACTTTTTTTTTGCAACGATTTTTTATGCATATAACTTATGATTTTATTTATGTGTTGTCTATATTAGTTATTAGCGGCATGCATTTAATTTGTGAAAGAAAATGTATAATTATAATTCATATGAACACCACCTCCCATTCCCTTATTTAATAGAGATATATAAATAAAAGAAAAACTTCATGTTATGTTATAATTAATGAAGCCTTGTAGATCATTGGACTGCAAATATCATAAGCTTATTTTTCCTATTGCTTATTAACTGTAATAGAATATCAAAACTATTATTCCTAAAGGAAAAATTAGAAAATAACCCCCAAAAGTTTTCACGTTTTTAGTAATTACTTTCTTTAATTTTTTTTTTTTAATTTAACCCCAAACTTTCCCCTCCGTTATCCAAATCACCCCCAAAGTAGAATATTCCGTTAAATTTAACGGAATATTATCTTTGATTTGTTAATTAATAACTCCAAAACATAATTAACACAATATTATGGTTTATTAATACACTAACCTGGTTTATTAATATACGAATATAATTAACACAATCTCCATCTTCTTTCTCTCTCCTCTTGTCACCCCTTGCCACCACCACCACCACCTTCATTTTCTTTCTCTCTCCTCTGACCACCCCCTTGCCATCACCACCTCCACCTCCATTTTCTTTCTCTCTCCTTTGACCACCCTCTGTCACCACCAACACCATGACCTCCATCAGCTTTACCCTCGTTCGTTCCAACTTCCTTCAATCAAATCTAGTAAATTTTCAATCAAATTTAATAAGTTTTGAGAGGGTCAGAGGAGCGAGAAAGAAGTTGAATTAGAAGAGGAGGGTGATGAAGTGGTGGTGGTTGTTGGGGTCAAAGGAGCGAGAAATGGTGGTGGTAGTGGTTTGAGATGATGAAATGAAGAAAATAATGATGAAAGAATGATTAGAGAGAAAGGAGAAGGTTTAATTAGTAAAAAATGGGTCCCATCGTTAGATTATAATAGATTTTTGTGATTTGGGGGTGATTTGGATAACGGAGAGAAAAGTTTGGGGGTTAAATTAAAAAAAATAATTTAAAAGGGGTAATTGCAAAAAAACGTGAAAAGGTTTGGAGGTTATTTCTAATTTTTCCTTTTCTAAATATTTTTTCAAAAATTTACCAACACCTAACAAATTGCCTACTATCATCTCCACCCCTCCTTCCATAAGGATTATTGCTATCACTAAACCTCCCTTCAATTTTACGCCTCTTCTTCCTAAACTTGGAAGCATTACTGTGTAAGTTGAGATTTATATTCGGTGGGCAAGACATGCAGAACGAAGTAGCTACCGCCTTCAAATTAAAAGTGAAAGAGCAAGTTATCTTAGAATAATAGACAATCCGTTTACTTTGGTGTAAAACGTTTTCGATGTAAAATGATTTTTCATGAAAAGTATTTTACGTTGGAAAACTCATTTTCATAGAAATTTTCCAATGTTTACTTGCACGGAAAATACGTTTTACACCCAAATTTGGGGGAAAATATTTCCACTATGGTATAAAATGAGTTTTCACTCCAAATTTTACATTTTATTTTTTCAACCAAAGTAAACGATGTAAAATGAGAAAACCAGCCATTTTCACGCAAAACAATTTACGCCCTCGTAAACAGAGCCTTAATTCGTATGTTACCATACACAAATGATTTGGCCTTTAATAAGGATCATATCAACGCCATTCTATTCTATATAATACAAACAAAACAAATATTACCTGTAGATCGAGTTTGTGTATATCAAACACATCTTTCATGGAATGTGAGTTATATGATGATAAATAGTTCAAGTAATAATTCTTTGATACCAATTTCACCTGCAAATTAAAATCTCACTATGTAAGCTGGCGTTTTCATAAATGGAAACAATATAACAAAGAAATAAGAAAATTTAGTACCAAAAGAGACTGCACATTTGCTAGCTGCTTTTTATCAAAATCATACTCCTCCACAGGAATCTTCTCAGCCTGCAATATCAAAATTTTGCATTTTGAGCAAGAAAAAAGTTTGAAGTCCAACCCACATCCATCTTACTTCAATTTCATCATAGTAAGTTTTAAGTAAATACATACCTTCAAATAACAAAGGTATATTGCAACTGCAACTCTTCTGGAATCAGAAAAAGCAAAGCATTACCCTTTGCACCTTCTCCGGCCACGAGCTGTTCGTCCGACCCTATGGATATATTCCTAAAAGGGATAACAAATCAGCTAACAAGATCTCGTGAAATTAAACTAACTATTCATCAGGAAAGGGGGGCTCAAGTTGGTAATGTAAATTGTAAAATACCTTTGGGTCATCATCCTACAAAAAGCCAAGAAAATAACAGAACATTCAGCTGTAGGTGATGTTGCTATACCAAAACCGGTATCATATAAGTAACATCTGTAAGAAACTAACCACATTAGGAATATCAAGTCCACGAGAACCAACATCAGTGCAAAAAAGTAGGCCTTTTTCTTGCTAAATCAAGCTCAATCATATGAACTGTTCATATCAGTTCATACTAAATGGATAAAATAACTTGCTAAACAAAAGAATTATACTTTTAATTTACATACACTTCCGAATTATATAAAGGAAAATAAATACACAGGTATACTTTCAATGCCGAATTAAGACATATCGAAATCATGAAATGTAATTGTCACGCATTCTTAAACTCAATAATAGAGCATATATTCAAAGCTCATAATTAGTCCTTAGGGATGTGTATATCATAGCCGTTAAATTTATAGAGGGAAACACTTGCTTATAAAGCACCCGCTTTTCGTATTTCAAAATGCTACACGTTAGTACATTACAATACTTATTTGCAGACACAAAGTGTCAAGTGCACATGAAAAAAAAAAAAGTAAATTTCTGACCTTTGGCAGTTTTTTTAGTATCTGCATCATTTCTTTTTCAAAATTAGCTTCCAGAATCTTGTCAGCTTCATCAATCACCATTCACCAAGCATAAATATATTAGTGATGCCATACCCTAGTAAATACATGCATAATGCATTATAATGTTTCAGGAAACTGGATAGGAATTTAAGAAATACCCACAATATAACTCCACTTGTACTATGGTTTTGATCATCCATTCAGCCAATATGAACACCAAGAATTGAATATTAGGTTGAGTGAACACTATTTATTATATTACATCAGTATCAAATATCCTTAAATATTAAGGTGATCTATTAAATTGCAACAAATGCTTGCTTACTAAACTGCATTCACTTAAGCTATGTCCTATTCAACTAACTTATCTGTGTTTGCTTATTGTGAAACACCTATGATTCTGTAATAAAAAGATTCATACAAATCTCGTAATTGGAAATCGTATCCAACCACATCACATTTGATATGTTTTTTTTTAAGGAATAGTGTACAAATAGGGTCAAAGTTTAGTCAAATTAAGAAATGAAATCAAGATCAGATCATAGAAAAAAGTTGGAGATACTGCACAAAAAAAGCCATATGATTGCGACAAATTGCCTTTAAATTTTTGTATATGAACCCATTAGTCTTTATAAGATGGTCACAAAGCCGTCCAGGAGTTGCCACTAAGAGATTGACACCTTTGGCAAGTTGTTTAGCTTCTCTCTTTATGTCTACGCCACCAATTACCAAGCCAAGGCTTTGTGAATGATGCTTCATAAGTTCTTTAGCAACAGCATGTGACTGCATCATAGAGACAACAAGTCCATTGAAATTGCCCAAGCAGGTTTAAAGCAGGGAAAACAAGAGAAAGCAAGTCCCTAACCCATGTAAACTAAAGGTCATCACTACCAAAAAAAAAAAAAAAGGGTGCAGTGTACAGAAGTGAGGGATAGTGTTTTACCTGAATAGCAAGCTCCCTCGTTGGACAAATCACAACAACACCAAGACCATTACGAGGAGTAAAACGTCTGATACAACAATTCCACAGCTGGGATAAGAAAGGCAAGGGTTTTTCCAGAACCATTCCTTGCAGCTCCAAGCACAACTTTGCCTTCCAAGAGAGGAGGTATATATAGCTCTAGCTTGAATCTGCAAACACAGTAAAAGAATCAATTTATGGAATCACAAGCTTTTAACAAGAAATTAAAAAATTGATTAAATAGCTACACTGCCACTATCCTTAGTTTTAAAGGGCGCAAGACGCACCAAGGTACAAAATCCTTGGAGCCTAGACGAACTAAAGTGCAAGGTGAAGACGAGTATTTTTTGTTTTAATCGCAACAAATGAGTATTTTTTTGTAACAGATAACATATTCATTTGTTGCTATTAAAACGAATCGGAAGGAGTAATTTCTATTAAATAAGTGTGAAAAATGGAATTATGAGAAAATGTGAAAGAGCCATGTGATCAATAGCTAAGGGTTCTTCAAATCGAATTCAGAGATATGGCCTGAATGCCTGATTAGATTATAACTATCCATCTCATCCAAAAAAAAAACTAATAAAATAATAATCACACAAGGATTGATCACTCTAAGTTCTAACTTCTTCATTAAGAACACAATCTCCAAATTTAGGTTTTCTAAAGCAAATCAAAACATAAATGCATACAACTCTTTCCGAGTTAATTTCAGAACCATCTACAAAACTAATAAATTAATAATCACACAAGGCTATGCTTGAAACCAGACAATTATTCAAAAACAGAGTAATAAAGTTGAAAAAAAAAAAAACAAAACTATTAAATTAGAAGAGAACCTATGTCATATTGGAGAACCCAATATCCTTAATAGCATTCTTAGTAGGCTCAGAAATTGGTAGTGAAAAGAAGGATTGATCACTCATAATTCCAATTTCACGACCAGGCCGGTCCTTAGCACAGGGCAATAAAGCCTCCATTTTTTGTAGTCTACAGCAAAGGACATAACATTATCAACAAATATTCGATCAATTGGAAATTCATTCTCCTTCTGGCAATAAAATTAATTACCCAGCATACATTTCCCTGATAATTGATTCTACGGAAGGAAAAAAAAACAATAAACCAAGACTAGAAGAACCCAACCCAACCCAACCCCATTGTATAATTGATTTTACGGGAAAAAAAATCTTACCTAAAAAACTCTGATTGCTTTAATGGAGGAAAGGCACCACAAAAACCACGCCCAAACCAGTCACAGTTAGTTCAACAAGAGAAAAGAAAAACAGAGGAGAGGAGAGGGTGAAAGAAACAGAGTGATGGAATCCGCTAAGCTACGGTTAATTTTTTTTAAAGATTTTTTTACTAATAACCACCACTAACTTTCCACTTTGGGTAAAAAAAAAAACCACAAACTTTTAAAAAAAAAAATAGCGTTGGATTTTTTTTCTTATTTTCACCCCAAAATCTAAATCTGTTAAAATTATTTGTTAATTAAAGTAATTAATTAAATCTTAAACCTAATTAAACTAATTAATTAAACTTTAAACCTATTAACTACTTAATTAAAGTTTAAACTTAATTATAACTTAAACTTAAAAAAATAAATTAAATACCCACCCCCACCGACCCACCACCACCTGCAGGCACCACCTGCCCACCACCCCTCCACGGCTCCACCACACCGATCGACCTCTTCCTATTATCGAAACCCCCACCGTCGACCTCCCCCACCGCCGATTCCCCTACCCCCTGAAACCCCCACCCTCTAAAAACCCCAACTCAATCACCCATGAGCACCCTCACCACCTTCGGAAATAACCACCACCTTCAAACCCACACAAGCTTCGAATTGAATTGTTGCCGTCAAATTCAACCTCCACCACCGTCGAATTGCACCTCCACCACTTTCGAACCCCCACCACCATTGAATTAAACTCAACCACCTCCGAAACCCTCCCCTCCCACCTAAGCCAGCCCCCCACCCCCATTTCCACCTTGCCACCGTCTTCCCCTCCCCTTTTCGACCCCCTCCGCCCTCGCCCAACCCATCTTGCCCCGTCACCACCCCCACTGCTCCTCCCCTCACCTAAAACCAACGCCCAAAAACCACCTCCTCCCCTTTGAAACCCTTTATGATTTTCGCCCCCTTTTCTTATTTTTCCTTTTTTTTTTGTAGTTTTTCTTTTGTTTTTTTATAATTAGAACTTAAATTATGGGTCTACTAACGGAATTAACACAAATCTAACGGTGTTAAGGGTTTGGAGGTGAAAACAAGAAAAAGTCAAACTTAATGGGTTATTTTAAAAATAAAAAAAAAACAAGTGCGTGGGGGGTTTTTTGCACAAAGTTGTAACTTGATGTAAATTCTTCTATAGTCGTCGAAAAAACGACCACCAAAGTCAAAATAATCTAGGCCGTTGATTTTTTATGTTAATTAAGTTGATTTTGATAATTAGATTTGACTTTTATTGTAAATAAAAATATACATACTTTAATTATTTTTTTTTGTAATATTAATTCATTTTTAATATTTTTGGATTCACTTAAATTAATTTTAGGTTTTGTTATTTTAAAAATTAAATAAAAATCCAAAATTAATTTAGATAAATCCAATAAAATTAAAAATGAATTAATGTTACATTAAAACAATATACAATGTTTATTTCTTTAAAAAAAGTCAAATCTAATTACTAACTAAATTATTTTGAATTTGGTGGTCGTTTTTTTGACGACTATAGAAGAAACAACCCTTGGTGGGGGTTATTAGCAAAAAATCCTTTTTTTTATATAGGGTTAAAATTGAAACAGAAAAATTGGGTGAAACATATCGTATATATATAGTACTCGACTACTCTAATATATTGGCCAATTTATGGAATTGGTAAAAAAAAACAAAATTTGCCTAGCAATAATTTCAGTTCAGTTTAGTTTAATCAATACACTTTTATTCAGTTCATCTCTATCCAGCTAATGTAAACGAGTGCTTAATCCCAACTATTAGTTATTATAGTATAATCCAAACTTTGGGATGAGTTATTTTACGATATTAGTCCATTGACTTAGTTAACCTATTGTAATTGGTCACCAATTAAAAAATTAATTAATCGTTATCTTCCCTCTTCCCCTACTTATTGTACTTAACTATATCTTCCTCCCTTTCTACGAAAGAAAATTGGAGCAGGTCAAAAGTTATGGACTAATATCATAAAACTACCCTTATAGTTTGGATTATAGTGAAATAACCTATATTTGAAATTAATATTGAAAGTACCTCCAATAGTTGGAATTATTTATATAAATTTTTCCTTAATTTTATTATCAAGTGAATATTATTAACGAATATTTTAAGATCGCACGCATTGCTTGCAAAAAAAAAAACTAATTGTTAAAGGACCATCAAAGAAATAGTTGTTTTGCAGAAGTCACATTTTAAGAGTTTTTTATTTTTAAATTACTCTTCGTCCGTGAAACAAGAATTTTTTGTTTTATTGTTTTGTTTTTTTAAGTAAATAATTTATTTATTTATTTATTTATTAGGAAAAAAACAATTTTTGTTTACAACTATAGTAGTAGGTAGGTCACTACAAATGGATCATTTACGCGAATAAATTAACTAGTAAAATATTTATCATAAGTTGCAATAGTGGCTAAAACAAAAATTAAATAATGTGATTTTAATAGTATTTTATGTCATTTGCATTTCTTTTATTTCATTATAGCTAGCTCTTTTTTTATAATGCTGTTTATTTAATTTATACATTAATAATCCCGTCGTTATAATGTTATTTATTTAATCTAATATGAATAACTTGTTTTACCCATTATCGCATTTCTTAAATCTATAAGCACTATAATAACTTTATATCTTACCTGCAAGTATATATAAGCACAATAATAACTTTTCTAAGCTAAACAGTGTGCCAAAAAATCTCACATAATAATAATAATAATAATAATAATAATAATAATAATAATAATAATAATAATAATAATAATAATAATAGTTATAATAGTTCCCTTGTTATCCAAATGAGAATATTCTTCATATAAACTATTCTAAAATTGTACATAATCTTTTAATTAATGTTAAAGATGTATAAATTTTTAGCATATAATATTTGATAGGAAAATATATTTATAACTTTTTTCTAGAAAAAGTTATGTGAAAGGTATTTTTTTATATAAAAAAAAATAAATAAAAAAAAATTGAAGTTAAATGGTAAAAAATATTTATTGCTTGGTATATTTTTGTTAGCCATATAATAAAAAAGTTAGAGTTCAATTTTTATCCATTTATATAATGAAGAAAGAAAGATATGAACTGTTGCAAAAATTGAAGGTTTTGGAGTTCAAAGATGAGGTCTGAGGCAAGTGAAGAGGCTGTGATTGTTAGGAAGAAAGGAAGGAGGGGGAAGATGAGACAGGAAGTTGCCATTTTTGTTGGGAGAATTCCAACAAGAAATGGGATCTTGTTTTGGGCATGGAAGGAGGCCGGCCCATTTGACAATAATATTAGGTCAGACGGTATGACCCAATACTTTCACTTTATTTTAAAAAAATAAACTACCTTATTTAAGGGTAATAAAAAAAAAATTATCCCCAAAACTCCTACTACCAGTAACGATTTCCTCATAAAAATTGTCTGCTACCAAGTAAAACAATATTTTTCCATTGTGCTGACGTGGACAATAGATTGGGAAAAAAAATAAGATGAGCTACATTTGGGAATTACAAGTCTTGCTAGCATTATTAGGGGAACAAATTACAATGTAATTTTTGTAAAAACTAAAAAGTTCAACAACAAAAAAAAAAAAAAAACGCAACAATTGTCATGGCACAGACTCCTAGGCAATTTTTTGTTTTGGGTAATTAGAAAAAGTGAGGGGTAGTTGATTAAAATAAATGGAGAAAAAAGTGGAGACAATTAAAGAAGTTGTGAGAGAGAGAGTGGGGACAATTAAAGAATTGGAGAGAGAAAAGGTGGGGACAAATAAAGAATTAGTAAGGGTATTTATGTCTTTTAAGTAGCAATAGTTTACTATATAAGAAAAATAAAAATTTGTTGCATTTATTTTAAAACATCCAAAAATAGAAACTGTTGCGTTTTTTTTGGAACGGAGGAAGTATGTAAAACTCGTATCTAAGTCAAAATACATAACATGAATAGTACAAAATTTTGAGGGTTGCACATAATAACAGTAGGAGTCGGTACAAAAGGAAGTGGAAGAAAAAAAAAAGCGGAGTACTGTACAACAGTTAAACACTAGCTGATAAGTTTGACAAGCAGAAAATGAAAATCAAATCAAAAAAAAAAAACTTCAATTTAAGAATTAAGCACAGAACACCATAGATGGTGGTTCTTATTTTCATCAAACAACATAAATGGATTGATGAAAAACTGTACATGTTTCTTCTGGTCATTCAGCACCGATCTAATGCAAGGTCCATATGATTCATTTTATACTATCCTTATATAATGCTCGACTTTAACACCATCGAATTGAGCCGAGGACTTCAGTGGATATAAAGAAGCAAAACAGGAGGATGCACATCTTCATTTTCAATTTTCATTGTGTTAACATCAGGCATTTACCAGAAATCATAATCATCACCGTTCGTGACTCCAAATACAATAGCAATCACAGCCAAAATAGACTGCAACCAAGACATGAAAAACAAAGATATAAGATATGTTAACAATCATCACCAAATACTTCAATTCTTTCTCAATCTACATGGACATCAAGGTTATTGTGCAATAAAACCTAATACTGATTAGATGTAGGCTTGTAAATATAAATCAAAAGCAGTAAACTTACAATCTTTTGTCGTCGTTGGCATGCACTTAATTTTATATTTTACTTTTTGAATTCTTTTCAGTTCAGCTCCGTTTGGTTGGGTGTAAAACGTTTTCGATGTAAATTAATTTTCATGGAGAACAATTTACAATAAAAAACACAATGGCAAAACAAGTTTTCCATTGTTTGGTGCCATGTAAAGACGATGATAGAAAATAAGAAAAATGAAAGGAAAACTAAGGGGGTAATGAGAGGAAAATAGTTTTCCGTTGTTTGGTACCATGTAAAGACGATGATACAAGTTTTCCCTTCATTTTGGAAGGAAAATTGCTTTCCATATTTTACTCCTAGGCAAAATGTTTTATATTACTTTACCAAACAAAGTAAAATTCAAAATAGAGGAAAACAGTTTTCCACGAAAAGGTTTTACGCCCTATAAAATGGAGCCTTCATATTGTAGAGAAGTGAAAAAAAAAATGGAACTATAAAGACTTACAGCTACCATGCATGCAACAAGCCCAGGTTTCTCTCTATAATCCACCCTGCCACAAAGAAGAATCAAGGCCCCAACATACCAAGGTAAAGCCGCGAAGAAGAAGCCAGAGATAAACCTTCAATAAAAAAATACACACAGGGTAAGTGATAGTAGTTGGAGCAGGACATCAAGAATAACCTCATGAAAATTGAAAGTCACCTCGTAAAATTTTTACATTGTTTATTGAAAAATATAATATGGAGTACATTTTTCAAAAGGTGGTAAAACATAAAAAGTGGTATTCAAGGTGGTAAATGACCAAATTTACAAAAATAAATGTACCATCCCCATAGATGCCTTGTCCATTACCAAATTTACCATATATCCTCACTAATATGACCCGCCTTTACCCCAATAAATGCCACCTCAAAAGCAGCCCCCACTGCCATCTTTCGCCCTAATCTGCCTAGCCCAACCAACAGCATCCTCCGCCCTTCATTTTCCACAATCTCCATAATAAAAAAATAAAAACAGCCTACCATCCTTTCCTTCACTCATCACCCATCGGCACAAGCATCCACCCAATATCAGTTGACTAGATGAGTGAGGGGTAGAGAAAGATAGTACAAAACCTCACTAATATGAACAGAAATAGTGGAGTGGAGCACTTTAGGGGTAGTGCATTATATTTATGTTACTAGTATCTTGGAAAAGAAATTGGAAAGGTGTATATAGGAAAATTTCTATACATAAAGCTAATGAAAGAGAGAAAGTATGATAAAAAGTGATGAGATCTCCCTTTTGGTTCATTTTGTTTGTAGGAGAATTTAAGCCACCCAAAAACTTGTTTAATAATTCAATCTTGTACAATTTCAGCTTATCACTTCCTAATCAATCTTTCCTTTAATCACCCAGTTGAAAAGGAGCTGAATTGAAAACTTTCATGATTGATATAAACCAATAAAAGGGCATTGGCATTGCAATTGATGGACAAAATTGTCAACTTTCCGTTTCAATGCAATTGAAGAGACAAGATCTAGCAAAACACCACTTACGAAAAGAACTAGCTAATACAGCAACTCAATTCACTTCCACAAAAAGAAAGACTATGGTTATTTGTTGATTTGTTCTATTGGAATTTTTTTGAAACGAACTCCTTTATTGGAGAATTTGTCAAACTTAAGAGTGCATGCTCGTGCGTTTTTCCCCTAGTCTTTAAATATGTTTGCCAAGAAGTAGAAAAGGTTCTGACTAAATTTTTTTTTCTTATAATAAGGCTGAAAATCGGTGGCCACCAAGGCACCACCCCTTAAAAATCAATGGCAAAAAAATAAAAGTAGGACAGGGGTAGAGATAAAACAGTGTTATCTGGTGCTAGTATTTCTCTTGCTGGTGGTCAAGGTGGAGGTTTGCAGGCTGGAGTTATTAGATTGTTTGATTAAGGGCTATGTAGCAATTAGCATGGGTACTTGATATGGGTAGCCGTTTCCAAACCCGATTCGTCCCCTTATTGGGGACGATTCCGATTCTTCATGTTATAATTGGCCGTACCCATTAAAATTATTTTTTAGATTTCCGTTTTCAGTCCCTATATCCGTATTCATTTCTGAACCCATTCCCGACTCAGTGCAACCTAGAGTAAGGGAGATAGTCGTTCAGATTGTGGGGAAGAGGGCATATGAGTTCATTCAAACAATGTAACAAGGATTAATTTTGCTTCCTATATGACTACTTTGGTCGCTGGATTTGGAAATGGAATCTCTTATAATAAACCAAAATCTCCTACATGTTCCATTGCTGTGCTTTCAATTTTACTACTCCCTACTTAACATAAAAATTTCAACAATGGTTTTCTCACGCATTTTGAGGAAGTGATTTAAGGGTGTAAATGAAGAAATCAATCAAAATGATTTTAATACAAGCAAGAATGCGATTATAAGTTACTAATATAAAAATTATTTTGGCTAATTTGGTCGTTTACACCCTCAAACCGCTTCCTTAAAATGCGAACAAAAACAATTGTTGAAATGTTTGTGCTACGGAGGGAGTAGAATTTCATCTCATGTTTGTTACGTTTATAATGTTAGATTGGGTTTATACTTTATAGTGTTAAATTGGGCTAACATTTTTATCATTCCTAAAAAAGGAGATTTTGAAACATGGTTTTAGAGGTAATGAATCTAATGATTGGCTTCATCACCCCAAGGGATACACTGTGGCCAGTGCATACAGATGACTCAGGAATGAGAGGCCCCCTGTCCAATGGGCTGAATGGGTTTGGCATAGGTTCAATGTGCCAAGCATAGTATCATTCTATGGCTCTTATTATGGGGGAGGCTGAAAACTAGGGCTTTTCTAGCAAGATTTGTTACTGGTCTGGACAGCAAAAGTGCTCTTTGTGGTGCAGCAGAGGAAACAACGGATCATATCTTTTTTGAATGTTGTTATAGCAAGCTTTGTATCTCTTTTCTACCATATTTTATTAAACAGAATTGCTGTTTAGTTAATCTTAATGGTTGCTATGCCAGCCTTAGAGATCTGAGCAGGGTCAAAAGGGGAGTAGTGGGTTGTATCATAGCTGCTATGATCTACCATATCTGGATGCAAAGGAATAAGTGTGTGGGAAGGAAGCTTAATGAGACCTACAGTCCTAATGCAGCAAGTCAATCAGACTGCAATGTTGAGAATCAAACAGAGGTTTCCAATGAAAACCAGCGCTGCCATGATCAGGTAGATCAATAGTTTAGTGTAATTGTATCTTTAGTTCTCTTTTCATACTATGATGTATAGTTTGTAGGCTTTTGTTCTTAGCTTTTGTTTTTGGCCATTTTTTAATGTAGGCCAGAGGTGCCTACTGCCTAGTGAGCATCCGTGTAATTATTTTCCTTGTGCAATAAAATCTTACCTTTTTTCAAAAAAAAAAAAAGGTATTAAGTTAGGGTCATTTTATATCTATTGCATGACATACTTGTTAATGCTTCAAATATTTGATGGCTGACTGGCTGAGTATATTTTTGTACATTTTGCAAACAAGATAGAGCTATCTGAGTTTCTTGTGGAGTGAGACCTGAGGGAAGCATCAAACAATGTTTTTGAACAAAGAGATGCTCGATTTTGTTCCTTGGCTATTCTATACGACAAAGACGTAACATATACATTTATGATGTTTTCTTAGTTTTACATCTTGATGAACTTACCAAGCATTGCACAGATATTATGCAAGGAAATTCACTCGTTCTTTAAAAAAAAAAAATCATTGCACCAAATTCAAGCCTAAAAAACTAAGAAAGAGGAAGTACTCTTTTGAGAATTTAAGCCCAAAATGAACAAGAATGGTGCAAGACTCCCCTTCCATCAATGAAAACAGCTATTTTAGAGGAAACTACAAATTACAAAACATTAACTTCAAAAAAATTGTTCTCAAGAATAACAATCCAAGTATTTCAATTCACATTGTTGTAGAAAAGAAACTATATCCCAACAACCAATAATAATAATAAACAAATAAATAACAATACCAACTCTAACAGCCACAAATCACACAACTCACAAGGCACCATAAAATGCACCTACTTGTCAAATTTTGCGCACTATAGTAACTTAGTATTATATAGTAGAATACTATCGTCCTCCATGAATAAATTTTTAAAAATTCGGTCAAAAAGATAAAAGTTAGAACCTTGACACAGATATATAGATGTCTGAAGAAACAGCAAGCCAGCTAAAAATAAGTAGAAAAATAGCAATCAAGTAAGACTAAAACTTACAAGAGCCAACCAACTCCAATCCCACAACACGGAAGTCTAGGCTCCCTCACCGGTCTTCCTTCAGCAACAACATAACCTAACCACAAACGAAGAAGGTTAATGAACAAGCAACTTCAACACCACTACGAAAATCAAATTAAAGAAACTACACCAAAAGTCAAACTAGCAACCTTGAAATAATCGTTGCATAGCGGTTAGCCAAACGTAAACGTAAATAAGAGCATCTTAAGCACATCAAGGTTAAAAGCTAAACCTCTTTTTTTCAAAAAAAAATAAAAAATCCTTGCTTTTTCTTTTTTCAACTCTGAGTTGCTCAAGATAATTATCCTGCCAGCATCACTTAATTTCTAAGTTAACCCAAAATATCCTGCTATTGTGGTTCTTTTTAACCATTCAAACAATTGACTACATCTTTTGTTCGTTTTCTTTTGCGTGAATCATACACTATTTTCTTCCTCTCCTAACTTATTCTCTTCTCATCTTCTTTATCTTACTCCCTCTCTTTCTTCCTTACTCCACGTCCATCATCTTTCTCATCATCTTGAATCTAATTTTACTTCTCTTAAGACAATAGTTTTTTCCATACATGTACTTTACTTCTTCAGCAATTCCATTTAGTATATAATCATCATGATCCCATCACTTACACTTTTTACTTGTGCATCTTCTGGTTTCTTCTTACATGCCCAAATTAATGTCAACAATTATCCTAACTATTATCCTCAATATAATCGACTTTAACTTTACTTCGAACACCTTTATTCTTAATTTTGTCCCTTAAGGTGTTCTCATGTGGGATGTGTTCTCTTCATCTTAAAAAAACAATTTTAGTTCAGATAAGTTGGAATTGTGTGTAACGAGTCTATAAGTTCAACAAGTCTTAATCAGGTGCGATAACATCAATTAAATTAAACCAAGTTTAATAAGTTCAAATAAAGTCACATCCAATAACTTGAAGAGAATTAATGTCATCGATTATCCCTAATATCTAAATATAAACAACCATTAACTTTACTTCGAATAGCTTTATTCCTAATTTTGTCCCTTAAGGTGAATCTCAGGCGGGGTGCAATCTCTTCATCATAAAAATGGGAAAAAAAATAGACAACTTAGAATCATGTGTAATCAAGTTCAATTCAATAATTTTTAACTATGTTTAACAAGGTTCGACCAGGTGTAATCAGATTTAAAAATTCAGCTAAGCTCATGGATAATAACTTGAAGAGAGTCATTTTAACATATGCACCTCGATAACTTGCATCTTAACATGGTCCTTTTCCATATAACAGCACTAGTATGCCAGCATATAGAATTTTCCCTTTAACTTTAAAGGCATGTTACTAATTTGTGATCAGGTAATATTCCCCTTACTACTCTCCATTTACACCACCTAAACTTAATCATGTGACTACAACTTGTCACCATTTTTCTATATAATCCATCCAAGGCACTTCAAGCACTCAATCAAGGGAAACTCCTTGCCATCCAATGTCATGGCCTCATCACTTGACATTCCATGTACTCGATTTTGCTCCAACTCAATTTAAAACCTCAAGATTTCAACTTTTCCCTCCATTTCTCTAAATTAACCCTAACTCTCATTACACCTACTAATACAATATCATTAGCAAGCAAACAACTTAAAACTTGGTGACAGGCTCAAGAATTTGATCAAAAGGGCTTAGTGCAAATCCTTGGTGTAGCCTAATCATTATAGGAAAATCCTTTATCAACCTAGCACAAGCCACTTAGATTGATAGAATGATAGCTACATTTTGATATAATACCTCTAGCTTTTAGTAGTTGCAAAAATTGAGTATTATTTGTGAGCTATAAAATATTCAATTGTTGCAACTATTAAAAAAATTTATATAAAGTAGATCTTTAAGCCGGCAATATACCTTCATGAGATACCATTCTTCACCATTACCCACCAAATTACATCTCTCGAGACCTTATCATATTCCTTTTGCATGCATATGGAAAACTATGTACAAGTCCTTCCTCACTCTACAATATCCATCATTTGTCTTATCAAATGTATAGCTTCCTGTTATGGGCTGAGATGATGGACAAAATGTATAATTGCTAATGTGAAAATAAACAAACGATGAAGATGAAATTATGTATTAATAGCTATGATAAATTGGGAAAATTACAAGATAAACCACATTTGAGAGGTGGAGGCTCTCCCTATTCAAGCGTTCGAAAGGCTTGAATCTCTCCTAAGAAAACAAGAAAACATTCCATAATATTCAGCACACCCTTCCCGCTCATAATACCCTATATATAGACAAAGTTATTTCTAAGACATCTCTAGATTCTTCCTTAAGCTACTACTAACAATTTATTATTGATTGCCTAAAATGCCCTCTCTCTTATATTGATTCTTAACATATTTTAGCTGACTTGAAATTCTAACCCCTACTCATTTAAGGGGACTAAAATGCATTTCCAAACAGAGCCATAGTCTTTATTCACAAAAGTGAATTTTCTCACTTCAGTCATCTCATTCCACTCAAACATTCAAATCCATAAAGGTTTACGATCATCAACTAGATGATCCACATTGCACAATTTGGAACCAACTAGATAATCCTCAAGCCAGATTTTATTATCACAATTGCAGTTCAAATTACAACATATAGTTACAATTAAGAATGGCTTCTAAGTTCCAATCATTCAATTCTATGTTACAGAACAGATGATCAGTGAAGCAAATAGGCACAACCATTAAATCCCAATTTTTTAGTAGTTAATTTTACTTCTATCCAGCTAAACAATTTCCCATCACAACTCACAAGAATGACCCTTAACGCAATCAATACATACAAAGAATACCTAATTCAACAATCATCTTTCATTCATCAAAAATTGAGCCTCAATCATCTCAAATTCTGCACCGACAAAATATCAAAAACCAATAATTGAAAAGAAAAGGGAAGAATACCAGGAACGGTCTGATAGCCATGAGCATAATAATAAGGAGGGGAGGTGGTGCCAGGAGGAGGAGCAGGTTGAGGGAAACCGACAACCGGTTGAGGTGGTGGACGGGTGTAATATGCTGCAACGCCTTGAAATGTTCCGTAATCGTATTGTTGTTGTTGTGGTGGTGGTTGGGGTTGTGGTGGGGCTGTGGCACCGGAAGTGCTGGTCGTCGATGTCAAAATTGGATCTTTTTTCTCACTCATCTTCTTTCTACAAATATGGGTTGTCTCATAAGTCACGGATCACGATGATGATGATAGATTGATAGGGGAAATTTTCGTAAGCTAACCGCAGATTCTTCCAACATGTCACGGCCGCGATAACTTACCTTATTTGTGTTTTTTGCCTCTTTTTGTATGGTTTTCACCTGTTGTTGGGCTAATTGTGCTTTTAGGAGTCGATTTACTGTTAATCAATAAATTTGTTTTTGTGTTTTTTACATGTTTCTGACAGAATTTGGTTAAAAAATACTCTAAATAGGCTAAAAATCATTAAAATAGGCTACTCTAGGCACTAGATAAACAACGGGAAGTTACAAGAAGGGTTGGAGAGGTTGTGGTAACAATTGGTGAAAAATTGGTTTGAAGTTGTTCGATTTGGTACAAAAGATTTTAACCGCATCTCGCTATTTTGGGCATGCCTTGAGCTACACATATCGGATTGACGCGATTCTAACGACATTGGAAATTAGATTCAAAGCATATTACAACAATAGGTCACAAGCCCAATTCAGACTTGAAACGAATAAATTATGACCGCTTAAAGTTAGTACATTAGACCAAACCCCGAACAGGGTCTGTCTACCCTAACCTGGCTGGGGTTTCTGCAGGCCTTACTAGGGTGAGGGACCCACGTACTGGGGTGCATGTACCTCGGATGAGGGTGAGTGCTTCCGTTATAGTTTCTTTGCTCTGAACCTCTCTTAATTGTTCCAGCATAAACCCCGGTAACGGGGTGCAGGTACCATAATTGAGGTCTCTTCATTTGACTCCAGAAAAATTGTATTTTGTCCCCAGAAAAAATCCTGGTACCGGGGTCGATGTTCGTCGATCCGTTAGGCTTAGTTTGTTGTATAAATACCTTCCTCTATTCCTTTTAAACATTTATGCTTTCTTTAGGGTTTAATTTTCTTAGTTCTTTTAGGGTTTTATCTTCTTTCTCTCTTGTTAAACACCGAAACACATCACATTCACTTATTTAATTCAAGATTCAATCATTCTCTTTCTTTCAATTCTGGTAATCTTTTCTTCCCTTTTTATTTTATGAGAAGGTATTGTGTCAGACCAGTCCGACATAAGCTTACTGTCAGATCAGTCCAACTGGACCTAGACACATGTTATTGAACCTGGACAAGTTTTGTTGAACCTGGACACAGGTTGTTAAACCTGGACAAGTATTGTTAGCCCTGGACACATATTTGTAAACCTGAACACAAATTTGTAAACCTGAAAATATATTTGTAAACCTGGACACATGTTGTTGAACCTGGACACATAGTATTAAATCTGGACACATAGTATTGAACCTGGACACATATTGTTGAACCTGGACATAAATTTGTAAACCTGGTGAAACTTATTGAACCTGGAAACATATTGTTTACCCTGGAAACATGGACCTGGACACATATTGTAAAATCTGGACATATATTGTTGAATCTGGACACATATTATTGAACCTGGACACGTATTGTTGAGCCTGGACATAAATTTGTAAACCTGATGAAACTTATTGAACCTGGAAACATATTGTTTACCCTGGACACATGGACCTGGACACATATTGTTATATCTGGACACGTATTGTTAAACCTGGACATATATTATTAAACCTGGACACATTTTGTTGAGCCTGGACATAAAAAAAAATACAAGTGTTGGACGGTCCGACGGTCGGACTGTCCGACACAATACTTTCACTTATTTTATTTATGCTTTTGATTATGATTATCATGTTTTATTCTTAAGTCTTTTAAATATGTGTTAGTAGTCTTTTAGGTGAATTATGTTTGATTAACTTATTTAATTGAATTCTTTTGATCTTCAATTCACGAGTTGTTTTCATTATATAAGATATGTTCTTGAATTTATAAATTTGATTAAATATTGAGTCGATAACTGAGAGGTGAAAACTCCGATCCATATAGATCTAAGTAGGGGTAAAATTTCGGTATATGGTTTGGATTATAGCCAAAACCGAATCCAAACCGTATTATTTCGGTTTTAGAAATTTTGGACTGAATCCAAACCGAATTGTTATTCGGTCCAATCCAAACCGAACCGCAGGAATTCGGTTTTCACTTATTGGATCCAATCCAAACCGAATTACTTCACTATTTTTTTTTTTATCACAACTTCCTAGTTCCTACTCAATAATTAGAAGTTACTTGACTTAGATTTTTTTTTTCCCACAATAAAACATTAATGTTTAATAATGGCCAACTTAAAGAAATACATACAAAATTACAAAATTACAAAATAACACATTAATGTTTAATAAGTGCCAAAGTGGCCAAGTCCTACTGTCCTAACTCCTTAAGCATTAAAATTACAAAAGTAGCAACAAAAATACAATAATAATTAGTAAATAAGTTCATACAATAGCAAAATAACAACATAATCATTTATTCATTTATCAACATTGATTGAGGAGCAGCATCATATGAGCAACAGAATAGCAGCACAAGAGCAACACAGCACCAGCCATCAGCAGCAAGCCAGCAACACATGAAGGCATGAAGCATTTGTGGTCATTATCATCAATCAACATTGACTTGGTCCATTTCTTCAGCAAGTGTCATATTACCCAAGTCTAGCAAAAGTGCAAAGCAATAATAAACAAGTTAAATAATTATATAATTGTATGGTAATATATAAATTTGAATAACATATACTTTTTTATTACCTTCTTCAAGACGCTCAACTTCCTCTAAACATTCTTCAATATTTGGAAATGGAGAAGAACGCAACCAATTTTGTGCACATACAAGTCCTTCTACGACCCTGGGACTTAAGGAGCTTCTAAATGGATCTAGAAATCGCCCACCGGTGCTGAATGCACTCTTAGAAGCCACTGTTGAAATAGGGACAGCAAGTACATCCCTAGCCATTCTCCCCATAGTAGGAAACCTCGCGCTATTAATCATCCACCACCCCAAAATATCAAAGTCCTCCTTATCTGTAACACCCCGTATTTTTATATCATTTATCTAGTAATTATTACTTTAAATAATTTTACGAAAGTGATTTTATATCTCATTTTATTAAAAATATTATTTTCCACTTTAACTTTAGAAGTGACCAATAGTTCTTAGATCTCTAATTTGATCCTTAAGTGATAGAGAAGTTAAATTAATTTCATAAGTAAAATAAAAGAATATTTTCTATATATATAATAATAATAATAATAATAGTAGTAATAAAAAAAAAAAAAACAAAACAAAACAAAAAGAAAAACAAAAAAAGGGGTAAAAGGTGAAATGGAACTTACAGGTTTCATTTGAAACCTTGTTGTTCTCTACCTCAGCCTGTAATGACCCGAAATTTAGGGCCAGAAAATTTCGCGGTTATTAACTCTATTTATGCAATCTAAATCCAAAAGGCCCAATTAATTTGGACTGTTTTTATTTTGTTTCCCTCTCTTTAAACTCAATTGGGCCAATAGCCCAATCTTTTTCCTTTCTTTAAGCTTGGCCGGCTCTCCCTCTTATTTTTGGGCCAAGTATTTTTACCTAATCAATTTAATTTGATTAAATAAATTAATTAAATTATATTTTAAAATTTCTAAACCTATTCAAACCTAGCTAAAACAACTACCTAATTTCACTCAATTTTTCCCTATCTTTCTCTAGTCTCACGGCAGCCCTAAGGGTTTTACTAGGGTTTGTTTTTGTTTTTCTCAATCTATAAATACTAGCTTAGCATTTGTTGGTAGTTCATTATTGCTAAAGTTTTAACTCCAAAAATATTTTTCTCCTCCTTTCCTCTCAAATAGCCGAACTAAATTCACCCAAAGTGGTGAATATTTTTCCTTGGATAATTTAAGCGTTTAAAGGTAACTATGTTATTTCGTTTAATTTCGGTACAAGTTAATCACATAGTTAATTAGGATTAAAACATGAAAATTGTTAGGAATTAGTGTCATGATCACCTAGAAAATTTGGAATCATATGATAGGATATTATGTAATTTTTTTCTTGATGATAATATGTAATCTTTATGAATTATTATGAATTTTTCTTGATTATTTTATGTAGTTTCTTGAAATCTTTAATTGTTGAATAATTACTTGTATGAATTTATTTATTAATCAAATCTTGTTATTTCTTGATGAATTTTTCGTGGCAGTTTCTTTACTGTTTGATTATGAATCATGATTTATTTCGTGGCAAAATTCGTCCTTTTATTGCTTATAATAATTTAATCTTTCAAACCGGTAAAACTGTCCAGATTTGGTATACGAATTTATTAAGATACTTAATCAATTCGGATGGCTACGAAATTATAGGTGGAAGTCAGTAATAATGTTTTACAGCTTGTGTTAAATTTTCGTAATTTTTAAAGTTCGTTTGATGTGGAAGAAAAATCTGAAACTGAATTCAGCCTAATCTGATTTGTTAGTTATAAAATTCCTTAAAAATAGTAAAAGATGTTATTTTTGGACGAAATTTATGCACGTTAAACCATGAACCTACATCTAGCTCCCATCAAAATTTCCAGATTATTCGAGACCTTTTAATGGTGGTTCTTAATTTAATACTTTAAAATCAGATTGTGTAAAATATGGTGTTTTAAGGATAATTTTAACGTTTATTATAAAGTTCGCTATGATTTATTGGTTATTGAATTTAATTAACTAAGGACGTAATTTTTGGTATTGTTGTTCATGATTTTCGAGTGGTATAAAATATGAAAGGTAGAATTTTTATCATGTTTTATGCAATTTTTGGTGATAATTATTAATTATTCGAATTATTGTTAATTGAACTAATTTTGTTAATTATTATGTTGATGAATTTATCTAATTAGTAAACTAACCCTAAAATGTCGAGTAGGTTAGTTATTGTTGACCAATTTTAGTTTAATTATTTTGGCTTATAATAATATTGGAACAATTTTGGGAATTAGTATTATTATTATAATTATTAATATTTATAATTAGGGATAAGTTATAATATGAAAGGGTAATAATAATACGATTAAAGGACCTAGCTATTATTATTTATTATTATATTATAGTTAAGGAAGTCGGTAGGGATAAGTTACAATAAGGATAATAAGATATTATTAGGGAAGGAAAGGAAACAGAGTAAAAGGCTAATTATTTGTTTCGATCTCTGGCTAGGAAAGACTTGGTATTTAAGGTGGCCAATATACGTGCCACACCTCTCTTTCCTGGGAGTTCGAACATTTATTCCCGATTACGGTCACCTAGTACTTCTAGTTATAAGAAAGATAATAAGTTAAGATCGCCCCTACGATGATGCAAAGGTCATCAATCGGGTTAATAAGATAGGACGCCCTTTTTGATGATGCACGAGTCATCAGATCGGGTTAAGTCGATGCCACTGCCCCATGGGATGAATACACGAGTTCACCCGGGCAGTTCTGGGTCTTAAAATATGTAGTCGTCTAAGTAGTAGTACACGAGCTGCTATTTAGGAGTTATGGCCATAGCTTAGGCTTAGTGGTGCACACGGGATCCACTACGGGCTGAATACACGAGTTTACCCCGGCATGTTTTAGGAAAGTTGTGGTGCACACGGGATCCACAACGAGCTATAATGACCGGTCCGTTAAGAAATAAAGATGAATGATATGATACGATATGATTACAAAGTTAAGATGGACGATATGATATGATTACGAAGTTAAGATAATATAAGGTTCAATATGATAATTAAAGTATAAGATTGTATAAAGTATAAGTTAAGTATTAGACGTAATGTATTATGATTGGTATAAGTCTTCCGCTGTGTATGTCTGTATATGTATAACTCTGGGATGTATGTATGTATAAATGTATTTCGTATGTATGCTTGTATTGTATACGTATTTTGTACGTACCTCTAACCGTATTTTGCAGGTATTGTTATACGTATTGTACACGTACTTTTATACGTATTGTGTATGTATTTCTAACCGTATTTTGCAGGTATTATTATACGTATTGTATACGTATTTTTATACGTATTTTTGTACGTATTTGTATACTTCCCCTGTATGTACTTGAGTAAGAAATGTTATTTGTTTACATGTATTTTCGTGTATTATCCTATGCTATTATGTGGTTAGCGGTCCCTTATTTAAACGGGACTGCCTAGTTACTCGCCACTGACGGTGGACCCCCCCAGTTTCAGGTGACGATGCAGCTGCTTAGTCGGGCTTCCGCTGGATGGGCTTTTGAGTGGATGAGAACTATAGTACTACCCTAGTATTTCTAGAGTTGCGATAAAACATTATTTCATTTACTATCCCAGTATGTTGGGAAAAACATTATTTTGGTTTATGTAATTTTTAAGTATTCTATCCTTGTAAACCTTTGGGATTATTTTGGATTTTTAAGTTAATAAAAGATGCTATTATTCTGATTATATAATTAATGTTTAGTTTAGTGTTTAAGTAATGATCCGCAAGTCGTTTTCCTTCGTCAAACGACAGCTTAAAAAAGTCGGGTCGTTACACAGCCGCAGGTTCGTCTTCTCCACTCTACTTTTATTTTTATTTTTTAATTTTTTTTCTTTCTCCATTTGGATTACCACCTCAATCTTAATCACTCATAAGTTCCATTCATTCATCTTCTTTTAGTTTTGTCACTTTTGTGGGTGATTGAATATAACAAAATGAGTTTTTGAACTCTTAGGGTTTGGGGTCGAATTTCATATTAAAAGGGGCGAATTTCGGATCTTTTCATAAGTACTTTAAACTTTCAAATTCAAGTAAGTACTGATCTTAAGTTTTAATTTCAGATTTATTCATTTTTAGGGTTTGTTAAATTAGGGTTCTTGAATAGTTGAATTGGGAAATTTTAAATTATACCATATTTGGGTATGTGAGTCAAATCTGAATTCTGACTTACTGTAGTTAGTATAATTGTAGTTTACTTGTTTTGATGCCTATGTTGTTAGTGGGTAAGTGCTATAATATGAAGTTTTTCTTCATTAGCATTGTGGAATAAATAGTTTAGTATGCACTTAAGTTTGTTATTATTCTATTGTTGTTGCCCATAAAAGTGGAGTGCAAATGCTTCTTAGTTAATTAAATTTGACTTAAATTAGTGATTCATGATTACCATGACTATATACTCACTGAATGTATAATAGTCCTTGTATGATATAATGCCTACACGGCTAGACAGTGACTTGTGTAAGTAGTTTGCGAGTCAATTGTAGGTATATCACAAGTGAATTATATTAGTGTTGTTAGTATATTGGTGTTGTTAGTATATAAGTTGTTGTGTATCTTTATTGAAGTAGATTGATTTTAATGGAATAGTGATAACTAGTGTTTGATTGAGATGTGTGAATTGATTGTCAAATACCATTATTATAATTTTGGGTTATAAGTTGGTAGTATCTAGTGATATTTGGTTGATGTATGAGCAATTCCAATTAGTTTGGATAGATGTATAGTTTACTTATAATTACTTTTGTAGTATACCAAGTATAGGTAGTTTGTAAGTCAAGTGGCTTATACACTATTATTATGTTGTAGATTCCGGGTTTGTAGAAGAACCTTTTTTACTAGTGTTTTGAGGTTTGTTGATTGTTATTGCGGATAAGGTAAGATTTCTTACTAAACTTGTACAGTTATTTTATGTGTTTGATTGATACTGTTGGATTTGTTTTGAGAACTTACATTGTGAAACCTTTTTATAAAGCTTGATTATTTGAATTGAAAATATTATTATTAAAGTTTTATTTTGAAAGAAGTTATGAAATTTGAAGATTTATGTTATTCGGAGGAAGTTCCTCAATGAGACTAGTTTGAGATTTATTTTATCAAGAGGAAGTTCCTCTATATTCATTTAGTTTAAGATTTATTTTATCAAGAGGAAGTTCCTCTATATTATTTAGTTTGAGATTTATTTTGAGCATGAGCAAGTTTTTCAGTTATTAAGAGTTTTCGTATTTCTAAAGTTTGGGGTTTGCCGGTAAGCGGTATTCTCCGAGTTGGAAGCATGTTGAGCTAACATTCGTCTCAACCATTATATTTAGTAGTCGGGGGTATGTTGATCAATACTCTTGCCAATTGTCTTCCTTCTTGACAGAATTTGGTTAAAAAATACTCTAAATAGGCTAAAAATCATTAAAATAGGCTACTCTAGGCACTAGATAAACAACGGGAAGTTACAAGAAGGGTTGGAGAGGTTGTGGTAACAATTGGTGAAAAATTGGTTTGAAGTTGTTCGATTTGGTACAAAAGATTTTAACCGCATCTCGCTATTTTGGGCATGCCTTGAGCTACACATATCGGATTGACGCGATTCTAACGACATTGGAAATTAGATTCAAAGCATATTACAACAATAGGTCACAAGCCCAATTCAGACTTGAAACGAATAAATTATGACCGCTTAAAGTTAGTACATTAGACCAAACCCCGAACAGGGTCTGTCTACCCTAACCTGGCTGGGGTTTCTGCAGGCCTTACTAGGGTGAGGGACCCACGTACTGGGGTGCATGTACCTCGGATGAGGGTGAGTGCTTCCGTTATAGTTTCTTTGCTCTGAACCTCTCTTAATTGTTCCAGCATAAACCCCGGTAACGGGGTGCAGGTACCATAATTGAGGTCTCTTCATTTGACTCCAGAAAAATTGTATTTTGTCCCCAGAAAAAATCCTGGTACCGGGGTCGATGTTCGTCGATCCGTTAGGCTTAGTTTGTTGTATAAATACCTTCCTCTATTCCTTTTAAACATTTATGCTTTCTTTAGGGTTTAATTTTCTTAGTTCTTTTAGGGTTTTATCTTCTTTCTCTCTTGTTAAACACCGAAACACATCACATTCACTTATTTAATTCAAGATTCAATCATTCTCTTTCTTTCAATTCTGGTAATCTTTTCTTCCCTTTTTATTTTATGAGAAGGTATTGTGTCAGACCAGTCCGACATAAGCTTACTGTCAGATCAGTCCAACTGGACCTAGACACATGTTATTGAACCTGGACAAGTTTTGTTGAACCTGGACACAGGTTGTTAAACCTGGACAAGTATTGTTAGCCCTGGACACATATTTGTAAACCTGAACACAAATTTGTAAACCTGAAAATATATTTGTAAACCTGGACACATGTTGTTGAACCTGGACACATAGTATTAAATCTGGACACATAGTATTGAACCTGGACACATATTGTTGAACCTGGACATAAATTTGTAAACCTGGTGAAACTTATTGAACCTGGAAACATATTGTTTACCCTGGAAACATGGACCTGGACACATATTGTAAAATCTGGACATATATTGTTGAATCTGGACACATATTATTGAACCTGGACACGTATTGTTGAGCCTGGACATAAATTTGTAAACCTGATGAAACTTATTGAACCTGGAAACATATTGTTTACCCTGGACACATGGACCTGGACACATATTGTTATATCTGGACACGTATTGTTAAACCTGGACATATATTATTAAACCTGGACACATTTTGTTGAGCCTGGACATAAAAAAAAATACAAGTGTTGGACGGTCCGACGGTCGGACTGTCCGACACAATACTTTCACTTATTTTATTTATGCTTTTGATTATGATTATCATGTTTTATTCTTAAGTCTTTTAAATATGTGTTAGTAGTCTTTTAGGTGAATTATGTTTGATTAACTTATTTAATTGAATTCTTTTGATCTTCAATTCACGAGTTGTTTTCATTATATAAGATATGTTCTTGAATTTATAAATTTGATTAAATATTGAGTCGATAACTGAGAGGTGAAAACTCCGATCCATATAGATCTAAGTAGGGGTAAAATTTCGGTATATGGTTTGGATTATAGCCAAAACCGAATCCAAACCGTATTATTTCGGTTTTAGAAATTTTGGACTGAATCCAAACCGAATTGTTATTCGGTCCAATCCAAACCGAACCGCAGGAATTCGGTTTTCACTTATTGGATCCAATCCAAACCGAATTACTTCACTATTTTTTTTTTTATCACAACTTCCTAGTTCCTACTCAATAATTAGAAGTTACTTGACTTAGATTTTTTTTTTCCCACAATAAAACATTAATGTTTAATAATGGCCAAGTGCCAAAGTGGCCAAGTCCTACTGTCCTAACTCCTTAAGCATTAAAATTACAAAAGTAGCAACAAAAATACAATAATAATTAGTAAATAAGTTCATACAATAGCAAAATAACAACATAATCATTTATTCATTTATCAACATTGATTGAGGAGCAGCATCATATGAGCAACAGAATAGCAGCACAAGAGCAACACAGCACCAGCCATCAGCAGCAAGCCAGCAACACATGAAGGCATGAAGCATTTGTGGTCATTATCATCAATCAACATTGACTTGGTCCATTTCTTCAGCAAGTGTCATATTACCCAAGTCTAGCAAAAGTGCAAAGCAATAATAAACAAGTTAAATAATTATATAATTGTATGGTAATATATAAATTTGAATAACATATACTTTTTTATTACCTTCTTCAAGACGCTCAACTTCCTCTAAACATTCTTCAATATTTGGAAATGGAGAAGAACGCAACCAATTTTGTGCACATACAAGTCCTTCTACGACCCTGGGACTTAAGGAGCTTCTAAATGGATCTAGAAATCGCCCACCGGTGCTGAATGCACTCTTAGAAGCCACTGTTGAAATAGGGACAGCAAGTACATCCCTAGCCATTCTCCCCATAGTAGGAAACCTCGCGCTATTAATCATCCACCACCCCAAAATATCAAAGTCCTCCTTATCTGTAACACCCCGTATTTTTATATCATTTATCTAGTAATTATTACTTTAAATAATTTTACGAAAGTGATTTTATATCTCATTTTATTAAAAATATTATTTTCCACTTTAACTTTAGAAGTGACCAATAGTTCTTAGATCTCTAATTTGATCCTTAAGTGATAGAGAAGTTAAATTAATTTCATAAGTAAAATAAAAGAATATTTTCTATATATATAATAATAATAATAATAATAGTAGTAATAAAAAAAAAAAAACAAAACAAAACAAAAAGAAAAACAAAAAAAGGGGTAAAAGGTGAAATGGAACTTACAGGTTTCATTTGAAACCTTGTTGTTCTCTACCTCAGCCTGTAATGACCCGAAATTTAGGGCCAGAAAATTTCGCGGTTATTAACTCTATTTATGCAATCTAAATCCAAAAGGCCCAATTAATTTGGACTGTTTTTATTTTGTTTCCCTCTCTTTAAACTCAATTGGGCCAATAGCCCAATCTTTTTCCTTTCTTTAAGCTTGGCCGGCTCTCCCTCTTATTTTTGGGCCAAGTATTTTTACCTAATCAATTTAATTTGATTAAATAAATTAATTAAATTATATTTTAAAATTTCTAAACCTATTCAAACCTAGCTAAAACAACTACCTAATTTCACTCAATTTTTCCCTATCTTTCTCTAGTCTCACGGCAGCCCTAAGGGTTTTACTAGGGTTTGTTTTTGTTTTTCTCAATCTATAAATACTAGCTTAGCATTTGTTGGTAGTTCATTATTGCTAAAGTTTTAACTCCAAAAATATTTTTCTCCTCCTTTCCTCTCAAATAGCCGAACTAAATTCACCCAAAGTGGTGAATATTTTTCCTTGGATAATTTAAGCGTTTAAAGGTAACTATGTTATTTCGTTTAATTTCGGTACAAGTTAATCACATAGTTAATTAGGATTAAAACATGAAAATTGTTAGGAATTAGTGTCATGATCACCTAGAAAATTTGGAATCATATGATAGGATATTATGTAATTTTTTTCTTGATGATAATATGTAATCTTTATGAATTATTATGAATTTTTCTTGATTATTTTATGTAGTTTCTTGAAATCTTTAATTGTTGAATAATTACTTGTATGAATTTATTTATTAATCAAATCTTGTTATTTCTTGATGAATTTTTCGTGGCAGTTTCTTTACTGTTTGATTATGAATCATGATTTATTTCGTGGCAAAATTCGTCCTTTTATTGCTTATAATAATTTAATCTTTCAAACCGGTAAAACTGTCCAGATTTGGTATACGAATTTATTAAGATACTTAATCAATTCGGATGGCTACGAAATTATAGGTGGAAGTCAGTAATAATGTTTTACAGCTTGTGTTAAATTTTCGTAATTTTTAAAGTTCGTTTGATGTGGAAGAAAAATCTGAAACTGAATTCAGCCTAATCTGATTTGTTAGTTATAAAATTCCTTAAAAATAGTAAAAGATGTTATTTTTGGACGAAATTTATGCACGTTAAACCATGAACCTACATCTAGCTCCCATCAAAATTTCCAGATTATTCGAGACCTTTTAATGGTGGTTCTTAATTTAATACTTTAAAATCAGATTGTGTAAAATATGGTGTTTTAAGGATAATTTTAACGTTTATTATAAAGTTCGCTATGATTTATTGGTTATTGAATTTAATTAACTAAGGACGTAATTTTTGGTATTGTTGTTCATGATTTTCGAGTGGTATAAAATATGAAAGGTAGAATTTTTATCATGTTTTATGCAATTTTTGGTGATAATTATTAATTATTCGAATTATTGTTAATTGAACTAATTTTGTTAATTATTATGTTGATGAATTTATCTAATTAGTAAACTAACCCTAAAATGTCGAGTAGGTTAGTTATTGTTGACCAATTTTAGTTTAATTATTTTGGCTTATAATAATATTGGAACAATTTTGGGAATTAGTATTATTATTATAATTATTAATATTTATAATTAGGGATAAGTTATAATATGAAAGGGTAATAATAATACGATTAAAGGACCTAGCTATTATTATTTATTATTATATTATAGTTAAGGAAGTCGGTAGGGATAAGTTACAATAAGGATAATAAGATATTATTAGGGAAGGAAAGGAAACAGAGTAAAAGGCTAATTATTTGTTTCGATCTCTGGCTAGGAAAGACTTGGTATTTAAGGTGGCCAATATACGTGCCACACCTCTCTTTCCTGGGAGTTCGAACATTTATTCCCGATTACGGTCACCTAGTACTTCTAGTTATAAGAAAGATAATAAGTTAAGATCGCCCCTACGATGATGCAAAGGTCATCAATCGGGTTAATAAGATAGGACGCCCTTTTTGATGATGCACGAGTCATCAGATCGGGTTAAGTCGATGCCACTGCCCCATGGGATGAATACACGAGTTCACCCGGGCAGTTCTGGGTCTTAAAATATGTAGTCGTCTAAGTAGTAGTACACGAGCTGCTATTTAGGAGTTATGGCCATAGCTTAGGCTTAGTGGTGCACACGGGATCCACTACGGGCTGAATACACGAGTTTACCCCGGCATGTTTTAGGAAAGTTGTGGTGCACACGGGATCCACAACGAGCTATAATGACCGGTCCGTTAAGAAATAAAGATGAATGATATGATACGATATGATTACAAAGTTAAGATGGACGATATGATATGATTACGAAGTTAAGATAATATAAGGTTCAATATGATAATTAAAGTATAAGATTGTATAAAGTATAAGTTAAGTATTAGACGTAATGTATTATGATTGGTATAAGTCTTCCGCTGTGTATGTCTGTATATGTATAACTCTGGGATGTATGTATGTATAAATGTATTTCGTATGTATGCTTGTATTGTATACGTATTTTGTACGTACCTCTAACCGTATTTTGCAGGTATTGTTATACGTATTGTACACGTACTTTTATACGTATTGTGTATGTATTTCTAACCGTATTTTGCAGGTATTATTATACGTATTGTATACGTATTTTTATACGTATTTTTGTACGTATTTGTATACTTCCCCTGTATGTACTTGAGTAAGAAATGTTATTTGTTTACATGTATTTTCGTGTATTATCCTATGCTATTATGTGGTTAGCGGTCCCTTATTTAAACGGGACTGCCTAGTTACTCGCCACTGACGGTGGACCCCCCCAGTTTCAGGTGACGATGCAGCTGCTTAGTCGGGCTTCCGCTGGATGGGCTTTTGAGTGGATGAGAACTATAGTACTACCCTAGTATTTCTAGAGTTGCGATAAAACATTATTTCATTTACTATCCCAGTATGTTGGGAAAAACATTATTTTGGTTTATGTAATTTTTAAGTATTCTATCCTTGTAAACCTTTGGGATTATTTTGGATTTTTAAGTTAATAAAAGATGCTATTATTCTGATTATATAATTAATGTTTAGTTTAGTGTTTAAGTAATGATCCGCAAGTCGTTTTCCTTCGTCAAACGACAGCTTAAAAAAGTCGGGTCGTTACACAGCCGCAGGTTCGTCTTCTCCACTCTACTTTTATTTTTATTTTTTAATTTTTTTTCTTTCTCCATTTGGATTACCACCTCAATCTTAATCACTCATAAGTTCCATTCATTCATCTTCTTTTAGTTTTGTCACTTTTGTGGGTGATTGAATATAACAAAATGAGTTTTTGAACTCTTAGGGTTTGGGGTCGAATTTCATATTAAAAGGGGCGAATTTCGGATCTTTTCATAAGTACTTTAAACTTTCAAATTCAAGTAAGTACTGATCTTAAGTTTTAATTTCAGATTTATTCATTTTTAGGGTTTGTTAAATTAGGGTTCTTGAATAGTTGAATTGGGAAATTTTAAATTATACCATATTTGGGTATGTGAGTCAAATCTGAATTCTGACTTACTGTAGTTAGTATAATTGTAGTTTACTTGTTTTGATGCCTATGTTGTTAGTGGGTAAGTGCTATAATATGAAGTTTTTCTTCATTAGCATTGTGGAATAAATAGTTTAGTATGCACTTAAGTTTGTTATTATTCTATTGTTGTTGCCCATAAAAGTGGAGTGCAAATGCTTCTTAGTTAATTAAATTTGACTTAAATTAGTGATTCATGATTACCATGACTATATACTCACTGAATGTATAATAGTCCTTGTATGATATAATGCCTACACGGCTAGACAGTGACTTGTGTAAGTAGTTTGCGAGTCAATTGTAGGTATATCACAAGTGAATTATATTAGTGTTGTTAGTATATTGGTGTTGTTAGTATATAAGTTGTTGTGTATCTTTATTGAAGTAGATTGATTTTAATGGAATAGTGATAACTAGTGTTTGATTGAGATGTGTGAATTGATTGTCAAATACCATTATTATAATTTTGGGTTATAAGTTGGTAGTATCTAGTGATATTTGGTTGATGTATGAGCAATTCCAATTAGTTTGGATAGATGTATAGTTTACTTATAATTACTTTTGTAGTATACCAAGTATAGGTAGTTTGTAAGTCAAGTGGCTTATACACTATTATTATGTTGTAGATTCCGGGTTTGTAGAAGAACCTTTTTTACTAGTGTTTTGAGGTTTGTTGATTGTTATTGCGGATAAGGTAAGATTTCTTACTAAACTTGTACAGTTATTTTATGTGTTTGATTGATACTGTTGGATTTGTTTTGAGAACTTACATTGTGAAACCTTTTTATAAAGCTTGATTATTTGAATTGAAAATATTATTATTAAAGTTTTATTTTGAAAGAAGTTATGAAATTTGAAGATTTATGTTATTCGGAGGAAGTTCCTCAATGAGACTAGTTTGAGATTTATTTTATCAAGAGGAAGTTCCTCTATATTCATTTAGTTTAAGATTTATTTTATCAAGAGGAAGTTCCTCTATATTATTTAGTTTGAGATTTATTTTGAGCATGAGCAAGTTTTTCAGTTATTAAGAGTTTTCGTATTTCTAAAGTTTGGGGTTTGCCGGTAAGCGGTATTCTCCGAGTTGGAAGCATGTTGAGCTAACATTCGTCTCAACCATTATATTTAGTAGTCGGGGGTATGTTGATCAATACTCTTGCCAATTGTCTTCCTTCTTGAGTTAACAACGTCTCATGTAAGGGGTATGCATACTAGGGGCTTTGGTGTTCTTTTCTGGTGAGCCTAACTAGCTCACTAGACCTTTTCAGTAATGTTGCTTCCTACTCACAAGGTTTTGAAATTATTATCATTGTATTGATCATATAAAGTTTTAGAAAGAAAGAAAGTTTGATACAAGTCTATTCGAAAGTAAATTCTGGTTTGATCTAAAGTTTATTTATATTGTTTATTTAACCCTGTACAGCATTGAAATGGATTTGCAAGATATTCCTATATGTCTTGCCTGCACATTGGTTAGTTTTGTTTATTTAAAGTAGGAAATCTTGCTCAGCCTTTGGCTGATATTACAATGATCAATGTGCAGGGGCTTGATGGTGTCCGGCTTGTCGGGTTAAAGAGTGCGATCATTCCTTTTGGATTTTTAGACTTTATTAAGGCTTCCGCTGTCATTTAATTATACTTAGAATTTATCTTTGGGTTGTAATAACTATTTTAAGTTTATTATGTTGGACTGTAATAGTTAGTTAATTAATTTTTTAATTATTATTTTTCAGGTAGAACCACTAGCCTTGCGGTGACTATAATTAGTTATCGTGGCATAACAACCTTGAGATTTTCTGAGTTGTTGTTTCAGGTGATAAGTATTATTTTCATATCGGAAAATTCAGGGTTGTTACATTATCATTCTCTGTGTCCTCATCCAAATACTTATCCAACTCAATTTTAGCATCACCTTCTTTCTCAAATTTGTGTTTTATATTTAGATTTTAAAGCCTCAATTTTATTGTGTTTGGGAGAAAAATTTGTTTGGTCCTTACTTGATGACACCTCCTCCCTCACATTCACATCATTTGATAAACTAGCACGATACTCCACATATAAAGCATGCAAAGCCTCTTTCAAATTACTCACCAAGCAAGATGCAACGGTAGTGTCATAAATTTCAGTTATCATCCACTCAACATAATCAAGCTTATAATGAGGATCAAGGACAACAGCAATAAAAATAATCATGTTCATTTTCTCTGGATCACCCCAATATTTCTGATATTTCTCCTTCATTTTTTCAGCCATAAGACAAAGATCTATATCATCACTTGAAACTAAATCTTTCAACATTAGAGCAACATTGACCAACTCATGAAAGAATAAGTTCGAAGTGACAAATAAAGAACCAGATACACGCAGGGTAAGATCATAGAAAGCTTGCAAAAATTCGGCAAATCTTTTCACATTACTCCAATCTTCATATTCAAGTTTACCCTTCCCTTCCCTTTCACTTAACTCAATCACATAGTGAGGATCTTCCTCACTATACCTCTCAAAAGCACCCTCAAGTTCAATGGCCGCACTCAACATCAAATAGGTGGAGTTCCACCTAGTAGGCACATCTAGGCATAACAACTTTTTTGTGTTGATTTTTTCTTCAGAAACACATTTTTTAAACCTTAACAACCTCGCAGGATATTGTTTGATGAACCTCACAACATGCTTAACACGAGTAACGGACTCATTAAATATTTTAAGACCATCAGTCACAACCAAGTTGATTATATAAGCAACACAACGCATGTGAATGAACTTCCCCTTAAGAACCCCAGATTTCCATCCATTAATTTTCCATCTTAAATATCCTATTGCAGTGTCATTAGAGCTAGCATTATCAACTGTTATACAAAATATTTTCTCAAGCTCCCAATCAAGCAAGCACTTCTCAACTTCTTTACCTACTTCCTCACCTTTGTGACTTGAAATAGGACAAAAATTAAGGATTCTTTTTTGCAACTTCCAATTGTTATCAATAAAATGAACAGTAAGGCACATGTAATTGATTTGTTGTATTGAAGTCCAACTATCAGTGGTTAAAGAAACCCTTGAATTACAAGTCTTTAACACATTTTTCAGCTTTCTTTTTTCATTCAAATAGATTTGAAAACAATCTTTTGCAACGGTAATTCTAGAAGGAACATGAAATCTAGGCTCTATAACATTGCAAAAGTGTTTAAACCCTACTCCTTCAACAAATTTAAAAGGTAGCTCATCAACAATCACCATAAAAGATAAAGCATACCTAATGCTACCTAGATCATATTTGTGATATGTTAAAGCACTTGTACCATCAGCATTAACATTAGCATTCTTAAAAGAAAGTAGACTTTTCTTTGAGTCTTTAGGAGTGTTGTAGGGATACTTACGACATCTATTAATGTGAGCCCACAAATGACTAGTTCCATTCTTCTTTGGATTGCATTTGCACTCCATGTTACAATATAATACTTGCACACTGCTTTAAGTCCACATGGTGTTTCCTTCTTCAGAAAGTGCTCCCACACTTCTGAACGGTCTTTCATTCTCTTCCTTTTTTCCTTGTTTTTTTTAGGGAAGGGCCAATTACTTCCTGCACCTCATCATCCTCTTGTTCTGAAAGTGGTGTTGGATTACCAATGTTTGAATTTGATGACATCTAATACACAATAATTGTTTAAATCAGCAACATCCAATGAGCCAAAAAATAGAACTAAAGAAGCAGCAAAAAACGAGCCAAAAAACAATAGTACTAGAGTAAAAATCCAGTTTAAATCACCAAATAAAATCGAGTTTAAATCACCAAAAAATCCGATTTTAATTCACCAAAAAGATCGATTTTAAATCACCAAAAAAAACGAGTTTAAATCACCAAAAAATCAAGTTTAATTCACCAAAAAAATCGAGTTTACCTCGACTTTAATTTTAAAAAAAAAATCAAGTACAATCCCAAAAAAAATCGGCAAACAATCAAACATTACAAATATACAATTTACAATAAACATATTCAAGAAATCAACAATCAACATATTCAGGAAATCAACAACAATCGAATAACAAAAAACAAAGAAAACGACACAACGTGATGAAGAATCGAAGAACAAAGAAGACGAAGAAGCACGAAAATAAATAATAAATGGTGAAGACGAGTGACAAAGATTAGACAAAAACGAAAAAAAAAAAACAAAGCATCAGAAAAACATCAGAAAGAGTGACAAAAAAACGAACATAAAAAAGAAAAAAAATTAAACAAATGGTTACCTTCAGAATGAGAAGACGAGTGAGACGAAGATTGACAGTGAGAGAATGAGAAGACGAGTGAGATAAAGAGTCGAAGATGAATGGCGAACGGGCGAAGATGAATGGCAGAATGGAGAAGTGAGGGTTAGGGTGTTAGGGTTCCAAAATTGTGAAACAGTAAAAGAATGTTAGGGTTCCAAAACTCCTAAAGTTATATACTTAGTTTGATGTTGGGCTCCAAAACTCCAAGGCCCTAAATGTTATAACATTTACACGGTTCGGTTTTCGATTTAGTGACAACCTAAAACCGAGTCCAAACTGAAAACCGAAATTTAAAAAAAATTCAGTCCAAACCGAACCGTTTCTATAAAAAAATGGATCCGAATTGCTATTTCGGTTTGGTTCGGTTCGGTCTTCGGTTTTAATCCAAATTACTTTCATCCCTAGATCTAAGATTTTAGGCAAATTTATCTTGTAAATTGCAAGAGTATGTTAGATAAATTTGTAGATCTGATAAATTACGAGAGCCAGTTAGATTTTGGTTAAAACCTATTAATGAATTGTTGAACATTGGTTTTTAATTATTTCATAATTTTATTCATATTAATCCTACACCCTGAAATTTTCTTTAATTAATTCAAATCCTATAAAATTAGTCTTTAGTCTTTTCTTTTAGTTGTTTGTTTAAATTTTCTTAGTTTTAATTAGAAATTCCTCAACTAATCAATCACGAAGGCCCTTTAAGAAATAAAAGGAATTAATTTTTTTTAATGTGGATTAGACCCTATTTATCACAACTGCATTAGTTTTGATACTACTTAAGTTATTTTTGATGGGTTGCGAGTTTACGACAGCCCTGTCAACCGCCAAAAAAAAAAAAAGATAACGGCAGAAGATGTGGCTACAATGGCGATGGCGAAGACAACTACACTAATTTTTTTTTAAAAATCGAACATTCGGGCCGACCAGGCGCATGGGAAATGGACGTAGGTTGGGGCACATGGCTCATGCACTTCGATGCTCCATATGTGTTTTTTGTTTTTTTTTTAAATAATAATAAATTCATGTTTATTTCATGTAAATGTTTGTTGTATTTATTTTTTACTTCATGATTAATTTTGTTATAGAATTAATTTAGATTGTAGTGTATGTTATATGTTTTAATTCATTATTTTAGTGTATATAATATGTTTTCATCATTAACCTTGATATAAAATTAATTAATGATTCTAGGCTATGGTTTAATTAGAAAGATATGTGTTTAGCTAGATAAATAACAAGTGTTATTAATTTGGACAAATTACTTTTTTTTTTTGAGAGGAAAGCTAGTTCCATTAAACATTAATAGACAAGGCATCCGAGAGTACATATGACTCAACCTCTGCAGGACAGAAGTCAGTCCAAATTTGTTCAGCACCATAAGGAACTATCCTAGCAAGATGGTGGGCAACATGATTTCCACCTTTTTTAACATGAGCAAAAGAAATAGCCTAAAAAAAACTACATTGAAAGAGCACATCCTCAAGCACAACATCCAACTCTAACTGGTAGACCACTGCTTTAGAAAGTCACAACACCGCTGCTTCACAATCAGACTCAAGGATCACAGTCTTGAACCCATGACATTTAGCCAACTTGATACCCAGCATTAGACCCTTAGCTTCAGCAACCGGGGGGGGGTCCATCGTGCCCGGACACGCTGCGTTGCTGCACAAAGAACTCGACCCTTCTCGTCACGAGCCACCGCTCCCAACCCTACCCACCCTTTTTCTGCCAAAGATGCATCCGTATTCACCTTAACTACACCCACCGGCGGCGGTTCCCAATGATTACCACTCATCTTGCGGGAAGGCGTTAATCTCTGGTAAACTTGCTTGTTATACCTATCATGGTCTTCAATTGTTCTCCGGACTCGAGCGATGAGCACTTCATTTGGCGTGATTCTATTTTGGAACACATAAATGTTTCGCTCCATCCATAAAACCCATGCTGCAGTAGAATTCTCCTGAAGCTTAATTATTACCTTCAGCTTCTTTCCAACCCACCACAATGTCACAAAAAGTGTCTTCGTCAAGCATAAGATCTCTGCACCCCAAATCCTTCCAGAAGTTAGTAACCCTGGTGCACTCAAAAAGAACATGCGTACTCATCTCCTCTAAATTCCTGCACCATGGGCACGTTGCATCATCAATCAAATGGCGGTGTTTGAGGAGCGCTCGGGTGGGGAGCGAATGTAATACCCCGAAATTTCGGGATATTTTAAATTTTTCTTAATTAATTAAATATTAATTAATTAACTATTTAATTGATTAATATTTAATTAATATGTCTGTAGCAATCTAATTATTTCACCTTGACCTTACTTTAGCCCAATCATCAAACCCGAGCTCAAACTTTTTACCTTGTCTTGCCAAATAAGGCCAAAGCCCAAACCCTTCTCTTGTTAAACCCACGCCCCCCTCCTTATTAATTTCTTTTATCTATCATTTTCTATTCTATTCTATTTACAACCTAAACTAGTAATCTATATCTATTTCTTTGACCCTTCCTAAAAATCTGATTTTTATCCTAACTTCCTTACTAAAGTTTAGGAAGGGAACTACCATCTTGCTGATTCATTCCACACGACTCCTTCTTCCCTTCCATTAAAATTGTTTTATTATATTTTTCTAACTAATAACTCTAAACCACATCTATTTTGACCCCAACCAAAAATCTAATTTTTATCCTCCATCTAATTGTTTTATTTTATTCTTTCAGCCTAAAATACTAAACTATACCTATTTTAATCCTAAACTACAAATAAAAGCAAAACTACAAATAAAAAATACAAATAAAAACTCATTCTTTTCCCCACACAAATACTTCCTTCACTTTATCAATTCAAACACCTTCATCAAAGAAAGTTCAACCTTTAGCCTTTAAAGATCGAACCATTCACCATCAATATTAGGTAATTAGATTTGCTTTACTTATTCAATAGGATAGGTTAGCAATATAATTGTTAGAATAGGTTTAATCATGTTTAGAATAGGCTTGAATTGTTTAGAATTGTGTAGAATAAGTTTTGAATTAATTGTTGGCCTAGCATAGGGTATGACATGTGATGTATATAAGTTCCCATGTTGAATTATTTACTTATTTTAATATAATTACATGCTTGTTTATGATTCATGTTAATATTAGAATGGATGAATTTAATATTGAATATTTATATCTTGTAGTGATTGTATGGCATTGGAAAAAAAATTGAAATATAAACATCACCACAAATGTTTTTTTAATTATTATTCTATCGTCTTTTTTGGATGAAATTGTGTACAGACCCATCTAACTGATTTAAGGTGTCTATCTCATGAAACACCAACAAAAGGAAAATAAGGATCGAATCCGAATTATTACCGGGATTGTTTGATCCACCAATTAGGTAAGGAGTCATCTTCATTACGGGGTGTTATTAGTGGGGTGACCATGAGTCCAGACTCCATAACTCCATAAGTATAGTCAAATTCAATGCGAGCCTGCATGTACCACATAGTCCACACTACCATCAAAGAGTCCAAATACTACCAATTATGGAGTAATATTTATTTATTATATATTTTTTTTTGAAGAAAATTAAACATTTTATAAAATCAAGAACTCTTTCGATTGAAGAGAGATCCTGAATTATCAAAAACTAAAAAAAATAAGAGACCTTAACATCCAAAAAAAGTATTGATATCAATGTGCGTGGGGGTTCAATGCCCGATGGATACAATATACTCCCTCCGTCCCAATTTACTTGCTACATTATGTTTTTCACACTTCCTGAAACACAACTTTAAATAAAAATATCTTTAACTATATATAATAAAAAATTATAAAAATTATATATTTAAAAAGTACATGTTGAGACGAATTAAACTAGATCCATCATAACTATGTTTTTTCTTACGTATATTAAATTAAATAAAGTCAAAGTTCACATGTGAACAGTGTCCAAAGTCAAACTAAGGGCAAATAAATTGGGACAAAGGGAGTAATCTGCTGAGTGGTTAGCTTCACGAAAGATGTGACCAGATAAGTAGGTCGTAAAATCTCAAAAAATGAAACAAATATCATCCATAAGCAGCTGAATTTTCTAAGGAATTTTGAATTCACCTACGTACGGACGTACCTAATTGTTAGGTTATTGCCTTTAATAAAAATAGAGTAATACTCCCTCCATCCATTAAAGATTGCCCCATATTGACTTTTACTACTGTTTATTTGGTAACTTTGACTCTATCTAATACATGTAAGGAAAAAATATAGTCAAATGGGATCTCATTTGATTCAGCTCAATGTGTAGTTTTTTAATATGTAATGCTTATAATTTTTTTATACGTGTCTCAAGATATTTTCATTTAAATATGTGTCTCGAGGGATAAAAAAAAGTAAATGAGACAATTTTTTAGGGATGGAAGGAGTATAGAGTATTAGCCTTCGAATATACCCTTCGTACAGTACAGCGTACATTCTAGAAATGTGACTTCCAATAAATTATAAAGTCGAATGAGAATTTGTACAGCAATTCTGAAAATGAGGTATTTAAGTCGTACATTTCGCAGTATTATTATTTTTTCCTCAAATGACAACATCATCTTATCCATCCATCCAATATGGAAATAATCAAATCACCAATTATTTTCCGTGGTAATGTAGTTGGCTTAACGATTTTGATTGAGGAATGATTGACAAATTGATTTTATCACATTTTTTAAAGATCAATCAATTTAGGAATCATGGATCATTCCCAATAAATTAAAAATAAATAAATACCTTAAAATTGTATTTAAAAAAATGCAAAAATAGTTTAAAAAAAGGTAAGGGCTATTTTTTAGTATTAAATTCACTCTTTAAAATGTACATACTTTTAGAAAAAATGCTTCAGCAACTTTAAAGGTTGCTAACTCGCTCTCATAGATACACAATAATAAAATATCAATCATCTAAAATAAAAAAGAGAGAGAATTGATTAAAATTAATCTTTTAATACTCCCTATGTTTACATTTAATTGCTTCAAATTGACTTTGACACTATTTACATTATTACTTTGACTTTTTTTAATACGATATATATAAGTAATAAAAAATATAGTCATGTGAGATCTTGTTTGATTCGTCTTGGAGAGTCTTACTTTTCAAATATATAGTTTTTATATATAAAAAAAATAAATTATGCATAATTAAAGTTATGCTTTGTAAGATTTGGAAAAGCAAATGATTCAATTAAATGTGGACATAAGGAGTATAATTTTGACCAATGAAAACACACATTTTAGAGGATTGATAACCATTAGGGTTGCTTAATCACTCCACATAAAGTTTGGTTTCTTAAAACAAATTTACAAATAATTTGAGACAATAAATATATGAGTTGACTTTTTTTTCTATTTAACCTTAAACCTAGCCTTAATGGCAATGTTTAGTTGCTACATTTCTACATTTCTTTTTACACTGTGTTAGAGACCTAACTTGATTATTAATAACTCAATGTATTTAAGTAACTTATAAAAATTTCATATTAATAAACTACTCATTGAGACGAATCTAACAATGTCTCACAAAATTATTTTATATATTATAAAGCTGTCATATTAATTGGTCAAAGTTTTTTAACTTTGACCCTAAAAAATGTAGCAACTAATTTAAAAAGAGACATAGAGGATAAAAACTTGTTATGGATAGACAAAGAATTCTTCAATCAAAAAATGATTTATTTACCCTTTCCAAAAAAAAAAAGATTTATTTGCTCAAGAATAAGCCATTTTTTAAAATGCTCATCAATGACAAACCATCTTGTTTCAAACTAATCCAAATGACTTTGTCTTTCCAAAGTTTGGAGCAAACCAAAAGTATCGACACGAGTACGACTACCTCTATAAAATAATTATACTACACATAATTATACTACATAGTTTGTGAGTGAGAGTAGAGCTGGAAAATAGGTAAAGAGGGAAAAAAAAACGCACGTGGATAGGAATGTAAAGAAGTGCTTTTCAAATGTTAACTATATTATACATGCCTTTTTAGACACCATACAATTAGGACCCTATTTAATATTTATATCATGCTTATTTAAATCTATCATACAATGACACAGATAAAACGATGCAAAAATTCTAGTTTTTCTTTTTATAAATGGGCTCTACCATCAATTTCTGGCTTGATAACTAGGCAAATCGATATCTTATTCATCTAGTCCTTAAATTAAATCTTATTGCTTTCTTACTTTCACTCAGGCTCTGTTTGTTTTGAAGGAAAACAATTTTCATGGAAAATTATTTTCTAAGGAAAACAATTTTCAATGGAAAACATACATGTAAACAAAGTTTTCCTTTGTTTTTTTATTAGAGGAAAACTTGTGAAGGAAAGAAAAAATGAAATAGAAATGAAGGAAAGATGGGAGGAGTGAATAAGGGAGAAGTAAAGAGTAGGAAGAAAAATGTGGCATTCCTTCCCCACAAAAGGAAAATGGTTTTCCTTTTTCAAAGTGACATTTTCCATCTCAAGAAAAATTGTTTTCCGTCCCTTTCCAAAACAAACAAAGGAAAATGTTAAGAGGGAGGAAGATCATTTTCCGAGAAAATATTTTCCATCAAAACAAACGGAATTTGTTCGTTCATGGGATTTCCTAATGCTTCATCTTTTGCTTATGCCAACCCTAATGGTCACTCATATTCAAGGCCTCCCGTTGATTGATATTTCCCTTCCTGATACCCTTATATGGAACCTCGCAATTTTTAGAGTTTGTTTGTGAAATCCGTTGTTACACGGGTGGCTCATAATCTTCATATTTTCACATTATCACTATAGGAATGTAAATGGATTTGAAAGTTAGACATTCTTCCAAAACATAAGCTAATTCATTAGGCATATCATCTTTTTAATTAAACTCCTATCTCACTTGTCTTAAACATGATGAAACCCATAGATCATTTAATTTTATGTTGCTCATAATTCAGGCTCTTTCGCGATCATTTGAAGGTGAGTGATTTTCTAACCTATAATGTTCGTGTTTCTCATTATTAAGTATTTGCATGCATGAATACTAACCATTCCCCTATTTCAACTCCACCTTCAGAGGCCCCTTGATGATCTCCTTTTCCCTTACGACCCGTTCGGTAGCCGATTATAAATGATGGTAATGGGAATGAAAATAAATTTATACCTAAATTTGGAAGCGAAATCAAAATTCATTCCTATGGTGGTGCTAGATTAGGTACAATTTAGCTAATTTTTTTCACAAATATCCATTCCCATCAAATACCACCCTCCTCAATGGTAATAGATGAGAATGAAAAATGAGAAGAAAATTAAAGCTTGGGAATAAAAATTTGTTTTTCATGGGGATCATAAGGTTCCTCCTTAACAAAATTACACTATAAATCCATTACCATTATCACAATTTATTACTAACACCCGAACGGGCCGTTAGAACTTTCCTTCTCATCCTATTGTAGTCCGACTCAACTCTAATGCATCACTACACCTTTTTTACATTGGCACACCTTCGTCATTATTAGCGAAAACCATTGCAGTGTGTAACAAAACTCGCTACTTGTTTTCGTTTAGGTTCACCAGCGTCGAAATTGAGCCAATATTAGGCACTTAGTATAGTCTCATTTTTGTATCTAATAATGTCTGAAACCCCAATTAACAAGGCTACCCTGAAGATAGAAGCATAGTCAAATGGTATGGTTAACACATGCGTCTCGAGGGTGATGATCCAGATTCGATCCTCAACAATCACATTATATCATCCGCTACATTTACCAAGTTATTTCCTGAGATATGAGGCATTGTGCAGATCTATATATTTTCCTTTAAAAAAAAAAAAAAAACTAAAGGGCTACCTAGGGTCCGTTTACTTTGGTGTAAAACATTTTAAATGTGAAATAATTTTTGATGAAAAACATTTTACGTTGGAAAACTCATTTTCATATAAATTTTCCAATGTTTACTTGCACGGAAAAAAAGTTTTACTCCCAAATTTGGAGGAAAATGTTTCCAATAGGGTGTAAAATGAGTTTTCAACAAAAAAATTACATTTTATTTTTTCACCCAAAGTAAACGATGTAAAATAGAAAAACTGTTTTCACTTTAGTAAACGGATCCCTAATGTGTGTATTTTTACACTTTTCCATTTTTAAAAAAAAAATAGGTAAGCCCAAGAGCCCTTTCTTATGATAATGTGTGAAATACTACTTATACTAGGCCTTGAACCGACCTTACTACATATCACCCGACCTAATTTAATCAAGACACACATCTGTAAGAAAAAAATTAAAAAAATCATCACAAATATATACGGCAAGAATGAAGTCCATTAACTCATGTCTAGATTTTTAAAGGCTGGACCAATGGACCACTAGGCCTCGTCCTCATCCCCAACTGCCGATGAGGCCATGAGTTACATGAGGGTCATATGACTCATATCTCCTCCGTCTTTCTATTCTACAGTACTATTCTTTAAAAACTGAGTAAAGAAACCTTGCTTCGTTGTCCTCCATTTCTGAAACGTTTCCCGCTCATACCTTCTGACTTTCTCTCTTCACCTCATATTCTCTCCTCCGCCTTCTTCAGTCCTGTACCCTTTTCTTATCAAAAGTCCAGATTTCTAGAAACCAAAAAAAAAACAAAACAAAAAAAAAAACAAAAAGGTGTTCATCATCTCAACAAAAGTGTACTACCAAAATAATCAACTTCTTTATTTGATTTCTTCAACTGAAAAATCAAATTCCAACTCTGTAACTCACACAATCCTCACCAATAATAACCGCCCAATACTGTTGACTTCAGAAATATAAATAACCCTTTTAAATCTCGAAACCTTATTTATTCAATTTGTGTCGTCGTCTTTATTCTCTCCCATTTTCGCAGTCATGAGCTTTGTTTTATCCGAAATTTGGGTTATTCTCAAATTCGGAGCTCCATATTTGGCGACATTACTCGCATTGCTTGTTTTAATCGAGCAAATCAAATACCTTAGAAGAAAATCAATTGTACCCGGCCCGACCCTTGTATTTCCATTTCTAGGTAATGGAATCGGGTTAATCCGAAACCCGACGAAGTTCTGGGATGACCAGTCGGATTACGCCAAGTCATCTTCTCTCGGAATATCCGTCAATTACATCATTGGTAAATTCATACTCTTCATTCGGAGCTCCGAATTGAGCCACAAGATCTTCGCGAATGTTCGGCCGGATGCGTTCCAGCTAGTCGGGCACCCCTTTGGGAAGAAGTTGTTTGGCGAGCACAACATGATCTACATGTATGGTCAAGAACACAAGGATCTACGGCGTCGTATTGCGCCGAACTTCACCCCGAAAGCGCTGGCAACTTACTGTGAAATTCAGCAACATGTGATTGTGAAGCATCTGAAGCAATGGTGTGAAAACGGGTCTAACCCGATTAAGCTGCGGTTACTAGCTCGTGACATGAATCTAGAAACTTCTCAGAATGTATTCGCAGGTCCTTATCTTAGTAAAGAGGCGCGTGAGAGGTTCAAAGTTGATTACAACTTGTTTAATGTTGGTGTCCTTGCTCTTCCAATTGATTTGCCAGGTTTCGCGTTTCGAAACGCGCGTATGGCGGTGGATCGACTCGTCGAAACGCTCACGGGTTGCGTGGAGGAGAGCAAGATGAAGATGAGTGGAAGTGATGAAGAAGAACCAAAGTGTTTAACAGATTTCTGGATGCAGGAATTAATTAGAGAAGAGAAAGAATCGGGAAGTGAAACCCACGCGCCGCCGCCTAACTGCAGCAACCGCCAGATCGGCGGACATGTGTTCGACTTTTTGTTTGCCGCACAGGACGCGTCGACATCGTCACTCCTCTGGGCGGTGACGCTGCTCGACGCGCACCCGGATGTGCTGGACAAGGTCCGGCACGAGGTCGAGTCGGTCTGGGACCCAGAGTCCGACTCGATGATAACGGCCGAGCAACTTGCGCGTATGAAATACACGCAAGCCGTGGCTCGGGAAGTCGTGCGGGTGCGCGCACCCGCAACGTTAGTCCCGCACGTGGCTATGGAAGATTTCCCGCTCACGCGGGACTACACTATCCAAAAGGGCACTATCGTCTTTCCATCTGTTTACGAGTCCTCGTTCCAAGGGTTTTCAGACCCGGAGCGGTTCGACCCAGACCGATTCTACTCGGACGAAAGACGAGAGGAACAGCTGTACAAGAGGAATTTTCTAGTGTTTGGAGCGGGGGCGCACCAATGTGTAGGGCAAAGATATGCACTCAACTTGCTAGTATTGTTCATAGCAATGTTTGCAACTTTGGTGGACTTCAAACGACACCGTTCTGAAGGGTGTGATGATCTTGCATTTTGTCCTACTATTTGCCCTAAGGATGATTGTGTGGTTTCTCTCTCTAGTAGGACCATTAAATTCCCGTCTTTCTCTCTCCCTTGACTGATATCAATCAGTCAAGGGCTCGTCACTTTTTCGATTTTACCACTACAAGATTTTTTTTTTTTTTTATCCTTACCAAAATTGCCATTCAATGTTTTTGTCTAGAAGATAGAGCGTAATTTGCAGTCTCAAGGGTGTTTCCCACTTCCAACTTTTTTTTTCTAAAGGTTAAATTAGGGCTTAAAAAAAATTTATTTATCCTATGTAAAGATTATTAGTGAGACTGTAAATAACGTGTTATTTTTTTTTTTTTTTTTGGAGGTGGTGGTTGAAGGATGGACATTGTTTTCTTGGTTTGTGATTCTTGGAAAAAGTTGGGTGTCTTTTGGTGTATGTCATGTTGTTCTTAAAGAAGATTCTTTGTTTTTTTTTTTCCCATTATTTTCCTTTTTGTTATTGGAAATTGTATTTGAGGATGCTATGGTGCATATGCCACATACCATTTGATTCTCTATTTTTTTGGATGATATGAATCTGTATTTTTTTGAGGGATATTTTATTTAGTACCAATGTACTTTTAGATTTTCTATTTGATATTAATTTGTTTTTGTAGGTATTGTATGATTCCATTATAGTTCAAATTTTTATATATTGTTTTATTGTAGCATTCAGTTAAACAAAATTTTAATTTGGAAGTCAAATAGGATTAAGACTTTATTTCATTTTAATTGGCCGTGTTTGTTAATTTCAACCTCAAATGAGAACAAAATGATCATCAAAAGATTTAATTGAACTGTTTTCCCCACACATATATATCAAAATATATAGAAATTGAAACAAAACTCTATAGAATTTCCGTCTCGCTTATTGAAATGAATTAGAACAGATTGAAGAGAGTAGAATAATGAGTATGCAAAGAAAACAAACCTTGTAGAATAAAGTGCACAAAATATTGTAAAACGAATGAAGTATTTTCTTATTATTCTAATGAATATCTATTTAAGTGTATTTTTCAACATTATAAATGTTACATAATTTCATTTAGGAATATGGTTGAGTAACATTTAGGCTTGACAACCCTTTCATATACTGTTAAATACTCCGTATTATATTATTATATTATATTTGTATTAATTCGGAGAGAGTTAGTATATAAAGTTAATATTTTAATGTGTTGTGGACCAATGAAAAAATTAAATATAAGAAGAGTTGTTAACTCTTATGGTCACACAATTACTCACCATTAAATTTATTACTCACCATTTAATATGAAATGGATGAAATATAATTACCTTGCGTGGGTGTTTTCGCCAAATCTTTTAAATACAGAGTATTTGAATTACTCCCTCCGACATAATTTTAGTTGTTACATTCAATTTTTCACATCTCCTGAAATATAACTTTAAATTAAAAAAAAAATTTGAACTACACATAATAAAAAATTATAAAATTTATATATTTGAAAAGTACATGTTAAAACGAATTAAATTACATCTATAATGACAATATTTTTTCTTACACTTATGCAGCAATTAAATTGGGACATGGGAGAAAAAAGGAAAAAACTTGTCTAACCCACCGGATAGACTACCCACCATAATAATACATTGTGCTTTAAGGTTGATAGTGAAATCTAAGTCATATAATTAATAATATTTTAATATTTCTATTAGTAGTGCGTAGTCTACCCACTGGGTAGACCGTAGATGTTGCAATGTCCGAGAAAAAGAAAAAAAAAAAGTGGTTAAGTCATATTCAGTGTAACAGTATAACACCTGGCAGTTGGCAGTACTCTCAATTCTCAAATTATTTTAAGCAATATTTACAATTGCTTTTCATTTTTTTTGGCAATGTACTTTTCAATTACTTGGCACTGCAATTACATATTGTCGTAGTTGTGTACTTGTGTGAATGATTGTTTGAATGAATGTGTCATGATAGTCTTCCCAAAACAATGACAGAGGAATAATTTATGTTAAATAAACAGCAAAAACGAGGTAGGGCTATCATTGATAATTTGATACAACGTAATTAAGATAGTCATTATAACTCCATTTTTTTAGTTTACTCAGTTTGACTTTTGTATTATTCACAAAGTATATTTTTATTATTATTTGTAATTTATACATAAGAAAAAACATAGTTATGTGAGGTATCGCTTTATTCGTTTTGACTTTTTAGGGGCAATTAATACTTTTTTTATTTTTATTATCTAATCCGTTTCAATTAATACTCCCTCCGTTCCCAATTGTTTGTCTTGTTTGGAATCTTACACTATTCATAAGATGAGAGAATCTTCTATATTACTCACAACATATAAAACATAATATAGTCATGTATGATCTTGTTTGATTCGTCTCAATGAGTACGTCATTAATATCCAATTATTATAATTTTTACACAAATACAACAAAAGATATTTACGGTCAAACAAGTGCATTGGCATATGTGCAAAGTCAAATAGGACAAACAAATGGGAACGGAGGGAGTACTTTTTTTAGGGGCAATTAATACTTTAGTGAATATAAATTTGAGTAACTTGAGCACGTTATTTAATAATTAAGTAAGAAATATTGAGCAATACAGTGGTTTTATCTTCACCACAAATAAAGGTTTAAATCTTCATAGAGAACTATTACTTTCAGCTGTATTTAGTTTAGTTCAGTTCAGATTAGTTCAACAATATTCAGCTAAAGTAAACGAGTCCTAATTAACCCTAAGTTTTTTATTTTTCTTTTTGGTAGCCAATAATGGTTAGCAATGATTTTCACGTTTATTCTTGTTTTTATTTTCCGACTGAAAACGGCGTTCTAAACAAGACTCACTACCATAGGTAGTGAGCACCACCCTCTCACGGCCAAATTCAGACTCTAGACCCATTTTTCGGCTTGTTTTAGTTTCTGTTACGAATTTTTTTTAATTAAAAGGTATTTTCAGAATTTATAAAATATTTAAAAATATATTTTAGAGTATAAAAATATTTATACTACTCATTAGGGTAAAAAAATATTTCTTTTATATTTTAAAAGATGTTTTGATAACTAAAGGAACAGATTTTTAAGGGTTAAATGTATGAATTTGTAAGGGTTTATACGTTTTACAATACAAGAAAGTTAAAGGTCTTTTTAAGTATGTTTTAGAGGTTTTAAGGTAGGTTAGAGCTGCTGGAATATTTTTTTAAGACTCGGTTTTTATATTTTAAACTTTATTTTTAGGCGAGGAGAATTTCCTATGCAATTTCTTAGGAAAAGGTGGAGAGTCGTCAAATCTATTCAAGGTACGCGTGATTGATAAGTTTTCGGACGTAGTATCATATTAGGACTTTGCATATTTCTATCATGATTGTCAAGATATGTGAATTTGTGGAACATGACTATTTGTGATGAATTTAATTGTTTGTATAACCTGTGTTTGCAAACCAATCAAGAAGAGAATAGAAAGGATTATTTCATGTTCCCGATTATAAAAGAGAATATTGCATGAATAGGTTCTTTGAATATTTCATGCTTCATTAGTAGCAATTTATTTTGCATATGGACAGGTTGTCCCTTTCAAGTTTATTAGTAATGCAATTTATTTTGCATATATGGACAGGTTGTCCCTTTCAAGTTTATTGGTAATGCATGAATAGATTTTCCGAATATTTCATGCCCTTTAATAGCTTTGGGATACCACTTAAGACATGTGTTCTTAATGGGAATCTCGTTAAATAGACAAGAGTTTAGTGTGTTTTATCTGAATAATAAATTAAAACAAGTGTTATGTGGATTGTATTATATGTGTGTGCTTGTTATGTGTAATAACTCTCAAGACACTAATCACTTAAAGTGAAAGATTCAGGTAAACATTAAAACTCTAGACAAGTGCACGTCTGGAGTATTGGCATGGATGTGGGTTAGGGTCACGGCAGGTCTCGTGACTTTAAGGGAACACAACAACAAAATTGGACTCGGCCGACCGCCAGTTACCGACCGTTAGTGGTCGGTAATTCGATGTACCGACCGTTTGTAGTCGGTAAAAATTGGTCGCTGAAATAGTAGTCGGTAAAATATTTTACCGACCGTCGAAACGGTCGGCAACAAATTACCGACCGTCTACCGACCGTTTACACAGTTGGTCAAAAATGGAGGGAAGAGGCGCGTACCGACCGGCTAAACGGTCGGTATTACCGACCGTGTAGACAGGCGGTCGGTAATACCGACCGCCTTAACGGTCGGTACGCGCCTCTTCCCTCCATTTTTTTTGGTGGGAAAAAGTTATTTACCGACCGTTACGCGGTCGGGACGTAACTTTTTCCCGCCTTTTTTGGCGCCATTTCTTTATTTTGAACACTGATTTACCGACCGTTGAGCGGTCGGTAATTTGGTTTTTTTTTTTTTTTTAAATACCTTAAAAAAATAGGGCAAAAACAAATTAAAATTAAAATATAAAAATAAATTAAAATTGACCAAATTCAAAATTTCAAAATTGCATTTTATATTAATAATCCAATAATAGTAATATAACAATATAATACAACTATGCTACGAAGGCTCCAGAAGCGCCGGAACCGTCTGTCGGATCATCAGGAGGGCCTCGGTGAGTGAAGGAAGGATCGCCGAATCTCCTCGCGAAGGCGTCCATCTGCGCCTTCAACTGGGCGAGGTACTCCTCCCGCTTCTGTTCTCTCTCCTCCCGCTCCTTTTCTCTCTCCTCCCGCTCCTTTTCTCTCTCCTCCCGCTCCTTGTCTCTCTGCTCCATCTCTACCCTAGCGCGCTCCATCTCTACCCTAGCGTGCTCGGACTCCTCCAAACGCTGGGACATCTGTTGTAATTGAGCGGAAACCGATGGAGAATAGGAAGATCCGACGTGCCGCCTCCGCGAGGTTCTCTCGTAATAGAGAGAAGCGCCCTCCCTGCCGAACCCTAGAACCTCTCCCTTCCTGAAGCCACCAACCGTATCAAAGAAGATCTGGTTGGCGTCCGTCTCTGAACCACTAGCCTGAGACTGGGAAAGGTTCTGGTTATATTGATCCTGCAAATTATGGAGTTAGTTCCATTACTAGATTTCAAAGCTTATACACGTCCTATAACACCCTATTATACTTGTTAGGGGTTGATTATGTTGATTATAGGGCCCCACCACCAGTTTAGGTCAAAACTTGGCTTTTTAGGTCATTTTCGAGCTTTTTTTTGCATTTTCGCACCTAACTTGTCAAGTAACGTTCCATTACTAGATTTCAAAGCTTATACACGTCCTATAACACCCTATTATACTTGTTAGGGGTTGATTATGCTGATTATAGGGCCCCACCACCAGTTTAGGTCAAAACTTGGCTTTTTAGGTCATTTTCGAGCTTTTTTTTGCATTTTCGCACCTAACTTGTCAAGTAACGTTCCATTACTAGATTTCAAAGCTGATACACGTCCTATAACACACTATTATACTTTCAAGGGGTTGATTATGTTGATTATAGGGCCCCACCACCATTTTAGGTCAAAACTTGGCTTTTTAGGTCATTTTCGAGCTTTTTTTTGCATTTTCGCACCTAACTTGTCAAGTAACGTTCCATTACTAGATTTCAAAGCTTATACACGTCCTATAACACCCTATTATACTTTTTAGGGGTTGATTATGTTGATTATAGGGCCCCACCACCATTTTAGGTCAAAACTTGGCTTTTTAGGTCATTTTCGAGCTTTTTTTTGCATTTTCGCACCTAACTTGTCAAGTAACGTTCCATTACTAGATTTCAAAGCTTATACACGTCCTATAACACCCTATTATACTTGTTAGGGGTTGATTATGTTGATTATAGGGCCCCACCACCAGTTTAGGTCAAAACTTGGCTTTTTAGGTCATTTTCGAGCTTTTTTTTGCATTTTCGCACCTAACTTGTCAAGTAACGTTCCATTACTAGATTTCAAAGCTTATACACGTCCTATAACACCCTATTATACTTGTTAGGGGTTGATTATGTTGATTATAGGGCCCCACCACCAGTTTAGGTCAAAACTTGGCTTTTTAGGTCATTTTCGAGCTTTTTTTTGCATTTTCGCACCTAACTTGTCAAGTAACGTTCCATTACTAGATTTCAAAGCTTATACACGTCCTATAACACCCTATTATACTTGTTAGGGGTTGATTATGTTGATTATAGGGCCCCACCACCATTTTAGGTCAAAACTTGGCTTTTTAGGTCATTTTCGAGTTTTTTTTTGCATTTTCGCACCTAACTTGTTAAGTAACGTTCCATTACTAGATTTCAAAGCTTATACACGTCCTATAACACACTATTATACTTTCAAGGGGTATTTTTTTGCAGTTTAGGTAAGTAATTAATCATGACAAACAATAAACATCAAATGCAACTAATAAACAAACAATCCTATTCGTACTCATCGGCTTATAGGCCGGAATTCCGCTCTAAACATCAAATGCAAATCATAAAAAACAATCCTATTCGTACTCATCGGCTTATAAGCCGGAATTCCGCTCTAAACATCAAAGTAAACAAAGAAAAGAACATTACCATCACTTCCTTGGCCTTCTGGCTAATTGGTTGCGGTTCCATGCCTTCTTGCCTTTTGAAGTGAGTGTCAAGGAAGACATCCGCAGCGTCAGGGAACTTCCCTCCTTGCTCCTTAGCCAATTTCTTGGCTCGCTGAATCACCGACACAGATCCAGCGCAATGAGAGGCCGGGGCGGCGCCACTAGCGTTGCCAGCTCTCCTGTTTACCTTCGCCCGAGCTGACCTCTCTTTAGACTTCTCGTCAGTAAGTCTATCCTTCATTGCGCTGTACATCTCATCACCTGTCATGAAAAACAATCAAACTTAACACTTGATGGGCAGTATTGATATTTTAGCAAATTTTAGAAATGACTATCCAATACTCACCGAGCCAGCTAGGTCGATCTTTCCGCTTGTGAACCACATCGTTGAAGATGTCTTTCAGGCGTCTTCCAGCCTTGCTCTCATAAGCATCTCGTACTGTGCCCTCGAGCTCAGGCCTCCAACGATACTGTTTCTGCATTCGACAAAATCCAATGAATTATGTTATTGTTAGAAATTATATATAAAAAAACACTATTTATTACAGAGTTTGTCTTTATCACCTTCCACATGTTCCACCAATGTGCCTTGGTTGCCTGATCCACCTCGGTGTAGTTCTTCCAAGGCTCACGGAAGTAGGACTTTATCACGTGTGATATGGATCGAACAACACTGCTCGTGTCAAACCTTGCACACGAAACAAAGTAAGATTAAATAAACAACATATGAATACAACTTAATTTCAATTATTAAAACATTAAAAAATAAAACAAAAACTCACCATAGGCCATCAGGGTCTAATGTGGACGTCGAAGCTACGTCCGGATCAACGTCGCCACCATCATCGTCACCAGAAGGTTGAGAAGACGGAGTAGCCTCAGCAGCAGCACCAGAAGGAGATGGCTCCAACTGAGGAGACGGAGTAGCCTCAGCAGCAGCACCAGAAGGAGACGGCTCATACTGAGGCATACGCGGTGTCGGCATAAACTGCGGCCGAACTGGAGGAGGCCGCGTAAACGGAGGAAACTGAGCAGATGGAGCATCAAACTGGAGCTGACGCGCAGCCCCGTGGTCCAGAGATAAGGAAGGTGAAATCGACGGCGGTGTCATAGACGACTGACGCCGACGAAGTTCACCAGGACCAATAATGGTGGGCTGGGGTTGCTCGCCCTGACTCTGCGCTCCAGATTTCTTCTTAGCACCACCAGGCCGTTTTGATGACATTTTCCTGCATAAAGTTGTTAGTAAATTAAAAGAAATACAATGACTTAGGAAAACAAACCCCAATCACAAACACAAATATAATGAATAACATAACTAAACAATCACCGTTAAGGATTCGGCTGAGTAGAAGACGAGGTGGACTCTGTACTCACCCTTTCACCGTGACATAACCATTCATAGTAGTTCGGAATGAACCCCTTCTTATACAAATGTACCTTGACGTTGGGCACATCCAAGTACTTCAAGTTCTTACACCGAACACAAGGACATCTTATCTTGTCCTTGTCATTGAGCTCGGGGTGCTGCTGAGAGAAGGTAACAAACTCATTCACCCCTTTGATGAACTCATCACGAAGTTTGTGTTCCTTATCTTTTCTCTTGTACATCCACTCACGCTCCTTCCTTTTCATTTCGATTAATACAATTTCTAAGACATTTACTAAAATTTTAGTTCAAAGCATTCAAACATAGTTCAATATAATGTCTTCACTCCTATCTTATTTAAGCCGTTCTTAAATATTCTTGTTAAAGCTTTCTTATGTAATGCACATGTATATATATTTAAGTCATATTTACGAAAAATACAATACATATTTACATACATACTTACATACATACATAATTAAATATATACTTACTTACATACATACATACATACATACACTTTAATTTTTTGCTAAAAAAAATACACATACATACATATACATACACCTATTATTACACATTTGATTCAAATACAAAAGTACATTCATCATTTCTTTCTTGATATATATCTTTCATTCAAAACCGAAAAAAACCAATCACTTCATTAACATTTTCAATTCATTTCGTTTCGTTTTAGTTCAATTCATTTAATTTCAGTTCGGTTTATTTCATTTCAATTTAGTTCATTTCAGTTGTTGTTTTCTTAGCCCAAAAGAACACGGCCTAAAATGTGTTGAGTGTTTTTTTGGGCATAGGTTGAGTGTGATATTACTAAGAACAAGTGTTGAGCACCCTAGCCATAGATTAAGGTCGTTTTTTTAAAGCCGTTGTTTTGGACTAAATTAATTTGATTTGAACAAAATTTGTTTGATTACAATATAATTAAACAAAATCTTAAAGTTAGCAAAGAATGAACGAAAATTTTCAATTCATACACACAAATACATATGTAATACATACACAATACATAAATAATAAATACACATACATACATAATACATACATAATACATACACATATACATACAAATACATACATAAATACACATACATACAAATACATACATAATACATACACATATACATACATAATACATACACATATACATACAAATACATACAAATACATATACATATATACACAATTGAATAAATTGAAAAACAAAAAAAAAAAAAAAACCCTAAACACAATTTGAGGAGCTGGGGCGGCAGCCGTGCGTCGGCGGAGGAACGGAGGGGCAGAGGCGGAGGGGCGGAGGGCTGGAGGGGCGAAGGAGAAAGAAAGAGAAGGAAAAGGAGAAAAGGAGAAAGAAAGAGAAGGAGAAAGAGAAAAGGAGAAAGAAAGAGAAAGGACGGCGGCCGGAGGGGTGCCGGAGGCCGGTCACGGTGGTCGCCGGTTGGAGGGAGAGAGAGAGAGGGGGTGAGGGTGTGGTGGTTCGAGGGTTCGCGAGGGAGAGAGAGAGTGAGGAGAGAGAGAGAATGAAACGGGAATGCGATTCAAAATCGCAACGACCCAATTTTTTATTTTGGGTCAGAAGATTTACCGACCGCTAGGCGGTCGGTACATCAGATTAGTAAATGTACCGACCGCTAAGCGGTCGGTAATTTGTTACAGTAGTTGGGTATATTTAAGTGGAATAAATTTTCCACCAAACCCAGAACCCTGTAGACATATACCGACCGCTAAACGGTCGGTAAATTTAGAAGTCGAATTTACCGACCGTTTAGCGGTCGGTATATGGTCTGACTAACATTGGTTTTGGGGGGAAAAATTTGCCGACTGTGTTCAGTCGTCGACGGTCGGTAATTTACGACCATCTATTGACGGTCGGTAAGTGCGGTCGGGCGAAGAGGATTTTCTTGTTGTGGAACCGTAGGATCCATGTGTTCCATTAGCGGATTGAGCTCATTCCTTTATTTGTGACGTGGGTAGCTCCCATTGTCACCTTCTAGGCATAGACAACTCGCCCGGTGCTTACACTGGCTTCGGCTCTAGAGGGTCACCTAATAAACAATGTGTTTAACAAGGGAATAATAACTAATTACTCACCATAGCAATTAATTTTTGACGTGATTTTTATATGCAATAGAGCTGTATGCTTATTTAATTGCTGTACTCAGCTTTGCTGACGCCGTACAAATTTGGTCTTGTTAATATCTTGACCCTGTGATGACCCAAATATTGGTGAGCAGTCGTTCAGGGTCAAGGTAAGATTTTGCAGGAATTCAGGGACGATTATGGGCTTGAGTGATGAGCGGTGTTCCCAACATTAATAAATTTTGAGAAACATTGTTTAAACTTGATTTAACTTTATAGTTTGGTTAACTTTAAACATTCCTTTTTATTTAGGTTGGATTTATTTTACAATATCTTTCGTCTGAGTTTGATTTAATAATTCCAGGGCCTCAATGGTTCCAAGTTGTAATAGATTTATTTTTTTTTTAACTTAACTTACGTACTATTTTATTTCCGCTGCAATATTCTGAGTAAGCCGATATGTTTCCACACGTGGCGATAATACTTTAATAATTCTCAGTATTTTTGAAAATAGCATTTATGCTTTGATGAGAATTATTGGGGTGTTACAGCCCAAAAATCCGGGTTGTTACACGTTAAGTAGATGCCCAAAATATGGACTTACACTACCAACCCTAAAGATACGTTAAGTAGATGCCCAAAATATGGACTTACACTACCAACGATCAACATGTACAATTGTGATTGTAGATGGAACGATCGCTAATGGTATCCCGCAGTACCACTTCCTAAGGTTTGTCAGGTAGATGCCCAAAGTATGGACTTACACATCTGGAACTCCCAGACGACAACAATTAACCCTGGTAAATAAATATTATTCTGGTCCACACAGTCCAAGGAGCTAAAACTGATCTGACCATTGAATCCCGCAACCCAATGGCTCCAACTAACAATAAAAAATAGCTCAGACATGGACATAAACTACGAACGACCAATTACATCGTCGCTATTGACAACATTCCTATTCCATTGTTTACCATCAACAAGAATAAATAAATTCCAATATTTACCCAACATTAATCACGTGTCCACTCACTTATTCCAATTAGATTATAAAATAATATTTTAATTAATTACTTTCATACTCAACGAAAATAGGTGACTTGATGACTCAGTCAAACTGATCACAAAATGCCAATTCTAACCAAACATGTACCCCAAACAATTCCTATTGATTAGCAAACACTAATACAACAATTAAGGGCCAAAATACATGAACAAACACCATTTTAAGCCCATCAAATGTTGCTGTCCAGATTATAAAAATACCAAAATTAGCAACCAAACATGCCCGAAAATAATTAAACTTACACAATTAATTCTATACTTCACCAAGGACATAACCAAGTATATTACAAGCTTAAAATAAAATTAAAAAACATGTTAAACACTCCCTTAAAGAGCACGGCCAGCAGCTTCAACATTTCAGAAATTATTTGCAACAATTCCCTCAAATTACACAACAATTCAATTAATTCCAAGTTCAACAATCTTACAACTAGGCATAAACAACACCTAAAATTATGCAAATTCAACCATAAATTCCAATATAATCAATGATTAAATACATGATTATATCACCAAAAATTTGGGCAGCAATTCGCCCCTTTTTAAGGATAAAAATCAATTACCAAAATAATTCCTAAAAATTATTCTACAACTAATTACTTGGTAGATTATTAACAATCAAACTCATCATTTTATACCAAAAACTCATGAAAAATCAGCCTAGCAAGGCCACATAACTACACGAAAAATTGCATGCAACAATATCATCAAATAATTCTCTAACCAATTACCATAATATATTAATTAATTGGATAAACATGCAATTAAAAATAATTATCCTATGAAATTCATATAATCTATACCAAAATAAACGAAAAACAAGAATTAAAACAAGTAGAACTTGCATGCAAAAACTGATTTTAAGGCTAAATAACATATAATTTGTTCTAATTTGTTTTATTAAGTTTTCTTACATATTTTAAACCCAAAATCTATCATCCTAAACTACGTGATTACTAGATTAGAGATAATGTTAGTTACCTTAAAATTTAGTGGAAGGTAGTGCACAAAATCACCCCAACAATGCTTCAAAGACCACCAAATTATGCCCAACACTTGGCAAGTTTTTGAGAGGATTTTATGTGAGTTAAGGAGTGGAAAAATCAGAAAAGAAACCATCCCTTGCTGCTGTATTTGGGAAATGTGGTATTTGGGTGGCTTAGAACAAGGCCACACTTGGGCAAATAAGTGGGGTATCTTGGATGCCATGCAAGTATGCAACCATACAGGGTCGTCCTTGCACATGTGCAAGGTGACCAACAGCACAGGGCCCCCAATTGTAAGGGCCCCATTTTCATATTTAGCCTAATATAAAAAAAATACAAAGAAAGAAAGAAACAAATTAACCGTAATCTACAATGAATGTCAACTAATTGCTCATATTCCATTTTCACATAAAAAAATCATTAATTAATTGCAAATCTTAAATTTCCATGAATTAATTCTTCATCTACATCTTCACCTTCATATTTAGGGACCCAATATTTTTGTATGAGAACAGGGCCCCAAAATTCAATGGGACGGCCCTGCAACCATAGAAATAAAGGCTTCATGGCTTGATTTGGCCGGCCATGGTGATGTATAGGTTACACATTTTGGTCGGTTCAAGCATCTTCACAACACGTGCACAAAACCGCTAATTCGATAATCGATACATAATAATACAATTACATATACATACACTAACGAAAAATAATATTTAAAACATGCAACTAAATTATGCATGGTAAACTTATAATATAATTTTCGAACCATGTAAAACATATATATATATACCTATTTTTAATAAATAAAGGCACAAAATTTAAGGGCAACATATCTGAAAACTTTTTCAAACTTAATAGTTAATTACATATATTTTGAGACTAGTTGATGAACATAAATCGGTAGGTAGAAACTTATCAAATAAATTAATAGATTTCAAAAATAGATAATTTTATTATTATATTATAATTATTTAAAAATGAAAGGTTGAATTAAAAATAATTTAAAGTGGAATTCTTCTTTCGAAAATAACTTGACGCCCATAATTCATTAAAATTAAATAAATAAAAATTTTATTTCAAAATTTAATTATCTAATTATAAAAATCCTATCTTGTAAAGAAAACCAAAAATGTGGGGGTGTTACACTATAAGTGTCTAATATGTATCTTATAAGTGTCCATATAACTAAAAATATTGGACACGTGAGCTGGTGTGTCCGACACATATTTATGTGTGTCCAACGAAACGCGTGTCAGTGTTTAATAAGTGTCAGACACGGGACACATCACTTGTTAGAAGTGTCCGTACAGCCTAGTTTATCATTACAAGTTTCAACTTAGATAATTGGATAGAGTGATTAAGGGTGCGTTTAATTGATGTGAAAATTTCTGACTTGATCAGATCATGATCTTAAATTTGTTAATCTGATCTGATTAGAATTTTTCTAATCTAATATGAAGTTTTCTAATTTTAGTTTTTATTATAGTTATAATTTTTCTGATCTGATATGGATTTTCCTGAACAGATCTGATCTGATTTGAATTTTTCTAATCTTATATGAATTTTCTTAAAATAAGCACAGGAGTGCTTATTTAATTAATTTGAATCAAACACACCCTAAATATACAAAATCCGACTGGTACCAAACCTATTTTAAAACTGAACTTTTAAGTTGTTTGTATATATAGAATTCGGCTATACCGAAACTTGATTTCAACGTGCTAAAAAACCTATTCTGGACCACATTGTATGTATCAAACCTATAATGAATCGAGTGCATTTTGAATCATATCTGTTTTGAATTGACCTGCATTATACGAAACTTGTATTGTACCGAACCTATTTTCAAACTGACCTGTTTACTTATATTGATGAACATGTTATATGCATAATCCAATTTTGACTTCGACAAAGTAACCAGATTTTAGATCTCGATCTAACCCGACTTCAGTCTAGCTTTGAAAATCTGACTCCAAATTTGTTTTGATATATATAATCTTATCAAAAAATTATTATTTAGTAATTAACTATTAAATTATTTATATATAAGATCAAAACTATAGTATTTTTTCTATCGTTATGGGACACAATTGTTGTCGGAAAAAATAACCTAAGAGAGGTGAAGAATCAATGTCTTTATAGTATTATTTGCCGCCACTAGATTTCATTCGAGATAAGATCTTAAATTTGTGAGTGCAATTTTTCACAAAGTCTTTATGAACATTTTTGGAGTAAAAAAGAAACAAATTGGAGAAAAAAGACTCACTATTTTGATAAGAGTTAAAACTCTCATTAAAACTGTAAACGCCCAACTTAGAGTTTTAACTAGTTAAAACTCTAAATTATTTCAAAAACTCAAAACTATTTCAAAAACTCTAAACTCTACTCAAAACTCTGTCCACAACAAGACCGACATTTGCTAAACATGAGTAAATAAAATTTGGATCCGATTGAATTTTATAACAAGTGTAACAAGTTCAATCAATCCTAATCCTAAGAGCAACTCCAATGGTGTAAAAGAGGGACTAGCTTGCAAATTTGATAAAGTTGTAGCTACAAGCTTTCTTGTTGGAGTGAAATTTCATTTGTAGCTTGTAAGAGCTATGTTGCTCTACAAAGCAACAAGCTTTCTCAATCTACTTGTGGGCCCCACATGTGTTTTTTGTATCACATATTCACATTTTACCATTTTCACTTCATGTAGGGCCAATAAAAACCATAAGTAGTTGTAGTTTTCCATTGGGGGAAGGTTGTAGCATGAAAATGTTGTAGTTTAGAAATATGATATGGCACACAAAACTACAAAGGTTGTAGCTTACTAGTGGAGTTGCTCTAAACATCCTAATCAATGACTTAAACATGGTACAGGACTAGAGGAGGAGTATCAAGTTCCTCAAATTTAGATACAGAATTGTATCTCAAAGTGGTAATTTGAGATAATTTTAACAAACTTTAGTGGCAGAGATCCCGTTACTAACCAATTAGGGGTGTTTTTTAGAAAGACATTTCCCACATGAGGGAAGGGAAAAAAAAGAAGAGAGAGAAAGAAAGGAGTCGCTGCCCAGAGACAAGCCTGCCCTCGCCAGAAGCCGAGTTGACGCTAGCCGTTGCCTAGCCTGCCTTCGCCTAGTCGCCGACGGCCGCTGCTGCACCTATCCCTCGCCGCTGGCACCGGTTGGTTATTTATCATCCCAATACCCAAATCTGAATTCTCAATTCTAAAACCCTAAATGTAAATTTGCACTTTTGATTGTGATTTTGTTTTAATTATTTTCGAATTTGGTTCTTCAAAATGCCAACCAAAATGAATCTGATGATAACTGGTTTTAGTTTGTCTCCTTTGTTAGTTCATTTTGTTGTCTGGTCGTTTTTGTGTGCAAATTGAAGGCTTTTTATTATGCACTTGGGATTTTTCCTATTCAAACTTGCTATCATATTTGGAATATGAGATGAAGACATGAAATAGAATTCCTTTCCTGGGTTTATATTTAATTTTCTGAATTTTGAAGAATTGTGTTGTGAGTGAACTTTTAATGTTAATTGTTCATTTGTTTGTTAATTATAAACTTTGGTCTTTTTTTTCCATATATTGTTCCTGTTTTGGAACTTCTTCTGAATAGTCAATGAACTCTGATATGTTGACTCTGAACGCCCTTCGATGCTTCAGTCAGATATCGGAAGGGGTAGTATTATAAATTGTATGTTTGATATTGCGTACCTGAAAAGTGATTGGACTGATCCTTATATAGGCGTAGGTTACCCGGTGAGGGTTTTGCTGAGTCAACTATGTTGACATATGGGCCTGGCCCATGACACGTGTCGTCATGTTATTCGTAGCTGCATATCTGATATGTCCCTAACCCTGATTGAATTGGGCTTAGGGTTTGGGCCCTATTCTTGGGCTGACCACTTGGGTGGGCCCGGAACATATATATATATTATAATGGATTTTTGGATTGTTGTTTACACGAATTATGTAATTATGTATCCGAATTATTTTAGTTGAATTATCGAACTTGCCTCCATATGCCCCCATATCTAGGGTTTAGTTTCACATTATAGTTGCCATAAAAAAAGTTTCACATTATAGTTAATTTATAATTTTTCATTTAGGAATTTGCTGTTATTGGTGAATGATGAGGATGTTATCTAACCGCCTTGCGTCAAACTTTCTGTCTTCCTACAAATTGTGTACTAAGGCAGAGTATACACTGAAAATAGGAGATATTTTACAGCAGAGAAGAATATATGCAATTGAGGATGTTGTTGAATATTCCGAAGTCAGTCATGACACAAATCCTCTGCACTTTGACATTGAGTGTGCTCAAGCTGCAGGATTTCAAGATCGACTTGTTCATGGGATTCTAGTTGCTTCATTGTTTCCTCGAATTATATCCTCTCATTTTGTAAGTCACAATTGAATTCTTTTCTTTTGTCTTTTATATGTTGTCGATTTGGTAGGGGGTACTAAATTTCAAGTATAATTTGCCTATAAATTAATAAAGTCAAGATCCTAAGAAATGAAAAGTCCATTTCCCAAATCAATGGTTGAGGGTCCCTAGTGGAGAAATTGGAGGGTTTTTTAGATATTTATTTTAATTAATCCTAAATTAGGTCTCATGATTTTAGGATAGCAAATGGATACAAAAAGCTTTTTAATTTCCATTGGAATTCAATGTTATCCTCGGCTTTGTGTTAAGAACCTTATAACACACATTTATCCTGGAGTTTGTGTTTTCTTCATAAATTTTCATTACTATTCATTACCATTTGGGTTCATATGGAGTGGAAATAAAAATTTACAAAGAAATTTAGGTAGTGTTTGGATGGAAGGAATTAATTTCAAATGATTCATTTCAATTCTACATTTCAAATAACTACATACTCCTATGTTTTTTGTGTGAGAAAATAAGAAAATAAAGTATATACATTATTTATTTGAAAAGAAATAAAAAAATTATATCAAGGAAACATACTGAAAGATAATTCTGAAATAACAATATCAGATGAAAGCTAAGAAATGAAGATTTAAAAAAAAATGAAGAATGAGGAAAGACGAAAGAAGCAGGAAAGAATTAACCACCAATCAGTCACCTTCTTCAAGCAGGAAAAAGGTTAGACCATTACTATGTGTTTCGTGATGATCTGTAAGCAAGAGGATAGATGAATCGAGGAGAGAGAGAAATTGAAGGTTTAGTGCGTTGGTATTTTCACAGTTGTAGATGAAGATGGAAATTAAGGAAGAAGTAAAGTAATGTTGCCATTGAAATTTGAAATGTCAAGTTCCTAGCAGTATTTTCAAATTCCTCATGTTGGTTTGATTTTTGCAAGTTTATGGAATTGGATCAAATCCAATTTCAAATGCTTAAACTCCCAAACAGTTGAATTAACCAAAATTTTCATTTGAAATGATATTCTCTGATCCAAGCAGAGCATAGTTAATTTGGCGGTGAATTGGCATCATTATGGGAATGACTGAATGAGCATTGTTTTTCATTTTCAAGTTTGCTTACAAATTCCTTTGCATACTATTGTTCATGATGGATTGCCAAACAAGCCTTTAGTTGATGGGTCCTTGATGTTCTGTTTTAGTATGTAGAATCCTAGGAAGTATTCAATTGTTTAACCTCATATGTTTTATGTGGCTTTAGATAAATATTTTTCTTTTATGTACAGTGCTGCAGTTTTTCACAATCTGTTCTTTTAAACTAAAATTTTCTGTCGTCAAATGCAAGAAATATTGTACTAATGACTTGGAATTGTGGGCTTTATCATAGACTTTATGTCATAGTTTGTGAGCACAAAATATTGGTTTACATTTTTACAACTTTACATGTCATGTCATATTGACAGTTTAATTATGACTCAATTGCTAAAATTTGGAGCTCTTTTTTTATATGAAGTGCTGTCAGTGACTAACTTCTTTGAACAATTTGGAATCCAACTTCGATCCTCTGTTGTACATTTAGGATAAGGAGGTTTATATTGCAGCTAGCTATAATGTAAACGGTAAATAGCGTCTAACATGTGTTTCACAATACCACTCTTGGCTTCTTGCCAAAGCTTTGTGTAGTTATTGAGTAAATAGTTATGTGTTTACAATAGAAAGCTTCCATGGTTCTACGGTTAGGTGTCTTCTTCTGTACATTGTAGAGAGTGTTTTTAAGCCTACTTTTTACCCTAACGTAATATTTGGTAGCTGGTTATAAATGACGGTGATGGAAATGAAATTATATGTAAATTTGAAAGGAAAATTAATACTCATTCCCATGGGAGTACTAGCTTACATCCAATTTATCTAGTTTTCTTCACTAATATCATTCTCATCCAATACCACCATGCTCAACAATAATGGACGGTAATAAAAAATATGAAGAAAATTTAAGCTTGGGAATAAAAATATGTTTTCCATAGGGATTCTAAGGTTTCGTCCTCAACAAAAGTATACTTTAACTCAATTTATATTACCACAATCAATTACAACAACCAAATGGGCCATAGATTCTCTGACAACATTGCAATTTTTTCGTAGATTTGGATCATATGATACATCCAATATAGTAGAACGATACAGATTGAGCCTAGAAACTTGCATAGGATAAGTCAATCCTACAATCTTGGTCTAAGTGGGAACTTAATGCTTAGGAAACCTCATTATCATACAAATAACAATTGCTATAAAGTAAAGCACCTATATTTAGCTAGAAAAGCATCCTAATATCATAATCTCTAAACACATACTACTGTTTGTAAATCACTCTTCCAAGCTCTACATATATTATGTAGGTTAACATCTGTATTCATTTTGCATTACAGTCATGCATTCTGTTGGATTCATCTGGTTCCTAACATTATGTTTTGCGTGCTTGTAGCCTGGTGCTGTTTACGTTTCTCAGAATTTACAATTTAGAAAACCTGTTTATGTTGGAGATGAGATTATTGGAGAGGTACAAGCACTTAACATAAGAAGGTTCAAGAAGAGCAGCCTGTAAGTAACTTTACTAAATTATCGACGCACTCTCTTCCAATTAGCTAAATTTGAATCTTAGACTTCATTTCTTTGGTTATTTGGTTATTATTTGGCAGCGTAAAATTTTCCACCAGGTGCATCAACAACGCTAGTGACCTTGTGATTGATGGTGAAGCTACAACAATTTTGCCTTCTTTGATTTTGCAACAAGACAAGGAATGAAGAGATTCTATGAACTATTGCACAGTTTTGCACTTCATCTCTGCCTAAACCGCGACATATGCTGATCTGAAATTAGATGATTAGTTTTTTTTCCCCATTTAGCAACCCTCATTCTTTATTGAGTTTAATACTTCGAATTAGATTTTCTAAATTATAACAAGCATATTGTACGAGGATTAGGACAGCGAGGTAAATTGTTGTAAGAATATTTTCTTTCAGGGTCTGATGAGGTAACTTTTTCCGAAAAAAAAAAAGCATAAAATCCTAATTATTCATGGGAAAAAAATGCTTTTACAACCTTTCTTCGAATAATTTTTAGTAAGCTAACATTTTGATTACTCTGTATTATTTAATAACTTTTACTTTCAAAATTCATCTCGCAGGCAAAACCATTAGGTCACCTGTTGTAGTTATAGGAGATAACTTACTGTTATATTCTTTTGATCTAATGCAGCGTTTTATTTAGCGTTCCGTTTCTCTTTTCCACTCCAAGTCTCCAATTACGGGTCTGTTTACTAGAACGAAAAATGTTTTTTCTGAAAACAATTTTCCTATTTTACATCGTTTACTTTGGGTGAAAAATAAAATGTAAAACTTTGGGTAAAAACTCATTTTACACCATATTGGAAACATTATCCTTTTAATTTGGGAGTAAATTTATTTTTTGTGCAAGTAAACATTGGAAAATTTATATAAAAATGAGTTTTCCAACGTAAAATGTTTTTCATGGAAAATTATTTTACATCGAAAATGTTTTACACCAAAGTAAACGGATCCTACAAGTCTTCAATGTCTTTAGCAGAAATTTCTCTTGATTTTTATTTTTTTTTTTAATTTTTTATGTAGAACTATAGATTTTGATTACATATATTATAAAGGGTAAGTAAAACTACAAATTCTAACTACAGATTATATTCTGATTGAGTGAGATTATGAGGGGTATGCATAATTACAGATACTGACTACAAATTATATTCTGATTGAGTCAGATTATAAGGGGTATGCATAATTACAGATTCTGACTTGATTCTGAAATTGAGCCTAGCTTGATCATTAGTGAGATTATAATTTATAAGGGTTATTCTAGAGTTGATCAAAATTCAAAAGTGGCACAGCACGATTTTTGGCGGGCTTTGGATATACAAATTAGGCCCGCATTTGGTTCGGTCTAATTTTTTCATTTCTTTGTGCGGACTTTGGGCATTTAAAATTAGGCTTTTTAGGTAATTTTTAGGCCCGGTCCAAAAAAGCCTACACTAAATTTTCAGGTTTGGCAAAAAAATTGAGCCCAAACTAAGGCCGATCGTCTAATGGGCCTGATTTTTTGTATTGGGCCCAGCCCAAACTCGGCCATGACCACCTCTAGGATATCCATAACTAGACCTGGTAATCGGACCGTTCGGATCGGATTCGGATCGAACCGTTTCGGATCGGACCATTTCGGGTCAATTTACTTCCGGACGACTTTCGGATCGGACCATTTCGGATTCGGACCAAGTTCGGACCGATGTACTATTCAGACCAGATCGGGTTTCAGATTGAAGTTTCGAACCAAAATCGGATAATGACCAATTCAGATCGAATCGTTTCAGATAAGATAATTCTCGGATCAGACCATTTCGAGTCGGATCATTTCAGATCGGAATGTTTCAGCAGTACTTGTCTGATTCTTCAAAAAGATTATTTTTGTAGTTTTGTGTATAATTTTCATGCATGTTTAACTAAAACAACCATTCAAATTCAACGATGTAACACATATACTAAAGTTAAAAGCAAAATAACTTTTTATAGGAGCACTTCCCTTCATTGGCTACATATTTCATTTCAGGTGATTCATTTTATTGGTTACATTTTGAATCTTTCGATTTATATAGATCATTTTTATTGATCTTTATTGAAAACATTTATTTTTACAAATTTATAATGTCATTGTTAATTAATTCAATCTTGATTGTTATTTCATTTGTATTGCGGAATACTCAATGTGAGGGATGATATGTTTTTTAATAACATAATTTGTATTTTTTCTATTTTTTTCATGAACTCATTTGTTAGCTAATAGCTATTGTGTAAGTTCAATGTATACTCAAGAAGGGGGGATTGAATTGAGTATGTGTGTTTTTTCAATCGTTTTCAAAGTTTGTTTTATCTTTTTGTGAGAACAACGAAAGAACAGTAAATAAAGAGTAGGAACACAAAGATTTAATGAGGTTCGGCTTCTAAACAAGCCTACGTCCTCCACTCTCTCACCAATATTATTAATCAACTCGGAATAATAATAAGGTTACACACTCAATTAAATGTTACAACTTTGTAACACTTAATTCGCCAACTGTTAACTCTAACAGTTCACTCAGTGTTCACAGAACACTCTCCAACCACTTCCCTCTACGTGGTTCAAATATTACAAACTTAAATCTCCGTAAGTTTTTCTCTTAAAGATGGATATGGAGATAGTTTTGCTCTAAGGATAGACTCTCAGAAAATATGACTTGGTTTTCTTTGGAGAGCAAAAGTCTTACTAGGGTTTTTGCAAAGATTCTTTTTATATGCAAAGAAAAACAGTGCCCTAGTAGTGTGCTTGGAGACTTGCCTAAATTGTGCAAACAAGCTCAGCTGACACAAGTACAAAGGCACCCATTTCAGACCTTTGTCTCCTTCCACTACATGTAGTGGAAAGTACACAAGAGTCCAAACAAGTACATTGCAAAGCTGATTTGGTGAATCAATTTGGCAGATTTCCAAAACATAAGTGATCAATAGTTTTCAAACAAATTTTCAAAAATAATTTTGAACACAAAATTTGTACGGATCATTTAAGTGCACGTGCGTAATACTGAGGTCTGTTCCCACAGTGGTCTCAGTACTACTAAGTCTACATCTAACAAAGAGAACTGTTCCAAGCCTGCTCTTTGCCTGTTCTTAGCTTGTTCTTGGCCTGTTCTCTTTATTGGATATAAACTTAAAGTCTTTTTGCTCTTTACTTAAAAACACTAAGAATATTTTCCTAAGCCTATTTTACAAGAAGATCCTAGAAATATAAAAAGTGAATATCTCCAAGCTCTTGGCTTCTGATCTTCAAGTATCTCAAGGCCTTCAAGGTTGCCTTGATGAGTCCTTACTTGATTCAACCTGTTCATACGAAAATATGCATAGACATCAAGTATAGAGATCTGGTTTGTCATCATTCAAATCAAACATGGTTCAACAATTTCCCCCTATTTGATGATGACAAACCATGAAGTTCCCCCTCAGAACAGTAACCAATTGTTTGAAAATAAAACAACTGTTCAGAGGAACTGGTCTTGCACTGTGCCTGTAGTTAGATTCATAATCTCAGAGAATTAAAAACACACAGCAGACTAAAGCACAATTAGACTGATTACAAGAGTCAGTCACTCATCACATTACTCAATTAATTATTGAGTTTTAGCATTAAATCTGTAACCTGCAAGACTTATCAATTATCAAATGTAGCAAGAGAAATTTTCAAATTCACTTGGAAGAGTTTCTTCCAGTTGGGATGGATAGGAGCACTTGATCTGAATTCAAGGTACTCCTAGGCATAAAGCTGGGCCATCTCTAACAAGGTCTGAACCTTGTTCAAGTTGCTACCCTTGACACTAGGAACTTCACCTGTCCTATTCCCCCTTTTGGCATCATCAAATGAAAAAATTAATACAGCACAAAAATTAGGAGAAGGCAACAAGTAAAGTCAACACAAGCATAATATAAACACAGCATTCTAGAGATGTTGTCCCAAAAGTGAGTACCTGCAACTCACAATCTCAATTGTCAAAGTGTACACAGAAGTTAAAAATTATACAGACCAGGACCATTCTGCAGATAAATTGTTTAGCAGAAATGGTCAAAAACTAGAGATAGGAATTGTTCAAAGAAATTGGAGAGAAGATAGTTTGAGAGAAATGTTAGTAGGGTAGGGGGTAAGCTAGGAGGAGTTAGAGTTAGCATCATCATCAGAACCCTCAGTTGAATCCTCATCCTCCTTTTCTGCACTCTCCTCCTGCTGATTTTGCTTGACTTGGGCAATGATGGGAACTGGTCTCTTAGTGGTCTTGGGCTTGATGCTAGAAGAGGAGGCAAGCTTTTCTTCATGGGAGTCCAACCGTGCTAATATGTTCTTTATAAATCCATCCAGAGAAGTGCACAGGGCATTCACACTGGCCATCATCTGTTGCAGCAATTCCCCATGATTTTACACCTGTTTGGACAATGACCCAGTAGCCTCCTCAGACTTTGAACTGCTTGTTCTTCTGACCTCTGTGGTCCTCTCTTCATCCCTCATTTTCAGCATACCACCCTCAAAGGTCATCCCCTTCTGACCTAGGATATGGTTGGTGAGGACAGACATTTTCTTGACCTCACCACTCAGATGGACCTTCCTATTTTGGAACACCAGAGTAAGCCAGGCACCATAGGGTAGAGAGTGGTTTGACCTTTCTAGAATGCTAACCATGTGGGCTAGCATGAGACCAGGGAGACTCAACTTAATTTTCTTATACAAGAAGTAGATAATCACAGCATCCATCTTTCTCACATCCATTCTGCCTTGAGCCCTAGGGAGTACTATCTTAGAGGCTACTGTATGGAACAGCCTCATCACTGGTTCCCTTAGTTGGCCAATAACATAGCCAGAACCATCATTTGGAGAACCAGTAAAGAGAGTGGTCTGTATGTGTTCTGTACTGACCTCAGGAATAGTTGGCCAGTTGTCTTTTGAATAGTCATAGAACCCACTTCTTGGTACACCTAGTACCTCCCCTAGACTCTTCTTTGAAAGAGTGATGTCGACCCCCTCGACCTCACTCCAGACTTTCCCTTTGTCTAATTTCCCTAATTTGGAGTAAAATTCCTCAACACAGTTCTCAAAAACATCCAACCTCTTATCAAATAGCCCCTCCCAACCCTGGAACTCTATGGACTCCTTAAACTCCTATAAAAAGGGTTGGCTCATCCAGGACTTAGGACATGCAAACCCAAACAAGACACCCCTACCACTTAATTCAAACAATGGTTCAGAAGTGGTCTTACCTTTCTTCTTGACAGAGGCCTTTTCAGGGGCAGAGTCAGCTTTCCTCTTCTTTTCTGTTGGGAGTTTGGTTGCAGGCTTGGGGCTCTCAGATGCTTTGCCCTTCTTTGCAACACTCTTCATTCTTTTCTTCTTTTCATCCTTCTTTCCCTCTGTTACCTTCTCAGCAGGTTCCATTTTGATTTCTTCCTTACAGACCCTTGTCCTCAAAGGTCTTGCTCTCTTTCCAATCTCTTTTTCCCCCTGTACTACCCCAGTTATTTCGACATCCATGTCCTGTGCATGTGTGTCATCATCCTGCTTCTCTGTTTCTTCCTTCTCAACTTCTTTCTCCTCAGTGCTTGGCACTGGTTTCTCTGTGGTCTGAGGGGTTGGTGAAGGTGTCTTTTGTGGTTGTGGAGAAGGTGATGGGGTTGTTTCCTTTTGTGGTAATGAGGGTGGTGGAGTTTTGGACTTTGGTGGTGAGGATGGAGGAGAAGTGTTGGCTTTTGAGGGTGATGGTGATTTTTGTGGAGGTGAAGAGATAGTAGGCTGTGGAGAGGGTTGTTTAGGTGATGGAGAGGGTGATGGCTTAGATGGTGAAGGAGTTTTCTGAGGTTGAGGTGGTGGAGATTTTGGTGAAGATGGTGGTGTTGATTTAGGGCTTGGTGGTGGAGTAGGTTTTTCTTTGGGCTTACATGCAACCTTTGATTCAACAACTGTTTCTGTTGTGGCTTGGTCCTTGACCTCTTCTTGCTTCTCTTCTGCATGGTGGTGTTCAGCAACCACTGCAGTACTGTAGACACCTAATTCTGGCACCTCAGTTAGCTCCCAACGGTCTATGATGAATGTACCCTGTTGCACAGGTCCGGTCTTGAGCTAGTATGCCAAAATGCCACCTCTTTACCCCTCTCATACCACTCTCACACTATTTATAGGCGTTTTAGAGGCTCACGACTCGTTTTGGGATTTTTCGGACATTTTTAGGATTTTTTATTAATTTTCATGCATATTTATTTTCTAAGGGAATTGTAGTCATTTTCCATTGCATAAAATAATTTTTCTAGGTTAATTACATTTTTTTAGAATTTTTGATAATTTTTCCATAATTTTCTGAGTTTTTATCTATTTTCTATTAATTTTTGAAAATTTTTCCATTCTTAGGGGCATTTTAGTAATTTTACACCTGCATCGTCAACTTTTTCTCCACTTTTCACTCATTTATATTTTTCTAGAATTTTCCCATATTTTCCCATAATTTTTGGCATTTTTAGCACATTTTTCAAAATAGTCTAAAAATCCCGAAAACAGTCGAAAACAGTCCAAATTAGCCCGGATTATTCCGGAATCTCGCGAAATCTCCCAGAATCTCATGATAATATTACTTATGATTCCCGTAATCATATCATAATCGCATAATATCTCGGAGATTCACGCGCAGAATAAGCAAAAAAAAAAAAAATCGACCCGGACACAGCTGGACCTACGCCTAGACGCAGGTCCATATTACAGGACCTGCGCCTAGACACAGGTCACAAATACTGACCTGCGTCTAGACCCAGGTCATGTAACTGGACCTGCGCCTAGGCGCAGGTCTGGTGCCATTTCGGGACGATTTTTTCCTCTGCTCGCCTATAAATACGACCCTTCATTCGACCTTTGAAACCACGACAATACAACATTCTGACTTCTATTCTCTCTCTACTATTCATTCTCTCTGTCAAAATCAATTCAAAACACTGTCAAAATCAATTCAAAACTCTGTCAAAATCAATTCAAAATTCTGTCAAAATCAATTCAAAACTCATTCAAAATCAATTTAAAACTCTGTCAAAATCAATTCAAAACTCTGTCAAAATCAATTCAAAACTCTGTCAAAATCAATTCAAAATTCTGTCAAAATCAATTCAAAACTCATTCAAAATCAATTCAAAACTCCGTCAAAATCAATTCAAAACTCTCTCACTTGGTATTTGGCACGCTAATTTCAAGGCCGTAATCGACCGCCGCACATTCCGGTACACATTTCTGAGACCCTTTTTTATTAAATGTCAATATGTTTAATTTTCTTTTATTTCTTATTTTAATTTATGATTTGCATTAATCATGATGACATGTTATTTTTGCTGTTTAGTTTGCGTAGATCTATGTTTTAATTCTTGTAGCTTTTTTAATTTTTAATCCATATCATGTCTTATTTTTCTTGCATTTTCCATGTCATTCTCTGTAGCATTTTTTTAATTTATTTATTTTGATTTTCTATTTACACGGGATTCGAGGTACGTTCGCATTTTCAATTTCTTTCTTTTCATGCCATCGCTGTGTTGAACCTTTTTTTATGCGATTTATGCGATTTGACCCCTGATTTCTCCCGGACTTTTTGCTTCATTCTAGTGTCATAATATGGACTAATTCCAAAGTGGTCAAAAAACAATTTTAGTCTAAATTTGTGCATTAATCTGAACCGATTTAGTAATTTGCAAATTAGGGCTAAAATTGAGTTATCTCTGTTGCTCTTAAATTGAACAATGATCTTACAAAAGAGACCTAGTAAAGACCGCTTGCATGCGGGCGGGCCCAATGCACGATTGGCTCGTAACCTGTCCCCGAATCCATACTCTGGTGCACGACCATATGGGACCGATTGCTCCTGGCTTCGGTACTTTTTCGGTGTCCGTGGACCGTATAAACGCACGGTGGCGACTCCTACTAGTCCGTATTCACGTACGACGTTAACGAGCATTAAAACCAACTCGTGAGACGTAGGCGGCCGGGTAAAAACGACCCCTACAAGTACTCGATTCCTTCTCAACCTTAGAAGGTGTGAAACTAGGAGATTGACTTAGTCCTCTGCTTTTCTTCATTGCAGCTTTGTTCTTCTTTCTTCCCATTTTTTGATTGAATCAGTAAGTTTGATGAGAGAGAGAGAGAGAGAGAAATTGATTTCGAATTCTTGAACAGAGATTCTGATGATGGTGCTTAGGGTTTGAGAGAGAAGAGCAATTAGAGAGAGAGAGACGGTTAGAGAGAGATTTCAATGTGAAAGAATGAATTAAAATGAAGAAAATTGGCAGTTATTAGAACAGATAAGATAGAAGTTACTTTACACTGTTCACAACGGTCACATGTCAGAACAGTTAAATCCTCAATTTCAAAATTGAGGGTTCAGTAATAAATTGATATAACCGTTGTAAGGGACTGGTCTGAAGATGGTCTGACGCTGATCTGTATTCATTAAAAACTTAAGGCATCTTTTAGTTAGGCAACTTAGAGATACCACACATTGGAACAACATCAACATAAGAACTTTGAGACCACTTGCATATATGACATTTAAAAGTTAACCAACCCTGCTTATGTACACTAAGGATCAAAAAGTCAAACATAGCTAAAAAAGGAAACATAAGTCCTAAGGAACTAGGATCTAATCCTTACCATACCAAGTAATGTGCGGAGTTTGACAAACACTTCCCTGCTTAGGGGTTTAGTGAAAATATCAGCTAATTGTTCTTCAGATCTGCAAAATTCAAGATTCACATTTCCTTTTTCAACATTGTCTCTGAGAAAATGATGTCTGATTTCAATATGTTTGGTTTTAGAGTGTTGGACAGGATTTTTAGAAATTTTTATAGCACTGGTGTTATCACACAATATGGGAACACTTCCGGAACAGACCCCAAAATCCTTGAGTTGTGTCTTTATCCAAAGCAATTGAGCACAACACAAAGCAGCAACTATGTACTCTGACTCAGCTATGGATAAGGCCACTGAATTTTGTTTCTTAGATCCCCATGATATGAGACAAGAACCTAAGAAGTGAGCCATTCCTGAAGTGCCCTTCCTGTCAACACTAAAACCAGCATAGTCAGCATCAGTGTATCCTAAAAGATCAAAATTACTTCCCTTTGGGTACCATAAGCACATGTCCTCTGTACCACTCAGGTACTTAAAAATTCTCTTAACAGCTTTTAGATGAGACTCTTTTGGGTTGCTTTGAAATCTAGCACACAACCCAACTGAGAACACTATGTCTGGTCTACTAGCTGTTAAGTAGAGAAGTGAGCCAATCATACCTCTGTATAGCTTATCCTCAACATCCTTTACTTTCTCATCTAGGCTCAGTTTAGAAGAGGTAGGTATAGGTGTGTCATAGGATTTGCTATCTTGCAGACCATATCTCTTGAGCAGCTCCTTGAGATACTTTTGTGGTGGATCATGATTCCATCATCCACTTGCTTGATTTGAAGCCCTAGGAAGAAGCCAAGTTCCCCCATCATACTCATCTCAAATTCACTCTTCATTAGGTCTGCAAACTCATCACACAAAATAGAATTAGTAGCCTCAAATAAAATATCATCAACATATACATGGACCACTGACAGATCTATTCCCCTTTTCTTTAAGAATAGAATTTTGTCCACTGAAACTCTCTCATAATGATTTTCAATAAGAAAACTAGAGAGTCTCTCATACCAAGCACGAGGGGCTTATTTGAGGCCATAAAGAGCTTTGTCTAACTTGTAGACATGATCTGGACAAACTCTATCCTCAAAGCCAGGGGGTTGTTCCACATACACATCTTCTTTCAAATAACCATTTAGAAAAGCAGTTTTAACATCCATTTGAAAGAGTTTAAAGTTCATGTGGGCAGTAAAGGCAATTAAGATTCTTATTGCCTCAAGCCTGGCTATTGGAGCAAAGGTTTCATCATAATCTATTCCCTCTTGTTGGTTAAACCCTTAAACCACTAGCCTGGCCTTGTTTCTGACTATAGTACCAGAGTAATCCATTTTGTTTCTGAAGACCCATTTGGTTCCAATGACTACATCTCATTGTTTCTTGGTTCAAGATGCCAAACCTGATTTCTTTCAAACTGGTTCAACTCATCTTGCATGGCTAAGATCCAATCAGGATCAGTTAGTGCAGTCTTATAGTCAGTTGGTTCTATGTGAGATAGGAAGGAGAAGTAAGCACAGAAGTTCTTCTAAACAGAATTTCTAGTTTGGACCCCTTTTGATAAATCACTAATGATTTGATTAGAAGGATGAGAGCTTCTTTGCTTGAACATACTCCTTCTTACAGTATTTGAGTCACCTAAGTTAGAACCAATGTTTGTACTGGTTCCCCCTATTTCATTTTCATTTTGAGAGGGTGGACCAGTTTCTTCAGTGTTCTCTCCCACTTCATCTTCAGTTGGATGGGCAGGAGAGTCAATGAGTTCAATAACCTGTTTAGCATTTGCCTCTGCTGCACCAGACCCATTGTTGTTTTCAGGAGGAGTTGGAGGGTCTGGTTCAACAGTGTTTTCTGGTTCAGTTCTAGTGAAATTTGTCATCCCAATATCAAAGCCTTCATCATCATCTACCTGCACAGGCTTGTTGAACATGTTAGTTTCATCAAATAGCACATGGATACTCTCTTCAACACACAAGGTTCTTTTGTTGAAAACTTTATATGCCTTGCTATGAGGAGAATACCCAATAAAAACAGCTTCATCACTCCTTGGGTCGAACTTGTCCAAACTGGTCTTGCCATTGTTGTGTACAAAACACTTACAACCAAATATCCTTAAATGTTCAATGTTTGGTTTTCGACCCCTTAGAAGTTCATAAGGTGTTTTTCTCAGTATTGGTCTTAGCATAACCCTATTGAGTATGTAGCATGATGTACTCACAGCATCAGCCCAAAATTTCTTAGATAGACCACTCTCTAAAAGCATTGTTCTAGCCATTTCTTCTAGAGTGCGATTCTTCCTTTCAACTACTCCATTTTGTTGTGGAGTTCTGGGGGCTGAAAAGTTGTGAGAGACACCATGCTCCATATAATAAGTTATGAAGCTAGCATTGTGAAACTCTGATCCATGATCAGATCTGATAGATGCTAACTGATGATTGATCTTATTCTGGACCTGTTTCACTAAAATTTCAAATTCATCAAAAGTTTCATATTTGTATTTCAAGAATATGGTCCAAGTGAAACGAGAGTAATCATCAACTAAGACAAATACATAACTAAAGCCATTTCTACTTTGTACACGCATAGGTCCACATAAATCCATGTGTACAAGTTCAAATGGTCTAGAGGAACTAACCACTTTCTTTGGTTTAAAAGATGATCTCACATGTTTGCACTTTGCACACTCTTGACAGAACTGGTCTGCCACATATTTGATGTTAGGTAAACCTGTAACGACCCGACTCGCTTAAACCGGCGCGGAAGAAACCGACGAGTCGAGTAGTTAGAAACTACAACTCAAAATACTTAAGAAATAAAACTAATTCCTCAAATATTATTATTTAAACCACAAAGTACAAATACCCACAAGTTTGTACGTAACTAGTCCAAAAGTCAAACTAGAAATACTAAAGTACGAATAACTCTAACCACACGTCAGAGTCCAAACAACGTATGAAAGTCCATACAACAACGTATAAAGTCTATACAATACGCCAATACTATCTATAAACAACAGAAATAGAAAATACATCAAATAACAGAAACAATAAACGCCGCTCGCCCAACCTAAAGCTAAGCAAGAGTATCGTCATCAGAAATACCTGAAAAACATACAACAGTCCACCATCAGTGGCGAGTAACATAACTGACTCACCCTAATGGGAATACACATGCACATAGCATAAATCAAATAGACAACATCGAAGCAATAATCCAGAGTACAAGATCAACCCAAACGTGAACTCGACTCAAACCAACCTAAACAACTATCTTTGGCGCAATCATTCATATTCTAGACCGGACTGTGCTCGTACGAACGCATCTTACGCATTCGAACTTTCTACTATGCTCGGATTTGAGAATCTTACTCCCAAACCCCATGAAACCAATCTTAGTGGAAATCCATGTCCCGTGAAACCAATCTTACTGGAAATTCACAAAGATCACATAGTATGACTCCAACTATCCCAATACCGCGGATGGAATAGGGGCAACGTCTTAACCCAAATACAATGAATCTTACTCAAAGTATCAGGCGTCTAAAAATGAAATCAAGCTAATCTTAATTAATCTTTTAATCAACTTAATCATGTTATTCATTTTAATTATCTCAACCTAACTAAATTATATTCAAGAATTGCCTCAATGCCTTGATTCTTGAAAATAACTAGTTAAAATATCGAAGTTATTCTCAAGAACTGCCTCTAGCCTTAATCTTGAGTCTAACCAATCATGATCCAACAATCTTTACTCATTCTTTAATCAACTTAGACACTTTCTTTAACTTTCTTTATCATTTAAACCATTTTCTTTAACTTTCAAGATTCAACCAAGAACTCATAAAGAACTCAAAGAACTCATAAAGAACTCATTCAAGATTCAAGATCTTCAATCAAGAACTTAATCAAGATTTAAGAACTCAATCAAGAACTCATCCAAACCCAAATCATCACATGCATGATCACATGAATCACACGAAAAATTACCACTTAAACTTATCCAAAATTCATCAAACTTTTAACATAATATTCATGATCATAAAACGACATATAATCAATCATAAAATCATGAAAAAAACATCATCAAAACATCATATAAACACATAAAAATCAGATTCATAAATCATACATAAAATCATGGATATTCATCAACAATCAACCCAAACATGCATTTAATCTATACTATAAACATAGTATACCAAAAAGGTTGAGAAAGCATGTTACCTTATTGAAGATAACACACAAATTTACACAAAAAGTTGCTGCCCGGAACAACACACACACGAACAACAACACGGCACAAGCACGAACACCTCGTTCTTCCACACGGCACCACCGCACGAGCACCACGAACCACCCTGCACGGCCACTGCACCACGCACACACGGCCCACGAACACCACTGCCCAGTCAGCACGGCCACCACTGCTGCCCACTGCACGGCTGCACCTGCACGGCACCACCACGCTGCACACACGGCCTGCACGGCTTCACCACACGGCTGCCACCACACGAACCCCACACGCGCACACGATCCCCCACTCGAACACGTACCCAAACTCAACCCGAACTAATGATCTTGATTGAAACGAATGTGTTTAGGATTGTGTTTGGACACTTAAAGATCAATGAACTTTGAATCTTTAAGTTTTGGCTAGGAAAGATGATGAACAATTGATGGGTTCAATCATCCAAAAATGGCGTGTAGTTAGAGCAAATGGGAGGGAGTTTTGGTGATTGAACTTTGATGGCAAGTGCACTAGATGGCAAATGAGCAAAATGAGGTTTAAGCCTTACTAACTCACCTATATATAGAGTTAGTTAAGGTGTGAACACAAGGCAAGTGGCAAGCCTTGCCATGCCTTAGGAAAACCGACCAACAAGGGGGAAATGGGCCTAAAATGGGCTCTCGTGATCAATTGGGCTAATTTGCAAAAATCGCATGATTAATCATGCAATAATCGATTTGGCCCAAAATATTAAATAATTAATTAGAAAATTAAATAATAAAATTCTAATCAATTAAATAATAAATAACATAAATAATAAAAACTGAAAATAAATATTTCGAATTAAATCGAAATTATTCACATAAAATAAAATAAATAGTTCAAAAATAAATTTGAACTAATACAAAAATACACATAAATACACATAATTATCGGCAAAAATACCAATAAAAATCTGGGTCATTACAATATCACCAAATCTTGTGTTCTCAACTTGTTGAGCAAAGTGAAGCTAACATGTCCTAATCTTTTATGTCAAAGCCATTGGTCATCCTCTACAACACTAAGGCAGAGGGCACTGTTCTATGGAATTTGACTTAAGTATGTAATATACACATTGTTATGCCTTGTTCCTTCACAGACCAATTCCCCTGTCTTAGGGTTCACTATGTGACAAGTGTTTGATTCAAAATTCACTTTATTTCCCTTGTCACATAGTTGAGATATGCTCAAGAGGTTATGTTTCAAACCTTCTACATAATAAACATTGTCAATTGCTTGGGAGAGTGACTTACCAACCTTACCTACTCCTTTGATAAGTCCTTTGTTATTATCACCAAATGTTACGTGCCCTCCCTCAAATGCAGTGAGTGAAAGGAATTGTTCTTTATCCCCGGACATGTGTCTTGAGCAACCACTGTCCAAATACCAATATGGCTTTCCTTTCACTCGCACCTGCACAAGCAAATTAAAGATTAGTTTTAAGAACCTAGACCAGCTTAGGTTCCTTGTTCTGTGAAACATTTTCAATCTTGACCTTCCTAACCCACACTTGTTGGGTGTAGGTTTTATTCTTCTTGTCATGCTTCTTTTTGGTGAAACATTTGTTCGTCACATGACCACTCTTACCACAATAGGTACAAACATGCATATCCATGGCAAATATATACTTGCCTTTCTTGAATTCATCCAACCATGTGTTGTCTCTGCCTAGAACAGTTGTAGAACTAGATCCAGAATACCCTAAACCAAACCTTTGAGAATTTCCAGGTTAGGATGTGAGGATGTTTAGGGTTTTCTGCGCATCTAACATTTTGTTCAATTGGTTCATACAATATGTTAGCTCAGTTTCCTTGTTCTCAAGCCTCTTAAGTTGAACTTCATTTTGTTTCTCAAAAAATTTTAAATCAAGGCTAGTCTTTTGAAGTTCATCCTGTAGTCTTGAGACCAGGGAGGGATCTGGATCGTCACTGGTCTTCTTGATGTTTTCTTGTTTTAACAGGATGAGTTCAGCCTCAAGATCACATATCTTAGCTATGCACTCATCATGTAAAACATCTAAAACCTCATCAAAGGCAGTGGGAGAACCAGTCTCTTCAGAACCCTTAAGCTCACCATGTTCCTTGTGTAAATCTTCAAGTTTTTCAATTAAGTGGTCATATGCTAGTATGACATCAGATTTACTCAAGGTACATGTGTCTTTTAGCAGTTCAAAGTTTGAATTATGTGTGATGAATTTCTTGAGCTCATTAAACCCCTTTTAAATTTTTTCAAAAAGTTCATCCTCTTTAGGGATTGGTTTGGAGTTTAATGTTTCAAGTTCCATTCTTTGCTAATCTGTTGTTATTTCAAGTTCAGAAATTTTTTCTTTAAGTTCTTCACAAATAAGCTCAAGTTCAGCAGATCTAGCACCACATATTTCATAATCTCGAACTGTTTCTTTTAGTTTCTTTTTGTTGTTCTGATAGGCAGACCCAACACTAATGCATTGATCAATGGTGAATTCAAGATAATCAAGTAATTCATCTCTATCTAGATTATGCATATTTGCCTTAATATCATTAAAACATACCTGGTTGTCATCTGAAGTGCTTCCACCAGCCATGAGACAGAGAACCTCTTTTTCTTCCGAACAGACCTCAGACTGGTCTGTGCATGTGAAAGCAGTAAGACAGAGATTTGCTTCTTCTTCATCTTCCTCATTCTCTGATTCTGAATCTCCCCAAACCGCAGCCAGCATAGCTCTTTTGAAAACCTTCTTCTCAGTCTGGACTCCAGGATTTCCCTTGGGATTTTTCCATGTTGGACACTCCTTGATTCTGTGCCCCACTTCACCACATTTAAAGCAACCAGCATTGGAACTGGTTTTCCTGAACTGTCCAGAATTGTTCCTTCCTTTTGCAAACTTACCCTTGGACTTTGTCCTAAGGTATTTTTCAAACCTTCTGGCCATAAGACTTATATCATCTTCATCTTCCTCAGATTCCTCTGCTTTGAGGACCATTTCCTTTTTTTTTGAACTAGATTCAGCCTTTGAATCTACCAACATCTCATGAGTCATCAAGGAACCAATAAGTTGTTCTAGAGTTAGTGTAGTCAGATCCTTTGCTTCTTGTATGGCTGTAACCTTGGGCATCCACTTCTCTGACAGACTTCTGAGCATTTTCCTCACCAACTATTCACTTGAGAAGGTCTTCCCCAATGACTTAAGTTCATTTACAATGTTCATGAACCTTGTAAACATGTCCTTTATGTTTTCTTCCCTTGTCATCTCAAAGACCTCATATTTTGACATAAGCATGTCAATTTTTGACCTTCTCACCTCAGAGTTGCCTTCATATGCAAGCTCTAGTGTATCCCATATTTCCTTTGCAGAAGAACAAGCTAGAATTCGATTTACCTCACATTCAGCAATTCCTTGTTGAACAAGTGACATTGCCTTTGCATTCTTCTCTAGCTTCTTGTAATCTTCACTTGTGTACTCTTCTTCTGACTTTGGAACTGTGAGCCCTTCCTGATTCTTCTTGTGGATGAATGTGGGTCCATTTTTAACTTGGGGAGTCTTGAACTATTTGATTCTTGAGTAGACATTTTCTTGCTCCTCTAGGTAGTTAACCTTTTGAGAAGTTAGGCTCTGATACCAATTGTAAGTTCAATGTATACTCAAGAAGGGGGGGTTGAATTGAGTATGTGTGTTTTTTCAATCGTTTTCAAAGTTTGTTTTATCTTTTTGTGAGAACAACGAAAGAACAGTAAATAAAGAGTAGGAACACAAGGATTTAACGAGGTTCGGCTTCTAAACAAGCCTACGTCCTCCACTCTCTCACCAATATTATTAATCAACTCAGAATAATAATAAGGTTACACACTCAATTAAATACTACAACTTTGTAATACTTAATTCCCCAACTGTTAACTCTAACAGTTCACTCAGTGTTCACAGAACATTCCCCAACCACTTCCCTCTAAGTGGTTCAAATATTACAAACTTAAATCTCCGTAAGTTTTTCTCTTAAAGATGGATATGGAGATAGTTTTGCTCTAAGGATAGACTCTCAAAAAATATGACTTGGTTTTCTTTGGAGAGCAAAAGTCTTAATAGGGTTTTTGCAAAGATTCTTTTTATATGCAAAGAAAAACCGTGCCCTAGTAGTGTGCTTGGAGACTTGCCTAAATTGTGCAAACAAGCTCAGCTGACACAAGTACAAAGGCACCCATTTCAGACCTTTGTCTCCTTCCACTACATGTAGTGGAAAGTACACAAGAGTCCAAACAAGTACATTGCAAAGCTGATTTGGTGAATCAATTTGGCAGATTTCCAAAACATAAGTGATCAATAGTTTTCAAACAAATTTTCAAAAATAATTTTGAACACAAAATTTGTACGGATCACTTAAGTGCACGTGCGTAATACTGAGGTCTGTTCCCACAGTGGTCTCAGTACTACTAAGTGTACATCTGGCAAAGAGAACTGTTCCAAGCATGTTCTTTGCCTGTTCTTAGCTTGTTCTTGGCCTGTTCTCTTTACTGGATATAAACTTAAAGTCTTTTTGCTCTTTACTTAAAAACACTAAGAATATTTTCCTAAGCCTATTTTACAAGAAGATCGTAGAAATATAAAAAGTGAATAGCTCCAAGCTCTTGGCTTCTGATCTTCAAGTATCTCAAGGCCTTCAAGGTTGCCTTGATGAGTCCTTACTTGATTCAACCTGTTCATACAAAAATATGCATAGACATTAAGTGTAGAGAACTGGTTTGTCATCATTCAAATCAAACATGGTTCAACATATTGTATTACAAGCTATTCCCAACAAATATCTTATACCATGAAAAATATTCCCAACAAGCTACAGTGTATAAAAAATTCTATGAACAAAAAAGATTTTCTTTCGATCGGACGTTCGGAAAGGTTTGTTTACGGATCAGAAATGTTCGAATCGGGTTGTTTTCGGATCGGGACGAGTTCGGAACGGGCTTGTTCGGATTCAGATGAGTTTTGGACCAAATGAGGTTCGGATAGGATTGGGATTCAGATCGTGACGAGTTTGGATTGGTCCAGTTTGAATCCGGATGAGTTTCGGACTAGATGAGGTTTGGATCAGATTAGATTGGGATTCAGATCCGTCCTGTTCGAATTCGGGTGAGTTTCGGACCATGTGAGATTTGGATCGGATCAAGATTCGGATCGAGTATTTAGGATCGGATTTCGAATTGTCTTTGCCTGGTCTATTCATAACTAATTGAATAATGATTACAAATTAACTGAGCATATCTGAGAGAATTGATATTGGTAGAACTAAAATTGATATAGACACAACTTTTATGAGAGCAGCATAGAATGATGTTTTCTCACAATGGGTTGTGCCCATATCAATTTAGTTGTGCCTTTATTATTTCCCGCATATCTGATTATCACTTATCAGTACATACAATGCCACCTTTCACACAAATTACAGAAAACCAAGCATAATCAATTGAGCATAAATTGACCATTTTTAAATGGACAGTTTCATGAACTGCATTTTCTTAATTAGTAGATTATAGGTTGTTTTGATATCTTTTTACTGAAGTTCTTGCGAAGATGTCGACTACCCGTACCCGAAGGTACCAGCCCACGAGAATTAAGACTGCCAGCAAAAGGCCAGCACCCAAGTAACACTAAGGACGCCATTTTATTAATGGCGTACTTAGAGGGTGCCGGCCAAAGTAGGAAGTAGAGAAGAAACAAAGAGAATCTAGAGTAGTGGGCCCTAGTAACCTACGTGGCGCCCATTTAGGGCACCACTCAAGTACACGAACCCCACTCGCTAACAAACTAACTAACTAAAGTAGAGATGATCGTACAAGTGGCATCAATCCAAGGACCCATTCAGGTTTGTAACTAACCATACGTGCACGATGGCATCAACCAGTCCCAAGAGGACATGTGTCCATGGAAGACCGGCAGGCCACTATACCATTTCCTATAAATAGGAGTTGTTCTCACCACTACAAAGTACACTCTCTTTCGCTTACAAATACTCTTTCTTTTTCTTTCTTGAGTTGAATCCCCTTGCTGACTTAAGTATTAGAGGGTCTTTTCTCGGAGACACTCCGAGGTTAGCTCACCGTTCTTTCCTTTGTGCAGGCCACTATCATGTCTACCACCTTGGAGCATCACCACTCACAGAGGAACTAAAACTTGTAGGAACAATAATCAATTAATTCTAAAGGAATCAATATATAATACTTTACCATATTTCACTTTGTTTTGTTCCCAACATAAACAAACTCCACCACATGTTCGAGTAGTTTGTTTAATTTAATTATTACCAAATTTAAGTATTCGGTTCAATTGTTTCAGCATTAGATAAGGAATCAACAGAACACCAAATTGCATTGCATCTTAACATTTGAAAATTTTAATCTTAAGCATATTACTTATCCAACATAATTGAAAAACAATTCCTCTGTTTCAAAATTATCCATGCTCGAATTTTAAGGTTAACATGTGTATGATTACACATAGTCTGTTCGGGTTTTTGGTGCACATTGATTGATTGTAATTATTGTAATTGAAGTAATGAAATTAGAAATTGATAGTAAATGAAAACAAATAACAAAACCAGAATTGGAAGGTGGAAAAATCCTTCAATCAATGTGATTGAAGACTATAAAACCCACCTAAGAAAGGAGAAATGTATTATTGCAAATTCAATAGTGTTTTACAACCACTAATCCTCTAGAGCACAAGAAATCTTTAATTCTAGCTCTAAAGTAATGCTAATGTGTTTGTCTAATCTGAATATGTCAATTACATCAGCCATACAAGAGTATAAGGGGTATTTATAGACCCACGATTGAAGAATAGAACACGCGGAAAAAACTAGACAAAAAACTGCTCGAGCGTCGCGGGCCGCGAGAAATTTTTGCGGGCCGCGAAAATGCTATTGACTTTCCAGTAGCTTTTCCACGGGTCGCGAGTCTACACCACTGGCCGCGAAAATGCTTTTGCTTCACAATCTTCCTCTTGTACGTATACCAAACACATCCTCGTTGATTACGAGTCATTTTATAACAAATCTACACCTTGATGAGATAATCAACCCCAACAAGTAACCACTCAATTCACAAAGAGTGTAGCCATCTCCACCTTGAGATGTAACCACCTCATCCAAGAGGTGTCACCACTCACTTAAGAGTGTCACCACCCATTCAAGGGTGTCAAACTCCATGACTATTAATAGCAACCAATCAAGTTTGAGCAATGCTCAAACTTTGCAACCGTCAATGGCTTTGTAAGCATGTCCGCCGGATTCTTCGAAGTATGCACCTTACCCAAGGACACTTTTCCACTTGCCACCGTGTCTCTAATGTAGTGATACCTCACATCAATATGTTTTGTCCTCCTATGAAAAGAGTTATGATTTTTCGCCAAATGAATAGCACTTTGGCTATCACTATACACCGTAGGAACACACTTACCGGTTGTCAATTCACCAACAAACCCACCAAGCCATTGTGCTTCTTTGAAGCCCTCCGTCATAGCCATGTATTCAGCTTCCGTTGTTGATAATGCTATTACATCTTGCAATGCCGATCTCCAACTAATAGCTGAACCGCCGAGGCAAAACACATACCCCATAGTAGACTTTCGACCATCCCGGTCTCCACAATAATCGGAGTCAACATAACCCTTCAAGTCATCCATTTTCCGATCATACTCTAAACAAGTGCTTGTAATACCCCGCAAATATCTAAGGATCCATTTGACCACAAGCCAATGAGCCTTACCCAGATTTGCCATGTACCTACTCACTACGCTAACGGCTTGAGCCATGTCCGACCGAGTACAAACCATTGCATACATAATACTCCCAACCGCATTAGCATAAGGAATGGATGTCATGAAGTCCTTGTCTTCTTTAGAACTTGGAGAATCTAATGATGACAATTTGAAATGAGATGCTAAAGGTATAGGTACGGGTTTGGACTCCATCATATGAAACTGCTCCAAGACCTTCTCAATGTACTTCTCTTGGGTCAAATACAAACTCCGTCTCTTGCGATCTCTTATGATCTCCATGCCGAGAATTTTCTTTTCCGGTCCCAAATCCTTCATCTCAAATTCCCCTTTTAGCATTTCTTTCACCTACTTAACCTCAAACATGTCTTTTGCCACAACAAGCATATCGTCAACATATAGCAAAAGGTAAACCAAAGAGTTAGAACTCACCTTTTTCAAATACACACAACTATCAAAGTCGCTTCGGGAGAAACCATGCTCCAACATACATTGTTCAAACCGCTTATACCATTGCTGAGGTTATTGCTTCAAACCATATAAAGACTTTTTCAAAAAACACACACAATCATCCTTACCCTCAACAACAAAGCCATCCGGTTGCCGCATGTAAATTTCTTCCTCAAGCTCTCCATGCAAGAACGCCGTCTTGACGTCAAGTTGCTCCAACTCTAAGTCCTGCATGGAAACAATAGCAAGTAAAGTACGAATAGAAGTATGTCTTACCACCGGTGAGAATATTTCATTGTAGTCGATGCCCGGAACTTGACTAAACCCCCGTGCCACAAGTCTTGCTTTGCACCTTGGTTCCTCAACCCCCGGTATCCCCTCTTTGTACTTGTAGATCCACTTGCAATCAACTATCTTCTTGCCCCTTGGTTTCTCAACAAGTTCCCATGTTTGATTCTTATGAAGAGATTCAATTTCTTCCTCCATAGCTACTAGCCATTTCCCGGAGTCAACACTCTTCATAGCCTCGGAATATGAAGATGGCTCATGATCAATCACATCACTAAGCAATATTCAATGTATATGCCGCCATCTCCTCAAAACCAAGTCGTGTTGGAGGTTTAATATTTCTTTTAGCCCTCCCATGTACAAGACTCTCCACTTGTACCCGTGATGGTGTCTCCTTCCTAGGTGTAGTGGCCTTCCTAGGGGAGGAAGTAGAAGAAGTTACCTCATCACGTTGTGGTGTTTGAACACCACCATCTCCGTCAATATCATCTCCATTCCTCTCATGAATCCCACCACTCTCCACCTCCTTTTCGGTAAACTCAAAAGTTGAGGTATCTTCTTTCCGGAGAAACACGGATTCATTGAAAGTAACATCCTGGCTATTGATGATTTTTGACGTACTTGGATCCCAAAGCCTATAGCCCTTGACCCCCTTTGTGTATCCCAAGCAAATGCACTTCTTTGCTCTCGGTTCAAGTTTTCCATCATTCACATAAGCATAAGTTGGACACCCGAAGATCTTCAATCCGGAATAATCACCCGGCGAGCCCGACCATCTCTCCTCCGGCGTTTCTAGCCCACGAGCCGTATGTGGAGACATATTTGCAATGTGAGCTGCCATGTTTACCGCTTCCGCCCAAAATCCTTTGCTTAAATCCGCATGGAATAACATACACCGAGCCTTCTCAAGCAAAGTCCTATTCATTCTCTCCGCTACCCCATTTTGTTGCGGTCGACCCACACAAGTACGATGCCGAACAATCCCAAGCTTCTTGCAAAACTTGTTTAAATTCTTTCTCAATGAATTCAAGACCATTGTCTGTTCGTAACCTCTTCACTTGCCTTCCGGTTTGCTTCTCTATCATAGTCTTCCAATCTTTGAATTCTTCAAAGACCTCATCCTTACTCTTCAAGAAGAAAACCCATACCTTCCTTGAATAATCATCAATGATGGTAAGCAAGTACCGGTGACCCCCCAAGGATGGCTTCTTCGATGGACCCCACAAATCCGAATGTATGTAATCAAGCGTTTCCTTCGTTCTATGTGTTGCCGCCTTGAAACTCACTCTCTTTTATTTCCCGAGCACACAATTTTCACAAAATTCCATAGACCCGATTTCTTGATTACCTAGTAAACCCTTTTTGGACAATTCCGTCAAACCCCGTTCACTCATGTGCCCTAACCTCATATGCCATAGCGTTGTGTTTTCAGATTCGGTCGTTGTTGTGGACACCGCCGCCGTTGAACCTTCAACCGTCGACCCTACTAGCTCATATAGTGAACCTTCTTTCTTGCCTTTCATGACCACTTGAGCTCCTAACGACACACATAACTCACCCTTTTAAAGCGTGCACTTACACCCATTGTCGTCCAAGGTACCCAAAGATATTAAGTTCTTGCTCATATCCGGAACGTGACGAACATTTGACAAAGTGCGAACCATGCCATCAAACATCTTGATCCGAACCGACTCAACCCCTTCAACATTGCAACCCGCATTGTTAACCATTAGCACCACTCCACCTTGAACCTTGTCATATGTAGAGAACCAATGTCTATTGGGCGTGATATGATAAGAACACTCTGAGTCAAAAATCCACCTATCATTGAACTTCTTAGTACCCGGTTCCACCACAAGAAGAATCGAATCGTCACTATCACTTTGAGCTACCGCCGCCGAATCATTGTTGGTCGAAGTATTGTTATCACCCTTCCCTTCAGCGTTCTTCTCCTTGTCAGGGGAAAACCTTCGAATGTGACCCTTCTTCCGGCAAACATGGCATATAGTATCTTTCCATCTACCCTTCGAACTCGATCTTGATTTCGATTTCCGGTTTTCGGAGTTTGACTTGCCCTTTTGCCTACCCCTTGCATAAAGGCCCTCACCACTATTTTCGAGGTCATTATGCCTAGTCAATTGTTTTTCAATCAACTCCCTTTGCAACAAATCACTCCTCACATCCTCTAGTGCCAACTCATCCCTTCCGTACAATAGTGTCTCCCTAAAGTGTTTGTATTCCGGAGGTAAAGAACACAACAATCTTATTGTCAAATCTTCATCATCTAGTTTGACATCAATGTTTTGCAAGTCCATAATAATGGAGTCAAAATCATCAAGGTGAGTCTTCAATGACTTACCCTCTTCAAGCTTAAGGTCATGTAACTTACTCCTCAACAAAAGCCGGTTTGTGACCGATTTTGTCATGTAAAGAGACTCTAGCCTCAACCATAACCCTGCCGCTGTTGTTTCTTTCGCCACCTCACGTAAAACTTCATTAGAAAGACTCAATTGAATCAAGGTAAGAGCCTTCTTGTCAATTTTCAGAAATTCATCATTGGTCATTTATGATGGTTTCTTGCCAATTCCACCCATTGCTTCATCCAAGCCATTTTGTACCAAAATAACATTCATCTTCAATTTCCACAAACTAAAGTTTGTAGACCTATCGAATTTCTCAATTTCGAATTTAGAACCTCCTATGTTCACCTCCAATCACCAAACACCAACTCCAATCAACCAAGAAAAAACAAAGAAATCCCAAGATTTTACTCAAGCTCTTGATACCAATTTGTGGGTGCACATTGATTGATTGTAATTATTGTAATTGAAGTAATGAAATTAGAAATTGATAGTAAATGAAAACAAATAACAAAACCAGAATTGGAAGGTGGGAAAATCCTTCAATCAATGTGATTGAAGACTATAAAACCCACCCAAGAAAGGAGAAATGTATTATTGCAAATTCAATAGTGTTTTACAACCACTAATCCTCTAGAGCACAAGAAATCTTTAATTCTAGCTCTAAAGTAATGCTAATGTGTTTGTCTAATCTGAATATGTCAATTACATCAGCCATACAAGAGTATAAGGGGTATTTATAGACCCACGATTGAAGAATAGAACACGCGGAAAAAACTGGACAAAAAACCGCTCCAGCGTCGCGGGAAATTTTCACCGGCCGCGAAAATGCTACTGACTTTCCAGTAGCTTTTCCACGAGTCGCGAGTCTACACCACTGGCCGCGAAAATGCTTCTGCTTCACAATCTTCCTCTTGTACGTATACTGAACACATCCTCGTTGATTACGAGTCATTTTATAACACGGGTCATGGTGTTTGTTCCATTCTTTTGCAAACTTTAGCAAGATTCTCCTCTTTGCCCCCACTTGAAAGTAAGATCTCTCATATTGAAAGCAAGTTCACTTGATGGTAAGATTTTGCTATAACTAGGGTTGAATATGGACTAAATTGTAATTCCTTAATAAAATAAATGTCTAATATTACATTAAAAAATATTTTATATTTTATTTCTAATATTTTCCTGAGTTAAGGCAGGAGGGCAACATGTTCTATTTTCATATACTAACATTCGGTGTCAATTAGTTGCAACAATTTTGATAGCACGTTTTCTAAGACCAAGTTTCTTGGTGGATAATTACAACTAAGAGGGAGAAAAGTAAGGGTGAGATAGAGAGAAAAATGAAAGTGTTACAAGTGATGTAAACTTCAATTTTTGACAAACATTGCAATTAATTGAGACTGAAGTTAATATTTTTATGGGAAATTCCCATTGGTACTACCGTGTTTTGGCGAATTCCCAATGGTCCTATCGAGTTATTTTTAATCCCAATGGTAATACCTCTTTATGGTACTATCTAGTTATTTTTAATTCCCAAATGTGATGTAAAAATTTGAATAGGCTAGTTTTTTATTATTAGTTATTATTTTTATTTAATTAACGGAATATTCCATTACTTAACGGAATATTCATCAACGATGATACATTTGGGAATTTTAATCATAATGAGTATTACCATTGGGATTAAAAAAACTCGATAGTACCATTGAGAATTCGCCAAAACACGGTAGTGCCAATGAGAATTTCCCTATTTTTATTTTTATGCTATTTTGTTTACTTGTACAATTTGTATCTCTATGTGGGAAGGATATCAGGTCAATAAATGTGAGATACAATTTTGTATCTCACAATGATATTTTAACGTAATTTTGACCAACTTTAGGGGTAGAGATCCAAACACCAACTAAATAGAGGGGCAATATATTTTCAACAAAATTATTAAAATATCATTTGATATGTTTACTTAACATATCATTTTGATTAACTGGGAATTTCCGCAAGTGTGGCCTTTTGGCGCAAATTATTGGCTGGACCAGGACTATGTAGCTAGCTGGTCACGGGTCCAAACAAGATTGTTTTGTTATATAAAAAATCGTTTTAAATATTTCACGTCGCAATTCCCCCCTCTTTCTGCTTCATTTTTTTCCCCTGTGATACCATTGTTGGATCTCCTTTTTTTCTTTATTCATCTAATCTTGAGGATTTTAGTTTTTTGACTGCATTTTGATGATATTTCTGATGTTGATAATTCTGATGTTGAATTTTAAAAATTTGATGTTGATTAACATTTGATAATTTTGTTGTGAACATTTGATAATTTTGTTGTGAACATTTGATAATTTTGTTGTGAACATTTGATAATTTGATAGTTTGATGTTGACGAACATTTGATAATTTTGTTGTGCACATTTGATAGTTTGATGTTGATGAATATTTAATAATTTTGTTGTGAACATTTGATAGTTTGATGTTGATGAACATTTGATAATTCTGTTGTGAACATTTGATATTTGTAATTTTGTATTTATGTGTTGGGCCTTTTGATTTTGTTGTGTTCATCCGTGTTTGGTGAATATTTGTATAAGTTGGTGAACATTGTAGATCATAAGTTTAAAGGTGACATTATTTTAATATGTGTTGAATAATTGTGCATAGTCGTGTAAAATTTTCTTTTTAGTGTGTGAACATTATTACATTTAGTGTGTGAACATTTATACAGTGAGAAAAAGCGCCTGAGATTTTTTTTTTGGAATAATTACATTAATAGGTACCAACTATTGCACTTTTTATTTTATATTTATCAACTTTTGATTATTCACCAGCAGCACGCACTATTATATAAAATTGCAACGATAGGTATATCACCTAAATGTTGTTGCAATCTATAGGTCATTCATACTTATTTATAGGTCATCTATACCTATCTTTGCAACTTTATGTAATAGTTCGTGCTATTGGTGAATAATCAAAAGTTAGTACCTATAAAATAAAAAGTGCAATAGTTGGTACCTATTAATGTAATTTTTTTTTTTTCAATTTAATGTTGAAATGCGCTGGACCACAAAGCTGGCTGGTCTATTACCTATTGGTCTTTTGCCGCAAAACAAAAAAAAACAAAAACAAAATAAAAAGGCGCACACAAAACAAATTCCAATTTTTCATTTTTACGCAACACTTTCTTCCTCCTCTGCAATGAAGCCTACACCGTCCTTCGGCTCCTCCTCTGGAGCAGCTTCTGAGGTATGATTTTTTGTATTCGTCGAATATCAACTTCACAATCTAAGCTTTAATCGTTTACTTGTCAGACAGTCAATTAGTGTTGTTTCTAAGTTGGATTGCTAAGCGATTCGTTGTCTCTACTGAAGTTATGGAGGATTAGTATAAGCGACTTTGTTGCTAAAATTTTGTTGATGCTTGATAACTTTAAGAAATTCAACTTCTTTTTTGAGTCAAATTTGATTGTTAATTCGTTGCAGGCTTTTCTCTATCGCCTTCATTGTTAGGGTTAATCTATAAAAATGGAGCCTTTTGACCTCCTGCCCTAGCTCAGGCCTCTGGGACGATCGGCTTGCTTTGATTATTAGTACTGTATATTCTTAGTAATTAAGGGAGTTAATTGAGGATTTTGCTGGAATATTAGAGTTATAATGTACTTGTTTGTGCTAATTTTTTGGGTATTAAGTGTAAATTGGAAATCTTTATGTGTAGGCTGATCCTGAATTGGAAGCCGTCAGGCAAAAAAGAATGCAAGAATTGATGGCACAACGTGGCATGGTGAGGAATTGCTTTGTTTATGTGTAGTTGATGTATGCTTTTAGTTACTGATTGGATGTCACTTTGAACCAGGGAAGTGAGAGCTCAAGGCAGGGCCCTGAACAACAGAAAGCTCAAGATGAAGCAAAAAGGTTTGATTACTTGTTACTTGATGGTTTCGTGGTATGAGCTAAGGAATATTGTGTTGCAAAATTTTCTATTCACCCTAATTATCTTTTGGTTTGGTTTAAAATTGGGGTGAAGGGAAGCTGAAGAACGAAGGCAGATGATGCTTGCTCAAATTCTTTCATCTGAAGCACGTGAACGACGTAAGTTCAACTTTACTTTTGTTGGGGACCTATGGTATTTCGATGTTAATATAAGCTATTAATGAATTACTCTTTTTTGAATTCGGTTGCCATTAAATGATTTTAGTGAATTACCTTTTTTTGAATTCGGTTGCCATTAAATGATTTTAGTGAATTAACCTTTTTTGAATTCGGTTGCCATCAAATGATTTTAGTTGTCAGAAGTTTTGTTCATTAAATCTGTTTGCCTTTCCTGTTTAATTGTACTGGATCGTGCAACCTACTAAAATGAAGCTTCCTAACTGATTATTTTCCTCAGTGAAATTGCTTGTACTCTATTTTGGTAGATTGAAATTAAAATAATTTGAAAGAGGACTGTAAACGAGGACACATTTTGGAGATTTAGGAAGGTACTTACTACTAAACTAGATGTAGCTTTTTAGGTAAATTATAGTTTTGTATGGAGTACTTTATTAAAGATGCATGTTGTGGAGGAATGACATGAGATATTATCTCCTTATTATGTGTCCTTTTGTAGGAAGTCAATATTTTGGTTTGCAATTGCTAATTTAGGTATGTATATAAATATTTATTTATGTTATAAATATTTTGGGACCAAGGCTTCGTTGTTCTGAATTTTTAATGTCCTTTGCATTGGGATTTTCCTTGCAAAATTATTCAGTAGTTAAATTCATTGTCGTTACTGGATCTATTACTGCCTACTAGACTATGTTTTAGAGTTTAGACATTGTATCTTAAAAGTCTTGTCTAAAAACATTGTTGTTTGTTCGGTCATTAAAAGATTTCCATGATCTCTGTGTTCTCTCTTTTGGAAATGTAAGCTTCCTTCACCTTATCCAATCATGGCTTGTCAGTTCATACCTAAAGCTTCTATTGATCTTTGTTCAAGAAGTCCTTTGATTAATTTGATGTAATACATTCTTTATGCTTTGGTGTGCTTAACTGGTTGGTTCCTGGACAGTAGATGCTTTGCATACTTTCTAGCGAAGTGTTTGTAAGTACAAGACTTTACCATATATTTAGAGGTCATCTAGGAGGATGTGGATTTTGTGGGTGATGTTAGGCCACCTCTCCTTGTTCCGGAGTTGGATCATGTTTGAATATTCTTTTACATCTTTGCTCGATGGCTTCTTTTTTGAATATCCATCAAAGTTGCGTAGCTTATTTGAGTTATTTCTCATGCTGAAATAAGTTCTCCCACTATTTGCTATATATTCTGCTGAAAATAAGTGCAGCAGTAAATTTGAGCTTTTTGAATGCTGCTATGCAGAATTGCAGCCGAAATGGTTGCTTGCTTCGATATGGCCTAAGGAGAGGGCTGATGTGTATTCTAGGAATAGCATTACAATACTGTAAGGATTATTTTGAGGAACAAACAGGGAATTGGTTAGAGGTGGGAAGGGGGGGATGTCATGAAATGAAAGGCCAACGGGGCTGGGTATCTTGGGAATCATTATAACACTTTAACGGCCTGTTTAGTAGATGGTTATATGGTGTTAAGAAAAAGAATGTGTATTTAAATTTGTGAGAAAAGTTAATGTCATTCCATCAGTAGTCTTAATTTACTCCAAATTGTCAATTTTTCTTCATAAATTATCATGGAGATTACGATGTTGATTTCTTTTCTAAATTTCCCTTAATTTTCATTCCTGTATCCGTCATTTTAAGGATTAATTTGAGGAACAAGTAGAGAATTAGTTAGAGGTGGATAGAAAAGATTAGAGAGTGAATCTTGGAAAAAATAAGTTAAAGTTAGTATTTTAGAGTTTAGACTTTCAATTTTGTTTGGCTTCAGGATATTTCAAGCTACGTGAACAGCAGAGGAATCTATCTTTAATCATCTATGTATCAAGTATTATATTGACAAATTGTTCTTTGTCCTTTCAACTTCTTATCTAAGAACACATTTCATAGCAACAGGTGCAATATTTTTCATGAAGGGAGGTAGTATTTAATTTCCTAATTCAATACTGTTATTTGGTTGCTAAGTATATATATCTCTTTTCTAACCAACAGTTGCTCGGATTGCTCTGGTTAAGCCAGAAAAGGCTAGAGGAGTGGAGGATGTTATAATAAGATCTGCTCAGATGGGCCAAATTGTTGAAAAGGCAAGTCATAGGCTCGTAGCTATCACATTAATCTATCCTCTTCAATGCTCGTTAAAAAAAAAAGGAAGGCTTAAAAGGGCCAATTATTTGGATATTTACTATGTTGAAAGACAGCTAATCTATACCTATTATATTAAAACACACCATCACACATATCTTTGACACATGTACTTGATATTTAAAAAAAATTTGCCATGTGTCATCTTCCCCACACATAATTTTGACACATGTACTTGATATCTCCAAAAAAAAATTACTATATGTCATCTTTATAAAATGTGTTTCATTTTTAATTTTTTTTTGTAACAAATTATTTTCTTTTCCAATTATAATTAAATTAATAATTTATTTACATTTAATAAAAAATTTCAATTTCTCTAAAAGAATGTCATTTTCTTTCCTATATCACTTCCTTAATTTTTAAGTTACCCATTTTAAATTATTTTTTTTTTCCCAATTTGAAATTCTCTTTAAATGAACTCACAATTCATATTGACAAAATCATTTTCCATTATTTTATAATCATCCATATGAATTATTTTTCCAAAATGTATATGTTATAATCTTTAAAATAATTATAAATTTGATACTTTTTCATTTTTTTTATAAATTATTAAGTCTTAGTTTCAATCTTTAAAAATCGTCATAAATGAAAAATTAAAGCATACAATTGTTAATGTAATATGTACAAAACCCGTGCATTATGCACAGGCCAAAAACCTAGTTGAGTTTAAATGATATTCATTGCTGCAGGTTTCTGAGGAACGACTTGTATCTCTGTTGGAGCAAATTAATACTCAGACATCTAAGCAGACCAAAGTGACTGTAAGTTGAGCTTGAAATTCCATTGGTAAACTACTATAAGTTTCTTGTGATCTTCTAACCTTTCATGATCACTTCAAATTTTCAGATCCAAAGGCGTAGGAGTGTTCTAGAAGATGATTAGATACGAGATTTCGAGTTGCTGCTGGTCCTATATAGAGTTCTTTAGAGCTTGCAAGATTTCTGAGTTAATTAGTCTCTCTTATAAGTTCAATATTATGCCGAACCATTAAAACATGGCGGGTTTGTGTATGCGATTTACCCCCACAATATGTGGATGATGCTGTTTCTCATTCATTTAGGTCTTTCGAAGTGGTATTTATATTTACATATCATTTAGAAAATACAAGACCGATGTGGCGATGTCTCTTATTATTGGATTATGTTAACTTTTTGTTTATTTGGCGCAAGTTTGCACATAATATGAAGTGAGTAATTCATTTGTGCAGTATGAAACCACCTCTAACCAATCTGGCTTGAAGTTATTAGCTAGCAATTGAGTTGTATCACGTTGCAACCTGCCTATATCAACAAGTTTATGCTATCTTTAAGTCTTAACTCATGTACATGTGCTAAATAATTTGACTTGAATTCAATTATTTTGTGCCATGTTTGGATCAAGTTGTTGTCATGTCACTTTTTTTTTTTTGGAATAATTACATTAATAGGTACCAATTATTGCACTTTTTATTTTATAGGTGCCAACTTTTGATTATTCACCAGCATCACGAACTATTACATAAAGTTACAAGGATAGGTATATCACTAAATATTGTTGCAATTTATAGGTCATTCATACTTATTTATAGGTCATCCATATCTATCGTTGCAACTTTATGTAAGTTCGTGTTGCTGGTGAATAATCAAAAGTTGGTACCTATAAAATAAAAAGTGCAATAGGTGGTACCTATTTATGTAATTATTCCTTTTTTTTTTCGAGAAAGTTGATAGTTGGATGATTGTATTATTATTATTTTTTTTTTTTTGGTGTATCCACCCGGTTCACCCTTTTGGGCTAATCCGGATTCGGAGCGCGTCCCGGGGTTAAGGTTTTAAACTCCTCCCAACGTGCTTGCGGGGATCGAACCGTGGTTCTCCCTACCAAGTCTAGCCCCTGGCACCACTAGACCAAGACAACGTTGGTATTGTTATTGGGTCAACTAATTCAACTTGCTCCAGTAAATATTTGAATTCTCTTAATTCTAATCTGACTCATTTAAACTTAAGTCATAAATGTCATTTCATTGTAGACATGCAATTAATATGTTACGGAGAGAGAGTAACGGTTAGAGGAATGATAATAATTATTGATAAAATCCTAATAATATTTATATAATAGTTGATTTAAGTTAATAATCCTCTTATCAGTTTTTCAGTTTATACATTTTGAATTTTTGACACTTTAAAGTTTTACTTTGAATGTAGTTTGTAATTTAAATGCGAGGAAAAATATAATCATATGGAGTCACGTTTGAATTTGTCATCACATGTAATTTTTCGATATTTAGTTTGTATGATTTAAAATAGATAATTAGAAATTTTAATCTTTCAATTTTTGTCTTGATAAGTGCAAAATAGATTAATTTACAATTAAAGTAACTGTAAGTTAAATAATGCAGCATTTTTTAAGTAAAATAATGTGATTGGATGAAAATAAATTATCTACCATTGAAGCTCATATCTTATAAACATGGGGGGATGGGATTTGTCATTGAAAAATTCCAATCTATATCTATTTTTTATACTCCCTCCGTCCCAATTTACTTGTTACATTCTCTTTTTCATATCTCCCGAGACACAACTTTAAATGAAAATATCTTTAACTATATTTATTAAAAAATTATATATTTGAAAATTACATGTTGAGACGAATTAAGTTAGATCCATCATGATTATGTTTTTTCTTACGTATATTAAATTAAATAAAGTCAAAGTTCACATGTGAACAGTACCCAAAGTTAGAATGGGGCAAGTAAATTGGGACAGAGGGAATAATTAAAATAGGCTCTTGTCAGTTGTCACCGTGTTGACACCTAGTATTCTCTTCATGTATGTGCTCTCGATAGAGTATTACGCCATGTATCATGTATGCTTAATTGATTATCTATATTACAGCAAAAACATACTTCATCCGTTTCATATTACTCGCAACATTAAAGATTTTCACGTTTGCCAATGCATGATTTATAATATCGGTATCTTTAATTTTGTTGTTGAAAAAAAATTTATATGTATATATAAGTGGATTTTAATAAAGTACTTTTCGAGATAAATCTAACAAAATTCTAAATGACTATCCTTTTTCTAACGTCTAAATCACAAAATGCAATTAAAGACAAGCTTGCAAATAGTGGTAAAAACTCTAACGTCGCGTGTAAATCAGAACGGAGAAAGTATGTTTTAGATCTTAACAAAAAAGATAAACATTGTTCGGAATGAGAATCGGGACTTTGCAATGACACGTAAGACTGTCTTAACAATCAAACAACTTTAATTCGTTGATTTAATATTTAAAACTAAAACATGATGAAGCCTTAGCTTACAAAGTAATGTAGCTAAAAACCATTTACGACACAAACACTTTTACTAAGTTAACCATAATAATAATTATTACTTGTCAAATTATGACCGTACTATTTATCAATAACATATTAGACCAAATAAATAAATTAAAATAGATAACAAAATCAATTACAAAATTTATAGAAAACAATGTGAAGTAAAATCGATAATTGTAACTGACCTACGGCATTGCCCATCTAGAATATTAGTTTTTTTTTGGGCAAGGTATGTAGGATAATAGTTAATAATGCAAATAAAGATATATGAGTAATTTAGAGTTAGATAGGGTGGTAAATAAGCATTTACCCATTCTACATGAAACAAATTAAAACAACACAACCTAGATTACTTGGACAACGACACTGGGTAGTGGATACTACACAATCGGACCACAACCTCGACAACTACCACTAACATGAAGGTGGTTCAATTTTTGTTAAGGGAGGTTTTTTTTAACCACTTTCATGGTGGTGACCTGGTGGTCATGGTGGTTGTTGTGGGAGTCGAGGTCGTGCGTGGTCAGGTAGTCGGTGTTCGTTTCGATATAGTTGTCCAAGTAATCATAGTTGTTGTGATGTTATTTTAATTCAAAGGCAAATACATATTTTCATTCAAAATAAAGGGAAATAAATAAGAACACCTATAAGAAAAACAATAAATAAGGTTGCTATGGACATACGACGTGTATTTGAAAAGATCATGGGAAATGATAGAACATATATATATGGGCGTACATATGTTACTTTTAATAATGAGTGTAGAGATGGGCACATTGCCTACCAAGTTCGAGGGGACGACACTCTTGCTGAGCTAGGGTTTAGCCGCCCTCCTAATCCACGTCGTTCTGCACCCCGATCGTTTAAAATAGTATACAAGCAATATTTTACAGTTAGAGATATATATCTTTTAAATAATTATGAATATATTAGAAAAATATAGTCAAATGAGATACATAAAAATATATATATATATATATATATATATATATATATATATATATAGGGTTGGGTTCCGATGAGAAATTTCTTATCGTGAGAAATGTGAGAAAAGATAAATACATTAACTAATACCTAGAGGTACATTGACCACCAACTATAGGTACATTCAACATCTACTAAAAATACATTGACTTTATATCATAGATACATAATACATTGACTCTAAACTATAGAAGGAGTAAGGGAGGAAATTCAAATTTAATCTTAGCCACTCATTTGTTGATCAAAGGGTTGAGATTGCTTCTCACCCTTCTCACCAAAACTATATTTCTCACATGAGCATACTTCTATATATATATATATATATGTATATGCAAATAGCGGTGCTTATTGAGCTGAGTAGCTCGCGAGCTACTCGAGCTCGACTCGGTCAAAGTTCAGTCAAAGCTCGACTCGATATGGATCGTGCTCGCTCGAATTAGCTCGAAACTCGATATATTTACAGATTAATCAATAATTTTCTATGTGAAATCATTGAAAATAATTTAATATATACTCCCTCCGTCCCTAAAAGATTGCCCCATTTACTTTTTCTCATCTCTCGAGACACTTCTTTAAATGAAAATATCTTGAGATATATAATAAAAAATTATAAGCATTACATATTAAAAAACTACATATTGAGCCGAATCAAACGAGATCCCATTTGACTATATTTTTCCTTACATGTATAAAATTATAGAGAGTCAAAATTATCAAATGAACAGTAGCAAAAGTCAATATGGGGCAATCTTTAAGGGATGGAGGGAGTAATAAATAAAGAAAAATTTGTTTGGCACTTAATATAATATATTAATATACTATAAGAATAAATAATTTATCTAAAGAGAAAAGAATATAATCATTAATTTTTCTTTTAAAAAATTGAAATTCAATAGGGCCAAAAAATTAAAAGAGCAACTCGTTATCGACTCGAATTCAACTCGAAACCTAACGAGCACCAAAGTAAACGAGACCCTAAAAGGAGATTAAACATAATGAAAAATAGCAGGAAAAAAACCCCTTTTGGAAGGGTTTTTATGGCCTTTTTGGTAGCCGATTATAAATCATGGTAATGGGAATGAATTTATAACTAAATTTGGAAGATAAATCAAAATCTATTCCCATGGTGGTGCTACCTTATATCCAATTTATCTAATTTTCTTCACAAATATTCATTCCCATCAAATATGACGACCCTCCCCAATGGTAATTGTAACGCCCCAGATTTTGGGCTATTTTTCGTGTTTGCTTTCTTATTTTAGTTTGTATCGGTGCATGGTCTAAAATTTATTTAGACTATTTTAATTGCTTATGTGTAACCATTTTATTTAATGGTTTAATATTTCTTAATTTTATTTTATTTTAATTAATTAGAATTTTATTATTTAATTTTCTAATTAATTAATTAGTTTTGGGCCAAGTGCAAAATTAATCATGATTAGTCATGAATTAGTGCAAATGGCCCAAGTGAGCATTTAGGCCTTTGTCTTCTAAAGCCCAACCGGCCCTCTTGTGTTTGATGGCAAGCTTTGCCACTTGCTTCATGTTCACACCTTGACTAACCTCTATAAATAGAGGAGTTAGTAAGGCTTTAGGAATTTTTGTTCATTTGCTCATTTAATCATCTTTGCCATCACTTTGTAAAGGCAAACTTTCTCTCCATTTGCTCCATCCTTCACGCCATTTTGGGATTGATGAACACCAAAATTGTTCATCATCTTTTCTAAACCCATACTTAAAGATCCTTCATCCATTAATCTTTAAGTATTAAAACATATTTTAAACCCCAACAATTTCATTCAAGATCACTAGTTCGGGGTGGTTTTGGGTTCGTGTTCTTGCTTCAAGTAGCGGTGCTTGTGGCTGGTGGGTGGCCGTGCAAAGGGCTGCTGGGCAGCCGTGTTTTCTGCCTTTGGAGGCCGTGTGGGGCAGCAGTGGTGGGGGCTGGTTCGTGGCTGGTCCAGGACCGGACGTGGTGGTGGTTCGTGATGGTGCAAGCCTTGTTCGTATGCCATGTCGTGTGCGTGATGCTGCGTGGGTTTTTGCCGTACAAGACTCGTTCCGGGCAGCAACTTTTTATGTTGAATTAGTGTGTTAATCTTGATTAAGGTAACATACTTTCTCAACCTTTTTGGTATACTATGTCTATAGTATGAATTAAATGCATGTTTGGGTTGATTGATGATGAATATCCATGATTTCATGTATAATTTCTAAATCTGATTTTTATGTGTTTGTATGGTGTTTTGATGATGATTTTTCATGATATTATGATTGATTATATGTTGTTTTATGATCATGAACATTATGTTAAAAGTTTGATGAATTTTGGATGAGTAAAAGTTGGATTTTCGATTGAATTATGATGATGTTATGCGTGTAGTATGAACATGTTAAATGAGTTCTTGGTTGAAGTTCTTGAATCTTGAATGAGTTCTTGGTTGAAGATCTTGAATCTTGAATGAGTTCTTTATGAGTTCTTTGAGTTCTTTATGAGTTCTTGATGAGTCTTTACGAGTTCTTGGTTGAATCTTGAAAGTTAAAAAAAGAGGTTTAAATGATAAAGAAAGTTAAAGAAAGTTCCTAAAGTGATTAAAGAATGATTATTGAATGATGATTTATGGTTGGTTAGACTCAAGATTAAGGCTAGAGGCAGTTCTTGAGAATAACTTCGATGTTTTAGCTAGTTATTTTCAAGAATCAAGGCTAGAGGCAATTCTTGAACTTAATTTAGTCATGTTGGATAATAATGATGATAAAATGATTAAGATGATTAAATGATTAATTAATTAAGATTAGCTTGATTTCATTTTTAGACGCCTGATACTTTGAGTAAGATTCATTGTATTTGGGTTAAGACGTTGCCCCTATTCCATCCGCGGTATTGGGATAGTTGGAGTCATACTATGTGATCTTTGTGAATTTCCAGTAAGATTGGTTTCACGAGACATGGATTTCCACTAAGATTGGTTTCATGGGGTTTGGGAGTAAGATTCTCAAATCCGAGCATAGTAGAAAGTTCGAATGCGTAAGATGCGTTCGTACGAGCACAGTCCGGTCTAGAATATGAATGATTGCGCCAAAGATAGTTGATTAGGTTGGTTTGAGTCGAGTTCACGTTTGGGTTGATCTTGCACTCTGTTTTATTGACCTGATATTGTCTATTTGATTTGTGCTATGTACATGTGTATTCCCATTAGGGTGAGTCAGTTATGTTACTCGCCACTGATGGTGGACTGTTGTACATGTTTCAGGTATTTCTGATGATGATACTCTTGCTTAGCTTTGGGTTGGGCGAGCGACGTTGTTATTTCTGCTATTGTTGGTTGTATTTTCTATTACTGTTATTTTTAGATAGTATTAGAATATTGTATGGACTTTCATACGTTATTTTTAGACTCTGACGTGTGGTTGGAGTTACTCGTATTTTAGTATTTCTAGTTTGACTTTTGGACTAGTTTATGTACAAACTTGTGGGTATTTGTACTTTTGTGGTTTAATAATAATATTTGAGGAATTAGTTTTATTTCTTAAGTATTTTAAGTTGTAGTTTTTAACTATTCGACTCGTCGGTTTCTTCCGCGCCGATTTAAGCGAGTCGGGTCGTTACAGTAATGGATGAGAACAGTGGCGGCCCCAGGATTTTCATAATGGTGGATCACCATCACCCGTAATGAATACAAATTTTTCAAATTTAGTGGTTTGTTTTATGTAATATCCTGATTTGATGCAAATTTAGTGGTGGGTCACCTCCTCTTCTAAATCTCCATTAAGAAAAGCTGTCTTAACATCCATTTGATGGATCACTAGATTCTTTAAAGCAGCTACATCTATTAACAATCTAATAGTGGAGATTCTAGCCACCGGTGCATATGTATTGAACAAGTCAATTCCCGGTTTTTGGGTAAAACCTTGTGCCACAAGTCGGGCTTTGAATTTATCGATAGTTCCATCAACCTTCAATTTCTTTTTGAAGATCCACTTGCACCCGATTGGTTTACACTTAGGAGGTAAATCAGCTAAAACCGATGTATTATTTCCCATGATGGAACCCATCTCATCATCAATTGCTTCTTTCTAGAAGGCCGCATCATGAGACTTCATTGCCTCATCAAATGTTGAAGGATCATCTTCCACATGTAGTACATATGGAAACCTAGTCACGAGAGACTGTCTTGAACCTTCAAGTAAGTATACATGAAAATCAGGCCCAAAAGATTTCTCTTTCCTAGCCCGTTTACTTCTCCTAGGTTGAGTAGATGTAGATGGTGCATCTTCATCACTAGTATGTCCATCTTCCCTTTGGTCAAGCGAAGTTTGATCAAAGTCTTGAACACTAGTAATTGGAGTAATATCCCTTGGTCTAGGCAATGATGAAAATCTAGTTTCATCAAAAATCGCATCTCTTGACTCAATGGTGGTATGAACCGACCAATAGTCGTTTTGTTCTATTACATAGAACCTATAGGATTTGCTATGAATCGCATATCCTATAAAAATGCATTCAACTCCTCTTTCACCCAATTTCTTACGTTTGGGTTCAGACACTTTAACTATTGCCCTACAACCCCAAACCTTGAAGTAATTCAAGTTGGGTTTCCTTTTGCACCATAGCTCATAAGGAGTAACTTCATTCCCTTTCATGGGAACTCGGTTAAGAATGTAACATGCCATTACAACTGCTTCTCCCCAAAAACCATCACTTAAACCCGAATAGGAAAGCATGGCGTTAACCATTTCTTCAAGTGTCCTATTCTTCCTTTCGGCCACACCATTTTGTTGTGGTGTATAAGCGGCCGTTGTTTCATGTATTATGCCTACTGATCCGAAATATTCAGGATTATAGTATTCACCACCTTTATCAGTTCTTAGCCTTTTAACTTTATAATTTAATTGCAACTCAACTTCTTCCTTAAATTCTTTAAATTTGTCTAGGGCCTCATCTTTAGAAAATAATAAGTACACATAGCAAAACCTTGAATAATCATCAATAAAAGTTACTAAGTACTTTTTATTCCCTAGAGATGGTGTATTGTGGAAATCACATAGATCACTATGTATCAAGTCTAACAAATTAGAGTCTCTCATTATTGACTTAGGAAAAGGTTTTCTAGTGATCTTAGTAAGCATGGACGTTTTACATTTTTCAGTACTAGGATCAAATGAAGGAATTAAATCATGTTTAGACATAAAACACAATTTCTTATAATTAACATGACCTAGCCTACAATGCCATAAGCTAGAATCAACATCAACCACAAACACATTGTCTCGTGTAGAATCATCTACACTTAGTCTAAACAAACCATTACACAAGTAACCAAGTCTTACAAACACACCACCCTTAGATAATACAAATTTGTCTGATTCAAAAACAAGTTTAAAACCTAATCGATTCAATAATGCACCAGATACAAGATTTCTCCTAAGCTCCGGAGAATACAACACGTCATTTAAAATGAGTGTTTTTCCAGAACTGAACAATAATTCTACTTGGCCTTTGCCACACACTAGTTGTAGAATCATTCTCCATGTAAAGCCGTTCTCCATCTTCAACCTCCTTGAAGGTCTTGAATAGATCACGATCTTTACAAACATGTTTTGATGCACCAGAATCGATAAACCACCCGCAATCATCCTGCACTCAATTGATTTCAGAAATCATACACACATAATCGTTAATTTGATTAAGTGAAACTTGTATACAAGTCATACCTTGCTTGTTATGGAATGAACCACCATCATTCCCTTTTTCATGAGTCTTCTTGCTCATCCTACGCTTCCAAACAGAGCAATCCCTCTTGAAGTGACCCGGTTTCCCACATTCCCAACACCCACTAACGGGTGCATCTTGGGAATCATTTTCACTTCTCGGTTTCTTACCGAAATCCTTGTTTTTTCCATTGAACTTACGCTTTTTAGGATTTTTTACCACCCTTGGACTTCCCTTCCACCATATTGACCGTGGAAGTAATAGGATTGCTATCCTTTTGTCCATCTTGTAAACGGATCCCTTTTTTAATTCGAAGATGGGCTCCGAGTTGTTCAACATTCATATCATCCCTTTTTATGTTTTAATTGGTTTCTTACATCCTTCCAACTAGACGTCAATTTGTCAATAATAGAAGAGACTACAAACAATTCATTCATATCAATATTATGTTGTCTTAGTCTTTCTAACATCCTTTGAAGTTCATGAAATTGTTCCATGATAGGTCTTGAATCAACCATACGATATGTATTAAAATTACTAACCAAGAATTTCTTACTAGAAGCATCTTCTACCATATACTTAGATTCAAGATCATGCCAAAGGGATTGTGCAGAGTCATAATATTGATAAATGTCAAACAAAGGATAGGACATACCATTAAGAATGTGATCGCGGCAAATATAATCATCGTTCTCAAACTTTAGGCGCCTCCTTGTTGTCTCGAGCGTTTCCCCCTCTTCGTAGTTATCCGGCTTTGGTGTTCTAAGAATGTATGCCACACCCAACGATGTCAACAAGAAGTGTACCTTTTTCTTCCATCGACGGAATTCCACACCCTCGAACTTGTCAAGTTTGGCAATGTTGGTTGTCAAATATTTAATGGAAGCCATACTAAACGATATTATTTTCGGATTGTTGGACATTTTATGTATTATGGGTAATAGTATGAACACTTTCTTGAGGCCGGGTTGCAAGGAATTCGTTAACGATATACAACAAGAAACAGTGATAATCGAGCCTAGTTTCAACTATCACCAATGAGAACAAGTTTAATGTCAATCTTTTGCAACAATGGAGAAATACTTAGGTTTTGCAAGAGTAACTTGAGAGATGATGAATGTAACTTCTTGATCCTCTCAATTCTGATGATAAGTTATGTTCCGGGCCCACCCAGGTGGTCAGACCCGCATTAGTGGGCCCAAAGCCTAGGCCCAGTTCTGAAAGGGCTAGGTCCACGTCAGATGTTTTACAACAACTATGATGATGCCACGTGTCATCTGACTTGGCATTCTTGGCCGGCCTAGAGCTGCCAGCCTATAGCCGCCGGCCCAGAGCTGCCGGCCTGTAGCTGCCGTGGCCCAGAGCTATCAGCCCAAGAGGTCAAGCCCGTATTGGTAAGCCCGAATCCTAGGCCTAATTCCGTTAGGGCTAGGTATACGCCTGATGCTCTCTGGCCAATAAAGAGCTGCCACATGTCAAGTTTTGACCTGGTCTCCATGGGCTCGGCCCATACTGTAATGACCCAGATTTTATTGGTATTTTTGCCGATAATTATGTGTATTTATGTATGTTGTTGTGTTAGTTCAAATTTAAATTTTGAACTATTTATTTTATTTTATGTGAATAATTTCGATTTAATTCGAAATATTTATTTTTAGTTTTTATTATTTACGTTATTTATTATTTAATTAATTAGAATTTTATTTATTTAATTTTCTGATTAATTATTTAATATTTTGGGTTAAATCGATTTAGGCATGATCTATCATGCGATTTTTGTAAATTAGCCCGACGGATCACGAGAGCCCAATTTAGGCTCAATTCTCTCTTTGGCCGGTTTACATGAGGCAATTCAAGGCTTGCCACTTGCCTTGTGTTCACACCTTAACTAACTCTATAAATAAGAGAGTTAGTAAGGCTTTGGCTCATTTTTGTCATCCTTGCTTTTAAACACAGTTAGCCATCAAAAAATTCAAAACACAAACTCCCTCCCATTTGCCTTTAATCTCACGCCATTTTTGGATGATTGAAGCCTTCAATTGTTCATCAATTTTTCTAGCCCAAAACTTAAAGATTCATAGTTCATTGATCTTTAGGTGACCAAACACAATCCTAAACACATCTATTTCAATCAAGATCGTTGGTTCGGGTTGGGTTGTTCGTGTTCGTGTAAGGGCTCGTGGTGGTGTGCCGTGTGTGAAGCCGTGACCGTGCAGTGGGGTTCGTGTTCGAGCTGTGTGGGTCGTGGTGGCAGCCGTGCTGACTGGGCAGAGGTCCGTGGTGGTGGTTCGTGCAGTGGCCGTGCCGTGGCAGCCGTGACTGGGCAGTAGTTGTGCGTGGTGGTGGTGCACCGTGCAAGGTCGTGTTGATTGTGCCGTGTAATCTGGCCGTGTTCTTTGTGTTCCGGGCAGCAACTTTTGTGTTGATTTTGTGTGTAAACTTCAATAAGGTAACATACTAACTCAACTTAATTGGTATACTATGTTTATAGTATGAATTAAATGCATGTATGGGTTGTTTGGTGATGATTATTCATGATTTCATGTGTTGTTTCTAATCTGAATTTTTATGTGGTTTTCATGATATTTTGATGATGAATTTCATGAATTTATGATTGATTATGTGTTGTAATGTGATCATGATTATTATGTCAAAGTTTGATGAATTTTGGATTAGTATAAGTGGTAATTTTCGAATGATAATGATGATATGCGTGTGGTATGTATGAGTTTGATTGAGTTCTTGGTTGAAGATCTTGAATCTTGATTGAGTTCTTGGTTGAAGATCTTGAATCTTGAATGAGTTCTTTATGAGTTCTTTGAGTTCTTTATGAGTTCTTGATGAGTCTTTACGAGTTCTTGGGTGAATCTTGAAAGTTAAAGAAAATGGTTTAAATGATAAAGAAAGTTAAAGAAAGTGTCTAATACGATTAAAGAATGATTATTGAATGTTGGATTATGATTGGTTAGACTCAAGATTAAGGCTAGAGGCAGTTCTTGAGAATAACTTCGATGATTTAACTAATTAATTTCGAGAATCAAGGCTAGAGGCAATTCTTGAACTTAATTTAGTTAGGTTGGGTAATAATAATGAATAATATGAATAAAATGATTAAATGAATTAATTAAAGTTTTGCTTGATTTCATTTTTAGACGCCTGATACTTTGAGTAAAATTCATTGTATTTGGGTTAAGACGTTGCCCCTATTCCATCCGCGGTATTGGGATAGTTGGAGTCATACTATGTGATCTTAGTGAATTTCCAGTAAGATTGGTTTCACGGGACATGGATTTCCAGTAAGATTGGTTTCATGGGGTTTGGGAGTAAGATTCTCAAATCCGAGCATAGTAGAAAGTTCGAATGCGTAAGATGCGTTCGTACGAGCACAGTCCGGTCTAGGAATTGAATGATTGCGCCAAAGATAGAGTTAGGTTGGATGTTGAGTTGAGTCGAATTGAGATCACGAGTTTGAGGATGTTCTCGTGTCTTTTTGGGATTTAATTGTGATTATTGATGTTTGATTTATGCTATGTACATGTGTGTTCCCATTAGGGTGAGTCAGTTATGTTACTCGCCACTGATTGTGGACTGTTGTTGTACTTTTCAGGTACTTCAGATGACGATGCTTTTGCTTAGCTTTGGGTTGGGCGAGCGACGTTGTTATTACTGTTATCTGTTGTATTTACTGTTTTCTGTTGTTTTAGATAGTAATGGAGTATTGTATGGACTCTTTTACGTTGTTTATAACTCTGACATGTAGTTGGAGTTTACTTGTATGTTTAGTATTCTTAGTTTGACTTTTGGGATTAGTATGTACAAACTTGTGGGTATTTGTACGTTTGTGGTTTATTAATAATATTTCGAGGAATTAGTTTTAATTTCTTAGGTTTCGAGTTGTAGTTTCTAACTATCTGACTCGTCGGTTTCTTCCGCGCCGATTTAAGCGAGTTGGGTCGTTACAGTTGGTATCAGAGCCGAATAGGTTTTAAGTGAAGTTTTAGGATTTGAATTAAACCCGGGAGTTGAGAGCCTTACTTTCCCGAGTGATTAAACCCAAATTCTAGGAATTTCGTGAAGGGAGAAGAGTGGGTAGAAAGACCGGGATAAGATTCTTTCTATTTTTCCTTTTCTTCCTTATTTTCTTAGTATGCTTGACTTTGGTGGGGTAATGGACTAACATTTATTTCTTGTTATGTCTTTTTTTGTTGTGATGTGTGGCAGCATGTCTACACCTCGCCGGTTGAGTACTGGACGACAGAGGTTGCGGGCACTCGAGGAGGCGATCCTTACGTTGGCGCACCATAGTCGTCATCCGCCGAATACGCAGTTGACGTTCGACCGCATCGCACGTCATCGACCTCCGACATATGATGGGGTTGCCGACCCTACTACTTTGGAGAGCTGGATCCGCGAGATGGGAAAACTCTTCGACGCGACGTTTTGTCCCGAGCACGAGAGGGTGCTGATCGCCGCATACTACTTACGTGGAGAAGCTGATAACTGGTGGACGTTAGCGAAGGACGCGTACCAGCCGTTACATGCGATGACTTGGACCGACTTTATCGATAAAGTCCAGGAGCGTTTCTACCCCGACGAGTTGCGGTGGCAGAAACAGGAGGAGTTTCTTACTCTTGCACAGGGTAAGATGAATGTCCAGGCATACACCGACCGATTTACTGAGTTGTCGAGGTTCGCTATATCTGTGATTCCGTCAGAGAAGGATCGGGTCAAGCGCTACATCAAAAAGCTAGATCCGAGGATTCGAGTTCACGTGATCAGTAGTGGAGCGACGACGTTCCAGCAGGCCTACGAGGTGGCACTCGAGATACAGGCATCGATTACTGAGGAGGATTCGAGCAAGAAGAGAGCTCCGGTTCCGACGACTACAGCTTCGTTTAAGAAGCCCCGGTTTGGCACATCTAGCAGTACCCCTTCGACCCCGAGTTCGCGTAAGGGTAATGATGGCTCGAAGTGTAGAGGTTGCGGCCGAGACTTCCACCTAGGAAAGAAGTGCGACAGTTCTCCGATCACTTGTTTTACTTGCGGGAAGGAAGGACATAAGGCGTCGACATGTCCCGAGAGGAAGCCAGATTCTGAGGTTAAACAGCTTCCAGCACCGCCGAAGACTCCGGTGAAGAACCGAGTCTACTGTATGACCGAGGCGGAGGCCGAGGTTCAGCCTGACGTCGTATCAGGTAGATTTCTTGTCTCTGGTGTGTTAGCTTTAGTTCTATTTGATTCTGGTGCTACTGTTTCTTTTGTGGCTAGTAGTTTTGTCTCGAGGTCTAATCTTCGAGGCAGCCTTCCTGTTAGTTCAATTATTACTCTCCCTTCCGGAGAGGATTTTGTTTGTCAGCATGAATTCCGAGGAGTGCCTATCGTGATAGCTGGGGAGCAAGCGACGGCCGATCTGAAGGAGTTTCCGTTGATGGAGTTTGATGCCATACTAGGTATGGACTGGCTATCGAGGTATCGAGCGATAATTCGTTGCCAAGATCAGTCAGTATCATTCCGAGGATCTCAGGGCAACCGAGTTACCTACTCTGGGTTCGTCCTTAAGAAAGGAGTAAAGGTAATCTCTGCCTTGAAAATGAGGAAACATCGCTAGAAGGGCGATTTAGTGTATCTCTGTCAGGTACGAGACTTGACTAAAGAGTCTCTGTTGGACGACAAACCTGTAGTGAGGGATTTCAGAGACGTATTTCCTGATGAGCTACCAGGCGTTCCACCTGAGCGCGATGTCGAGTTTCATATCGACTTAGTACCCGGGACAGCGCCGATCTCGAAGGCACCGTACCGGATGGCACCATCTGAGTTATTGGAGTTAAAGACACAACTCCAAGATTTGATCGATAAGGGCTTCATTAGGCCAAGTGTTTCTCCATGGGGAGCTCCTGTGCTCTTCGTGAAGAAGAAAGATGGTAGTATGCACCTGTGCATAGACTACCGAGAGTTGAATCGGGTAACTATCAAGAATAAGTACCCATTGCCTAGGATTGAGGACCTGTTCGATCAGTTGAGAGGAGCAGGAGTGTTTTCGAAGATAGATCTTCGATCTGGATATCATCAGATTCCAGTCAAGAAAGAAGACATCCCGAAAACTGCTTTTCGTACTCGATACGGCCATTACGAGTTTGAGGTGATGCCCTTTGGCCTCACTAATGCGCCAGCCGTGTTCATGGACCAGATGAACCGGACGTTTCACCATTTACTCGACAAGTGTGTCGTAGTATTTATAGATGATATCTTGATCTATTCTAGAGATGAGTCCGAGCATACGGAACATCTCCGGATGGTACTCGAGATATTGAGGAGTCATAAGTGGTTCGCGAAACTCTCCAAGTGTGAGTTCTGGCTTCGCGAAGTAGCCTTCCTAGGTCATGTGATTAGTAAAGAAGGCATTAAAGTAGACCCAGCTAAGATTAAAGCTGTAGTAGATTGGAGTAGCCCGACAAATGTGGCGGAGGTTCGTAGTTTTCTGGGTTTGGCCGGATACTATTGACGATTCGTCCAGGACTTCTCCAAAATAGCTAGACCGATGTCTAGTCTCCTGCAGAAGGAGGTCCGATTCGTTTGGACAGAGGCTTGCGAGCAAGCATTTCAGGAGTTGAAACAGAGATTAGTCTCTGCTCCGATTCTTACTCTTCCGAATGATGAAGAGGGCTTCGAGGTCTTTAGTGATGCTTCGAAGTGTGGCTTAGGTTGTGTACTCATGCAGGGTGGGAAGGTCATCGCTTATGCATCGAGAAAATTGAAGGTGCACGAGCGTAACTATCCTACGCATGACTTAGAGTTAGCAGCTGTAGTGTTCGCGCTCAAGATTTGGAGGCACTATCTCTATGGTGTTCGTGTAAGGTATTCACGGATCACAAGAGTCTCAAGTACATCTTTACTCAGAAAGACCTCAATATGAGGCAGAGACGGTGGCTTGAGTTGATCAAGGACTACGACCTGACGCTCAACTATTGCGAAGGCAAGGCGAATTTAGTTGCGGATGCGCTGAGTCGCAAGCATCGCTTGAGCTTCAGTAGAAGCCGTGGTTCTGTCAGACTTCATCTGACATCTATGAGTGCCGAGCCTGATTTATTTCAGGAGTTACGCGAGGGTCAGCAGAACGACCCACAGTTTGCTAGGATTCGAGAGGCTATACGGCAAGGTAAAGCTGTAGGTTTCGAGATCCCTTCTGATGGTGGTATGCGCTTTCGAGGGAGATGGTGTGTACCGGACTGTTCTGATCTTAGGAACAGGATCATGTCCGAGGCACATAACTCGCCTTATTCTGTTCATCCCGGTGGTAATAAGCTTTACCAGGATCTTAAGGGCCAGTTCTGGTGGCCTAAGATGAAGAGGGATGTAGCGGAGTTCGTTGCTCGGTGTTTGACCTGTCAGAAGGTCAAGATTGAGCATCAGAGACCAGGAGGTCTGTTGCAGCCACTACCTATTCCGACCTGGAAATTTGAGTCGGTATCTATGGACTTCGTAGTGAGCTTACCCACTTGTAATGGCTTGAATGCTATTTGGGTCATAGTGGATAGGTTAACTAAGGTCGCTAGATTCATTCCAATGAAGATGACCTGGTCGATGGAGCGTCTAGCTGAGGCGTATACTCAGGACATAATCCGACTTCACGGAGTTCCGAGGGAGATTGTTTCTGATCGAGATCCGAGATTTCTGTCTCGTTTCTGGAAGTCAGTTCAGGAAGCCTTTGGGACGAAACTGAAGTTGAGCACCGCTTTTCATGCGGCGACTGATGGTCAGACTGAGAGGACCATCCAGACTTTGGAAGATATGCTTCGAGCATGTACTCTGGAGTATCACCAGTCTTGGGTACGTATGCTCTGCCTGATAGAGTTCTCCTATAACAACAGCTATCACTCCAGCATTGAGATGGCTCCGTACGAGGCCCTGTATGGCAGGAAATGTCGGAGTCCTATATGTTGGAATGATATCAGCGATACTGTGGCTTTAGGACCTGAGATGGTACGCGATACTATCGAGAAGGTTCGAGTCATCCGGTCTAAGATGCAGGCCGCTCAGAGTCGTCAGAAATCCTACGCCGATAATCGACGTAGACCACTGGCTTTTGAAGTAGGTGACAAAGTCTTGCTTAAGGTTTCGCCATTCAAGGGAGTGGTACGCTTCGGTCAGAAGGGGAAACTCCGACCGAAATATGTGGGACCTTACGAGATACTTGAACGAGTTGGGGAGGTGGCATATCGATTGGCATTACCACCTAGTTTGGCTAATGTACATGATGTATTCCATGTTTCCCAGCTAAGGAAATATGTACATGATCCTACTCATGTGATTACAGCGGATCCGGTCGTGATCGAGCCGAATCTGACTTATGAGGAGCGACCCGTCCAGATCTTGGATCGGGAAGTTAGGACCCTGCGGCGTAAGCAGGTACCGCTTGTCAAGGTGTTGTAGAGAAATCAACACCATGAAGAAGCGACTTGGGAGACGGAAGCGTCTATGCGGCAGAAGTACCCGGAATTGTTTGATGGAGAGCAATCTCCTGCACCTTGAAATTTCGGGACGAAATTTCTTTAAGGAGGGGAGGTTGTAATGACCCAGATTTTATTGGTATTTTTGCCGATAATTATGTGTATTTATGTATGTTGTTGTGTTAGTTCAAATTTAAATTTTGAACTATTTATTTTATTTTATGTGAATAATTTCGATTTAATTCGAAATATTTATTTTTAGTTTTTATTATTTACATTATTTATTATTTAATTAATTAGAATTTTATTTATTTAATTTTCTGATTAATTATTTAATATTTTGGGTTAAATCGATTTAGGCATGATCTATCATGCGATTTTTGTAAATTAGCCCGACGGATCACGAGAGCCCAATTTAGGCTCAATTCTCTCTTTGGCCGGTTTACATGAGGCAATTCAAGGCTTGCCACTTGCCTTTTGTTCACACCTTAACTAACTCTATAAATAAGAGAGTTAGTAAGGCTTTGGCTCATTTTTGTCATCCTTGCTTTTAAACACAATTAGCCATCAAAAAATTCAAAACACAAACTCCCTCCCATTTGCCTTTAATCTCACGCCATTTTTGGATGATTGAAGCCTTCAATTGTTCATCAATTTTTCTAGCCCAAAACTTAAAGATTCATAGTTCATTGATCTTTAGGTGACCAAACACAATCCTAAACACATCTATTTCAATCAAGATCGTTGGTTCGGGTTGGGTTGTTCGTGTTCGTGTAAGGGCTCGTGGTGGTGTGCCGTGTGTGAAGCCGTGACCGTGCAGTGGGGTTCGTGTTCGAGCTGTGTGGGTCGTGGTGGCAGCCGTGCTGACTGGGCAGAGGTCCGTGGTGGTGGTTCGTGCAGTGGCCGTGCCGTGGCAGCCGTGACTGGGCAGTAGTTGTGCGTGGTGGTGGTGCACCGTGCAAGGTCGTGTTGATTGTGCCGTGTAATCTGGCCGTGTTCTTTGTGTTCCGGGCAGCAACTTTTGTGTTGATTTTGTGTGTAAACTTCAATAAGGTAACATACTAACTCAACTTAATTGGTATACTATGTTTATAGTATGAATTAAATGCATGTATGGGTTGTTTGGTGATGATTATTCATGATTTCATGTGTTGTTTCTAATCTGAATTTTTATGTGGTTTTCATGATATTTTGATGATGAATTTCATGAATTTATGATTGATTATGTGTTGTAATGTGATCATGATTATTATGTCAAAGTTTGATGAATTTTGGATTAGTATAAGTGGTAATTTTCGAATGATAATGATGATATGCGTGTGGTATGTATGAGTTTGATTGAGTTCTTGGTTGAAGATCTTGAATCTTGATTGAGTTCTTGGTTGAAGATCTTGAATCTTGAATGAGTTCTTTATGAGTTCTTTGAGTTCTTTATGAGTTCTTGATGAGTCTTTACGAGTTCTTGGGTGAATCTTGAAAGTTAAAGAAAATGGTTTAAATGATAAAGAAAGTTAAAGAAAGTGTCTAATACGATTAAAGAATGATTATTGAATGTTGGATTATGATTGGTTAGACTCAAGATTAAGGCTAGAGGCAGTTCTTGAGAATAACTTCGATGATTTAACTAATTAATTTCGAGAATCAAGGATAGAGGCAATTCTTGAACTTAATTTAGTTAGGTTGGGTAATAATAATGAATAATATGAATAAAATGATTAAATGAATTAATTAAAGTTTTGCTTGATTTCATTTTTAGACGCCTGATACTTTGAGTAAGATTCATTGTATTTGGGTTAAGACGTTGCCCCTATTCCATCCGCGGTATTGGGATAGTTGGAGTCATACTATGTGATCTTAGTGAATTTCCAGTAAGATTGGTTTCACGGGACATGGATTTCCAGTAAGATTGGTTTCATGGGGTTTGGGAGTAAGATTCTCAAATCCGAGCATAGTAGAAAGTTCGAATGCGTAAGATGCGTTCGTACGAGCACAGTCCGGGGTAGCAATCTCTGTTCGTTTTGCAGGTTACAGCCTCATCAAGGGAGCGTCCAGAGTACACGTCACCCACCAAAGATCGTTGACTATTCAACAGAAGTTCCAGTACAGGAACAGATTGGCGCCGTCTGTGGGGAAAGGAACAAAAGTCATGGCTAACACTAGAGCGAGGGCATCTCGATCAAATCAGCCAGAGGAAAATCCCCGTGAATCGCCTAACGGGCGAGAAGCACATGTCACGGACGACAATTCGTCTAATAGGGCGAGTGATCGTCACCGTCGCGAGGAACAGATGGTCTCGCGCAAGGACTTCCAAGACATCGTGACAGCGATGAACAACAAGTTCCAACAGAGCTTGCAAGAGTTGAGGGACAGCATACTTGCCATGATTGGGCAATTGAGGCCTCCATCCCATGCTGCAGGCCCATCCAGAGGCCCCAACCCTAGCCGGGCAGCAGGGGCACGGTCGCAAAGAGATTCACGGCCTGGCGATGCACGTGGAATTATCAATTCCAAGCGTGAAGACGCCCGCACTATCATCGAGTCACGTCGGGCACAAACAGCCTCAAAAGCCAGGGAAGTCACAAATCAGAGGACGCATGTGAGTCAAAGTCGGCCTCGACGATCCCCAGAAAGATCTCACCACACTACCGCAAGGAATCAGAGACCGGTTGCTGTCTCCACCCACAATAAAGAGGCACGCCACTCTCCAGTCCTTAACCGGGACCACGACAGGAGACAATCCCCTGTCATCGAGCCTGTACGGCCGGCGGGAGAAGTCATCTTCCAAACACCCTTCAGCCAGAGACTGTTATACACCGCTGATGCCAGGAAGGTAAAAGCTCCCACCATCGAGCCTTTCTCTGGGGTGACTGATCCCGCTGAACACATGGCCGCTTATAAAGCCCAGATGGCGGTACAGACAAGTTGTGAAGCAAGCTGGTGTAGGTATTTCCCTACTACTCTTAAGGGCCTTGCCCTCACTTGGTTCACAGATCTTCCATCGGGGTCGGTGATAAGCTTCGCAGCACTGGAAACAATGTTCCTCAACCATTTTGTGGCTGGGAAGAAGCAACGTAAGACGAGCATTCATCTTATGGCTTGTCAACAGGGAGAGCATGAGCTCTTAGGAGATTATCTGAAGCGTTTTAACGTTGAATTATTGCAAATACCGAACGTCGAAGACTCGGTAGCTTACGCTGCATTCATGTCCGGCTTAAAGAGGGGAAAATTTAAGTTCTCCTTGCTGGAGAATGAAGTATCATCATACACTGACGCAATGGACAGGGCACGCAAATACGTCCAGGCGTCCGATATCAATAACCCGGTGGAGAAGTCTGACAAGAAGAAGGATAACAAAAGAAAAGAATCTCAGAGGGGTGGCCCTAGCAGGGTGCCTTCCTCAAAAAAGGATACTCGTGATGAGGGTGAAGAGTCCAGGTTCAATACCAACAGGAGAGAGATTTTCTTGGACATCAAAGATCAGAATATCCTCCCAAAACCAACCCCAGTACGAACCTCTATAAATAGGAGGAATCCAAAACTCTGGTGTGAATACCACCACGAGTGTGGGCATACCACAAAGGAGTGTAGGGAGTTGAAAAAAGCGCTGGGTAAATTGGCAGACCAGGGTAAACTCAACCCCTACATGGCAGAGGACAAAGGAGCTAAGAAACAAAAACGCGCTGATAGCAACAACACTGATAACTTGATCAATGTCATCGCAGGTGGGTTCTCGGTAGAAACCCCCTCGAATAAAGCGCTCAAGAGAGATCTCAGGAATTCGACATTCCAAATCGCTGAGGGAAGGGTCGAGCAACCCCCATCCGCACCAACCATGGTATTCAACGCATCTCCTCCTCGACCCACCTGCTTTCCTCACAACGACCCCCTAGTGGTCGAGGTAAAAGTAGCAAACTCAAGGGTGAAGAGAGTGCTAGTGGACAGCGGAAGCTCCGCCGATATAATAACTCTGGATTGTTTGCAACAGCTAAAATATGGGGTAGTTGATCTAACCCCATTGGAAAAACCCTTGTTTGGCTTCGGAGGTGGGCCCATTTTCCCTCTGGGGATCATCAAGCTCCCAGTCAGGCTTGGCGAGAAAGGTGAAGGACGTAACTTGCCAGTCTCTTTTACTGTCGTTGACGTTACGCTTCCATATAACATCATACTTGGACGTCCACTGCTGAATAAGATAAAAGCTGCCATCTCCACATATCAGCTCTTGTTGCAATATGAGACAGATAAAGGGGAAGTTGGGAAGTTGTATGGTGATCAGAGAACTGCCAAGCAGTGCTACATCAACAGCATCAAGACAGCATCACCATCAGTCGATGTAGGACACAAAAGAAAGGAGTTAGTCGAGCCTTCTGAAGATGTACCTTCAAAAGTTGAAGACACTCACCGCGAAGTTGGAATCCTTCGACATTAAATACATCCCTCGATCTGTAAACCAGCAGGCTGATGCCCTATCGAGGCTGGCAAGTTCTGCAGAAGGAGAAGAGCCACGAGTCATCCAGTGGCAGGTCCTAAAAGAACCGAGCATCAACGAGTCTGAAGTCAATACTCTAGCTCGAGGAGAAACATGGAAGGACGCCATCATACACTACCTGAAACATGGGGCCCTTCCAATGGATGATAAGGAAGCTGAAGAAATCAAAAGAAAATCCAAATGGTTCACGTTACACGACGGAGAACTCTACAAGCTATCCTACACACATCCCCTTTTGAAATGTGTAAGCCCTGAGGAAGGAGACTACATTTTGAGGGAAATTCATGAAGGAAGTTGCAGTAACCATCAAGGGGCAAGGAAGATCGCGAGTAAGGCCCTTCGAGCTGGATACTATTGGCCTACCCTCAAGGAAGATGCTATCGAACTTGTTAAGAGATGCGTGCAATGTCAGATTCATGCTCCCATCCCAAGGCAACCATCGAATGCATTAACAACTGTTCAAGCAGTCCTACCTTTTGACAGATGGAGAATGGACCTACTCGGGCCTTTTCCTCCAGCTGTGGGGCAGAAGAAATTTCTGATTGTAGGAGTCGACTATTTCACCAAATGGGTCGAGGCATAGCCCCTATCGAAGATCTCTGATAAGCAAATCCAGGAATTCATTTGGAAAAACATCATAACCAGATTTGGCATTCCAAGGATGTTGGTCTCAGACAATGGCAGGCAATTCGAGAGTGGCCCAACCAAGGCCTATTGTGCTCAATTTGATATACAAACCAGGTTTACGTCCGTGGCAAGGCCTCAATCAAATGGCCAAGCCGAAGCAGCTAACAAGGTCATATTGCAAGGCATCAAAAAGAAAATAGAGGCAGTCAAGGGGTCTTGGGTGGATGAACTTCCAGGAATCCTATGGTCAGCCAGGACCACTATCAAGGAGGCCACGGGGAACACTCCATTCTCACTTGTTTATGGAAGTGAAGCTGTATTACCTGTCGAAGTAGGAATACCCTCACCAAGAATCACCTTCTACGACTACAATCAGAACGAAGAAGAAAAGGTAATCAACTTAGACCTGCTGCCAGAAACAAGAGGCAACGCGCTTCTCAAGTCCATTGCCTACAAGAAGAAGATGACAAGGCAATTCAATCGAAAAGTGTCGCCTCAAACAATAACACTGGGGGATTGGGTAATGAGAAAGGTTGAGGCTACAGGAAAGACCGCTCTTCGAGGCAAATTAAGACCTAACTGGGAAGGACCCTATCGAGTCCAAGAAATGATAAGGCCGGGGACATTCAGGCTCGTCAACCAAGAAGGAAAACCACTGCCAAGGCCTTGGCATGCTGATCACTTAAGGAAGTTTTATACTTAGCTTTTCTTTTCATGAACTAGAATCCCTAGCAGGGAGCTGCTTTGTAATAAACATTGAAGTTGGATTTCTACTTTGAATAAAGTCCCTAACAGGGCATTTTCTTGAAATAAACATTATCTTTTAAAGCCCTAACAGGGTCGAGTTGGTGTTAATTTTCGTTCTATTTTTATTGTTGGTTCATCGAGTTTTAATTGATGCCCTCGCCGGGCACGATTAATGAATATCAACGAGGAAAATAATAAAGAAAGCATTAAAAAAAAAAAAAAAGGCGATAAAAAGGCCAATACTTAGTCAAAAGTAACTCTTTACAGATTATACTCATCTATTACAACTAAGTTAAGTACAAAAAGAAGAAAGGAAAAACAACATGAAACTATACAAACTAAGTACAAAAATACAAACTAAATGGAGATGTTAAGATCGTCCAACAGCTGGTCGTTGGAAGGCTGGTCCTCGGTTTGCTGCTCACCTCCACGACCCTCCTTCGCCTTACCAACAGCGGACATGTCACCTCCCTCGCCAGAACTAGGAGAAGAAACGAGTTTGGTGACCTCCACCTTGGTCTCTGGGGTTGCTTCCCCTTGCAAGTCCTCAGGAGAAGCCTCCTGGTCTTGGGCCTCATCCTCCTCCTCCAGCACTTGGTACCTGGACTCGATGGAGGCCCACTCCCCAGGAAACTTCTCCTCAAGCACCCTTTTCATCCTGCTCATTGTGTCAGCAATCAGGAGGCCAGCACCTTCAGCAGCACCATTTAGGCGAAGATTGGCCTTATAGGTCTCCCCGGCCTCGGAGTCAAGCCATTGGTTGACAATGGCCTCTTCCTTGTTCCTCATAGCCTCGACCGCCTTGTCACGAGACCGCTGGAGCTTCTTGATGCTCCTCTCAGCCTTGGCCAAATCTTCGTCAGCTTTTTTCTTGGCCCTATTGATCGAGTCCTGCTGAGAGAGAACATCTTTCAGCTTAGACTCAAGACTGTGGATGGAGGAATTAGCCGCTTCCAATTCAGCCTTTGCAGCTGCCAATTCCTCGTCCAAAGACTTGGCCTTGGCGTCGGCGGAGGCGTGCTCCTCTTGCTCTTTGGCCAGGGATTTCTTGGTGGCGTCGTGTTCCTCTTTTTCCTTAGCCAAGTCAGCCTTGGCCTGATCAGCGTCAGCATCAGAGGCCCCACCTTTCAGCATATATTTGGCCTTTCAGCATGCAAAGGCAAATATTAGAAAGAAGCACATGCAAAACATGGATGTTTGCAAAGTAAGCAAGAAAACGTACTACCTCCAGCCAGCTTGCATGAAGATCATCGAAGGCTTCCTCGCTCTTAGAATTCATGATGAACTCTTCATCAACAGGAGAGTAGATTGCTCGGAAGGCCTTGTTCAAACGCCTGTTCCGATCCTTATGGGAAATAACCCCAAAAGGACGGTCGCCTCCAGCAACCTCCACCTTCGAGGAGGAAGGTCTAATGACCTTCCCCGCAGCAACAAGGGAATCCTCAGTATCATCGTCCTTGTTAAACGCCCCCACCTCAGGCTGAAGCTGAGGGGGAGACATAGATTGAGGCCCCTCTGAGACCTTCTGCTTCTTCTTCTCCTCCTTTTGCTCTGCAGCAAAAGGATTGGTGTCCCTCACCCTCTTGGGTCTTGGCACACTAGAAGAAGGCTTCTTTTTATGTTTGGGGTCCTGCAAAAGAAAAGCATCAGTCACAACGATCAAGGAAACAAAACACAAGGGGCAATGATAGTGAATAATACAATACCTGAGGGGGCTCTGGGATTTTCTCTTTTCCTTCCTCGATCGTCTTCTTCAAAGCCCTGGCTTTGATGGCTTGCGCGGTCATTCTTGAGGCCATAGTGGAATCAAGTTTCGAACGAGCAACGACTGAAAAAGAAGGAGAGGATCAGCACAATAAACTCAAAGATTAAAAAGTTAGTATTTTTTAGATTGAGTGTCCCTACCCTCAGGATAAGTTGGGTTTAACCCCAGTGCAGACAAAAAGAAATCAATCTTCAAGTCCTCAGTTGAAGGAAGCCAGTTCTAGGGAACCGCCACCCTTTTCCCCTTGTCATCCCTCTCCTCAAGCTCGCAGTAGATAGCCACCACGGCCGCCTCCGAGGACATTTTGGGTACTTGGCGGTTTAAGTTAAAGTTGGGTTCACCCTCGACAACCCTGGGTACTCTCCAACCCTCACTATTGAAAACAAAAAAGAACTCATGCCTGAAACCTTCCTGGTTAGAGGGCACATTGTTTACAAGCCTATAGCCACGCCGGGCTTGAAAACTAAACCAACCCTTCCCATGATCTACACTACGACTTTCTACAAGTTTTACAAGGTTTCTCCAAAGGCTAAGGGTTGGGGTTATTTTAAGCATGTTACAAATACAAATGAAAGAATTGATTGATGCCCAGGAGTTGGGCACCAACGAGGTTAGGGATAGATTGTATTCACAAAGAAGCTGTACAATGAATGGATGCAAAGGAAATCTAAGTCCCCTGACCATGGCGAGTCTGTACACTGCCACACATCCGTCAGGGGGTGAATGGACGGTTTGAAGGTTAATAGGGTGAACAACAACATAAGGCTCAGAAAATTGCCACTGGGCACCAAAGGATCGTATGTCTTGTCTCATACGATGGTTAAGGGTAGGGGAGATAAAGAAATATTTTGGTCCTTTTTCAGGTGGTATTTTGGGGTAAGTTATGTTCTCCATCTCCTCCTGACCGGAGGTTGAAGGGCCATCGAGATTCATGCTAATGATACCTACACATTTTTCATATACAGAATGATAAATATTAGGGTGGGCTATAGATGGCTCCCAGGGATAGGGGGTTTCTACCTCTTCTCCCCCTGACACTGACCCATCCGAGTCAGAAGGAAGAGGGACGGCCTCAGGGATGTCTTGGGAGTTAATCCCATCATCGCCCTCGACCCGAAGGACCCAAGTGCATCCAAAGGGAAGAAGGGGCGGAGTGCTTGACATGTCTAATAAAGACTTATTCAAATAAACACAAGAAAAGAAAGACAAGTTACCTGGACACGAACGCTACTGCTGGGCTGCCTAAACAAGCTCAAGACACCTTCAAGAGAGCTTCTAGAGAGAGAAAATTTTGAAGAGTGAGAAAGTGTTTATGAGAAAATGATTAAGGAAAGATGAATTTATAGGAGGTAAGAAAGTGAAACGGTTTTACCTCATTATGGTAAAAAAACCAACTGAAACGACATCAGTTATGGAGTTTAGGAGATGAACAGTTACTTCATTAGGATCTGAAACGACATCAGTTATGGAGTTTAGGAGGTGAATAGTTACTTCATTAGGTTTTGACTTTTGGTCAAACCCTCCACCTCATCAATCAAAACCCTATTCAATATAGGTATCCATCGAGGGAGATGGAAGGGCTGGACAGGCATTCAAGGTCCCTGGGGCTCATTAGCCCCTAGGCTTTGGAAAAGCTCCTTAAGCCCATACCTAAGCCCTGCTCAAGGTAGGCACCCATCAGGGCAGATGGGAGGCTGGACAGGTATCACCCATGTCCTGGGGCTCATTAGCCCCCAGGTACCAGTTGATCACCTTAGGCTCAAGCCCCACTCAATCTGGGCATCCATCGAGGTAGATGGAGAACCCAATCTGGGGCTCATTAGCCCCTTGGCTTTGAGGGAAGCATCAGAGAATCATTAACAAAGCCCTGCTCAACGCAGGCACCATCAAAGCATTGTGGAAGGCCGGACAGGTGCTAGCCATACCCTGGGGCTCATTAGCCCCTGAAGGTTGGTTGGCCACCTTAGGCCAAAGCTCTATCGAACTTGGTGTGGCTCAACTCACTCGAGGTAGGAAGGCTCATCGAGGTAAATAAGGAGATTCATTGGCCATCAACTCGTCACCTTTCATGGATATACCCTCACTATCGAGGTAAAAGTATCATCGAGGCAAATAAGGGGACTTAACAAAATATACTTAGCCAAATTTTCATAAAGATCAAAGGTGGTTCTTGGCATGTCATTCCCATCGAGGTACAGAAGTATCATCGCGTCAAAATAGTGTGCTCAAAATGTCCAACACTTAGAAAAATTAAGGGTTACTAGAGCAAGTTCAGAGGAAGGAGTTCCTCACGGTCGCGGAAAGAGAAGAGGCTTTGTTTACCTCGATGATGATATTCAGTGCTGAGCATGTCTATCGCGGTTAGAAATATCATCGCATCTCTTGGTAAGAATCATCAAGTTTTGCTCCAGACCACGACCGAGGGGACAACGATCGCGGAAATAGAGATGGGTCCAACACTTAGAAAATTTCAGCAAATTTTTCCTTGCTTGGATTAGGAGTAACTCCTCATCGAGTCTTTTCAGCCTCCAGCAAAGGTTACCTCGATCGTGGCCTCATACCATCGAGGTTACCGCGATGGAACACCTAAATGACCACAGCTTTGGTCTCAGAGGTCTCATCGAGGGTGTTTAAGGCTTCTATTGGAATAAGGAGGAACGTAGATTCGCCATCTTGGTCGAGGGTACCTCGATCAAGGAACTCATATGGTCGAGGCATCCTCGATCAAGGAAGCACGGACGCTTTGCTATACAAGTCGATCGAGGCTATCTTCCCCCTCATCGAGGTGTTTTGGGCGATCAGATGATTGAAGAGTGTCTGACCAGTACCTCGATCGAGGTTTTCGCGATAGATGGTACACCTCATCGAGGTATTTTGGCCACCAAACGATTGAAGAGTGTCTGGCCAATACCTCGATCGAGGTTTCCTCGATAGATGACACCCCTCATCGAGGTTTTCTGCACAAGCGTGGGAGCTGGGCCTTATCATCGAGGGAAAGTGTGGGCCTCATGGAACCTTCTATCGAGGTAACCTCGACCGAGGGTCTCTCCCTAACAGTCGAGGTAATCTCGATCGAGGGTGACATCCTGGGATGTGCCCTCATCGAGGTTATCATGGGGGTGTAGGTGTTTCTGAGTGCCATTTTTTCCGACAGTATTCCGCTCGACGTCCAACGTCCAAAGTTTCCCGTTCTACACCGAGCGTGGGGCTAATTGTTCCGGGCCCACCCAGGTGGTCAGACCCGCATTAGTGGGCCCAAAGCCTAGGCCCAGTTCTGAAAGGGCTAGGTCCACGTCAGATGTTCTACAACAACTATGATGATGCCACGTGTCATCTGACTTGGCATTCTTGGCCGGCCTAGAGCTGCCAGCCTATAGCCACCGGCCCAGAGCTACCGGCCTGTAGCTGCCGTGGCCCAGAGCTATCAGCCCAAGAGGTCAAGCCCGTATTGGTAAGCCCGAATCCTAGGCCTAATTCCATTAGGGCTAGGTATACGCCTGATGCTCTCTGGCCAATAAAGAGCTGCCACATGTCAAGTTTTGACCTGGTCTCCATGGGCTCGGCCCATACGCTAGCCTAACCGGCCTAGTAGGAGCCCAAACCAGGTAATCTACGCCTATATAAGGATCAGTCCTATCACCTTTTCAGGTACACAATTGATAATTCGCAATCACATTACTCTGACTCCTTACCTCCGGCATCTGACTTAGGCATCGGAGGGGCGTTCCCGGGTTCCACCCCCCGGGGTAGCAATCTCTGTTCGTTTTGCAGGTTACAGCCTCATCAAGGGAGCGTCCAGAGTACACGTCACCCACCAAAGATCGTTGACTATTCAACAGAAGTTCCAGTACAGGAACAAGTTATATTATAACACATCACACGCATAGCAGTTAACCCCAAACGACACAACGCAACGGGAAAAAACCGAACAGAAGCAAACACGAACCAACAGCTCGCGAGTCGCGATCCATTCTCGCGAGTCGCGACCTATGGTCGCGAGTCGCGAGCCATTCTCGCGAGTCGCGAGCCATTCTCGCGAGTCGCAACCTATGGTCGCGAGTCGTGATTTGCTTCTGTCCATTTTGGCATTTTTGATCTGTTTCCACTGGTCGCGAGCACACGTCACGACCCGCGATTTGCCACTATTTCTGCTATACATTCCTCAACGTTTAACGACATGAATCGCTAATAAACTCTGCATAATTATGAACTTCCAAACACATAATACTACGTCTAGTATTATAAATATTCATAACTATACACATTTATATTCTAAATCAATAAATCTCAACAAAACTCTAATATTCTACATCAAGATTCTCAGATTCTATATCAAGACTCTCAGATTGCACATCAAGACTCTCAGATTTTACATCCACATTCTCATATTCTACATCCACACTCTCAGATTCTACATTTGTTTTCAGTCATTGATATGTTTTTGTAATCCAACGGCTATGATGTGGTTCTCACGGTTCTCACTAAATCAGGTTCTCATGGGATCCTCACTCTATATATATACTAGCCTTATGTGCACGCTATGCGTGCTTTAATGTATGAATATCTTATATAATGTTTGTATACGTTAATTAGGAGCTTGTTGAAAATAAGATTATGATTGTTTAATTGAATAAAATTTAATTTCATCTACTATGTACGCTATCCCTAGTCAAATTTTCAGTGTAAAAAATCAAAATTATTGATTTTGCTGCCTTTATTTATTTTTTAAAATTATTAATTATGTGATATTTTCATTTAAAAAGATTTTAAAAATTGTTATATTTTATGGGAATAAATAATTATTTGCTCTTTGATTGATAATTCCTTATTTGTTATTGATTGATTGAATTTAATTTATATTTTAATTATCTTTATTTCATAAGGGAATATCGGTATTTTAGACATTTTTATATAGGATAATTTTGCTTTGAATAATACAACCTTTCAACGATTTGCAAAGAATAATACAATCTTCTGTTTATTCGTGAATAATACAACCTTGGCTTCATTTTTTCAACGAATGATACAAAACCGATTTTTGACTTATAAAACAAGTAAAAGGGACACGTGTCACATTATGATTGGTCCTTGTAATTTTTTTTTAAAAAAAAAGAAAAAAATAGAAAAATTGCCAAAATAAAATAAAAAAATCAAAAAAAAAATATTAAAAATATCAAAAAATTAAAAAAAAAACCACCCAACACCTCCACCCAGCCCCCCACCCCCACCACCACACTCAGCCCCCCACTGTCGCACATTCCCCCACCGTCGCTCCCAGCCCCCCACCGTCGCACCTAGCCCCCTTCCCCCTCACCCGAAACCCTAGCCCCGCCTCCCCCCACCCACTGAAACCCCAATCCCTTCCCGCACCTGCCGAAACCCCCTCCCCAACCTCCGAAGGCCGCCGACACCCCCTCCCTTGCATTCCAAACCCACCGAAACCCCTAGCCCACCTTCCCCATCCCCGATTCCCCTCAACCCCGAAACCCCTCTTTTAAAAACCCACAAATCCTCCACCCCCCCCGCCCCCGCCCGCCTTAGCCACCACCCCCATGGTCATCTCCGGCCAATTCCGACACCAATGACTCTGCCCCCGCCCCTTCCCCACCCCATTCCCCCACCCCGCCGCCCTGCCCCCGCCCCTTATTATATTTCTGATTTTGTTCTTTTTGGTTTGGTGGTGGTGGGGTGGGGGGGGGGGGGGTGGCGGTTTGGCTGGTGGAGGAAGGGGAGGAGAGAGATAATGGGGGGTGGGGGTAAATTTTTTTTTAATTTTTTTTTAAAAAAAATTGATTTTGATTTTTTTTTTTAAATTTTTCTGACTTAAAAAAATAAAAAATAAAAAACTTTAATAGTTTTAACCTGAATAACAGGTTAAAGGTCATCTGTATCATTGGTTGCAAAATTGAGGACAAGGTTGTATTATTTACGAAAAAACGATAGGTTGTATTTGTAACGACCCTGATTTTATAGGTATTTCTGCCGGATGTTTATGTGTATTTATGTATGGTTCAAATTTATTTTTGAACTATTTATTTTATTTTATGTGAATAATTTCGCTTTAATTCGAATTATTGTATTTTGATTAGTTATTATTTATTTTATTATTATTTAATTAATTAGAATTTTATTATTTAATTTTCTAATTAGTTATTTAATATTTTTGAGCTAAATTGATTTAAGCATGATTAATCATGCAATTTTTGTAAATTAGCCCAATTGATCACGAAAGCCCAATTTAACCCATTTCTCTTGCTTGGCCGGTTATTCCTTATGTGTGCATGGCAAGGTTTTGCCACTTGCCTCATGTTCACACCTTAGACCACTTCTATAAATAGGAGTAGTAGTAAGGCTTGAGGATTCATTTGTTCATTTGCCATCCCTTGCCATCAAAAGTTTAAAACACAAACTCCCTCCACTTGCCTCATCCTCACATGCCATTTTTGGCATCTTCAACCCCATTTGTTGTTCATCATCCATCCAAAAACCAAATCATTGTTCATCACCATTTCCAATCCTAAACTTAAAGATTCAACATCCATTGATCTTTAAGTATCAAAACACAATCTAAAACCCAATTGTTTCAATCAAGATCACTAGTTTGGGTTGTTTTCCGGGCTTGGTTCGTGTAGGTTCTTGGGTGACCATGTGGTGTTTTGTGGTGGTGGTTCGTGCAACCGTGGTGGTGGTTCGTGCAGGCTGTGGTGGTGATTCGTGCAGGCTGTGGTGGTGGTTTGTGCAAGCCGTGCCAAGGTAGTGCCGTGTGGAAGCCGTGGGTGCACCGTGTGACTTTGGGCCGTGTGGTTTAGTTTCCGGGCAGCGAGTTTTTAGTGTTTATCTTGTTGATCTTCATCAAGGTAACATACTTTGTCAACTTAATTGGTGTACTATGTTCCATAGTATAGATTAAATGCATAGATTAGTTTATGTTGAAGTTTTGGCATGTTTATGTGTATGGAATGTAAATCTGATTTTTAAGTGGTTTTATGATGATTTTAAGGTTTATTATTATGATTCTATGATGGATTGTGTTAGTATGAAGTTTATATTGATCATGTTCAAGTTTGGTGAATTTTGGATACTAGGAAGTTAATGATTTTATGTTTTAAATTGTGTAAAGTATGCATGTATTTTGTGTAAGTATGGATGAGTTCTTGATTCTTGGATAAGTTCTTGGTTGAAGTTCTTGAATCTTGATTGAGTTCTTGATTGAAGATCTTGAATCTTGGATGAGTTCTTGATGAGTTCTTTGAGTTCTTGATAAGTTCTTTAAGGTTCTTTATGAGTTCTTGATTAAGTCTTTAAAGTTAAAGAAAGTTAAAGAAAAGGTTAAAGAAAGTTATAAGATGTTGTAAGATGTTTGGTTTACATGTTATTTCTTGAGTCAAGGCGTAAGATGCAACTTAAGAAGTAACTAAGAATGTAAACTTCGGATTAAAGGATTAAAGATTGTAAAGATTAGCTTGATTTCGTTACTAGACGCCTAATTCGTAGAGTAAGATTCTATGTTTTTGGGTTAAGACGTTGCCCCTATCCTAACCGCGGTATTGGGATAGTGATTACCACTATGTCGTCTTTGACATGGATTTCCACTAAGATTGGTTTCATAGGGTTGGGAGTAAGATTCTCAATCCTAGCATAGTTGGAAAGTTCGTTCGCGTAAGATGCGTTCGTACGTGCGTAGTTCCGTCTAGTATGCGAATGATTGCGCCAAAGATAAGATTGGTTAAGTTAGTCGAGTCAAGCATGTATATTTGTATGATTCGCATGATTTGATGTTATGTTTTGGGTTGTTTGATTTATGCTATGTTCATATGTATTCCCGTTAGGGTGAGACAGTTATATTACTCGCCACTCACGGTGGACTGTTGTTTACTTTTTAGGTAATTCTGATGATGAGGTTCTTGCTTAGCTTTGGGTTGGGCGAGCGCCGATGTTGTTATATAGTTTTATTACTGTTGTTTTATGATTTTGGTTAGTTTTGAACTATAGTAGTGGTACTTGTATACTTTACTACAACTCTGACATGTATTTGGAGTTACATATATTAGTAGTAGTAGTTTGACTTTTGGATTAGTAATGTACAAACTTGTGGGTATTTGTACTTTTTGGTTTAGTAATATAATCATTTGAGGTTTGTTTTTAAATTTTAAGTATTTTAGTTTGTTAGTTCTGACTATTCGACTCGTCGGTTTCTTCCGCGCCGTTTTAAGCGAGTCGGGTCGTCACAGTATTATTTTTTGCAAATCGTTGAAAGGTTGTATTATTCAAAGTAAAAAATTATTTTATATATTAGAGATTTATACTAATAAAAAAGAAAATTTTTGTGTGAAAACTATATATACCAATATGGGCATCTAATTTTAGAGAATTTAAAATTATGAATTTTGGTGTTTGTGTTTTATTTTTTGAATTATATATTGTGTAATATTTTCATTTAAAAAAAACAAAACTATCCTTTTTAGTTAATATTTTATATAGGTTGAGTGTATTTAGAATTTTTTTGAAGAGTACGTAGTTTAGACTTTTTGAGGGAGGACATCATGACTCCCCTTGGCTTATATAATATATATATATGTGTGTGTGTGTGTGTGTGTGTGTGTGTGTGTGTGTGTTGGGATCCTCTAGAGCTGAATTCTCTAGAGTTGGTAGAGTTCAGCAAATCCAGAAAATTGTACACAATAATATACACATATATAGAAGGAAAAGTACACAGATTGCTAGCTTAGCAAACACAATATAGAAGGATGAGAAAATTGTCCTTGAGTGATATGTGTAACCAACGCATAAAAACCCAATAAAAAAAGAACATGCAAACATCAAAATTTAAAATATGCAATAGAAAATTCCAAATGATAATGCTCCATAAATTAGCAAACTATAAGTAGCAAGTTGTAAATAGAGAATAAAAAACGGCAAACCAGAAAATACCGACTTAGTAGAAAATGTAGAAGAAATTAACCAAACGAATCAATCGCAGGCCAATAGAAAATAAATAATTGAATAAAGAGAAAAAAAGAGAGAAAACTCCCCTAGGCCTTTTTTTCTCTTTTTTTCAGATTACAAATTAAAATGGTAATGGGAGTAGGGCTTTTTAGTTATAAATCCTAGGCCTTTTTTTTAGTTATCCAACTGAAAAAAAGGCCTAGGATAATAAATATATATTATATCAATTGAATAAACAGCCCTTTTGGTTGCCGATTATAAATCATGGTAATGGGAATGAATTTATAACTAAATTGGGAAGATAAATCAAAATCTATTCCCATGGTGGTGCTACCTTATATTCAATTTATCTAATTTTCTTCACAAATATGCATTCCCATCAAATACGACCCTCCCCAATGGTAATGGATGAGAACAGTGGCGGCCCAAGGATTTTCATAATGGTGGGTCACCATCACCCGTAATGAATACAAATTTTACAAATTTTAGTGGTTTGTTTTATGTAATATCCTGATTTTTTTTTTTTAGTATAAAAGGCATTTAAAGTAACTTTTTTTGGTTTTTTCAATAAAATTATAACTATTTTAAAGGAGTGTTACAATTATTAATTTATTTTTTTTGGAAAGATACAATTATTAATTTTACCATCATTATATTATTTTTCTCAATATTATTAAGCCATAACTTATTCTCCATAACTTATACTTTGAAATGTTAGTTGGGTCAATATTTTAATAGTCTAATAGGTTCAAGCCCATTTCAAATCAAGAATAAAATCCTATCCATTTCCAATAAAAAATGGAAAAGAAAAAAAGAGAGAAAAGAGATGCATATACTGAAGTACACCACCATCATGCATCTTCCTTCCCCTACCATAATCAACATCATCCATGGAACCTTCTGTTGTTTGTAAGTATGTGTAATAAAGGAAATACAACGATGAACAAATTAACTTGAGACAAGAACAATTGAAAGGAAAACCAAGAACTTAGGTGTGTCATGGATTGAGATCCACTGACTTGAAAACGAATTCCGACGCCACCGAGGTGCACTATAGTCTTTGCCGGTACGTAATTCAAGGTATCACACCTTCTTCCTCACTATGGCACTCTAGGGACAAAGATTGGAGTTTGAACACTTATGCCCAAGGGAAAAATGAGAAACAGAATGACCTTCTTAGAAGATAAGAAAATCAGAATATTATATGAGAAATATTTGTAATTGTGTAGTTTTTGATGATGAACCAAAAGGATTTATATATAGGCATCGTAGAGAATTGTAGAGTCTTTGGAACAATCCAGAATGTAATTGCCACAATAAAGGCCATAATAAACATGGCAATCAACTCTCATAAACATGGATGTTACAAGAAAAGATTCCCCCGAGAAACCTCAATGGTCACTATAACGCGACCAACGACCTAAGTCCCGACCCGCGATGAGATACTGGATCTAAAATGCTTCAACAGGCCACTTGGTCGCGGACCGCGACCTGGGTCGCGGCCAGCGACGGGTCACTGACTCAGCAAGCTTATAAACGTCATAACTCCTTCGTTACTTGTCAGAATTGAGCTTATGACCATCGTTGGAAAGCTCTCTTGAAGTCTACTTTCCAATGCAATTGGAATTACTTCAATCCATTTAGTATACCAAAAGTTATGATTAAAATAGTATACAATGGTCTTTTTCCACTTTTATACCAACACCTTCAAGTAACCTCCCCAAATACGTACACCTCCCCAACTTTCAAGATTCATACCATCTTCATCTTCTTCCACCATTTGTAAGAAATAAATTTAATCACTATTACTACCCTTCTTAGCTTCACCATACATTTCATCACCCAAATTACCCAATCTTAGTTTCAATCCAAATCATGACCCAAATAGTTTTATAAATAATGCAAGATTTCAACACAATTGATTCACAAAATCAATTCCAAACTTCAATCAAACACATCCTTAGTTATTTTGGTTACAAATTAAAACCCCAAAAAATTAATTCCTAAAAAAAACCTCCATCAAAACCACCTCATCCCCTCTACTCCAGTCCACAGCCAACAACCGTCCGCCACTTGAACACCACCTCCAAGCCACACAGGCCACAAACACCACCCTCCTCGAACCCTCAACCCTTCTTCTCCCTTTCTTCCTCCTCTCTCCTTCCCTACCTTTCCTCCCTGCTCACTGCCCACCAGAGGACCGTCCCATGCATCCCACCAAAGCACCACCCCATCCACCAATTTACCCTAATAAAAATTTGAAATAAACATGGGTCCCGACGTCCTGTGACCCAGGATGTACATGAGTAGGGCCGCCCCTGGATGAGAATGAAAAATAAGAAGAAAATTGAAGCTTGGGAATGAAAATTTGTTTTCCATAAAGATTATAAGGTTCATAGTTAACAAAATTACACTATAAATTCATTACCATTACCACAATTTATTACCAACAACCAAACGGGTCGTTAGGGTCATAATGCACTGAGCAAAAGGATCGCACAAATTGGGACGAAACCCAATTGATATATCTGTAATTGAAGAATCATATATGAGATAGCATAATGGTATTTTGATCAACAATAGGAAAGGCTAGATAATATTTCAGGAAGAAAACAAGCTTAAAATAAAGTCAGATTTGCTTTTAGGGCATATTTTCCCTTTTCTCTATGTTTCGATCTCTCACTAGAAGGGAACTATTATTGAGTGTATATGCTTCCATCATGCATCCATATATATAAGAAATTTGTATATATAATACGTTGATGCAACTTAATATTTTCACTTAATATTCTTCATATATATAAGATATTCATGCATGATTGAGAACCTTAGAAATGCATGCAAGGTAAACCAAAACGTAATTAAAGATCATTATTCATGATGCATAGATAATCAGTAGATAGAGTTTACAATAATTAATCCTGAGAATTGTGAAAACCACCATGAAAAAAAAGTTACCAAAGTTGCAATAATAAAAACATAGATAATCAGTAGCTAGCTAGCCAAGATTATTTAACTTAAGAAGAAAATACTTGATAATTGCTGATGGGGCAAAATGCACCCATTAGTTATTGGGCCAGCCACATACAAAGCTAAGGCCCAATCCAGCCATCAACGAATGAAAGAGGCACACCACAAGGAAAGCCCACAAAAAGGATCAGGCCCAAGTACAAGATAAAGCCCGTACAGGGGACCTGGCCACCTAAATCCACGCTCAAGCACCTACCTGGTCAAGATCATATCTACCAGATCCTGAGAACAGCAACCTGGTCCAGGTCCAACCTACCAGGTCAAGGGAACGCCTACCAGGTCTAGGGTTACTGAATAGGTCCAGCCCAGCCTACCAGGTCTAGTTCAACCTACCAGGGGCAGTTTTCCCCTTATATTCTCAAGGTATTATAAATACCCCCTAGCTATGCACATGCAAAGGTATCCAAAAAATATAAAACACACCTCAAACTTCTCCCTCACTTTCTCTCTCTACATTCTTATACTCTTACACCTAACTGACTTGAGCGTCGGAGAGTCTTTCCCCGGAACACCTCCGGGGGTAGCTCACGCTTGTTCTTTTTGCAGATCAACGAGCACACTACGTGGAATCTGGACTAGCTCTCAAGCCCATAAACACATTTACATTGTTGTGACCCAAAAATCACCTCAACAATTTGGCGCTAGAAGGAGGGTACGAGTGCCATATTCAGTTCATTTTCCACCTCCAAACACCTTTGAACCATGTCTCAACACGGTGACTCCGGTAACCACCCGAGCAAGCATCCACAACGCTCAAACCAGAAGAAAAGCGGTAGTGTTCACACACCTAAGGTGGCACGAAGTAACCGCGGTGCAAATGCAGCGCCCACACCCTCTCAGGTAGAAGAAGTTTTTCGAATCCTTCGAGCTGCTTCTCTACTGCAGGAGGAAACAGAAGTAAGTGAGCCTAGTGCAAGCAAACGACCGGAGGATGAGGATGAGCCTTCAGACGAGGACTACTCAGCAGCCCCGTCATGACCATCCTCCTCCGTCGGTACCAAAAGGCCACCTACTTCAAAGGCTACATCTAGGGACTACCCAAAACCACCTCGCATGCGTAGAAAGCTAAGCTACTCACGGGGGTCGGGTAGTCAAAGGGTCTCAACCAACAAACATAGACCCACTCCACCTACATCTCTACCAGGGGAGTGGGAAGAAAGTGAATGGGATACAACGAGGGAAGTAAGAGACCACCCAAGTTGGTTCTCGACCTCAAATAAAACAAGGGTGCTGGACGATACTGTCCAAGTAACCCATGAGGTGGCAAGAAGACTACCAACTGCTCGAGAGACGAAGCACCGTCATCAACGGTCTCCGTCACCTCGTATCACTGTCAGGGAAGAAGCTAACACGGGGTCTTCCTACCGAACCACAGTGTACGATAGGCTAGGCGTGAGAACGTCTGTACATAAAAGGCTGGGGGCACCACCCTCCATCCAGGACAGGTTGGGAGAGCCAAGATCTGTCAGGGATAGGCTGGGCCAAACCTCAGCAGCTAGATCAAGTCCGGAGCCTACCCAGCATGGGACTCCAGGGCCATCTGCAAGCCTTCGAGTAGGACGGCCACCAAGGCCAGAAGTAAGAACCCCCACGAAATCACCGTTCCATGCCTCGGTGATATTCGAACTTTCTTAAAGGGTGAAGCTACCTGGTCATATCAAATATGACGGGACAGGGGACCCCAACGACCACATTCAACTCTATGAAGGCCATATGTACTTGGGCCCCTACACAGACGCTACCTGGTGCACCCCACCACCTTGACAGGCCTGGCCCAATCCTGGTTCCAGAGTCTGCCACCAGGTACCATCTACAACTTCACCCAACTCACTGAGCAGTTCACTGGTCATTTCATCAGTGGACGAAGAAGAGAAAAGAGCTCGATGGAGCTCATGAGTGTCAAGCAGAGTAGGGAGGAAAGCCTGCGGGAATACTTAGCAAGATTTAGCAGGGAGGCCATTGCTGTGTCTCCCCTCAAACCGGACATAGTAATGATGGCCTTGAAACATGGCCTGCAACCAGGGTCCTATAGGGACCACCTGGTCAGGGAAAATGTCTCCACCCTCACGGAGGAAATGCAAGAGTCCGATAAGTCCATCAGGACAGAGGAGTTCAACAAAGCTTTAAGAGCTCCCCCTGGTGAGAAAAAAGGACAGCAAGAAAAGAAAGGAGACAAGGGGAAAAAGGAGCAAAGGGACCCAAGGAGACGTGATTTTCCAACCTTTGACTCCTACACCCCCCTGACTGTGTCTGTGGCAGAGATCTACGCTGCCCACAAGAATGAAGACAAGTGGCGAAGGCCACCACCCATGAAAACAGCTGGTCGAGAGAGGGACCTGTACTATGATTTTCATGAATGCCTTGGTCATGCTATAGAAAAGTGCAGGACCCTACGCGACAATATTAAAGACCTGATTAATAGAGGGTATTTCAAACAATACAAAGACTGGAAGGCTGCCTGAGAAAAAGGTGGCCCTGCTCATGAGAAAAAACGTGACCAGGAGCCACAAAAGAAGAAGGCCCCGAGACACCCTATAACATCATCGCGGTTATCTTTGGAGACCAACCTTCCAGTAGCTCGTTACGGGCAGACCTGCGAGCAATGGGATCAGACAGGTCATACTCAGTCAGAGACTTGCCAAACACCAGGCCCTCAGTGCTGCCCACCATCTCATTCGGATCAGGGGACTGTGAGGGAGTATCCTATCCCCACAACGACCCCCTGATCTGCTCAGTTCAAATTTCTCACAGCCTGGTGAGAAGAGCCCTGATTGATAGAGGCAACTCCATCAACATTCTATATGCGGAGTGTTTCCACAAGATGGGCCTAAAGGACAACATGTTGGTCCCCTCCCCTGGACCGATATCAGGCTTCATAGGCGAATCAATAGTGCCCAGGGGAGAAATCAACCTACCTGTCAAGCTGGGACAGGAGGATTCTGAAAGAATCATAGGCGAATCAATAGTGCCCAGGGGAGAAATCAACCTACCTGTCAAGCTGGGACAGGAGGATTCTGAAAGAATCTGCATGGTGAGATTCCATGTGATAGATGCACCTTCACCATACAACGTCATTCTGGGCAGGACTTTCATGGATCAATTCGAAGGTGTAGCATCCACTTTCCACCTATGCTTCAAGTATGTGACTGATGCTGGGGGGGTAGCCACCCTTAGGGGATCTCAAGAGGCTGCCAGAAGCTATAACCTGACCCAAATCAGGCAATCTAGGCCTGAGGAGGTGGCCAGGACCAGAAGGTTGGCTTAGGAACTATCTGAGCTAGCTAAAAACAGCCCCAACAAAGTTCGCCTAACAGGGGAAGATCAGCCCCAACCAAACAAAATTTTCACCACCAGTCACGATACTCCCAGCACATCAATGGAGATAGACCCGCACCTGGACCCAGAGGCCAGGACAACTGAAGAGCAAGTCAAGGACCAGGCCATCCAACCTGGTCAAGCTACAGAAGAAATTCAGTTGGAGGAGGGGGTAGGTAAAACTGTCATTATAGGGACAAAGATGAACAGAGAAGAGAGGTGTAATCTGATCACCCTGCTCAGAACAAACTGTGATATCTTTGCCTATGAGGTGGTGATATGCCTGGTATAGACCCTGGTCTCATCTCCCACCATCTGAGTGTCCTGCCAGAGGCAAAGCCCATCAAGCAAAAAAGGAGGAACTTCTCTGCTGAGAAGAACAAGGCTGTCGAGGCAGAGGTTAACAAGTTGATCAAGGCGGGCTTCATTGAGCCCTGCGCCTACCCTAAATGGCTAGCCAATGTGGTCATGGTCAAGAAGTCCAATGGAACATGGAGAATGTGTGTAGACTTCACAGACCTGAACAGGGCTTGCCCCAAAGATTTCTATCCTTTGCCAAGGATAGACCAGCTGGTAGACTCAACCAGTGGACATGCTATGCTGAGCTTCATGGACGCCTATTCTGGGTACCACCAAATTTTCATGCACCCTGCAGACAAACACAAGACGGCTTCCATCACCAGCTGTGGAGTGTTCAATTATGTCATGATGCCGTTTGGCCTGAAAAATGCAGGGGCAACATATCAAAGAATGGTGGACAGGGTCTTCAAAGACCAAAGAGGCAGGAACCTTGAAGTGTACGTGGATGACTCCATCGTCAAAAGTGTACATGCAGCTGATCATGTCAAGGATCTTCAAGAAACCTTTGCCAACTTGAGAAAGCACAATGTGAAATTGAACCCCAAAAAATGTGTATTTGGGGTCAGATCAGGCAAGTTCTTGGGATTCCTGGTGAGTCAGAGAGGAATTGATGCAAATCCAGATAAAGTAAAAGCAGCCCTGGACCTGCCAGATCCCAAATCAGTCAAAGACATTCAAAGGCTGACTGGACGAATGGCAGCCCTGTCCAGGTTCATCGACAAATCCTCGGAAAAAACTCAGCCCTTCTTCAAAGTCCTCAAAGGCAACAAGCAATTCACCTGGGCCGAAGAACAACAAGAGGCCTTCAAGCAATTGAAGAGCCACCTTACAAAACTTCCTACCTTGGCCAGGCCTGTACCAGGTGAAGTCCTATACCTGTACATAGCCGTATGCCAAGCAGCTGTCAGTGTAGTGCTCCTCCGAGAAGAAGTAAAAATCCAGCAACCAATCTACTTTGTGAGTCATGCCCTAGTCTCAGCTGAGACCAGGTACCCCCTGATCGAGAAAGCAGCTTATGCAGTGGTCCTAGCAACAAGAAGACTCAGGCCCTACTTCGATGCTCATGAAGTAGACATGCCCTTAGAGAAGTCACTGGAAAAAATGGACAGGTCAGGGCGAATATCAAAATGGGCCTTGGAATTGACTGCCTTTGGTATCAAGTTCCAACCACGGCATGCCATCAAATCACAGGCCCTGATTAACTTCCTTGCTGAATGCTCCTATCATGAGGAGACAATAGAAGCCCCTGGTCCATGGATTGTTTACTCAGATGGCTCATCTCAACAACAAGGATCAGGGGCAGGGGTAATCATGATCTCACCAGAAAGAGATGTGATTGAGTATGCTCTAAGATTTCAATTCACTGCTACAAACAATGAAGCAGAGTATGAAGCAGCCCTAGCAGGTCTTCAACTGTGCTCCACAATGAAAGCCACCAAGGTCCATCTCTTTATAGATTCACAGCTGGTTGCCAATCAATTTAATGGAGTATACGAAGCAAGGGAACCAGCCCTGATCGAATATCTGAAAGTGATGAAAGACCGGTCCTCCAAGCTAGAGGAGTTTGTGGTACAGCTGATCCCCAGGGAAGAAAATGTGCAAGCTGATGCACTGGCAAAGTTGGCCAGCTCCAATCTTCAGGAGGTAACCAGGAAGGTTTTCGTGGAGATCTTGCCCACGAAGTCAATAGAGCAAACAAAGGAGTACACCTGCCAGGTGGACTCATCAGTAAACTGGATGAGTGAAATCATCCTCTTCAAAACAACAGGCCAGCTCCCAACTGAAAGGAGCCAGGCCAGAAAAATCAAAAAAAAAGCTACCAGGTATACCCTGGTCGATGGAGAGTTGTACAAAAAATCATTCACAGACCAGCCCCTGCTAAAATGTGTTGACACTGACGAGGGGAATTATGTCCTAAGAGAGGTGCATGAGGGCATTTGTGGCCACCACATGGGAGGAAGAACCCTGGCCCACAAAGCCCTCAGAGCCGGGTATTACTAGCCAACCATGTTAGCAGACTCAAGGGCCCTGGTTAAGAAATGTTCGAAGTGCCAGAAGTTCTCACCAACCATATCCCAGCCAGCAAACTACCTCTGTCCCATCCTCAACCCTATTCCATTTGCTCAATGGGGTATGGACCTGCTAGGTCCTTTCCCCACTGCCCAGGGGGGGAAGAGTTGGCTGATAGTGAGCATTGACTACTTCAGCAAGTGGATAGAAGCAGAGGGACTAACTACCATCACAGAGGGCAACGTCAGGCAGTTCATCTGGAAAAGCATCATAACCAGATATGGAGTGCCCAGGTGTATGGTTTTGATCATGGGAAGCAGTTTGACAATGAACCCCTCAGAGATTACCTCACCCAATTCCACATCAAATTTGCCTACTTTGCAGTATGTCATCCTCAGTCCAACGGCCAAGCTGAAGCAGCCAATAAACAAATCTTGAATGCTTTAAAAAAGAGACTGGACGACAAAAAAGGAAGATGGTTACGAGAACTTCCCAGCACGTTGTGGTCACTGAGTACCACCTCTAAGGAATCCACAGGCAGGACACCATTCAATCTTGTCTTTGGAACTGAATCCATGCTCCCTGTAGAAGTAGGAAGCAGCTCTCTAAGGGTTCACCTCTATGAAGCCAAAACTAATGACCAGGTCCTCTTTGAGAACTTGGACCTGCTCGACGAGGTCAGGGAAGAAGCTGCAATCAGGCTAGCTGCTTATCAAAAAAGGATAAGCAGGTATTACAACAGAAAGGTTAAGAACAGGCCCATCAGAACAGGTGACCTGGTCTGGTGGGAGCAGGTGAAAAAGGTTTGCTCTGCAAACACACCTGGTCCCATTCCTAGCCCAGTCCATGCATTTGTTGACCTAAGGTCAAAAATACATGCACCAAAAGTTCTGGTCTGGTGGGTGCAGGTGAAAAAGGCTTGCCCAGCAAGCACACCTGGTCCATTCCTAGCCCAGTCCATGCACTTCTTTGACTCAAAGTCATACAAAATTCCATGCCCTAAACGACCTGGCCCTATGTGGGGTAGTGCAAAGAGTTTACACAACAAACACACTTACCCAAACATCCTGGCCAGTCCATATACCTATTTGGCCTCAGGTCATACAAAGGGATATGCTTTAAATGACCTGGCCCTAGGTGGGGTAGTGCAAAGAGTTTGCACAGCAAACACACTTACCCAAACATCCTGGCCAGTCCATATACCTATTTGGCCTCAGGTCATACAAAGGGATATGCTTTAAATGACCTGGCCCTAGGTGGGGTAGTGCAAAGAGTTTGCACAGCAAGCACACTTACTCAAACACCCTGGCCCGTCCATGTGTTCATTTGGCCCCTGGTCATACAAAAGCACATGCATTCACAAAAGAGCAGTAAGCACAAAACTTGCAAAGCAAACCAACTTACTCAACCACCTGCTAAAACTCCTGTAACCTGTATCTGGTCAGAAGGTCACTTCGTCACCTTCCAACCAGGGGGGGCAGAGAGTATACACAACATATATAGCACATATAAATATTTGCAGGGAAAAAATTCTTGCAAAAACCACATATTTATATAAGTCAAAATATCAAATGAATGTTTGAAAGAAAAATAAAACCCATCCACCCCATGGTGAATGGTAAAAATGTTAGAAACATTATACAAGTTTGGTACAAATAAGGTCGACAACCACCTGGCTCGAATATGCCCAAGCAGAGGCCAAAAGAAATTGTTCTTATAGCAGAGGAAGACAATTTAAATACAAAAACAAAAAGAGCTTAGAAGGGCACAAGAGGACACCACCAGCATGCTCCAGAACAGGTCAGCTAAAAGCATGACCAGATGTGCTAGAACAGGAAGAGGCACTCCCCTGGTTACCAGGTGATCGCCAAACTTCATAGGCAGGGGGAGACCCCCTGCTATCCTGTTGACCAGGAGCACTCTGATCACCCTCAGGAGCCAACGTGTCCTGGTCGCCAGCTCCACCACTAACCTCCACCTCAGCAGGGGGAACATTCGAACTGTGGGTTGCAATGTGGTGGGCATCTCCTTGTGCAGATTGGGTAACAGCAGGATCAACAGCTGGTACTTCAAGCTGGACAGACTCCTCTACAGCAACCGGTTGAGCAAGGGAAGGGGCTGGGGCATCCTCAGGTGTTGGAGTGGCAGGTGTACCAGGAGTCAAAGGATGTAAATACTCCTGGATGGAGGAAGGAAGCACTTCACCAGCCAGGGGCACTGAACCCTGGCCAGCTCTGTAACCTTCCTCCACCACCTCCCAATCCACATTAGGATATCTATGCTTAACACACCTGAAGGCAGACAACCAGACGTCAAAGAAATAATCATTGAAATCCTGGTCTGTCCTGGTGAGGTGAGCCATAGACTCCAGCTCCCCCTCAAGCTCTTACAGCTGGTTCTTCATCTTTTCTGTGTTGGCCCTAACGGCCTGGAGCTCCTCAGTCTGAACATGGTTGTTCTCCTCAAGCTCCACCAGCTTCTCGTCTTTGCTCCTTCCAACCTCCTCCAGGTCCTCAACCCTGGACTGGAAGCCTTCCCTGATCTGGTCAGCTTGGGTCTTCTCCTCAGCAGCCTCAGCTTTGGCCTGCTCCTCCTGCTCTTTGGCCCCTGCAAGCTGCTTCTGAGCCTCTCTCAGCTGGCCCAAAGCCTCGTCCCTGGTCCTCTCAGTGTCAGCAATCTTCTCATGAAAGGCCTCAAAGGACCGGGACTGTTCATTGAGGAGAGTCAAATACTTCTGCTTGACAGAGACCACCTCCTCCTGCATGCTATTTATCTTATCCCCAGCATAGGTTAGATAAGGTAGGCCAAAGGTCAGGAACTCGCTGGCTACCAGCCCATACTTCACCACCTATAAGAAAACAAAAAATTACAAGTCTCAGATGAAGGACACAACAGACTGATTAAAGCGAAAAGAAAGCAAGGAAACTTCATACCAGGCCAATCACCCATCTTAGGGTAATCCCAGGGTCTGCTATCGAGTTGGAGGGCCTGTCCTGAGGACGTAGAACACTGTGCAACATCCCCTTGATGTACCTATCAGAGGATACACCAGGGGCAGCATCAAAGCTCCCCTCCTTAGGAACAGGGAACTTTGAGCTGAATAAGGTTGCCAGCTCTGAGGGCAGATTGTATGAGGGAAGTGTATTTTGTGCTGGTGGTGCTGCTGCTGCTACTGTTGTTGTTGTTGGTGGTGGTGGTGGTGTTGCTGCCGTTGTTGTTGTTGTTGTTGTTGCTATTGTTGTTGGTGTTGGGACTGTTGTTGATGCTGTTGCTTGGTCATTAGATGTGGAGGCACCAGGTGCCTTCGAAATTAACTTCTCTACCCCCACACGGGGGGCAGGGGTAACGGAATTGACAGGGCCAGCCATCTCAGCAGACCTCCCACTCCAGTTGGAAAGTTGGGAGTAAGAGGGCATGCTAGAAAGCCCAGCCCTATCAGAAGGATGGCTCCCCAAAAGGAACTCATCTCCACCAACAGGAGAGCCCAGGTCTGCTCGAGCCAGGTCATCCTCATGGATGGCCATGGCAGTGTGAAGTCCAACCTCTTCCTGGACCCTCCTCCTCCTCAGTCTCAAAGGCTCCTTATCATCTTCATCATCATCATCATCGTTGTCATCAACAGTCACGACCTCCTTTCCTTTCCGGCTTGCCTCCTCGCCACCTGGAGACCTGGACCTTTTACCTGCCAGGGCCCCACCTTCATTGATGGCCAGGGAAGACCCCTGATGTCTAGCTGTCGCTGCCCTAGCACTCCCAGCCACAGGAGGAGTCAATCCAGCACTCCTCCTGGACCTCCTTCCTGGTCCAATCACAGTCTTGAAGCGATTGAAGAAGGAGCCTCAGCATCCACCTTGGGCCTGAGGGGCAACCTGCTTGAAGCACCCCTAACAGCATCAGGGTTGAATGGTATGAACCTGGGAGCAGGACGAAGAGGGAGACTCTTGTCATTCTCCAACAGGACAAACTTCATCCTGGCTGGAGGCTCCATAGGAATGACCCTGGAAGGCCTCCCCTGGTCGTCCACCCCCAACTTCTCAAAGTCCACCCTCACTTGGGCCTCAGCTGCCAAAAACAGGTCAAAAAGATGGTGAGACTAAAGCTGCACCCAAGACAACTAGAACTCAAAAAGCAAAGAAGCACTGCAAAATAAACAAGAAAGGAAAACCATGCAACAAAAAAGGCAAAAAAAAAAGTACCTCTAGTCATTTTGCAGCTGAGATTAGACAAGGCTAGATAAGCCTCGTTTCTAATCAGGTCCAGGTGTGGAAGCCAAACCACAGGCGTGGCGCTCCCAGTGCTTCTGGTAGGGGGGTTAGCAGCAAACTCTCTGACCACCGCCTGGTCAGCAGCAGTCAGTGTCTCGAACCCTACCCACTCCGTATTCCTGCGCCTGGCCCACTCAGTCCTGGGCAAATACACATTGGGGTCACTACTCTCCAGTGGGACTCCCAACCATAGAAATTCATAGTACCAGTGCCCCATCTCCCTGGGCTTGGGATAGGTGGTAGCGTAGGTCTCATTGTCCTGCCTCAGGACCTCCACCGTCCACCATCCCTTTGGCACGTTGGATCCACGGTACGGCTTCAACCTATACATGGTCCGGAAAGCCCTTGAGCTCAGAGGGAAACCCCTAAATTCACACACCCAGATGAACCCAACTAGCCTTTGAATGGCGTTGGGTACTAGTTGTGATAAGCACACGTTCCAAACCTCTAACATCTCCACTATGAAGGGATGTAGAGGGAGCCTTACCCCAGAGTTCAAGTGGGCAAGGAAGACAGCAATGTGACCTGGCTCAGGGTCCCAGGCACAAGAATCGAAAGAGGGAGGAAAAAACTGGTATCCATCCACGCCAAGTACCAAGGCGAGGATGTTTGCCTTGGACACCAAGCTGAGCTGATGAATCTTCCCCAAAAAGGCCGTAGAAGGCCTGATGTGCAGGACCCCATAAAGAGCTTCAGGGTCCTCCCATCTCACTGAGGTCCACCGCCCCTCAGCATCTAAGTAGTGGTCCCTGCTTATAGGACCACCAATTCTAATTTGGACCCTCCGGTCCTCATTCCTAACTACCAGTGCCCTGCCCTGCTCTTGCTCCGGTTCCTGTGGAAGTTCCCTCTCCATCACCTGGAGCTGTTCTGCGATGATGGCGTCGCAACTTACATCTGGGCCATCATCAAAAATTTCGTCACCAGGCTCGTTAAGAGTCAAGGAGAGCTCAAAATTGGAGGGCTGTTCTGTCATTTTTGAGAGAGGAATTGAATTTTTCGAAGAAAATGAGTAGAAGAGAAAAAACAAGTTCAGAGAATTGAAGGGTGAGAGAGAGAGTAAAGAAATTGGGAGAGTGAGAAATTTTTTGAATAAATTCTAAAAACCCCTCAACTCCTCCCTTAAATACACCCCTCTCGCCCTGTCAGCCCACTAAACACGATGGTAAGTGGAGCAATTAAAGTTGCCATAGCTGCTGCTCCACGTTCCTCAACTGAAAAAAAAAAAAACTCTTCAAATTCAAAAGAAGAAGAAGACTGTTCATGAGGTCCTGCAACCAGGACCAGGGCCCACTCGATAAAATCTATAAAAATTCATACTTAATTTTTATGGACTTGGGGGCAAATTGATGGGGCAAAATGCATCCATTAGTTATTGGGCCAGCCACATACAAAGCTAAGGCCCAATCCAGCCATCAACGAATGAAAGAGGCACACCACAAGGAAAGCCCACAAAAAGGATCAGGCCCAAGTACAAGATAAAGCCCGTACAGGGGACCTGGCCACCTAAATCCACGCTCAAGCACCTACCTGGTCAAGATCATATCTACCAGGTCCTGAGAACAGCAACCTGGTCCAGGTCCAACCTACCAAGTCAAGGGAACGCCTACCAGGTCTAGGGTTACTGACCAGGTCCAGCCCAACCTACCAGGTCTAGTTCAACCTACCAAGGGCAGTTTTCCCCTTATATTCTCAAGGTATTATAAATACCCCCTAGCCATGCACATGCAAAGGTATCCAAAAAATATAAAACACACCTCAAACTTCTCCCTCACTTTCTCTCTCTACATTCTTATACTCTTACACCTAACTGACTTGAGCGTCGGAGAGTCTTTCCCCGGAACACCTCCGGGGGTAGTTCACGCTTGTTCTTTGTGCAGATCAACGAGCACACTACGTAGAATCTGGACTAGCTCTCAAACCCATAAACACATTTACATTGTCGTGACCCAAAAATCACCTCAACAATTACTATTTGAAATTGGAGAGCCAAATCATCAAGAGAGACACACTAGCGCTTCTTGCTTCCATCGAAGACAGAAGAGCGCTTAGCATTGCTGGACCGCCTTATAACCTCTTCCAGAACAGCCAGCCCCTACATAAACAGTACATTATAGGTTAAAATAATAATAAAATAAAATAAAAAAAAAACTCTCAAAAATAATCTAATTGTTGAAATTCGATTTCTGTTAATGCATGCAAGTGTTAACGGTTTTCGTCAATTAATCCCATTGTAGTGCTACCAAAATTAAAATTTGATATTAGTTTTTTTTTCCCCAAAATCAAAATAAGTTAATTCATTAGCTAGTTTTTGACAAATTTGTAGGAAATTCTTTTTTCATTTTCTTTTGTTTGTTTTGAAAAGAGGTGAAAAACAATTTTTTTAGGGTCCGTTTACTAGAGCGAAAAATGTTTTCCTATTTTCCTATCGTTTACTTTGGGTGAATAAATAAAATGTAAAACTTTTGGTGAAAACACATTTTACACCCTATTGGAAATATTTTCCTTCAAATTTGGGAGTAAAACTTATTTTCCATGCAAGTAAACAATGGAAAACTTGTATGGAAATGAGTTTTCCAACATAAAATGTATTTCATTGAAAATCATTTTACAACGAAAATGTTTTACACCAAAGTAAACGGACAGTGTAAAATGTTTTAAGATGAAAATGTTTTCCATATGAACAACATTTATTTTGAAAAACTCATTTTCAAGAAGATTTTACGTTGTTCGGTTGCATGTAAAATTATTTTTCAATTTAAGAATCTTTAATTTGGTTGAACTGAAAATCAATTATTTTTCAATTGTGACGAAAAACATTTTCCTTCCATTTGTGAGGTAGAGTGTTTTCCTACTAATTTGGAAGGAAAATATTTTCAATAAGGTGGAAAATGATTTTCCACCACAAGTTTTACATTTTAATGTTTTATTCCAAACTAAAAAAAATGTAAAATGAGAAAATGATTTTTAGAAAAAACCTTTTACATCATACCAAACGAATCCTAGGAAGAAAAATGTCAATTTAAAAAAGGAAATTCATTTTTCTTTTGCAGGTAAGAAAATAAAAAATGTTACATTTTCCTTCTTATCCTTCCTTCGCCCACGCTCCTTTTATCAAACAAATAAAAAAAACTATTTTTAAATCCGTGTTTTTCATTGAAAATTATTTTCGTTAATAAGTGAATATCCGATTCATGAAAATTATTTTCCTTTAAAACAGCCTAAATATAAGTTAAAAATAAGTAGAGAAATTTAAATCAAGCAAAACCAAAATTGAAGTACCTTCTTCAAATCAAGTATAGTGCTTTCGACATCGATCCTTACATATAGTGTTGAGATCCTCTAGAGTTGAGGATTGGTAGAGTTGGTAGTGTAGTGAAAGTAAGAGTTTTTTAATATTTTTTGTTTTACTTTTACAGAAATGATCTTAGCCATTGATTGTTTTTTAAGGGTCTAAATTTCAAAAATCTATCAAATCTACCAAAATTGAAATCTAGAGGATCTGAACCCTTATATATAATAGGAAACTCATCATCAAGAACGTCATGGAAATCGTCAATTTGAGTGGTAGGCGTGGACTGATTCACACCTTGTACCTTTTTGCCTTCCATCTTATCCATCATTCACCACCCTATAAACGCACTGGAATAGTACTGTGTTTTTTTTTTTGTTTTTTTTTTTTTTTTTTTATTTTATTATTAGAATGACAATGAATGAAAGCTCTGATAAGGGGTTTTTCTTGTAAAAAAAAATTATATTTGTAATTATATTTCTATTTGCCTCATTCACTTTTTCTCATCTTCCGAGACACAATTTTGAACGAAAATATCTTTAGATACATGTAATAAAAAATTATATAATTTGCATATTAAAAAAGTACACATTGAGCTAAATTAAACGAGATCCCATTTGACTATATTTTTCCTTATATGTATAACATTATAGAGAGTCAAAGTTACCAAATAAACAGTGTCAAAAGTCAATATGGGGCATACAATAAGGGACGAAGGGAGTACTAGACACGCTTAACATTTTTGTCCCCCAATTTATCGATTATCTATGACAACTATACCTGTTAAGTGATTCGGGTTTGATGTGAAATAGTTTCGAGTTTGGGTTATAGTAGGACTAATAATAAAAATAATGTTAAATTCAAAATTATAATGATTAAAGTATTTTAGTCTAAAATATCTCAAAATATGATAACTTAAAAAAAAAAAATTATTAATAGATTAAAAAAATAGGATCAAATTGATATTTTTTGTCAAAGTAATGCTGACAAATCGGGTTGAAAGGTCGTGTTCGGGTTCGGGTTGTCGGGTTATCAGGTCATGTACCCTCAACCCGAACCCGACCCATTTAATAAACGGGTTGAGTTTTTGTAACCTAACCCGACCTTAAAATAAACAGGTCGTCGGGTTCAGGTCGACCCATTTATTTTTTTTACCAAAAATTTCTTCTACACTCTAAGGGCTCGTTTACATTAGCTTAATAAAGATGAATGGAACTGAACTGAATTGAACTGAACTGAATTGAACTGAACTGAAATGAACTGAACTGAAATGAACTGAACTGAACTGAATAGAAGTGTATTAATTGAACTAAATAGAGTTGAACTGAACTGAATAGAGATTAACTGAACTGAACTGAACTGAATTGAACTGAACTAAACTGAATACAATCTGAAGTAAACAAGCCCTAAATTAATTACCTTAATTACCAACAATGAAGAATTTAAAATTTATTCAAAGTAGAATATTAGAATCTAATAGATAATAGTTAGTTTATAGTAGCTAAAAGTTTTGTAAAATAGAGCATTCAAAACAATATGCAGGTTAAAATAACCGTTTAAAATTTGAAAACAACAATTAATCAAGTTAAGCAGGTTATAATCGGGTTAGAATTTTCAATCTTAACCCAACCCATATAATAATGGGTCGGGTTCGGGTTGACCCATTTAATTAAACGGGTTGAAAATTTCAACCCAACCTATTATTAATGGATCGGATTCGGATCGGGTTGGCGGGTTGGGTCACTTTTTGCCGGCTCTTACTCAAAGCCACTATTTTCGAGTCTGGTTCGGATCGGGTTTGGAGTTGGGTCAATTTTTGATATTTCTTCTGATGTTGAAGTCTAACTTTGACCATTATTTCTCTTAAAAAAAAAAAAACCTGACCATTTTCAATTAACTCAAATTGGACGTATTGAAGAAAGAATTACGAAGTATTTATATTTTTGTCAGGAAAGGTATATATGGAAAATTCGGCCGATTTCTTTCTCTCGGAGAATCAACCTAAAGTATCAGTAGAAAAGAAAAAAAATATTAGCATCTAATTAAAAAAATTTATATCAATGTGCGTAGGGGTCCAATATCCTAATTAAGGGCGCAATATATGTAGTCAGCAGTACGATTTGCTTCACGGTAGATATGACCAGACTTGGCCGCAGTAAAAGCGAAAAAATTAGATATGGAGTATTAATGAAGGTGAAGGCTAACAATGAAGTAGACAAGTATGAAGCACGAGTATTTATTCTAACTAGTTTTAACCCCGTGGCATGCACGGGTTTTGAGTGTTTTAATGTTGTGGGCATAGGTATTTGCTGCATGAGTGTTTTTTTTTGTTTTTTTTTGGTGTTGTTACTGTGATGGGTGAGTTGTATTATCAATCAATATCTTTTTAAGTTATTTAACAATGTTATTGTGAACACTATGTCTTTTCAATGAAGTGGGTAGTTGTAATGAATTGTTGATTATCAATCAGTATCTATGTTTTTTTAGAATAGCCTTCACGAGAGTCGTAATGTATTGTTTATTATTAGTTGGGGACTACCAAAAGTCCCCGAAAAGGGATATGATGTGGGTAGTTGTAAAACAATATACTGAAGAGAACATGTTATCAAACTCATTTGGGATTTTCTTTTATGAAGAAGTTTTATACAATGTATTCAATTGTTTTAATGTTGTGTGTATTTTTATTAGGTGGGGGACAGGGGTTTTTTTTTTTGTGAAAAAAAAATGTGTAGCCTCTGATGTTGTGTCCATCACTTCGTTTTTGTTGTGGGTATCATTAAATTATAGGTTTTTTTATGCAATTATTTGTTTTTTTTTTCACTTGGCTTCAATGTCGGGGTTAGTTATCGATGTAGTGTTTCTCATGTAATGTAGAAATGTTGTAATCCAAGTTTAGCGGTAGACAAAGTAATACTAATCTTGTGTCGTGGACAAAAATACAAGTCTTAAGAACCAATGAAAGAGTTCATAATATTATTTTGATGTAATGTTGGCAGGACGCAGCAATGTGTTGTCACTTCATTCTTCAGTTGTGTTGCGAGGTGTTGGTATGTCGGCTTTTAAGTTTCTTCAAAGGTTCTTGTAATTGAAGTTCTACATCTTTTGTGCTTGAACTGGGTATTTCTTCGTTGGTGTGCTTCTTTCCTTTGTCTTTATCCTGTGTATTGAAGTTGTTAAGGAATTATAGATTCTATAGAGAGTTAAGCTAGGCCAAGCATTTTAAGAAACACAAGTATTCTCATATTTTCTATGGCAGCACAATATTATTAATTTCTCACAATAATTTTTTTTAAATATAATTTTTCACAATAACATATTATTAATTGGATTGAAAGTTCAATCACATCTTATTGAACAGTTTTTGTACGTGGATTAGGTGGCTAATATTAATATACACATTGCATAAAATTAGTTAACATTGAAAATTTGAATACATTCTTTTTCCTAAAATTTAGGAATTTTAAAAAAGAAAGAGACATGTGGACAAAGATAAGTTTAGCAAAATGAGTAATATAATATATAAATGTGGACAGATCACACTCCACTCTCTAGGGGATTAGTATTATTATTACAATATATAAATATAAATGACCCAAATCATGGTTCTTTGGGTCATTTTTCTAATAAAATTAATAAACTCGTGATTTAATATATAAATAGATACAATGCATAAATTTAGGTGACACTCAAAAAAGAATATGTATTCCACATATTAGGTAAATTGGCATGATTCTTAAAGTGAGTAATACAATTCAACAATACTTACTAAAGTAAAATGAGAAAGAAAGAAATACCTATATAATTATCATAATGTCTTTAGTCTACATAGACAATAACATGCAAAATGAAAAGGGAAAATTGTTAGTCTCATGGTGTTATAATGATTATAAAAAAGAAACGTAAATTGAGATAAATGAATACACAAAAAAGAAAAATGTTTACAATACCCTTCGACACATACAAGCGGATCAAATTGGGGTACCAGCTATATGAAAGAATATATATATAATATGATAACCCTCTATATATGTGAGGATTGAATAACAGTAATTATATGCAATTAATATGCTTTTTAATTAATGCTTAATAAACTGATGAATAGATATAAATCAGTTAAAATGTGAAAGGTTTTCAAATGATAAATGATAAAATAGCTTAAATTTAGCCAAGAAATAAGTAGTAATAAATAGCATTACAATTGGAATCATTGATGTAAGAAAATTAAATTACGTAAGTAATTAATAAAATAATGACAAATGCTTAAGAATTTGAAAAAATTAAACGGGTAAAAAAAACCGCAAGCAATAATGTCAAAAACATGCTCACAAGCATTAAAAGGAGAATTTTAAAAAAAAAAAAAACAATAACAATCTACCAAAATATCTTTATCAACAGCAAGCGCAAGGAAATTTTAAAACATGTAAAAACATGGAACATAAAAAGGCAAAAGGAAATTAAAATGAACAGAGCATTAACAATTTGAAGCAATAATGTGAACAACAATAATTACACAATGAATAACAGGAAACTAACCGGTCAACAGTAATGGAAGGGTCGGGTTGCGGTTGTGAAGGGATTCCGGTGGTGGTCGCAATTGGATCGGTGGTGCCGGTGGGGCTACGGTAGCGGAGGACCCACTTTAACAACAAATTTAGCATTAATACTATAATTGGACAGCAATCAAAGTGGATTTTGCTTTATGGAATGTTGCTAAGTGCTAACGTGAGCAATTTCTTTTCACATTCAACTGTTTCAAACAAAAACATTCAAAGCCTTAATTCCAATGTACAAGGACAAATGCATGAACTACTCAATATATCCCTTTTGCATTCCACTAAAATCCTCATTGTAATTCCCTTTCTATCAAATGCTAAATGCTCCTCTAAGCTTGAGCTCTTCATATCCTGTTCAACTCCTCTAAATAAGCCATCTTACTTATCCCCTTGCCTCTTCTAAAATCCAAAAAAAAAAACAAAAAAACACAAACAGTAAATGAATAACAGGAAACTAACCGGTCAACAGTAATGGAAGGGTTGAGTTGCGGTTGTGAAGGGGATTCCGGTGGTGGTTGCAATTGGGTCGGCGGTGCCGGTGGCGGCTGTGGTAGCGGAGGACCCAAAATTCCGTCTTCAATTCGGCCATCAAGTCTTCAATCCTTAAATTATCCAAAAAAAAAAAACAAACAGTAAATTAAAACCTGACTGGATGAAACTCATGAACATAAATGGAAGGATCGGGTTACGGGCCATAATTGGGGCTGTGATTGAGGTTGGGGCTGCTGCGGCAGGAGCGGTTGGGGGGGGGGGGGGCAGCTGCGGCTACGATTTGGACGGCGGAGGCGGAGGATTCAACGTTCCCACTTTGGCATCTATTCCTCAAGGGTTGTTTTTACAAAACCTAAATCTAAAATGAACTCAGAAGTTGAAGACGAAAAATTATTTGGGGCTGTTATTTTCTTTGGGTTGTTATGTTATTATTGGCTGTCTTTTAAAACCTAATAAACAATAGAGTGAAATTTTAGAAGATGGATACATGTGGCAAACAAACCATAGGAAGGAAGAGGTGTTTGAGGTGCACATGTAGCACAAACAACATAAGGTGGATTATAAAACATTGACACATGGCAAAGAATGTATTAGAGATGAACATGTGGCGCACAAAGATCCTGTTTTAAATATTTAAGTTTAGATGTTATTTTTCTATGCTTTTTATTGAGTAATGCTTGGTTTCTCAAAATTTATCATATCAAAAGAATTCAGATGACATTTTTGACATAATTTTTAATAAGACTATATGCATATATGACATATGTCCGATTTTGTAAAAATCAATGTTAGGAAACTTGTGGTGAAAATGTTGATGTAATCCTCCAAGGCGTGGAATCTACACTTTCCTTTTAATATATTTCGTCCCTTTAGATCACCAAAAATCCACAAAATGATGAGTGAGATACAATGGAGAAATGTATACACTATATGATCTTTAAGAGTGTATCTTAAAAGTACTTGTGTTTAGTTTTGTATTTAAGTCACAATTAGTATGATTTGCAAGAAAATACCAATTGCTAACAAGTTGAAATAGTATGAATAATTTTTAGAATTTTCTTGTACTTAGCATATGAACTTTACATGCCTATTGATAGACACAATAATAAGAGAAAACTCAGAAATTCTGAGTTGAATTCTCAACATTAAACCACATTAAATCAGAAATTAAGAGGCATGAATTGTAAAATTGAGTAACTATGATGTCATGCACAATGCAAACTCTTAATCTCTCCATTTAATAAGGTCTAAAACCCATTTACATCAATATTGAAGCTCAAAGATCGAACAAGCTTTAATACGTAAAGGAATCCGGAATCCTAAGAATAGTATCCAAGAAATCGAACAAACAACTCAATTTTTCCAGAAAAAAATGATGAGTCGCAACGCTAGGGGCACGCGAGTCGCGACGAGCTCTCTGCCTCGTGTGTCTTTTTTTGCTTTATTTTTTCTTCTTTTGTTCAATGTTCAAGCCCATTTATTAATAAATATTCTAAAAATAAATGGTATTTTAATTATTATTTTTTTCAACAACATTAAGACAATACTATTTCCAACATTATTTAAACGGAAAACTTGGAAAAAGCATGAGGCAAACCTCCCGTTGGGATTGAACAAGCAAAATTAATATGGAATACTGGGAAACTGAATTTATGCACGCGATTATTCAGTCTTTAATACTTTACTTCGAATTGGCAGTGTAATAAACTATGGACTAATTAACCTTTTGTCATTTACAAAGAGATTGCAAAGTTTTTGGGTTGGGGTTACTAACTTACCAAATAATCTGTATAGTGTTATAAAGTTTATTTGTGCAAGGGTTACAAAGATTACTTTGTGGGGGTTATAAGTTATTGTGGTCTATGGAGTACTAGAGTACAAGGTTATTGCAGGGTTATAGTTATAACTTATAAGGTTATTATGGGGTATTTTAGGGTTACAAAATTATTATTCAGATCATAAAAGTATTTTATGGGTTACAAAGTTAATCTTGTAACCCCACAAAAATAAATTTTGTAACTCCTCATTTATGTTACTCGGTAGCCGATCATTATTAAATGACGTGGCTTGTTGCACTAAAATTAAAAGGTATTGTGTTTGTCTTTTTGTTTTTTTTTGTCTCAACTGTTGTGAAATTCATTATTAAATGACACGGCTTGTTGCACTAAAAAGGTGTTGTTTGTCCTTTTTTTTTTTCCTCTCAACTGTTGTGAAATTTTGTTTCTTGTATACGAGTTCTACTTTTTAGATCTCTGGTTTTTTAGAGGATTACTGATATGAGCACTTGAGCTGTAGCGTATCCAGAAATTTTATGCAACGGATCCGCTTAATAAAAAGATGTTTTCCTCTCTTAACGTTGACATGATCATACTTAAAATTTTACATTGTGTAGGTCACTTTTAACTAGTAATTAGGTCCCTTATCCTACACAAAATATTTTTTTTTCAAATTTCATTAAGATATATAAACATATAATATTTAGCCCAACACATGACCCACTTACCTACGAGTAAAGATTCTTTCCATTTCTTAAAGGAAATGGGTGGTCCAGTTTTTAAATCAATAGTTGAGGATGTATAAAGAGAGAGATGTAGAAGATTTTTAATTTTTTTTATTTTAATGTTAAATGAGGTCTCAAAATCTTAGGATAAACATAGAGGGAAAGAAAGAAAGAGGATCCTAATTCCTTACATAAACCTCCACCTGCCACTAGATAGATACATTGATAGATTGTTATGCGGATCTAGCCATCTACAACGGTTAGTTATCAATTATTCATATGGAGTTTGTTTGTTTGTTTGTTGAAGAATGAAGATTTAGGGTTTCACAATCTTTGGAAGGATTCACAAAACAATAGAATTATGTTCACCTAAACTAGAAGTTATGCCAAATTAGAGCGAACTCACATATTATATTGATTCGGATGAATTTTTTATTAAAGCAATTTTAAATCAAATCTGCAATGTAACTAGTTATAAACTTATAACTTATAACTTATAACTTATAACTTATAAGGTGTTATATAATTTTGTTAGAATTTTAGATTTTTCATTTCATCCAATGATTGTAAGTATTATTTGACTGTCACTTATTAACGAAATCCCTTTTCTTCCTGAATTTTTTTTTTTTTATATTTTTTTATAGCAAGTTCAAAACACTAACTCATACATAAAAAAGTTAAGAGAAGATATTGTGTCAGACCGGTCTGACAATAACGTTTTTGTCAGACCAGTCCACTGGACCTGGACACATATTGTTGAATCTGGACACATATGTGTTTAACCTGGACACATGCTGTTAAACCTGGACATGTATTGGTAGACCTGGACACATTTGTAAACCTGAAAACAGAACTTGACACATTTAAAACCTGGACACAATTTGTAAACCTGATGAAAAGTTATTAAATCTGGACAAATGTGGACAAACCTGGACAAATGTGGACAAACCTAGACAAATATGGACAAACCTGGACAAATCTAGACAAACATGGATAAATCTGGACACACCTAGACTAATGTTGACAAACCTGGTAAAATGTGAACAAACCTGGACAAATATGGACAAACCTGGACAAATCTAGACAAACATGGACAAATCTGAATAAATCTGGACAAATCTGGATACACCTGGACAAATTTGAACACACCTGGACAAACCTGGATACATATTGTTAACCCTGGATACCTATTTGTAAATCTGGACACATATTGTTTAAACATGGACACATATTGTAAACCTGAACACATTTTGTAACTAACTTGGACAAAATATAACATGAATACGTTTTTTTGCATTTTGAGGCCTTTAGAGGCCTCGATTGGCGATTTCCGGTGGTCAAATCTCCTTCGGACATTTGCAGCTGCGTTTGTCTCGAAAAATTAATCAATTTTGACATATCATATGCCCCGATCCGACACCCGAGCACAAAATTATAACCTCCCGAAGTTTTTCACTATTATAATTGGGTATATGGATCAGCCGTCTGACTAGATTGTTTGGTCAGACCGTCTGACCCAATACTTTCACAAAAGTTAAATATTCTTTATATTGATATATATTACCAGTTTGTAGTAATATTATCTATAATTTTTATTTTTTTTTTGATGAAAAGGCCAGAGATTATCTATTAATAAAAAGTCAAACGACACTTACAAATTCATAATTGCTCCAAAGACATTAGATTTAAAACAATACATATTTTAACTTCAACTTCACTAATTGCTTCACTCCCGCCAGATTGGCCTCTAGTTATCATTATCATTACTTAAATAATATAATAGAAAATAAATAGTAAAATTATTGAAAAAACCTAAACTGAACTGAATTGAACTTAATAGAGATGTATTAATTGAACACTGAACTGAACTGAATTTAATTTGAAGTAAACAAGCCCTTAGAGTTCAAAGAATATTGTTCATTTGAATTTTTTTTTTATTATATTTAAATTATTGAATTAATTTGACTAAACTTAGGCATTAACAAATATACACTGACACAAAAGATTTTTTTTTTATATTAAATAAGTTGTTATTTACACCCTCCGTTCGCAATTGTTTGTCTTGTTTGGAATCTTACACTATTCATAAGATGAGAGAATCTTCTAAATTACTCTCAACATATAAAACATAATATAGTCATGTATGGTCTTGTTTGATTCGTCTCAATGAGTACGTCATTAATATCCAATTATTATAATTTTTACACATATACAACAAAAGATATTTACGGTCAAACAAGTGCATTGACATATGTGCAAAGTCAAATAGGATAAACAAATGGGAACGGAGGGAGTAATACGGGTTGATCTGTGATTTTCCTAATCTTTTTTATTATTGAATTCCTTTAAATATTTGGAGCAAGAAAATTATACAATCTATACTAAAACAAAACATTGTTGACATTATTTTCTCCTCACGTGTCCACATGTCATGCTCTCATAAAAAAATTCTCGCCGGAAACATTGTTGATATCATACTTATGTCATTCTATTAAATTTCGCTCTCCTTCTCATGCACAACTTCCCATTATTTTTTATTATAATAAATAATACAGAGTAGTAAATAATATATTAAATAGTAAACTGATCAATTTACTGCTTCGCTTTTACCATATTTCCAATAAATATAATGCATTCAGTCTAATTTATTTAAATACATTTATAAAGAAAGAAAAACTCTCATATTGCCTAAAATAAATTGGTAGAGTTACACTCAATACAAAAAGGGAGAGATATTATTACAATTTACAACTAAAAAAATTTAAAATAAACGTAGTTTCATTTTTCCTACCTCATAAAAAGGCACGTGTCATTTTCTGCATTTGTAAATATCAAGTATTTTGTTATATTCAATCTTTACGTATAAATAAATTATGGCTGTGGATGAATTATGGCTCACAAAAAAAAAAAACTTTTAAATTTGACTATATAAATTCAAAAAATTTATACAATAATTTTAAATTTGATTTTTGTTGTTGTTGCTTTTTTTAATGTATGTTTTGATTTCTAATAACATGTAAATATTATATTTTTTAATTTCATTAAAAATATAAAACTTTTACAACCGTGCATCCCACGGACAGCTAATCTAGTTGCCTCTACTTTTTTACCATTCTACAAATTTTGCTTTGGAACAATATTATTTCCTAAATTTAAGTCTCAAGTTCTCAACTACTTATGTTCAACCTCACATGATTACATGGAAATAATTTTGATCATTAGCAACTTTAATTATGACTCAACTAGTTTTTTTTATGTATGATATTCGTATCATTGTATGCGACGACATTTTAAGCTTAATTCTTACTCAAACTAGTCTTTTGCTTATGCAATGATTATTAAACAAAGAAAAAAGGCATATCAAATGAATTTTTCAAATAATTTTATGTTTGTAGATCTACCTTTAAAATCTAACTTATTTCGATTGTTGGGGAATAGTCAAGAATAAAGCAAAATCTAACTTATTTTCTTTGTTTTTCTCTTATTTTCCTTTAGTTTGTTACGCATTGGATAAATACTCTTCAGCTCTAATGATGGACTTGGTCTTCTTTTTTGTTAGATTGATGTATGTTATGTGGGTTGTTATCTAGACTCATCTCGTATGAGTTGTTATTTCTTGTTATGTGGGTTATTGTTGCTCAAATGAGTTACATCCAATCATTTTGTTGGAGAGTTACGGATATCGTTACTATAGATTTAGGGCATAATATATATTCCCTCGGTTCACATTTAATTGCTCCATTTGCTTTCCACATCAAAACATAACTTTAAATATTAATATCTCTAATTATACATAAGAAAAAAATTATAAAATTATATATTTGGAAAATACGCTTCGAGAAGAATCAAACGAGATCCACATGATTATATACTCTATCAGTCGCTTCGCATGGCGGAGAGCACATGAGAAGAATGCTCCTCGAGGTAGTTATGGGAGACGAAGATTTCAGAAATTAAAAGCTGGCAATCAAGACAGAAAGGGTTGATGACGAGACTGGTTTCGTTGCCGTCGTTGACAGGATAATATGGCGTTATAATTTGAGTTAATTCCGTCGTAGGTGAGGAAGATGCAATAATTCGTATAGACTTGATATTTGAATACAATATCCATCACTCTTATGTCTGCATTGTCATTATTGTTAGGGTTGTTGACATGTTCACAAGGGATTTGCAGCATCATATTCTCCATCTTTTTTTAATTTCAATCTCTCCGATCTATTATATTTCTGGTTTCAAATAAAACCAATAGTTGTCGAATTTATAATGTTAATTCAAGTTGGTGGCTAATTGGATATATATATATATATATATATAGGCAAGAAATCATATGAGAACCCCTCTCTCGGTGAGAATCGTGAGAACTCTCATCTCAGCCCTTAGTCTATTAGTAATCAAATCTCATCCATTCATTCTCACCCTTTCATTTCTCTCTCTTCAACTCCCCACTCTCTCTCCTCTCACCAGCAATGGTGATCACCACCATCACCGCCACCGCCACGACCACCGTGACCACCACTCTTTCTTCCTTTGTTTCTTCTCGTTGCCTTCATCGTAGAGGTGATCGTGGGCCGGACCGATGCAAAAAAATCAATCCCATAAAGCAGGCCGGGTTTGGGTCGGGCTTAGTTCGGGTCCAAATTTCTTAACCAAAGCCCGAAAATTTAGTGCGGGTTTTTTCGGGTCGGGCCTAAAAAAGTAACCAAAAAGTTTAATTTTAAATGTCCAAGGCTTGCACGAAAAAATAAAAAAATCGGGCCGGGCCGAGCCCAAATTCAAGCCTAATTTTCATGTCCAAAGCCAATAAAAAAACGAGTCGGGTCGGCCTAAATAAATATGTACTCAGCTTCTAATACATAAAAATTGAAATATATATTAAAAAATATATACTTTTATACCAAGCAGTAAATAAGAAATGATATTTTGTTTATTATTTTGTTGTCATATTATTGATGATATATATATATTTTTTATATATGGTTAAGAATGTTTTGTTGATTGGGGTGATAAATAGTTAATATATGTATTTATCCTTTTAGCTAGAGGGGTTAAATATGAAGGCATTATTTAAATTTTAATTGTTTTATAATTTTATTAGCATGACAAACTAATACTATTGGATCACATATAACTTTTTTTTATCAAAAGCGATTACACATACTACATCCGTAACACATTAATGACAAAAATTTATTTTGCATACACTTTAAGAAAGCGATTTAAGAGTGCAAACGAACAAATTGATAAAAAAATAACTATAATTTATTTAATTCTGATCCTAATTTTACTTGTATTAAAACTATTTTGATTAATTTGTTAGAGTTACACCATTAAATCATTACCTTAAAGCGAGTGCATAATAAATTGTTATCATTAATATGTTACGCAGGGAGTTGTTAATTTTTTTTTTTTGTGTTTTTTAAAAAGAAAAATAAAGTATTTATGTAGAATTAAACAAATAGTTGGATTAACATGAAGCTGTGATTGGAGGGTTTTTTGAAGTTTTTTTTTTAAAATTTTATTATGTGTGTTTTTGTGTATGATGGATTGATGGGTAGTTATATAGATTTTTTTTTTATTAAAAAGTAAAAGATAGGATTGATGTGAGGCCTCCATTGGGTGTTTACATAGATTTTTTTTAGAAAATTTTGCCACTAACCACCTAATAAGTGGTAATTGTTGTCAACAACTACCATAATTTTTTTTTTATTTAATTTAACTACCAAATAAGTTATATTTTGTTGTAAACCACCACCTACCCATGAAAACTTAACGGAATATGCTAACGCCGTTAGTTTACCGTTAGTTTGTGACACGTGTCGCGATTTGATTGGCCCTTGGTTTATTTATCTTTAAATAAAAAAAATGAAAAATTAAGAAAAAAATTGAGAAAAAATCAGACAAAAAGAAAAAAAAATGACTGGTGGTGGGGGTGCTGCCTAATCGGGGTTGGGGGTGTGCCGGTGGGGAGAGGGAGGGGTCGGCACTGCCGGTGGGGGTGGGGGAGTTGGCGGCAGTGCTGGTGGTGGAGGGGAGGGGTGGCTGAGGTTTTTTTTTTTTTTTATTTTCCAGATTTTTTTAATTTTTTTTCAGATTCTTTTTATATATATATATATATATATATTTTATTTTAAAAATGTGTTATCTAAGTTTGAGTGATTTAATTAAGGTTTAAGTGGTTTAATTAAGGTTTAATTGTGGTTTGAGTTAACGGTGTTAAAAATAGGTAGTGGTTTGCAACTTTTTATAACTTATTTGATAGTTAAATTAAATAAAAAAAATTATGGTAGTTGTTGACAACAATTACCACTTATTAGGTGGTTAGTGGCAAAATTTTCTTTTTTTTATTATGACTGTTTGGTAGCCAATTATAAATGGTGGTAATGAAAATTAATTTATAACAAAATTTGGAAGGAAATCAAATTCCATTCTTATAGTGATGCTAGTTTAACTCCAATTTATTTAATTTTCTTCACAAATATCTACTCTCATCTAATACCACTCTCCCCATGGTAATGGATGATAATAGAAAATAAGAAAAAAAATTGAAGTTTGAGAATGAAAATATGTTTTCCATGAGGATTATAAAGTTCTCCCTTGACAAAATTATATTTTAAATCCATTAACATTACCACAATTTATTACCAACAACCAAACGAGAGCCGTAATTGATTTGGTACCTAACAAAATATATGAGATAGATGACCCAACTACCCAACTGAGATCGAATATCTACTCCGTATTTAAGACAGCAAATCCGAATGATCATATTGAGTTGAGGTCAACCTAATATGAGTCAAGTTTCAGCAGGCTACTTATAAAAAACATATTCATCAATTTGAATATGTCAATTCATATCCAAAATTATAATTTTTATTTTTAAATAAAATTAAAACTCAACAATTGTAACCTTTTACATACAACAATTGTTTATGATTCATATATGATATATCAACCTCACATCTAAACACTATGTTCAAACATTAACTCTTTCGTATGTAGCGTGGCAAGTTTCATAAAGTCATAGTCCTAAAATTGCAGTAGAACAAAGAGCACAAGCCATGATTTTCATGGACAAGAGGTTCCATGCGGCCCATTCCCACCTAATGTTTTTACTGTGGCTTGATACAACCCAGCCATGCAATTTTTGAGCAATGCGTGCCGATCTGAAAAGCATCATATAGACCGGCATCTTTATTATCATTAACTTGCTCATTGAGGAAGGTAACAAAACAAACGGCCAATGACTTTGGCACTCCACCTTTTTATTTATGCACTCCATCTCCTATCACATGAATATTGTATGTTTCAGATGGAATGCATAAATAAAAATTGCAATGCCAAAATCAGCACTCAAAATAAACCAGTCAAATGATAATGATGAATGTCCTATCAAACAAAGAAAATGAAAAAGGAAAGAAACTGTCAGAAGGTATGGGATGAGTCTATTTTAACAGTGAGCTTGCCATTCTTATGGGCCTTTTTTTAAGAATAAAGTGAACAGAAATGAAAAAATAACATCAGGTATTTGCAGTAACAAAGAGGGTATATTTGAATTTTTATCACAAAAATTGTACAGTAAGTAATACACTCATACATTCACTAAGCATTCTGGACCCATATATAAAGATGAATCAGACTGCCATACATTCATAAAGCATTCTGGAAAAAATCAGATGTTTGAGAAAAAGCTAGAATGTTGCCTCCAATTTGTGAAGTTCATCCTACTATAGACCCATATATAAATAAACAAATGCCTATGAAATAATTGCTAAACAAAAATTGTACTCCGTACATGAAATGTACAGCAATCATCATTCATGATGATGATGCATTTCGGTATAACTAGAATCTTAACCAGGGAGGTAGAAGAATCAGTAAAGGAACTACTTACAGAAAGCCATGCTACACAAACAGAAACTATGCAGAGGCAAGACCCACATAACCTGCAACGACGGCCAAGAATGAAGATATGACGTATGCGCTTATGACAATAACTGGTTCTCGCACTCCACATACTTCAACGTAATGATGCAACGGAGCAACTTGGAAATGGTTATATGCCCTCCCATGCAACCTCTCCATTGTCCTGAAAAGAAGTTTCTGAGGCACAAAACAAGTCAGAAATCCTGCCAAAGCTTCTTTCATCACTAACATAAACAAAGAATAAAAATGTAGATGCACGACGCCTCAATGTTTAACAAGGAACCATCAGTAAAGAAAAAACAAGTAATCATCAGTAAAGTAAAACAAGGAGATAAATCAGATTGTTCTCCAACTTAACACAGTAAGTCACACACTTTCAAGTATCTAAGACAAACACATTGGACCATCCCAAAATAGGTTACAAATTATCTTACAATTTGTTCTGGTTCAAAATATTTTTTCTTGGTTGATGATAATATCTAGCGCTTACATCATCAAATGAACAAAGATTTACTTCTTTTTTACTAATACTACTGTTGATAGGGATGAGAATATCTATCACTCTCTTTCCTCATCACATGGCAAAAGATTTACTTCTTCCTCCTCTTCCTCTTCCTCCTACTCCTATTAATTTTTAAAATTCCTCACATCTTCTTGAGTAACATGCAAATAGGCAAAGCTAAGGTTATTTGAAAATGAAGGTAGCAAAATGAGGACTTTGCTCCAATAGGCAATGTTTAGGGTTAATCAAGCTATGGCAAGGCGTCTCAGATACTTTGGGAGCCTTGTACTAATTTAAAACTCTAAAATGAAAAAGAGACCATTCTAAATATAAAATTACATATTACATTTCAATATCAAAGTAAAATATGATTCATTATATGATGTTCATCTCTTACAAAATAATGAAATATAGAATACTCCTTTAAGTACTAAAAAAACATCGTAGTTACAAACAGGCACTACATTTTATATTAGAAACTTATAGATTAAAGTAAATAAAGAAGTCAATAAAAAAAAGAATCCATCTATTTAGTTGGATGTTTTGCTGCGTTTTAATTTTTGTAATTCGAGATAATTCTTATTCTATCCTTACTGCAGCAATTTCCAAAATCCAACAAGAACTGTCTCTCAAATGTTGTTAACTCAAGTAAGACAATTACAAAACTAAAATAAATATACAAAAAAATGAAAACTTGTTTTAATAGGTCCTAACTATTTGCGGTCTGCAATTATAAATCTTTACATGTTTATAACTGAGGAATCCTAACCATAATGGTTCTTCTTGGAGTGCACCTTATTCCCAAAATGATAGCACGAAGACTTCCTAAGAGGTCACCCATCCTAGTACTATTCTCGGCCAACCACGGGGTTGGCGGCATAGCAACACAAGGACTTCCCAGGAGTTCACCCATCCTAGTACTATTCTCATCCTAACCATAATAGTTATTTTTCAAAAAAAGGCCCATATGACCTGTGGCCTGTTAAACCAACAATTTTTTCAATAGAAAATATGATTTTTTAAAATATAAAAATAGATCTCTCTTTTTCCTTCTCTCTAGTTCCTACTGTCCCTTTCTCAGACCTTGCATTTGGCAATCCTTGCAAAATTACATGCAAATTCATTAGCATTACCAACACTTAAACTCATTAATGGGCATTAACAGGACTCAGGAGCAGCATTCCAATGCCAGCATGCTTTGAATAATTATATAAAAAGAATGCAAAGTAAAGATAAAGGAGGGAACAACAAAAGGAAGAAACCAAGCAGAAGGGACTCATTAGTATCAGATGCATTTGTTTGATGTTCCTTAAGCATGCATTTAGATGCCATAAGAGAGGACATTAATTTATTTTTTTTGCTTAAGGAGAAGAACTTACCCATTGCCAATAGTGAAATAAGAGTCGTAGAAGCAATAAGTGGAAATGAAAACTATGAACATCAAAACTCATGCAGATTCTGCCAATGTATACCTGTATTACAACAGCAATCACTTCTATCACCAGAATTCCTGAAGCAATGTAAAGTGGAATGAACATGCCACTACATGAAGCCATTGCAGCAAGGGCACCGCCTAATGCCAAGGATCCAGTATTGCCCATAGTTACAGATGCTTTGTGTCGATTGTGCAAAAGAAAACCAACACAGGCGCCTGCCATTGATGTTCCAAACACGGAAACATCTAGTTCCAAGATAAAACTTCATAAGAGATAGAAGAGGTTCGATGCTAGTGTTTAGGCAAACAAATTCAATTTAACTATTCCACAAACTATAATTCATCACTTTTTCATTCTGAAATTACTTGAGCATTTTCTGAACACCCAACATGAGAATTATGATCAAAGCTTCACCTCAAAATTTTAACAACGGAACTTTTTCATGCATAACAGTATAAATGTATATATATAAAACACCAGTTGAAAACACATATTACCAAAAAATATTACCACACCCTTTTTCTAGGGAGTGAGGAGCATAGATGATGATACTCAAAACCATCAGTGTGACAAATCACTGAAGGGCATGACTCAGCCCTTTAGTCTAAAAAAGTCATTTACAAATACAAGCCCCCCTACACTTAACACAGTAACACCTCAACCAAATATCACCATCAAATCCTTAAATTAGGGCAAATAAACAAACAATGCTTAATTTTCTTTCCTGATTTTAACATACCATGAAGCAATAAAACTTCTACTATTCTATAATCTCTCACAGGTCCCATGAATCATAAAAGAATAAATGTACACCCTGAACCAATCAATGAGAAATTATTGCTTTATCAACATGGAAATTTCCACAACACTTTGAGAAACCACACAAAACTAGACACTAGCAACATGCAAGATAAAAAAACTGATCACAGAAAATACAATAAAATTGAAGCTACTGGAAGAATCACTTATTTCACCAGAGTTCTATGGTTCAACAGGAAGACTGGGGGAAAAAAACAGACAGCATGAAAAACATATACTTCCTCAATTCCTAAATAATTGCAACATTTTGAGCTAAAAGCTCTCTGCTTTTTGGTCACAGTGTTGCAACTATTTAAAAATGGAGGAAGTATATTTTTACTGGAAATGCCTTTTATATAGGGAAACCGCTACAATTAGTGATTTTTGGATTATGTAAACTGCTGTAGATAGCAAAAGCATAAAGCTTTTGTAAAGAGAAATAGCAGGGTGCCATGGAGGCAGGCATGTTATAATAAGGCTACTATCAGCTACACAAATTATGTAGCTAACACTTAGGATATGCACAAATTTTCCAGGATTAACTCTTAGTACAAGACATACACACTCTTAGACATGCGACTATGACTTGACATGCATAAAGGATTGAGAAATAGATGCATCATCCATTAGTGTCAAATATTAGATTCTTCTTCCCCTATTTATAAGCAATATAGGAGAGAAGGTTAATGATATATCTCATGACACTAACAATTTGGGGAAAAAAAGTATCTACCAATAAGTTTTCATTCCTCAAGAAAGAAAAATGAAACAAATTAAACAACAAGAGTAGATGGGGAAAAAATATATGGTAAACGTTTGTTTTCAGATATGCAACAAATTGGAAAGAAATATGGAACAAGTTCATTTTCCTTTCAACAATTCATATTAGCAAGTTATCTGTAAACCTAAAGCCTATAACACGCCTACTCACCGGAACAAATTGGAAGCACTACTACAGACATTGCAACAAATGCCAACGCTGAGGTACCTCCAGCAAATCCATCCAATCTATCTATTACTTTATGACCGCTGACCATCAAAATAAATGTAAATATGACTAACAAGAGATAAAATCCTCCCAGATTCACAAGGCCAATGGGTGCAGGTAGTGGGACCACCATTTTCCTGCAATTCCAATTCAATATATGGTTAGAGAGAGCATTGATAATTAGACATAGTCACATACTAATCAAAGGTCATTAAAGTCTAACTTTCGTATGAATTCATTCATATATATGAATTCTATCATATGTAGACAATTAAAAACATAAAATACAAGTAAAAGCTGGCAGCAAATATCTTCTTTAATCTATCCTAACAATTCCTGCCAAAAATCACAAATTTTTATCACCCATTTCAAATTAACAACACTCAACCTCCATCCTCTCAACTACCCAAATCAAAAACCACATTCATCTTTTCACCCGTTCATTTCCGTGTACCAGGGTTTTTTCCCTCCATCGCCACCTTCTCTATCCTCGAGGCTAGGATTTCGTATCTCTCACTTTCAATTTCCTATCTCTGAGTCCCAAATTCTCCAAAGCTCTCTTCCCTTTATGTTTATACACAAAGTCGAAGATGCCATATTTTTCATCATGCAACAAGTTCCCCATTTGGTCAGGGTCTCCCATAAAGATGACTTCAATTCTGTACCTCTTACTCTGAGAGCACCAATGAGGGTCATCTTCTTGTGGGAGTAGGTAGAATCTTCTCATCTCTGGACTAAGATAAAACAAATTCTCATTTATATGAATAACATTTGACATTGGAACAATAGTAATTTGAGAGCACCCACTGCATTCTTTTCAGCTTATGTTTTGTGTGAGTATAGGATGGTTGTTGCTAGTATGGCTTCTCAATTTGCCTTTTTTAAGTCTCCATATAGTAACTAATAACTAGAGCAACCTTTAGGAATCCTGCAAAGCTTCTTTCAGTTTTCCTTAACTGTAGTGATATTGTAACCACTCTTTACTGTATTCATGTGGTTTTCTTCATAGCCTTCTATAATTTTTGCTATTAACATCAATCACTAATCTTCCTGCCCTTTGTTTCATTGTATCATCGAAAATCCTGCAAATCAGTGATCCATGCACTCCAACATCCCTTCTTAGTTCTTACCTTAGTCTGACTTCCTAAATGTCATCTTTTTGCAATGACAACCGTTGACCAACAATTTGCTTAATTCTGATCTTTGATTATCAACTATTGTGTGTGCGTGTTTTTTAGACAGCAGTGGTGATGAATGAGAAGTAGGATTGTACAATTCCTCTTCAAGCTACAATTGCTCAACACTGTAAAATCATCTTCCTCCATTTTTGTAGGTTTTGGAGAATAATAAGATGATTTAGTTACTTGGATTATCAATCTAATAGTAACATGCTGCACACTAAGGCTTAGAACAGAAAATTAGGATAGTGTTTTGCTTACTTTCGAGAGGCAATCACTCTCCCAAATTACAAACCCAAAGAAACTGATATTTTTCATTCATTAACTGCACTTCAATACAGTCTTTATTTATAGACTATTCTTAACAACCAAACATAACCAAAAAGGACTCAATTAACCCTAAGAAGCCAACTCAGCAAATCAGTAACAAACCTAACAAAAAACAGTAACAAACTAACAGAAAAACAGTAACAACCTAACAGAAAAACTATAACAAACCTAACAGAAAATTAAAGAAGAAAAAAATTATTATTTACTAATAATGCTTCTAGAATTATCTAATTAATCTTGGTAAAAATCGATGTGCAGCATAACAACATTAGTGCAGAGTATGCTTTAATAGTTGTGAATATCCTTATTTGGAAAAGGGTTAATCCCTTGAAGGGGAAAATATGGAAAACTCATTTTCAATTGAGGGAGCATAAATCCTTGCAAAATTTCAGCAATAAAACTCGTTTATGCCCTTTATTTAGTAATACAATCATGAATCATGTATACAGTAATGACTTTATTTGCTTAGTCAATGATAAGATTAAATTTCTCCATTATATTAACCCCTTCGGCTCTTCCTCTTATAATAACTAAATCCAGCTACACAATGTTTGGATAGCAATAATAAAAGGAAAAGAAAGGTAGGGGAGGGAAAAGAACAAGGAAGCGAATGAAGAGAATTGATCTAATCAACAATATAGAAGTATTGTGTTTACACTTTACAAGAGGGGAAGGGGGAGGAAGTATGCCATGAAGCTCACTTAAACAGGAAAAAGAGTTAAGATCTAAAAAATTTATCAGATCAGAGTGAGAAACTATACATGCCGTAAGGGGATGGTCTATTTTGAGTGTAGAACCAAAATGAAAACCATGCTGCAACAGCTAACTGTGGAAGAAAACAATTCAACAGCAAAATAAAAATTACGGAATCCTCAAGGTAAACAAAGAAGACATTGTTGACTTTCCAGAAAAGAAAAAGAGAAAAGCTTCTCAAGTCTTCACCTCCAATAAAAGCTTTATCCCTCTAGATATTCCAAAACTTTGAGGCTTTATGAGACTTATTATATCATCAAGAAGGCCAATTACACCATATGCCAGAGTCACTGTTAAAATACCTGAAAATTCTATTGAAGAACCACTCATAAATTTAGCAACAGCAACCCCGATGGGTATGAAAAACACTCCACCAATTGTAGGCATTCCTTTTTTTGAGTAATACATGTGCGGCCACTTCCTTCTGAATTTTTGACGGATATTAAATTTTTTAAGTATTGGAATAGAAACATAACCTGCACATGCTACAAAGAATGCGGAGGCCAAAAAGGGTGACAAAAAGTAAAAAGTATCCAAAGGTTGTCTAACAACACGCCAAGCACACCAATCTACAAGTCCAAGACATAATGTTAAGAAGGTAATTAGTCCCAAATTGCTAATGAATCCATGTGTAATCCTGCACTCAAAAATAAAAGTCCATCAGCAAAAAAAATAGAAGCTTCAAGGACACAGATTATGCCAGATTTCTGGCCGCATATAAAATTTGGCTATTTTACCTGTCATTTTTACGCATTCTCCCAAGCAAAGCAAGCCTTGAAGCAGTGGCTGTCAAAGAATCTTCTGCAGTAACACCCTTCTTTTTATTTGTTGGAATATCAACATCATTCAAGGGTGTCAACAGAGTATCCCCGTCACTATCTTCTCCATCACTTGATAAAATCATGTAGTCACTTGTCCCCTCACTGCTTTCCCAATCACCACATGAAGACATACCTAGTGAACCCTAAAAATAGTAAATGGAGTGTATCAATGGAACACGAATTTTCTTGAAGTCCTACAACAAAGCCATCAGATCAAACTATCAGGACTCAGCAGGACAGCAACCAAGAGAAAGAATGGCGCTTAATACCTCATCCATGCACCTAGGCTTTACGACATCATGCTGAAAACTGTATCCTTGCTTCCAAATCTTTGTAGCTCCCAACTGAAGATTAACAAAAGGAAATAGTATAAACTGCAGATTCGATACCTAGAAAAAGTACACAAATAGGTGATGTCCATCAAAGAATGAGAGCACTAAGACTAATAAGACCAAATGACCAATACAATTGAAAGCCTGTTGATTCAAATATAACTCCCAAAGGCTTGGTGTTCCTCTTTCTTTTAGTAATTTGTTAAACAAGACACCACCGCCCTCTCAATATAATTGTTTTGTAAGTTTGCCAACTCTGACCACTGATTTGCAACAACTATCAAACATTGCATGGAGTTGTGGAACTAATAACCGTATTCAACATGATCTTATGAAATATTTTTGGTAATAATTTCGATTATAAAAATGGAAACTAATAGATAAAATCATAAAGTTTTGCCACAAAAACCGAATGTGGCGATGGGATGAGTAAATCCTAAAGCAAAGAGTAAGAAACGGTAAATTATTGTTCAAAACAAACCAAATGATTTTTTTTTTTTTTTGTGTTGGTTAACAACTACAAGCCCAATGCAAAATTTGAACCTGAACACAGCTGCCTAAAGATTCATATGCCTTCATCTTCTTATTGAATCTTCTTCTACAAAAAAAAAAAAAAACAAATTTATAATAAATCATTTTGCCACCTTCCAACAAAGGACATGGGAGAGAGCAAAATAGTGCTTTAATGAAAGGAAAGTTCTCTAATACGCACACCAAATGTGACTTCACAACTTTTACAACATTTCCCCAAACATTTTCACTTGCATTTTAGGATGTAGACAAAGGGGTACTAATTCTAGGATTTAGCATGTGAATATTCAACCCTATGATATTGATATTCCATCAACAATAATAGCCAATTGTTTACTTACAAAACTATAATACAGTATGTTTTTAATAAGAGATTGTTGCACAAAAATTACATATAAGCCTTTGACTTATTTGTTAATCTGCACATATGTCCCTAGTATATTTGACAACATCTTTTGATTGAATATTGGTTAGCACTCTTACACTTCACAATTTAAACCAAAAAAGGTTGAGTTAGTGCCCTATTTGATCGTCTGACCACATCAGCTTAACTTTTACACACAAAAATCATAAATTTTAATCATTAAAACAGAGGTCCAGAACTTTATACGTGCCAAACATAAATGTTCATGTTAAAAGTTACATTTTTATTATAAATAATATATTTAGGTAAAAGTTTCTATCAGGAAATATAGTAAAACATTTTTTTTTTGAAAAAAAAAAAACTTGTCTACAAAGGTATATATTATATTAAGTATACAGCTCAAAGTTATCATCCAAAATATCAATAGTTGCTTCTGATAAAAAGATTAACTTTATCTAATGGTAACAATTAACTTAACTTTGTAATTTTAAATTTGTTGTAAATTAATTTAGCATAAACCCTATTATTTAGGAATCTGTCCATTTTTTTTTTATTGTGTGTGTTTAAACACGTGCAATTAACTAAGCAAACTATGTCATTTTAGCTGCTAAAAATAATAAGAACAAATTCAAAATTATAAAAAAAGAACAATAGTTGTACCTTAAATGATTAAAAAATATTAAGACTTTGTCTAAAAAAATTAAGATCCGCATGAAAATAAGACATATCTTTAACTACTCCTTACATTCCATTTTGTTGTTCCCATTAACTATACATGTTTGCTAAAGCACATTTTTTACATTAATATGGATGATTATGAATTAGTAAAAATGCTACTCTGTAGATAACAGCCTAATGTTTTTCATAAATTTAGAATAACTAACTTATCAAAACTTTTATTCAAATAACTTATGGTTTAATTTTTGTTACATTTTACCACCTTACTAGGGATTTTGCCTGATTTTTTTTTTTTAAGTCTCACATTTTAAGAATTTTTTTAGGGCATTTTTCACTAATACAAACAAACGAAATAAGTAAAAGCTTGTGCATTGCCAGCTCACAAACGACTTTTTTAAGCAAAATCCCTCCCCATGTGGTGAAATCTAACAAAAAGTGAAGTGGTTATTTAAATAATAATTTTGATAAGGCAATTATTTCAAAACTATTGAAAATATAAGATGGTTAGTTACAAATAATACTAGTAAAAATTATAAAAATAACTATTGATAAAGTACTCATGAAGAATAAAAAATTTAAAAAGCCTATAATTTCTAAGATATTGAGAGGAATTTAGAAAATTTTCACTAAGGGCTCGTTTACTTTAGCTGAATATAGTTGAACTGAATACAGTTGAATGTAATATTTTATAAGAGAAAGAAATTGAGAGCTGAGCTAAACTGAATTTAAGCTAAGGTAAACAAGCCCTAATTGTGAATAGTATCAACATTAAGTGAAAATAGTAAAATGGAGAACCGCATTATTTTTAATTTGAGAATTGTTAATAGTCGCCCCAATATTACTTAACACCGCCCAAATTATGAATGAAAGGACAACATTACCCTTGACTTAAAATAACACCACAACGCCATCAAATATATATATATATAAAAAATAACACCACAACAATCTCGATTACTTAGAGACATTTGCACCGGAAACCACACCATCGGATCACGATCACAACCACCACCATCATGGTGGTAAAAAAAAATTAAGGGGGGTTTGGTCTTCTTTACCAAGATGAGCATGGTGGTGGTCTTGGTCTGGTCCGAAGGCATGGTTTTCAGGGGACGTTGTCCAAGTAATCTGGAGTGTTAGTGAGTTGAGGGTAGTGTTGTTTTTTCATTATAAAAGGGAAATGACCATTGGTGACCATGTATTTTTAAACTTTATCATTGGTGACCCAATGACCCGTGTTTTTAAGAATTCCAAAAATGACCCCATGTTACGTATTAATTATCAAAAGTGACATTAGTAATGGTGATCCGTCATATTTTGACGTTAGAACTCAATTTTAAAGTAAAAAAATGTGTCAACTTAATGTAAAATGGTAAAACCTTTGTTTACTTGTTTTTGGATTTCTAATCTCAGGCACTATTGTTATTGGGTGGAATTAACAAAGGTTCTAACGTTACTAATTACATTTTGGCGATCTTTAATTTTTTTATGCCATTTTTTACTTGAGAATAGGATTCTAAGGTCAAATTAGGTTATACTTTGACTTAAACATATTTTTGTAGTTTAAAATAGAGTTTTAACATCAAAATCTGACCGGAACATCTTTACTAATGTCACTATTGACCATTAATGCAAATGATAAAGTTAAAAAACACAGTTGTTTATAGGTTCCAGATTCCAATTAAGAAAAAAATTAGCTTAATTGGTAGTTGACAAATATATATATTAAAAAAAAAGTTTAGATCATAAAAGATTGATAACAAGTCTACATGTGTACATATTTGATGTAATCATCGTTTGTTTGAGTTAGTAATAACATTTCATTAGATGATTGCAGTATACCAGTATTGCACTCTTTCCACCCGCCCCTGGAAAACCCCCAAAACAGAATTCTATACGTCATATAACACTTGCATTCAAACGCCAACACATTAGAACATAAATTAAGCCAAAGTGTCAAACTCAAACCATTTGCGATTACCAATTAACAACAAAGGTGAATCTCAACTCTCAACAATCTTGTCATAATAACGCATCAAAATAAAATAAACTAAAAACAAAAAGAATCAACATCAACACCATAACTGGAAACGGTCAAATGAAGTATAAATCAACAGTGAAAAAGGAAATAGGTGATTCGAAAAGTACCTGACGAAGACAACAACGGCAATGAGGATGAGGCAAGAAAAGGATGGAAGGATTTCTTCGAGAAGTATGTGATCGAGAACAAGAAGTTAGAAAAGGAGGAAATCGAAGATTTGAAGGAGAAGATGGGGTGACAACCATGGCGGTAATTAGTTAGTTGGTAGAAGTTAGGAAGATGAGTTGGGAGTTGAATTTGAAGATTGGAGAAAATTGAAATTAGCGGGGTTTTAGCGAAGAAAAGTTGAAGAAGTGAATTGAAGAAGGTGGGAATTTGGAATGGGAAGGTGCAACGGTAAGGGGGAGGTTGCTTGGAGTTTGGCAATTGGCACACAGCACACTACTCTTTCGAGCTTTCGATGTGCTTAATAATAAAAATTTAAATATTATGAGAAGAAAACGCTGTTTACACTCCTTTTGCCTGTTTTGCAATTTTTTTAATTTTTTTAGGTACAAAAAGATGTTAATTTATTAATTGAAAGTGATACGACATCTACAATAGAAATCAATAACAACCAAACACATATCAAAATAGATTAAAATAAAATCAACTTTGACAAAACCTAGATCGCTATAAGAGATATTTGCTAGTACAGTCGCTCCTCTTTCACATCATTGCTTTTTCATACAGCTTTTCGCGAGGGGTTCTATCGATCTGCAATAGTTTTGAAGTAGATCTTGATTCGATTCTTTTGAATGTCGTGGAAGTACAAAAATTGTTGTGATCCCGCGCTAATCTCCATCAGCAAATTAATTTCCAAAGAAAAACAAGCACATATGGCCGACAAAAATCCCACAAACGAGAATGATAAATCCGATAAAACGGAATAATAGATCTCATAAAGAGAATAATAGATCTCGTGAAGAGAATAAAATAGGGCATTATTGTAAACAATAATAACATAAGAAAGAGAAGGAGAAAGGGGGCTTACCATCAGGGCCGTCTTAAACTTAATAAAGGCCCTGTGTTAAAAATAAAAAATAGGCCCTTCATATTATTAACATATATGAATTTTCTAAAACATTGGTAGGAGAATGAATAATGTTTTTAGTTAATATATATGAAAATTTAAAATTTTGGGCCCCTTTTAATGATGAGGCCCTGTGCGGTAGGTCTCTTTGCACGCCCTATTCACCGGCCCTGCTTACCATCAACTTTTAGAAAATTGGTGGCAGGCCCAAAACAATGGAGTAAAAAGAGGTTTTTCCTTAGAGAGAAACGACAGCTAGGGTTTTTTTGTCCTCATTTATGCATGTGATCTTGCCTGTTTTGCAATTGGTTTCTAAATAAATTATTCATTTGGGATGGAGAATTAAGGAGTTACAGGTTTGAGTGAAAAATAGAGGTTTGACACAAGAGACATTTGATAACTCATAAAAGATATATTTGTTCAACTTATAAAGCTATTTTGGGATGTTTTTGAGTTAGAGGTTTGGAAGAGAGTTTTGCATTTAAAAAAAAAAAAAAAAAAAACCTCTTTTGGAAAAAGCTCATATGAGGAGCTTTTTAGAAAAGCTTATGGCCCTGTTTGGGAGTTAACTGGTAGCTGTTAGAGGTTAGCTGATTAAGTTAGCTGTTTGACTAGCTGATTTGACTAACTGATTACATTAGCTGTTTGTGTAAAAGCGTTTGGTAAATAGCGGTTAGCTGTTAGATATTTATGAGTAAAAAGAACCAAAAAACTATAAGCTCTTCAAAAGCTCCTCATATGAGCTTTTTTAAAAAGAACTTTTTTATCTCAAAACTCTCTTCCAAACCTCTAACTCCCAAACACCAAAAATAGCTTTTTGAGTTGGTCAAATCTCTCTTACCTCTCTAACCTCTCTTTTCCCCCCCAAACCTCTAACTCCCAAACACCCCTATAGCATTTTTGTTCTTTTTACTCTGAAACATGTAACAACTAACCATTATTTATCGAACATTTTTACACAAACAACTAATGTAATCAATTAGTCAAATCAGCTTTCACAATCAGCTAACTCAATCAGCTACCCTTTACCAGCTAACTCCCAAACAAGGCCTTTTATTTTTATTGCCGTTTAATTGTAACTTTGACTTTATTTAATTTTATATATGTAAAAAATATATATAATTATGCAAGATCTTGTATGATTCGTTTCATGAAATCTTTCCAAATATATATTCTCTCCGTCTCAAATTAAATGATCTAGTTTAGTTTGACTTTTGGCACTTTTCATTTTTTAACTTGGACGCTATTTGATTTTATATATATTAAAAAAAACATAATCATGTATGATCTTATTTGATTCTTCTCGATACGTTTTAAATATATAATTTCTATAATTTTTTATTATATACAACTAAATATACTACGAAGTAATATTTTAAGATGTGTCTCGGGTGATGTAATATGTGAATAAGGAAATTTGCAGAGGCACGAGCCTTGCCAGGACGACTCATGTGCCAAGCCAGCGTGTCGTGCCTATAACGGATCAAAGAAAATTCATGTCGTGTCGGGCTCGTGAAAAATTATTATTGTATTATATTTGATAGAAGGTAGTTATTATTTATAGCTAATCAAAATTGAGTATTTTATGGGTAGTTATTGTAATTTAGCAAAATTAATACTGGATAGTTAAGAGTATAAAAAAATAGCAAAATTAATAAGGGGTAGTTAAGTGCAGCAATTTTTATCTTTCCATTTTTGTACTAGTCTTTTCATTCTATCTCTCACATCCACTTTCTCTCTTTATCTCTTTTACTCTCACAAAAAAATTTATCTATGATTCTGTGTCGATCTCTTAAATTGTTGCGCTTTTTTTTTTAAACAGAGGAAGTATTAAACATATATATTAAAAATAAAGAAAACACCTAAAAAGAAAATGTAAAAAATAGAGTGAAACAAAGGGAGTACCAAACTAGCTCTAATTCCATGGATTTTAAGGGGAGATATAAAAAGATAAAAAAAAAAAAATTTTATCGTTAAATAATGTGCAAGTGTACTCTCATAGTCTCATTTACCCAACACGTAAACTATCTACTACTAATAAAGTATTAAAGTCATTAAAATATAATGGAGTGTTATTCATATGAGTTGAATTTCATTATCAACATTAACCACAACACTTTATTAGTGGTGAGTAATAGGTAGATTAAGTTATTTCCTAAATTTTGAGATAGTTTTACTTTAACTATATAGTTACCCGAGCAATTGTTTAGTTTTTTTTAGTCCATATTTGTAAACTTTAACTTTGTAAAAAGTTAACATCATTCAAGAATCAAGAGTGAATAAAAATTTGGAGTATATCCCCCAATATGATTATTTTGTTAATTAATATATTATGTACATAGAGAAAATGAACATTTTTCCTATGGAGTTATTTTCTAGTAATAGGTAATGTCATACAAGAAAATTTGAAAGAGAAAAAAGAGGAGAGGAGTTTCTAAGAAAAAAAATCACAAACTACTTATTTAAAGGAAAAAGGTTGAATATATAATGCTTTAAGTAAATGTTTTATAACAGTTTGTATTAACCAATATAGATCTTACAAAAATTCATGTGTTATAAAAAATGAAAAAAAAACTTTTAGCCGATCTTCTTAAAATAAGTCAACTTTTTGATTAACACATAATAAGTCAACCTATTACACAAATATCCACTCAAATTAAGTTTTTTTTTTATACAACTTCTCGGTGGACAAAGTTAATAGTTTCAATGAAGAAAATTAAAGCGGTCAAAAAGTTAATTTAATCAACAAGTAAAAAGTAAAAAACTTAATATATTCAATGACAAATTTGCTCAATTTAGAGTTTTTTCTCAGTTTAAAATTTAAAATTAGCAAATTTATTTAACACGAGCAATAAGACACCTTAAATATATATACCTCTACTTATATGGATGTATCATGTATGATAGAAATAGACCCATTGCATTATGAACTAATTGCACCAAAACAAAAAACTTTTTGCAAATGTTTTATGAAATTTTTAATTAGAATTTTAACAAGCCAAATAATATTGTAACATATTTAAATATTCTAACAAGTAATAACCTTCAAAACAAAATACTTTTACAAATTTTTAGTTAAAATGGTACCAATAGCCATGAATGATATCATCATAATTCTCATGAAATATTTTCCTTCCAAAACAACTTTTAACCTCATTGTTTAAGTTTTTCATTTTACTCAAGCACACTAATTAAATATTTACTATTGTAAACACCTTATTAAATGAATGAAACCATTGAGCAAACATGAAATGTGATGAAATGATGAAATTGGCACATAATATACCATGTTTCTACATAATAATTTTTTTTTTTTTGGGAAAGATGTTTCTACATATTGAACCATCTTTTACCTCTTTCTATTAGCCCTTACATTATCATCACTAAGCACAAAAACAAGTCTTTCGAGTGTGTTCCCAACCAAATGCAGCCGCAACATAGGTTGATTCCATGATACAGGAGCAATACATCATATACCATTCTTAGTTCTTACATACACAAACGAATACATATACTGCCACAGTGCCACCACTGACGAAACCAATTGCCTTCATCTCCCAACCAAAATAAACAAAGGTAAAAACACCATCAGAATGACAAACCGCCAAAAGGACAATCAACTGGAGTGATCACACACCAGAGGCCGTCCACGTCCCATAGTAAATCCTCTTGTTCCATCAGGCATTCGAGGACCAGGAGGTGGCCGGGATGGCTCACCAATACCAACATTCCCATGGACTGACAAAATTAAGGTTCGTATATTATTAATGAGATCCAATCAACATAAAATAAGCAAAAAAAAAAAAATGCTTTAATAGTGGAAATTTGAGGATCGAAGAAAAGGATAAAAGTAAGTCTATCCTCACACACCCATTGTATGGTTGACATGATATTTTTTCCCCTTAGATCGCTTTCGACCTTTCCGCTTGTTTTTCTCTTGGGATGTGTGCTCCCCCACCTGCTACAAAAGGAGAAGCGGGCGGAAAAAATTAGAGATTCATTCCTTTGAGACAGTAAACAAGGTAAATATTTATTTGGGCAAAAGGCCTAAAATTTAGACTTGTGGTTTGTGGTTCCAGTGTTCCACAACAGCAATACTTCACATGACTATTTCAGTCAAGACTTCATATGCTAAACAGATCTTAACTAAAAAAGCATGTGAATGTTTAATAACATTCACCATTTACAGCTAGAAAGGGTTCTTTGTGACAAAAAAAATTTCGTGCTACTCGTATTTACATTTGTGCCTTTCGCAATGGTCACATAAATCTTTCTTTTGTTACTTGCAAACTTTTAATGGTATCTTGTATTTACTTTGATACCTTTTGGCAGATTCCGATCATTTTGAGCTATAGTATTTTGACCATCAATTCAGAAAAAAAAAAAAAAAAACCCCAAGCTTGCCTTTCGCTTCTTCTCTCTTTGATTTCTGCATTTCCACTCCCTCAACTGTTGAACTCTCAATCCTGACAAAGTATGAACTCTCTCCCTCACTAAACTAAAATTTGATTAGGTTTTATAAAGTTCTATGTTTAGGGTTTGTCTAATGTGAAATTCTGAGGATTAAAGTTAATAGTTACTGATCCATTAATGGTGGTCCGTAATCCCCTCTTGATGCACCATTCCAAACATCACATTTTCACCCACTCCAAACATCGAATAGAGAGACTATTCTTGGGGCTAAACAGACAAGATTGACAATGAGACAAAAAACATTGAAGACAAAACAGTGATAATACAAACGTAGTGGGAAAATGAGAGAGAAGAGATTGAAATTACGTTCAGTGAGTTAAAAAATAGTAATAACAAATTGAATTTAACCTTTTTTCCAAATTTATTTGCATTTTTTTTATACTAGTTATAAAAAATAAAAATAAAACCTTGCTCAAATTAAAAAAAATAACACATTTCATTATACCCTGGAAAACACACTAAATCTCAATATCTTGTAGTCCACCTTGAAAACCATGGTGTTATTTCAGCAAGTATTGGGTCATGTATTCATGTGGACATATTTCCTTCCACTAAAGTCATTAGAAAAATAATCATAACATAAAAACTTGCCTCATCATCAGCAGCAGCATCATGTTGCTCATTTGAATGATTTTTGTGTTCTTTTGCGGGAACAGGAAGTTGAGCATGGCTACCTTTCTCAACCTCAGATCCTTTCCGGGCCTTTCGTCCTACCATTCTTTGTACAAGAAGTTGAACCCGCAAGCCATTTCTCCAGTCAGTTTCATCATTCAAAGTAGCCACCTTAAAAAAAATAGCAAAATATCAGAAGACATTATCATGACATCTTGGAAAAAACACCACAAAAATGTTGCTACTTACAGCTTTCTCAGCAGCTTCTTCTGCTTCATACTCCACAAGTGCATAAATCTGCAAACCAGACATTATAAGGTAAACGATTAAGAAAAATGATCGAAGCATATATATCTCTTGAAGCCAAATAGTTTATACATCAATAAGCTTAAAGACTTGAGTAATCAGCTAAAACCTAGAGGTCTACTCTTTAACTAGTGAAGACTAGTTCAGAACTTGTTCTGTAGTTGCAACAAGATTATTGTAAAATTAAATGAGTCAATTGCAATTTCACATAATCTACTAATTTGTTTAAGATTTCATCATCAATATAGAATAAATTCCAAAAAACATAAAATGGAGTCAAATCAGATCTCATCTCCATACACAATATGATCTACATGAAAATTAAACTGTCGCAAAACAGAAGATAGCCCCCTATCCTTGTATGTATAAGCTTTACTTAGTTGGAGCATATAAGCCCTATAACTCCTTCTGACATCTAAATATTACAAGGCCCTGTGCTAATTACAATAGTTGGAAGCTGGAACCCTAAAATAAAACTAAAAATAATACTCTGTACAAAATTTTATAGTAAAGAGTCTAAAGACTTTAAAAATTAAGCAAATAAGCGAATGTAAGGCGAAAATTCCAATGCAGAAAAAAATAAGTGATTGATATTTTTTTTTAGGTTAAAAAGAGCCCACAAGGAACATCAAGTTCTGACATATTATTGCTGCACAGTAGTAGAAAACACCTAAAAATCACTGTTATCCCTGATGTAAAATTTATATGAATATGCCAAACATACCTTTCCATTGACTAGTTTACTAGCCTTTTTTCTCACCGAATCTTCAGCAGCATGTGGATCATTTATGGATATACTCTTTATGCTATAGTCAAATAACATTGAAATATTATATGTAAATATAAGTTGCAAATTGCAATAATAACACAAAATAATAACCCAAACATTGTACTAGAGCATAAGAAGAACACCTGCCAGCTCCACCAAATATTTTCTGGATATTCTGCACTGAGTGGTCTTCAGGTAGATTTACTACAACAACATAACAGCGCTACCGAACAAATAATTAATATTCTGTAAATTTCAGATAAAATTAGAAGATACAAAATTTCTGAAATTAAATACCATGGGATCTTTGTTTTCATTTAACGGAAGCGGATGTAATGGAAGGAGATGCAATGGAAGAGGATGCAGCCGCCTCACTTTCCTCCCATCAGAGCTTAGAACCTACATTAAAAATAAATGGCATGTAATTGTCAACTGGAAACTGTAACCAGGAATTTATAAACACCTTAACAAAATTATTTGCATACGATGTGGAAGGGAAGGGGCAGCAGAGAGGCAGGTTGGACATACATACGCAGAGAAGAAAGAGAGAGAGAGAGAGAGAGAACGAGCAACTTACAAGCTGTGAAGACTCCTTCAGGGCATCTATGATTAATGAACTATCTTTTGTAAGCTTTTTCATCTTCCTAAAAGAAGCAATTAATGAAATCCATACTGCAAGAAGCATAAATCCTCTGAGTAACTGCAGTATAAACATCAACATCAATGACCCTAAGTGAAGCATAATGCAAGTAAATGCACAAGAAAGCTTCGATAATACATATGTTAGCAAGTACCAAACGGATAACTTGATTCATCTTGATGCATAGTTTATTGATCATATCTCAATTTTATAATTTTTTGATCATGCATAATTAAAAAACTACCTCCGGGTTTTTTTAGTTGCAAAAAATCACTCTTTACGCTTGCCAAGACATTTTTTTCGTTTATAACTTTAATTATGCTTTTGCCAAAAAGTATATATATTAATAAACTACACACCGAGACGAATCAAATGGCAGCCATATTGAATATTTTTTTCTTACATATAGATCTCATAAAAGAAAGTCAAAACATGTAAGATGAATAGTGTAAATTTCGATTTTTTGCAACTAAATAAAACCGGAGGTAGAATTTAAGGTATAAAAAGTGCATTGACGAATGTACTAAAGGTAAAATCAAAGAAAATTATGGAATGCATGGAGTACTACTTTAAAAAATTCTAAATACAATATACCACATTGACACACACACACACACATGAACTAGAATACACTGAACTGTTTTTTTTAATTCATGCCACATTGACCACAATTAATCCTAGTTTATACACCAAAAATCGTTTCATGTTGTGACAATAACCACAAGCTGTGATTTTTTTTTTAATCCTTGCTATAAAAAATACTACTCATTGTCTCATTCAAGAGGCAAAACTAGAAAAAATCTATGGGGGAGGCCAAATTGCATACGTTGGTTTTAGGATCGTTATTCTATTATTTGATATAATTACTTCAAAATATGTGACAATTTATTTCTAGTATTTTTTTAAAATAAAAATAGTGATAAATAGTGGAAACTAAAGCTTTGAGATTGAAAAGTTGGTTCAGAAAAAGAAATTAGAGATGCTGTAAAAAAAAGAAGAAAAACTTAAAAACTATTAATGCTGAAGACATTGATCATTTGATGTTCTACATGTTTAAAATGATATCAATATAAAATTTTCAATCAAAGGAAAGGCCATGACCCACTAGACCCCTCCTTCATTCTGCCACAGCTTTCTAAGTTTATATTCTTTACTAATAAGACCTCCATTTGAATCTTAGAACCTTTCAGCCACACCATACTACAAACTCTAAGTAGAAGCTTACTTAAGGACAAAAGGAGAAAACTACAAAACAAAGAAAAATACTTCAAGTCAAGAAATTGTTTAGGTCAGGTGTTTGGGTTCAATCCTTGTTGTTGCCGAGTCATATGCATGCGGTATGAAGCCATGGATTCAAGCGATTCAACTTGTGTCATCATTAGGTCTAATCAACCTCAGGTCAATGTACATCTGTTAGATGTTTGTGGCTTTATATTTCAAGGCTAGATACAGCCCAGTTTCAGCTAATTCAGTCAACATTTTACAATGCAATAAATACCAGGTTACACACCAAAATAAAGCCTTCAATTGCTATCATCTAAGTTTAGCAATTAGCATGAACAATTACAAATAATTATGCTTCATGGATCTATATCTATCATATAAGATAAGAGATGAAATCAGATAGCAGTTCTTTACAGTTCATTCAGACCTAACCCTGCGCTAGAGCTCGGTGCTGCCACAAGTGAATTGGGCGCTCCAGGAGAAACATCCAGGCTGGTCGCCTGTCACAAGTACCTGCTTACTCTCATCATTTAACCATCTCTATCCTTACAACTTACAGCTAAGCAACGCTTAAAGGAATTTTCTTATATATAGCCCACTTCCAAAATTCACAAGCAAGTTGAGGAATTTAAAATCAATCAATAATGGAAACCATCATTATATCATTATATCATTATATATTTATATATTTATATGTCTACTTTAGATTATACAGAAAATAATGGTTGCGAAAGAGGGATTACCATCAATTATTGCACTTACCAAATCCTTGCTTGTCCTTTCTGACTTGTTTCATTAAGAAGTTGTCATTGGGCAAGTTTTCATCACTGAAGTAATACTCAACCTGCAAGCAAGCAACGTCACATGATAAGTAGAGACTACCATGTAATTTCAACCACTTGAGATAGAAAAAGGGAGGGGGGGAAGATTATGCTATGTAATCAGATACTGGTTAAAACTCATGATTAAAGCTCTCTGATTTCATCCAACAATTAGAACTTTGAAGAAAAGTATTTTCTTGGCTAACATGAAATCAATATTTCATATATTCACACCGAAAACACCTTTTCTTCCATAAACAAAATCAGGGAAATAAAGATTCTCCCTCAACTAAGCAATCTGAAGCAGTGAGCTTAAAAACTTTGCCAACAAAATCCAAAAAGTTGACAGCGATAAAGAAGCGGCTCAAGGAATTGAAAAACAGAGGCCATCAAGAAAAAGACTTAAAAAAAGTGGCCATAAAAAAGGCTTCCATTAAAGTCTCTTTTGTACTCAACTCAACTTCTTGTCCTTCAAATTCTCAAACACAATGAATTCAAGAACGCAAAGCGACTAATTTCTTTCCTTCCCATTTCCTACTAAACTCTAAACCTCAAAACCCTAATAAAAAAAAAAAAATCAAAACATAAAAGATAAAAATAAAAACTAGACCCCAGTTAAAAACATATATATAACGTATACATGCAGATAATTAAAGATAATGACAGCATTTTCTTCAACCAAGAGACACAGTGATTCAGTACATAGCTCAGCATAATCAATTATTAAAAGGAAAATTTGTCAAAAAAAAAACTTTATTGTGGTTTTCGTCATGTTTTCATTTTTTTTTTTTCACTTCATTTCCGTCCTTTTCGTCCAATTCTTAACTTCATTTCCCTCCTGATTTTCAAATTTTTATCAAAATTTGAGGTTTGAGTCTTAACTTGCCAAAAAAAACTTTAGTTTATTTTTGGCAAAATGAAACTTATTAAAAAAACAAGTAATAATACCATTCAAACAATAAATACTGCAGCTACAACCATTGTTCATTTCAAAGTAACAAATAAATTCAACAAAAAACCAGCTCTGAATCAAGACATTCAGCTTCAATGAGTAAAATCAAGAAATCAGAATAGGAAAACAAACAGTAAAATTTGAGTGAGAGAGAGAAAGAGATTAACCTGTTTAACGATCTTTGCTCGAATATCCGTAAAAGAAGTCATGGTGGAAGCCTGACTTTTTTTTACAACATCCAATTGATGATTATCATCGTCGTCAGACAGTGAAGGTGAGTGGAGCACAGGATCTTCATCTGCGGCAGATTCGACGGCGAGGATATCCGGCGAGAGAGAGGAATCGAGGGTTGAGATTCCATCGCCGTCCATGGCTGAAGGAAGAGAGATAGAGAGACAGGAGAGAGTAAAGAGAAGAAAGTTATGGAAGAAAACCAGAAATAACTTCCCGCCTATTTCTTCTTCTTCTCCTTCATTCTCTCTCTCTGACTCTGACTGCGGTGGAGTTCATTTTGCAAGTAAATATAGGCAACCGCAACATGACAATGACGACATGACTACTGTTGATCCAGTGCCGACATAGATTTGGGCTTTGGGCTTTCATTGTTTGCTAAATTAGGTTTAAGAAATACGGTATTCATCCAAACATAAAAATTTTCTACTTTTTTTTTTCATACATACATTTTATGGAAGTGATTTAGGGTCTAAATGACCAAATTAATTATATTTTTGTTTGTATTAAAATTATTTTGATTAACTTCTCTGTTTACATTCTTACATCGTTTTCTCAAAATACGTAAAAATACAAAAGTAGAAAATTTTATGCTACAAATGGAGTACATGAGTCCTATAACTCGTAAGAAAATTGGTTCACAGGGGAAATAACTTTTAATAGGAATTCTTATTTCATGTGAAGTTTTTTTCCCAAGGAAATCATAGATATTGTATGGTTGATCACGGGAATTACAAATTTCGATACAAATCAAAATTTACCAAGGGGATGTTGGTAAGTTAATTCCCTCATTTTGTAGGAAATAGAATTTTCTAAAAAGTCCAATTTCCTATAGTTGTATCAACCAAATACCAGTACATCTTCTCATTTCTTAGGAATTTTCTTATCCCCATGCTAATAAATGTCAACCAAACAAGCTCTAAGGAACACATCAAATAGTGGTTGCATTGAAATGAAGACGAGTATCAGTACATTGCTACATAATGGATTAATGGGTATGGGACACGTCAATCCAGCTGCGGGTGCGTGAGCAAAAATCAAGTTTTGGTTTTTAAAACTCAACTTAAGACTCTCTTAGTCTTACACATAAATAATGATGATTATTGGGAGATACTATAGTGAGTCTTGCTTCAATACTCCCTCTAAAACCCCCAATAATCTTGCCCTAAAAATCACCCTTAAAAAATTACAATATCTAACAAAGTTTAGTATTACCTTTGACTCAATTTATTTGCAGTAGTTACCTAAAAGAAAACCACTTTAGTTGCAACAAATTTTGTTTTAGGCAATCAATTCTTCCCATATCTCTCTTCATAACATGCATTTTATCTCTTGCTGTCCATTTTAAACTTACAAACAAATTGGGGCATTGAAGTAAATTTTTTAAATTTAACAATAAAGAAAAATTGATTTAATAATTTTATCTTTCGATAGTATCCTTAAAATTACCTCACATTCAATTAATTTCAAAGTAATACCACCTTTTACTCTTATCCTTTTAAAATAGGTTATGTTTCCTAACATCTGACCTATTTTAAGAATATAATTTACAAGATGATATTATTTGAGATTAATGAGCATACCAGCAATATGTTGATTATTAAAATCATTTATTCTCTCTAGTGGAGGTAGAACAACATGAGTCCTTATGGATAGTAAAATAAAGATTATGATCAAAAGGATTATACTAGAAAGTCAAAATAGAGTGCTTATCTATAAATATGCTTAAGGCAGGGCCGTCCCGTTCATTTAAGGGCCCCTGTGCAAAATTTGTAGAGGATCCAAATTATACATCAAAAAAAAAAAAAAAACAACTTGGGTGTACCAGTGGGATTTCGAAAAAGCTCGAGTATACCACTGGAATTTTTTTTTTCTAAAAATATATAAATGCAAACCAACTGAGCTAAATTATGATATATGCATCTTCATCAACGTATCATTTTTATATATGTTTTATCAATATAGCAAAATTCGAGGCCCTATCAATCTTAGGGCCCTGTGCAATAGTTCACCTTGCACATGCTTAGGGTCGGGCCTGGCTTAAGGGAATACACAAAAAGCTTGCATAAGTCTAAACGAGTGTCTTGGATTAAATGATGCATTTTCTAGAGATGTACCAAATTTGTCTAAATTATGGAATACTTAAAAAGAAAGCTTTGCCGCCATAAGAGCTGTCATGGCCTCAGATAACTCAGCCTGCCAGACTTTCAAGAGAGAGCAAGAACGAGCAGCCAGCAACACCCCTTCCGAGTTTCTTGCAGCCAAGCCAACACCCACCCGATCCTCGTACATGTCTAAAGCAGTATCAAAGTTGATCTTCACGAACTCGTTAGGGGAAGCCATCCACCTACCAGCAGGGCCTACATACATGGTGCGTGATTTTGGGTGGACAAAAGTCATCTTTGAAGGGAACTGTCAAGTTGTGATTAATGCTCTTAAAGGCAATTGTTCTAGTAGTAGTTATGTGCATAACATCATTAATGATGTTATTACTCTTGTTTCTAGTTTAAGTAGTTTTTCTTTCGAATTTTGTTTCCATGAATGCAATGGTGTTGCTCATAGGCTTGCGAGGTGGACGGTATCTTCGGTTTGTGATTTGGAATGGATTGATAAGGGCCTCTTTGGCTCTCTGATACGCTCGTTGTAGACTCTGTTCATAATAGTTTTCCGATCCGGTATTCAATTTATTTTTTTTATTCGAAAAGCGGATATCCGGTTTTAAAAACCGGATTACCCAGTATCCGATTTTTATTTTAAAACATCAAAAAAAAAGTTTTAGCATAATTATCAGCCTACTAATGCTATTTTAAAGAACTTCTGCATCTATTGTTATAACTGGGAATACCTGCCAATAAGCATAAAGGTAAAATTTTAAAGTACTCCGTAGCTTCTTCGACTTATTCATTGCCCTAAATTGTTTCATTCTATATATCACTGTTATACAGTGACTTTTTATAATTTTTGTTTTTCTTGATTTGACTTTTTTTTTTTGGTTTTAGTTTAGGTTTACAGATTTTTTTTATTTTATTTTAATGGTTGTGTTTTAAGTTTTTGATGTTTTGATTTTCTAATTTTTTTATTATGTAATTTATTTTTTATTATGTAATTATTTAAAACCGGATCCTAATATTCAGTTGCTTAATCCGGAGGATACTTGGATTATCCAGATCGGATCCGGGTTAGAAAATAAGTGTTTCAAAAATCCAGATATCCTGTTTTGCCCATCCCTACATAATACTAATGTTTAAGTCTCCCCTTTGGTTTGTTTTAAAAAAAAAGGAAATATTGCTTTGAATAATATAACCTTTCAGCAGATTGCTTTGAATAAGCTAACCTTTCAATTATCATTTAATAAGTTAACCTTTACCCCCAAATTCTTTCAGCAGGCAAAAGAAGTAGCTTACCTAGTATAGCATGTAAGTTGCAGATATTTTTTTTTATAAAAATCACTCTAATGCACCTTACTCTATTTTCTTTTCCAGTCCAACAGACCAACAATCTTCCTCCATTCTTCTTCTCCACTTCAACTTCACAAATATTCTTTTAAAAAAACATTCCAAAAAATCATAATTGAGAAGCAATTCGAACATAATTATAAAGCGAGAACTTTGACAAGTATTTACCTTTATCTGAGAAACTAAGTTGTTGATAGCATCAATAGAGGAGAAAAACATTGAATAAGGGGAGAAGTGATTTTTTTTTTTTTTTTACACGGAGCAGTTGTTTTTTTTTTTTTTGAAGGGTTTTAATTTTGAATTTTTTTTTAACTGGTAGTAGTTTGTTTGTTTTGCCTACTGAAAGAATTTTGGGATAAAGATTAGTTTTTTAAATAATAATTGAAAAGTTTGTGTATTAAAAGTAAATCGCTGAAATGTTGTATTATTCAAAGTAATTTTTTTAAAAAAAAAAAAAAACCCGATGACATATGACATAACCCTCTCTGGTTTAATTAAAAATGATGATTACCCAGATTTATCTCTCTGACTGAGTATGCGATGCCAGGACATGACGAATTCTACATCATTCTTGAATCCTTGTAAAATTGCCATTTATCCTTCCTCGCAATTCCTATATACCAAACTCCACTTCAAACCTCAACAGTTTATCCTAATTCAGAACAAGCCATCATTTCCTAGTAATACCATCTCTCACTTTTCACAACCTAGAAGAGTGAAAGCAGTAATGGCAACAGAAGCTGTTGCTCAAAGCAGCGATGCGACTGAATCAATGAATAATCTGCTTTTTGTTGAGATGGGTGTTGGTTATGATCAACATGGGTATGCATTTTTTCTTCATAATTTCAATTTTTTATGGTAATTACTTACTTATTAATGTGGGTATTCTGAATTCAGGCAAGATATTACTGTTGCTGCAATGCGGGCTTGTAAGGATGCTATTTCTTCCAATTCAATTCCTGCATTTCGCAGAGGTATTAATTCATGTTCATCATGAAGTAATTTCATGGTCATATGTATGTGATTGAACGATTATTGTTGACTGTTGTTTAAGCTCTGAGATGGAAATTAAATGCCAATTGACTGTTGTTATCTGTAGTTACTTATTTTCAAAAATAAATTAAAAATATAGATACTTTAAAAATTTACATCCAGGCAAAATCCAATAAAATCCTAGGCGACTATATTTTCTCATATAAGTTTGTGAGAATTCTCTGTCAAAATCCTTATAGTTTGGCTGAAAAAAAAGGAAGGAAATGGGGTATCTGAAAAACCAAATGGAGTAATATTGAATTGCTAAAATGCTAAGTGATTTTGTCATTCTAACATTAGATTTTCATCTTATAACTTATTTTCGTTTCCAATTTACAACTTTGCAATTTAAAAATTTCTATCTATCAAACCTTTGGTTATATACCACTTTTTTTTTTATAATAAAAAAACCTAATGATGATGCAAATAATTGGTATTTGGTCTTGTTTTATTGGGATAATATCATTATATCAATTATATTATATCAATGTAATAAAGGGAGATTCTGTGAGGCCATTGACATTGACTAGTACAACTGTGGTATGGGGTTTAGGGTTTAGTGTACTTCGTTTGACCACCACCCCCTACCCGATTCGTCTCTGTATCGGGGACGATATCGATACTTTGTTAATGTTTGCATCGTACCCATTGTCATCTAATTTTTAAACTTGCCGTTTTCAGTCCCTGTAATCGTATTCGTTTTTGTCCCCGTCCCCAATTTGGTGCAACCTAGGTAGGTATGTAAAAAAAAAAAAGGAAAAATTGTAAAAAATAAGTCAACCTTTAATTAATCTTTTCAAAATAAGTCAACATTTTGATTAACTCAAAATAAGTCAACCTATTACACATATCTGCTCAAATTAAGTTTTTTGTACAATTTAATGATGGAGAAAGTTAACAATTTTAATGAAAAATCAAAGCAATTCATTAATATGTTCATGTTTATATAGTTTTCTATTCAAAATGTTAATTTAATCAAAAAATATTTACTGAAGAAACTTAATATGAGAAGACATGTATACTAGGTTGACTTAATTTAAGAAGGCCGGCTAAAGGTTAACTTATTTTTTACAATTTTTCCAAAAAAAAAAATCACTTTTGCAAACTTACACTTTGGGCTGTTTTTTTTTTTTGCCAGTCAACACCTCCTATTTCTGGTTATGAATATTGTTAAATGAGTGTATTTGTTGTATACCATTACTTCAAATGCTCCTTGGTTGTATCAACTGCAACACTGTAAGTGTTATCTATTTGGTGTCATGATATTATAAGACTGAACACTGAGCTCATTGGTTTTTGAATAGTTTACTAAGAATGTTCTTTTTCCTTACTGGTTAAAAATGGTAATGTGATGGCAGGGTCGATACCAGGTGTTTCATTTGAACAAATGAAATTGCAAATCAAGCTTGGAGTGCCAAGATCTCTCCAACAATCTTTGGATGTTGAGAAGGTTAAATCTGTCTTTCCATAGTGAGTGTTATTGTTACTACTTCCTTTTACTTGCTTTTAAAACGAAGTTGTAAGCCAATATCATGTTTGGTGTCTCTTGTTCTAACCACATATTTGATAGTTTTTTAGCTAGGTTTGCACTTTTTCACCAGTGTGCTTGCAAATTCATTAAGCGTTTATAGGAGTACAGTTGGTTTACTTGGTCATTGGTCATTTAAAATAGGAAAAATTGTCAGAAAGGACCTTTAAAATTGGTCACTTTGCGAGAAAGGACCTCATATTTTTTTTTGGCTTTTAACGACCAAAACCCAAAAAAACTTTGCGAAGTAACACCTTGGCCCAACTTTCCGGCGTTATCACGTTGACAAGCATTTCCCGACATTGACTGACCGCATTATTACTTATTGGAACACAATTTCACTACCTTTGCCAATAAGTAATAACGGCCGGTCAACGCCGGGGAATGCTTGTTAACATCGGAAAGTTGGGCCAAGGTGTTACTTCACAAAGTTTTTTTGGGTTTTGGTCGTTAAAAGCCAATTTTTTTTATAAGGTCCTTTCTCGCAAAGTGACCAATTTTAAAGGTACTTTCTGATGATTTTTCCTTTAAAATATAAAGCATGAAGAGTATTCACACTTGCAAAAGCTGTAGTTGTTAGACAAACACAACTTTGTTTACAGTCTTTAGTTCTATTCAAAGGCAGTATTTTGCTATTGGCAAGGGGCTAATTTATGAATGCTGATATCTACATGTAACTACTGATTATCTTTTAGGCTTATAAGAGCTACAAATGGCTGTATTATTAACTACAAAAAATTTAAGCTGAAATAGCTATAAACAAAATCTACGTAGTAATTTTATAATATGATCAATTTTCCTTTGAAGATTAATTTCAAATAATTTTCAATTTTCATTACCGAGGAATGAGGAGTGACATATTTATCAAGGAAATGTGAGTTCCATGTTCACTTTCTTAATATTGAAGTTTGGTTTGTAACTGATTCCAGCATATAGGTTTCTGCATGCAATATGTTGTTTATACAATATTTATTGAGGTTTATGGAGTTTACCTACTTTTGGTGTGCAAGATCCACAAATCAAGTTAAAATGTTGCTGACAATAAATTGTTCCTTTCTTCCTCCTGACGAAAACTCACAGCGGAAGAATCCTCAATGTTGAAGTTGTTGATGGTGGTCTCATTTGTTCAAGCGGTGTTCAGGTGGAAGAAATGGGAGATAAAAATGATGACTGTTACATTGTCAATGCAGCCGTTTATGTTGGTTACTAAGGACTTTATAATCGCTTTGGCTTTTTGATATTTTGAGGTTAGTTATTATCTGACACCTTGTAGTAGAACTCATGATAGGTTTTCGTGAAGAAACTTGGCATAAATGCAGATATGTGCTTACACGTTTTTCAGAATTGCTTAATAATGCAAATATCGAACTTATGAACAAACAACGCCATTTTCTATGAATTAGCTATTTATCTGTTTGTAAAATGTTAAAGGCATAACACTTAAGGCATTTTCTATTTTTCTTTTGGTCTTTCTTGCCCTGAATATGTGGAAATCTTGCCTTCTGGTTCTAAGGGTGTGTGTATTTTGTTTCCATCTCAGGGTTTTGGACATCAGTAATGCACATTTCATGGAGAAGTATGCAAGACCTTGTTGAAGGATGTATATTCTGTTTCATCTCAGGCCTTTAGTGTTGTATGTTAGTTGTTCCTTGTTTGAGTGGTATTGCTCGTCCCTTGATCTGAATATCAACTTGGTGTCGGTGTTTTTTTTTTCTTCTTCATGTACTCTTATGATATATGACATTTGCAACACTGTGCATTGTATGAAGAAGTTGTTCAATACCGAATAATGAAATTTGTGATTGTGTGCATTTTGTGCTACTTGCTTTCAGTAATGAAATGCTCATATAGGAAAGTGTCGAAAGTCTAATCAATATGGACATGGACCAATTTCAGGTTTCAATGTCATAAGGTCATTAATCAAGCGTAATAGAGTCAGTATTTAGCAGTAAATGCACACTAAAACAACTTTTATGTTCTGTACAACAATGGAACATCTTTCATGACAGCTATTGTTTACCCTCTGTCCTATATTAGTTGTCAAATTAAGGGAAAGAGATAAGAGGACAACATTTGTACATTGTTTTCAGTCACATACTTTGTATCTTTTAATAGTACTACGGGGATGGCTGTCGACCACCAATTGTCGACCACCAATTTCTTGCATCAGAACTAGTTGGAGATGGCTTGCCGGCCTTTTCTGTCATTGCCGGCGAATTGGAATCCATCGTATACTATAATCCAAGATTTAGGGTTTGTAAACAACTAAGAATTAGGGCTTTCGAATTGGGGTTAGTTCATTCAATCAAGTTAGGTTTTTTTTTTTTTTTTTTACGAAATCAATAAAGCCGACCCCATTTATGGGAATAAGGCTTTGATTGATTAATTGATTGAATCTGTAAAGCCATGGTAAGTTCCAATTTGACGAAACTTCGATTATTTTTCACTTTATACTCAAATCTAATCTTTTTTACTTTATGTTCTTTTACTTTTAATATAACGGCTGTTCCACCATGTTAGAACGACGTTCCACCGTTACAGAATGGTTGTTGCGGCGAGTACTACGTGATTCCCAACTCACCGATCTGTAACGGAACGACTGAGTTTTGTTTCCATGGTACTACCTTCGTCCCTTAAAGTTTGCTACATAAGGATTTGTTCAGTTATTAAGAGTTGTATTAACAAGTAGTTAGCAATTGGGGTAAGAGGGAAAAAGTAGAGAGGGAGTGTTGGATCGGAGACCGCGTAACTTTAAAAGGAAATGCAGCAATCTTTAAGGGACAACTCAAAATAGAATATGCTACAATTTCTTAGAGATAGTGGAAGTACTTTTAGTCTACCAATGTTTTGTCTATTACTTCGTACTTAGGTATTTTGTGGCATACTGACAAACAAAAAGGAAAGTTTCATAATCGGAAAATTGTTGTACTTGTATGCATTTTTACTGTTTTAAGTGCTGAAGATATCATAGAAAGGTCTAAACTCTAAAATACTCTTGTAGAGAAGTGTGAAGCCGTTGAATGTATATAAAATAGGCCAATCATTTCCACACTTATACTGTATTTTGATAGAAATATTGAGGGAAATGGAAGGGCAGGTAAAAGGAGGAAGGGAAGGGTCATGAAAGGAGAGAGGAAGGTGGAGCTTAATTTTCCATTCAAATCTCTCCAACTTTAAAGGAATAACGGTTATTAAGAGGTCTTGCAGCAAAAATGAAACCAGTTGAAGACAGTTCGAAATATTCTTAGTCATTTCCCCCTTAGATAGTGTAGTTAGAAATCTATGATGCCACAAGCATAGCATAACAAGATGACGCTTTTGCTGAAATTTATGATCGATATACTCCCTCCGTTTCACCTTTTTTTTTAATATGGTTTGACCATTTTTCTCTAACAAAAATGTATCAAACAAAGTGAAACGGATGGAGTAGTTGATGCTGCTATATCTGGGATCTATCTTTTTGGATTGAATCAATCTAAACTGAATTGAAATTTCGGAAATTAAGTTAAAAAAAGGCCTTGCATGCATCCTCATTTGCATATGACAATAATTTTATGGTAATAAGTGAGAAATGGCTGAGGGATACATTCTCTGGGACTGTGATACAACAAAACATATGGGTTATAGTTGTAGCACTTCATCTGTAGTTTGTATCATTATGAATTCTCTGTTTGATAGCTTATTCGATCAAGATCAGAATTTCAATAGAAATGATCATTTGAAAAGCAGGAGAGGGAACAACTGGACTAGTCTTTGCTGAAACGAGGAAATATGCATCACATTTGTATTTCAGGATTCATGGTAAAAACAAAAAATTGGGGAGAACTAGCACAATTAGAAACTTGGAATTTTCGATTTTTGAGAAAAGTACTGGGAGTAAAATTTCAGTCTGTGACCTATCCATTTATAAACCGGTTCAGTACCGCTTCTTGACGGGTCTTGGTAGATGTAGCTGATTGGCTAGGTCTACTACAAGTGCAAATGCAGCATGCCAGCATGCAGTTTATGGTTGATAACCCATTATTATATTGGAGCCACATTGTGAACAGATATAGCCCATTCTGCCAAACTTTTGTAAAAGTCCAAGGTTCATGACCTAGCTTGTATATTTTGGGCCATCTTGTATATATTTTGTATATCATGATCAACCATTACTAAAATATAGTAGCCTATCTAGCCGCCTAGCTAGGTGCGCGACTGAGGGTTTCACCTGCACGATTAAGATGTGTATTTGGATCGCGGTTGCGCACATTGTGTAGCCTTTCAAATTCTATTTTCTATGCCGATTAAATAATAACAATGTAGCCAAGCAAATTACATGCAGATACCATGAATAAATATGTCCCAATACTCTGAATGTCCAACAAATGAAATTTAACAAGATCTCATTAAATATAATTTTTCCTTTTATATTAGTGTACGTAGAAGATCAAAGTTTTGTCAATTCTAGAGATAAGTTTTGATATAATTTAACAGAGGCAGAGTACAAAAGTCACTCTGCAACAACTAGTGAGCTCACTTGGATTGTAGGTTTACTTCAAGATTTAAGGGTTCAAGTTCAAACTCCAATCATTGTCTACTGTGATAATACATCTACTGTTCATCTTGCCCATAACCCAATGTATCATGATAAAACAAAGCATCTAAAAAGAGAGATGCATTATGTATGGGAGCAAGTGGAGGATGATGTTTTAGATATTCAGCATATCAAGAGCACAGAGCAGCTTGCTGATGTACAAAACCTTTGCCTTCAACTCAACATATGCATTTGTGTACTAGACTTAGGCTTGCATCTCTCATTCAACAGTAGTTTCATTGATTTCATTGTTCATGTGTTCTGTTTTATGTTTGTCAGGTTGTTTTGTAAGGGTGTATATTAGCTATTAAAACTTTTCTTAAATAAGGGTGTGTATTAGTGTATAAGGTTAATTTTGTAAATAACCTTATTCTAACTAACCTCTTCTCTCATTCAACAGTAGTTTCATGGGCTTAGGGCTTGTTTACTTCAGATTATATTCAGTTCAGTTCAGTTCAGTTAATCTCTATTCAGTTCAGTTCATCTCTATTTAGTTCAATTAATACACTTCTATTCAGTTCAATTCAGTTCAGTTCATCTCTAATAAGTTCACTTCAGTTCAGTTCAATTCTGTTCATCTCTATTCAGCTAATGTAAACGAGCCCTTAGCCCTTAGATAGGATAACTTAGTTTTTTCTTGTTTTTTTTCCTTTATCTTTTATTTCTAAATCTTTATATTTTGATAGACTACTAAGCCCATTATGTAGAATGCTCTTCTTTTATTGCTCCAAATCCAACCTGCATCACATACATTTATGCTTTTTTTAACTCATAAAATTTATAATATAAAACTAATTTCAAATAAGAATAAAATAATATGAGATTAATAAGAGACGAATATACTAAATGCAATTAATTGGACCAATTTCACATTTCGGTTCATTAATAGAATAAATATTAATATAGGCTCAAAATGAAATAAAATCATTATAAAACTAATAATAAATACTCCAAAATGATTATAAATCGGGGTAAAAACAGGTAAAATAAGCACTTATCACTAACCTAGGTAGTTAGTCTAATTACTGTAGCTAACTAATTCTGTTAGCTGCTTCCCTCTCCCTATATTAGTCTCTTTATATTTTCCCTCTTCATGTAATAAATTGTACTATAGAGATTTCATTATCTATTCTCTGAATATCATTTCTTACTTTACTTCAGTTTTGATTAAATCAGAAAAAAGAGAGTTTAGAGCAGAATAATTGGGGGTACTTGATTACTTATTAGCGAACAAAGGGCATAACAATGACGTATTGACTTGTTGGTTATAGCTAGAGCTGATCAAAAGTAGCTCGATCCGACCCGGTCTAATTTTTTGAGTGCTTTGAACATGCATATTAGGCCCGAATTTGTACTCAGGCCGGGCCATTTTTTATTTCTTTGTGTGGACTTTGGACGCTTCAAATAAGGAATTCTGGTTAGTTCTTTAGGCTCGGCCTGAAAAAAGTTCGAAAAGTCTGCCAAATTCGAACTAAATTTTTGGATTTTGGCCAAAAAATTTGAGCTCAAACTAGCCCGACTTGAATCCGACCCATCTAATGGACTCCATTTGTGCATTGGGCCTGACCCGCACTTGACCAGACCCATGATCACCTCTAGTTATTAGTAGTTATAGTTCTATGGCTGCCCTCTCTCCACACGGGTGATTGTGGTTGGCCTTTTGACAAAGTTTAATCGGATTTTTTTTACTAATTAATATAAAAAATACATGTCTACTAATTAATTAATAGTTGGGGAACAAAAATTACAACAAAAAAACCCTAAAAGGCATCATATATATTCACAGTTTTCAACTTATTATGAACTTTGAATAATATCAGTTGATACTTCATCTTTTCAAGTACCATAATACAAATTTTTTTGTACTATATTAATATTGCCGCACGCAAAACGTGCATGTAAGACTAGTTTTGTAATAAAACAACATTTGTACTCCAATTCTTAAAGACATACTATGTATTATTATATCACATATCTGACTATTTTTTTTAATTGCACAAACAAAAATTCTTTTTTCGTTTTTCTTAAAGTTGAAGCACAAGCTTATTTTACTAAAAAAAATATTATGTATATATAAATGTTTTGTTATTACATAACAATCAAAATATTGTATTAATTATCAACTAAAAAAATACAAAAAGTTTGTTTTAATAGAATGAATTTTTCTTAAATTATTATATGCAACAAACATATTTTTTCCCCTTTTTGTCATTTATATCTGTCTCTCTCAGTCTCTCCTCAACCAAATCACCATTTTCACTTCATGTAACATTCACATATAACATATTTTGTATAGAAGTCTGTGTAAGTTTCTTTGTTGCAATAAAAATTGGAGGTAGTATAAGGCCCTGTTCTTTTGGACTTAAAAGCTACAGTAATCAGATCAGATCAGACTTAGTTAAATCAGATTAGATCAGATCAGATCAGATCAGACATTATTATTGATTTTTCGCTCGACATTTTCCGACGACGGTTTTTGGACGGACTTTTTCAGCGTTGATTATTCGGCCGACTTTTCCGGCGACGATTTTCAAGCCGAGTTTTTCGGCGACGATTTTCAGGACGACTTTTCCGACGACGGTTTTCGGACTAACTTTTTCCGGCGGTGATTGTAACGACACTGATTTTGTTGGTATTTCTGTCGTGTATGTATTTGTATTTATGTGATTTTATGTACGGTCCAAAATTTATTTTGGACTATTTATTTTATTTTATGTGAATAATTTCAATTAATTCGAATATTATTTTATTGTGATTGATTATTATTTATTTTATTATTATTTAATTAATTAGAATTTTTATTATTTAATTTTCTAATTAGTTATTTAATATTTTTGGGCCAAATGCTATTTAAGCATGATTAGACATGCAAGAGTGCAATTAGCCCAATTATTTATCAAAAGTCCAACTTTGGCCCATTTGCAAGCCTTGGCTGGTTTTCTCCTTGCCATGCATTCACACCTTAACTAACCTCTATATATAGGAGGGTTAGTAAGGCTTAAAATTCATTTTGCCATCTTAAACACCTTTGATCACCTTTTGCTACAATTAAAGCCAAACACAAACACTCTCCATTTCTCCATTTCCACACGCCTATTAGGCTTAATCACCTTCAATCCAACCAATTTGTTCATCATCAATTCTAAACTTAAACTTAAAGATTCAAACTCTATTGATCTTTAAGTATTCAAACACAAATTAATCTTCATTGCCAATTATCAAGACTTGGGTATTTGGTTCGGTTTTGGGTTGGGACTCGTGTGGGTTGTTCGTGGATCGAGTGGTGGTGCATGGTGGTGGTCCGTGGTGGTGGCGTGCAAGAGCTGTGTTGGTGCCGTGCAAGAGTCGTGGTGGTGCCGTGTTGAAGACGGTGGTGCAAGTGGTGACCGTGTGGTGTTCGTGCAGCCGTGCCGTGTGTGTGTGTCGTGTGGTGCGAGTTGTTGGAGCCGTGTAGTTCGAATTCCGGGCTGCAAGTTGTGTTGAATTTGTGTGTAATCCTTAATAAGGTAACATACTTTCTCAATCTAGTTGGTATACTATGATTCATAGTATAGATTAAATGATTAGATTAGACCGTTTTGATGTTTTGTAACCATGTTTATGTGTGGATTATATTCTGATTTTGGGTAATGAATTATGATGATTTTCTACTTGATTATATGATGTTTCATGATTGATTATGTTAGTATTATGTTTGATGTTGTTCATGTTCAAGTTTTATGAAGTTTTGATGATAGGAAGTTGATGAATTTTATTGTTGGAATGTTGATTTATGCGTGTATGATGATGTTGTTTTGGGATTAAGTTCTTGAATCTTGAATGAGTTCTTGGTTGAAGTTCTTGAATCTTGATTGAGTTCTTGATTGAAGTTCTTGAATCTTGGATGAGTTCTTTATAAGTTCTTTGAGTTCTTTATAAGTTCTTGGTCGAGTCTTGAAAGTTAAAGAAAGTTAGTATTATTTGAAGAAAAGATAAAGAAAGTTAAAAGATTGTTATAAGAGGTTCCAAGATTTGTTGGTTTACATGTTATTTCTTGAGTCAAGGCGTAAGATGCAACTTAAGAATTAACTAAGAATGTAAACTTCGATTAAAGTTAAGATTTGCTTGATTTTGCTGCTAGACGCCTAGAACTTAGAGTAAGATTCTAAGTATTTGGGTTAAGACGTTGCCCCTATCCTATCCGCGGTATTGGGATAGTTGGTGGTCTTACTATGTTGTCTTCGGATATGGATTTCCAGTAAGATTGATTTCATGAGGTTGGGAGTAAGATTCTCAATCCTGGAATAGTAGAAAGTTCGATCGCGTAAGATGCGTTCGTACGTGCATAGTCCGGTCTAGTATGTGAATGATTGCGCCAAAGTTTAAGATTTGCTAATTGTTGGTTAAGTTAGTCGAGTCAGCATGATTACTTGTTATTTAATTGTTGGTAGTATGATATGTTGGTTCGCATGTTTTGTTGTATGGTGGTATGTTTGATTTAGTTGTTTGGTTTGTGCTATGTTCTTGTGTATCCCCGTTAGGGTGGGACAGTTATGTTACTCGCCACTGACGGTGGACTGTTGTTGTGTTTCAGGTAATTCTGATGATGAGGTTCTTGCTTAGCTTTGGGTTGGGCGAGCGCCGTTGTTATTTAGTCGTTGCTTTATTGTTTTACGATTTTCCTAGTTTTGGACTATAGTTGTAGTACTTGTGTATTTCTCTAACTCTGACATATATTTGGAGTTTACATTTGTTAGTAGTAGTAATATGACATTTGGGATTAGATATGTACAATCTTGTGGGTGTTGTACTTTCGGAGTTAGTATATATTCTATTTTGAGGTTTTGTTTTAAATTTTAAGTATTTTAGTTTGTTAGTTCTGGCTATTCGACTCGTCGGTTTCTTCCGCGCCGGTTTAAGCGAGTCGGGTCGTCACAGTGATTATTTGGCCGACTTTTACGGCGACGATTTTCAATAAAAATAAAAATAAAAATAAAAATAAAAATAAAAATAAAAATAAAAATAAAAATAAAAATATAAATAAAAATATAAATATAAATATAAATATAAATATAAATATAAATATAAATATAAATATAAATATAAATATAAATATAAATATAAATAAAAATAAAAATAAAAATAAAAATAAAAATAAAAATAAAAATAAAAATAAAAATAAAAATAAAAATAAAAATATAATTAAAAATAAAAATAAAATCAGATCAGAAAAACTCAGATCAGATAAATAAACTCAAAAAAAATCAGATCAGATCAGATCAAATCAGATCAATCCTAAAGAACAGAGCCTAAAGATGTTGATGGATAGCTACATACTATGTTTACGAAAAGAAAAAAAAATTGTAGATTAAGAAAAACACCTAAAGAAAGTTTAACATTGTTTTTCTATGAAACCAAAACTTATAGTCTAATAAAAAAAATGTGTAGATTAATAAAAAAAAAGTTTATGGATTTTTAAAAAAAGCAGAGGGAGTAACAAGGATGTGTGGGTTGTTAGTTGTTACCCTAATTGATACAGCTAGAAAAAATTGACATGACACGATAATTTGACAGGAAACAAGCGGATCAGATTTGGGTTAAGAATTTGATATATTTAAGTAAACAGGTTCGCATCAAAATGCTTATCAAACATGTCGAGTTTAGGTCAAATTAAAGAGTTTCAACTATTTATATATACGGGTTGACACGACACTACACGATTACACTTGATTACTAACTTTATAATGAGTATATTGACATAATACATTAACATGACTAGAATGCAACATAAAATTAGCGAATTTAGATCAAGTATTTTAACAATTGTAAGTAAACAAATTGATATGACATAAGCGAGTCAAATTTGAGTAGGGCTGTTAGGGGATTCAACCCGCTTGGAAATTCTTCTATGGTCGTAAAAAAAACGACCACCAAACTCAAGCAAATCTAGACTGTTAATTTTGTATGTTAATTAAGTTGATTTTGGTAATTAGATTTGACTTTTATTTTTTTAAAATAATATACATTTTTTTTTTGTAATATTAGTTCATTTTTTATATTTTTGGATTCATCTAAATTAGTTTTAGATTTTGATAATTTAAAAATTAAATTAAAAATCTGAAATTAGTTTAGATAAATCCCAAAAAATAAAAACGAATTAATATCACAACAAAATAATTTTAAAATATTTATTTTTATTTAAAAAGTCAAATCCAATTACAAAATCGACAATCTAAATTATTTTGACTTTGGTGGTCGTTTTTAAAATGTTTATATATATGTATGTATGTATGTTATGATGATTTTTGGTGAAGCCATCAATGCCGTCACATATTGAAGATGGGTACATCCGTACATCAATGTCTTTCCATGCGGAGGGCTAGAGGTATTATTATGTTGAATAATTCTATCTCAAATAGTCCTATATTGAATTTGTAGTTTTATTATGTTGAATTTGTCAATTGATTATCAGCAAAAAGTGCAACCCCGTCGTTTTCTTCACTTATTACATTGAATTTGTCCCTTAATCGTACCATTTACCAAGTGCAAGGTATATGTATTTCTAACAATTTAATTCAAAGTTTTACACTCAAAACCTTTTACTTTTATTTTATCGATCAACTCATCTAGATAATTTTTTAATCTATTATCTATACAATATATTAAAAGGTGCGCGAAGCACCAGTTACGTAAGCTGACACATAGACGACACACAAGCATCATCTCTCGCCTGAGTTCCGCCACATATGCAATATTTCCATGTAGGATTTTAGTTTGGGTGTTTAATTATTAAAAAAATGTTCATAGTGAGGTTCGAACTCGAGACTATAACACATTAATAGTATACACTTACCAACTCACCCAACATTCATTATTATCTCAAATTCCACTATTTTAATACTTATTGTTTTATTGTTCGAGTACACTTAATGTTAGTTTATTATCTAACAATAAATTTAATAAATTTCTCGATTCCTTATTTTTTAGGCGCAAACAAAAGAGACAATATTACTATTAATAAGGCAAAAGCTGGGCGTTGGATAAGATTTAATAATAATACTTACCTTCCATGATAACTATTTGACAAAAAAGTTAAATTTAAATCACTAATCCATACTAATTATTCATATTATTGTTCCTATAAAAAAATATTAATATTATTGTTACAAGTTTTACCATCATTATGAAACATCTTTTGTCATATTTAAATCAAGGGAAACAATGGTAGTAAGAACAACAACACCAATAACAATACTTTTTTTATTTTACAAATATTTTTTAAATTCAAAACACTCGCACAAATTTTCTTCAAAAGGAAAAATGATGTGCAATTTTTTCATTTCAAATATTATGTAATTACTCGCCACAACATAACGTTACAATTATTAATTATGCCATGTAATCTATACTCTTCTTCTAAAACGCATCTTCTAAGCATACTTGAACCCATAATCCCTTAAGTACAAAAGCCTTAAGTACAAAAATCACAACTTAACCACTAATCCATATTAATTTCATTATCAATTATTCCATAAAGAAGTATTATAAATTTCGTTGTTAAAATTTTTTGTTGCCTTTGTTTTCTGGACTTGAGTCTCAAAATAAAAAACGTAGTGTATCATTCGATCAAATTAATGATGATGATACTTCCTCTGTTTCATTTTAAACGCATGAAAGGGGTATTTTTTGTGAAATATAAAATATTCGTTTGTTGTGTTGAAAACGAAACGGAGGAAGCCATGATGATGATGATAACCAATTTTAATACGTTAGTGAAAGTATCAAGTTCCATGTTGTATTATCTTTCAAAATTTCGTTCGGTATTTTACAACCCTCATTATACTATATTACTTTCAAATCATAAAAAAATATTGAAGATGATGAAAAAATGTATGACCCGGGGCAATGCCCGGGCCTAAATACTAGTTATATTATGTAATAAATGTCACACATATGTGTAAAAACATTGTGAGAAATGTTGTTAAAGTATGAGATATTTTATCTTTATATATAAAAAAAAATGTTTATATTTATTATCAAATTATTGTATGTCTGTCTTTTTTTTTCTTTTTGGTACGGTAAGTAAGAAATATATATATATATTAAAAAGAGAAAACAATCTTTACAATCTAAGGCCCCCGTTATTTCGGGCTTAACTAAGCTGAAATATTTGGAGTGAGATGAATTAAATTACTAATTAACATTAATAATAATAAACAACAAATACGATAATGAGAATAATAAATATAATATCGATAATAATAGTAACTTAGCAGTAGTAGTAATAACAATAAGTAATTAATTAATTAAATGAAACATGGTTACTTCAACTACTACTACGAAGTTAATTAATTAGATAATATTAAATAAATAACTAATCTCCCTACAAAATAAATAAATAATCTACATGATGCATTTTACTACAGATTATTTAAAATTCAAAATATTTTTTCAACCATGCATTTTACGTTGATCTTTATTTAGTTTTTTTTTACTATGTAAAGATTTTGTAATTTTTATTGATTCAATGATGCTTTATATTGTAAAATTAATTAACATTATTTTGTATAAACTGTGCAACACACATGTACTAATCTAGTTAATTAATAAAAAATAATAAGTAAATTTATAAATAAAATAGTAATAAATAATAATTTAATTAAATAAATAATAATTTTTAAATAAATTACACAAAAAATAAACAAACTGATAATAATAATTAATAAATTAATAATTAACTTTAATTAATTATTCTCGTCATTACTATATATATTAAAAAATATTTAATTAATAAATATAACAATGACGATACTAATGATGATAATATAATAAACAACAACAACACTAAAAATAATAATAATAAAATAATTAGGAAAGAGTTAAAGTTAATTAGTTCAGTTGAAGTAGGTTGAAATGAACTTAAGTGGGCTAAATTAAACTAAAGTTGGCCGAACTAAAATAAAGTGAGCTGAATTTGATTGAATTGAACTTCACTACCATAAAAATAAGTCCAAAGGAACATGGCTTAGAGCATTTTAGAAGGTGAGCCCCCACCAAATCTAAAACCACAACAAAACTGTGTCTTGGCAAAGAGTCAAAGTGGGAATATACAATAAAATTTCATAAATCCAATCTTTATCTACACTTTTCTTCCTATGAGCGCTATCACTCTTAATCTAATTAATTACTTCCTTTGTCCCTATTTGTTTGCGACATAAGGACTTTTGTCAATATTCATTATATATATAACTTTGATTCTATCTAATTTTATACATTAGGAAAAAATATAATCAAAATAGAATCTCATTTGATTCGGCTCAATATGTACTTTTTAAATAGTCCTATATTGAATTGGTATCCACCCCTTTTTTTTTAAATTGTACTTCGTATAACATTGTTGCCCATTATATTAAAACCTTCCTTTAGACTTCTCTTTGACTTTGGAAACTGCTTACATCGACGCCTACGATACAATGATCGTTATCCCCCCTCTTATATATATATATATAATAATAATAATAATAATAATAATAATAATAATAATAATAATAATAATAATAATAATCCTCCTACAATCGATTCACGCCTACAATCGAAATAATAATCCTCCTCGTTCTGCTAATTCTTTGTTAAACATACACAAATTGCTATCCTCGATCCTCTTTCATTCCCAGGCCAGCTTATATATATCGACGTAATTTGCTGACTAATTTCCTAAGGTTACTCTCTCTCTCTCTCTCTCTTTCTCTCTCTTGACTTTTCTCAGCACTTTTTTTAAAATTTTTTGTTAAAATTTCGTGCTATCATAAGCGTTAAAGTTGTATATGATCTCAAATAACTCACATCGATCTATCTTCCACAACTTTGATTTAAATCTTCCACAAAGTTATGACTACATGCATGCGTGCCTTGGTAGCCTAGGATCGATACATGGATACTTCAATTAGGTAGTCGTATCCGTGTCGAATACCGATACGATATCGATACATTACGGATACAGGATACTTCACTCTAATTTTTTATTATATTTTTAAAAATTATTTTACCATATTTTAGCCATTTTTCCGTCTTTATATTATTCTTTGAAAAGGGATTTATCAATTTACTTGATGGTTACTTATGTTTTTACAAATATAATTCCAAGTTATATAATTGAAGATTTTCATAAAATTTCATATTTTTTTTTAATATATTTTATGTATTATTTTCTTATTCGTACCCATATCATTGATTTTAAAAGTAACGTATTACGCACCCATTTTGTACCCGTTTTCGAACCCGTACCCGTATCCATTCAACCTTGTTGGTAGCAGTGCAGTTTACAGAGTCATGGCTGCTGAACTTTTCTGAAGTTCATGAGTTTGATGTTTTCTTAATTTAATGCTTAATTTATGGTTCATCAAAACGTCCTTGGGAATTTTAATACTGTATAACAAGGGGTTGTCTGAGTTATTCCAATCACAAATTCTAAGATACATTGGGTGTGCATTAAGTTAGTGTACAACACATCGATTATGTAGTTACCCTAGAAATCATTAAAACTACCCTAAAAAATAAATAAGTTACACATGGAATAATAGATTACACTTTTTTTTAATAATAATTTTATTTATTAATGGATAAAAACTATGAATTTAGGATGGGTAAATTTTATGAATTTCGAATTTGGATCTCAAAATTTGTTAATTTTATTTTTGCCAAATCTTGTATTGAATAAAAATGGACCAAAAAAAGATTTTGTTAATTAAACATTGGATCCGAATAAGCCAAAAGAAAATTACCGTATTAGTTGAGCATTCTTTAATAGGGTGTATTATTTTCAAATAATTAGACATGAGTTTATGTGAATTGAACTTATTATAATTGAACCGAACTTATCAGAATATATTAAACCTAAAACTTTTTTCAAGGTGTATTTTTAATTTATTAGACCTGAACTTATCTGAACTTATTAATTACACCTAAATTGAAATTATCTGAACTTATTAAACCTGAAACTTATTTTTCAAAAGATGAATAGATCGAACATCGATCACCCTTAGTTTTATTGTGGAAAATTTACGTATATGGAATTGTTGTAGGTAATCAATTGCTAAAACTAATGTCAATCCCACCGGAATCGCCATGGAGAGGTGGTGCAGCATTTCTATCTCAGCCTATAAAAGACACAGACGAAAGAGCAGCTGAGATGGTAGTAGAAACCATCTATGGTTTCAATTGCGGGTAATTTTTCTAGTGCTAGCTCAATCACAATATTGTATTTCGAACTGAAACTCAACTGTAAATAAACTGAAAATAACTTAACAAAACTGAGTAAAGTAACCACTGTAACTACAATAAACTGAAAAAGACCAAAACAGATTTGAATTAAACTAAAATGAAATCGAAACTGATTAAACCAAAACCGATTTTAATAAAAATTGAAGTGATCTGAAACATAGTGAACTCAATCGATTTTAAGCCAAAACTCAGCTATTATGAAAACACATAAAAAATATCTAACAAAATATAACCGAAATTGATTAGAGTGAGTCAACTAGTTTTAACCAAAATTAAACTAAATTGAAAACAAAACATATATGCTCATCACCCAAAATTAATTTATAACAAAAATAAACTGCAACTAACTTATTGTAACGTCTTTAATGTAACCCAATATTGATGACTTTAACAAAAATCAAATTAAACTGAAAATAAATCTGATTGACCCAAAACTTTAAAATTTAAGCTAGAAGCTAAGCTTGTTTTACATGAAAACTCTAGTGTAGTCTTATGACAACCGACTACCGTAGTGGACGGTTAGGATTGCAGGATTTTTGATTTATTTTTAATTCTAAATCTAATTAAAATCTTTTTAAAAATACTTTAATTAGATTCTTTATTTTAGGAAAATAATTTCTGATTTTTCCTAAAATTAGTCTTTATTCTCGAAAAAAAAAATTCTTTTCCTAAAATAAGAAATCTAATTATTAAAGTTTTTTAAAAAATGATTTTAATTTAAATTTAAGAATTAAAATTAAATAAAAAATCGTGCGATCCTGACCATCTACTACGGTAGTCAGTAGTCATAAGACTACACTAGAATTATCCTGTTTTATATCCTTCCAAAAACTGAGGAAATTTTTTTATTAATTTTTTGTCCGTTTTGAAAATTAATTTTCTTTTAACGCGCATGCAATTAAATTAAATTAAAATTGACATGGCAGGTCGCCAGTTAGTGCACAAAAACGTTTGGTAGACATAGAGTACAGAAGCAGCGACAGAGAAAAGGATGTCGAACGGCATGTATTTAGATGGGATAGAGCTCCATATGAGTTTGTGTTTTTAAATGGATTTGAAGCGAGACGTCAAGCAGGGACTCCAAATGAAACCTACTACAATTTGGAGCTTTATGTGAATAGTGGTGGCAGGCCTCTTGACGTGCGGAGAGAAACCACCCACGCTTTCGTCAGCACCACCCTTAGCAGCTCGTGGTTTCCCCGAGTCAACCCCGGCGTAGTGGATCGTGTCTATCGATATGAGATATATGCTCCGGGTGGTATTTGGGTTGCTGAAACTTTAAGGGATCGTTACCGTTACGCTGCCCAAGATGAGGTTGCTTTTCCCGCTGGCATTGCCGTGCAGTATATTCGTTCTGCTCAGCTTTTTGAACTCTACACTGAAAGGTTTCCAATCATATATATGATGCATCTTTTCATTCACTTTAATTATTATTAAATTTTGTTATTAGTGAACTACAAATATATTGAGAGACCGGAAAAAAATTGGTTGACCCATCAGATACAGTACACTACCCACCCTTAACATAACGTTATGATAATTATGATAGTGGAATCCAACGGTACTAATATTTTAATAATGTATTAGTAGCGGCTACCCGGTGGTTAGGTGTAGCAATGCTCGAGACGGAAAAAAAATTGAAGATCGATAACACAATTGAAGATGGAATGAAATAGTAGCCATAAATCACATACACAATTAAAGACCGATACTCAAAATATATATGATGTATGGGGGCCTACCGGTAAACCAGCAGGACCTACCATACTAACGAGACGACCAAGATGTCAGACATCACTTAAAGGCTAACGGTCACGGTCAACTCAAAACAACCAACATAGGCAGTACCTCTCAAGATGCCGTCCCAATGACGACGGTGTCAGAAGACCCATGCCGTATCAAAGATGCCGTCCCATCGATGACGATATCAGAGGACCCGTGCCGTCTTAATGATGGCAGCGTCGCAGGTTGCCTGCTATCGGAGTTGCCGGAACCGACTCTAAGGAAGCCATCTCTTTGACGGTCACGGTATGACCGCCAATCCATCTCCTATAAATAGAAGTCCTCACCATCCTGATAACGACAAAACACCAAGACTTAACTAACTTCTATCTCTCTATTCTCTCTCCTCTTTATCTCTCCTATATACCTAATCTCCCTTTGCTAACTTAAGCATCGGAGGGTCTTTCTTCGGACATACCCCGGGGTTAGCTCACCGTATTGTTTCCTCGTGCAGGTTAAAGCTGTCCCTGTGAACATTTCTACACCATCACAAAACATTGTCGGTAGATCCATACCGGAACAATTGGCGCCGTCTGTGGGGATTTCTTACAAAAATCCACCTAAAAAACCAAGAAACTGTAAAATCCAAAAGAAAAAACACAAAATGGCCACCCAAAGTCAACCAGAAAAAGAGGCTAGTCCAAAACCCACTCACAGCGAAAAAACTGTCCACACTCCAATAACAGAGCGTGAGAAAACCCCTGAACCTAGATCAGAGACAACTCCCAACTCTGGTTTAGAAATATTTAGCCAATTCACACCAGAGCAGCTGCAAAATGCCATCACTGTTCTCAGCACTCTAGCAGCCGCCAAAAAGAAGCCCAGGACACGTCAAAGACCTGGCTCCCCAATAAGGATCATGGAATCCTTAAAAACAGAGCAAGAGGAAGAGTTAGAATGAGACTTTTCCGAGGCTGAAACTAGATCCAGACATCTGCCTGGATACTCAGCAAACATCCAGGCTACGGCTGGGAATAGAGTCACTCCCAGCAGAAGACTAGAAACGAACTTTGACGACAACCTGGAGAGAAGAAGGCCGACGACCATCAGAGTTGCCGGCCATATAGAAAGAGTCCTCTCTCAAGGGACCCCTTTCGTTTTGGCTGTCAGCGAGGAAGAGCTGCCAAAAATTAAGATGCCAAATTGCAGGTATGATGGCACATCCGACCCAACGGATCATATATCCGCATACGAGGGTCATATGCAGCTCTACACCACGGTTAACAACGCCTGGTGCTGAGTTTTTCAGACAGCACTTACCGGCATAGCTCAAAGTTGGTTTAAATCCCTGCCAAACTTTACTATAGCCCGTTGGGGGGCTTGTCCTCCCAATTCTTGTCACACTTTGTCAGCAACAAAAGAAGACAAAGGCTGACGAGCGAGTTAATGGGAATACAACAAAGGCGTTAAGAAAGCCTTAGAGATTTCATTGCTCGATTCACGACGGAAGCCGTGACTATACCTGATATGTAGCAAGAAGTTGCAGTCTTGGCGCTGATGTCAGGACTGCAAGAAAGCCCATTCCGCCAATACTTGGGACGCAAAAATCTGACAACCTTGGGGGGCGTCCTAGGGAAAGCCAATGAATACATCCGGGCAGAAGAATTCTGCCGGATAGGTGCCGGCACCTCAACAGAGAAGGGGGCGGTAGAAGAAAGAAGTTACAAAAAAGAGTTCAAAAAAGAAGCTCCTTTCGAAAGCAAGGAATACTTTACTAGAAACGCGGAAAAAAGACGCGGGGAAGAAGGGGGGAATGTAGAGAAAAAACCGCGAACAGAGAAAGCTGGCGGCTATACAGAGCTCAACACTCAACGTTCACGGATCTATTCACTCCACAAAAAAGATGAAAAGTGGAGGCACCCCAGGCAAATGAATACACCAAACCGCGACCAGTCTAAATGGTGCGAGTTTCACAATGACCATGGGCACACCACCGATAAATGTGCTCATCTGAAAGAAAACGTAGAAGAATTAGTAAGAAGAGGGCGGTTGGCCCAGTATAAAAAGAAAGATGATTCACCCCGCCATCAACAGCATGGCGATAGGGGGTGGAAGGGGAAACAACAACAAACGGATTTCCAACCCGACATATTGGTCATCATAGGGGGACCAGTACATGGCGGAACCCTTAGCGGCGCTAGGGCAAGCCTGCGTGAGGTCCGTCATCAAGTTAACTTTAATGACCGCCATCACTGGGCGGGATCGGCAGATGTGCCAGAAATGACATTCACAGCTAAGGACACCAAGGGCATCATATACCCACATGATGACCCTTTGGTGATCAACTTGTCTATTGCGAACTGCAAAGTCCATCGCATCTTGGTTGATAGCGGTTCCTCTGCTAATATCCTATTCCGAGAGGCCTTCAATAAACTTGGGATAAAAGAAAAATATCTGAAACCGGTACACTACTCAATAAGTGGTTTCATAGGAGCCAGGGTGATACCGGAAGGCATAATTAGACTGCCAACACAGCTAGGGGAGGGCAGGCAGGTCAAAAGAACAATGATAGAGTTTCTGGTGGTCGACATACCATCTGCTTATAATGCCATCATTGGGCGACCAATGATGAATGATATCAAAGGCATACCATCTACCTATCACTTAACTATGCTATACATAGCCGATGACGGCTACCTAGCAAAAGTGAAAGGGAGCCAAGAGGTAGCACGTTCATGTTACGTGACTGCCATGAGACCTCCACCTCCAGCTCAGCTGAACACCGGCAATAACAACAAAAGGAAACGACAACCAGAAGTCTCTCCCATATCAATGGACGACATCAATGGTCGCCCAGATGGCGACGGTCTCCCTAGACCGAAACCCGACGAGGACGTAGAGGATATACCTTTATCTACCACAGATGTCTCCAGAACCGTCAAGATAGGGAAAAAGTTGCCGGCCCAAATGAAGATCAACTTGGTTCAGTTATTGCAAGACAACGCTGATGTCTTCACCTTTTCTGCTGACGAGATGCCAGGCATCCACACCTCTGTAATACAACATAGGCTTAATGTAGATGATAGCGTTAGGCCTGTAAAACAAAAGAAAAGATCATTCTTGGCTGAGAAGAATGAGGCTATTGAGAACGAAATAAATAAACTTTTGTTGGCAGGGTTCATAGAACCTTGTGACTATCCTGAATGGTTAGCTAATGTGGTAATGGTAAAGAAACAAAGCGGACAATGACGAATGTGCGTCGACTTCACTGATCTAAACCGCCATTGCCCAAAAGATTGCTATCCACTCCCAAGAATAGATCAACTAGTGGACTCTACAGCAAACCATGCACTACTTAATTTTATGGACGCTTTTTCAGGATATCACCAAATCAGCCTTCTAGAGTCGGACAGACCCAAGACAACATTCGTGACTAATGCCGGCGTTTATTGCTACAAAGCCATGCCTTTTGGTCTTAAAAACGCCGGTGCAACCTATCAAAAGCTAGTAGATAAAGTCTTCAGCAAGCAAAAAGGAAGGAATGTCGAGGTATATGTTGACGACACAATAGTGAAAAGCAAAACCCAAGGCGAACACCTTGCCGACCTTGAAGAAACATTTGCAACACTTAGGGAATTTCAAATGAAATTAAACCCTAAAAAATATACGTTTGGCGTCACATCCGGCAAATTCTTGGGATACATGGTATCAGAAAGAGGAATAGACGCCAACCCAGACAAAGTCAAGGCCATAGTAGACATGACAGAGCCAACAAAAATCAAAGAAGTACAAAAATTGACGGGTAGAATGGCGGCTCTAACTAGATTCATGGCAAAGTCAGCGGCCCACGCCTTGCCTTTCTTCAAATTACTTCGATCAAACAAGAAATTCGAGTGGAACGTAGAGCAAAAAGAGGCATTTTACAAAGTAAAAGATCACCTCAAAAACCTACCGACAATGACCAGGCTTGAAAAAGGAGAACAGCTGCAAGTATACATCTCAGCATCCGACAACACTGTGGCGGCAGTGCTGCTAGTCGAAAGAGAAAAAAATCAAATGCCGGTATACTTTACCAGCCACGTGTTAAACGGCGATGAAATTAGATACTCATCAGTTGAGAAATTGGCTTTAGCCATTATGATCATGGCACGACGTTTGCGCCCTTACTTCGATGCTCATCCCGTCCTGATCTTCACCAATCACCCACTGGATAAAGCTCTCATAAAATTGGCAGTGTCGGGCAGAATGATGAAGTGGGGAATAGAATTGTCAGAATACGACATATCTTTCAAACCCAGAAATGCAATTAAAGCACAAGCATTGGTAGACTTCATCGCAGAAACGTCATTTGGTGTGACAGACACAACTCAAGAATGGATCATAGCCACGGACGGCTCGTCATGCAATACCGGCTCTGGTGGCGGCATTAGAGTAGTCAGCCCCGATGGTACCATTCATCGGTATGCTCTAAGGTTCAGCTTCAAAGCAACAAACAATGAGTCGGAATACGAGGCCGCCATAGCAAGAATTCAACGGGCAGTCACGTCCGGGGCAAAACAAGTTAAACTTATAACAGACTCCCAACTAGTAGCCACTCAAATGGAGGGCACGACGGAGGCCAGGGAACTTGCAATAGTCAAATACAGGGATTATCTTAAGCAACTGGCGGGCCAACTAGCATCCTTTGAGATACAATTGGTCCCAAGGGAGAGCAATCAATCTGCCGACGCCCTTGCAAGGCTGGCAACATCACCTTTGACAGATTTAGGAGGCAATATCCTCATTGAGCTCAGGGCCGCCAAGGTAATCAACTGTATTCTTGTTGCCACCATCGTCAACACGGAGGGGGAATGGTTCCATTCAATTCTCGCCTTCAAAAATTTGGGAACTCTCCCAGAAGACAAGACGCTGGCAGCCCAGACCAAACGACAGGCACCTTGGTATTGTGTATACCAAGGCCTGCTTTATAAAAAATCTTTCCACCTACCTTTACTTCGATGTGCCACCAAGATAGAAGCAAAAAAAATTTTGGAAGAAATACATGAAGGGATTTGTGGGAATCACATTGGCGGAAAAGCATTGGCACTGAAAGCACTACGTGCCGGATATTATTGGCCCCATATGCTAAGGGATGCCCAGGGCTACGTTCAAAAATGCGACAAGTGTCAACGGTTTGCTCCAATGATCAACACTCCACCAAACGACCTACAGCCAATCTTGAGCCCCATACCGTTTGCCCAATGGGGGATGGACATACTAGGACCATTCACAAAGGGCAAAGGGGGACGAAGATTCCTGATAGTGACTATTGACTATTTCACAAAATGGATCGAAGCTATCCAAACCGTTTCTATCACTACGGCCCAAGTCAAAAAATTCTGCTGGGAGCAAATGATTACAAGGTTTGGGATACCACAGGCAATAGTCTTTGATCATGGGACCCAATTTGACTGCAAGCCTTTGAGAGAATATCTGGAACCTTTGAAAGTAAAAATGGCATTCGCATCTGTCACTCACCCTCAGAGTAACGGCTAAGCCGAGGCGGCAAATAAGCAAATCCTCAATGCCTTGAAAAAGAAGTTAGACGACCTCAAAGGCAAGTGGGCAGACTTAATACCAGACGTTCTTTGGTCTAACAGGACAACTGAGAAAGAATCTACAGGGGAGACACACTTAGACTCACATTCGGACAAGAAGCTATATTGCCGGTAGAGGTAGGGCTTCCATCCTTCAGGATCCAGACATACCAGCCTGAGCTCAACGACGAGTTATTAAGACAAGACCTCGACTTGCTGACAGAGGTCAGACTTATCGCAGAACTCCGCCAAGCAGCATACAAAGATCAAATTAAAAGGGCGTATAATAAAAAAGTACACCACAGGCCTATGCAAGATGGTGACTTGGTTCTAAGACGAACTGACGCCACCGGCAAACAAAACCGAGAAGGAAAATTAACGGAAAACTTGGAAGGGCCATACCGTATAACAAAGACGGTAACCTCTGGAGCTTACAGGCTTGCTGGAATGGACGGCAAGGAAGTAAAGAATACTTGGAACGCCAGAGTACTAAAAAAATACTATGTATAAATTTTACGTTCTTATGTATCTCACAAATGTATAGAAGCTAAATCTTTGGTACAACTAAATTTTATTTTTACTTAGGTATTTTTTAAATTATGTACTAAAGAGAAAGCCCCAGCAGCCAAAAGGCCAGATGACAGCTAAGGCCAAAGGCCACTGTCATCCAAAAAGCCTAGCCGCCAAGAACGTGCCTCAGCAGCCAAAAGGCCAGATGACAGCTAAGGCCAAAGGCCATTGTCATCCAAAAAGCCTAGCTGCCAAGAACCTGCCTCGGCAGCCAAAAGGCCAGATGACAGCTAAGGCCAAAGGCCACTGTCATCCAAAAAGCCTAGCTGCCAAGAACCTGCCTCAGCAGCCAAAAGGCCAGATGACAGCTGAGGCCAAAGGCCACTGTCATCCAAAAAGCCTAGCTGCCAAGAACCTGCCTCAGCAGCTAAAAGGCCAGATGACAGCTAAGGCCAAAGGCCACTGTCATCCAAAAAGCCTAGCTGCCAAGAACCCGCCTCAGCAGCCAAAAGGCCAGATGACAGCTAAGGCCAAAGGCCACTGTCATCTAAAAAGCCTAGCTGCCAAGAACCTGCCTCAGCAGCCAAAAGGCCAGATGACAGCTAAGACCAAAGGCCACTGTCATCCAAAAAGCCTAGCTGCCAAGAACCTTCCTCAACAGCCAAAAGGCCAGATGACAGCTAAGGCCAAAGGCCACTGTCATCCAAAAAACCTAGCTGCCAAGAAGCATTAAATTAGCAGCCAAAGGCTGGATGACAGTAAAAGTCATAAGTAACAATCGTCCTAAACATTTGAAATAAAAAGCAAAAATATCTGCAGTAAAATTACCAGATAAAAACCTTCTTTTTTGATATTTGCAATACAAAATTCAAGGAAGAACTGCACTCACAATACAATAATGACAAGATCTAAAAATATTGTAGAGTATGAATTAAATTCAACAAAAATAAAAGGCAACTATTTTTTAACAAAATAAAAAGTATTATATACTTTCAAAAGCCAGTAATGACTGGCGGCATTACACATTACAAGCTTAATGGCATGGCAGCCCATTCTGACAAACATCAAAAAATTACAAATACGTATCACAAAAAATATATACAAAATACTACAACAATTAAAACAAAAAAGAACAGTTAGAATTACAAGAAGAAAGCACAGGAGAAGGCTGCCCAACACATTATTCTGCCCCTTCAGGAGCATCTTCGGCAGTAGTTGAGGCTGTCGTAACCTCGAGACCCGCCAAACCATCTGCTGCTGTTGGCACCCCAGTAAGCCGAGGCGACATATTCCCAACATGTTCCTCAGGAAACACGTCTTCCTCATTCAAGGGTTGACTGGCGGTCCCATCGTTAACGGCATCTTCCACAGTCACCCAGTCAACCTGTAACGACCCGACTCGCTTAAATCGGCGCGGAAGAAACCGACGAGTCGAATAGTTAAAAACTACAACTAAAAAAAATACTTAAGAAATAAAACTAAAACCTCAAAGTATTATTATTACAACCCAAAATGTACGAGTACCCACAAGTTCGTACAGTTTAAATCCAAAAGTCAAATTATAACTACTAAAAATACGAGTTAACTCCAACTACATGTCAGAGTCTTAAACTTCACATATAGAAGTCCAAAAGTAATGTAATAACATCTATACAATACTATCGCTAACTAATGCTAAGAAAACAGTAAATATATCAGACCACACAAGAAACAACGTCGCTCGCCCAACCCAAAGCTAAGCAAGAGCATCGTCATCTGAAGTACCTGAAAAGTACAACAACAGTCCACCATCAGTGGCGAGTAACATAACTGACTCACCCTAATGGGAACACACATGTACATAGCATAAATCAAACATCAAAATCACAATTAAATCCCAAAAAGACACGAGAACATCCTCAAACTCGTAATCTCAATTCGACTCAACTCAACATCCAACCTAACTCTATCTTTGGCGCAATCATTCAATTTCTAGACCGGACTGTGCTCGTACGAACGCATCTTACGCATTCGAACTTTCTACTATGCTCGGATTTGGGAATCTTACTCCCAAACCCCATGAAACCAATCTTACTGGAAATCCATGTCTCGTGAAACCAATCTTACTGGAAATTCACTAAGATCACATAGTATGACTCCAACTATCCCAATACCGCGGATGGAATAGGGGCAACGTCTTAACCCAAATACAATGAATCTTACTCAAAGTATCAGGCGTCTAAAAATGAAATCAAGCTAAACTTTAATTAATTCATTTAATCATTTTATTCATATTATTCATTATTATTACCCAACCTAACTAAATTAAGTTCAAGAATTGCCTCTAGCCTTGATTCTCGAAATTAATTAGTTAAATCATCGAAGTTATTCTCAAGAACTGCCTCTAGCCTCAATCTTGAGTCTAACCAATCATAATCCATCATTTAAATTCCATTCTTTAATCAATTCAGACTCAATCTTTAACTTTCTTTAATCATTAAACTACTTTCTTTAATTATCAAGATTCAACCAAGAACTCATCAAGATTCATCAAGAATTCAAAGAACTCATCAAGAACTCATTCAAGATTCAAGATCTTCAATCAAGAACTCAATCAAGATTCAAGAACTTCAATCAAGAACTCATCCAAACTCATCCAAACCACACGCATAATCAACATAAAAACCATTCGAAAATCATCCTTTCAATTAACCAAAATTAACCAAATTTTAACACATTAATCATGATCATATTACAACATATAATCAATCATAAAACCATGAAAACCTTTATCCAAAACCTCACTTAATCACATAAAAATCAGAATATAATCCATACATGAATAATCAACATCAAACAACCCAATCATGCATTTAATTCATACTATAAACATAGTATACCAAATAGGTTGAGAAAGTATGTTACCTTATTGAAGTTTACACACAAAATCAACACAAAAGTTGCTGCCCGGAACACAAAGTACACGGCCAGATTACACGGCACAATCAACACGACCTTGCACGGTGCACCACCACCACGCACAGCTACTGCCCAGTCACGGCTGCCACGGCACGGCCACTGCACGAACCACCACCACGGACCTCTGCCCAGTCAGCACGGCTGCCACCACGACCCACACAGCTCGAACACGAACCCCACTGCACGGTCACGGCTTCACACACGGCACACCACCACGAGCCCTTACACGAACACGAACAACCCAACCCGAACCAACGATCTTGATTGAAATAGATGTGTTTAGGATTGTGTTTGGTCACCTAAAGATCAATGAACTATGAATCTTTAAGTTTTTGGGCTAGAAAAATTGATGAACAATTGAAGGCTTCAATCATCCAAAAATGGCGTGAGATTAAAGGCAAATGGGAGGGAGTTTGTGTTTTGAAATTTTGATGGCTAATTGTGTTTAAAAGCAAGGATGACAAAAATGAGCCAAAGCCTTACTAACTCTCCTATTTATAGAGTTAGTTAAGGTGTGAACACAAGGCAAGTGACAAACCTTGCCATGCCTTAGGAAAACCGGCCAAGAGGGTCACTTGGGCCTAAATTGGGCTCTCGTGATCCATCGGGCTAATTTACAAAAATCACATGATAGATCATGCCTAAATCGATTTAACCCAAAATATTAAATAATTAATCAGAAAATTAAATAAATAAAATTCTAATTAATTAAATAATAAATAACGTAAATAATAAAAACTAAAAATAAATATTTCGAATTAAATCGAAATTATTCACATAAAATAAAATAAATAGTTCAAAATTTAAATTTGAACTAACACAACAACATACATAAATACACATAATTATCGGCAAAAATACCAATAAAATCTCGGTCATTACACAACCTCTGGGTAAAGTGACAGCACACACTTCATGGCGGCAATCCATTCACCATCAACCCTAAGTGTGCAAAATTGACGAAGGTCAGCAGACTTAACAAAATCATCCACCGCCTTCGACCTTGCACCCTCCACTTCCTCGGCAGCCTTCTTGATGGCAGACACAATTTTCTCCTTAGCAGCCTCAACTTTAGCCTCTGCTCCAGCTGCCTTCTCTTCGCTGGACTTAGCGACTATAAGGGAGGCCTCAACCCTACTATTGGCAGCCTTGAGACCTACCCTCACAATCTCCAACTCAGCTGTCAGAGCTTCTGCTTTCTTTCTGGCAGCATCACCAGCAGCCTCAGCCTCAGCTGCTCTTTTATTAGCAGATTGCATGGCAGCCTCAGCATCAGCTGCAAGCTTTTTAGAGGCTTGGATGGCAACATCAGCATTTGCCGTCTCCTCTCTAAGCTTGGCTAGCTCCACTTCCCTCTCTTCAGCAGCCTTCTTGAGAGATGTATTCTCATCCGTCAATGGAAGAATCATCTTCTCTGCCTGCTCCAAGTCGGATGCACAGCTCCAGTAGGCCTCAGCCAATTCGGCAGCAGAATTGGCAGCCTGCTCACAACAAGTCAAAGGAAAATTTCAGCATAAAAATAACAAAAATAAAAGGAGAAGAAGAAAAAAAAAGAAAAAGAAAGAACAAGGACACTCACACAGGCAACATCATGACACAGAACCTGAGCTGGGTTCACCCACCTCTCCTGACTACGGTCAGCCGACAGCCTTACACCCTGCAACAACCGCTACCCTAAGTCACCCCCGGCCAGACTTAAGTCTGCCATCAACGACTCGTTGATGGTGCCATCTTGCTGAGGGTGGAAGTAAGGCCCAAAAGCCCTCGGCCTCGGCCTAAATTCGTCAGGAATGGTGGAGTAGCTATAACCCCATGATCCAGCCCTTACCTGCACGTCCTCAGGCAAGGGAAAAGAAAAAGACCCAATATTATTTGAGGCATCCACCTCAATATGCCCTCCGGCGCCGCGATGGGGCACAGAGATGCTACGCCCAAATTGCGGGCCTAGATACTCCGTCCGGTAGTCTCCAGCTGCCGGGGAATTACCCTGCATAAAAAGATCCAGCTAGCCAAAGATTAAATCAGCTTCCAGACAATAAGGAAAAGGATATATATAAAAAAAAAAGGAAGAAGAGAAGTAAAAAGAAGATTAGGACACCATACCTCGGAGGGGTCAATCTCTGGAGCTGCAGGAGCTTTCAGGGCTTTTTCACGAGCCCTCCGCCGTGCGCCTTCTTTGGCGGCATCGTCAAGACAACCATCCTCTGTCTCGTCTTCCACCACTACTACCTCCTGCTCAGACAAGTTTACCTCCAAAACAGGAGATCTCACATCAACACTAGTGGCCTCAGTGGCTGCATCCGTCAGTACCTGATGGGCAGCCTCATTCGCCACATCACGAGGTGACTTATCCTGCACCACACCACTCTCATATGGGAGCACCTCCGTGGAAGCCGGTGCAGGAAAAGGCGTAGACTCACCTTGCACAATAGTGCCAGGCACTACCTCTGACCCAGGTACTACAACATCAGCAGGCTGAGACCTCGCCACCTTGGAGGACTTTTCCGGAGAGGATACCAACTCTTTCCTTTTAACCACTGCCAGCTCCTAATAACTAGTGGCAGCGGCCTTGGTACGACCACCCCTTGTCGAAGGAGCTGGCCTCCTCGTAGTGGCGGTTTCAGCTGCGGTGGCATTAGTACCGGCAGAACTCTGAGAAGCCGGAACTGTTATAGTAACTACTCTCTGACGGTCGGCCGGACGGCGACCCCCACGGCTACTTCTAGCAACCACAACCCTGTTGCCGGAAGAAGAAGTGCCGGCAGTAGAGTTTCCAGCACCAGAAGTGCCGATGACGGCAGCTTCAGCCGCCACCTCAACGCCTTCTTTGGGCGGCTTCAATTTGCCCAGATGCAACTCTGCACAACAGACAAAGACATAGCGTCAAAACCACAAAAACATAATCTATATATACATATATATATAAATTATAAAGGTTAGGTTCATGCAAGGCAAGAAGGTTAAGAAGACAGATATAAGGACAAAGCCAGAACTAGGGCGCCAAGCCTCTTCATACCAGAGTCTGCACCCCCAACATCGCCACACAACCTCACGTAGGCAAGGGGTCGGTTCTCCACCATGTATCCAGAGTCTGGCATCCATCTAGTAGGGATGCCACCTACGTGCTTAAAATAGTTGACAGTTAACTGCTCTTTAGCAGTCAACTGCCGCCTTGGAATGTGCCCCATGTTAGGGCTAGGATTCGTGAAGCCTAAGGGAATGTCCAAACTAAACCCTTCCGGCGCCTTCACCCAAAACCATTTACCCATGTAGTTCTTGTACGAACTAACCTTAGGGTAATACAACAGCTTCCCAGGAGCTGTCGAAAATGTATAACACCCGGCAGCCGAGCTATTCTTTTTCACGTACATCAGTGCCCGTATAATATGAAGATTCAGCTTCATCTTTAGATACCGGCAAACCCACAAAACCGATATCAACATCAGCAGGGACAACGACCCTAGCTAAACCAAACTTATCTGAAAATGTCGCAACACCGACATGATGGACTAGTCAAAGGGACATCTAAGACCCCATCTAAAGTGTGCCAAGTATACCGGAAAGAAACCATCAGGAGGCGCAGTCACCTTATCATCTTTATCCGGGATCGCCAACTCCCAGTTGGCAGGAATGTAGTGGTCATCCTTAAACCACTGAATATAAGCCTCCTTACCGCCGGTCCAATTGCTGATATCATTCAACCAATCTGAGTAGGGAGTATGAACTAACGGATGCTCATGATCCTCAGCCGGCACGGCACCAAATTTTAACGGCGTAAAAACAGGTGACGGCAAGTCACTAAGAGAGTCGAACCATTCCTGACCGGCCAGCTGCCAGGCAGTATTAATCAGACGAGCATCACCTGGCTCCATGTCAGCTACTGCAATACACAACAACAAAAACAAGGGAAATAATAAGAAAAACACGTAGGAGTCAATATATTTACCAAGCTCGGCAAATGGGTTCGGACGTGCCAGATCTTCATTCGAACCATATTGGTCAAACTCCAAGGCAGACCGTAGCGCAGAAAACCAATAACGCTCTGACATCACGGTCCACATTGGGTTGACGGACTTGCGCAAAATATCACTAAGATGCCTAACTTCATGTTGTTGTTCATGATTGAAACTTGACGGGTTACGTGTGTCTTCGCAGTCTGCATTTCTTTTCAAAACTAAAGAAAACTCAAGAATACGCCTTTGCCTAGGCACAAGTCCACCAGGCAACACTGACGTTACCGGATGCACGTTGCCGGATTTGGAAGATAAGGCAGAAGCTTTACTCCTGGCTTTCATACGACGCGAACACCGGGATGACCCCTCTCCTCGGTTCGAGTGAAGAGGAAATCCTTTGTTAATCTTAAGACTGCGAGACACGCACGTACATACGCCAGGCTCTAACACTTCGTCAGCAATGACCTCACGGACGGCGGTGCTAGTAATAGTTTGACACAACGGCTCACCTTCTGTAGGGCACGACGACAACGAGGTAGACGAGTCAGACAACGACGAAACGTCGCTGCCGTCGCTCTCCAGAATTCTGCTGTCGTTTTGACTATCACTAGCATCTGACATCGTTTGAGACACTGACAGAAGACATAAAGGTTAAAGCAGTAACATGCACCAGTATCAAGGTTTTAAAAAGAAAATACATACATTTTCGAAATATCTTTCGACGTTCCTTTTCTTCAAAAACAATTTCGAGATTATTTAGGAAAACTGAAAAAGAATAATTTTGGGAGATAAACCTCCATTTTTTCGAAATTCATTTTCGAAGAAACCAATTTACGCTCTGGAAAAACATTTCTACAAAAATAAAATTCGAAGTATACAACTCAAATAAAGCATAAAAGGGTATCTAACCTGAAATTATGCAGACTTCGAAGCTCTTCTACAGTAACAATGGTGGAATGACAAACTCTTTTCACAGAGTCGAGGAAGAAGACGTTGAAAGTAAGCACAACGAACACTTAGAGAGAGAAAGAAACGAAATTTTTTCTCTGAAATTTTTTGAGATGAAGAAAGAAAAAAAAAACCGTCACTACATATATATATGATGCTGTGGGACCCAGTTTCCAACAAAACAAACGTTTCATATTCTACTGACACGTGTAAAGTGCAAATGAACGGGCGGAAAAGTTAAGCCTGACATCTTGTTGGCGACTTATTTTTTAAAAAAAGCATCACCAACGTGCCGATACTGATACTTTTTGGGGGGGCTAGTTGTATGGGGGCCTACCGGTAAACCGGCAGGACCTACCGGTAAACCGGCAGGACCTACCATACTAACGTGACGACCAAGATGTCAGACACCACTTAAAGGCTAACGGTCACGGTCAACTCAAAACAGCCAACATAGGCAGTACCTCTCAAGATACCGTCCCAATGACGACGGTGTCAGAAGACCCATGCCGTATCAAAGATGTCATCCCATTGATGACGGTATCAGAGGACTCGTGCCGTCTTAATGATGGCAGCGTCGCAGGTTGCCTGCTATCGGAGTTGCCGGATCCGACTCTAAGGAAGCCATCTCCTTGACGGTCACGGTATGATCGCCAATCCATCTCCTATAAATAGAAGTCCTCACCAACCTGATAACGGCAAAACACCAAGACTTAACTAACTTCTATCTCTCTATTATCTCTCCTATATACCTAATCTCCCTTTGCTAACTTAAGCATCGGAGGGTCTTTCTTCGGACATACCCCGGGGTTAGCTCACCGTATTGTTTCCTCGTGTAGGTTAAAGTTGTCCCTGTGAACATTTCTACACCATCACAAAACATTGTCGGTAGATCCATACCGGAACATATGATGAATGAATAATTACGATATAGTCAAAATGTTGCATGTGTCTAACAAATTGATGAATAATTAAGGAGGTAGTATAAGCTCTTTTAATTTTGGCGTCTATCCCATGCTAAAAAAATAAAATAAAATATATGAGTTGTGTTCACACATACATGTTATACGGCTAAGGGGCTATTTCAATTATTACTATGGTGGATTATCATTGGTCTTAATTTAGTCGACACACGCTCGCATCGGTACCACTAGGATAAGAACTAATCCCCCATTTGGTATATACTAGATTTCTTATGCACGCAATGCGTGCTATGTTAAAATTTGTTAACAACATAACTTGGCAATAAAATTATTAAGTTCCCAGATAATTGTATAAAACTTTTAAATATTTTTTTTTTCATTTTTAAATTTAATCTAGTTTTTCCTTGCACTCTTACATAGTAAGTATATTGCAAATTAAGTAAATAATTTATTTATCTAAAAGATTTATTATTTATGAATAAATTTTGATTAATTTTATACTTAATTGTACTTACGATTTTTAAAATTATAATTAGTTGTTTTAAATAACGTTATTAATAATTTCAAAAATTAAATATAATTATGAAAGATTTTAGTATACAAATGACAAAATTGTCCCTAACTTGAATAACAATTATAAAGGATAAGTAATAAAAGTAGTGTGGTAATCCACTTGGACACTGCCGCGATCTCACCCCTTTTGATATATATAAAATAGATCAGAGATGATGTCTATGCCTATATATATAAAGCCTTGTATGATATATAAAAGGTTTAAGTGGAATGGATTATTGCAATATTGTTTCAATAATTATATATAATGCCTAAAAAGAATGTTTGATTAGGTAGTTTGATACGTTACCTTGCAGGCAACATCCAAGACGGAGAAGAGTGGATACTACTTTGTTCATCAATACAAACTTCAATCCCCAATCACACCCACCAAGAAGCCTCCGTATTCAGAGGCCAGTATGTGATTACACCGACGACCACAAACGAAGGAAGAAACTCGTTATTCATAAATTCCCACAACAAAAACAAAAGAAAGCCGCCGTGGTAGTAACCGATGATGACAGCACAACCGAAAGCTACATTGACTCAGCATTCCGGTCACTGCGAACAGACCAAGCCTATCTATTCATTAAGAATGAGTACATCACAAAAGGCGGCGCTTCTGGGTCGTCATCGTCAGATCATCGGATAATCAATGGTCCACTCTTCATATCCAGCGGATACCCCTCTCTTGTAGGCACTGCTTTTGCCGAGTATGGAATCGACGCTGCTTTTAGCTGCGACGGTGTTGATGAAGCCTTCATATTTTCCAGCAATCTATGTGCCAAGATAAAGTATGCACCAGGTACCTACTCAAAACCATAACGTAATTGAAATACTCGTTACATAATTATGCGATAAAAAATGGATTTAGAGATAAATAGAGTGGAAAATAAATAATTAACTGGGCCCACAACAAAAGTAATTTTTTTTTGTTAAAAAAAGCTACACATGTGAAAATTATTCAAGTGAAGTATTTTTATTACTACCGACTACCGTGGTGGATGGTTAAGATTGCGTAATTTTTGCTTTATTTTTAATTCCTAAATTTAATTAAAAATTCCTTTTTTTTAGAATGCTTTAATTAGATTTTTTATTTTAGGAAAATAATTTCTGATTTTTGCTAAAATCGGATTTTATTCTTGAAAAATCTGAAATTCTTTTCCTAAAATAAGAAATCTACCTGTATTTGGGTTGTGAATTAGGCCAAATCCAATTCCAAATTTTTTACTTGCCAAACATGTAATTTGACCCAAATTCATCATTTTAAATGAAACATCTAAAACCAAACATATCATAGTATTTTAAAAAGGATTGTGAATTAAATTTAGGAATTAAAAATAAATCAAAAACCGTGTGATCATAGTCATCCACTACCATAGTCGGTAGTCATAAGAATACACTAGAATCATCTGTTACACATGGGTAACCTTTTCAACACTAAGTCACTAAACATAGCACAAAAAATATTTGTTGCAAGTATTGTGTTACGACCTAAAATAACAAAAGTTAACATATGTATGCATCAGGTACTCAAAACGATAAGATAATAGAAGGCCCGAAAACAATCAAACAAATGTTTCCTTTTTTTAAAGGAACAGAGTTTGAGAAAGGGGTGGATGCTGCATTTGAATCTACTGTAACTGGTGAAGCTTATCTGTTCAAAGGATCATCCTATGCTCGAATTAGCTATTCTAAGAGATCTCTAATTGGGGGGATACGTCCGATAATAGAAGGGTTTCGTTGCTTTAAGAAGACTATATTTGAGAGTGATATTGGAGCTGCTTTTGCCTCGCATAAACCTAACGAGGCTTACTTGTTTAAAGACAACAAATATGTTCTTTTGCACTTTACTCCTGGGACTGCCAAGGACTATATTAAAGAGGGTCCGAAAGACATTGTTCCCAACAATTGGAAGTCATTGAAGGACATCTTGCCTCATAAAAATAGAGGTTTGGATTATTATGATTCTGGCAAACTTGACCCTCAGCGTGACCAGGATTCCTAGTACGCCCATTAAATAAAATGGATGGAGACAGGACTGCAACTCTTCTATCCCACTCTATGTGTACTATTTATATGCCGAGTATTTATTTTTATTAGTTGATTTTAAAATAAGGGTCAAATTATTATTAGTTTTTACTACTCCTATATATTTTAAAAAGATGGTTATGTATTCCTTTAAAATGTTTTTATTTTTTTAAAAAAAAATTTTTTGTTATATGTATCTTTTTTTTGTTTTATATGTATGTATTTAGTTAGAACAATTTCATTAGTTACTAAACTTTGTAAAAAGATTGTTCAGTATTTTTAACATTTTTAATGAGAAAAAAATAGTGCCTTACTTTCTCCAAGGATATGAGGAATAATGCTTTATTTTAACCCAAATAAAAGCATCATATAATCCACGATTATTTTCTTTTGTGTGCCTGATTCTAAACTTACGTAACAACCTTAATTTTTGAAACGAGGAGTATTAAAAAAGTTACATTCAACACAATGAGAAAGTGTCACAGAATATATATATATATACCAATGGATCGAAAAGAATATTTAAACTCGTGAACAACGTGTTTGACAAAAAAAAACCCAAATGGACAGAAGATTTGGACTCGTAAAGAGCTTAGAGATGAGGTTGTGTTTCTCAATGACATTGTAATGGTTTCTTCATAATTAGAGAGACTTATCTTGGATTTGGGGGAAGCTAACACCAACAAAAACCAACATCTTTCTTTGGTTAGTCTGGTGGGATAGACTTCCCCATAGCTTAACTTTGTACATTAGGAAAATACTCCCTTGCTGTAACTGTGAGCTTTGCAACGGTAACATTGAAAACTCAAGTTCACATCCTTTAATTTTGGAGTGTCCTAGGACAGCTAGAGTATGACAATCATGTATCTCACCAGTAACTACAGTATTAAATTATCACCACATATTAAAGAGGGTTTGGTTCTTGAATTGGCACCAGATATCACCAGATATGGGAATTGTCCAGTTTCTCAAAAAATCAGTATCTCAAGATATATCTAATGACATTTTTGTAATTTTGTTGAAAATGTATTACTAAAACACCGCCTTATTTGGTTGGTGCTCAGATATATGTCCCTAAAGTTTGTCAAAATTACCTCAAACTTGAGGAACCTGATACTTCTCCACCAGATATCACACAAACATCATTATCATTGTGTCTAATTCGAAAGAGGCAGTTTCTCTTATCAACTCACCATTTATGTATAACACACTTTCATATTCAATTTGGTGTTTGAATGTAGGGAATTGATCTAGACATTTCAACAAGTCAAGCTCAAGCATAGAACTAACTCAGTATGTACCTAATAGCCTAGCCCTAGCTAAGGAAGGAAGAACAAGGGATTATCTTTGTAATGAAGTTATTAAATTAAGCAATATTCCTAGTTTTTGTAGGGAGATGATACACCGTATTAACTTTTAATTTATGCTCCTTCTATCACCAAAAAATAAAAAAAAAACTTTCCATCTCTAATGATGATTTTTGGTTTGTTTTTTTTGGTTGATTGATTCCTTATCTTATGTGGGTTGTTATTTCTCATTTTGTATGGGTTATTATTTTGTCTCTCTTGTGGATTGTTATTTCCCATAGTATATGAATTATTTTTCCTCAGATGGTTTACATCCAATCATTTGATTGGAGAGTTATGGTTATCTTTACAAAAGGTTTAGGGCATCAATTAATTATATTTTTTTCAAAACTATACAGGAGATGTTGCAATTGGACAAGACGCGTACGTATTGGAGTCGAACAAAAAATCAACACATGATTCTGCAGTCGGATGGAAGCGAAACAATTAGTGAAGTTAAAGCTAAAACATGTGTCTTTGTTTGTTTCAGATTCAATCACAAAAACAATATTCTAAATATTGAGAGCAATAATAAAACATTAAAAGTTAAAAATTTTAAAAGTATCTCACACATCTTTTGCAAAGAAAGCTGATAGACTTAAAAGATAATTCCTATACTAGTCGGCGACAATGTAGACGACGTGTGGCTGGACCCGTATAAGAATTTGTTAATTAACGGGTGGGCGTCAACTTCATTGACCGAATATATCTACCCACTCGTGATATTTCATGGGAAGATTCGTTTATGAATTATGAGTGATGCTGCCTCAGCCTCACACTCTCACAGGAGTCACAGCACTTGAATCCTGATGTCTCATAGTTACTCCCTCTGTCAAAAAAATAAGTGTTCTATTTTGACCAAAAAACTCTTACAATTTTGATCAAAATGGAGCACTTATTTATTGAAGGATGGAGTAATTTTTATTGTTTAAATGTTAAATTGAGTCGTGTCACGTGTGTGTGATTAGTAGTAGAGTTTTTATTTGTTAGTTATTCGTTTATTCGTTATTCTATCTTAAAAAATCCTGCTATAAGGAAGTTTTTTATGAGTTTTTTTTAGATATTGTTACGAAATAATTATGGATGCCCATGAAATCATTGTATCACTTGGAATCATTATATCTTTTGGAATCATTGTATCATTTGGACTATGTATATACAAGGCCGGGGCTAGGATTTTAGGGGCCCTGTTCGAATCCATAAAATGAGGCCTTTAAGTCTCGTTTTTTCAAAAATTATTATATTAGAAATTAAAATTAATACTTCATATATATTATGAAGCTATTTATTAGGAGGAAATGATCCCAAACAAGAAAGGAAAAACGATGTGATTTGTAACGACCCGTAATTTAGCAGCGTTGTTTTCGGAGGAAAACAACATTACAGATCTTTAACTTCTAAAAACCTTTAAGATCAAATTCATAAACTGCAGCGGAAGCTCTAAACTTAATCATATTATTCATTAAAACTATTAAATAATCCTGAATTATTAATAATTCAGAGTCCCTTATTAATACAAAATAAAGAATAGTCCACTAAAAATAATAGAACATGGGCTAGACTAAATATCAGGGTTAACTTCTAAGCTGGCTAGCTCACAATCCCAACCCTTGCGTAACCCAATTCAATCACCACCTGTACCTGAAAAAGGATTTTGGGGTCCACAGTCAGTGTTGAGTAATTAGATTGTTCTACTTAATCAGTAGAACACAATTAGAAACATAATCATTAGGGCAGATCAATCAAACAGACAACAAATCATCATGTAATCATTCATAAACATCATCAATCAAGTACGCAACGGAAAATCATCATAACAACATAATAAACCAAGACCTTCTATACTAACTTATTCCGTTCTAGACTTCTTGACACCACTATTGACTCTTCTATTCTATTCAGTTCAGGTGCTCATCCATGACCAGTCATATGCTCGTAAGGGGTCAACCACGAAGATCTACTCCCCCCAACTTTCCTTGCTCATGCCGGGTCAACCACGAAGATCTACTCCCCAAGCACTGGGATCAAGAACTGTCCCGAATCCGAAGATAGGACAGTGGCTTCGACTATACCTATGTTCATGGCACTTGTGCCACTAGATAGGCGGTCACTTCATAGTTAATCTTCTTTTCAATTCAATTCTGTTTTGTTCTGTTCTTGGTTCCTTTTCACAATTCAATTCCTTATTGACTCAACTTCACTTCTATTCAATTCTAGCTCATCTTAACTTGACCCAAAAATCTATTCCAACTCTTAGACCACACGACAATTACTCTTCAAAAATAAATACTTAATTCAACTCCTTAAATAATCATATAAACTCATCCACAGATCAAAGAAATAATCAATTAAACATATAACTAACAATCATCAATCAATAATACCTTAAACATGATAAAAATCCTATTTTTAATACATAGTCCCATTCGAAATTTTCTATTATCCAACCAAGATTAACACTTTAAATTAATCAAACACAATCATCAACAATTAATCATAAAAACTTAATAATAAATCATAAAATTATACTTTAAACAATAAATCATCAAACTTGAATCAAAACAAGACTAAAATTAATGCTTTTAAAACCTTAAAATACACGGCCTTCATGATCTAACACAACATCAAGATCTTATTCAAGAAACCATCAAAGAATGCCTAAATCAAAGATTCAATTCAAGATTTGCATAAAAGATTAATTAAAGATCAAGAAAATAACATAAAAATCATATTTTTCAACCAAGATCTATTCGACATAATCATGGAATACACGGCTCATTTGCATAGACTTCCAGTAGTTATTTTCATCAAATTTAAATTAACAAGATTCATAAGATAATCATAAAACAAAGCAAGTACATAAATTTAAACTTGTCAAAACTCCTTGGAACAAAATCATGCCACTCGACAATTCTAATCATGGAACATTAATCAGTTCAAAATACTTTCTACATAATTCTAAGCAATTCTAAACCTACTCTAAACATGATTAATCCTATTCTAACAATTATATTGTTAATCTATCCTATTGATTAAGTAAATCAGATCTAATTACCTTTGTTTATGGATGGGATTCGAATATTTCAAGGAACACGGTTTTCTTGAAGTTTCTTTGGTTTCTTGATCAATCTTTAAGGGTTGAAGCAGTAAGAAAGGGTTAGGAACAATTTAATGATTGATCTTGGAAGGAAAGATAATTAAACAATTTGGTCGTTGTTCTTTCCCTCTTGGCCGTGTGAAATGAATAATAATAGGGAGGGTTTTGACTTCTTAAAATCTAGTAGCAAGAATAGGAAGGGTTGGAATAAAAATAGGGTTTTTAGGAAATGGTTAAACAGATATAACAATTAATATAATTAGTTAAACAAGATAAATGAATTAATTAAAGGGAAAAGAATGAGGGGGCCGTGGAGTACCAACAACAAAAGGGTGATGATCCCTAAAATCTAGTAGGGAGATTAGGTAAGCAAGGTTTAGGGTTTTAGGCTTAGTCAAAAATAGATAAGAGCTTTTAATAATATTGATTAAAACAAAAGAAATAAATTAATTAAAGGAAAATAGACAAAGGGGGCCGTGAAGGGTATGGGACAAAGAAAAGATTGGGCTCGGGTTTTGGCAAGATAGGATAAAAGGTTCGGGCTATGATCAAAATAATTAGACTGCTACAATAGAATTAATAATTAATTAAATAATAATCAATTAAATAGTCAATTAATTATATATTTAATTAATTATGAAAAATTTAAAATATCCCGAAATTTCGGGGTATTACATGATTAATCAATACTTTAGAAAATAAAGGAGAAGAAAAGGATATAAAATATAAAGGGTTTTTCTCACTAATACCCATGTGTTTTTGCATTTTCTCAAGTGTACCCACTTTTACCCAACTTTCTCAGAGGTACCCATCAACTGATCCACCATTAGTCAACCATAACCTGATTTGCATAATCACTAACGACGTTAAGTGAGAGTAATTAATTCCGTTAGTTAAGTTCAAATGCAATTAAAAAATGAAAAATAAAAAATAAGAGGGAATTAAGAGCTGTTTCTTTGGACTCAATATTGCCGAACTGAAATTTTATTTTTTTATATTTCCATTTTTTTAATTTGAATATTTTTTATTTAAATTATAAATTATTTTAAAAAACGATTCGATTAGTTCCGATTTGCGTTTCCGATTCGCCTCAATTTGCACTTATTTATATATATGTCAAAAAAATGCTCTCTCAAGGTTTTACGAGTCATTTTAACCCTTAAGATTCAAATTTGATGTCGAAATTTGAAAAAAAAGTCTAGATTCGCCCAGATTTACGTTCCTAATTAATTCGCCTCGATTTTCGCCATTAATCTATGTGTCAAAAAATTGCTCTCTCAAGGTTAGACCTGATTTGAAAATAATAACTAATGACGTTAGTATTGAGTTAGTACTTAGTAGTAATAGTGTTTTGGCAAGAAAAGTCGGTCCAAAACCATCGCCGAAAAATCTACCGGAAAAAGTCACTTGGAAACCGTCTTGGAAAAATTGGTCGAAAACCATCAGCGAAAAAATCGGTTGGAAAAATGTTGTCGGAAAAGTCGGAGAGAAAACCGACGATTAAAAATTAATAACAATAATAATAACAATGAAAAAAATAATAATAATATAAATAATAATACCAACTAAAGTTAACGTCGTTACCTTAAGTTAACGTTTCATCATTAAATTGGGTATATATCATAATCGATGCTAAATTGATTGGTACCTCTGAGAAAGTTGGAAAAAAATGGGTACATCTTAGAAGATGCAAAAACACATGGGTACTAGTGAGAAAAACCCAAATATAAATAAGCATGAAAATGGAAAATAAATAAATAAATGGGCATTATTAATTTATTGTCATTTTTAAAAAATAAGAGAAAATGAATGAGGAAAAAGAAGAAGTATAAAGAAGGATAAAAAATAAATGGGCATTACAACTTGGAAGGTGGAGCATTGGAGGAAGTGCTTTTTAAGGGGGAAAAAAGCAAGTATTAAGAAAATTGATCTATTGACTTGTCTCATTTAATTTAAGCACACTTACCACTGGACCAAAGATGTGTGACTAGTTATTATTAGACCAAGTTATTATTATATAGCGTAGACAAATTGGAGGCCCCTTTCCGGCCCGACGGAGGCCTTGAGCGGTGGCGCAGGTCGCGTCGCCCTCCGCCGGCCCTGTGTATATATTTGTAACTTACCTATGGAATAAGATTGACTTACATTTGGTTTTCCCTCTTTACATTCTCTATTTATTGTCTCCTCTTTATCTCCTTATCTATAACAGATACAACGTTTTTAGATTTTATTTTAGGTGTGTGCTTCATTAAGGGTGCGTTCTCTTCAACTTATTAGAACTGAACTTATTGGAACTTATTAAACTTGAAACTTATTTTTTTTTAAGGTGTATTAAGACTTTATTAGACTTGAATTTATTGGAACTTATCTAAACTGAACTTATTGGAACTTATCTGAATTTATCTAAACTTATTAATTAAATCTGAAACTTATTTTTATAAGGTGAAGAAAATGTACCTAAGTTAATCTAAGATTACTTAGTATAGGGTGTAATATAAATAGGGAATTCTACCATATCTATAAAAAATAGCGTGTGTGTTTTTAAATTAATTTTTTTTTTAGGATATAAATTACGATTTCAGAGACAAGTTTAATCTAGATAGTTGATTCAAATTATGGAGTTGACACCCAATATAATGGAGTTGCAACTCAATCTTGACTAGATTAATTTGTCTCATATCTATTATCTTCAAGTCAAGATTCCAAATAAAAAAAATACTACAATTCAAGTTCAATAGATGAAATTTGTCCCACTCATGATATTTCATAGTAGAAAATTCAACAAGTGTATATCGTTGTGTGGTTGGCTAGCCACTTGCAAGCTAAGGCGCGATGCAAGCAATTACTGGAGCAATTTCTCAATTTTTTTAAGTATATAATGTGCCGGATATCAGACCTTGAGCCAGACACTACTGTAGGTCATTTAGCTTAATTTTGGTAATGAAAAGATAAAAAATTCTCACAAATGCGTACGGTGAGAATCGAATTAATCTAGAACCTCTAAAGTCTTAACCACTAGGCTGCTAAGACCTCAACACCATTGGGACAATATATATATATACTAGGTTGCTAAGACCTCATCCTCGAGGCAATTTCTCAATCTATTATTGCTTATATATAATAATAATAATGCATATATACTAAGACCTCAAACAAGAGATGGGTGCTTAAGTTCAAATCTTATACCTTAAAGCAGGTGTAGGCACCGTTGATCCTCCAAAAAAAATTACAATAAATAAATAAATAAAATGGGTGAAATATTGACAAATGCGGTAGGAGGTTTGATTGCAAATGAAGCGAGTGCAATCATAAAATTAGTGGTGAAACGCATCATTCACGAAATTAACCTCGGGAGGCACCTAATCGGAGGGCTTGAGAAACTTGGTGACGAGCTAGAGACATTAGCGTCACTAGTACCCGACGCTTGTGAAAAGGCAAGTACAAATAAGGTATTGTATTCGTGGCTAACAAAGGTGGAAAATATAGCATACAATGCCGAGGATTTACTCGACGAATGGTGTTACGTAGAGCTTGAAAAGGAAGTCCATACCAAACGGAGCAAAAGGAGTAAAGTGTGGTATGCGGTAACGTATCCAATTTTGCGTCAGAAAGCGGCTCACAAAGTGAAAGCGTTGCTAGAATCAATGCAAGAGTTGTATAACGTCGCTTTGAAGCTTGGTATTAGCGTCGTTCGTGTAGCTGGTGGAGAGGTTTACGATGCTTATGCTTCATCAAGTAGACAAGAACGGCTTAGGCTGATGGATCAACGGCGGTTTGTGGAGCAGGAGTTCGTATATGGACGTGAACAAGACTTTGCTCGCATCATTGAGATGTTGCAAAATGCAAGCACTTGCCACCACAAGCTTAATGTTGTTGGAATTGTTGGCATGGGAGGTATGTACTATAATTTAAATCTTATTCATCTGTCTTTGTTATTAAAGTTATGATTGTTTTTAAGAACCCCCAACAATTTGGGCACTTTTGACAAAACCCCCAAAATTTCAACTAATTAAATAAAACACCCACAAACTTCAAAATGTAGTTATTAAACCTCCAAAATATTCAGACGTCTATAAAAGCACCTCAAAAGTTAACACCGTTAAAAATCTTTGTTAAAATCGTTAAATTGGACGTCCACATTGTTTTAATAATTTCTTGTTTTTTTCCCCTTTTTTCTTTCTAGTTATTTATGTTTTTTCCCTTATTTAATCATTCCCCACCAAAAAAAAATTAATTACCACCGCATCCAACACCATTCACCACCAAATAAACCACCAGGCCACCACTGTATCTCTCCTCCAAAAGCACCACCACCACTGAATCTCTCTTCCAAAACCACCACCACAACCGAATCCCTCTCTCTCCTCCAAAAACACCACAACCACCGAATCCCTCTCTCTCCTCCAAAAACACCACAACCACCGAATCCGTCTCTCTCCTCCAAAAACACCACCACCACCGAATCCCTCTCTCCTCCCAAACCACCAAGCACTACCGAATCCCTCCTCTCCTCCCAAACCACCAACCACCACCAAACTTTTCTTTCTTCTTCGATTTGGGTTTCGATGGTTTTGATTTAGGTTTTGAGGGTGGGTCGATTTGGGTTTTGGTGGACTTTTGAGGGTGGATCGATTTGAGTTTTGAGGGTGGGTCGATTTGGGTTTTGAGGGTTGGTCGAAATCTAGGCCCTACCCCACTAATTAACGGTTTTAACAAAATTTTTAACGGTGTTAGCTTTTGGGAGTGCTTTTATAAACGTCTGAAGATTTTGGGGGTTTAATAAACACGTTTTGAAGTTTCTGAGGGTTTTATTTAATTAGTTGAGATTTTGGAGGTTTTGTCAAAAGTACTCCAAATTGCTGGATGGAGGTTCTTTAAAAAAATCTTTAAAGTTATAATTAGGGTCCGTTTAATAAGGTGTAAAACGTTTTCATGAAAGTTTTCTGTTGTTTGTTTCATGTAAAATGATTTTTCATTTTAAGTATTTTTCATTATTTTGTTGAATTAGAAATCAATTACTTCAATTGAAATGGGATTTTTTTTTCTTCTAATTGTAATGTAAAATGTTTTCCTCCCAATTTGTTGGAAAATGTTTTCAATAAGGTGGAAAATAGTTTTTCACCCTAAGTTTTACATTTTAATATTTTGCTACTAACTAAACAATGTAAAACGAGAAAACCTTTTTTAGGAAATCTGTTTCGCATCCTACCAAACAGACCCTTAATTAGTTATAAATTTATGCTTAATTAAAATTAACACCTTTTTTAAGTTACAGAATCTATTACTAATATTATCTAGAAATTCTGTGTGTATATGTGGCTCGCAAATCAATCTAACGAAAACCAAAATAATTATGTACTTCCTTCGTAACATAAAACTTTCAACATTTGATTTTGCACGCATTTTGAGAAAGCGATTTAAGGGTGTAAACAAAGGAATTAGCTAAAATGGTTTTAATACAAACAAGAATGTGATTATAAGTTCTTAATATTAAAATTATATTGACTAATTCCATTGTTTACACCCTTAAATCGTTTCCTCAAAATGCGTGCAAAACCAATTGTTGAAAATTTTATGTTACGGAGGGAGTACTTCACATGACTGTGTGACTAATACACTATGACGACATAGCCTGGGCCCAAAATAAAATCCCCACTTGGTCTTTCACATGTGATCTGAATGGCATTTGTCTACAATATTCCTCTTTTTATTGGATTATTGTTCATAGTTAGATTCTATCCCCTCCCTCTCAATTTATTTAATACATTTATTTTTCCACATCTTCTAAAATATAGTTTAAATTATCAATATCATCTTTTAATTTTGTGTAATAAAAGTAATAACAAAATATGTATTGTAGTTATTTTTTTATTTATTTATTATTATTCAGTGATTATAATTTTTTAAAATACATAATCAGATATATTAATATTTAAAGTTTTGTCTCGGCATACGTGAAAAGTTTTTTGTTAGAAGAATTCATTTATGTATGAAGGGCTGAGTTATCATAATTCTAAGCATATGTAATGGAAATGTAATAAATAGTAGAATTGGGTTTTCATCTTTCAAATGTAGTTATTTATCTATCTATTATGTGGTTCGCTCAAAATATAAATTAAGTTTAGCAGTAAAAAAAATAATAATAAAAGAGAATAAATTGACAATAATATATGGAAAAACGAAGTCACGTGTGATCTCGTTGGGTTCATCTCAATATTTAGATTTTAATATCTATTTTTTTTAATGATTTCCAAATCATGAGAGGATTTAAGGGTGACAAACCAACTATGTTTTGAAATCAATATAACCTTTATGTTTATCATGATAGGTTTGGGAAAAACAACATTGAGCAATAAAGTTTCCAAGTCAAAAGAAGTGAAGACCTTATTCGACAAAGTCATTTCAGTCATCGTCTCTTTTGATTGTGGTTCGACTAATGCTATTATGGAAAAGATTGCCATAAAAGTTTTAGGAAACATAGGAGAAAATGATGAGATAACATCAAATCTTCAAGATAAATTAGGAGGAGCAAAGTATTTGCTCACATTGGATGATGTATGGCACACAATTTCCTGGAGTGAATTAAGCAATGCATTACTTCAAATTCAAGGAAGCGAGGGCACTACCATTTTAGTGACTTCGCGTGAAAAGCAGGTGGTTAAAAGTATGAATAGACATGGGAAACCTAGTATCCATACACTGCATGGATTGAGTGAACCCGACAGTTGGTCCTTATTTACAAAAAGAATAAACAATGAAAATTTAGTAGTTACCGAGCAATATGAGATTGCGAAAAGGATGATAAAGAATTGCGGAGGCATTCCTCTAGCCATAAATTTATTAGGAGACTTGCTAAGGAACAGCAATGATGTAGAAAAGTGGAGAGAATTCGAGAAAAGTAAAGAATGGACGACAAATGATGCAAGCAACATTTTTCCTTCTTTGAGACTAAGTTATATTCACCTGAGTAGTCCAATATTGAAATCATGTTTTTCTTATTGTGCTATTTTTGGAGAAGACGAGTTGATTTATAAGGGCCAATTGATTCGATTGTGGATGGCGCAAGGGTTATTGCCAAAAAGGACGTATGCAGAAATGGATGTTGTAGGGGAAGAATACTTCAATGAACTATTGAATAGTTCCCTTTTCCATGAACCAAATTTTGATAATTTTGGAAATGTGGAAAATGTCAAGATGCATGATCTTGTAAGGGAACTTGCATGCCGTATTTCTAAAAGGAATAATGAAGAGGAAGCAATTTGCAATAGCAATAATGGTAGTGATATTAGGGTTCGACATGTGTCAATTTCAATGATTGAAGGCATCCTCCATTTTACTAAACTATTAAGAACATGTCTCATTGAAAATAGTATATTGAGTTTAAACATTCTAAAGGATTATACAAAGCTTAGAGCATTAAGTTTTACAATCAATTTTGATTCCAAGAGTAATATCAAGGATTGGGAGCCACTAGGCAATTTGAAACATTTGAGATACTTGGAAATCATATCTCTCAAAAATGAAAAACTAATGGTTCACCTTTTGCCACAAATTGCTAAACTTTACAATTTGCAAACATTGATTTTGTTTTCCAGTCCACCCAACTTTGTTTTCCCAAAAAATCATAATAATTTGGTTTCTCTTAATGGGCTAAACTTTGCTAAACTTTACCACTTGCAAACATATACATGGGATCGTATCTCCAACGTAAAGAAGATCTATATTTCACCGTGTCCCACCTTGAGGAGATACGATCTACTGGAGTTACATGAAGAATGGATTGAAAAAGTTATGTGTTTTGATTGAAAGACTTGGTTTGACTTGCTCTGTTAGAGTCAAGTTCTGTGTGGAACATAAAAAAAATTGTATTTATTTTACTAGAATTATAAATATGTGAAAGTTGTTACTTTTACCTATTTCTATTGTTGAATTTTGGAAGGATTGTTAATGATTTCTATGTCATGTTTACTTTCGTTGATAGCCTACAATAAAAGAATTTGCTTGTATCACTTATTTTTGAGCATATGTTCTTAGTGATTTTCAATGATACAAAAATATTCTCCGGATATCCTGATTAATGTCATTTTTAATAAAAAAATTATTTTTATAGAATTTGTCAATATATAATTGGTGATCGATGTTTATATATAGTGATTATCCAAGAACAAAATATTTGGCACATACTAACAATAATTTGGATCTTGGGAGCCAATTATGTAGTCCCTCCATTTTGTTCTTTTAATTTTTAATTTGTTCACTTATTTTCTTTTCAAGTAGTTGTCAATAAAGTGACGGCTTGATATATATTTTTCTTAATTAAGATGCTTGTTTTGGTATTGATTTGTGAGACAATCATCATTATGTTAAGACCTAATAAGAATCATTTTCTTGAAAATATTGAGTCTCCTTCCATTTTCATTAGTCCATCCTCGGCATTACCGAATTTCTTTTTAAGTAGTTGTCAATAAAGTGACTGGCATTGCTGCTATCATGGATGGCCACGAATTTCTCTTCATTTGAATTTGAGACAAAATTTCACAATTCGAATTACTCCATCCATGCATTATCAATGCGACTAGAATGCTTGAAGCGTTGAACTGTTCAAGTCTTTGTACTCCATGCCGATTTAGTTTGTCGATCGAGTCAATTTTCAAGTCAAATTTGGTGTACTTAACAAGTTCCAAATTCATCCAATAAAACAATTGTTCACTTTCCACAAACAAAATTATTTTGGCTTATCTACTGTTTCACGACATGACAAGTGGCTCCTTAGCTTTTTTTTATTCCCTTTGGTTTCGGTCTTGTTTTTTTCTTGTTTTTTTAATAATAAAGATAAATCAACACTTATTTGAATATCCCGAGATTTATACACCTAAAGATTTATCCGGATATATATATCCTTTCAATTTGATATCTACACAATTATTTTTACTATTTATGTCTCACACAAAAGGGTGTGTATATCAATTCAGGAGGATGTCTAAATTATTGCCCGTTTATGCAATGTAATCCAACACTAATGTGTTGGAGCACACTTGATCTTCTCTCTTATAGGAAGTAACTGTAATTGTTAGTTTGATCTATAAATATTTTATTTAAATAAAATTCATTATTGGTCAAACAAAAAATTAAATCTACAAAAATATAAAACCACTTTGCTACATTTTCACACATGTAATATTTAAATTCTTTTTAATTTCCTAAAAATTAATATTTAATTTGCAATTATAATTAATTTTTTACTGGTATTTTGTGAGATAAAATTAATTTTAGGAAATCGATCCAAACACTGGTTTAAATCTTTTCAACTACAATAATGTTGATCACAACTTTCTTACTTAATGATCCAGATGTTTAAAAACTTCGTTCTCTAAATTAATGATAGGAGAAAATTATTCCAATTATCAAATTTTCTTCAATTTAACAAACATCGCCATAAAATAATCAAACTAATCCTTCTTTCTCCCAAAATAATAATAACAAACATCGCCATAATTACAAAGGAAATAATAACCAATTTGATGAATGCTATAAAGAAGAGCAAAATAATCCAAAAACTCAAGAACCGATCATATCATCTCCGTTGTTTGTGAATCAAAATCAGCAACCACATCATCCACATGGAGTTAGATCTTGATGAGTACGTTAGAATAGATGGAGTTCTAACCATGCTACAAGAGCATTTTACAAAAAAATAATACTCCATCTGTCACAATTTACTTGCCCCAATTTGACTTTGGGCACTGTTCACATGTGAACTTTGACTTTATTTAATTTAATATACGTAAGAAAAAACATAGTCACGATAGATCTAGTTTAATTCGTCTCAACATGTACTTTTCAAATATATAATTTTTTAAATTTTTTATTACATATAGTTAAAGATATTTTTATTTAAAGTTGTGTCTCGGGAGATGTGAAAAAAGAGAAGGTAGCAAATAAATTGGAACGGAGGGAGTAATAATATTATTATATCACCAAATCTAACCCAAAGACATGTATGTGTGCTTAATTTGGAAAAAATTGTTTGAATCATACAATGTTGGAGAGCAACTATACCTCAAAACTTCCTCAGCCAAGTGTAATCACAATAATGTTGGAGAGCTATCATTGGCGGATGCACATGCATGGAGCTCTGGTGGGTTTAGTGGCTCACCAAGATTTTTGAATTTAGCATGGATACGGGTACGGAAATGGGGGACATATATGGAATAATACGCTAGTTTAGAAACATTGATCCGGATATAAGATGATGAAGAGGAAGCTTGAAGCTTAAATTTGGGAGCCAAATGAAGTGTTAAGGCATTGGAGCTACTGATCAAGTACAAAAAAGAAATTCTAGAAGCCTTGAAACCTCATCACGTTGATAAATTTCATTGGGCCTAGTTGCGGGACTAGGTCGGAGGATAGTCTGACCATACACAAACCAGGTGAGGTTCCATTATAAAACTAATTGGTGATATAACAAGTAGCCCACCAAACTTATATATTAGTCATCATCTCTCTATTTTTTCAATATTAAATACATGTGAGATTTACTCTCAACACAGGCTAATTGTTTGTGTTCCCAATCGACGTGTTCGAATGGTGCGAATTAATAATGGTGGTTGCCAGTTTGCCACTTATTAAAATAAATAAATAGCAGGCGTTATTATATGTATGTTCGATTGCACTGCCTTTAAATTTAATTTTTTATTTTCTCAGTTTGATTTTTGACGTTATACTTATTGGTAAAAGTATCTTGTGATTAACATAGTTGTGTAGGGTCTCATTAGGTTCTTAAATTCCCAGCATGTAGTTTTTTTTTTAATCATTACAAATAATATAATGGAGGGAGTATATTGATTGTATTGTGACAGTATAAGTTGCTTAATTATTAGAAAAATAACTCCTCTGTAGTCTGTTCCTCCAAGTTTGGTACAATTACAACATGTTAATGAATTATAAATTGCAAACAACCAGAAGAGCAACAGCAATAGGAATATGCTCTTATATTATGCAGATGGTTAATTAATACTTCCTTTGCTTTATATTAATCGCAACGCTATCATTTTCACATTTGCAAATGCATTATTTATATTCTTAATATCAGTGCCTATGTTTTGCCAAAGATTATAAATATTAAATCATAATAAAGTATACATTGGAACGATTCTAAAGGGATTCATATATATATATACATATATATATATATATATATATATATATATATATATATATAGCACAAAAGCTAATCATTTAAGTGCTTGTAAATAGTGCAAGATTTCTAATATTGTAATTATATAGGAGAGGCGTTTTCGAGTTCGACCCCGGGTCAGTAACCCATCCTCATTTTGTAGGCCTAAGTAGGATGAAAAGGAGCATCATCAACACAAATAAACACACTCAATCGAAGAGAGAAGTTCCTGATCGGGAACAAGAACTATGATAAATAAATTCCATGTCATTTGTATGGGATTTATGTTTTGTCCAGTTGTGCAAAGATTAGTGCAGAAAATATTAAAGGAAGTTGCTCCAAGCATCGGTGTCACATGCGCACATACTTCCTAAAGTTGACGGAGTAAAAATCACAAATAATGATAACATAATTATAGTTATATTGACACTTCAAAATTATTTGTCACATTTCATTTTATAAATATATTTTTAACTAAAAAGTTCAAAAATAAGGAGTTTGAGTGTGTGAGAAGTAATTTTTAAGTGCCAATATCACTATCCTTGACATAACCAAATTTATCATAAACATACATGGTTGTATGATATACTCTTAGCTGCTAAATGCATTTAGCGGTTTTTGAATGAATCGAATGTCATAATTATTGTCCTGTGTAACGCAATTATATTGTCCTGTGTAACACAATTATTGTCCCAATGGTGTTGTTTATTGTCCACATACTATTTTGGCTTCACTTGTACTTGGGACCACCTATATTTATTTCTGACACAAATGGAGCAAATTGATTGGTTGGGAAGCTGCTAAATGAAATAACAGCTAAGAGTGGAGACTTACTTTGTTGCCTTCACGACTTTTTCCCAATTTTCATTATTGATCATAAGATTCATAATCAAGTTGATCATAAACGTACATGGTTGTTGCCTTCATGAATGTGTGATGTGTTCTAGTGTTATATGATTGCGAATGTGGTAACCATGTTGATGCTATGAATTGAATGTGCTATGTTTAGTTTATTATGTACTTGATTGCGTTCTATGATTACGTAGAACATTCTAATTACTCCCCACTGACTGTGGACCCCCCCATTCCCTTTTCAGGTAATGAAGCAGAGTAATCTGGGTCTACGATGGTTGGGTCTCATGAGCGAGCAAGTGTAGTAGTATTAACTACCCATTTATAGATGACTTAACCTTGTTATTGTTTTCTAGATTTTGTAGTAGAACTTTAGTATTTCAAAAGGACTTTGGACATTTTCTATGATTGGATTACTTATTTTTGACTAATAAAATGATTAAGTTTAGAGCTTCCGCTGTTATTATGGAATTTAATATTGAAAGTTTATAGTTAACAATGATCCGTGTTGTTGTTTTTTCTCCGAAAACAACGTTGCTAAAATGTGGATCGTTACAAAAAGGGTCGAGGATTACAGAAAAGAAGATCTTCGAACAACTATGGAAGTACAATGTGCAAATATAGAGGTCAGAAAAGGAAAGATTGATCCTCCCCGTTATCTTATTATGCTAAACCAAAAGGTTGGATATGTACAAGAGCCAATAAGTAGAAGGCAACGAAGAGTAGATGATCCAGTAAAGGCAAGAGCATTTGGGTTCTTCTATATTGCTCAATATATCAATCGAGCTTTGGAAAGGAAAAAGAGTCCAGAACATCCGATTGAAGCTCCTATAATGTTCCATGTTGGAAACACCACAGTAATAGCACTAGGAGAAATGCAACCATATTTTAGAGAAGGGCTAGCTAGTTCATGCAGAATCCGTCCATGACTACTTAGAAAAAGTTGAAGCTGGAAAATTCTTATCAGAAGAAGGAAAATGTTATTTACTAGACATTTTTCTAACTTGGGATGAGACTTATGCAGCTAGATATTTTGGAGAGATTTTCATGGAAGAAGATGCTGATCATGAAAATTGGGAATCCAATGTTGGAGATGAGGGGATGTACAACATCATAATGGAGTAGGACCAGAAATAAGCATGTGTAAAATACCAGTCTACTTTATTCTGTATTGTCACTTTTAATTTTACTTTTACTTTTAGAGTGTGGTTTGTATTAGCTGAGAAATTATAACCATTCAGAAGGGATCCAATGCTTGGATACTCCCTCTATAAATAGAGAGCTTAGGAAGCATATAGAAGGCAGACTTGAGCTAGAAAACTTTAGAGAGAGAAAAAAACTCGAGTCATCTAGAGAAAGATAGCCTTAAGAGAAAAAATGGGATTCCATCTCTCCTAAGAGCAAAGCATCTCTAGAAATCATTCTGAGTGTTTAAGTTTGTAATATTTCGTTAAATTAATAAAAGTTTTTTAAAAGAGAACGTTATCGGTTATCCTTTCGAACCTTATATCTTATATGATTAATTTTCTTGCTTAAACTCTCATCATCATCTAAACATAAAATATTATAGAGTGAGACTACGGTCTAAGGTAGGAAACATATTAGATCTGTGTTGTGCCTGATCTAAGGGAAGCAAGGTTGTGGTTAGCTACCACAGTAAAGCCGGAAGCTTAGGAACGCCGAAGGTTCCAATGCCGACTAAGTTCAGGTATCGGTCAAAACTCTCTATCTATAATTATTAATGCGAAGCATGGTGGTCTATTAAGCATAGTGATTAATATTCATGATATAAGTAGTAGAAAAGTTATAACTAGTACCATTAAAGTAATTAAAAGTTAATGAAGTATTTAATTAAGTTGTTTAAGTATAATTAGTTATTTAATCTTAATTATCTTTTATGTTAAATTGTTAATTCCTATATTAAATATTATATGCATTAATTATATCATTGTGGATTTTTGGTAATATAATCTTATTTTATTAAAGTCGTATTTATAAAAAAAGACTAAGTTAGAAATAACATAAAATAAAATATCAAAAAGGATCCTGTCCTGCACCACTTAGGTACAAGAGTGTTCTCCCCCTATCACACCTCTTGAAGTGATATAGTTAGATTGTGATTTACAACAACAATAAAAAAAATCCAAAAGGTGGTTGCGTGCTCAAAATTTTTTAAAAGATGGATTTGTGACAAAAAGTCAATTTTCTGACATGGTTTGTGCTCAAATTTTGTTTAGTCCAGTAAATATAAGTAAGTGCAGAAAATATTTAAGGGGAAAGTTGTAAGAAGCATCAGTGTCACATGGCCACATGGGCGCATACTTCCGAAAGTTGACGAAGTGAAATCTCATATAGTGAGTTAGTGACAACTAAAACACGATGGCTATTCTATTACTATTAATATTAAATTAATTAAGGAATTATTAATTAATTCCAACCAACCAGCAACAACAACAAAAATATGCTTATATTATATCTATTATATAAGCCAAGGGGGAGCCATGGTGTCCCCCCTCAAAAAATCTAAATTATCCTTTTAAAAGTTTTCTTAATACTCAAACTAAATAATATTAATTAAAAAGGAAAGTTTTGTATTTTTTAAAATGAAAATATTACAAAATATATAATTCAAAAAAATAAAATACGAACACCGAACTTTATATTTTTGAATTCTCTACAATTAGATACCCATATTGGTATAATTTTTCAAACAAATATTTTCTTTTTTTTTATTATTATTGTATAATATACCAATCTTCCCTTACTTATGAAATAAAGATAAAAAAAATATGAATTAAATTCAATCAATCAATAACAAATAAGGAATTATCGATCAATCAATTTATTCTTCATAAAATATAACAATTTTTTATCTTTTTAAATGATAATATCACAAATCAATAATATATTCAAAAAAATAAATAAAAGCAGCACAATTAATATTTTTTATTTTTTATAGAATTGGACACAAATATTTATGTAGCTTTTCACATTAAACTTTTATCTTTTAATTACAATGAAGTTTTGATAAGAGATAATGTAGTAGATGAAATTAAATTTTATTCAATTAAAAATCAAAGTCCTATTTTCAACAAACTCATAAATAAAATATGCAAACATCATATAGGATTATAAGCTACTCATACATTGAAGCACGCATAGCGTGCACATAAGGCTAGTATATATATATATATATGGAGATAGTAAATTTGTAATGGATCGCCACACAATTATTCTCTCACTCCTCTTCATCGTACTCGATCTTCCTCCCATAGCTTGTTGAAAACAAAATTCTCTCAAAATGGATTATTGTATGTAACTAGTTTTTAGGCTTTCCTAGACCTACTAATATTAGAGTTTTTTTCAAAAGCAATAAAACTTCTTAAACTATATATGATCTAGTTTTTTTATATATTCTGAAAATTCTTTATCAATAAAATTACTTTCCCAACTGCTGGTGGACGTAGTCAACACATTGTTGGTGAACCACGTTAAATTTGTGTTTTTTCTTGTTAATATATATTTACTTTATTTTTCTGGCATCGGTTATATCCGTTCTCTCAAAAAACAAAAAAAAAGAGCGAAATGATAGAAAGTTTCATCGGAAACGAAGCGAGTAGCATCATTGGTAAGGTGGTGAAAAGCATCAGCCACGGAATCAGCCTTGGCTGGCAAATAACACCAACGGGTCTCCTCGAAAAGCTTGGTGAGGAGTTGAAGAAATTAGAACCGTTGTTAGAGGGTGCATCTGAAATCACAACAACCAACAAGACGTTGATTTCGTGGCTGGAGAAGATAGAGAGTATAGCCTACGAAGCCGATGATTTGATTGACGAATGGGCTTACGCTGATCTTGAGCGTAAAGTCAACAACATCAAACTGTGCACAGAAGCGGAAAGTCAACATCAAGGCGTTGGCAAAGTAGAGGAGTTGCTGGAAAAAATTAAAGGACTATACGAAGAAGCTAAAGGACTTGGTATTAAACCGGTCAAAGTAGCCGGCGGAGAATGTTACGAGAGTCCATCAAGTGCCGCAATCAGGCAACGAGAAGAACAAAAGCTGATGGATCAGCGAGTGTTTGTGGAGCAGGAGTTACTATTTGGAAGAGATGCTGACTTTGATCACATTGTTGAGGTCCTGAAAGAAGCCACCTATAATAGCTACCAAAAGCTTAATGTTATTGGCATTGTCGGCATGGCTGGTACCATACATCCCCCTCTCCCAAATTTTATATTCACGCAATGACGGCTTTTTTTTGTCCCGCACCTTCTTCATAATTCATTACATTCCAAAAATGTGTTAAAAATCTGAATAGTATTATATATAACTTCAATTCTTCAAATTATAAATCTGAATATAACTATATATAACCTTAAACTATATACTTGTATAATGAGTATATATATATATATGTATGTAACTAAATAACTTCAATCTTCAAAATATAATTTTCAGGGACCATAACGCCTTAAAACTACATACTTATTGTCATATAACTAAACAATCTCCAATAACTTAAAATTATATACTCCCTCCGTTCCTGTTTGTTCTTGACGTTTATTTTTTATGATATAAAAAGAGATAAAGTAAAAAAAAATCTTTATTATAAGAAATAATGTATTCATATATATGAAATTTTGTTTGATTCGTCTAAATGTGTTTTTTCAATATGTATTTTTTTTATAAAGTGTAGTATGTATAAGATATTAACGTTTAAACATCTGTAATAAAAACTGTGCAAAAAGTAAACGTAAACAACAAGCTAGAACAGATGGAGTAGTATACTCTTGTATAATTTCAAAGTTAAGAAAATTAAATACCTGGACCCACCATTTCCTATACTAGGACCGCCTCTGTATGCACGTGATGGGTTTGGTGATATTTGTTTTTTTTTTTTTTTTTTTAAATTAGAACATTATTTTTTTGTACGAGTTGTTCTTTCTCTGTATAATCTGTTGTTTGAATTATTTTGTGTACCCCCTTCGTCTATAAGTAATTGCTCCATTTTGAATTAATAGGTAATGAAAAATATAGTCATGGAACATCTCGTTTGATTCGTCCCGAATTGTACTTTTCAAATAATTAGTTTTTATATATTTTTTTAATATATAATTAGAGATATTAATATTTAAAATTGGAAGATTGGAAACTAATAATCCCACCTTTCACACTTATCCCACTAATAATCCCACCTTTCATAAATCCAGGAATAATCCTACCTATTCATATCGTATTCATCTGTTGGACCTTTTAATAATATTAACCTGATTTAAGGTCAATTTTGGAGGTATGTTAGGCTTATCACACCAAATTCAGCCTCACGGTTAACTTGACACATGTTTCTAAGCCCAATAGACCTCTAAAACTAACCTTAAATTAGGTTGTTATTGTAAAAAGGTCCAACAAATAAATACGATATGAAAAGGTGAGGTTATTCCTGGATTTATAAAAAGTGGGATTATTGGGTGGAAAAGTGTGAAAGGTGGGATTATTAGGTGGAAAAGTGTGAAAGGTGGGATTATTAGTTTTCAATCTTCCTTTAAAATTTTATTTCCAAGATGTAAAAAAAGTAAATGGAACAATTATTTGTGACCGAATTGAAGGAATACATTTTTTAACAGTTTTGGTTATTTTGTATGCATGGTTTATTGATTGAAATACGTTTTCTACCGTTTAGGTGATTCTTGCAAATATTTGCATTGATGTTAATGATGTAGATTCTTTATTGCTGAGTCATAATGTTGAATTTTTTTTCTTGCGTTGACGTTGAAGGATAATTATTGATATGCTTTAATTATTAATTGAAATTACCGGATTTCTTGTACTTAAGTGCTTCATTATTTTTTTTTATGCTACTTAAGTGCTTCGTGATTGTGTATACAGTTGTCAAAAAATGTGTCATTCTCCATCTAAAAGTCAATCAATTATAAAGTTTTCATAGTATTTTTTAACAAGTTAAAGTTATATCACTATATGTAATCTTCATTAAAATTTTCATAGTTTCATTTTGATGAGAAAATATTTTTCAAAATATTCATGTTTACATGCTATCTACATACAATTAGATACGAAATTTTTTCATCCGTTAACAATAAAATATGTACACATGAATGCTAAAAATCATGTAATTGAAATCCATTACACCTACTTACCTGGTAACCTGCTATAGCAAAAAAAAAAAACGTGTAAGGAGCACGAGATTTTTAATGGGTCAAAGGTAATGAAGATAGGAAGGGTTTATAAGAAATCATGCACATTAAAAATAGCGTGCTCTTCAAGTGTTTGGGTTTTACCTGCTGTAACAAGTTACCAAGTTAGTGGGTTTGATGGATTCAATTATATGATTTTTGTTGGACTGTTCAAGGATACTCAATAGTTGGCCTAGGACTAATATGGGTAGAAGACAAATAATATAGACCCGTGGTTTCAATTTTGCCTTACATTTTTCTCCTACACAAAATACCATTCAATGCTTATTCTTTTTATTTTTAAAAAAAATATCAACCTTTACTTTTTACAAAATTTAAATACTATATTAGTAGAATTAATCGTATTTAATTACAAATTCAAATTATTTTTTAAACAACAAATTCAATATATGAACATATTAAATCTAGATACATTTAAACAATATGACGATCATTTTGCATCTATTCTTACATATATATTTTAAAGTAATAAAAAAGAAATCTTCTTTTTCTTGATATCATGTTTTACTTAAATAATACTTCGTACGGATTATCATAATATTTTTTTTATTAAAGTCGTGCATGTTAGGGGTGCTAACCTTGTTGATAGTGAGATACTAAAACTTTAAGCCCATGACCCAGCCATGTGTGCCTACTCTGTATTAAAATTCTAGATGCGCAAATCATCATGAGAGGATTTAAGGTGATCATTCTTCATGTTTTATCATTACAGGTTTAGGAAAGACGACGTTGAGTCATCGAATTGAAAAGTCACAAGATATGAAAGGATTATTATTTGATGAAGTCATTTTCGTCGTGGTCTCTAATGAATATGGTTCGATTGGTGATATATTGAACAAGGTGGCCGATAAAGTGATTGAAAAAAGAGTAGACACCGATAAAGTGATTGAAAAAAGAGTAGACAGTTCAGCGGTAATATCAAAGCTCCAGGAGAAGTTGGGAAGAAAGAAGTATTTGCTTATATTGGACGATGTATGGCACACATTACCTTGGAACAGATTAAGTAGTGTATTAGCTCAAATCGGTGGAAGTAAAGGCACTACAATTTTAGTGACTTCACGTGAAAGAAAAGTGGTTCAAAACATGAGTACACATGGAGAACCTCATATTCATACACTAAAAGGATTAGATAATGATGATAGTTGGTCCTTATTATTAAAGAACAAAATAACTGGTGACAATAATCTAGTTGATGGTGAAAAAAAAGAAATTGCAAAAAAGTTGATAAGGAAGTGTGATGGCAATCCTCTAGCCATAAATGTTTTAGGAGGCTTGCTAAGAAAAAACAGTGATGTGGAGAAGTGGAGGGAATTTGAGAAAAGTAACGAATGGGTGAAGAATGATGATGATGATGAAGGAAATGTTTTAGCTTCTTTGAAACTAAGTTTTACTCACTTAAAAAGTCCAACTTTGAAATCATGCTTTTCTTATTGTGCGGTGTTTGAAGAAGATGAGGAAATTAATAAAGATAAGTTGATTCGATTGTGGATGGCGCAAGGGATATTGCCAGAAAGGGAGCATGTAGAAATGGAGGTTGTGGGCGAAGAATGCTTCAACGAGTTGTTGGATAGTTCCCTTTTCCAAGAACCAATTGTTCATTATGGGGTTTTGGTATCCGTAAAGATGCATGATCTTGTACGAGATCTTGCACGTGTTGTTTCTAAAAGGAATATTGCAAGGGAAGCAAGTACTAGTAGTGGTGGTGGTGAACTCCATTGCAAATTTCCAAGGAGTCTCCTTAATTGTCGGTATCAGACGAGTTTAAACGTTCTACGAGATTATAAGAAGCTTAGAGCGTTAATTTTAAATATAGTGGTTGATCAAAAGGAGGAGTGGAAGTCACTTGGCGAGTTGAAACATTTGAGATTCTTAGATATCACAATTTATATGCATCATGGAACCTGTTCCCAGCATAAGATAGAAATGCTTGACCTCATTGTGCAGCAAATTGCTAAACTTTACTACCTGCAAACATTGAGTATCCGTGGCGAGTTTCTGGGAAAAGAGAGGCACGTCCTCCCAAAAAGCTTTAGTAATTTGGTAAATTTACGGCATTTTGAGATGGAATATATACCACCAGGAGAACAGTCATCCATTGGGATAATTGAGGGGTTGGGCAATTTGACAAAGCTACAAGTTATCCCTCCAATTGATTTGAATAAAAATTGGGGTGGTACGATACGTGAGCTACAGAATTTGAGTAGGCTTAGCGGCACATTGGATATTTCCAATATAGAGGAAGAAGATGAAGCTCGAAGCTTAAATGTGGGATCCAGATCAAGTCTTAAGGCATTGCATGTACGAAATACTAGGAATAATAATAATGAAATTCTGGAAGCATTGAAACCAGTTGATAGCTTGAATGATGTAATGATTAAAGAATTTTGGGGGACGTCATTACCAACGTGGTTGACATCAAGAGGTTGTTCTCTTTCCAACCTTACCAGGCTTAGCTTAGTTAGGTGCGAAAGGGCTACAGGGAAGCTTAACATGGGGAATTTCTCATGCCTCCGTTACTTGAAGCTAATTTCATGCCAAGAATTAAGTGTTGTATTTCCAGAAGAAGGGTTCAAATGCTGCAAATTGTTGGAAGTGTTGGTTATTAGATCATGTTCAAAAGTTGATAGCCTCCCAAACGATGTGTCCCCATTAACCAAGCTTAGTACTCTGTTTATTCAGAACAACGGAATCACGCCTAATGCCACAAGTAAACTCCATGGACTGGATAGTCTTCAGTGTTCGAAAGTGAGGACTTCTGCATTTTTAATACCTACAACCAAAATAAGCCAAGGTAGTCTGATATGCAAATCACTTGAAGCATTAGACATTATAGGTGATCCGGGCATTGTGGAAACCATTCCCGACCAACTCCAACATTTAGTGGCACTACGCTTCTTGAAGCTGAGTGGTTACAAAAAGCAGAAAGAGTTGTCTGGCCATGTAATAGCAAATATGACATCACTCAAAGGTATTCTTTTGGATGACATGCCACAATTAGAGTCTCTACCTTCTGAGTCTATTTGGCACCGTTTCTCCAACTTATCGGGAATTCATATTACAGGGTGTCCCTTATTGGAAAAATATGATAATAAGTCGGTGGAGGATTACAGGAGCTGGACTTCCAAAGTATCGTATAGACCGGATAAGATTGATAATGACACTTTTTTTATTAGGGAATATTTGTACACGTGTCCATATAATATAACGGGAAAACGGTACAGAGAAAGGACGCGTGATTACTTCAACATGTATCGGAAATAAGATTGAATGTTTAATGGGCAAATAAGAATCTTAATTAGCATTTTTTTTATTACTATTACTATATTACATTATTAGGCAAGTTACGTGGTTTTACTTGCTCCTTCTGAGTAAGGTTTTACATGTAACCAAAAAAAATGGTTGTTTTCTTTAATGTACTAGAATTTGAATGTTGTTAATGATTTCTATGATTATTTTCACAGCCACCATATTTTACTCCCTTTTCTCTCTAACTTAATTTAAATATATAAATAAATTGTGAAAGATTATTATAATCTGTTATAAAAATATATATATTTTTTTTTTGCCTTAGATCATGCCCCAATTATGTCATATACTCGTATATTATGAGATAAAATGATTTTAGAGAATGTACATCTTACATGTTTTATTGATTGTAAGATTTTAATTGCCAAAAAAAATTTGTAAGATTTGCACTTTCATCTAGACACTTCTAGAAACACAATGTTGCTTAATTAAGCTTTTATTTTATTCTTCGCAGTGTATACTCCATAAAATATATAAATATGTATACCATTTTGACCTTTGTTACTTTTTATTTTACTCTCGATCTCTAATTTTATACATATAGGAAAAAATATAGTCAAATGAGGTTTCGTTTGATTCATCTCAATATGTAATTTTTTAATATTAATTTATAATTTTTATTACACGTTTGTAAAGATTTTATTAGCACGTGAGCTAAACTTCCCCTCTTGTGGCAGAAGCAACTGCACTTCGGGATTGTCTTTTTATTAGTGAGAGGGAAGATCGAAGTGTTCTAACTACCAATTTGTGATTATATCACCCACAATAACAATTAACAATCACCCAAGAAGATATTCAAACAAATAACAAGCAAGCAAACTAAATAACAATGGAGAAATCAATAACAATAACACAAGGAAATTACTGTGGGAAACCCGAGCACCGGGAGAAAAACCCACCAACTAGCACTATGTGAATCAATGAAGAAGATGATGAACAACACAATTCAAGCATCAATGGCATACCATTGCCATGCACTCACAAACTCTCAAACCCTAACTCTTAGTGTTTATAATTTGTGGAACAAGCATTCAATGTATGACCCAACCCAAATCCCTCTCAAGATTGCTCTCAAACTCTCTTTCTAGTGTTTACAATCTTAGGGTTTTTGCTTTTTTGCGTTCTTGTTGTTCTATTTCAGATTTGGGGAAAGAGGAGTATTTATATCACGAGCGAAAAAAACAGGACACGCCAGCGTCGCACCCGCGACAGCTCGGTCGCACCCCGCGAGATAGCCACTGTCCAAATTTCAGAACCTAGCAACCCCCAGTTTCGCACCCCGCGAAAACCTGGTCGCACCCCGCGAGACTGTCTTTCCAGCTCTTCGTAAAACGGCCATAACTTTCTCGTTTCTCGTCCGAATCAAGCATATAACTTATCGTCGGAAAGCTCTTGAAACAAACTATCACCCCCAACTTGAATCATCTGAAATTCATGTGTAGATTGTGAGATATGACCATTCAAATTTTGTTTACTCCATGAAATCATCTCTACAAAACCCAACAATTACCACGTGAGCTAAACTTCTCTTTCGTTTACATTGAAGGGGAATCGTGTTTTGCAAGCTCAATTTCGCTGTCTATGGACAATTCAACTGCTTGTGGACACATTCGTTCAATCTTGCGGGATTTTACTTCCGCCTCTTCTCCATATTTTTTCGCGAAGCCAACCAGACTGTTGACTGTATTGCGACGCTCGGGCATTGAACCCCTACGCATATCGACATCAACCCCTTGTTGGACGCTAAAATTTCTTACTTTTAGCTTTAAATAAATCAGGTTTTCTTCGAGAGGAAGAATTTCTGATTTCACCTGTAACCTTTTCTCCAACAAAAAAAAAAAAAAAAAATACAACTCAAAGCATTAGTAGTCCCACCGTACCCCTTACACATGATCTCCTGCCATTTGACATAGCCTAGCTTAGAACAATAATAAGAACCGCTCCAAAGAAAAGCTCTGCAAACGTTCTCTATACGCTAAGGAACCGACTTAGGAAAGACAAAATCTTGAGCCCAATACACATCTAGGCTCATGAGAATAGAGTTGATCAAAACATTGGGATTAAATTAAATGTAATTTCTAATCTCCAGCTGCTTTGAGGGTCTGTTAGCCCAACTTACATCCTAACAAAGGATCATATCCATTATGTTCAGTTCAGGAGATACACTCTCCCTTACACTGCAAAATACAACATCCACATAACCATATATATTTGATGTGATTTAGGGAGAATTAAATATTAGTTTCATTATTTGTAATGAGCCCAAAGTTGGTTGGCTTAAGAATAAAATCAGTTTTTTATTTGAGTTGTTAAACCACTGTTACAAGAACGTAGAACGTACGCCCGAATTGCGATCTGGATCTTCCGTACCGAATCGCGAAACGAACACGACCCAGAATGCTGCAGGCGACGACCCGGTTCGTTCAGTCATACGGATTACAAAATATTATTGTACAAGTATTATTTTACTAATCAAAATACAAAGAGTTTTATCAATATTAAAGTCATTTTAAAATTTTGTTGGGTTCATTTAATTATATACTTTTATTTTCATATATAAAAAAAAGGCTCATCGTTCCCGATTCACCTAAGGGTAGTGTACCGCGTATCATCCGTTTTCGTACCGCGTTTCGAATCGATTCTCGTCCCTTGTAAAATTGTGTTAAACACATTACACATTACTTTGGAAGGTCTCCAAGTAGTTTTATCGATCCCTTGAATTGTGTGAATGAAACAAATCCAATAACCCTCAAATTGAGAGAGTGATGAATCTTAGTTTGAGTGATTAATTACCATTTGGTGAGTGAAAATTGAATTATCTTGATCAAAAATCAATAACAATCTAGCGTTTGTGGGTGAGTGAAACGCACAAAATCTGATTTCATCCATTAAATTCAATAATCGAGTGATGGTCATAGCAGGCAAATCATCAATCCATACCGGTCCAAGAACCTCATCAAATTGGTGCGTCTTGCAGGGAGGATCATTGCTATCGAGAATCCAACCAAGCTGCATATTATGTAGCTCACAAGGGGCATAATCATTCTATTCTAGTCAACTGGTTTAATTCCTTTAATTCAACTCTTTCCTTCATCCTAAGGAAAAGATTCTTTGGGTTGGCTATTTGAAAGAGACTAACTAGAATTTCTCACCTAATTAAAAAAAAAAAAAAAAAAAAAAAAAAAACAACTAAGGAGTTTTTGTACACTTGACTTGGTGAAGTAGTTGATGCTGCTGCTACCAAAGTTTCAATACATAGTATATAGTGGTAACAAATACTCCTTCCGTAACGCATTATCTGCAACAATTTGACATAAAGTAGAGAGGAAAAATGTTCAATTGTTGCAGTTAATACGTTACAGAGGGAGTACATGGCTAGGAGATGAGCTCCAAAAAAAAACTGATGCAAAATTTGTTTATTGAAGGAACATAATTTCTGAGATAAAATGGAATCAATTGAGAAACTTTTTTCTGTATTGATCTTTGGAAAATACAGCTTACATAAATATCAATTTCTTACAAAGAAACCTGCTATCAACATCCTTGTCACCTAGGATCAAATATGAAGCATCTGATCAACAACATCCCTCTGTTTTTTTTTTTGCTTTTCCTGTTTGGTTTCTAATCAATAACTTTGTAATTGAATTATATTGCTGATTAAATAACTATGTAACTTCAAATAAAAGCAAGAAATTAAAGAACAAAAAGACTTTGTTCAGATTCCTTCATGTGGTGCAAAATTCACATGAGTAGAGCAGCATATAAGAGTTGATTCCAAGTATCGGGCAATCCAGGGAGGCACCAGTGGCTGCAATCTATGCTAGAGTGTTCGCCACTGTAAGTCTCGGGGTGAGCATCTTTCCTTAGCTGTGATAGTGTTGTGATGTCGAGTAAGAAAACCGGCTTCTTCATGGTGCTAAGTACTCTCTTCACTGTGTCTACTGCTGGTGGTGAACCTCCTGGGTATGTTGATCCTGATAGTGGTTCTGCTTCACCACTGCAACTGTTTTTTGACACCCCGTGCCATTCTCTAGGACTGTTATTATACACCAAAACATTTTTTGCAATATTATTTACTATATATTTCTACCACTTTTGTTTGTAGTTTGATTTTATCATGAACTCTATGTTTGCTAAGCTATGTAAAGTTTGTAAACTTGCTCACTTAAGCAATGTTGGGTTTTGGTGGAAACCCAACATGACATTGTGGTAAATGCACAGGACATTTGTATTTCGAGATTCATGGTAAAGATGGATAAAAAAAAATTGAGTGAATGCCAACTAGCTTAGTTGATTAAAGTCTTAAAAGCCCGTTTGGTAGCAGGTCATAAATTGTGGTAATGGGAATATGGGAATGAATTTATAACTAAATTTGAAAGGGAAATCATAATTCATTCCCATGGTGGTGGAGTTTAACGCCAATTTATCTAATTTTCTTCACAAATATTCATTCTCATCTAATATCACACTTCCCTATTGTAATGGATGGTAAATTGGTAATTGAGAATAAATAGAAAATCCAAACTTGGGAATGAAAATATGTTTTCCACGAGGACTATAAGGTTATTTCTTAACAAAAGTACAATTTAAATCCATTGCAATTACCATAATTTATTACCAACAATCAAACGGGCTGTAAAATTTGACATTTAAGACCCAAAAAATGTTGTCGTCACCCCTACCGCTCGTTTGGTAAATCGATTATAAAGAATGATAATGAGAATGAATTTATATGTAAATTTGGTAGGAAAATTAATATATATACACAATTCACATTGTGGTGTTGAACTGACCTCGATTTTATCTATTTTTTTTCAAAAATATCTATTGAAATACCACATTTCTCAATAATGTAATAGGAAACATATACTACGTATACTTTTATATATAAAAAAAAAGTTTGGAAATGATAATATCTTTCCATGAAGATTATATGGTTTTTTCCTTTTGCTAAAAAAATTCAGTCTTTTGGTGTTCGGAAGAATTCGACAAGTTTGACCTATGACCCACCCATTTAAAATCGGTTCAGTGTCGCTATTTGATGGGTCTTGGCCAGGCTGGCTAATTGGCTAGGGTGTACTATTATTAAGTGTAAATGCAAGAAACAGTTTATGGTTGATAAATGAAAGCAACTAATCCAAATTATGAATTATGAATAGAAAGAAAAGGCTAAGAAGTAAAGTTGAAAAATCATACTTATAATGTGTGGGAGATATGCCCTGAAAAAACACTCTGGTTTTAGAAGGATCCACATTGTCATCAACCCAATTAGCCCACGTGGTCAACCCTTTTGAGAAGGCGTCTAAACGGTCCATATCTTTGTACATTTTGGGCCCATCTTGAATGTAATCCCATCTGCATATAAAGTCGATCATCATCCATTTTTATTAAATTAACATAATGTAACATTTAATGTGCGAGAATTTAATAAGATTTCAATATGGTGGAAAACAAAGAATTATTAATTTACATGATGATGATAATAAAGGGGACATATTACAAGGAAAGATGATGTCTTTGGCTAATAATAAAGGGGAAAAGTCATACATGATGATGATAATTGATAAGGAACTTATATTAGCATACTTTTGTAAACTTTTTCCTATTGGCTTATATTAATTAAAAATTTATACCTTAATTATTTGTGGGTAGCGAAATCCCTTCATTTATTACTCTTATCAAAGTAGTGGAAAAAAATTACTTTTTTTTTCAATCAAAACTTCACAATTTTTTCCATTCTATTAGAATACCAAACAACTCAAAAAGGCAACATTTTTTATTATCATTTTCATTCCTTATCAAATTCCTTTCTGTTAAATTTATGTTAACCATACCAAACATCGTACCCGTACCCCTAATTTAAAATTAAAGTAGAGTTTAGTAAAATACATACCCTTGGGAAGCTCCTTGGTGAAGCCACCAATGCCAAGTATTGAAGACAAGTACATCAATGTCTTTCCATGCACTGCCACTGGTAATGGAATCAAGCTTCAGTACCCTTCCTATTGGTGTCTTTACTATATCTACCAAGTATGTTGTATGGTACAGTTGTACACTCACCCCATATTCCTGCACCATTATCACAATTATATTAGCTTTTAATTTTTGTAACATACCATTAAATATGGCAAAGTTGTATTTTCTACAAAGTCACAACAAAATCAAAACACTTGCAACAATGTAAAAAGTCACTTCCAATATTGCAAATGTTAACCGAATTTCATAAAACTGTGAGGTTATCAGGTTTGGCTCCATTTGCTGGGTGTAAAACATTTTCACTGAAAACTTCTATTTTGTTATTTTATAACGTTTAATTTGAGCCGAAAAATTAAATGGAAAATTTAAACTGAAATCCCCCCCGCTCCCCTCTAGTTTTGACAAAATGATATTGTTATGTATCAAAGTATTCACCCAAAATAGATAAAAATGGACGTCTAGTAGTATAACTTCAGAGTCCAAAATTCCCATCATTCCATTGGCTTTCCAAATTTACAAAGATTCTAGGTAAATCAACTAATTAGGTAGGTAGTTAACACTTAACAATAAACTACAAAAAACATAGTGGTGGTTAATAGATCATATATATTATCAATTTATCATCATATGGTAGCTAGGTAAGAATGTTAGATCTACCAATTTTTAAAATCATGTGGGGAACCCATCTAGTAAAATTGGTATATGTTGAGTATGTCCTCATCAAATACATTTAATTTATGAATGTGTCTTCACATGGACATTGGTAATATATATAATTGGTTACTTGCTCAATCATCACCTCATTATACATGAAAATGGTTGATATTATATGTTGTGCCTAAATTTATGTACTATAAATTAAAGAAAATATCTTTCATTTTACCATGTTATATATACCTCCACTTACTATAATGTTTTATTTGATGATCTAATAAGGAGTTTGGACTAAAGCCATTAAGAGTAAGCTCAATTCAAATTGTTCAGCACACGCATCAGAGAAATGAAGGATAAATCAATCATCTCAGATGTATAAATTGATGTTTGAGCATAGTAAACTTTTTCTTGGCGTAAGCTCCTGACCACTAAGCCAAGAGGAGGACATTATATACTCTCAAAACATTGATAACAAAGACATAATTAATGCAATATTACAAATAAAGTGTTTATTAAATATATATACAACGTGCGTGCTGCTTTCTCCTTGGTTTATTATTCGCCCCAAATTGTGAATTTTTCTTTGTACACAATTAAGATAATCCTAACACATTTATGGGTTTATGACCATTGAACTTTGATAAAAATTATTGTGGTTGGTTGTAGATTATAGTAATAAAATGAAGGTAAAGCCGTAAAGGTAATATATTTGTAATCAATCATGTATATTTTCATCAACGTCTATTTTTACCAGTATAGAAGGTGTTATTAAGAGGAAATCAAGATTTATAAAGAAAAACACAAGATTTGGAATGGGATTTCAAGACCATGATCATGAGAATAAAATTTTCATCATAATATACACATTATTTTATAACCATTTGTATTATTATTTAATCTATTGTCTTCCACCAAATGGGTTGATGTATGATGGTTTATCACTTTACCTTATACGAAATAATTGGCAATATGAGTATATGACCAGTACGGCAATGATAGACCCTACACGAATTGAAGTTACAAAAACACCCTTTCGTTACAAATTCACGTGACAAACGTTAGACTATATATGTAGCCTTATCCTTTCCTCAAGATATATATATATATATATATATATATATATACATGGCATAAACCAGTTTTGTCCATCTTAATAGAGCAGTTTGCTTTCCCTTTCACGGGTTATTCCTGTACCTCCAAGGCTGCCCATTGCCTAACATAAGAAATCTATCAAGAAGCTAATAAAAACCATAAGTTGCACTTTTATGGGAAATTTTACTTTTCTTACAAGTTACAACTTATGGTAAAGTATAATTTCATGCGTTCAACCAGAACTCACTTTTTAAAGAATGCTAAAAATATTAGTTATGGCAAACTTGTCTTATACTGAGAATGTTATTTTAAACTCTTAGTAGACCTATATATTGGCAGGCAGGTCGGTTCATGGTCGGTATGAGTTGTTTATGTGCCAGATGTATAGTGGGACAGTTTACAAGGCTTAATAACAGGTCGGACCAAAGCGACTGTCAGGTCAATAGCGAATTCTTAGTGGGTAGGTGGCTAATGAACAAACAAGGAAAAAATACAAAAGGAGCTAAGAGAATAATTAAGTGTATGCAAATTTGTACATGTAATCATTTTTATCAAAAGCTTTTTTTTTTAGCAAAATCGATCATTACGCTATCGTTTTTGGCCCTATATTTACATTGGCCAATATGATGTGATTTATTAAGACTCTATCTAATAAATATCATGCACATTAACTTGATCCTAACCACAATTTCAATGAATTATCATATTCAATAACCGAGTCGATCTAGCTCTTAGTAATAGCTAAGAGAAACTCAACCAAAAAAACTATTGTATACCCTACAAATAATAATGTAAAATTTTGTTGTTGAAAGTCTTTTCTTTAATTTAGAAAATACTCAAATAATTTTTACAAACATCTTTAATTTTACATGTGAAAAAATCTCGCATTAAGAACACTATAAGTAGTTAAGTACATAATGATGCTATTAATTATATTAAGTCACTACTAATGACACCATATTTCAATATAATCACAACAGAATCGCAAATTAATGTAGCAAATGTGAGTGAAATAATTTTGACTCCCCAAATCTAAAATACAGAGTATTAATTTTGACACTACTACTTTATTTCAGTAGGGCATTATCTTCTCAGAAGTTAGGACTGGCGTATCAAAATCAATTTTTAATTAAAATACCAAAATCATTTTACAAGATATGAAGATCCATAATAGTCATGTTGTATGGGTTGACACAATTGCATCTTTTAAAACAAAAAGGTATAACCGTTTGGGAGTAAAATACAATATGTTAGGTGAACAAAACATGAAAACAGAGGACAGTAGCTCCATTGTAATAGTGGCCCAACTTCATTCCCATTTTAGCTGTTCTACATGTTACTACGTTTGATGTTTGTCCAATATGTCGGTAGTTTATATACATACTAGTGTCCAATTACCCCAACTTTTTATACCAACCGTTGTTTATTAATTTATATTTTCGCATCTTCCATACATTTGTTATTTATATATATTATCATCTTATATTTTGCTTTTGATTCATAGCACTAAATTCCCATTTCTCGAACCTCTATATTCCATTTCCCACCAATAGGAACATATATGTTCCTTTGATCACAATTTATTATATGATTACATGTATGATGTCCACATAGCTGTTCTACATGAAGATAATGATTTTTTATACTCCCTCCGTAACGAATTAATTTCACCATTTGTTTTTTTACGCATTTTGAGGAAGCGATCTAAGGGTGTAAACGAAGAAATTAATCAAAATGGTTTTAGGACAAGCAAGAATGTGATTATAAGTTACTAATATCAAAATTATTGTGATTAATTTGGTCGTTTACACCCTTAAATCGCTTCCTCAAAATGCGTGAAAAAATAAATGGTGAAATTAATTCGTTACGGAGGGAGTACTCCAAATGTAATGATTCTTAACTGACAGAGAGATATATAAATTTTAATGGAAAAGAGTATAATAGACGAGTTATATTGTTTACTTAAAGTTTTATCTTCTATGTAAGGATCAAAATAATATAGAAGTACGTAGATTTTGATCAAAAACTTTATGTGGTAAAAAAATAGACTCTGACTCAATACTTTATCAAAAATAAATCACCAAATTTGACCTAATTACAAGCTGACCGAACTGACATCATAATTTTCAGGCTTTGAACAGACTATTTTAAGTCCGATTTTGTACCATAACAAAGTATCTTTATTTTTTGAGAAGGTCGTATTTATATGAATTTTACATATTCACTAAAAATTATATGCGTAACTTGAAATATGTCCCAACTAGCTCGTCGGTACATATTTTGATAACTAATTTTCAATTTAATTGTTGGGCAGATGTAATAAGTTGGGAATCAATTTTCAGTCTGATTATTGACGGGATGTGGTTTTTTTAGCCTTGAGCCCGACCCGAAACAGCTTATGTATGAGACGACTATGACAATACAATTTAAACTCGAGATTCGTCTCCTTGTACGCTAAAGCACAATGATAACTTAGTCGGGTGATCGGGTCTACAATGACATACGCAGTACAAATTAAAGCATAAGCTACTCAATTCACAAGTAAGCAACATGATGTCTACTGTGAATTGCGTCGTAGGGCACACTCCTTTCTATTATATTAGACTCACGAGTGTATTTCTGTCATTTTTTTCTTTTTAATCATGCCCTACTATATATTACGTACTAATATCATATTCGTATTAGTGAAATTGAAATTAAAATATGAAACACTAGTCAAAATAATAAAATAAAGTATGAACTACTAAGTGGAATTGCATACATACTTGGGCCAAAGTTTATGACTAATTATTTATATATTTATGGTAGATTAGTTGATCATATGCAAAAATGAGAATAAAGACAATATTAATATGCTAACTGACATACTGACATTGGGGGAGCTAAGAAATGACATGGGTACAGTGGTATTCCCATTTTAACGGTGTTCATTAATCTAGTGTAAAACAAATATAAAGTTACTCAAAATACATTAAAAACTATCCTATGGAAAAGTTATTTTTATTACTAAGGATAACTTTTATATTTTGGCAATTTTATTTACTCCATGATTTAGACTTCGTCCATCCCTTTTTTTCCCAAGATTACCACTATTCATTTGATTTCTTTTATTCCCTCTTGTATTTTAAATAGATAGAAAAATATAGTTAAATAAGCTCTCGTGTCGTGCACTTTTTTAGTACTACCTGGTCTACCTCGGTTAATTTTTATATATAACATAAATTAAAGAAATAAAAGTTTCATCGTTACATATAAAAATGAAGGTATTATATAACTTTTTATAATATTCTAATTATAATATTCAAAAATATTTTCAATTGAAGTCATATATTTCAAAATATAAAAAAAGATAAAATAAATTTTAGGGTTTTTCTATGTAGTGCCCCTATGGTATAGCGTTTTCTATGATGTACCCCTACAAATTGAGACTTCTACATGGTACCCCTAAGAAACTACTGTTCACCACTTAGTACCCCTCTAAATTATTAATTACATAATTAACAATCTAAACTTGATTATTAGTGCAATAACCGTCATAATTAATATAATTTGCTGCTAATTATTACTAATTATTACCAAAAAATACAATTAAAAAACACAAAAGACTACCGAAAATTTTTAAAATAGCAATAATTAGCAGTTGTTTATATTAATCATGAAGGTTAGAGCACTAAGAATCAGGTTTAATGTGTTAATTGCGTGATTAATAATTTATAGGGGGTACTATGTGGTGAGCAGTACTTCCTCGGGGGTACCATGTAGAAGTCTCATTTTAGAGGGGTACATCATAGTAAACGCTATACCATAGGGGCACTGCATAGAAGAACCCTAAATTTTATAATAAAATGGAGGAAGATTTTCACATGAACATTGCCATACAGACTATTAATGTGAGAGAAAAGGGCACCAAAATGAACAAATGAAGTGACAAAATTACTTGCCAAAGTAAGGAGGTTATAACTTATAATGATAGAGAAACAAGGGGAGCACTTCAAAACACGACAAGGATGCAACCTCATGATTGAAGTATTGAAATTGATGATTTAGACATTTACCAATATAGCCCCCCATCTATGACTACTAGCTCGGACGCTCGGTAGCTGTAGCTCCATATGTTTCATGAAACTGCTTTATAAATCACTTTTTTTTTCAATCGATTGAAAAAATAAATAAGGACTTGTTAAACGTCGCCCGCATATTACTTAAAATCGCCCACGATAAAAAGTAAAAAGACAAAATTGCCCTTGATTTAAAATTACACCGCAACAACTTAGATTAAATATACAACGACGTCGGACACCACACCATGACCTCGACCACCACCACCACCATGGTGGTGGTGGTTAAATTTTTTTTTTTAATAAGGGGAGGGGCGTCCAGATCAGACGCCCCGACCATGGTAGGGGCGTCCAGATCAGACGCCCCGACCATGGTAGGGGCGTCCAAATCAGACGCCCCAACCATGGTAGGGGCGTCTGATCTGGACGCCCCTCCCCTTAACTAAAAAAAAAAAATTTAACCACCACCACCATATGGTGGTGGCGGTGGCAGCGGTGGTGGTCAAGGTCATGGCGTGGTGTCCGACGTTGTTGTATATTGTTGGGGCGTCCAGATGCCCCTACCATGGTTGGGGTGTCTGATCTGGACGCCCCTTCCCTTATTAAAAAAATAAAAAATTTAACCACCACCATGGTAGTGGTGGTGGTGGCGGCGGTGGTGGTCGAGGTCGTGGCGTGGTGTCCGACGTCGTTGTATATTTAATCTAAGTTGTTGTGGTGTAATTTTAAATCAAGGACAATTTTGTCTTTTACTTTTGGTTGTGGGCGATTTTAAGTAATATGCGGGCGACGTTTAGCAACCCACATAAGTAAACTATACTTAACAGTTGTACTCCCTCCATTTTTATTTTTATTTTCTTCTTACATTTTCTTTATCACATTTCAAATGCATTATTTTGAATAAAAAAAAATTCAATTACCTATAATAAAAATTACAGTATATTTGAAAAGTAATTATTGAGAAAAAATTAGACTACATCCATTATAATTATATTTTTCTTTAGGTATATAAGACTATAAAAATTCAAACTTTAATTTACAAATGAACAGTACCACATTTAGAAACGTATCAACTAAAAACTGACTGAAGGGGTAATATTTAGTTGATAGTTGATACTGTCCATAAGGAAAGGTTATGCTACCAATATACACTTCAACACAGTGACGTTGGATCTATATGATGTGTTATAACGTACGTTTGTACCACAATCATGTTATGAACATGGGTATTTATGTAGAGCGTTATCATTTTATATTTTATAGATCTTCTAATTTAATAAATACTCTATCTTAAAAATTCTATATACTACGTATATTGCAATGAATTCCATTTTTATCCGAAACTAGCAAGAACTTAATACTCTATTATTTGTGGGCCATGTTATATAACTAAATGATCCCTATTTGCAAGATTATATAACATGGGTGTTGGTTTATTTTAGTAGTTCTACATTCCAAGTGACAGTTTGCTCTGCACAATCATTATTAACCTCTCTAAATTAAATAGCTTTGTAATACTAGTAGTAATATATTTTTATGTAAGAGCTTAATGGTAAATAAACCAATTGAAACTGGTAAGTTGTTTCTTAATTAAGATACTGCAATAGTCAATGGCTACATTAATTTTTACGGCATGATTTTTTTTTTTTTTTTAATGAGGCTGAAATATAAATATTATTGAATTATTTCCTCATCATCTCAGCTCAAGTGTTGTGTGGCCAGCAGAATCACACACTATTTCACTACTACTAATGTAAATCAATATTTGATTTTAGTTAATCTTTCAACTTTCAATTATTATCATATTTAGACAAATATAATAATATCATTAAAATTTTAGTGCAGCCATTATAGCAAGAGGTAATAAAATCCTTTCACACAGGAAGAGAAAATAGGGAACCTTATTTCTTTAATACTACCTTCTTTAACCATTATGTGCAACAATTTGAGACTTTCTCTCCCTACTTAGTCATATCGTTGTACATAATGATTAATGGAGGTAGTAAATAAAATACTTAATGGATTATGAGTGCAGATAGAGTTACGTGAGTCGTGAGCTAAAGTTTATATTTTGTTGAATCACATGTAATTTTGCTCATAAAATTATTTTAAATTGCTCATTTTCTAAAAAACATATATATTTAATGAACAAAATATAAATATTGGTACACATATCACCAGGTGTCAGATATAAATTCTAGTATGGAGTACTCCCTCTACTCTTACTCTATTTTTACTCTATTTGTTATATAGAGTATTTAGAATCTTTTTGTGAGTGAAAAAAAGGTCAAATATACCTAATATTCATTTGTTTATAGGTATTGGTAAATTTATTTTGCTCGAAAATGAATAACTAACAATCTAACAGACTAACACTAGTGCACCACGTTAAAAACACTGGATAATGATTTGACATAATATGTCAAATTGTTGCAATTAATTTGTTACGGAGAGTATTAGTAAGTCATAGTGAATCATTTAACATCATCTAAAAATTACTGTAATATTGAGAATGCAAAGAAAAAAGAAAAGGACAAAAATATCGAAGAGAAGAAAAACACAAACCTCAAAATTAACAGAGTAGACTGCACCCCTCCTCCCAGTTGTATACTTAACTTGAGGCGTCGAAGAATGAACCATACAAGTTAACGAGTTCCATTGATTAAAACTCAGTGAGTCACCCACAAACATTATCGTTTTCCCTCTATATCTCTTCAAAAATTGCATCCCATCAAATCTGCCAAAAAAAAAAAAAAAAAACACCCATTTACTCAATATCACTCAAAATTTGAGCTTTTATAATGAAGAAAAGAAAAGCATGATTTTTAATAGTAAAAAAAAAAAAGAAAAAAAATACCTGGGAAGGGCACAATTGTCAGGAACCCAAGAATATTGAAGGAACATTTTATCAGGTCTGCCATATTTGAGACAATCAAACTCAGGATTAATAAAAGGGCAAGTTGAGAAATCATATAATGGGGAATTTCCTCTGTTAAAAACCCATTTTCCTTCAAATAAATTGCAATTCCCCATTTGTTGGTGTCTTCCTCTTAAAATGGTTGCATTTTTGTTGCCATGGTGTTGGTGGTGATAATGGTTTTTATGTGTGTTGTGGTTGATTGCTAATGTTTCAAGTATAACAGAGGAAAACAGAGTTATGAGGAAGAAGAATAAAAGAGGAATTTCAATATTCTTCATTTTATTCTCTTCCCAGTATTTGGGTGAGATTAATAGTGAAGTTTAAGGAGGGGTATATATAATGTGTGTTTTGGGTTTTGAGCTAATATAGAACATGGTGGTGGGGTATGTTTAATTGTTTACATTGTCTGGTTTATCTTTAACACAACTTAAATAAATAAATAAAATGTTAACCATTGTTCCCACAATAATACTAGTCAAGGTTCCACATTAAATAATAGTGAAAGAAATTTAATTAGTATTTTGTTATTTATAAATGCATAACTCACAATGTTAATTTTCTCTCAGTCTTTAAAAGTTTTTTCCATTTCAGTTTAGCAAATTTTCCAACACACATCTCCGACCTTAGATATCTATAATTAATTACATTGTTGTAAATAAAGTTAAAATTATATACTCTTAAAGTACTTATTGTGATGATTCAAATAAAACCACTCACATGACTACCTGTATTATATCGTAAAAATTATGAATAGTGTCAATATTTAAATGAAAAAATAATAAAAAAAAAAGAAATATAAGGATCAATAGTTTATCAAAAGCATCAAATAAAATAAGCTAATTAAAGAAGTAATAGTTTATGACAAAGTCATGAGTGAGACATACTCACATTAATTCATTGTAAATCGAATTCAAGTTACTTCAAAAATGTTAGTAGTAACCCTAATATTTGTAAAAAAAAAAATCCCGTTTTACTAAGGAATTTAATCATAAAAAATGGCGATAATATATTACTCCCTCTGTTTCTATTTAAGTGCTTCATAAAGACTTTGCCTCAATTTTAAGATGGGCTCCACTTTTGTCTTGTAGTAAGGATATATGCGTATATGTGTAAAACTAAATGTTAAGTAAAGGCATATAAAATGAATATTAAATATTAAATAAGGGTATATGTGTAAAATTGTGTGTGGGTCAAAGTGAAACAGCTAAATTGAAACAGACGGAGTAAGAAGCATAAAACGTCAAATGTAGCAATTGCAAATAATGTAAAACAAAAGAAAGCATAAAATACAATAAGCAATGTTAAGGATGATGGAATTTTTTCATTCACGGATTACATGGGTTTTGTTTGTTGGGAAAGGCAATAATGGTATAAAAATGAGGGTTTATTTTGTTCGTTTACTATGTTTTGGGAGATTAGTTGCGTAAGCTGTTTAAGACAATATTTTTGGATTGGCATGTTTGTGTGTGTGAACTGTGAAAGAGTGTGGCGTGGGATGTAATCCCATGGGCCCGTTTTAGACTGGATCTACTGCTTAATTGCTGAGTGCTGATTGTCATTTGTACTTATGCAACCTTTCCTTTTTTTTCTTATTTATAAAAACTAAACACAATATTAAGAAATACGGTGTATTTCGTAAATTGTAATGTTATTGTTTTGTGATTAAGTTTATTGTACTAATTTTTGTGGTTATCAACTAGCCCCAAACAGACGTTGTTGAATCCCACATATATGTGTGCACTAGTGAGTCTCTCATATTAGAGAAATATAAAATTAATAAACTATTTTTATAAATCTATGAGTTATTCTTTCTGTTACCAATTGATATTGAGAAAGAACCTTTTTTAAACCCTCCTCCGGGACCTCAGCATTGGTTACCTAGACATATAGAAATATTCTTGTGTACATTGTTATAAATATCGACAATATTAAGCATTCCCTTTTGATTCGGACACGCACCATTTTGTTTGGTTTTAATTTCACATTTTTGCGCACAAGTTTTTAGTGAATTCATCCTATATACATGTACTATGCTCTTTTTTCCCCTCAATTTATAACATTCTTCATAATCAATACCAAAGTTGCATTAAAAGGCCTTAAAAAAATTGAAAATATATGTCCCTATATATTGATTATATTCAAAAACAGCATATCTTGACAATACAAAATTTGTAGAGCTCTAATAATTGATAGTTTGATATAGAAATAATACATCATGGAATGGAATGGATAAATAAAAAAGTTAAAAACGATAGTAATTAGTATTGTAGTAATTATTGTGGTATGGTATGCGCAGCATCTGTGAACAAAGGCATTGCGGTTTGGACTCTTCACTAATCACTACTTGTTGTGTTTTATAGTGCTTCCTTTGGTCAACTTTGTGCAGGCGTCCATGTGTCACGGGATTCAGAACCAACACTTGCATTTATTTAATTATTTTTTTAAAATTTTATTAACATATTATGTTGGTGATGATGAAGGATGTGATGAACAATTGACTCTTCAAGACGTGGAAATGCACTTTTTTACTAATTCGATTCGCCCCTTATATATTGAGATCAACGGGTTACCACGAATGATTAGTGAGATACAAAGGAGAACGAAAACCTTATAATCAAGTGATCTATAGAGTATAAGAACAAAAAGTTTTGTGTTTGTTTGTGTTTAGTCACACTTCACAAGATTAGCTAGAAATTATAAAGTGTTAGCAAGTTGAAGTGAGAAAGTATTTCTGATTTTCTTTTATATCTCAACAATGAACTAAGCAAGCCTATTTATAGGCTTATAGGGCAAGAGAAATCAGCTCCAAAAGCTGAACAAACACACCAATAAAGCTCCATAAAATCAGAATTGATGGTGATTAATAGTGAGCTATTAAAACCTTTGAAGATGTCATTCACAAGGCTAGCTTTCAAACTTCTGAGTTTAATCCACTTTAAAACATGTTTAAATCAGTAATGAAGGCTTTAACACATGCTTAATACATACAAGCATCCTAGGCAAAAGTATACGAAAAGTCGCAAAAACTGTTCGAATTTTCCAGCAGCAAATCGCGAGGCGCGAAGAGGGGCTCGCGATTCGCGAGTCGTCTCTATCTTGTGGCTCGTGATTTGCTTCTTTCCAGAAACTTTTCACGAGTCGCGACGGGTCCTCGCAAGTCGCGAGATACCCGTTGGACTCGTAGTTTTTATTTGCCTAACTTATCTTTACTTAGTTCAAATAACTAAGCCCATTTAGTCATAAATGTTTCAACATATTAAAATCTGTTGGAGTTTCATCCTTTGATAATAATGTTTGACAATATTATATGCTACTTAGGACATGTTTTCTTTAACTTATTAGATTTGATCTTATTTAACTTATTAAATTGATTGAATCTTATTGACCTAATTGGAACGTATTGACTTGATTAAACCTTATTAGAACATACTACACCTGATTGGAACTTATTATACTTGATTGAAATTATTGAAACCGATTAGACCAGTTTTAACTTATTGGAACTTATTAGACCTAACTGAACATATATATTATAATAAATTAAATATATCTGAACTTATTAAACCTGAAAATGAATTGCTAAAAGATTGCCATTACGTAGAGCCACAACTTTAACAACTAGAGGAGTAGTATTACCGAGTAACTAGGTTTTTGCTGTAATGCAATCCACTTTATAATATCGATTACCTACTCATATATTGATGTGTTAGGCTCCGTTCTTTAGGACTTCTATTGACTTAATTTAATTTAATTTCATTTAAGTTCAGTTAATTTAATTTAAATTCAGTTAATTTAATTTAAATTAAATTAATTTAATTTAATTTAATTTCATTATTATTATTATTATTATTATTATTATTATTATTATTATTAGTTTCGGGCATGGTTTTTCCGCTCGACACTTTCCGACGACGGTTTTCGAACTGACATTTTCGGCGTTGATTATTCGACCTACTTTTCCGGCGACGATTTTCCGGATGAATTTTTCGGCGGCGGTTTTCGGGACGACTTTTCTGACGACAGTTTTCAGACTGACGTTTCCGACGACAGTTTTCGGGACGACTTTTCCGACGATGGTTTTTGGGTGGCGATTTTTCGGGACGACTTTTCCGACGGCGATTTTCGGATTGATTTTCCGACGGTGATTATTCGGCCGACTTTTCTGGCAACGATTTTCAGGCCGAGTTTTTCGGCGACGATTTTTCGGGACGACTTTTCCGACGACGATTTTCGGATTGACTTTTCCGGCGGTGATTATTCGGTTGACTTTTCCGGCGGTGATTTTTAGGTCGAGTTTTTCCGCGACGATTTTCGGGGTGACTTTTCCGGCGACGATTTTCGGAGTGACTTTTCCGGCGACGATTTTCAGGCCGAGTTTTTTAGCAACGATTTTCGGGATGACTTTTCCGGCGACAGTTTTCGGAGTGACTTTTCCGGCGGTGATTATTCGGCCGAGTTTTTCGACGACGATTTTCCGGCGGTGAAAATGAAGGTTTTAGGGTTTACTTTGAAATATAAATAAAATTAAAAAAAGAATCAAAAAATAAAAGTAAAAATAAAATATAAAGAAGAAAAAATAAAAATAAAAATAAAAATAAAAATAAAAATAAAAAGAAAAAAATAAAAAAATAAAAAAATAAAAATAAAAATAAAAATTTAATTTAATTTAATTTAATTTTTTTAATTTAATTTAATTTAATTTAATTTCAGTTAATTTAATTTAAGTTCAGTTAATTTAATTTAAGTTCATCTTTTCTCAGTCCTATAGAACAGGGCCTTAGCCTTCGTTGAGCTGCCAAAATTAAGCATGAGAGTATCAAGAGGAGGGGATTGGAAGCGGGGGATGGGAGACGACACTGGCAGATCTGGGGTTTATGGGGGTTCAATTGAACCCGCATGGATATACAAAAAAAAAAGTTTTGTTTTTTTTTTTTTAATAAAATAAATGTATTATACTCCGTATAATATTTACATTTTGAATTGAAGGAATAACATAGTTCTATCTATAGCTTACCAGGTTAGGTTAGCTAGTGATATGCGGTGGATCTGTGTTCGATTCCTTATCTCCAATATAACTCGCTTCTATTTAAAAAAGTATCATGATAGTTGCTTAAATTTTAACAAATAAATATAACTTTTTACCATAAAATTGTATCTTTTACAAGATTAATATATTTTATCATGTTAAAAGTCAATGTTTTGATGTCAAAAGTTAGATTTTCTTATTTAAAAGCTCTTGACAAAAGAAATTGTATATTTGCTTTTCCGAGTCACAATTAGAGACCATTCTTCTTAATATACATGAAAGAAAAGAGTGAATTCATATTTGATTATTGTTAGTTAAAATATTGAAGTCATTTATGGTTAAAAAAATGCATTAGCATCTGGAAAAAAAATGCATTAGTAAACATGTAATGTCAAAAGAAGAAATATGATTAGAGCAATTTGGATTTTTTTTTTTTTTATAAGAAGAGAAAGACTACCGGTTATCCTCTTAAAGTGGAATAACCAAAAAATAACCGGATTTTTTTTTTAAACGAATGTAGGTTATATGTTAGAAGATCATCTCAACCAAAAGCTTAAACTAATAATAACCTTTGTGTCACGTTGACTCTAATATTATGTTAGAAGATCATCTTAACCTAAATTTTAACCTAATAATTAATTAAGGTCCGAGAATATGTTATATACTCTATCATTATAAGAATAAAAAAACTCATTTATCTGGTCCAGTAGTGGTCCCCTGTGGACACTAGTCGTTTATTTATTCCATACTTCGTATATTTGATCCTCCATTTGCGGTATAACAGAATAAAAGTAAATATTAAACTAATGATAAACGTATTTTGTTGAATAATTCTAGCGAAAAAAGAACAACTGGATTTTGAGTTCTTTGGAAAGTTCTTAACTTTTTTTGTTTGAGTCAAATAAATTAATGATCACGGGATTAAGATCTGTATTTTAATGAAATGGAATTTTAATTTACACAAAACTTGTAATTTTGACAACTCAGAATAAGGACAGGGGGTCAAGAATCAAGATCACTGGATCTAATTAGTCAATTGTAGCATTATTTAATTAGATGCTGTTTCCCGCCAACTTTTGTTTGTGTCCATTTTTTTTTTTTTTATTTGTAGCAAATCCATTAATCCAATGGACTGGGTTCATAATTTATAACGGAAACACAATTGTAAGATAAGTTTTCCGTTGTTACTATCATGTAAGAATAATTATGGAAAATAAGGTAAATAAAAAGGAAAGTAAGGAGGTAAGGTAAAGATAAGGAAAAAAATTAGGTTTTTCGTCATTTTGATAGAAAATCATTTTCCAGCATTGTAAGAGATATTTTACTTTTAAGAAATATGATTTTATAACATAAACATATAGTGTCACTTCTTTACAAAGAATATAACCCTCATCCATATATATAACTTGTAATAAATTATTGCTAAATCAAGTCGAATAAATTTAATGAGTTTTAATCAAGTCTTATAATAAGTTCAATTCTAATACGTTTAATCCACTTAAGTTTAGATAAATTAGATCTAATAACTTTAGGTGGTGTTAGAATATGAGGAATTCATTTCAATTTGATGAATTCAATTTTTGAAATTGAGGGCTTGTTTACTTCAGATTATATTTAGTTCAGTTCAGTTAATCTTTATTCAGTTCAGTTGAGTTCAATTCATCTCTATTTAGTTCAATTAATACACTTCAGTTCAGTTCAGTTCAATTCATCTCTATTAAGCTAATGTAAACGAGCCCTGAATGTTACAATTTTTAATGACAATTATTTATTTATTTATTTATTTATTTATTTTGATAAGTAAGCAAAGCATTAATTCCACTAAAAACCACCAGTTACATCCTAAGCCTAATAAAAATTAGGCAAAACATCCCAGGCATACCTAGGAGACCCAAACTAATTACAAATTTTCAAACCAACAAATGACAATTATTTGTTTGGGTTGTTTTTAGAATTTAAAATGACATGGTTTTGTTAAGCATTTGAAATACACAACATTTGTTTGTTAAGCATTTGGGTTGGGAATTGGGCCAAATCCAATTCCAATTTTTTTTTTACTTGCCAAACATGTAATTTGGCCCAAATCTACCATTTCAAATCAAATACTTGTATCCAAACATAGCATAGGAATCCATCCTAATTTTTATAAAAAATTAAAAATATTTTTCCTAAAAATAACTTTCACCATAACTTTTGTGTTTCTTAAAACAACTTAATCTAGCTATTAATTTAAGAGTATCCTCCAAACCCACATTCAAACCTTCAAAACTAATCACAATTAATTTCGTACTATAATCAAATCAGACCAAATTTGAAGAAATCATATCATTTTTTTAACTTATTACAAATCACCTTTAACTTCGTACTAAAATAATCATGAATAATATGTAGTTGAAAACTACTAATCAGTACGAGTATAACAATATCTCATTGATGAATAATAATTTTCCTTGTAAATTAGTGTATATACAAGGTAAAGGTTTAGTAAAAAAATTATATCATGTCATATTAAAAAAATCGTATCATGTCAAATTATAAACAAAGTCAAATGAAGATAATCGTATCTTATTATAATTTTGTTCATTTAAAATTTTAAAATGAATAAAAATTATCTTTGAGTGCACCATATAGAACTATTTGACACATTGTGTACATGTTTCCGTGGTATACGAGTGGCTGATGTTTTGACGCACGTCCTCTATTCTCTAAGGTTGGTAAGCCACTAAGCCGTCGTATTGAATTTCCAATTCTGTTTATTAAATTCAAATATTCAATTTGGGCATCGTGGTTTGGTTGCCGTCAAAGTATCATATTTTCAGTGAAATTGTCAAAAATTGATTGAAAGCTCGATCTCATGTGAGTGGATCCTGGACCTTATCAGCCAATCACGGGAAGGGACTGTTTTGTAAAACACACATGTGAAGTGAAACTCAACACAATTATTTTATACACTGTATAAAACTCACGTAAAAAAAACAAAAACGTAAAAACTGGGCTATGTTTGGCATGAGATCCACTATTAATATCTACACTACTATTTCAGTCTTTGTAGTGACGAACACAAGAAATTATGCTCATTGAAAGAGGACATTTTTAAAGGAAATTGATTTTCGCACCTCAAAAATTGATTTCCGTACTCCACGCTAAACTCTAAACCCTAAATCCTAAACCCTAACCCTATTTCCGCACTCCACGGTTAATACTGTAAACGTGTAGTGCGGAAATCAATTTTTGAGGTGCGGAAATCACCAGTCATTTTTAAACCTAAGAAAAAAACGGAAATATAAGACACAAATCCACTACTCATGGCTAGTGGCCCTTTCATGGATTAAAAGATATGTATTCTCCGTATTTTTGAGGAATAATAATTGTATGTTTAGCATGTTTAAAATGATTTTATGTTATGTTTGGATACAAGCATTTCATTTGAAATGATTGATTTGGGTCAAATTACATGTTTGGCAAGTAAATAAATTTGGAATTGGATTTGTCCCAATTTCCAACCCAAATGCTTTGTGTATTTCAAATACTTAACAAAACCATGTCATATCAAATTCTAAAACAACCCAAACAAATAATTGTCATTTGAATTGTAACATTTCAATTCCATAAATTGAATTCATCAATTTCAAATGAATTCCACATATCCAAACACTACCTTAATGAATTTAAAAGTATTTTGGAAAATAATAATTGAATTTAATCAATATGACTGTTTTTTAAAGTCAAAATATTTTTAAGGAGAGTCAAAATATTTTAAAAGTGGACTTTTTAATATGTAGCAGTAAGCCCAAATATTTAATTACCCATAAAACATTCTTAAAGGGGCATAAAATTCAAATCAAATCATAATTAGGATTAAAAACCACCAAAATCCCTAGCCTAGAACAAAAAAAGAATATATAAGGGAGAGGGGGAGAGCTGGGCGGCAACCCTAAGAGTAAAAGAAATAGAGAGAGATAAACAAAGAAAAAAAGGGGAAAAGAAAAGAGAGGGAAAAAAATCCTAATTTTACCTAAACCTTAATCTTGATTGTTCATATAGTAAAATATTTAATATTACGCGAAAAGCCGAAAATGATAAATTATACATAATAATCTTAATAATAAAAAAAATATAAATAAAAACAAAACTACAACAATTAAATATTACAACAAACTTTCTTCAAAATACATAATCAAGAAACAATAAGTCAATGAGTTTTAAAATTGCTGGATATAACATATACTTAGTATATCAAATTCATTCATGGGATAGGTTATAGGGTATAAGGCGCGTACAACGGGTGTAGGGTGGGGATGGGGTACAACATAAAACCCACCCTCATCCTCATCCCCGCATCGGGTATAATTTTTATCTCCGATCCATCCTTGCCCCATCCCCAACAAATTGGAACTCATTGGGACGGGGATGGGCGGGTTTTAACTTTATTAAATTTATTTGGAATTTTTTTCATCCATCCAAATTAATCGCAACAATTCTTAAATTTATTTAATTTGGAATTTTCAAGTTAATCGTAATAATTTCATTCTTTTCATATTCATCAACTTTTTTATGTATGAAATGATCAAAATAACCATGCTTATTGAAACATAGGCCCAATAAATTTTTTGGATCCTCACTTTCTTTCTCCATAATCTCTAATCTGTCACATGCTCCATTTTTTCCTAAATATCCCAATGAAATTTTGCCAAAGATTTTGTGTCATCAAACTTGTTGTGATTAATTTGGATAAGAGCCGAGGGAGTAATAAATATGTAAAATATGCACCAAATATTCAATGTATGATTATTCTAGTGTAGTCTTATGACTACCGACTACCGTAGTGGATGGCTAGGATCGCACGATTTTTGATCTATTTTTAATTCCTAAATATAATTTAAAATCCTTTTAAAAATATTTAAATTAGATTTCTAATTTTTCAATTCAAGAATAAAACTAGTTTAGGAAAAATCAAAAGATATTTTCCTAAAATAAAAATCTAATTAAAGTATTTTATAAAAGATTTTTAATTAGATTTAGAAATTAAAAATAAATCAAAAATCATACAATCCTAACCATCCACTACAATAGTTGGTAATCATGAGACTACCCTAAAATTTTCACTATATGTGAGTCTGAATTTTTTTTTTCCAGGATTTTCACGTGTAGGTTCAGCTTCCTTTTTATGGTCTTGGATTCACCTTATAAGAATTGACGATGTACAACATGAAAAAGTTGGACAAACCTCACATTCATCACTCATATAACATCATATAACATCTGCACTCATAGCACTTAGATGATTGGTGAAAACGAGGTCCATAACCCTAATCCAATTTTTATAGGGGTGTCAATCTATTTACAACCCTAAAGTGGTTGAATCTTTTTCTTTTGGTTTGATAATTAACCCACCAAATCATTAGCTTGTTAATATGAAGGATTCAAAGTAAAAGCATATAAAGTCACTTCTTAATACCTTATTTATTGTCTAGTCCTTGAGACCTTGACTCTTGCTCAAGGAAAAAGAAAGGGTTTACTCATAAACTAAATCTATCATGACTATATTTTTCATTACGCTTATTAAAAGCAGTATCAAAGACCACATTTGTAAATAGTTTTACAAATAAAAATGTAGCAACTAAATTGAAAGAGAGGGGGTAACAATGTAAAATAAGGTAATTGCCTAATTGGTAATAATCATGCTTTATGTTACGCAATGTATCTCCTTTGTGAATGGTAATGTCTTATCCACAAATTCAGTGCTAACAGCAATATAATAGCAATCGGTTTAGCAATTGCTTTCTGAGAAGACTACCACGTTAATTAGTTAATTATCAATGAAAAAAACATCATTGTCTGATTGTCTGGCACAGTTATTAGCACTTATTTTAATTTTAATTTGCAAGCGAATTTTGCTGGTTTGCAGTGGGCCAGAATTGGGGGCTTATGATTTATGAAAATACTCTCTTTTTTCAAAAATCTCCTTTTAGGTTAGGATGTAGATAATCAAGCTCAAGCGCCACTCACCTACTACCGACAGTTTGTGAGTTTGATTCTCACAAATTTCTTTCTCTTGGATAATATGAGGGCAATGTCAGCTTGATATTTTCGTAAGTGTAGTGACAGACACTGTACGTTAAGGTCCACTAACTTTCTCCGTAAAAAAAAAACTCCTTTTGAACATGAAAATGAATCAACTTTGGATCCGCTAAAGGATCACCCACGCATATCCATATGCTTAACTTGCATAGTTGCATCTACCCATCACCCACCTTTATTCATTACATACTTGAATTCATCCATACATCATCTGCGATGGGTCGGGTGGTTAATGGGTGCAAATTTTAAAATGCGCAAAAATTGATAATATGTAATTAGGTTGTGTTTACTTAGGTATATGTTCATATTTGTTTTTTTTTTTTTATCTATTTAGTCTAGTCTGATCTGAAAATTGTTATCATTCTTTGATCTTATTTATGCACTATTTTATAACGAGAAAATTTGTCAAATGAGTTATCATTATATTCATATTGATGAATATATCTCAATTGTGTGGTATGCATAATTTGTTTTAGCACAAATTTGAAAATATTTATTAGTACACTAGGGCTTGGCTTGCCTTATCTTTCTATACTACTAAAGTAAAAGACACTAAATTTTCTCTCAAACTCTTATTTTCCCTCCTAAAGTACATTTATTCCCTTCTCTCATTCCCACTCTCTTTAATATATATTCTAATTAACAATAAATGACTTTTTAATTTTATTTAAAGTACATTGAAACTAGAAATAAAACAATTTGTATTAATAAAAGATTGCTTCTATAAATAAATGACTTTTAATTTTAAACTAAACTTATTGAAAATACAAGCACATAAAGTAACAAACATAACACTTTGATTTATTTTCAAAATGGGGGGATTATTCTAGAGTAATCAAAAGACATGATTATTTTGGAATGATAAGTAAAAGTCGGGATTATTGTATGTAATAAAATTTTAATTAAAATAGCATTCTAAATACTACCTCCGTATCATAATACTAGCAAGTAGCAACAAACTATTTTTTTAATACTCACAAATAATACCCCTTTGTTGCGAGTATTATGATACAAATGAAGTAATTTTTTTTATACTACATGTATCAAAATTTAAAACCGAGCATTTGCTCAGGTACTATCTAGTTAAATAAGAAAGAACTTTCTATGTGGTATCCATATAATATTTCATTTGTTGGATTCATTTCCATGTACTTCGTTAGCTTTAATTTTTTCTATGTGCAACAAAGTTGATTACACAGATTCTTAGTAAAGAAAATTATATAAATTGGTATTAGATGGGTAAAGTTACATGGGAATGAATATTAGATGGGAATGAATATTTGTGAAGAAATTGCATGAATTGGTGTTAAACTAGCACCACAATGGAAATGAGTTTTGATTTTCCTTCCAAAATTAGTTATAAATTTATTCTCATAACCACAATTTATAACCTGCTATCAAACGGACCATTAGAATCATCATTAAAAGCTTCAATGGTACGAATCTGCAATCAATTCACTCCAATCAATACTCCAACCCTCTTTCCCTCAATCGTTATATCATGGTCCCGGGACCACCTTCCTCTATTTGGCCCCTCGATATACATTTCTCAATACTGCATATACATTTCTAAATAATAATGCATATTCATTTCTCAATACTGCATATACATTTCTATATAAAAACAATATATATTCCTATATAAAAGAATAATGTTAAATACATTCTAAAATACATATTCATTTCAATAAACTTCAATATTCATTTGAATACACTTCAATATTCATTTGAATACACTATACTATTCATTTCAAGACACTGCAATATACATTTCTATATAAAAACAATGCTGAATCTACTTTATGATTCCTATTCAATTCAATACATATTCATTTCAATACACTACAATATTCATTACCATTGAACAATATTGATTCATATATAAAAAACCATAATATAATCTAAAAAAATATATTCATTTCAATACACTTCAATATTTATTTCAATATACTTCAATATACATTTCATTACATTACATATTCATTTCCATTCAACAATAATAATTCATATATAAAAAAACCTAAAATACGTAATAAAATAAAACATTATGGTACATACAATATTCATTACAATACAATACAATATTCATTTCAATACAATACAATATCCATCCATTATTACCTAAATGAATCAACATATTATGGTACATACTATATTCATTTCAATACATTACAATATTCATTTCCAGTAAACAATATTCATTCATATATTGAATACAACATTGTTTTTATATAGGAATGTATATTGTTTGTTGGAAATGTATATTGCAGTGTGTTAAAATAGTGTAGTGTATTCAAATGAATATTATTGAGAAATTAATATGCAATATTGATAAATGTATATGCATTAGTATTGAGAAATGTATATGCAGTATTATTGAGAAATGAATATGCAGTATTGAGAAATGTATATGCATTATTATTGAGAAATGTATATGCTATATTGAGACATGTATATCGAGGGATCACATAGAGGAAGGTGGTCCCGGGACCACCTAATAATTTGCGTCTTTCCCTAAGGGAGAATATAATGCCAGTGTGATTTTCATGTAAGCCACAACTACAAGATGAAGCCCAGTCTATCAATTCATTATTTTCATATAGAAAAATTGTATTACTCCAAGTCGTCGATCTCCAATCAAATACATACAGAGTATAAAATTATATATAAGTATTGCGTATAATAGAACATCATAAGTGTGTTTGCATAATTAAACACATAATTTGAAATTAATATTTGACTATAAATATATTGTCAGGACTTCATTTCATATTGGGTAAGTTAATCTATTATATTCACATAGTGATATCAACTATCAAGACTCAAGAGCCTATGTTACCCAACCTTAATTTATTTTACTCCCTTCAAAAGCAACAATCCCGCTTCTTTGATCTATAGGCCATGTGTACCTTTCTGCTGAAGTGTATACTTGTTTCTTGAATATTTTGTATCTCACAAATAATAATACCAAGGGTCTGTTAATTTGATTCGTCTGAAGTTTTTTTATTTGATCTGAACTTATTTGAATTTTTCTGATTTAATCTGAAATTTTTAGATCTAATCCATTTATTTTTATTCTATTATAGTTATTTTTATATTTATAATAATTTTTCTAATATGATATGAATTTTTCTGATATGATCTGATCTGATACGACTTAAATAAGTTGAATTAAACGCACCCCAAATATTGCTATTATTGTGTGACTGAGAGGTATTTTTCTGTTTTCAATACAAAATTTTCATACGTGGTAGTTACATTAATGTCCAAACATGTTTGGATATAGTAGGAAAAACACAAACAATATTTGAACGTCTGAAATACTGCTGTACGTACGTTTACAAGGTCCCTTTCTTAATGAAAATTTGGGTAGTTGTTGCAAAAAGTCGGCATGTCCTACATTTAGTTTTTTCTATACGTGCCTTTTGAACTTTCAACTATACAAAAACGATTAACATTGTTTTCCACATTATGTCAATTTTCTATTACTATAACTTTCAAATCAATTTTGAAAGGTAGTATATTGGTATTGTAATTTTACTCCGTAGTTTGTAAATTTTTGGAAATTGATAATAAGCACTATTATGAGTCATGACATTCAATTGCATGAGATGTTATTGGTGTATAGATAAGGTATACATATATTATCTACAGGACATACAAAATTTGTCATTTTATTTTGAAAAAAGACCAAAAAAAGTTTGTTCTATAGCCTGATATATGTATATCTCAGCTATACACCAATAATTTCTCCAATTGCATGGTCTTTTAGAATTGTATAATTACAAGTTGCTTGGTCTCATTTCATTTTCTTTGGAGCAATTATTAGGAGTAATTTGCTTGTAGGGCTTTTATATGTTGACAATGATCAGAAAAAAGAAAAAAATGAGGATAATATAACTAGTGCTATTTCGATTTCACTTTATATTTTACGTTTCATTTTTAGGTATTTCTTTTTATTACTTTTATTTTTCATATTTCTTTTTCATACTCTTAACTATTTCTTATTAATTTTGCTAAATTACACTAACTACCTATAAAATACTCAATTTGATTGCCTATAAATTATATCCACTTTAATTTTCTAACAAAAACCTAGATACTAGTGTAATTTCAAGTAGTTTTCACTTGCAAAACATTCTAACTATAACTTTCAAGCAATTTCAAAATATATTACGATGTATTATACTTTTACTCACTCCTTAATTCACGTGCAAAAGTCAAAACGTAAAAAATAAATCGAAACAGAGGGAGTAGTATATCAGTATTGTACTTGAATTTTGCAAGTGTTATAAACTTTTGGGGAAATTGATAGTGGGCAATATTATGGGTTATGACATCCAATTGCATCTTTAGAATAATTGTATAATTGCAAGTTGGTTTCATTTCATTTTCTTTGGAGTAATTATTAATTTGCTTGTAGGGCTTATATATATGTTGATAATGATCAGAAAGAAGAAAATTTGAGGATAAGATGATACCTATATGACATAGACCTAATTCAGATGGACACTTATAAGATGACTAAATGTATAGTTAAGTAAATAGTGAAATTAATGGATTATCCTCATCTAACTTTCATGTTTGGCAAAGCAATGTTTGACCTAACTCAAATTTAGGATATTATCAAGGCCGGAGCTAGGTTTATAGGGGCCTTGTGTGAACTCATAAATAGAGGCCATTAGTCTCTATAATACTTTGTAACTTCAAAGATAACTTTGTTAATTAAGTAAACAAATTTTATACATATTTAGAGCCACAATTCAATTAAAAAAAACTCATTTTGTAATAAAGAATTGTGATTGTTGGATAATTAAAGTTTAATAAGAGAAATAAATAAAAACTAGACTAATTAAATACAAGGATGAAATTTTTATTATGGGGAAATGTGAAATACTCTAATTGAAAATAATAAATGATGAAATAAAGTTTACTGTGGGAGAAAAAGGAGTAAATAAAACTAAAAATAAATAATATAAATAAAACGAAAAAAGAACAAAAGGAAAAATGATACAACTATTATTCAAACTATGTATCTCTGCATCCTTCAACTTAATAAGTGTACGTACTTAACCATTGAACCACACTTTTTAATTTGCTTAATTACTGCAACAATAACTATAAATATAAATTCTACTGGCCTCTGTCAACCGGGGGCCTGTTCGGTCATGCGCCTCGCTCCACCCAAGCGTGGACCCTCGATATTATTACTCCCGTTGTTTTAAAATGATACTGCTTTAATCCCAAATAAGTTTTATATCGCCAATATCCGCAATCAAATCTATAATGCAATAAGAATATAAGATAATCATCTTAACTTAAATCTAGCTACTAAGTTTTAAGCCACGATGGCTAAATAGATCAATACAAACAAATTTATCGAGTAAAAGATAGATGAAATTTCAATTTAAAAAAAATCAGTTTAATTAATTTTCAGATCTTCCTAATGCAGTCTCTAATTTTTCCATTTTTGTGCTAGTGTAATTACTAGTAGAACTAAGCCTATACTTTTGGATTCAATTTTTAAAATTTTAGTTTAATTTATTTTGGTCAGTTTATTACAACTCCTAATCAGTTTAGGATATAACCCAATTCAGAATAATTACGTACAAAACAATAGGGCCAAAATAGTAAGTCTTGTTATTCCATTTAGGCTATATATGTTTATACAACTCCTATCCCTTTTTTTATCCCTTTTAAATGTAGGAAGCTTTAATTTTTTGAAGGACACAAGGCCAAGTTGCAGCAAATTCCTCCCTCCGTCCCCCTTTGTTTGCAACATGATACAATTTTCACTTTTATAAGAGTTTAGTATTGAGTTGGTATGAAAATTTGTATTTTAGTGTGTAGAGTGGTGGGGTATGTGGAGTAAGGTAAAATAAAGTAGAGGAGAGTTGTGAGACCATATTAATTATTTTAGAATTGTAGCAAACATTTTGAGACATCACAAAAAAGAAAATGTTACAAACAAAAGGGACGAAGGGAGTACATAGCCCATTTGAATAGTCAAAGCAATCTAATCAAATGAAAAATTTCAGGGTTTCTAGGAAGCAAATCATGCAACATATTACATATCATTGTCACAACTATCTAACCAATTGGAATTATATAAAGGAAAATTCCCAATGGTACCATTGTACTTTTGGGAATTTCCAAGTACCATTCAGTTTTTAAAATTCCCAAATATACTATTACTTTTGAAAATAATCCCAAATGTAGCATGATGGAGCAAAGATTCCGTTAACTTTGGAATATTCCGTTAATTTTGGAATAAAAAAAAAATTAAAAAAAATAACTTTTAAAATATGGTCCAGTCACTACCCTTCTTCACCTACCACCCTTCTTTACCAGCCACCACCCTTCACCGCCACCCCCAACAAGCACCACCAGACAAGCCAACCATAGCCAAAGCTGACCAGCCCCTCCCCTGCCCTACCTCCCCTCGCCCCACCATCGCAGGAGCCACATGCACAGACCATCGCAGCCTAAGCTACCCTCGCACACCATCGCAGCCTAAGCCAAAACAATCAACCACCAAACTATCGATTCGAACCCCCACACCATCACAGTTACCCTCGCACCACCAAGTTGACCAACCTCGAACTCCCAATTCGACTACCCACCCGAACCCAAGCCAAATTTGAACCCCAATCAAAACAACAAAAACCCTAATTTTTGTCCCAATTCAATGAAATTGCTCGAAATTTGCACGAATTTGATGAAATTTGGAGGAAAGGGTGGCAGTGGTGGGTTCAACGATGGTGGGTTCGATTTGGAGGAAAGGGTGGCGGTGGTGTGTTTGACGATGGTGGAATTGGGTTCGAATAGGAGGAATTGAGGGTGGAGGGTGTGGCGGGGAGATAGGGGGTACCCGTGGTGGGGCGAGGGCGGTGGGGCAAGGGAGGTGGGCTGGACGGTGGGGTTGGGCAATGGAGGTGGCTGGGCGGTGGAGGTGCTGAACTGCTGATATGCTTTTGCTTTTTTTTTTCCTTGTTTTTGTTTTTTGGTTTTTTCTTTGTTACTTAACAGATTTTTTACAAATAGATCTTACATTTGGGATTTTATGAAAAAGTTGTGGCACCAATGAGATTTTTAAAAATTGAATGGCACAAATAGGAATTTCCAAGAGTACAATGGTACCATTGGAAATTTCCCTTACATTGGAGCTAATTTTAATAAAAGATGGGATAAATTGGCCCCGTATAAGAATTTTATCTATATATTTTTTTATTATTTTTTTAACCTAAAAAGTAATATTATATCAAACTATGCCGATTTGACAAAAAGTTAACTCACAAATTATAACATTTTACTTTAAATCTATAAATTTGTATAACTAGTTAAACTCTTTATAAAAAATTATAATTCATGTCAAAAATTATTATTTTTAGGTAAAAAGCTATGATATATATAGGAGACTTGTTGAAAAAACTGACCAGGTCTAACTATTTGGCACCATGTTATGTTCAACTAATATCTAAATCAGTGTGTGTTGGAAATTATTTAAATATAATTATAATGTAATTTAATTTTTTGTTTGAAAATAGGGAAAAACCCTTTAATATGACTTGGTTACTGTTGATTCCTACTGGTTAGGAGCATGATGGAAATTGCAACGTTTTGGAATTGTTCAAATACCACTAACCCATCACTCAACATCTTTAACTGAAAATAAATTATATTTACTTTATAAATATGGTTGAGGGCTTCAATACCGATACACACAAGAGAAGAAAATGTGTCTAACAATTAGAATATTACTTCAATATATTACAATATTTTTCTATCATAAATATAAGTTTTATTATTATTTTGGAGCTTTGGTATTCATTGGTTCGGGATCCTTCGCTGCACACGATTGATCTAGCGGGTTGTTGTATGTTGGGAGAGGAGCGTATCAATAAAGTGTGCTACAACCCAGGCTATTCTAAACCATTCTATTAGTGCAGTGGGGCGTTTTGGATAGCGCCTAGCGTGCTACAACACAGGCTATTCTAAACCATTCTTCTATTTTTATTTAACCTTTGTACTGTTTGTATATTAATAAAGTGTTGATTTTATTATTTGTTACTTGAAATAATTGTTGTCTAATTTATTTTCTAACAGTCTTAGAGAGAAAACTCGTTTTTAATTAATTTTTTATTTCAAGTAATAAAATATTGTTGTTAACATGTCAATCATGAAAATGTTTAGATCTTCGTTAGTAAGCCAAAGTTTGATGGTCGTCAATGCACTATTGTGACTCCATTTTTTTTATGGTCTAATTAGTTGGAGGAAAAAAAAATGTACCTTATTCAACATGATAAATTTTATGGTTTATATGATAATATGTTGGGTAAAGCCTTGCTAACTTCTTGCCATGTTTGAAGTATTCTTTAAAAAAAAAAAATTACGTAAATCAACTTTGAAATATCTCAAAGTGTGGGGTTGTTTTTGGTTTGGACCTAAAATGGTTGGTTGTGTTTCTATCATAGGGACTATGAATTTGTAATTTTTTTGTAGAAGGTGTAATTGGTCTAACGAACCAAGGCAAGTACTTTTCATATTGCAGTTATCTTTGTTTTGTAAAATATATATATATATATATATATATATATATATAGAAGTAGGTTCATGTGAGAAATGTAGTTTTGGTGAGAAGGGTGAGAAGCAATCAAAACCCTTTGATCATCAAATGAAGGGCTAAGATTAAATTTGATTTTCCCTCCTTACTCCTTTGATAGTTTGGAGTCAATGTATATATGGTATAAAGTCAATGTATTTTTACTCAATGTATTTATAGTGTATGGTGAATGTACCTATAGTTGGTGCTCAATGTACCTCTAGGTTATAGTTGATGTATTTATCTCTTCTCACATTTCTCACCATAAGAAATTTCTCACCGGAACCCAACCTTATATATATATATATATATAAAATATTGGTTATTCATTGCATAACACTATCTATAGATGTCTATTTACTAACTTTGGAGTCTTACATTTCTAATAATGTCATTATCCATTCTAGAGGCTTTTTATTTGAGGGTTTTTTTCTTAAAAAATAAGGTTCCTAAACTATCACTAATATTTTAGTCTAGTTTCTAAACGGTGATTTAGAGGAAAAAATTTATATGGACAAACTATAAAGTTTTATTGAACCCGAAAAAAGAACATGGTATAATTTTCGGAGCAGTCTAAGCTTTTGTGAGCCTCCTGTTTCGACTGCAGGGTGTGTTAAAATATATTATGCTTAAATAATATATTGGGTTATCTTCAAATTAGTCGTAGGTTTCTCTCTGCATTAATATTGTATATAATTAGTTGTTATTATTTTCCTAATTCATAGATACTTTATTAATTCCTTACTTTTAGTCAACTAATGCCTATTTTGTAGGCCACAATAAAGCATGTATCTTTGTATATTTTTTACTCCAAGATCATTAACACCCACGTAAACTGATTCCTTCATGTTTAATTTGCAAACTTGTTAAATTAATTCGTTGTCTGATTAAAGCAAATGCCTAAACAATGGCATGATAAATGTGTGTATATATATATATACAACTTGATAATGGATTTTATACTATTATTTGACTTTATATGTGGATGTTATTTTATTATTTGGTAGTAATGTGAATGTTATAAACGACGTAAAGTTCTTCTTATCGCGCAATTTTGACGTGAAGGACCTTGGTCTGGTTGATGCAATATTAGGCATCAAATTGACAAGAACAAAGATGGTATTACTTTAACTTAATCTCATTATATTGATAAATTGTTGAAAATGTTTAATTATTATAAATTAAACCTGTTTTTAGTCCGTATGACCCTTCTATTAAATTAAAGGATTGGCTCGTTGCATTTGCCAAATTATTCTCAACCTGACATTGCAGTTGGTAGGTTGGGTAATGCTTTGGAAAGAATATTTAAATATCTCAAAGGAACTAACTGTTATTGTTTTTTTTTTTTTTTTTTTTTACTTTAGCAGGAGTTACAGTATCATGAAAATTATTCTAGCAAACAATTATATCTCGTTCCGGAAGCTGAGATTATAGCACTAGTTATTGCTAGTAGTCGGCCTGATTTTTATTTTTAAAAAATAAAAAAAATAAAAAATTATGTGATTTACCAATGCTTATTAACCCTATTTCTGCTATTTCAATGTATTGTGATTGTAAAGTTGCTATAGCAAAAGTTACTAGTAAAAATTTTAACGAGAAAAGAAGACACCTAAGAGTAAGAAATAAATCAATTAGATAATTGATATCTCATGGTGTTATTTCTCTCGACTTTGTCAGGTCAGAAAATAATCTTGCGGATCCGCTTACAAAAGGATTGACGCGTCAACAAGTTATTGAGTCGTCGAGGGGAATGGGATGAAAGCCTGTAAAGTAGTCGCTACAATGGACACCCAACTCTGAAAGATTGGCGATCCCATGAAAGGAGTTCAATGGGTAACAACGAAGTTGATAAGTTGACTACGGTACACCATATTTTATTTTGGAGTATATTCCAAGTCCTTTCCTATGGCGAGGTGTATTTTAAACTGTGACAACTATAAGGTTGAGGTATATAATTAATTTGTAAAATACCTCTTAATAAACCCAACGACTGTAATAACTTATAAATTGTGCGGGTAAAAGTCATTGATCACCCTTGCAGGGTTTACCTAGTGGGTGTGGTAGTGGGGCCGCTATTGCGAGACTTAGGCTGGTCTCAAAGTGACATTCACGAAACAAGATACTTGCACATGGCCGCAACGTGCACCACTGATGGAACCTATATGAACCCATATATTGTATGTATTGTGAGCTGAAGCTCGGTTAAAGGAGATATGGCTCAAGACACTCATGTCTCTATATCTTCTCGAGTAGACGTTGATATATACTAGGTATAAGGCTCAAACCCGGAAGGTTCCTTGTACTGAAATTACAATATTATAAGCTCCATAATAATATTTACATAATATTTTCAAAACTATTACGTTTACAAAAATTAAATTATGTGGGGGATTGTTGGAAATTATTTAAATATAATTATAATGTAATTTAATTTTTTGTTTGAAAATAGGGAAAAACCCTTTAATATGACTTGGTTACTGTTGGTTCCTACTTGTTAGGAGCATGATGGAAATTGCAACGTTTTGGAATTGTTCAAATACCACTAACCCATCACTCAACATCTTTAACTGAAAATAAATTATATTTACTTTATAAATATGGTTGAGGGCTTCAACACCGATACACACAAGAGAAGAAAATCTGTCTAACAATTAGAATATTACTTCAATATATTACAATATTTTTATATCATAAATATAAGTTTTATTATTATTTTGGAGCTTTGGTATTCATTGGTTCGGAGATCCTTCGTTGCACACAATTGATCTAGCGGGTTGTTGTATCTTGGGAGAGGAGCGTATCAATTCTATTCACCAGTGCAGTGGGGAGTTTTGGATAGCGCCTAGCGTGCTACAACCCAGGCTATTTTAAACCATTCTTCTATTTTTATTTAACCTCTGTTTGTATATTAAGTGTTGATTTTATTATTTGTTACTTGAAATAATTGTTGTCTAATTTATTTTCTAACAGTGTGCTCCTAGTTAGGTTTATTGATATTCTTCCAAACAATCAAATCGTTTTGATAGAATTCGGATTGGTTTTACTAGTCCATTACAATGCTGTTTCAATCAAAAACTGATTTGGTCTCAGGATCTTTACAACATCTATCATTCTTATTTCTGGCTTGGCTTTGGTCTAATTTTTACTAGTCGAACAACTTTGGATATAAAATTTCAATCTCTAGTCTAGTCTACTCCGAACTCTGAACACAAGACATACAAGACCTTGTTGAAACTTACGTTTGGAATTTTAACTACAAGAGGTGAAACTCCCTTTTTTGGGTTCGTCTCAACATTTATTATTTTAATTAATATCTAGTTGTTTTCATTTTTACAAACATATACTAACCTGAGTCGGGTTAATTAATACATTTTTCAAATCATGCACTCCTAGATTATCATTTTTGATTATTTTAATTTAGTGTATTGATGATTTGATAGACAATTTTTAAAATGTTTATGTGGGTCATTTTTAGAAAGAAAGTGGGATAAAGAAGGGCAGTGAAGATGTTTTTTAATTATTTGTGTGGGACAATGGTTATCTACTATCATCAAAAATTTGTATCAATTATTTTGGAGCATTACGAAATAGAAAGTGTACCAATTATTATATATAAAAAATAGAGTAAGTAATTAAAGATATCAAGTTTTAAAGGATTTTTTTCCACAAGCGTCAAAGGTGAAGTGATCAAATTCTTAAAAAATAGGAGCATTATTCTATTTAATCTTCAGTGTGGGGCAATTTGCGTATAGGGATGATTAATAAATAATTTTAATTGAAATGCTAATAATCGCCTTAATTTACTTACTATCACTCAAATTTTAAAATGAAATGATGATACTGCCACTAACATTAAAAAAGTACCACATTAACCACAACAATGCCGAAACTGATCATGGCAACCATAATGCCTGAACAAGACCGCTGCCATAGATCAGATGTGGTATTGTGGGGGTTCCAATTTTTTTTACAGTACTTTTTATTTTAATGATGTGTGATTTGAAAAAAAAATGCCCAAAACCATTGTCCAGATGTTTGGGTCATAAGGGCCATGATCTAGGCGTTTGGTTCATATTCAAGACCGCCTTAGTCTATAGATTCTCCATCATCGTGATAGTGGACATATTCATATAGGATGATTGTCATGGTCATTATCAGGACATTCTGGATCAATTCTCAAATTAAGAACGACATCGTCAATTGGGCCAAAAAAAAAAATTGGACCATATATTAGCAAATACAAACTATACAATTAATGAAATAGGCATTATTTTACGTGACCATCCAAATTGACAAAAATGAGAAAAATAAACACGAACCAAATCTTTCTGGACTTTCTCTGTGTAAAGTTGGGCAAAAAAAGCCAGGATTCAACCTCGCAAGACAAATTAAAGATATGAAGGCCCAAACAAACATCAAAGTATTGTGAAGGCCCAAACTACAACATCAAGAAGATAAAATAAAATTCTGTTCTTCTCTCTATTAGAAAAGGATAAGAGAGAGATAGAAGAGAGAGTTACAGAACAGAAAAAAAGGAAGAAGATAACAATGGCAACACTATCAATGTTCTCAACAAGAGCTGTAGTCAGTAATACTCCATTGGCATCTCTAACTCTATTAAGTGCTTCAAGAAAACCCACAAAAACTGTATCCTTTAATGGCGCTTCTTCTCATTCTGGCTCACTTCATTGCTCCTTCTTGGCTCCTTCATCTTCTCTCTCTTCCTCTTTCTCAGGTTTCTTTTCTTTCTTTACCTTTTTTCCCTCGTCTGTTTTGGGTTTTGAAGTATTATTTCACTAATTTAGGTAACCCATAATATGCAATTTGTATCATTTTGTACCAATTCCAATGTATCGACAAATGGGTAATGTAAATTGCGTGTTTCTCTGCTGTTTCATTTGAATTGCGAAATTGTTTCTAATTTAGGTTGCTTTGTTTGATTAAAAACCGCAAATGTTGGTGCATTTTAATTACAGTACATTTGTGGATTATGAAGTCGTCTCTAATTTTAAAATTGATGTATTGCTTAGAGCAGAAGGTTGGAGCAATTTCTGTGATTTTAGGGTTAATTTGGTTATCATCAAAAATTTCCTCTGAGATAGAGAAGTCTTTACCTTTGGTGTTTTAGATGAATTTTGCCTAAAATGTATTGCAATTTGTAATTGTGATTTCATTGGGGCCTTTTGGGTGATTAAAACCCCCAAATAAAATTTCTGTACAATGCTCAAAATTCAGGCAGCATTGCTGATAAGAAGTTAACTAGTGTAATGCAAATGTATTTTTGTTGGTGTTTGAATTGATTAAACTTAATTGGATTACATTTGACCTACTGAACTGTTTGAACTACTGAACTGTTTAAACTTGATTTTAAGAACTAAGTGAAACTTATAAGCCTTGTTTGGATTTAGCTAAAACTTAAACTCATTGAACTTGATTCTTAGTTATCCAAATTGGTTCTCCTTGTTCACTTTTTTTAGGAAAAAAAGGTGAAGATAATGCATTTTAGTACAAAGTATTCGGGTGCATTCTTTTCAACTTACTAGACATGATCTTATTTGAATTGAACTTATTGGAACTTGTTACACTTGAACTGAACTTATTAAACTTGAATTTTTTAAGGTGAAGACAGAAGCCTAGTTGGGTGTAGATTGGACTTGGAGAATGGAATACAAGTTTTATTATGGGTGAAGATAAAGATGTTTCTGGTGCTCTATTGTGAGATTTTGATAATATGGTAGAAATTAAGAAAATTGATAAAAACACTCCCAAATATTACAAATCTTCTAAAAATAGTTCTAACTATTGGTTATTTTATAGTGATGTGAACTCAAAGGAGTATTTTATAAAAATTGTAACAACTATTGTTTTTCTTCTAAAAATCAGTTCCAAAATGGGAGTTTTTAGGAGATATATCATAGTTAGGGCTTTTTATAAAAACACCCTAGAAAGTTTGGACCTCTATGAGATATATAAATAGCTTGGACTGTTTTAAAAGACTGACCATAGTTGGGACCATTTTGATCAATTCTTCCTTGAAATTAAGATAATGTGAATAGACAATATAATGGTGTGTTGCACTAGTGCTTTAGGATTATCAAAACCTATGTTTTAAAAGTGCCTAGGTACAAAGCAAACTCACAGGCACATGTATAGCGCTTCCAAGCACTCATGCGCAATGCACTCCAAGCGGCATAAGATAGACGAGCTTAGGCATGGCCCTTTAGCAGTGAAAGGCGTTTTAATCTCTTTGCAACCTTTGCGCCTACTACACCATAGCCTTCACGGCTGCTTTCTTGCTCACTTTATTGTAGCCAAATATATTGGGATATATTCTAACATTTTTAATCTCTTTTTTGCTCACTCTATTGTTTTATATACCTTTTTTTTTTCCTTCTCGTTTTTGCCCACCTTATTGTTTTATACACCTATGCTCCAAAGCTTCTTTGTGCCTCGATGCACCTTGCCTTTTAAAATTAAGATCAAAACTCACAGTCATCAGCTTAGAGGCTTGTATGTTAAGATTGTTATCACGACTACAACCTATTCATGTGGGATTTTAGGGTAGTAACACCTGCTTGCTTTAGGTGTTGCCTAATTTGCTAGTTAATTTGTTTCTATAATTTGCAATTCGTCCAAATGGGCCAAAAATAGCCTATAACCGCCCAAAATTTGCTTACTTTAAATTCACAATTCACGGGGAATTTAGGGTATTACACAACACAGTCTTGCTTCCAAACGATAGATAAAATATGCTCTCTGAAAGTCTGAAGCTTGTACTTGATGTTCCACATTGAATTACTTCTTCAATTGCGCAAAATGTGATATAAGCTCATTGACATAATGCAAATTACTATTTACATGTCAAGTTTCTGTAATTAATTAGCATTTGAAATGGAAAGATTGAATGTGAAGGACAATTTATTGGTTTTGTAGGAATGTCACTTGGGTTAGACTTGGGTTCAAATAGTGGAATGAGCACAGATAGATGTCGTCGCTTAGTGGTCAAGGCTGGAAAGGCAGCTCTTTGCCAAACCAAGAGAAGCAGATCCAGGAAGTCGTTGGCTCGGACACATGGTTTTCGGCTGCGAATGAGCACCACTAGTGGAAGAGCTCTGTTAAAGCGTAGGCGCGCTAAGGGACGTAAAATTCTATGCACCAAGACAAACCCTAGTAGTGGGAAGCGAGTTAGTCCTTAGGTGTGGTTATTTGAGGATGTACATTTTTGTACCTGTAAACTCGATATGATGCCAAACATATTTCCTTTTTTGTTCCATGGATACAAGGCCTTTTGTTCTGAAATATGATACTGAGTACAATTTCTTTCAAAGAATCTAATTGTTACATTTCCGTAATGTATAAAAGTTATAGCAAAGAATTTTCCATCACTTTCCATCCATGAATCCCTGTTTCTCTTATTGATTACATATTGCTTAAATGAAACCATTCTTATGTTATCATTTTAACCTTTCGTTTATTGAAAATTTTCTCCAAAACTAATTGATAGATATGATTTTCTTTATTCTTTAAATCAGCTCATGAATTCCAACAATGATAAATAATAAAATTAATAAGAATGACTACACAATTTTTAAACAAAAAGCTAGTATATTGGCTCGGAAATGCCCAGTCAGGTCGCTAACAATAAACGCGATCAACTCTTATAATACTTGTCAAAAAATATAATATATTTATTTTCTTTTATATTCAAAACTATGCATAAATAACATTGAGAAATTATAGTGCTTGTAGTATTGAAAATTTGAGATTTCAAGTTCAATTACTTGCAAGAACCTTATTTATTTTCAATTATTTTATCAATTTAGCATGTATTAAATACTCATCTACTGCAAAACATGTGATGATGACACGTGGCGAATTCTTTGTAAAGTAGCGTCTTTTAATAATATTTATTATAGATAGTAGTCTTCTTTGGCAAATCGACTTCACTTGATAGAGTTTAAGACTTGTTTACTTCAGCTTAAATTCAGTTTAGTTCAGTTCAGCTCTATTAAGTTTAGTTCAGTTCAATTCAGCTCTCAATTTCCTTCTCTTATAAAATATTACTTTCAGCTGTATTCAGTTCAGCTTAGCTTAGCTATATTCAGGCTAAAGTAAACGAGCCCTTAGTGTTGAAATTTTAACTTTTATTTCTAATAAATTGGACTACTAATTTGACAGCTTTTTTTATCATGTAAAATAACATTTTTATGATAGGTTGGTGTGGAGATAGTGCAAGAGGTGGGAGGAGGCAAGGGCAACACAGGCATGTCATTATTAAAATAGCCATGTTGTTTGGTGCAGCAGATACAAGAAGTTTTTGAAAGTGTAGGGTTCGTTTACATTAGCTGAATAGAGCTGAACTAAACTGAACTGAACTGTATTAATTGAACTAAATAGAGATGAACTGAACTGAACTGTATTAATTGAACTAAATAGAGATGAACTGAACTGAACTGAATTGAATTGAATTGAATTGAACTGAACTGAATATAATCTGAAGTAAACAAGCCCTTAGTGTTAAAGTTTTAACTTTTTATTTAATAAATTGGACTATTAATTTGAGAGCTTTTTATCATGTGAAATAACATTTATATGATAATTTGGTGTGGAGATGGTGCAAGAGGTGGCAGGAGATGCAAGGGGAACACGTGCGTGTCATTATCAAAACAACCGTGTTATTTGGTGCAGCAGGAAACAAAAAGTTTAGAAGTTGCAATTATTGGCCAACACAGTTCAAAAATGCGGTACGTGTTTCATTTTATATTGTTTTTTTTCCTCTTGTGTTTGCACTTTGTATAAATAGGTTGGGGTTTTTGTTAGGGAAATAATTCACAAAAACTTCAATTCCATCCAATTGGTGCTTGTGCTATTCATCATCTTCTTCAATACAATCATAGTGCTAGTGGTGGGTTCTTCTCTCTATTTATGTATGTTTTTTCATGCATGTTTGGTTAGTTGGTTGAATTAGTTCTCATTTGTTAATTGTGGTTATAATTGCATACTAGAGTTGTTTATACTTCCTAAGTCATAACATTATATGTACTCCCTCCGTAACACATTAACTGCAACGATTTGACATTTTTCTCTCTATTTTATGTCAAATCGTTGCAGTTATTTTGTTACGGAGGAAGTACTTCGTATAAACATGATGTAATATAAGTTTGGATAATTCGATAAACTGTAAAAACGACTTTTACTATTTTACTAGGACAAAGCTCTAACATAACTTCACAATTGATTTGAGCAAATATGCTACCCGGCAACACCTGATAGCTTGCATCAAGAATTCAAGGTTAGGAAGATACATCACTGTTACAAGAATAAACTTCCTCCTAATTACATCATAAGCTACACCTAAATGGCTAAATGGTATTATCAAGAGTTGCAGAATATCTACTGGGATCACCTACAAGGCATTGCAGATTCACTAATATCTATACATTCCCAGATTGGTGCTAATCACTATACAATTTTAACACAACTAATTTAAAGGCATACCAAAAGCAGTAGAATATTGAGTCAATCCCAAAAGCATTGATTGGTTTTCCTCAGCTTTCAACGAAACTTGTAGCTTGAATAATGTTGCTGCAACCTGCAGTTTAATTTATCATCAAAGATGCAAGTAGCTGAACAGTTAAAGAGCAAACTATTTGTGTAGGGAACTTGGGATAGGGAAAAAATATAAGAACCTCATGAGACATGATGAATGATCCTTACCCATGAAAACCTCCAAGACACTTGAATCTTACTTGTCGTTACATATAAGTTCCCGTGAAAACCTCCAACACAATCGAATCTTACTTCTCGTTACATTTAGGTTCCCTGCTTAGGATATCCGCCAATGTTTGTATTAATGAGTTGGGGTCAAAGGTTATGCCAACTTTTGGATCCTCTAATGAATCAACAATGATCTGCCAAAATGAAAGAAATAAGAATCTAGGCTAGTTGTGCACAGGAAACCCAACTTCGCAGATTGACTTGATGAAATAAGAAACTAAATTTCAAACAAAGTATAAGATCCACTTTTAAACAATCTGAAATGCCTTGAGTCAACAAAAGCACCAAGCCACTCCACAGATGAAATGTTGTACAGTAGCATTTCTCATAATTATGTTTCCAGTATCCAAATAGAATAAATATACTCTGAATAATGTAAACTGGTAAAAAAGAAATAGAAATTATTGTACAGCATCACTTTACCGAAGATATGCAACTAGGCAACGAAAATAAGATATGAACTTTAGAAGCTCTTACTGTGCTTGAATTAACAAAAGGTTTTATTGCTCTAGTCCCCAGAGGCCTCGAGCTGTCTACACTCTAGAGACTCTTAGACTTCTAAGCTAAAAAACTGGTCATAATTATACCAACACCACACACCATTAATAACACATTTAGCCATGTAGGGGCAACTTCAAAAGTACAATTATAAACAAAAACTATTTTTTGAATGAGGTGATTTTTTTTCATGGCCATCCAAAAAAAAAACAGTATATGTAACTATTATTTCCATATGGAAGCAGCATTTTCTCTAGATGGTGTGTCCAGCATCCACGAAGGAGAAGCTTATACCAAATAAACTGTACATTGCATCTAGAGAATAGCTAAAACAGACAATAGGTGCTGGTTATGTAGTGGAACTCATATCAGAGTCTCATAAACAATCTACTCAGTCATTGAATTTGACTAGTGTTGGTATTCTAAAAGAATTTTACTAAAAAGTTTAACCAACAATTTGGGCAAAAATAGGGTGTCCGTGTAAGAAACTCCCTCATGCTGTTGCAAGCTTTTGAAGCATCTTATACTTTGGAGACAGCGGGAAGAGAGGAGAAGTTTCAGTTGGAAATCAATAAAATGAAGGTAAGCCTACTGCATGTTATGATTAACAGTAGTGCTCATCATAAGATGCTCTTTATGCATATGGCTTCTTACCACATCATAGATTTCTTGGTCTCTCAAGGTATTTAAATCCACCGGAATTTCGCCATTTCTGGGCACCAAAATTGTATTCACATACGTACTTGGCTGTATATAAGAGGTAACATACGAATTATTATTTCTAGTTAGTACAACAAACTACTTCAACAGGCTGATAATTGCACAAGAAATGGTAGGTTTTAGCAGATGAAATATTATCCATTTGATGTTTGAAAAAGATAAATAAATTTAAGTGTACTCCCTGAAGCAGAACAGGTTTTCTATTCGCTTGGCAAATACACACTTAGAAGTCCTATTCAATGAAGGACCGACTGACCGAGTCTCGCACTTACCGATGGTTAAAAGAAACCAGAAATCACTTTTTTTTCCCTTTTTTTATTGTTTACAACTTTACATTTTTACCCCAAAGAACCCAATCAATCAAAATGAGGTATAATATAAAGAGAGACTACAAAAATGCTCCATCAAGCTGAGAAAGCGACAGATGTCAAGAGGTAAGGTGCATTGTTCACATGCAAATGGTCATACTTCACAACTATCCTCTCAACACACTTTTTCAAGATCCAAGATTCGAAAATTTCATAAGAAAAAATTCAATGAACGCTTTCGCTTAGTACATAGATGTATGAAAACTTTTCAACACATAAGGCTTTATGAAAAACAAGAGACATTCAAATAAACACCGTTTGTTTTGGTTCTCAATTTATGGTTTTATCCAACACTGGACTTGGTTGGGGTACGTTTCATGCAGTAGACTATCAATTACATTGACCAGTAGTTAAAGACTATTCAAATAAGTTCCTACCTACCCCCATCATATCATAACTGCTAATCTTCTACTTCTATAAGCTATACCTGGAGACATAGGGTAGTTGAGTGGTAAAAAGAGGGGGGGGGGGGGAATCTATGGTAATACAACACTATTCAGTATTCACTAAAAACAGACTAGCCTTGGAGATACAAATCATGCAAAATGTTGCATATGATCCTAGATATCTGACACTGTAAGGGAGTGAAAAATGTATGAAAACTGAAAAGGCAGAAAAGCAGGCATGCATTCATGCCTAGCAAAAAGGTTAACCAAAAAGAACAATTAATTGAAACGGCCTGTATTCACTCGATAAACAAAGTATGTGATGGTGTGATCCAATGAATATCATCCAACAAGAAATGAAGCAAGAATGGCGATAATGACCAAGATGTGGCTCACAGGATTAAGTCGAGGTGGCTTAAATGGAGAGCGGCTACAGGAATGTTGTGCTGTCGAAGCATCCCTTTAAAGTTGAAGGGGACATTCTACAGGACTGATATAAGACCGATGTCTCTCTATGGTATAGAATGTTGGGCTTCTAAGAAGGAGCACATTCAAAAGGTAAGGGTATAAAGACGCGGATGTTAAGATGGATGTGCGGGAACAATCTACTGGATAGTATCAAAAATAAAGATATCCACAGGAAAGTTGGTGTTGCGGACATTGCGAGCAAGCTAAGAGAAAATCGCTTGCGTTGGGTTGAACATGTAACACGAAGATCCCAAGGAGCACCAGTGCGAAGAGTGGGATAAGGGTGGTTTCAAACGAGGTAGAGAGGAGACCGAAAACAAGGTCAAAAAAGATATGAAGCAGATGGATTTACAAGAGGGGGCTCTTGATCATAAGAGGTGGAGGAGGAAAATCTTTGCGGATGACTACCAGGAATAATCACTCTGGTTCATGTAGCCGACCCTACTTATGGGAATAAGGCCTTGATTGATTGATTGAAGATATGAAACACTGATGTTGTATAATACACTTACAGGGTTGCTGAGACAATTATTGGAATTTCCATGAGTTCTATTTAAAGCATCTGTAATTGCAGTCACGAAACATGAAGTTGAAAATCCAGCTGTTTCGCGATCATGTGTCCCATTCAACAAAAGTATCTGCACCAAAACAACAAAACTTAGCAGCGTTCATCCCTAAAGGAAAAAGGTAAAGCCAGCCATCAATTGTGAATTACATACCACAACAAGGAACCCATAACTACAAAAGGCACTGCAGGTGCTCTAATCAGAAAATAGAAGTAACGTTCTTGTACATGGACTACAGCTAAGCAAAATACTAAAATAAATTATACCTTTGGACAAGACCTTGAAGATATGATTTCCCCAACCCCATTTAACACCTGCATAACAAGGCCACGAGGATAAAAGAATAAATAAAAAAAAAACCTAAAAAAATGTTTACTCAGCATATAAGCAGAATATTATTCCTTGTGAAGTAAACGGTTGTATCTTTATCTCAAAAATTCAGCATCTTCATCAACAGGTACAACCCAAGGAGACCATATGTATCTAATTTTACTTATCCTCCGTTCCCAGTTCCCATCCAAATAAAAAAAAAAAACTGTGATGGAAGAAAAAAAAATGCACTAGGATTGCCTACATTGAAACAAAAACAGTAAATATTGAGTCAATAGACAATGCTTCCTATGAAGCATGGAAATAACAACCTGTAAACAAAAATAGCATCACTAAACACATTTTGCATCATCTTTTTTCAGCTTTCCAGAGTCCAGACACAAATTTAGCACCACGTAGGTAGTTAACATGAGGGGGTATCATCAAAAACTAGCAAAAAGGTATTGGTCTTTGTGGAGAGCGAGGCAAGTCAGGCAACACATAAAATTGTGAGGCAATATGTAACAGAAGCTCCATCTTTCAATTTACTCCACACTATGCATATATTTTATAATTAGTGAGAAAGATGGAGCATATACTACCACAAACTAACCAGCAATACATATAATGTACTTTAAGTAAAAATCAACAAGCCCTACCAGATCATGCATTGATGCTAGAATTTAGATTTTTACCAGTGAAGGGCAGACAGATGTAAAAAGGGATCCCATGGCATACACAATGCAATTGACACTGTGCAACTGGTCCAAAACAGCTGGATTTGGTGGAGGGAATACCTGCCCTATATCAAGTAAATATCACTTCAAGAGTAAAATCCTCGTACTTCCATGGCTTAAAAGATACGCATAAGCCACGTTTAATAAAAAATTTAGAAAAATGAATTCTAATTTCCAAACTGCCAGCTGAAACCCAGAATTCAACAGTAAAGGAAATTGAATCTAACTGACCCCAAAAAACTGATTAACTGCAAAAGGTTGTACTAGTACTTGAACTTTGGGAAAATAACTACTCCCTCCGTAACATAAAAATATCTACTTTTGTTTTTTCATGCATTTTGAAGAAGTGATTTAAGGGTGTACACAACCAAATTAATCAAATAATTTTGATATTAGTAACTTATAACTAGCTTGTATTAAAACCATTTTGGGTAATTTCTTCGTTTACACCCTTATCGCTTCCTCAAATTGCGTGAAAAAACAAAAATAGATATTTTTATGTTACGGAGAGAGTAGTAGAATTTGACATCGGGCAAACAGATATTTGAAACAAATTACCATGAATGGACGTAAAATCATTTTCTTAAGTAAGCAGTAGAATGAAAGGTGTAAGCCTTACCTCATGCAACAAATTCTGCCCCTCACTTGACATGTAGAATACTCGCTTCATTTTTGAAGGAAGTGCTTCAGCAGAACTGTGTTTCTACTCACAAAAACAAATAGTTGAAAAAAAAAGCTTTAGGCAGTACCCTATCAATTCTATCATAAAGAAATTTGGTATTGTCCAATCGTGGACTCGTGGTTACAAACTCATAGGAATTATCACTGGCCTTTTCTGTTAGAAACATTAGAAATCCTCATTGATTCCAGAACTATCAGAAATCAAGAGGAACATTGCCTCACATATTTAAAAAAAAGATCACATAATCAAGAGCATCAGACACTTCATATCTTCACAACTACCATTGAAATTTAGACACTCAGAGAAGGGCATGGAATTCTTATAGTCACTTCAACTGTTACTTGGACACTTCAATTATCTAAAAGTCTTGAACCACATATTTGTTAAAATTAAATAAATCTTACTTCATTGCACAAAGTTCTTCTAAATGTAATTTTACATGTTTGTCGCTGAACATTTTATATTATTACTATGTTTAATAATATATTCTAGAAAAAAAATATGACTGTCTTTTCTTATACAATTAAATGCAACAAATCATTTTGCACGCATTTTAAGGAAGAGATTTAAGGGTGTACAAGAGCAAATTAATCAAAATAATTTAAAAGCAAAAATGAGATTATAGGTTATGATAAATTTATTTTTGATTAATTTTCTCATTTACACCATTAAATCTCTTCCTTAAAATGTGTGCAAAATGATTTGGTGCATTTAATTTGGAATGAAAGAAGCGTATTAAAAAAAGAGAGAAGATTTTCTTTACCTCGAAACTAAGTCAAACTAAATCATATTTGCTTACATTTATCAAGTGAAAATACACATGCAAAAGTCTTAAAATCAAGAATATTTATCATAAATGCCAGTAAACAAATGTAGGTACAGATTTTAGGACATGGTTCACATGTAAAAAAAATTTAGCAGTTTCGTATCCGTTACTTGGATGTACACTCACATTTAACATTCATCTTGAAGATCTATCTATGATATTAGGTCAATAAATTCACAGAGCCTGAGAGAAAAACATAATAATAAAGAAGCACTAGAAGAGTTTTTTTTCTTATAAAGAAAAAAAGAAGAAAGCTACTGAGAACCAAAAACTTTGTATTTCGTATATATTTCATTTAGATGAAACTATTACTTGATGAGAATCACTCAGCATTGTGTCTATCATTCTGAGTCAAAAAAAAGATCTAAATATAGTTTCCGCTAACTGCCTAGCTGAGCAGACATAACATAGAGTCGCCACAATTATTCAACAATAATAAGGGAGGCCCATATGGCCATATGTAGAGAAAAGAATAGCTATCTGATTCAAAATAAAATCAGCCCACCAATAAGGCTTGGTAACTCAACCATTATGCTCTTTTTTTTCCATGCGAAGAGAAACAACACATTTCCGAAAAGAAAACTGATACCTTATTTATAGGCTCCAATAGTCCATTGGTTGGATGAGATATTTCATTCTGGCCACGAATTGTCCTCCCATCCTTGTAACAAATAGGAGCAAAGGTGAGGGCAACTTGATATCATATGTAATACATAATAGGCTATTACGTAAATACATAAACGATATTATCAATTAAGTCAGCCAAACAAACAGGATTGAAAATAAAAACGCAATATCACAACAAAAAATCCATGCCCAGGACAAAACTAACGTTGCCAGTCTATAAGCAAACTAGGGACCTAGGCACTTTTATTGGTATTGTTAAAAACAGGCCACAATTTCAAATTCTTGTAAAAACTGATGCATATAACCTCTTAAATACTTGTGGGATCCCATTCTCTCTCCTTCCTATGTATCAATCTATCACATAATCATGTGTAAATATGTGCCTTTTACTTTCTATCTCCTTTGATTTTACTCCAAGTTCCAGTTTACTCCATGCCATGCATGAAATTTAAATTCAATAACATTAATGATAGGCTTAAGGTTCTAATGTTGCTCCACCATTAAGTTTCCCCTTCCTACAGGAACTTTTCATACAACTAAATTTCCATTATTTCAGACACCTGCGGGCATTATAGAAGCAATAAAGCAAACTATAGATCTGTATATCTGTAGATATTTATTGCATGTTTAGGATGGACATACAAGATCGGACATTTCATGTCATATGATTACTTCAAACAATTCCAATCGAAGAGAGATACATTAAATATTTCAGGAAGAGGGGACCAAGTTTGCATTAGGACAACAAAAAACTGCAAACAGAACCCTGTTTCTTACAAAATCTTACCATCTGGTAGTGATTACATTGTTTTTAAAATCATTTTGCGCACATATATACAAACATAAGAAATCATGTAACAGAAAATAGGAAACAAAAAACATTTTAGACATATATACCCACAACTCGCAGCCCAGTGTTAGTCTGTCATTGGTGGATATAACTGGAAGAACAAGGCTTTCTTTGGGAATCTCTGAAACACGTGAAAACAAAAAAATTGCAGAATCTAGCGACTGAAAGAATATACGAGCTCCAGCGAAGAAAAAGTTTCCAATGCTGCAGCAAAATAATCAGAGGTTAGCATCAGCAATTGTCTGAATCTACTTAAAACATTAACTAACAGTTACTATGTTGGAAAACAATATTGAGATTGAATGCAGGTCTATAAGAAACCTACAACAAAATGCTTAGTCCTACAACGACATCAGTAATAAAGGTGTCAGTAAAATTTCTAGAGGAGAACCAAATCAAAGGCCCTTAAAATATAACATGTGATTGAATCTATGTAGTGCACAAGGAAGCCAAATAGTTTAGGCACTTACCAATGAATTTTTTAGGGATATTCTCCATGGTACTCTTATTATGTAAAATTCTACATGGTGGTAACAAAAAGAATCAGTTCTATAAATTGACCTTGTGGTATTTTTCTGATTCACTGGGTGCTAGTGTTTACTAATTTTGTGCCTAACCCATCACTAAATACGCAATTACTAGCACCACGTAGAATTTTACATTATCAATTGACCACCTCCTATGTGATCCAGAACCCAAACGTCCACCACGAACCACTGATCCATGGCTGTCCAAAAACTATCACTGATGTCGCACATTCATCCCCGTGGCCCACGCCACCCTTGGTTTCTAAACCATTACCAAACAACACAACCTCAAAGAAACTTCATAAGCACCACAACCATGAAAACCCAAAAATCCCACAATAAACAATGATGCCCAGATTGGTCACCTTCCCTATCATAGCTGTGTCTACACGAAACAACCCAAGAAGGTACATATTCAGTCATTCAGATAAAGAAACAGGTCAGATCTGTTGACACAATGAAAATGGAAGGGACTATTGTTGGTAAGTCAAATAGGAACACAATTCATATCAAGGAGCTAGAAGATAATTGAGAAAATTAAAAGATCTAGAGCTATGGGGTAGACCACAGAATGGATTCAAGATCTACTTTAATGAATTATGACTTGAAATAATGGGATTTTTCTTCTTGTTAGGGAGAGTAAATTGGTATAATTTTCGAGCATGGTAATCCTTCAGACACCTTTGCCGACGGCTGCACTCATTACTTCCTAGTTGGAAGCTGTATTTCTTTTTCCTCTCTTTATTAATTGAGCTTTTATTCTTTTCCTCACTTTTTTGACTTTCTAATTTGTTGCCGGCTGTTTGTGTGGGTTGTTATGTGGTGATAGAGAAGGTTGATGATGGGGGATGCAGCGTGCAAGGGAGGCAGTGTTTGCTGAGTTGCTAACACAGAGAAGGGCGGTGGAGGAGCTTTATCCTTTCCTTCCATATTACATCAAGAAATCACATACTAGAGCTGAAAACAATGGGCCCGGTCAGGCCCGAAAATTGACTTGGGGCAGGAGCTTTTTAGCATCTTTGTCCGTTTTCTTGGTTTTGGTCAGGCCTTGGTATCATATATTTCGAGTTTTTTAGATAATTTTTTTTTGGACAGGTCTAGCCCAAATGGGGTTTGTGCAAAATTTCTATCCCAACACCAGGTCAGATTTATATTTGGGATCGGCCAGAAAAACGGCTCATGATAACCCCTACCAAAAACCTATTAAAAAATTGCGATATTAGTGATTGCATACTTATTCTTAGTGATGGGCTAGCTGCCTAGCTCTAAATTAGGTAATGGCAATTGGTGAATTAAGCAATACCACAAGATCACTTCATAAGAAGAGAGTATTTGATTCCACCATGCATAATTTTACAACAAGAAGAGCAATATACAAATAATTTTGACCCAATAAAAGAAGGAAATTTTATCAATATATGACGCATAGAAAATTGAAGAAGATTCTTCCATAAAAATTTGGAGGATGATACAAATGTAATAAGCATACCATCAGCCATCCAAGCCTCAACACAAAACAATAAAATTTGAAGCAGCCAACAGAAATTATAAACACAGCTAGGGCAGTTCAGACTTCAGAAAGCACAAGTCAACTTGGTTCTAACCAGTACATTTTATCAGATCATAATACTGTTTTGTCTAGAAGACTCAGTTACATTTTCAACAACAGTTTTATTCATTCACACCATTATTTCAAGCAATAAAGCCAGGTGCCTCAAAAACTCAACAGAAGAGAGCATAAATATCTGAGGGAACCTTTTACCTGCCATTGCTGAAACAAAATTTCGATTCAGATCTCATAAGAATCTGCAAGCAAGGATATGGATTTCAAGATCTTTGTTTTCACTTCTTACTTATGCCACTACAATTTTCAAAAAGATTGCTTCGATAAGCAGTTAATTTTACCTGATGCTGAAAGTAAACTAAAAAGGACCGGATTGTTTCCTTGTATGGTACTGATACTTCCTTCCAAAGTGAGTGTTCTCCTTCCACAATATCATACCTGCTAAATTCTGGCTCAGCAAACTTACAATACCAATATAAAAGCACCATGAAGAAAAAGACTTCAGAGCAACATAAAAAAGAAAACCAGTGAGAAGTTGAGAACTACCCAACACTCAAAATTGGTAACTTAAAAAAAAACATAACAAAGTAAGAGTATTCCTTTCTGAAATCTATATACAGTATTTGTTTCACTGGTCCAGCAACCGTCACATTTTGAACCAAGCAAACTGAAGAAAAGCTGACGCAACATATAGCAAAGCTAATGATTCTACTAAATGACTAGCGATCATAGGTTGCACTGAGTCGGGAATGGGGTCGAAAACGAATACGGATACGGGGACTGAAAACAGCAAATCTAAAAAACATTTTTAATGGGTACGACCAATTATAACATGAAGAATCCGAATCGTCCCTGAAAGAATCGGGTTCGGGGACGACTACCCACATGAAGTACCCATGCTACATAGGATCATACCATTCTGATTTCGCTTCTATAGCATGGAGAGGTAGACGATGGCCTAATAATTGTCGAATAGCAAGAGCCTCTGCAGTACTTTCATCAGCCAGCCTCAAACATCTCGATCTTATGTCTCCAACGGCTGGACCACCTGCAAATTTCAGACTTCACAAACTTAGTATGAGGGAAATGAAGCTCAAACAAACAGAGGTAGAAATAAGAGGCAATATAGGACATAAATTTTAATCATTTTACAAGCAACCATTGCCAAGTATTAGCTAATTTCACAAACTGCAATGAAAAATGCCACATAAGGGTGTGTTGGGGTTTCCAAAAACTCTCTGACCTCAAATCCTGATAATAACACCCAACCAGGCTCTTCTTCTCCTACTCATGTTGGGGAAAAAAAAGTATATATTTTACATCAAAATATGACATAAGCCAGCTTAAGTGACGCTTTCATAAATATATGGCAATAAGCTCTTGATCCTTGATCAAAATGAATGAATTATATATTCACTTTGCATGCTAATTCATCGCTTGGAACAGGAGAAGAGAGTATAACTTGGAATGAGAGCTGCTGAGAACTTGAATTATCATACCAAGCACACGAACAATCTCAGCTGTACTCCCTCCATCATCAGAAACAGGAAGAACATGGGCAACACGAGTTGTCAGCTTTTTCAGCTCCTCCACAACCCCATTAAAAGCTGTGCCCCCTAACAGAAATTCAAAAGACAGTAAGTAAAAACTAAAAGGGAAGAACAACATCTTAAGAAACAAAGAATAGATAATTAAACAAAATGGCAAAATTCTTAGGGACAGAAAATATGCACATCTAGCATGGCTCTGTGGAGGATAAAGGCTTTACCATTACACCTATCAGGCTACCACTGCAAACTAACTCTATAGTTCTTTACCAACCTAAACAACCATAAAAGAGGATGATCTCATCAAGCTGCTGATAGTGCTGAACTACGTCGCTAGGGCTGTAATATAGGTTATTCGGATGAGTTCCAGGTGGGTCATGTAAGGTTGAGTCATATCAGATAGAAGTTACAGCGGGTTAAGTTAGAGATTTGACTAGATTCAGGTCGGGTCCTGATATTTTCAGGTGCGAGTCATCATCGATTTTTACCTTCTCAGATTCAATTTAGGTTCGGATCGGACCATTTTTGGTCAAATCAAATTGGAACGATCCATTTCAAGTCTGAAGATGATAATATTCAAGTTTATTCAGATCCTTATGAATTTTAGATGAGATATTTATTAATTTCAGATTGGATGATAAAGGTTTTAGATAAATTATGACTTGGTAATGTCAATTACAAGTGAAATGTAAACCCTTTTTACCAATTTCATATAACGTAATATAAGGTCAATTTTTAAGGTATTATCCAACATAATGATGATTTCATGGATCATGAATTTGTAGTGTTTGTTTTCGACATTTAAATTTTTTACTACCTCAGTATCATATTAGTTACAATTTGACAATTTCCTCTGTGCATCAAATCGTTGCAACTGATATGATACTGAGGTAGTAGATCATATTAGTTGCAATATTTAAACATTATTTAATAAATTTTGAACTCATCTATTGCAATTAATGTATTTTATGTCAACCAATTAATTATGTGATTGAAAATTAACCAATTGAATACTTGTATTTGAACCAAATGGTATCATTATGTGTGTTGTCATAATAATTAATAAATTGCGTCTGAAGCATCAAGAATTAGGATCAATTATATAGCAAAGTACCTATATGTGTCATCATACATATTATAGAATTATTTTATATCGGGTTATATCGGATATTTAGCGGATTACTATCAGTCTCAGTTCTACTCGGGTCAGGTGCAAGTTTAGTTCAGGTGTCAAGTTATCAAGTTCAACATATGTGCCAGTATAATTCCTTGAACTCTCTCTTTTCCTCATGTTACCTTTTTCTTCCTTCATCACCACTTTATTTCCTTCAACATCACCTCTAATTAATTACTCCTTCCATTCTTTTTTTTCTTGTTCTTGTCTAGAATCTTACCACTATTTAAAATTCAATACAATCTTCTAAATTGTTCCCACTATATGTAATGCATAAAATGGTCAAAATGCATTGGTAAGCATGCTCAAAACAAGATCAACACAAAGGAATAAAGCCTAGAGGGAGATTTTTTTTCCCTTTGATACTTATTGTCCCAAAATAAATTACCCACCAATCCAAGCATGATGATGACCTAAGTTACAGAATGAGGAAGATTACTAAATGATCCCCAATGATACCATCATACAACATTATCTAGGCAAGCTAATCTTTTTCTAACATTCAATAAATGAACAATTCAAACTTCAACGGTGACTCTCCCATCTCCCTTCAATTTCTCAATCCACCTATCCCACTTCTATTTCATAAATCAAATGTGAACAATAAAATTACTTGTAAATTTAAGATTATTTTTGCTGGTAAATGGAAATAGACAAGTGAAATTGTTACAATTGCGATTTGCGGCATTATTAGTTGAAAGTACACAGTCAGTTCAACTACTAATTCGGCACGAAAATGAAGTTTTTTTTTATAAAAAAAAAAAAAGTAATTACAGAGAGAAGACTGACCAGAGAAAACGAGGAGCGAAGGCTGAGAGGTTGAAGAATGAAGAATAGAAGAAGATGTTGAGGAAGACGCCATTGATGAAGGTGTAGAAGAAAGAGTGCATTTGAATCTAGCAGTAAGATTGCTATGCCTATTAATGGTATACTTGAAGTGATACGATGGAAGACGTGGGAGAGAGAGCGTAAGGTATGGTAATGCTACCAACACACTTTCCGCCATTCTTGTAAAACTTATGACCTTCCCTATCGACTATATTTTATTTTTCGCCCCAAATTTTTGGGGACAGATAAATTGGTTTTTTTAACCATATATGATTTCTCAAATTAAAATACAAAGTAAAAATGGATTTTAATAATCTTAATTTATTCTTAAATAATCTCACATTTATACATCTTCTTAAAATAGATTATGTCATCCAAAATCAGCTTTATTTTGAAAAAAATAAAATAAAAGTGAATTATTTTAAACAACTGAGGTTGGAATTATTTGGATCTATTATTTAGGGTGCGTTCTCTTCACCTTAAAAAAAATAAGTTTCAGGTTTAATAAGTTAAGATAAGTTCAGATAAGTTCCAATAAGTTATATCAGGTCTAATAAGTTCAATAAGGTCTAATAAGTTGTAATAAGGTCCAATAAGTTCTAATAAGTTCCAATAAGGTCTAATAGGTTGCAATAAGGTCCAATAAGTTCTAATAAGTTCCAATAAGGTCTAATAAGTTGCAATAAGGTTTAATAAGTTCCAATCAGGTCTAATAGGTTCTAATAAGTTCCAATCAGGTCTAATAAGTTCAAATCAGGTCTAGATTATTATTTTTAATTATTGATCAAATAAAATTAATTAAATTAATAATTAACTTAAAGCACTCTTACACAACATAAACCAATTTTATTTTATCATTCTTGTTTTATAATTTTTTTAGAGAAACCAATCAGAGTTAGATTGAATTAAACTATTTTTTTATATTATAAAATAAAACTTATTTTTTATTTTGGGTTTGATTTAATTTTGGTCCAAATTAAACTTTACCCATCCTCCATATTATTATTACTAATTTTGGTCCAAACTAAACTTTACCCATCCTCCATATTATTATTATTCAATCCGTTCTAGTTTGTTAATTTTATTACAATTGAATTAAGAAAAATTAAATATGTAGATAAGTTGTTATTGGAATTGATAATATTAATTAATAATGGGTTTGAAAAAAGATATACTAATTATTATTACCTTCTTGAACGTAATTCAACAATAAAAAAAATATAGGTTCAAATGTATAGAATATTATCATCATCATTATTATTATTATTAATTTATTTTATTCAATCATATAAAATACGTTCCAATAAGTTTCAATCAGGTTTAATAACTTCCAATAAGGTTTAATAAGTTCCAATAAGGTCTAATAAGTTCTAATAAGGCCTAATAAGTTCCAATAAGGTCCAATAAGGCCTAATAAGTTTCAATAAGGTCTAATAAGGTCCAATAAGGTCTAATAAGGTCCAATAAGGTCTAATAAGGTCCAATAAGGTCTAATAAGTTCCAATAAGGTCTAATAAGTTCCAATAAGGTCTAATAAGTTAAATCAGGTCTGATAAGTTTAGATAAGTTCAGATAAGTTCAGAAAAATTCAGTTCAGATAAGTTCAGGTCTAATAAGTTGAAGAGAACGTACCCTTAGTTGTTAAAAGTTAACTAATACATAGGAATTGGAATTGGAATTATTATTTATTTTAGGATAATTTGTCTAAAATCACCTTTTAAAATAGGTTTTTTGTTAAAAACCACCTTACAAAAATTTTTTTGTTAAAAGAAACCAAAACAAAAAAAAAAAATTGTCAAAGAAAACCAAATTGCACTAATCCAAGATTTGACTACAATTAAAGGCATTGATCTTCCAATTAGTAATAACATAAGCTAATTTTAATTAAAACAATTATTCACAATATATTTAGATATTTTTTTTTTAAAAAAAAAAAAAAGAAAAACTGGAAAAAAAAATCAAAAATCAAGAATGGATGGTGGCAGTGATGCAGCAAGGGCGGGTGCGATAAGGGCGCGGGGAGTGGGGTGGGGGTTGGGTAGGGAGGCTCGTCGGAGGTGATGGGGGTGGCTGAGGTGGGCGAGGGGAGGGTTTTAGGGGTGGGGGTAGCTTAGGGATTTGTGTTTGGGAGTTTCGGGGTGGGGTAGGGGGAGCGGGGTCGTCGAGGGTGGTGGGGCTCAAGATAGGGAGCATCGGCGTTGTTTGCCATGGCAGGGGAGGGGGAAATCGAGGGAGGGAGTTTGGGGTTCTCTAGATCAAGCCGGGGAGCGGGTTGCTGGGGATGGGGTGTGCCGGTGAGAGTTGGAGCCGGAGAGGGCGGCGCTGATGATGGGGTTGTCGGATAGTAGGGGAATCGACGGTGGGGGGTTTGGGAACTCGATGGGTTTTCTGGGTTGGGGAAGGGGGCTTCGCCGAGGAAGGGACTGCCGGGGAGGAGTTGTGCCAGGGACAGGGCTGCCAGGGAGGGGGTTGGTGGGGATGGGGGAAGGAATTTTTTTATAAATTATTTAGTTTTTAAGTTTTAAGGTTTAATTAAATTTTAAGGTTTAATTATGTATAATAATTGTACATAATCGAAGTCAAAGTTAATTAATCTAAGGTCAAACCCTAATTTGTGCAATTTGGTTTTCTTTGACAAAATATATTTTAGTTTTGGTTTCTTTCCGCAAAAAAAAAAAAATTATAAGGTGGTTTTTAACAAAAGAGAAGGTATTGTGTCAGACTGGTCTGACAATAACGTTTCTGTCAGACCAGTCCCCTAGACCTGGACACATATGATTGAATCTGGACTTATATGTGTTGAACCTGGACACATATTGTTAAACCTGGACATGTATTGGTAGACCTGGTCACATGTTTGTAAACCTGAACACAAATTTGTAACCCTGGAAACATATTTGTAAACCTGGACACATATTGTTGGACCTGGACACATGTTGTTAAACCTGGACACATATTGTTGAACCTGGACACATATTATTAAACCTGGACATGTATTGGTAGACCTGGACATATATCTGTAAACTTGGACACAAATTTGTAACCCTGGAAATATATTGTTGGACCTGGACACATATTGTTAAACCTGGACACATACCTGTCTAACTTGGACATATATTGTTAAACCTGGAAATCTATTTATAAACCTGATGACATTTGTAAACCTGGTGAAACTTGTTTAACCTGGAAATATATTGTTAAACATGGACAAATGTTGTTGGACCTGGACACATATTTCTTTGACCTGGACACATATTACTAAACCTGGATCCCCCATGAGTTGTTAAAGAAATACAAGTGTTGGACGGTTCGACGGTCGGACCGTCCGACACAATACTTTCACTTAACAAAAAAACTGTTTTATAAGGTGGTTTTAGACAAATTATCCTTTATTTTATGTTAAAAGTTATGTTTGATTCACCTGATATTTGTTGATTTGTCCTGATTTGAACTTATTTATCTTATCTGATTTGAACTTAGCTTATTGCATGATTTGAATAAACTTTAACCGCGTATATATGTTAGGCCTTGTTCTTTAGGACTGATCTGATCTGAACTGATCTGATTAGGTGGGGTATTATTTTGTGTGAGTATAATATTAAAACAAAGTTGGTCTGATCTGATCTGATATGATTACTGTAGCTTTTAATTCCAAAAGAACATGGCCTTAATCCATAAGGGAAAAAATTATCAATTGAGATATTATTTTAAATGTATTAATGAATATATAAGTGATGAATACATACACGAAGTCATACTTATTGTTTAATTTGTATGGAATTAATGTTGAAGCTAAGATTCTTAATATTGGAATCGGGCTGCATAGAGTACAATTGAGCTTCATAATTTTCGATGTGACTGTGGTATGCCACAAACGTTGAAGGATTTTTTTTTACTAGCTTAGGATAGTTGTAAGGCCGCCACATTATATGGTATAGAATGTTAGAGATTTGAAATATTCTCATGTTCACACAAGATATGAATATGGTAGAAATGCATATATTGCATTGTTTGGACATACGAGAAAATATAATAAAGAATGATGTTATTAAGAATTACTTCCATAGAGGATGAAATGAGGGAGAAATCGGAAAATCAAATAAAATGGTTGTCATATAAGAAAGAGCAAGAATAATGCACCGATGAGTATGCATGAGAGTAACAAAGTAAGATGTACGGGAAGACCAAAGCAAGCTTGCAAAAGGTGTTTGAAAATGATCGATATGAGATTAGGCTTGACAAAAATTGTAAGTAGGGAATATTGAAGAAGAATGTTATTCAATTTTTTTGTGATTTCTCACATTTGATTCACGTCTAACTAAAGCTTTGATAATGTGGTTATTATTTTTGTAGACGCGGGAAAGAAAATCAGATCACCAGCATTTGATCATGGACTATAAGTTAAGATAAAGGTGGAAACATTGCTTAATATTGCCAATTTCCATAATATAGAAAAGTACAAGAATGTAATACAAAATTACAGGTGAAGATGTTTATTCTGAATTAATATCTTTGTTTCCAATTTATCACTCCGTTATCCTACAACATGCATCTTCAATTACTCCTAGCTAGCTAAGATTTATCTCTACAAAAAAAGGATTTCTTGAGAGAAAAACCATGAATCTATCCGTTATTATCAACACATAAATTTTACTCTATACACAAGTATTCTTCATAAGAACTTAAATTATATATAACATTTTTCTCACTTTTGTATTTCTCTAAGCAAGAGAAATTTACAAACAAAAAAGTTTTGTTTTCATACTATGTGCATATTAAGCCAACCTTACATTCCAAAAATCTCATTTAAAAATCTACCCTTTTTTTTACCTCAGAAAATGTTCAAAAATTTAGTAAGGCAAACTCTTAGAGCTTGAACTAATGACCAAAGACTTAAGTTTAGAATTCTCCCCTACAACATTTGCTCTTCTTGTAATCACCTCCATATTCTTATGCAAGCTTTGTTGCACCATCTTCTTCATCAACCTCTTACCTTCGCCAGTTTCTCCATCACTCAACGGGGATCCCGGTGGTACAAACCTTGTTTGAGGCCCGGAATGTGGCCCGACCCTAACTTGTCTTTCATCCTTAAACCATTGCAACAATTTTAGGGCTCTTTTTTGAGCTAAAGAGCTCCCTAACAAGGCAACTTCAAGCAAAGTGTGTACAATACCCAATTTTGCCATTTTTTCCCTTTGTTTATAGCTTTGATGAGCCAAGATCATCAATATATATGCAGAGATTTCTTGACATTTAGGCCTATTTTCCCATGTGAGTATGTCTATAAAACATTCGGGCGCGAATTCACTATCTTCTAAGGCCTTTTTTCCCATCAAAGTCACCACTAAGTTTGCCAATGTTGCAAGAGCTTGCTCTGAGGTTTTTTCCCTAGATGGGGTTAATAAGCTTAAGAGGATCTCCACCACTCGATTCGAGATCAATGGCCCTGAGTTCTCCAATACATTTGAGAGGTTGTATAGGGTGCCTAGACATGCTTCTTTGGAGTTTTCAGTGGTTGAATTTGATTGGAGAATGTTAAGTATGAAGGAAAAGAGTGTGGTTTGGTTGAAAGGAAATTGATTGTTGAATAAGGAAGATATGGATAAGAGTAGGAGTGAAAGATTATGTGTTAGGGATTCATCAATTTCTTCAATATTTTTTGGTAGTTTTGATAAGATTCCTGCTTCCAATATTAGAGCTTTGTTCCTACAAATATATATCCAAAATTGTTAACATGAAAAATGTATAAATAGTTCTTGGAATGCAAAAACCAATATTATTTGTGCTAGCATGCATATACTTTTAGATAGCTATTAGCAAATTAAACAAAAAATATATATATATATCTCACAATATATAGAAGTGATTTGACAATTAAAAAACAATTATGGGTGCGTTCTCTTCAACTTATTCGACCTGACCTGATCTGATTAAACCTATTAAAGCTGACTTAATTATAACTTAGTAAACCTGACCTTAATTAAATTACGTGACTTGATTAAACTTGATAAGTTCTGAGACCTAATAAAATAAAATTGAAGAGAACACACCCTAACAAAGCAAATAATACGGAGCACATAGTACATACACTACAAATTTATAGTGATATAGAGACATACTTTAAATTAGACATAAAACCATCTCAAATTTGAGAAAAAAATTCCATCTCTAAACAAAATTTGAGATGAAATTAGATGCTAATTATGCATTTCTACATGAATGTCTCAAATTTGAGACAAAGTTGTTTAATTCATCTCATAAATTTTGAGATATAGTCGATAGAGACATGAAAAAAAAATTCTCATCAAATCCATCTCTAATCAATGTATAGAGACGGATTATACACATTTAATTTAGAGAAAAAAAATTTCGTAACTAATTAGGATTTATTTTGTAGTAATTTAAGTAACCCAAAATAATAGATTGTAAATTTGTAGAGTACACTTTTTCTTATTCTTTTTTAAATAACAATTTGAGCTTTTTTTTTTCCTGGGGTGCCCCCGATTTGGACAGAAGAAAATGAAACAATTAAGTCTTCAATAATGGAACAACTTGGCAAGCTAAACTAATTGACTAAAAGAAAATCCAGAAGCAAAAGCAAAACATAAAATTCATTTTCCTAATGCCAAATACATTAACTGGCAGAAAAGAACAAAAGGATGTGGTAAAGTCAACAGATCTAGTCCACTACTCACGCATAATTTTATATCCTACAACCAACAACTAATTAAATATTATCCAACTATGAAGATAAATATTTTTCATAATAATTGAATTAGAAAAATGATAAATAAAGTTCTAATAGTTTATATTAAGGCCTAAAAATTGAAAATTATTACTCCTTCATCCTAAATTATAAACAACATTTGACTAATTTATGCTAGAATTTTTCTTTTTTTAAAAATCAAATATTGCTATAAATTAGAACGAATGGATTAACTTAAAACAAACATTCACTAATCCAAACGATACATAATTTTAACATTTTTTACTAAGTGTACTAAGGGTGCGTTCTCTTCAATTTATTTTATCAAGTCTCAGAACTAATCAGGTTTTATCAAGTCATAATATAATCTGGTCGAATAAGTTATAAACAAGTCATCTTTATAGGTTAAAATAAGTCATGTCAGATCAAATTAGGTCAGATCTAATAAGTTGAAGAGAACGCACCATAAATCCTATCAGTTTTAGAAAATGTATTAAATGAAAAGGATGTTTCTTGGAATTATGTGTATGAAGTCAACTTTTACCACCACAAGTAGGTAAGCTATCAAGAGTTCAAGATCAAGATATTCAATAATAATTCATAGACCTTATATCATCAAACAAAAATAGAACATTATTTTATAAACAATAATTCAACTTGTCAAACACTTTTCATTATATTATATTAGTGAGAAATATCCTAACTTTTTATGAAATATAATGGTGGAAATGTCAGCTTTGTGGGTAGCATTCCACCCGTCACCCACACCCCCTTCAATTCCAATCACATTGGGGCTTGACTTAGTGGACATTAGGCGCACCTTGCGGCTGCTATCATTTTATTATAAACAATTTAGTTTCATTCTCTCTAACATTTCCATTATTCATATGGAGCCAAAGATTTTGCATTATGCATCTTTTTTTTTTTAATCTATTTTACATCATTGTTATATGAACGTTCTCCTAGTATTGGTATATAGTCAACACTTAGAAAAATGTATTTTCCATTAATAAAAAATGCAACTCACAATTAATAATGTTTATTAAGTTGATCGACAATAAATATTTATTTGGTCTAATTTTAAAATTTGAATAATCCTTACAGTACTATTAATTGGAGTTTAACTAAAGTATGTCAAATGCATGAGTATCACTCGACTCATTCTCCCTCAAAAAAAAAAATCACTCGACTTATTCACTCTATTTGTACTCAAATCATGTGTGTACAAGTCAATCTCATATTCAGAACTTTGCAAGAATAGAATTACTAAAAGCGAGATCCAATTAATTCAATAGGTAATGGATGGATTCGGGAGCACACAACTTTCTGTGGTCTTCCAAATGTTCACAACAAAATTATCAAATATTCATCAGCATTAAACTATCAAATTGTTCACAACAAAAGTACCAAATGTTCACAACAAAATTTATAAATGTTCACAACGTCATTTAAACTGGGACCACCCAGCTGCATGGTCCCGGGTCCACCCGATAATTAATTTGCGCAATTAATTCAATCTAACGAGTAATACAGCCAAAAGAAGATAATAAAAATGAAATATCAAATTAGTTTTAGATGCAAGATTGGTCTCTTAATAAACTAGTCCACATGACTTACCTTTTTTTTCTTTTTCTTCCAAAAACATTTATGAGTAGATTCAAGATTTACAATAAGATTCTACTTTTAGATTCCATATATCCATCATTAACATTCCCTCATATTATAACCAGCCAGGCAAAGAACTTAAAAAGAAATTAAATAGAAAGTATAAATGTAAATTAGCAAACCTAAACACATGCATGGTTGTAAGTCAATAAGTGACAGTTCATAACGAACAGCGAGCACACTCGTGCAACTGAAGGTTGACACCCTATCACAAAAGGGTTTCGTACGACGGTGCAATAGATTTTTCCAACTAAAGTACATCGATTATCGTAACTATTAATTAATTCAACCCTTCTTTCTTTCTTTCTTTCTGATCTTACCCCTTTAACGCTCGCTGTCATTAATTACCTTACTCCTCAGTCCTCAGACCTCAGATCAGTCAGATAATTAATTAATTAGTGCTAATTGATTAATATTTACTTACTTAATTCATTATTTCTAATTTAATCTAATTATATATCTTATTTCTATTTTCTTTTAGCTCGTGTATGTATCTATTTGGATTCAATATGGTAACATTGCGCCCATGCATGTGGATTTCCACTTTATCTAAACGTGCTAGCTAGATGTTGACTCATATCAGCTAACCTACAATAAAACTACTTCACGAACTACATTTTTTTATAAAAAAAATAAATTATCTACTATAGGTATAAAAGTATATAATTCATGATATACCCTTTTCTAAACTAAACTTTTTTTTAACCATTAGGTATATAGGATAGATCTTGGCAGTGCGGAGATATGTGGGGATTTGTGGTATGAGGTTCGAACCCGGAGCATGACTCTCAGGGTGCATGACCCTTACTAGTTACTACTGGGTCATGCTTCAACCTCTAAACTAAATATACATTATAGATCATACACTATATTGTAAAAGTAAAAAAATATATGTACTTGTATTACTAATTACAAAAACGGTTTTTCAAATTAATACAACTATATATTATATCTATTTCTTTTTATTTGTAACATTTACTAAAGGAATATTCAAATTAATGCATCTTTTTTTTTTTTCTCCTTTTTATTAAGATGAAATTTTGTATACAAGTTATGTGCAAGTTCAAATGCTTCCTATAAAAAGAAACCAAGATAGTAGTATTTTAGTTTGTATGTGTGTGTATGAAAATTATGTGATGAAATGATGATGGTGAAAGTACAACATTGGAGCTCATATACTACGCACCTAGGTGCATATAGAGATATATTCACCTAATAATTAAGTTTATAATTTGCTCATTTAATATGTAGTTTTACTTATGAAATAATTTCAAATTGCTCATTTTTTAATACGCATATTAAATGAGAAAAATAAATATTAAATAAGCATAATATAAACATAAGCCTATTAAAATATAAATTCTAATAATGTTGAGAAGCATCTAAGTAATTGATTTTTTGTTTGGGTGATCTTGTGATACCCCGTCAAAGAAAGGTGGGGTTGTCCATAAAACCCGTCAAAGTAAGGTGGGGTTGCCCATGAAACAAATTGTTTGTTTAGTTTGATTTTTAGGATTAAAAAAAGGAAATAAATGTTTTCCAAACATGTTAACTAATTGTGTACAAAAACTAAGGGTCCTTTTATTAGAGCAAAAAATATTTTTTCTAAAAACAGTTCTCCTATTTTACATCGTTTACTTTGGGTGAAAAAATAAAATGTATGTAAAACTTTGGGTGAAAACTCATTTTACACCCTACTGGAAACGTTTTCCTCTAAATTTGGGAGTAAAACTTATTTTCCGTGCAAGGAAACATTGGAAAATTTATATGAAAATGAGTTTTCTAACATAAAATGTTTTTCATAGTAAATTATTTTACATCGAAAATGTTTTACACCAAAGTAAAAGGACCCTTAATACAAGTTGAAACCTCGACTCCTTTTTAGCTAGTGGTAACAATTTGATCTAAAGCAGAGAGTAAAAATATCTAATCATTACAACATCAAAAATGAAAGTAGTAGTATTTTCTTTTATAAACATATGTACACTTTATTCACCCTAAATTTTTAACGAATAACATGAATATTAATATTTTATCACTAGGGATGGAATCAAGGAGACATATGGGGACCACAACCTCCCTTAATTATAACTTTAGGTATTTATTAAAATCTATATGTAAAAATAATATAAATTTCATTATACATATATATGATCATAAACAACAAATCAACCTTATAAATCAAGGTTGCATATTCTGAATCAAATCAAGGATACATTCAACAATGTGATTATCACTTGTTGATCATGTTGGAAAGTTTGGCATTAAGTGCGCTATAGAGTACTGAATTTTCACAAAAGTTGCAGTTTAGGTATTCTAGTTGCAAAAGTTGCATTTTGGGTACTCAAACTTAGCTTCTGTTATATAATTGTTGAATTAACCGTTAACTTAAAATTTTATCAATATTTTTTCTTGCATAGAACACTTGCTCTAATTTTTTTACAACCCAATTTATCTTCAACTATTCTATCTCCTTCAACCTATCATCAATTCATTGTCTTTAACTTAAACAAAAAAAAAAAATCCAAAAATAAATTAATGAATAAATAAAAAAAAATAGATCAACAATTTCTGATCAAATAAAAAACATGACTCCTTGAATTATCATGCTTATTTTTTATTAAGTATTTTATTTTTTCTTCCATCTTTTCACCTCCACAATTTTCATCTCCACTCAAAATACTTCAAATTCCTTGAATTATATCATTCTTATTTTGCGCTAAAAACACGATTCATTTTTTCTTGTTCTGGTTGACGATGATAAATTGATGATAGGTTGAAAAAGTTAAACTAGGTTGAAAAAAAAATGAGGGCAAATTTTCTATGCAAGGAAAAAAAAAATCTTGATAAAGCAATCCAAGTTAACAGTTAATTCAACAATTGTTTAACAAATGTTAAGTTTGAGTACTCAAACTGCAACTTTTACAGCTAGGGTACCCAAACTACAACTTTTGCAACTATGGTACCCAAAATGCAACTTTGATGAAAGTTCTGTACCTTATAGTGCACTTAACTCTTAAAAAAAGTGTTGACAAAACTATCCAATTAAGTGTGGTTGCCTTAAAGCTCAATCCTCTTATTTCCACATAATATAAGTTATCAAAAGTACAAGTAGTAATATTAAGTTGAATAAAACATTAAATAAACGGAATGACATGTGTTTTTAATTTACATGTAATCTGTTTCCTCCATTTCAAAATGCTTGTTATTTTTGCTCCATTCACACTTATTTAAACATTATTTATATCAAAAAATTATTTGCCTAGAAGTGTATTATATACTCCTATATGAATGATTACCCTTAAAAAAATCCAGGGTGCGTCACTGTCGTAAATAATACTCGTAGTTTCATTATCCAATGACCCACTATTGTAAAGGGTTGGATAGACATGCAAATTAAAATTGATTAATTAAAAAGGATATTTTGAAATTTGAACGACTACTAATATTTCCATTATCCAATGACCCACTTTCGAAAAATGGGAAGAAAACAAAATGACAGAAAGACCAGAAAGCGCACTTCCACCAATCCCATTGTTATATAAGAACTGATGATCCATCCATAAGAATCGATCACTAATGATGGAGTATATAATATATTTTTAGAAATAGGAATATAAAATTAAATTTTAATAAATTAAAAATTAAATCAAATTTAACAAAATGTTTCATAATTATATATTTTTCTTGTATATAAATCATACTAAATTACTAATAATATATTATGAGGAGATTTTGAACCTAATAATAATAATACTCCATCTATAAATGAATTCTTGCAACAAATGTATTTTTGATATTATTTATAATTTTAATGTTGATCATAATTTGTCACTTATACATAAAGAAATATATAGTTATGTGGGATCCGGTTAGGTTCGTCTGAACTTGTAGGTTTTTTTTTTTATTATTCAGTGATTATAATTTTTTAAAATACATAATTAGATATTTTAATCTTCAAAGTTTTTGTCAATTTCAGCATCAAATTTGAGAAATTCTACATAACCAAATCAATGAAATCCTACATGATTATACATATTTTTCTCTTATATATATAAAATTAATTGTTATGGAACGGATGGAGTAAAAATTATCTACCATTGAGTAGGCAGTGGCAGTCATCTCTAAATTCAATAAACAAATTCTAACAAATTAATACTGTGCATAACAGATAACATATACTCTACCATCTATCTATCATGTATCAATCAAATTTCAATTATATGAATCTAGAAAAAAACAAAATCAAGAATGAATGAACCTCAAAAAAAAAAAAGATCAAATCAAAAACTTACGTGAAAGCGCCATCGGAGAGCTGAATCAAAGCTTGAACAGCCATCAATCGTCGCAAAAAAACGTCGGAATCAACCATAGAAACAAGAGGATCAATAACACCAAGCTCACCTAAATTCTTTCTAATCTTAACATTTTCCGACGCTAAACACTTAATTTTCATCGTGGCGCTTTCTTTCTCTTCCCAATTCCCAAACAACAGATCTTTAACAGCCTTCTGCAACACCCCACTTTCAGTAATTTCATCACTCTGCTCAATTTTCCCCTGTTTTACATCACCATCCTCTGTTTTCGTCTCTAACAATTCATCATTTTTCTCACTATCAAAGCTGTTATGATCATTAAAATCATACTTTAAAGTCATTATTTTGGTAGGTTTTTTACGCAGGAGAAAAAAGCGTCGCATTTTGATGAAGAAATGGAGTTTACAAAACCTTGAAGAAGAAGGGTTTTCTTGCATGGTTTTTGTTAGTGATGAGTAATTTGAAATTTTGAATTGAATTGGGATTTGATTGAATTAGATTATATATATATATAGTTGTGAGAAAAAAAAAAAAGGTAAAATAATAATTGATGAGGTTGAATATAAAGTGAGGCAAATAAGGGATTAATTAGAAGAGCACATGCAAGGGAACAACAATGTCTGAGATTGAATCAATGGAAAGTGCGACATTAAAAGAGAATTTTTGAAATAATTATTAAATAAAATGGAAGAGAAGAAAAGGGTGTTAATAAGCTCGTTAATCGGTAAATGCCTCACGTGTAAATCCAGTCTACTTCCATTTTGTTGCGAAATATGGACTGTACATATTTGCTTGTGATATCTTTGATAATCTGCGTCATTATGAGCCACGAGTTTGGATTTGGCATCTAGTCTTACACTCTTACATGTATTATTATTTTTGGTGTATCCGCAAAATTCCCCATCTTAAAAATAAAAAATAAAAAAATTGCTACTTAAATTAGTTATGAATTTATGATATGTTCATATATAAGTTAAAATTGAGTCAGGATGCTTTCCATTTTTTAAGGAAAATGGAGAGTCTATTTCCTAATCTAACGGTTGGAGATGCATGAAGGGGGAAAATAAAGGGGATTTTGAAATTTTTGTATTTAAGTTAAATTATGTGTCAAAATTTTAAGATTGAAAATGAAGAAGAGGAAATGGAGAAGATCGTATCTCGTTAAAATTAGGTTTAATTTAATGATACCTAATAAAGTTTGATTAGACTCGATTAGTTGTGATTAGTTCCATATGTTTGTTAGGATTTTTGTTGAATTGGATCTAATAAGTTCAATATTTTCACCTAAATATATTGTGGATTGATAAGTTTAGATTAGTATATGTGTCATGAAATGAAGACATTACATTTGTCATGGACCTATTGATTATGAAATATAAATATTCATTGAGAAGGTATTGTATCAAATTCGTCTGACGCAATCTTACTGTCAGGAGAGTCAAACCGATATGGAAGAAAATAAGAACTCACCTGGACAAAATTTAAATTTATCTGAGAAAATTTTAACACTCATCTGGACACAAAAAAATGACTTATCTTGACAAGAAAAAATAAATAAAATAACTTACCTATATAAAATTTAAACAAGAATGGACAAAATTAACATTAACCTGGAAAAAAAATAGACCCTAACCTAGAAAAAAAATTAAACATTAACCTAGAAAATAATACCTATAAAAAAATTAAAACTGACTAACTAGTCCTAGATTTATTATCCGGGACCACAAAGGCGATTGCATTGCACCCCATGCAAACTTTGATCCTAGATAATATGCCCCATCTAATTGTAGAAGTGACGACCCTTCGCAATGGTCTTCTTTTTCCCTAATAATTTCTTTATTCTTCCACTTACATTGAAGGTTATAATATTTTTCACTTATATAAATGATACCATATTTAAGTTATTCTTTGAGATTTTGCTCAACCACGTCTACTCACATCTTTTGTAAAGCCAAACAAGTTGCATATTATGTTACCTTATTAGGTCATTGAGTCCAAACCCATGAAGATCTCAATCCCTACATTGATGCTAAATTTTTCTTATTTTCTTATTTGGTTGTTGGTAATAAATTGTGGTAATAGTAATGAATTTATAATGTAATTTTGTAAAAGAGAAGCCTTATAATCTTCATGGAAAATAAATTTCCATTCCCAAGCTTCAAATTTCTTCTTAATTTTTATTCTCATCAATTACCATTGGGGAGGGTGATATTTGATGGCAATGAATATTTGTGAAGAAAATTAGATAAATTGGAGCTAAGGTTGCACCGCCATGGGAATGGATTTTGATTTCTCTTCCAAATTTAGTAATAAATTCATTCCCATTATCATGATTTATAACCGGCTACCAAACAGGCCGTAGATACTTTAGGATGCAATTTTACAGAAAATTAAAAACAAGATCCAATAAAATTAGAATAAAGTTTAAATAATGTTAAATAACTTGGGACTTATAAAAATAAGTCTTTACCCTCAATTCCAATACTCTGTTAGAAACTATAGCCTTATTTTTTCTACTGACCTTTTTTGTTTAGCTCATAGAGTAGTTTGGAGTAGTTATTGGTTTTTATCTGACGTTGTCGATAATATATGTACTGTATGTTGTTATTATTAGATGGAATATTATGACTTAATGGAATATTTGCTTCATCATCAAGAGTTCAAGATAAGGTCATTTGGCTCTTTTGTTTGATGTGCTTTTATTGTGTTTCAAGTGCTAAAGTTTGGCCCCGTTTAGGCTTGTATAGATTGTAATAATTTGTAAACCATAATGTTGTTGTCTAGCTTGGTAAAAATATTTCTTAATTGGAAGATGAAATTGAATGTATACTTTTTAATTCAGTAATGATAGTGAGGTTTGATGGGAAAATAGAGTTTTGAGAAGAAATTAAAGAGAGGTTTGAGAGGAAACAGAGGTTTGACCAACTCAAAAAATTATTTTTGGTGTTTGGTAGTTAGAGGTTTGGAAGAGAGTTTTGGAATGAAAAAATTAAACTATTTTTCAAAAAAGTCATATAAGGAGCTTTTTGGAAGAGCGTAATTATAGTTTTTTTATTCCTTTTACTCTGAAACATCTAACAGGTAACCCCTATTTACCAAACAATTTTTATACAAACAACTAATATAATCAGTTAGTCGATTCAATTACTCAAAGTAGTTTACTCAATTATCTAACCTCTAACAGCAACAACGAACTAACTCCCAAATAGAGCCTCTAATTTGTAAACCATAATGTTGTTGTCTAGTGTGGTAAACATATTTCTTAATTGGAAATTGAAATTGAAATTGAAATTGAATGTACACTTCTTGATTTAATAATGTATATTATTAAAAATATTTTATGTAATTTTTGTTTAAACTATTTTTCTATTTCTTTTAATTCGGCTGCTAACTTGAGAAATTAAGCATACTATGTCGTTTGTTCTAAAAAAAAGATTTTAGGGTCTTCGAGCCCTATTGTTAGAATGCCAATGTATTCTCATTTCAGTCAGCTCAAACACCAATATTATGAAGAGAAAGATAATTATAGTAAGAATTAAACCCGACAGTTTGAGAGATTTCATTGACGTAAACTCTCAACCTCTTTTGAATGACCAAATTAAATAAAATGTATGTTAACATTTGTGTATGTTCTAATTTTGATTTTTAGATTTGCGTATAAATTTAAACTTCTCTCAATTAGTGGTTGAAAAATGACATATAAAGTAAATTGCATTTCATTGGAAGATTGTCATCAACATCACACGACCCAACAACACATTACATAATTATATATTACTCCGTATAATTTATGAACTAGAAAGTGTTAAGTGAGATGTTTTAAAAGACAAAATACCTTTTAATAAACTAGTCATTGTTACTACTCCACAATCAGTTGCTCCATGACTCCACCCTCCATTATCACTCTTACGACGAGCTTGTTTGGTAGTCGGTCATAAATAATGATAATGAAAATGAATTTATAACTAAATTTTTAAGGGAAATCAAAATCCATTCTCATGGTGTAACTAGTTTAACTTCAATTTATTTAATTTTCTTCACATATATTCATTCCTATCTAATGATCTAATACCACCCTCCCCATGATAATGGATGTGAATGGACAATAAGAAGAAAATTGAAGCTTGGGAATGAAAATATGTTTTCCATGGGCATTCTAAGATTCTTCCTTAACAAAATTACACTATAAACTTATTTTCATTACCACAATTTATGTTTTTGGCTTATGTGGCTTACAATCATTAATGAATATTCAGCTATTGAAAATGAATATTAAGGTTTAGTAAAGAACTTTTAAATTAAAAAAATGAATATGATTAACAATTGTTATAAGGAATGGCTGTGAATATTTACAATAATCAACTTTTAAAAAATGCATATGACGACTAAGCAAATATGAAAATATTTGGATTTAGTAAGTGGTCATCTTATTTTTTGCGTTTAAACATGATATAGTAAATAGTGGATGATAGATAGTAAATGTTTATATATAATATTGTATTTTTTATAACAAAACAAAATGACAATTCAAAGTAATAAATAATTATGTAGTATTTACGTAGTATGCATAATTTTAATATTTATAAACGAATATACTCTCTCTGTAACATAAAAATGACAACACACTGGGTTTTCACAGACTAGAAAAAATTTCATAATCTAAGTTTAATACATTAATCAAGCGCTAATTCTACACTACTAATCAGACTTAAACGAATTAACCAAACTACCCAACCACCAATACCAACATAAATCTTACACATTCTTCAAAGTGCTTTACACATTATTTTTTCTCTCTTACTTTACCCTTCGAAATTCTACAAACCTTACTTTATGAAAAGTCATAGGGAACTAACCGCGCTAATTCATTTGTTAATTACAATTAAACCGATACGATGGAGTAACTTTTAGCCATTAATATATGTACTTCCTTCGTAACATAAAACTTTCAACAATTGATTTTGCACGCATTTTGAGGAAGCGATTTAAGGGTGTAAACGAAGGAATTAGCCAATATAATTTTAATATTAGGAACTTATAATCACATTCTTGCTTGTACTAAAACCATTTTGGTTAATTCCTTCGTTTACACCCTAAATCGTTTCCTCAAAATGCGTGAAAAACCAAATGTTGAAAGTTTTATGTTACGGAGGGAGTAGTTTTTTACATAAGAAGTTAAGCTCGAATATAAAAAGTTATTGTTATATGACAAAAGCTTACCCCGTTAGATGTTCTTATTGAAAACCTACTCTATTGATATGATTTTACAACTCAAAAGAGGAAAATTGCTTCATAATTTCATTGGTTATTCAAATCAGTTTCTCAACATCTCATTCCATTTTTTTTAATGGCCTTGCATAATGTTAAATTAATGATTTTTTAAAATATATTTACACCAATCTCAACTATCGCCTATCTTTAATTTATCATTATTTCAAAAATCATTAATTATCCCAAATATTGGGTTCATTTTTACAAGGGTTTGTATATAGTTTGTTCCATTTTGAAATAAATAATAGTTGAGACGGTTGAGATGAATTTTTCCTATAATAAAATATATTTTATATTTAATAATTTTCATGCAGGTATATTTTTAAAATTTTATAGGCATGGTTGCGGTTGAATGGAATCATCCTGTTGATCAAATCTGCTGCTCGCCACGGTTCAAATCAGAATCATTCAAATTCACCTGATTTTTGCATGATTGATTTTTAATACGTTAATAAACCTTTGTACTCCCTTGTGGACTTATGGTTATGGAGTACTGTAATATCAATTCAATCCTAAACATTAGCAAATTATACATATTGCAATTTACAAATTTTATTGCTAAAATAAACCAAATCAAAAGGGAAAATCAACTTCAGATTTCAACACAATCATCATCAATTTCATCTTCAATATCCCAGTCTACTTCAAATGAACTCGCTGACTTCTGCAACTCCGTTAGTCCGGTGAGATCTTCTAGATATGTGGGGTGGTTAATTGCCTTCAATATGAAATCCATTCCATTCTTCTGGAATTCTGATAGAATCTGAAATAATTCCAAAACAAGAATATAAAGGATTATAAACAAAAGGCATCATAATTTAAGAGCCTGTGAAAATTAAGACAACGATTTCCATAAAATTTTCTATGATGATTATTTTTAGTCGAATCGAATTGTATGATAGTCTAACTTACAGTGTTACTACAAGCTGTGCAACTGTTTGAAGCATGACCAACAAGTGTCATCTGCGAAAATTGAGAAAGTGAGGCTCGTATTTGGTGCGGTATTATACCGAGAGGTTGCTCACTGCTTCCACTCTCGCTAAACCCGGAAATTTCAGCGGGTGCATACATCCTGCACAAATTTTATTCATTTAGAGAATATAAAGCAAAGAATTTTGGGTGAAGAGATGGAAAATTTGTAATCTAATAGATATGTGCAAGGTTAACATGCTGTTAAATGAACAAGATTATGAAAACATTAAACTTAAATTTTATATACATACTAAGCAATTTACAATTTCTGCATTCCGGGGTGCAAAATCAACACCATACCAAAGCTACGTACAATTTCTGTATTTAAGAACTTCAGACATGCACAACCACAAGCAGTTAAGATCAAATAATTTGAAATTTTGGGGTGTAGAATCCAGAACATACCCAAACCCATCAACCTGATGGAAATTTAGGCGCACGCGGAAGTTTTGATGGACCCGAATGATTTTGTGTGATGGACTTATATTTTCATTGATTGTAATTAATTGCTTACAACATATTGTTTTTCTTAAGAGTTCATGTCTCTCATTCTTACTCTAACTTGGTAGAACACTTATTTCTACCCTCTCAATATTTTTATTTGGGAGCACTCTTAATTTGCTCTGTTCTTTTTTTTTTTTGGCTCACTTCTATGGCTCACATATTACATATTTATATTAGTTACACACATAATTCTAGAATATTCTATACTAATCCAATACTAGAGAATTCTACTAACTAATATCTCTAGATATATCCATTTTCCTCGATTTTTCATGAATCATCTAGAATTTTCTAGATTAATCTCTAACAAACATATAGATCGTCATCTAGATGGTAAGGTTTCTATTTCTAATTCTCTAGATGTATTAGGGTATTTTTAAGAGAAAATTTCTTTGGTAGCTAACTTTTAACTTCTCTTTGGTAGCGCTTTTTGATTTTTTTTTTTTAATATCTCTTAGGTAACCCTAAATTTTTTGTTTATTTCTGTTTAATGGCCATTAGTTGTATAACCATGTAATGTAGGTTAGTTAATTTTGGGCAGACGTTTCAAGATGGCCTTATAAGTTCAATTTTGAGCTTCAAAAGGATTGTCATTGGAAAAATGCACGCCACCAAGTGCCATTTATTGTCACATTTATTGACACAAGCTGGTCAAAAAAACTAAAAATACAGTACTTGCCTTTATTCATGCCTATAAATGGCGTCCGGTGGCATCCATTTTTTGAAAAAAAAAATATTGTTTTGAAGTTCAAAATCCTGCTTTTAAGATCATGAGCCGTGTTATGAAAAAACACCATATTTGTATTCATTTTGACCGACTTGTCGATGTTCATGTCCATAAAGGGTGCTTGGAGGTATTTTTTTATATTGAAAAAAAGAGTTCTGAAGATCAAAATCCTCCTTAAGATCGTCTAAAACGACGTGCTAAAAAAAGGTACCATGTTTAGTAGTCATTTTGATTAGCTTCTCAATATTACATGCCCAGAGAGGGCAATAGGTGCGTCTGCTTTTCCAAAAACAATGGTTTTGATTCTTTTGAAGGTTAAAATCTCACTTTAAAGGTCATCTTGATATGCGTGCCCAAAATCAGCTTAACATATACTTACTCTGTTTTTTTAGATGCAACATTTTTTTCTCACGCTTATCAAGTAAGCGATTTAACGGTGTCAACGAGCAAATTAATCAACGAAATTTTAAGAAATGTCATATATAATCTTATATTTGCTTGTATTAAAATTTCGTCGAAAGATTTAGTCATTTACACCCCTAACTCGCTCTCTTGATACGCGTGAAAAAGAGTGTTACATCTAATAAAACGGAGAAAGTATTATAACTAATGGATATTTAACAGAAAACACTAATTAAGGCTATGGAATTAGCACAAACAATAACTTATTGCTAACATAGAGAAAAAAATCAAGAGCTAGCGCACAAAAAAAAATGTTAAAACTTATGTGCTACCACAAAGATAATTTCCCTTTTTCTAAATAGTAAACAGTATTTTGGCCTGGGCAATGCCCTTTGTTGGTTATAATTATCAATTATACAGTTTATACTTCGTATTGTTCTTCATAATCTTTGAGACTGATTTTGTTATCTTTTCTATTTTTTTGTCTAATGCGATATTAATATAAAGGCCGGTCATGTCATGATGTGATAAGTAATAACAATTTTGAAAACTCCTAAAGGATTTGGAACGAAAAGAGAATAACATTGAGATGCAAAAGTTTCTTTTAGCTCCATTGATTTATAACGTTTTATAATATTTTCCTTTAAAATATTAAACCAACAAATTGAAGTGGGTTAATCATTAAGATCTAACATTTCATTGGAAAGGATACGTGTTCAATTCTCATTCTAGCCAATGCTTATATTTTTAATTGAGATCTAAAACATGTTTTTCCCACGTGGATAATTTTGTGGCATACTATGTTGTCAAGAGCATATGTGGACAAAACTATGTGGCCCCATACAGTGTAAAGAGCATGTTTGAATTATATATTTATACGTATAGATGTTGGGTGTTATTATGCCTTTTGCCGGGACCTACTGCAGGTCACTCGGCTCAATTTAACCGACAAACGGACCTGAAAGAGTAAGGAAAAGAATCATCTCAGATGTGTGTGGTGAGATTCAAACCTAGGACCTCAAGCCTGACGTTCGAAAGCCGTGACCACTGGCCAAGGCTCCAACTTCATATTAGGGTTAGTTGTAAGTGATGTCTAACATAATTCTTATACATCTTTGATATAAATACAAAAATGAAATAAAAAGAACAGTACTTTACCCAAGGGGATGATGAAGAAGACCCACTAAAAGCTCAACTGCAAGTGCTGATGCAATTGGAGCAAGACCTGGCCTTGTGACTGTACACTGCTGGTCCAGTGTGCGGTTGGCAGTTGACTGCAAAATCATGGACAAAGATGAATCAATTACTGCTACTGAAAATTGTAGCAAAAAGGATTATGTAACTATGTAAGTGTCAAAGAAAATTACATCAATAGGAGCAACCACATCATTGCAAAAATAACAGCCTAATCTTGGCCCCTTCTCTTTATTTCCTACAGATAACTCCTCCATGCCAGATGACAAAGCATCAGCCGCTTCACAAGAATTAACAGGACCGGCTCCATGGCGCATAACTAAGAAGCTCTCAAACCCCAATGCAGCATTTACAGTAACCTAAACGCAAATATTTCCAACAGTCAGCACCAAGAAATCTAAGAAATTACAGTATAAATAATTAGATATGTGCTTCAACTATTCATAATTGATCAAAATTCTGTTCCCCGACAAAGCCAAAGAGAATAGGTCAGCAAACTGTGGAACAATTGACTATAGTCTATTCATGCTTCTTACCAATATGCATATAAATACAATAGAAAGCTTAAATCAAAGCAAAGAGATAGACAAAATAAATACTCTCAAGCCTCAATGAATTATAATATCCCAAGAAAACCCCCTTTTTTCATTTATATTCACCAATTCATACAGTAATAAGCAAATCGATGCAACAAAAGACCCCATATTCAAGAAATCCTCATGCCATGCACGTCATATTTTCAAGGAACTCAGTCTTACAAATCCAACAAACTCCCAGACTACACTTGTTGAGTTCACAACCAATTAATTTATGCATCGATGGGAATTTGCAAATTTTAATAGCTCTTAGTTGCACAATTCTGAACTAACAATCTGCTATTTAGCAAGCATTCACGCATTTACAAGAATACCAGGGGCATAGCAATGGTTGCAAAGTATAAAATTAAATGAAATTTGGAAAAAAATGTTCATAAAATTGACTGGCTTAACAAGCAAAGCATGCACTGTAGAATTATTTGGCATCATTTATCTCCCCCGATTCCTCATATAAGCTCAAAATTAGCTAGAGAAGACAACATTTGTCCCTAGCACCACCACCACACCTCTTTCCCCTATCCAGGAGAAAGGAGGGAAAAGAAAAGAATGTTAAATCACATTCTTGATATAAAAATAAACAATACTGCTCAAAAGAGGATGTCCATTTATTTGTGACATCTGCAATTGATCAAAATGGAAAAACATAAGAGATGATATGTATGTATTATAGCTAACAACCTTGTTAGCACTTGAGCTGAGGACTGTTGGAAGCCATCGACTTTCCCTTGTATCAGTTAGTAGAAATATTACATCATGGGAATTAACCATTTCCTGCAGTTGTCTGCAATCATCCAAAACACTGCTCTCCTCTTGAGCAGACACTGGATGTCCAGGCATCGGGATAGCCATCACAACACCTTTTGCATCCTAATATATGCAGAACGAAGTTATGCAACTGATATGAGGAAATAAGAGACTAAGAGAAATCACGAATGTGAGGCTGATGATAACCGAAATTCAACAACATTTACCACAGCTGGAAAAATAGACTTCAAGCTTTTTTCTGCAGCTATGGCTTTGTACTGACCACCATTCAGACAATCTTCCAATGTATACAATGATTGTCTCAGTGGATTAGACATAGCCACTCTGCCATTGTCTAGTAGCGTAATCTTCCGCACACCCCAAGCCTATAAAGATATTAAAATCAATTTTACCAAAATATGGACAAGTGAAAGGAGTCATAAAAATCCAAGCATATTATGCCCTTACCATCAGCGTTCGAGCAACCTGGCATCCTAGAGTGCCTGCTCCAAGAAGAAGACACCTAGTACTAGCTAAACGACCCAAGTCCAGAGAAGGTAAAGCACGCCATCTCATCAACTTTAAATTCAAATCTGCAGCAGATTCAGCTAACCTGTGAATGTTGACAAGAAATGGAATTGGTCACATGATGACAACCCCAATAACAACAAAAGTAAAATATGTGAACAAGAAGATATCGACACCACACCTAGTAGGATCCATAGATGTAGCAAGGTTAATGGATCGTATTACTATTTTAGTTCTCTCCGATTCCCATCCGACTGCTTTGGGTACATGACCAAGATCCTTCCATTCTACAACACTATTATTTTCAGATGAATACCAGCTTATAACAAAGTCCAACAACTTCGCCTATAATATTGGTGGAGGGAGGAAATAGAGAAAGAAAAGATGTGACAAATTGTAAGGCAATATAATTCAATGAGTCAATCTCTTCAACTCTACCTTGAGGAGGTATCAGAGCTTCACCAACAATTGATAGTCCCATATTTGCAAACCCACGATTTTCACGATAGCAGAAGAAGTGGACAGTTTCGAGGTTCCATCTTGAATGCAAAAAGGCGAGGAAGTTGCGAAGAGGCCAACCAGGACAGTTTGGAAGATGACAAGGATCATAAAATCCAAACAAAATCTGCAAGGAAACTACTGTAAGCATCAAGGCAAAAGGATTCTATGTTTGATTAAAACAATTGATAGAAAAATGTTCAAGCACATAGAGAACCTTCTTGCTGTCCTGTTGGCAGGATTCCCACTCACTAAGATGCCTAATGTTAGCATGTGAATTTGCAGCAATTGTGACAAGAAAGAAGGGAACACCTATAAAATAGATTTATTAGTGGACAATAAATGGACAGAGCATTGAACTGTTTAAACTTTAAACTTCATCTTTACTGGCGGAGAGAGAGCAGTTCACCTGCAGTGATTGCTGAGTTACGCCACTCATTGCAGGCAGTAGCGACAGACTCAGCCTAAAATACCAATAGTCCTCGTATTAGACAAAAATATCAGAAATCCACGACATAAATAGATTTCCACAATTTTCCCACCTCTTCTGAACTGAACCACTCTGAAGCAGGTTTCATATGAACCAATGTTGCACGAGGATAAAGATCCAAAGCAGGAAACGCAATAGAGTAGTAGAATCTCCATTTTTTGAGGTCAGCAAACGTGATAAGAAGAAATCGCGAAAGTAAAGCACATTCTTTTTCAACCACTCCACTACGAATATCATGCCAAATCTGACCATCAAACAAATAAAACTCACTAAACTTCTAGATTAAGATATATTAGGCAATCAAATTTACACAATAAAGAAGCGCTACAAACTGGCACACCTTTTCTGCTTCATCTTTCAATAACTGTCCTCTGTCCAGCCGACGAAAACCCTCAATTGTATTTGTATTATAGAGTGTGCCATGGATAGCACATCTATTTCTAGTCGATTGGATAGTGTTTCTTGTTAGTGAATGCTCATTAGTTTCAGATGGCAAGGATTCGGAAAGAAGATTTAAGTGGTTTGACACTCGAGAATGTGAACATGGTGCAAAAAATCCTGCCAAATTGGGAAATTAAACAGATCATGCAAAGCCTCAATCAGATCATCCAATAAGAAAACAAAATTTTCCACATTTCCCTGATAACATTTTCCCTCAAAGGCTCAAATCTTCAACAATTTTTCTTTTTTTGGGAGTTTGGACAATTAAAAGACTAGCTTATCAAAACTGGTTATGTCATTCACTAACTACGGAAGTATGGAGTCAACAATAATCTATCTCAAACATCCATTGTCCATCTTCAAAAGTCCAAAACAAACACATGATACTTCAATTGATCCACTTTCCTTGTTAATTTTCGAGTATCCAATTTCTAATAACTAGATAATGAATATTATTTTTTCTTAATTACATTCGATCTCTTTGAAAGTTAAAATCCTGAAAGCAAACAGTTCAAAATTCAACAACATTCACATCCCAATAAGATGGCATATGAGTTCATGTCCTCAATTGAGATGTTAAAATCTGAAATCTTTGTCAGATTGGGAATTCAAAGTTTATTCCATTCTTTCAACAAGTAACACAATTAGACTAAATTAGCATAGATGAACAAATTTTTAAAAAGTTTCAATAGATTCTTTAAAGAGGGTAACAATGTTCTTGCAAACCTTATGCTGAATCCTAAACTCAATTCAATCCAATACATTAAAAAAAAGAGCAGGCTACTAACAATTATTGGCTAGTATAGCATAGTTGCAGAAACATGCAATATATAGATTAATAATTAAAAGAATTATTATTTTCAAAAGGTCCAAAAACCAAAAGAAAAATTGAATGATTAAAGTATGTTTACCAGTAATGGAGACAGCAGATTCATCAGTTTTCCATTGATTAAGCTTCAAAGAAGACAGTCGATGCCAAAAACCTTCGTCAATCAAACTTTGAAAAAAAGCATATTGCAACATCGATCCACCTCCAGTCTTCTCCATCACTTGATTTTCCATTAAGAATAACAAAAAAAAAAAAAAAAAATCAAATTTGTTTGTTGTAATGGTTAAATTAACCAATATTACAGTTAAATTGAAAGAATTTTGAAGACTTCAATACATTTGGAGTCTTGGAGAGCCCCAACTAGATCGTTAATGCGACACGATTCTTAACGATTTTCCTTTTTTTTTCTTTCTTTACGCAAGTTGACTTTGGGTAAACCGGTACTCTCCTTAATTTTATACTTCCACTGTCGATTTGTTCCAACAAATGGGTTAACGTTTTTTCTTATGCACTTTTTCAAAATAAAGTTAAAAGAATATTAAAAGGTAAAGTAAGCGATAAATAATTAATGTGTAAAATATTTTGGACAATGTGTAATTTAGTAGGGTACAATATTTATTTAAAGTTTTTAAGTTAGGGTATTTCTATTATTATATGTCTAAAATTTTATTAAATTAGAAAGGTATGGAGTACATTGTTGAAGTTGTATTACAATCTTATTTGAAAATGTGTAGATAAATAGATACAATATATAATTTTTATTATAGATATCTAAAGGTGTTTTTATTTACACTTGTGTTTTAGGACTTAAGATATGAAAAAAATAAATGTAGCAGATTTAGAGATGCAGAGATAGTTTTTATTTTATTTTTTGATTTAGAAGAAAATCGGTTGACCTTCACTTGGAAGACTAAACTATTGCATCCTTCCCAATGAAGAGGTAAGCTAAGAAAATCGATTGTATTTCGTCCTTTGTTCCCCATAGCAACTGGGGTTGTACAATTCCATTGGTGATGGTGCTCGAAAAGCGCTAAGACTCACATGGGTGGAACACAAAAGACGTTGCATTGGAGTTATGCCCTAAATTAGTCAAGTAGTATGTTGTTTTATTCGTTACCCTGAAAATATGTCTCATGCTCAAATATTCGACCTTTGGAGTAGATCAATTTTAATATCCTTAATTAAATTATATACGTGGTATTTTCAAAAGATTTGCCAAATATAGCGGATAGTATTGATGACTGTTAAGTTGACATCCTCAATAATAAGAGAGTTGATTCCTAGGGAGATAGCATGTTTGACTCCATTTCTAAGAGATAATGCTTTTGGAAATAAGATACTAGAAAGACTATATTTTTAGCTCAAAGTAGGTCTCTTTTATGATTTTTATTAATGAAGTCTGCCCTATTGCAGTACTACATATTATTGTTATATTTTGATCTATCAAAACTTAATATAAACGCATTGTCTAGAGGAGGATTACATGTAATGTTGTTTCTTTTGTTATGGATCTATGAAGGGTTTGAAGGCGAGTTTGAATTATTAAGGGTCCATTCTGTAACAATGTGGTTTTCTGGGTTTTTTTTTTTTTTTTCGTTTTTTAAAGTCAAGGTGGTGATGGTGGCGGTCAAGGTCGTGAAGTGGAGTCCAATTTAGTTGTTTATATAACTAAAGTTGTTGTAGTGTAATTTTAAGTCAAGGCTAATATTGTCTTTTTACTTTATATTGTGAGCGATTTAAAGTAATGTGTGGGCAACGCTTAGCAACCTACTTCTCTTAATATCCTTTGTTTTGAAGCATTTATACTAATGTGTTTTGAGATATCAAATATATGAAGCATGAATCCTTTAAGAAATGCAACATTGAATCCCCTTTTTACAAGAGAATCTAAGAAGAAGAATATAACCATGATCCTCGTGTGTAGAGATGGTGGAAATACCATTTTACCATAGAATGCAGTAAACTTTAAATGGGCATATCTTTCCATCTATACATTATTTTCGGATAATTCAACTTAGAGGTGATCGATATATTTCTTCGAGATCTTTCCAACGACTATTCATAAACTTAATTTAATTTGGATAAGAAACGAGAGAGTTATGACTATTTTAATTTGTGATGTTAAAGCACATGCCGCAACTCACAACCCAATTAAGCAAGCTCATCCGCTCATGGCTCGCGACCCGACCTCTACCCCTTGGTTTTTTTCCCTACAAAATAGGGTAGAACAAAGCAAATAGAAAGGATGTCATGAATGAAGATTCGCGAGTCGCGACCCATGGCCGCCACGAGCTTCTTTGTTTTTCTTCTATCATGTCCTAGGACTACTATTGGGCTTGTATTATACATAAAGGGAGTAGAGAGAAAATGAGAGACTTCACTTTTAAATATTTATTTATCCCTAAGAAAGGTGTCTCTCTCTCTCTCTCTCTCTCACCTCTTTGTTCTTCCTTCTCCTTGGAGGAAACTCCATTGTTGTACTAAGAAGCTCCTTTTTTAGGGTTTTGTAATTATTATCATGAAGCAGCTTGTAGTATAAACATCCTCTTAGTAAAGATTAATTAAAGCTTATACTACTAAGTATGAGAATTTCTACTCTTTACTTGTTTGTGGATTATTGCTTGAATTCCATGCTTTATATCCATTGATTGTTTCATAACTTGCTAAGCTAAGAGTAGTACTAGTATTGTTGTGTTGATGAACTATTGAAAAAAAAATTGAGTATTTCCAATGCTATTTGGTCTCTTTTTCATGTGTAGCAACCTATGGTTTAACATTGGTGGTATGTGTCACAATTTTTGTTACTCCTTAGGGAATTCATGCATGTATGGTGTAATTTGTTAGATGGGTCTAACTTAAGAATTTTTATCGTTCACTTCTCTTAAAGCTACTCCTGAATTGAGCTTATAGTATGATTCACCTGTTATTCTTAAGTAACAGTTTTCTAACCAATGATATTGTGCTTTTTAACTTTTCACAAGGACATTAGGAGGTCTTTTTCTTTACAATAGTTGACCAAGGTACCAAGTGAACTAATTTTTCTATGATTAATACAGTAAGTTAGAAGTGGATATTAGTTGGAACCAAAGCTTTGTTTTTATAGTTTACTTGATGAATTCGTACTAGACGTTTATTTAATTTAATTGCATAGCATCATTTATGTGAAAACCCCCTTGCTTCAACCTAGTTTTCTCACTTCTTTAATTTATTTTTTTATGCTATTTGCACTTTTTTATACTACCTAGCAAACTGCATTCCCTTAGGTTCGATCCTTACTTGGAACACTTGCCATTATTAGTAGGGGAAATACCCAGTATATCAAAATGATTTTTTTAACTCATATATCAAATGATATTTTTGTAATTTTGTTGAAAATATATTACCAAAACACCCCCTATTTGGTTGGTGCTTGAATCTCTGCCCCTAAAATTTGTCAAAATTACCTAAAAATGTCATTTGATATGTGAGAATTAAAAATCATTTTGATATACTGGGAAACCCTCTTATTAGTAGAATATTGAGATTGAGTTAAGGTTTTTGATTTAGAACATGACAGGTTGTCGTTGTACCTATCACATATAAAACCTTTACTCGATCTCATTATTCTTTTAAATTAGTGAGCCAATAATTTGTTTTATTTAGTTTTGCTTGATAGTAATTAAGTTGATTATTTAGGATTAGCCCAATAGGCCTTTTATGTATTACTTGTTGGATAAGTAGTTCTAAAAACAAAACCAATGTTCTCTGCAGTAAAAATAAAAAAATAAAAAAAAATGAATGTTCCCCTCTTTCATTCTTCTTAAGTTGTCGGATGGTATTAGATTTTTAATTTTTTTCTTGCTTTTTAAGATTTTCTTGCTAATTTAAAGAAACAATATTATGCCATACAAAGTTGTAGCCACTTTCAATTAATCATCGATGAGCTCTTGAACAAAACCTAAGTCTGTTTGGTGTGGAAGTTTTAGGGTCTGTTTACTAGAGCGAAAAATGTTTTCCCTAAAAATAGTTTTCCTATTTTACATTGTTTACTTTGGGTGAAAAAATAAAATGTAAAACTTTTGGTGAAAACTCATTTTACATCCTATTGGAAACATTTTCCTCCAAATTTGAGAGTAAAACTTATTTTCCATACAAGTAAACATTAGAAAATTTGTATGAAAATGAGTTTTCCGACGTAAAATGTTTTTCATTATACCAAAATAAACGGACCCTTAGAAAAGAAAAAGGTAATCAATTACTTTAATTCCTTTTGATCTAATAAGGTTTATTAAGCCAAATCAATCATTCCGTTAACCTCTTCCATTCCCCTATTAGCCTTTACTAACCTTGACCACCAAACCAACCAACCACCCCGCCCCACACCATCACAAAACCACCACACACCGCCGCAACACCACCACATAACAAATTAAATTAGCCCAACAAAACCCTAAAACCCAAAACCATGCCACTCACCATAAAAATCACCCACAAATCCCTCACTCAAAATAATCTAGCACGAAATCAGCCACAAACCCTTAAAAACCACCACAAATATCGCCCCAAAAAACTCTAACCGTAACCACCCTAAATAAACAGGCACCACTCAAATGAGAGGAGAGAGTTGAGAAAAAGAAAGAGAGAGAGAGATAGTGCCGCGTTGTAGGAGGGGAGGAGCAACGACGATAGTTGGTGAAGGGGAGGGGGGACGGCGGTCATTGGTGAAGAATGGTAGAAGCTTGAAGTTTCGAACCCGTTTGTTTGTAGCTGACATTAGACAGAGAGGAGGGAGGAAGAGAGATTTCTATTGTTATAATTATGCAAAACAAACAATTTTCTAGATCTAAGGGTTTAGCTTTCCATTCTCCTTATTTCCCTATCTTAAAGACTTAAACCTTTCCCTTTCCAGAGCCGTCCCGAAAATATTTGGGGCGGCTCTGTTCTAAAATTTTAACTAGGTCCTTGATATTTTAGTAAATGCGATAATTAAATATTATATTCCAACATATGTATATCTCAAAGTTTTTTTTTTTTTGATAATGATATATTTATCTAGAAATATAACAATAAGACAAAATAATTTAAAAAAAAAATTAAAAAATTAGGCCCTTAGAATAACGGGCCCTGTACAGAGAGTTTTCTTGCACACCTACCCGGCACGGCCCTGTCCCTTATTTCTTAAACCTTTCATTTTTTCCTTCACTAACTAAACAGCCCCTGGCCTAAAAGGATTTGTTTCTCCCATTGAATTGGATAGGGTACATAGTATGATCAGTAAAAATTGTGACCTATTATGTCGTTCGGACTTTTATTAATGCTATAAAGTTGGAGGGTGAAAGCTAACATCTAGCTATTATAATAAGAGTACATCACAAAAGCTTCATCCATTTCTAATCAAGCATGCGAGATTGTTACTCCCTCCGTACACATTTATTTGCTACAAATTGACTTTGGCATTATTTATATTGTTATTTTAACCTTGTTTAATTTGATATAAGTAGTAAAATGTATAGTCATGTGGGATCTCGTTTGATTCGTCTCGAAACATACTTTCCAAATATATAATTTTTATAATTTTTTATGGGTTTTGTTATTTATTGCCCTAAGGGCAATGCATAAGAATTAACAAATGCATTAAAAGTTGAAATTTACATTTAATATGTGAAAAAAAATTCATTAAAAAGTGAAATAAATATATTTCATTTATTTAATATATGAAAATATTACATAAAAAATTGAAATATGTATTTAATATATGAAAATAATTTCACATTTCAATGGAAAATTTTCATATAATCATTGTGTAAAACAAGTTTCAATGTGTTTTTCATATTAATTAATGCATTTGCTAATTCTTATGCATTGCCCTTAGGGCAATGAATAGCAAAACCCATTTTTTATTATGTATACTTAAAGAAAAATATACTGCCTCCGTTTCTTATTATTTGCAACGATGTGACATAAAGTAGAGAGGAAAAGTGTCAAATCGTTGCAAATAATAAGAAACGGAGGTAGTATTTAAAGTTATGTCTCGGAAAATGTGAAAAAGCAAATGTAGTAATTAAATGTGGACAGAGGAGAACTAAAACTGGTGCTGATAAGTCAACACTTCTAACACTTGGCTTGAAGCTAGAGAAATTTATTTCTTTTATCAACTAATTAATTTTGCTCCTTGTTTTAGTAGTTATTAGCCTTTTGTGCACGTTTTGCGTGCGACGATATTTTTAATGTATCTTCAAAAATCGAAGGTTTTTGTTCGAGAAATTGAAATATTTTTTAAATTCACACTCATTCACATAATCGTAAACAAACTTTCCTCTTTCATCTAGTCATTCCACAACAATAAACAAAATCGGCTATCAAATTTCTACGATAATCAAAAGATAAAATTTTTATGTAACAAACTATATTAAAATGAGTGTCTATTTATAGAGAATTAAAAAATATGAATTTTTATTATTTTATTTTATTTTTCCGAATTGTATATTTTGTAATATTTTAATTTTAAAAAAAAAATTCAAAAATTGTAAAAACTTTCCTTAATAAATATGAGTGATGCATGCTATTTGATTATTAATAAATTTTTAAGGGGCATTAAAGACTTTTCGAGGGGGACACTATGACTCCCCCTTGGCTTATATAATAGAGACCAAGAGTAATTTTTATTTCGTTAAATAATTTTTATTAATTATTTATCTTAATCAAATTTAAATTCAATGTTAATGCATATAAACTTTAAAAATTGGAATTTGGTGAATTAATGAATGCGTAAAAGCATTTAAAACATTGAAAATTTCAACCTTCTTCTGATCCTCTTAGATTATTCCAAACTAGCCTTGTGTTTGCGTGCGACGATATTTTTAATCTATCTTTAAAAACTTGAATGTTTTTGTTCGATAAATTGAAATACTTTTTAAATTCACACTCATTCACATAATCGTAAACAAACTTTCCCCTATTATCTAGTCATTCCATAACAAATTAACAATGAACAAAATCGGCTATCAAATTTCTACGATAATAAAAAAGGTAATTTTTTTTTATGTAACAAACTATATTAAAATGGGTGTTTATTTATAGAGGATTCAAAAATATGAATCTTGAATTTTTTATTTTATTTTTACGAATTGTATATATTTGTAATATTTTCATTTTAAAAAATTAAAAAAAAAGTAATAATTTTCACTAATAAATAAGAGTGATGCTATTTGATTTTTAATAAATTTTTAAAGGGCATTATGGACTTTTCGAGGGGGACATCATGGCTCCCCCCTTGGCTTATATAATAGAGATTAGAATGGACGGATTGTAATGTAATAGTTTGCCACTCATGGTTAGCATGATACCATCTCTAAATGCTTTGGTAGCAACTTAATAATTACCTATAATCTTTGTTTAGGTATTTATTGTTATATTATTTTAGTGACTAAAAACTAAACTTATACTACGTATGATAATGTGATTTTCATAATTTTAGATGCTTAGAAATCTGCTAATTTTTTAAAAGTAATTGAATGGACTTTGATTTTATTTTTTTAGATGAAATTATGTAAATTGCATCATATATTGATTTTTCAAATTTCAGTATGCAATTGAGGAAGTTTCTTCTTGTATCCTATATATGAGGGTTTCATATATGCTGTATTGTCTAATTAAAAATGAAACACATAACCGTTATGTTGCGAATGAATTGTTTACTGAAACTATTTGCTCATTTAAAAAAAAAAAAAAACAAAAAAAAACTATTGTTGTATACTCGTATTTAATTAAATTGGACAAACTTGATCGACTTGAATATAGCTTCTCGCTAATGCAACTTTCAATGAATTCACTATTGTTCAATACTCGCGTTACTATTGGCATTCCATTTTGTTTGCATGCTATTTTTTTTTAATTATTTATTAAAAATGGTCATTACCTTTTTTAAGAAATAATTTAATTACTTGTATTATCTTATTCCTAATTATTTGGTTTGAATAGTAAGCTTCTAAAAAAATTGGTATTCAATTACTTCCAAATATAATAATTATTGCAAAAATTTTGTTATGCAATAAGTGTATCACATGCAAATGTAGACTAGCACCATTGTCTTCTTGTAGTTGGTGTAAATGTTTAATGTCTTAGTGAGTAATCATTAGAAGTCATTTATTTTATTTTATTTATTTATTTATTTATTATTATTATTATTATTATTATTATTATTATTATTATTATTATTATTATTATTATTATTATTATTATTATTATTATTATTTTATAGATTGGAAGAGGTTATGTAGCTACTTTGCTTTAATAAAGGATGTTAAAGAGCTCTGCAAAAAGAAACTTGTTTCTAAGGGTGCGTTTGATTCGTCTGAAATTTTCTGATCTGATTTGATCTGAAATTTTCTGATCTGGTCTGATCTGATTTGGTCTGATATTTGGTGAAATTTAATTGTACATTATTATAAATGTAAACTATTATTAATATTGTTTAAAATAGAAATAAAAATAGTAATAAAAATAATAACTAAAAAAATAATAATAATAGAAAAAAAATTAAAAAGAAAAAAAATGAAAAAAGTAAAGAAAATAAAAAATAAAAATAAAAATTAAAAAGTAAAAAATAAAAAAAAATAAAAATGAAAATACATGTAAAAATAAAAAATAAAAATAAAAATAAAAATAAAAATGAAAATAAATTAAAAATAAAGATAAAAATAAAAATAAAAAATAAAAATGAAAACAAAAATAAAAATAAAAATGAAAATACATATAAAAATAAAGTTTAAAATAAAAAATATAAATATAAATATAAATAAAAATAAGATAAAAATATAAATATAATTAAAATAAAAATAAAAACAAAAAACAAAATTAAAAAAATAAGGATAAAAACAAAATAAAATAAAAATAGTTGCTTCATACGTCTTCCATATATATAATGGTAACTAATTAATATCATCATTTTGTATTATGTATATAATTTTCTTTCAAATAAAAAATTATGTAAATAATTAATAATTAATATTATCCTTCAAAATTGGTCGTAATTTTTTTATTTATTTATGGCTATAGTATTACTTCCAAAATATAAGCTAAAATATCACAACAATTCAATTTTTTTTGTCATCAATAAATATAATTAACCATTAGTATGCATAATATTATAATTATATTATTTTATTTTATTATAAAAATAGAAATAATATTAATTGAGTTATAAGGAACAAAGAACAAAATGCTGATCTGATCTTATCTGGTCTGATCTGATCTGATATTTTCTGAAAATAAGCATTGGAGTGCTTAAATAATTTGAATCAAACACAGCCTAAATGTGGTGTGCATAATTTTTCAAATCACTGACTCAATCTGAAAAAAACTGGATATTCGATCTGTTTTTTGAAATTTGAAAAACTAGATCGAGTATCTAATTTTCATATTCGGATACCGAATCGTGGATCGGAGGAGTTAAAGAAATTTGGATAATTCAAATTTTCGAATTCCAATCCAGTATATTTTGATAAAAATGTTTACAAAATTCGGATTTCAATATTCGGATATTTGATTTTTCTGGATCAAAAAATATATAATCTGAAAAATTCATATATATAAGTTTTCGACTGGATCCGATATCCGAAAGTGTACACCCCTACATGCATGCAGTTTCAAAACAAAGAATCCAATGGTAAAAAGTACTTTTCTTAGTCTTTTCTAATGTGCCTCCAATTTAAAATTCTTTAGCATTCATCAAATACCCTGTACAATTGTCAGCAATTATTAATAAAAAATAATCACTAATTAAATTTTACTAACTAATGATGTTGGGGCACGGTACTATTTGCAACCAGCTCATTGATTGATAATAAGCTATTAACCCATATGACACAATAACTCTTGCATTTGAGGAGATATAAAGGGAACCCTCAAGCAAAAGGTGATGATCGAAACCTGCACCAGTGTAAGTACTCCCTGCTCTACACCACTTCCTAAAAAAAATTCATTAGATAATCATTGATGCATTGTGTGTAAATTACTTTTCTGCTCAGTCGGAAACAGACCAAAATAACATTATTACTTGAGATTAAATTATACTCCATCAACTTGTGAAAACATTACATCATGGGAAAGGGTATCAAATCACTAATATACAGAAAGACCCTTTTACCCTTGTATCACAACCAACCTTCAACTAAGGACTCGTTTACATTAGCTGAATAGAGCTGAACTGAATTGAACTGAATTGAACTGAACTGAACTGAACTGAATTGAATTGAACTGAGCTGAACTGAACTGAACTGAATAGAAGTGTATTAATTGAACTAAATAAAGATGAATTGAATATAATCTGAAGTAAAAAAGTCAACAAAAACAATCAAAAGTTTTACTCATTGATCAAAAACAACATATCATGGTGTAATACTTTAATTCGACACAGTTTTACTCATTGATCAAAAGTTTTACTCTTTTTTTTTCTTTACATGGCTTAGGATCAAAGGAACTCACAGCTTCGTTCTTCTTTGCTTTCCACAAGTCTTGCATATTTTGTCCAAACCAACTTATACAATTATTTTTCCTCCATAATATAATGTTTGTATGGTTTAGCTAGCTAACGAAAACAAATTAAGTTTTACCAAAATCTCCGTGGTGCTCCACTGCTCCCAATATTTATTTTTTTTTCCTTTCAGGCTCTTTTTTTAAGCAAGTCTCCCAGTAAACCAATGGTCTAATAGGATAGCTTTTAGTACAAAATTATAATTTTTTATATAAAGCTTAAAAAATTAGATAAAAAGTTTTAAAATTTTAATTAAAAGTTGTGTCGAAATGTCATATGACCTGAAATCAAAATTTTGTATTTTTTGCTCATGTCATATTTTCAAATGTAATAAAAAAACATTCAAATGAGCAACGGAAAAATGGGAGCATCTAGCGCTCGCTCACAAAGGGTATCCTAATTTGCATTTTCAGCACCTATATATTTGTTTAAAAATACATATCATGGTTTCGAACCTTAGGAACTCATAAAGATAAGCTTGAGGTCGAAGATTCAAATCCTACACCAGAAACCCTTCGCCTCTTGTTTTCGAACATCTTTGTAGGCAAGTACTCGTCGGATGCAGACATTTTCTCGAGTACACGACACAGGGCTCCTCGTATAGACTTTACGAGTCGTTCCCGTTCTTGCTCACCAAAGTCTTCTTTGCACCCAGTAACAATAACAACATTTTTCACTCTTCCTTCCAAGGTGGACATCTCTGCCTTTGTTATGGTGAGTTTAAGGACATTTATAGCTTGCCTTACCTCTGGGATCAATTCTGGCTTGTAATGACAGCAAATTGATGCCTTAAACGCGATAGAACCATGTCCTATGTCATTTTCATCGTATGGTTCGACTATAACTTCGTTAGAATCCGTTGGCACGAGTAGCCCTTTGGTGGCTTCTTTTGCTTGCTTCTTTAGTTCTTTGACTTGGGCAATTACCTCAGCTAATAAGGTTGCTTTGTCCATCTGAAGGATTCAAATATTTAAAATTAAGACTCAGAAATGCATAATTAATCAACAACATACACACAAATTGCTATGTTTATTTTTTAAACAAGAATATAAAAAATCATAATTTGGGAAAAGATCCCTCCCGAAGTCTGCCCTCAGCCCATACATACACAAATACACAATATTAATGTTGGAGATGTTGAATGTTGAGACAACATAAGACCAAATTGACTAAATACAACCTATATTGCACGTAATCGGGTATTGAATATATTTTCAATAAAATACAAAAAGTAGTAATCTAAAAAAAGGAATAAAACTAGAACAAAGTTTTATAAAAATTGCATAGATACTGCAATGTTTTATAAAAATTAGTCAAAGTATTGTTTGTCAACTCTTAAGTTCATGCACTGAAACTTTAAGGGTACTTCAGAAAATTATTAATCTTAAGTTTATTTTAGAGTAACAACATTTTTACTAAAATCTCAAACCTTAGAGGTACTTGACGAAATATCGGAACCAAATGATCGAGTAATTTTTTATTATTTCACTGAAGGATAAATTGCTTTTAATAAATTAACCTTTGTGTGTTCTTCTTAAAGCATGCAAGTCAACCTTAATTTCAATTAAAAAGCAAGTTAACCTTAATTTCGATTAAATATGGATAAATTATCCTCACTTTTTCTATGAATGAATTAAAGCACAATGCCATCCTATAAAAATGTAATACATGTCATTATTTTAACATCGTTAACTCATTTAAAGTTGTAGCAAATATAAGATTAACTTATTCTCAAATAATCGAAATATTGGCTTATATTGAAAAAACTAGCCAAATGATAATTATTAAAAATAATGTTTCCTTCAAGTAAACCTCAAGGAAACTATAGGTAAAATGATGAAGTATTCATTCCATATAATATAGAACATAACCATATAAGCTAAGTAGAATTATAGAAGTCAATAATAATATTCTACTAAGGTTAGGAAATGACTTGTGCAACATAAGAATAAAAAAAGGGGGGAAACTACAACCTAATAAAATATAAATATGCATGAAACAGAGCTGGGAAAACTTGCATAGCATGAGAAGACAATGAAAACAGGGCACCAAATAAGTGGGTTAAGTTAAATGAGACTTTTCGATGTATTATTAGGTCAACTTGAGAACTTGTTCAATAAAATCAAGTGAAAGAGATTCAGAATCCATTTTTTTAAATTCTAAGGCACAAAACAGACAACATATTTACCAGGTTTATTTTTTATGATACGGCAGTCAGCGCCATCAAAATCTTGCGGCTTCAGGTTTTCACCTAGCTTCACCAGACAAATTACATCATCCCCCAATATCATATTTCCTAACACAACCAAAATACGCCAACAGAAAAAGTCCAACTGACTATTACAACCACAATCATCAACTATTACTCTTACTCATCATTAAACAAATAAATATTGACAGCAACATAAACTCTGTTTTATGTGCTAAGTCTTTTTGATGCTTACATCACCAACAATATTTTTTAGGCAAAAACTAACCAGCGCAGTGAGGGCGCCAAATAAGAAAGCTAAACGTGATAATAATAAATTACAATAATTAATTATTACTTACTTCGTTTAACTTTGATATATTTGACAATTTTTTACTGGAAAAAAAATCTAAATATAACAAACAAAGTAAAACACAAGGACTGTCATTAAAAAAAAATGTATTATTACTTATCCAGCGCCCCCGAGGGTGTTCGTTAGCAATATCGTATTATTAGAAGCATAATAATATAATTGGTAGTGTGGTAGCAATACTTAATAGTTAATACCAAAAAGATTCATTATGCAAGCACACTAACCCTCACCAAAAATCCATAATTAGTTTTAAATTAGCATTAAAAACAATGAGATGCGGGACCACCCTATACGCAATACGCTTCGACACGAAACCGTCCATTAACAACAACAGTTTCTTTTTGCTACAGATACCATCTGCTTAGCCCTTTTAAAATTAATTGATTACATCATCTATGTCCATGGATTGTAATAGTTGAGGTATTTTAAACTAACCATTACAGAATCTTCACACAAATTAGAGGAAGGTTGTATCTGAATGGAATCAGATACAACCTCCATATGACAACACAAATTCTCAAGTACTTTGCATAGTTTGGAACCTCATTAAAATAAGGTAAATAAGTAGGTAAACAAACAAATTAATTTCTAAAAATTTAACACATATAACTGTCTAATTTAAAATGCATGCAAAACGATTTGTTGTAGCTAAATAAAATAAACATATATATTCCAATTAATGAACATCTTTATAGAATAATACGAAGTATAAACAAATCAGATTCTGATCAAAGAACTATACTATTCATGAACATCCTTAGCTATTCAGATCTAGGATCTCTATGTTACTTCTTATATAATTTATGACTATTTCAAGAAAGATCAAACAATTAACAATTCTAGCTAGAATTTAAACAAGATTCAGCAATTATACATCAACAACCTCCAGTATTATCAATTTATCAGTTAGAGAAGTGACAGTTTAATGTTGTTCATAGTTTCTGTTTTCGGAATTTTCAGTACTTTGAAAATTATTCAGATAAACATATTTCAGATCATGAATACGAGGCAGATAGCATGATAAATGAATGAATGATCAATAAAAAATCAATCAAATAAAATTGAATATGCTAATTCCGCCATGTAAATACCTTATCAGAGCAGGACAGGAAATTGCGCAGGGTCGTAAAATGGCCATTGATTCGCTCTCTTCTTCGCCTCTCAGCTTCGCAATGAGTCTTCAGAGCAGCGGAATTCTTCGTTTTCGAGGTAGTTGGCGTTTGTACGAACTTTCGCTTTTTACTATCGGAAAATGATGAATCTCCAATTCCTCCTAATGGTTTCCAATACAACTCCATACTATCGGGCATAAACGATCCGAAAACAGGAAATCCATGGGTTTGCACTTCAAAACTTGAATCCATGAATCGAAGCTCGAGAATCGAAAGAAAAAGGAATTTGAATAAGAAAACTTGAATAATTTCGTAGTTGACAATGGGATGAAGATGATGATGATGAAGAATCAACAGAAGAATGAGACCATGTTCTTCAGGGAGTTTGAATAAGAGTGACAACTAAGGGTTCAGGGTATATTCAATTGGAATAAGATTCTTAATAGCAAAATATTTTGGAGGGGAACAGACAGGAGATTCTTGAGATTGTGAAAATGAAAAAGAGTAGTAGTATTTTAAGTATCAATTGTTAAGATTCAATTTCTCTGTGAAACTTCAAGTAGTTGTTGTTCCCATTTCTGGACATATATAATACTGTGATTGGTCCAACTTGCACATTTAATAAACTAAAAAAAGGTATTTGTCAAGAATAAAGACAAATTAGTGAGGTTGAGTAAAGGGACTAACTAAACCTTAGAATAATTATTGTGTAAACAATTCTATGTACATCTATAGTGTTTTATTGCTCATTTCAAATTTTAAAATGAGCAAAAACAATTATAAAATGAGTAAAATTCCCTAAATGTGCCATACACCCAAATGTATATAAGAATTTCTACTATTATGTATAAATCGGGTATACACTAAATTAATGTACATCCATTTAAAAATTATCCAACAAATAAACATATTTGGGAACTCTTCCAAATTTAATATCAACCTTCACATATTAAAAAATTAATCTAATCTTCTACTTTAGTCTTCCACTTTTGGATCAAGACTAATTTATCAGTAATTTTTAACAAAATAGAAGACTTGATTTGTTTACAAATACTTTTTTTTATAGGTAGTTGGTAATTGATTAATAAATAGGGAGCGATTGTCATTTTTTTTGCAAATTAGCATTAGTTTTGGTCCGAGAGTGAAACACCAAAGTAAAAGGTTGGATTTTTTTTACATGTTAAAGGTGAAATTAAATTTAGAAAATCGCCCAAAGGTAGGATTAACCCAAAATAATAATAGTTTGATTAAAAATGGTATATTTATCAAAGGATAATCATTAACCCGTTGTATACGCATTGTATTTAGCCATTTAGGAATTTGTCAATAAGTAAACAACAGTACAACACATCATGAAATCCCTAAACATCAAAATTATTTAAGTATGGAAATGCCATAAATAACCTCATCCATTCTACACATGTGAGCCAAGAACAATCCAAAGTTAGCCCTTTAAACAAATGTTCAGCAAATCAATGTCAACAATTAACGTTTCAAATAATGTCAAAATCATAAAACAGCTACGATTTTAGCAGATTCTTAAACTTAACTTGCAAATGACAAGTTCACAACTCATTAGACATTACATTCAAGTATTCACCAACTTCAATGGTGTATATAATATACTTCCAATTTCTACATACCTCAAGTTTTAACAAGTTATATTGAAACCTTTAATTTACTTCAGCATAAAAAATTTACCCCATTCTCTGTCCTTCACTTCTTCTCCCAGCTAATGAAGTTCTCCCAGCTAGCTGTGAATATGCGCAATTGCCATTGAGATTTGAGACATGTTGCCAGAAAAATTGGCTCCACGAAATCCTCAAATACAAATTGATTCCAGCAAAAATAAAGGAACTGCTCCTGCAACTAATAGTTTTTCAATAAACTTAATGTACAGAATCAATCTTCCTTATATTTTTGGAAGAAATCCCTAAATCCCCAGTACTAATTAAAAAAAAATAAAAAATAAAAAACTCAACATTTAAAGCAGTCTTCCACCAATTGCCCAATTATTCGGAAGGTTTTCTCTTTCCGAGTACAGAAGGTGTTTCAAAACGAGAGCCTCCCATTCTCCATTTCTTGAATGCTGTCATTGAGGACTGAGCTGCGTCACACACTGCAAACATAGAAAACAAACTTAGCACACAAACACTCGTTCAGGGAAATGAAACTGTATTTAGGGATGAGAAAAAGAACTCACAGTGAGTTTCTTCTTTGGTTAGTAAAGTTAAAGGTTTTGTTGAAGCAATGTAGCTTGCAGTATGGGACTTGCTGATCACTTCCTTATACCTGTTTTTAAATGCATACAAGAGGAAGGACCCAATTGTTCTATCACCAACCCTATACATTATCAGAAACAAACACATAAGACTTCTCCCAAAATATAAACTGAACAATATAACTATGAACAAAAAACTTGAGAAACAACATGGCATAGGCTAAAATAAAAGCATATATAGTAGGTTTAATGGCAGCATAAATCATCCATCATAAGCACCAGTAAAAAAAGAGAGTAATTCTTAGACAATTAGCAGCTTAACTATTAGCTGATACTTTATAGCAGAATCATTTGTTTCGGTTAATTGATTCTATTAGTTGTCCCCTCTAGCTAATTTATATGTGCATAAAAATTATATGGTTAAACCAAACTTATAGCTAGTAACTAGTTGACATAATTTATTGTTTCAAACAAAAAAAATATTTTCAAAGTTTAGAAAAACCCCTTTCAAAATTACTAAAATATATTGTGGAAAAGATCCAATACCCAGGTTTTCAAAAATTTAGGGGATTAAAATTGAAACTCACTTCCAAACAGCTTATTACCAACTACATCAACTGGAAGTTTAACATATTCAAATGTCAAAATCTCCAGAACAATTCTTACTCTCTAATGTATAGTGGAAAATTCTGTTTACCAAATAGAGCAAAATTAAGCTAAAAACCAAATACCAAACCTTAGTGTCAACAGCCAGCATTAATCATAGATATAAGCAATAAACAGAAGGAATTGCCAATTGAGGAATCCACAGAAATAGCAAAAAAAAAGGACAAAAAATATATATTACAAACACCATAACATCTGTGCAACTATGGTATGATTGTAAGCCACAAACTCATATTCCATGAAGCTGACTTTTCGATATGTCATCATAAAATGGGGCATGCCTCTGATGCTGCTGCTTTTGTCTCAGTTGGGTTGACAGAACATATAAGCATAACAAAACCCTAGATTTATTTGTTCTATAAGGAACACTAGGTTGGTTTGGGCATTCATTCTTTGGGTGGCTAGTCGCCTTAAACATAGATTCGAGGTTTTGACTAGCATGTTTTGAATAATTACAGACCAAAACCAAGCTCCAACGATGGGGTATGCAAGTAAAAATACAATGTGAGCAACTCTGCGTTGTCTTGAGAGCTGAGGCTGAAGAGACCTCATTTTCTCTCCTCCAGGCAGATTGGACTATGGGAGAAAGACTCCCCTTCTTTTGTGGATAGGAAAATTAGAAGACATCATCTTAGTTTTAAAAAGCATGCCTTGAGTGCGCTTCACTACCAGGCTTTAGGCAAGACTCAGCCACCTACAAGAGATGCACGCTTAAGTGGCCCCATAGTGCCTTTTTGTGAGACGCAATTTTGCGCCTTAAGGAATATAGCTTAGATTAAACTTATATATTGAAGAATCATTAAAAAAAATTCAAATTGAAATTTGCCTTGGCTTTACATATATCATTAGTATTCATTATTAAAATTATTAGTGATCTTTTAAGTGATATTAAATACAACTAAAGAAAAATATTAATTTGAAAATAAAAATATCTTTTAATTAATATTCCATTTTTTTCTAATTTGCTCATTTGGATTTTCATCAAAACCAAGAAACAAATAGGGAGAAAAAGAAAACAATTAATGATAATAAAAAAGTTGTACATAAAAGTAAGAGTATGAAAAAAAGGGAAAAAAAGGGTAGTTACTAATGTTATTCGAAAGTGAGAGAGAGAGAGTATGGAAAAGAAACTTGGAGAACAAAAATTAATCCGTTTAGAAGAATAAAACTTTACCAAATTTAGGTAATGTAGGAAGTGAGCAAATTAAAACCGAAAAAAAAAAAATTAAAAATAGGTAGTATTAAATAGGAGTATACAACCAATGCAAATCTTTAACCATTAATATCTCTTTCTCATTAAATACTTGTAAAATTATTAAATATTGATATTCCGGAAGTAAATATTGAAAGGAAGCTAACAGAACCCCAAATGAAAATATATTTACTTACGTATAAAGCATGTAGCCAGTCTTCTTCTGACATGCCATATTGCCATATTCCATAAGGTAATGCAAGAGCCTAAACTGAGGAGCTCAACGTCTCTAAGAATCTTGTCCACTTGTCAATTCTTGGAAATTGCAAAAGATGGTCAATGTGCAATTTCTGATAGTGTCAAATGTTTAATATGTTAACATCTTCAAGCAAATATAAGAGAATTAAAAAGGAAAAATTCATATAAATAATCTCAACTATTGGACGTCTTCCAATATTAATCCCAACTATTAGTTATTATAGTATAATCCAAACTTTGGGGGTTGTTTTATGATATTAGTCCATTGACTTATTTAACCTATTGTAATCGGTCACCAATTCATAAATTATTCGTTATCTTTCCTCTTTTCTTATTTATTGTACTTGGTTATATCTTCCCCCTTTTAACGAAGTAAATCGGAGCCCGTCAAAAGTTAGTATGGACTAATATCATAAAACTACCCCCTTAGTTTGGATTATAGTGTAATAACCTATAGTTGGGATTAATATTGGAAGATCTCCAATAGTTGGGATTATTCATATGAATTTTTCCAATTAAAAAAGTTTACATTTCATTAGTATTTTAAACATTCAAATCTTGACTTTTATGCATTTCTTTTTCTTGTTTATTTTCCCAAATGTACATTCATTGTAACTTAGTTTAGAGGAAAACTGCCCAACTTTATACAAGTTGTCAAATTTAGGAAGGAAATGTGATTTTTAAAATTCAACCTTCTGCCTCTAAATTTTTTCTCATTGAATTGTTTTTTCTAATATATTATTCCCACCAAATATTTCACATGTTCTCTCCATTAATATTTGATAGGTTATAATTTTGTAAATAATTATTCTGCCATTCAATCAAATTGTTAGTGTTTATATATTAAACTATTTGAAACCTTAATTATCCACTGTTATAATGTTAAATAATTTTAACAAAAAAAAAAGAAGAGTGACCCAGGGAGCTACATTGAACAGAAACTGAAACTAAATTGCAATTGAACTGGAGAAAAATTAACATGATATGAATTAACATAAAAAACAGGATTAACATGATATCAATTAATAAAATTCAGTTGCTAATCAATTTGTTTCAACTAACCGTATAATTCAACTACATGCTGGGAGCTAGCAACAAAGTTGACAAATGCATTGAGTCGCTGAGCTTATCTGGCATACCTTTAGCAATTGACATCTCACATCTTTATCATAGTTGACCTTGTCATCAAGCAATGTATAAGCCACCATAAAGGAGAAACTTGGGTCAAAGGTTGGGTAAAAGGGTAAGTTAATTCATCCTGAAAACTAGCCCTTTGTGAAATACTCCTTAGAGAATGTCATGAAACCTAATCGGTAAGCTCTACACTAAATGGATGCAAACCTTAAGCCCACTCTCTCAAGGGTACACTCGTCAAGATGAATGGTGCTATGACATAAAGAAGACAAGATCAACAGGCAGAAACCTGGCAGACAACTCAAACCTTTCAAGTCCCAACTCATCCCTGGTAGAGTGTCAATGGATACCATCAATAGGATACCAAAGATGGATAACCAAGGCCGTTCCTGAATAGTATTTGGCCCGGGGCAAAATTAAAAAATGGGCCTCTAACGTATGAGCGATTTCGAATCTAACAATTTCCGTTTGTGAAACCGGGACTTTAAGGTTGAATTATTTAGACAATTTGTTTTTGATATACATGAATTATAACAAAATTATACACATCAATCCAAACCCAATCTACACACATCATCCTATATATATATATATGAAATTTATAGTCAACTATTCACCGCAACTATTAACTATATTTCATATACGACTTTAGCATGTTTAACAATTTACAGCTTTGATTTTATCTTGTATAAGTGTGTATCAGTAAAAAAAAGTTGAATTTTTAAAGCAAAGTTTATGATGAATTAAACAAAACCCGTAAGATTATATTAATCTATTATAATATAATAAACATTCTCATATGAACTTTGTTATGATTTCAAATGGTATGAAAAAAAAAGAAACATAGGGAATATCAAATACTGACATTAATAATTGTTACTTTGTCCGTTGTTTTTAAATTATACAATTTTCATTTTGGGTTTTCTTTTAAGGAAAAAAAAAAATTTACTCACTTTCTTACACTACCTAAATTAATGGTTCCCGAATACATTTTCCATAACCTTTCTTTGTTTTGATTAACTTCGATAAAAATAAGGTTTTTTGATCTGTTTTCCATACTTTTATATATCATCTTTTTTTTTTCTCCTATCCTCAATTAATTTATTGGTTACAATGAAAACTTAAGTAAATAAAAAAAATGTAGTATTTCAGTAATACCTTCTATGCCTTCATAATTCAATTTACAATTAAATCTATATGAACTATGCAGCTAGTGTATGGCCCTATATACACCATACTCTTATCAACCCAAAAAATAAAAATTAACTCAAGTGAGGATGCACAGATTCGAACACACGACTCCTCTTCTTTCATGCAATGCCGCTTAGCACTTCCCCTACCAACTGAGCTACAATTTATATGTTTACTTTATTAGCCTTAATACTTATTTAACCAATTTTTTTATGGGCCCTGGGCAGCTTCCCCGCTCGCCCCTGCCCAGGGCCGGCTCTGTGGATAACTTCTTCATAATTAGGATAATAATGGATCATCTCTCTAGAGAAGCAAACTTCATGCAAAAGGCTTGTTGTACTGAAGAAACCGGAACACCAACAATCAAACCGATATAAAGGTTCAAGATGCCATCCTAAAACTTCCAAAAACAAAATTTTGAACCCAACACCAGCATAACAAAGGCAAATTTTCCAGCTTTTATTTTGTACTCGTAAGATATTATTGCTTTTATTTTGTAAATCAACAAGGTCGTCAACACTTTAAGTCAGGATAAATGTATCTGAGCTGATATACATATTATTTTCTTGTCTTTAGGTCTTTGTGGTATGCCTGTCAAGTCTAACACACATAGTGTAGCATAGCTTGAACAATTGCTTGCACTAGCTTCATTTCTGTATCACTTAACTGCTGAATGAATATTCTATATCATAGATAAATCTTTAGTAATTTCTGAGAAGCAAATGTGATCTGCTGTAGATCCAACCCGCTCTTTTATATTATTTTTGAAACGTAAAATTCACTGCCGAATCTAGCCCAGCTTATGGTTACTCAAAGGCAGATCTACAGTGTAAAAAGGGATAGCACATGCTAAAAGAAGAAACAGAGGAAAATTGTTCTATAAATAAAACTGCTGAACATTGCTATAGAAAGAAATTCCGCATTCAGAGTTCAAGTTAATAAGATTGGCACAGTGGTAATTCAAAACTCAAAGATTTATGCCAGTCTTTCTAGGAGCTTTATGTACCAACTTTCTTTCATTTTTCCCTGCACCAAATGACATAGATTCTGCCAACTATATTTTTCCCCTTTTATTGTTATTTAATAAAATTCCATTCACTTGCTCCTTTTGTCAAATCATATTTGTATATATATTGTAAAAATGATTATAGGACATATGCTTCATTTTCAAAATCATAAATTAAAGTGAAAGTTTATACATTATTACTTTATTACTACAGATTAAGTTATGAATATACTTACAGTGTACATTAGTTTATACTCAAGTTTTATGACTTTTATCCCCATGTTTGAATGTTGAATTTCTTCCTTGAAAAAAAAGTCATATATAACATTTTTTTTGAGATGGTATGAATACTTTGTTGAATCTCTTTTAAAAGAGGTATTTAGATATAGTACATTGATCTTATAAGTATATCAACCATTACCCTACAAAATTAAAGTTTCAATTGAACAAAAACTATTTTAAAAAAAAATCATGTCTGTTATAAAGTATTTTTATGCTACCCCTATTTGAAAATCCTGGATTCCTCTCTATGCTTACTAAGGCAGGGGTATGGGTACCCCACAAGTTTGGGAGTGTAAAATTCTCGGACAAGACACATGCTCCTAGGACAATGGCTATTGCCCAAATAAATGGAAATGCAAGTAATATTTTCATCAACTACAGAGAGCCATGACAGAAATTATCAGCAGCAGAGCAATCAGATGGTTCTGGGAATTGAGTTTGAAACATCAAGTCATAAGATGCATGGCTTAGTTAAAAAATCTGATAATTACTCAATGGCTATCCATTATTTACACAAATTGGATCTAAACTTCTCCTTGATAATCAAGATTAACAATAAAGGTTGGCTAAACAAAAAAAAAAAAAAAAAACAATTAACATTATTCACTTTTAGCTTTTAACACATGACAAAAGTTGTGTCATGAAATCGGTCAGAGCATATAGCTGTGCAATCTTTAAAAAGCAAGAAATAGGAAAAGTCCCAGACATATGAAAACCCAAGGATGGAGAGCTTACATGGGGGCTATCTTGCATCCTACTTCATAAAAATATTGACATCGACTTTGAAGATCAACAGACGCAGGATCAGCTTGAATTTCCTTCCTTGTCCTGGGTTAGATAAGAAACTGTTGGCAAGATTAATCTAGAAAAATTGCAAGCAATTCCAGCCTATAGATATTCATGTAAAGTTCTAAAGCAACACACTAGTTAACTCAGCATTGCCTTGACAAAAAATGTTTATTGCTGACAAAGCACAACACAAAACTTATTAACTCAATAAAATAGCAATACTTCATTTACGTTTGATTGAAGCAGGGGGGAATGCTCATAATCACAGCCTGTCTTGTATGCAACTCGTGAGCAAGCCAGAAAGGCAACTCAACCTTTGCTCCCTGTTCAATCTGAAAATATTTGGGCGGGAAATATTCAAAAAAGATGGTTTTCAATATTTTGTTTTCAGTTTAACCGTCAAATTGCTTACATTGTTGGTTTCAGAACTAGGGTCAAGGAGTCCTACTCCGGTCGCAGCCTTCTGGAACACCACCGGAATGAACTTCAAGATAATCAAAGGAAAAAAAAAAAAAAAGTTATTAAACATGTAATACTTATGCATGATTTCCATCAGTAATCGAGCACATGGAAATTTACACAATATAAAATGATTATTTACCTCCTCCTCGGAAAGGATATCATCAATATCATAGTAATTTGCCATAAACAGGCTCTTTGCAAGATCCTGCTAGTATGCCAAAAAGAATGAAAATGTAAGCAAGTGCATTACTACATTTGACTTTAGTCAGCAGCAATTGGCAAAGCCAGGAATTTATATATGGGGATGCAAGTTCTATAATTCCACTAAAATAATTCGGATACATAATTCCGGCATAGTTTAGGAAGTACATTCACTAGACATCAGTCATCACTTTGTGCGGGAGAAGAACTAAAATGATGTTGTGATTTCAATTATTTAACCAGCATTATGTATAAATATGTAAATATTTTAAGAATAGTCTATCATTTTCCCATAGCTTTGGACTTGTTTGAGCAATTTGACATATCCTAATTAATTTGAGAAAGTTCAATTAATTAAAATAATTTTCAAACAATTTATTCACAAATGACAAATTACTTATAATTAATCAAAAATCCTAAAAATTAACAATCAAATGAACAATTAAGATTAAAAGTTCACAAAAACTCAATTACTAATTCACAGAAGTCAGAATTAAAGAAAATATTTTGACACTAGGGAAACAGAACAGAACAGATATAAAGATTCCAACCTTTCCTTCCTATGATTTATCAAAATTCAAGCAGAGATAGGGAGAATTATTTATAATTTTTTTTTTTAAAAAAAAGTGAACTTAAACGGGGAAAGAATGAGAAAGAAAATATAGTACCTCGGGTTTACAAGATTTGCAAAGAGAGTAAAGACAGGAAGCAACACGCAAGAGTAGAAGAAGAAGAGTGAGAATCAGAGTTACTCAGAAAGCAGTGAAGCACTGAGAACGGCGCCGCGGCGGCCCTGTCCCTGAACGCCTGCAAGCTGCAGCGTCGATGGATACCGACGACTGTTCGAAGATGGAGAGGAAGCTGCTTCGTGCCTTCTGCTCGACCGAACGACGACCGTTCGCCGGAAATCCTACTCCTAAACGCCAGTCGGCTGTCGCCTGAAACGGTGAAACCCTAGACTCCGCGTGCGGCCGTGCGTTTCTCTCTCTTCGTTTTTTTCCCTTTCTTCCTCTTTGTTTCGGTTTCCTCTGGCTCTTCAGGTGCGTTTGTGGTCTAACAATCTAACATGGCTGATGGCTCCGCCCACTCCGGCCCAAAAATGCTTCAAAAGAATAGGGAACCTACAAGCAGCGCGCCATTGGTGCAACCTGACAGTATGTAATAGATGGATCCGGACCATCCAGGCATCCCTATGTCGTGATGTCGTGCCTCGCGTCCAACACTAAGTAAAAAAAAACTCGTGTGCTTCCTCTCACTCTATAAATGTTCACACACTAAGAAATATTCATATGACTATGCGCGAATATTCACCACATATTGTTATAATGTCACATTTAACTTATGATTTACATTGTTTACTAACTTATACAAATATTCACCAAACACAAACGAACACAACAAAATCAAAAGGTCCAACACAATACAAATATCAAATGTTCATTAACATCAATTTATCAAATGTTTACAAGAAAATTATCAAATCTTCATCAATATCAAATTATCAAATATTCACAACAAAATTATCAAATATTCATCAACATAAAATTATCAAATGTTCATCAACATAGAATTATCAAATGTTCACAACAAAATTAGCAAATGTTCACCAACATCAAATTATTAAATGTTCACAGTAAAATTATCAAATATTCACAACAAAATTATCAGAAGTTCACATCGTTTGGACCGGGACTACCCAGCTGCATGGTCCCGGGTCCACCCAATAATTTGCGGTCTACCATAACTGATACTTTATTCAATTTAACATTATTTTTTGATATATTTTTCTATAGATTTACTCAATTTTTTATATTTTCATATACATTTGCAAGAATTTTCTTATTTTATTTTAATAATTAAACTAAAATATTCCAAATGATATTGAAAATTTAATCAAAATTTCTTAATTTTTAAAGTATTTAATAATATGTATTTCTCGTACTCGTATCCCATATTTTACAAGGCAACGTATTCCATACCCGTTTCATATATATCTTCGCTTCTGCAATTGTAACCATGTAAAGTATGTTATAACTCTTCTACTGTGTATATTCGAATGTACATAGGATACGTGCATCAAGGTGTTTTATTGCTCATTTTCATTTTAAATAATTTTGTTTATTTTAAATTTTAAAATGAGAAAAATTATTCTTCTATGTACCATGCAAAGCTGCGAAGATACAAATTTTACATAAATTCATGACAAATCCAACCAATCCTGGGAAATTGAATCAAAGTGAAACCACGAATATTTCAAGCATCACAAGAATCAATGGAGGTAGATGAAATTGGGGATTCAAAGTTTGATTTAGATTTAACAGATGCAAATTATAGTGAGATTGAAGAAAATGATGCATGCAAGGGGTAGTCAGGGAGGCTACAGGGGAGAGGGGACTGCATAGGCAGGGTGCAATCGAGGGCGTTCAAATTTTGCTTGTCATGCTTCTAGTTTAAAAAAACTTGAAAATTAGCAAAACTAACATTGTAGAAAACACAAATAACCCCTTGAGTCCTTGACACCCTCAGGTAATAGCTCAACTAAAATAACCTCATAAGTGTACATAACCAACCCCCACAATCACACCGTAGAAACCTTTTATTCCAAAAAAAGTACGAGTAACTTTTATGTACCCCTATATAACCAACAAAAAAAAAAGAGAATCAAGTCATAGCCCAGTGGTTAGGGCTTCAGAATTCCAGGCACGAGGTCCTGAGTTCGATTCTCATCGCACGCATTTGTGAGGATTCCTTATTATCCCCTCTTATAGCTACGTGTGTTGGCTAAAAATTGGGTCGGGTGACCTACAGTAGGGCCCGGTTCCAATGCAAATTATTATATGGTCCCAGGACCACGTAGCTCTACGTGGTCCCTGGCCAAAACGACGGGGAAAATCAGTTTTATTATAGAATTCCTACTTTCAAGGAATTTAAATGTAGACATGAAAAAATGAACATGAAGAATTGAAGATTGCACATGAAAAAATGAATGTTCCACATGAAAAAATGAACATAAACAATTGAAGTTTGCACATGAAAAAATGAACATGAACAATTGAAGTTTGCACATGAAAAAATGAAGATTGCACATAAAAAAATGAATATTGCACATGAAAAAATGAAGATTGCACATGAAAAAATGAACTTGAAGAATTGGAGATTGCACATGAAAAAATGAATGTTCCACATGAAAAAATGAACATCAAGAATTGAAACAGAGTGAAATAAGGAGAGTGAAACGGTACTGTTGGCTGTTGCTATTTTTGGGGAAAATTTTTATTATTTTTTTTAAAAAAATCCCACGCGCTGCACTGCAACAAGACCACGCGTGAGAGCACACTGCTTTGTAGTCCCGGGACTACAGTATATTTATTGCGGTTCCAAGACCTTGTATCCCACACATTAACCTTAAAAAAAATAACCAACAAAATTACAAACTAAACACTTGAAAAATTACGAAAAGCAACCCTTATAAGAACAAAAGTAATCCCTAAAACACTAAGAGGTTGTTTGGTTGTTGGAGGGGAAAGAGAATCACTTTAGGAATGGGAATGAGGGAGAATGGAATGCAAAAGTGTTAGATTTAGTTAGTTGTTTGGTTAAAAAATGAATGGATTTTGCCTCCACTCCATCACCACCAGACTACACCACCACACCAACCCAAACAGAGGACCACCACCACCGACCCACCCTTGCCCACCCTCACCAGCACCATGTCGACCAGACGACCACCCTCGCCCACCATCAACCAGACGACCACCGTAACCCTAATAACCCTCGAAAACCAAAAAAACACTTTTTTCATGCCTGTTGGGGTTCGTGGGTGGGGCGATGAGGGGCGGCGAGGGTCGACGAGGGGCGGTGAGCGTGGGTCGGCTCTAGAGAAGGGTGGGGGAGGGGAGGTGAGGTGGGTGGGGTTTTGTGGTTTTGTGGGTGGTTAGGGTTTTGTGGGTGGGTGTGGGGTTGGGGCAAGCCAACGAGGGTGGGCGAGAATTTGTCAGCGCCGGCGAGGGGTGGGGGAGTGGAGGTGGTGGGGTTTTGTGTGTTTTTCGGTGGTTAGGGTTTTTTACATTTAGGGTTTGTGGTGGCTGGGTGGGGCGAAGGTGGGTGGCGAGGTGTGGGGCGAAGGTGGGTGGGGGTGGGGCGAAGGTGGGTGGGTGGGTGGGTGGGTGGGTGGGTGGTAGGGAATGGATTTTGTATCCCTAGTAAATACTAGAGAATGGAAAAGAGGGGAAAAAGGGTAATTCTAAAACTTAAAATGGGTAAAAAGAATGTAAAAAAAACAAAAGCAAACATGGGTAAGGAAATAATGGGCTTCTATTCCCTTTCCACCCAACCAAACTGCCCCTAACTTGTAACCCTTTTGCATCCTCAAGTAAAATTTAAATAAAAATAATAACTAGCTCAACTAAATCAAGCACAAAAAATTACAAAAATTAACCACACAAAGGATATGTTTGGTAAAACTAATTGTAGAGGTGACTGCTTGCTAACTGTAAGCCTGTAAAGGTAGTTGTCAACTGTGGGGGTAGCGGTAGGATTAGTAGCGTTTAGAGGTAGTTCTTAAAGTAACAATGTAATATTAATTGTAGAAATTAATGATAATGGCCTGCTGTTTTCATTGACATTGCCAAACATATATAAGAGTGCATACAACCTCAATCCCCTAGAATCAAGCATAATCCATGATAATAGGGAAATAACCACTAATTACATCAATCATGCCTATTTACAAGATATTTACCAAATATTGTATATCAATCAAATATTCCCTAAAGATATCTAACAACTTATTGCCATAATCCTGTAATACCCCCCCTCAAGTTGGAGCATGAGGATCATGAATGCCCAACTTGGAGAGTAGATTATCAAACTGCATTTTACCAAGCGCCTTTGTAAAAATATCTGCCAATTGAGAAGAAGTAGAAACATGAGATGGAGAAATTAAGCCTTCATTGATTGCATCCCGAACAAAATGATAGTCAACTTCTATGTGCTTCGTTCTTTCATGAAAAACTGGATTCTTCGCTATATGCAAAGCTGATTGACTGTCACTAAACAACTTAATTGCCTTTGGATGATTCACACCCAAACTCAACAACAAGCCTTTTAGCCATTTTAACTCACAAGTGATGGCTGCCATAGACCTGTATTCAGCTTCAGCTGATGACCGAGAGACTGTATGTTGTTTCTTTGTTTTCCAAGACACAGGAGATTTACCTAGAAACACGAGCCACCCCGTTAGAGAACGACGAGTAAGGGGGCAGGCTGCCCAATCTGAATCACACCATCCTTGTAGATTTAAATCACATTCTGCACTCAAAAAAATGCCTTGACCCGGTGTCCCTTTCAAATATCGGACGACCCTCAAGGCCGCCTCCCAATGCTCAGTTCTAGGTTCCTGCATGAACTGGGACAAGATATGAACTGAATATGCTAAATCCGGGCGAGTAACAGCAAGATATATCAACCGACCAACAAGCCTGCGATACACCTCTGGATCGTTAAGCAGATCTCCACTGGCTAAGCCAAGTTTATGATTTTGTTCTATGGGAAACCCACTTGGTTTAGCTCCTAACAATCCTGCTTCAGAAACAATATCCAGAGTATATTTCCGTTGACACAAGAACAAACCTGCAGAACTTCTAGCAACCTCTATTCCCAGAAAATATTTCAAAGGTCCCAAATCCTTCATTTTGAAACAGTCACTAAGATAAGACTTGAAATTACACAAAGCAGCGGAATCGTTTCCAGAAATAACAATGTCATCAACATACACTAAGACATTAATCTGTATACCTGTCTTCGTATATGTGAATAAAGAATAATCGGAATAAGATTGAAGAAAGCCATACTCCTTTAAAGCCGTGACTAACTTCGCAAACCAACATCTAGGAGCTTGTTTCAAACCATACAAGGATTTGCGCAATCTGCACACCATAGTAGGATCAGGACACTCGAACCCAGGAGGCAGCTTCATGTAGACTTCTTCGTCAAGGTCACCGTGCAAGAAGGCATTATGGACATCCATTTGGTGAAGTTCCCAATTTTTGGATGCTGCAATTGCTAAAAAAGTACGAACAGTAGTCATTTTAGCAACTGGAGCAAATGTTTCAGTATAGTCAATACCTGCTTGCTGATGATTCCCAAGAACAACTAATCTGGATTTCAATCTCTCAATATCACCATTTGACAGAAACTTTGTCCTGTAAACCCACTGACTACCAAGAGCCCTTTTACCCGGCGGAAGCGGCTCCAAAGTCCATGTACCATTGTTCTCAAGTGCACGAATTTCTTCCTTCATGGATTGTCTCCAACCCTCATATTTCATTGCTTCCTTAAAAGATTTAGGATCATTGTTACCAACTACAGCTGCAACAAACTTACGGTAATTCACAGAAAAATTATCACAATGTATATAGTGTGTAAGAGGATACGGAGTACCTGAAGGTTGATGTGAAACTGGAGTCGGAAGAGATGGACTACTAGCAAAAACCGTGTGAGTGACATGGTCCCGAAGCTTGACTGACGGAAATTTAGTGCGGTGTCCCCGACCCATATTGTCGTTGGACTGATGTGGATCTGCAAGAGTTTCAACCAGCTGGGCTTCGTCGCTGCCGTGGTCTGCATTGACTGCAGTGGGAGTAGGCTGGGGGCGCTGATCAGTAGCTGGCTTTCCAGCGGGTGAGGCAGGCTGCTGGGTGTCGTGGCTGCAGGCAGTAGGTGAAGCAGGCTGCTCACGTGTCTCCCTTTCCCCCCCTTGATCATAGCTGTGCATTTCTCTAGCACACTCTTCATCACACACATTTAAATCCGCAAAATCTTCATGAATGTCATCCACATAATCCGTGTTGAACTCAATGTTTACATCATCGGGAGAAGCAAAAGGAAACACCTCTTCAATAAACTTGACATCTCTAGTAACAAAAAATTCCTTTGTTTCCAAGTCATACACTCTCCATCCTTTTTGCCCGAATGGATACCCCACAAACACACACTTCCGACTCTTACTAGCAAACTTGTCCCCTTTGGTTTTCTGATTATGGGCAAAGCAAAGACATCCAAAGATACGAATGGCATCAAAATTGGGTAATTTATTAAAAAGGATTTCAAAAGGAGTTTTATTTTGGAGAAGTGGAGTTGGGGTACGGTTTATAAGATGGGCTGCGGCTAGGACACACTCTCCCCAAAAATAAATAGGTAGATTGGCTTGAAAACGTAACGCCCTCCCCACACTCAAAATGTGTTTATGTTTCCTTTCAACCCTCCCGTTTTGTTGAGGTGTACCCACACAAGAAGATTGAAAGATAATACCGGTGGCACGAAAAAAATCAAATAAACATTTAAATTCAGTGCCATTATCGCTTTGCACAACATTAATCTTTTTACCAAATTGCCTATCAACCATAGCTACAAAAGTCATAAACCAATGAAAAACTTCTGTTTTATCAACCATCAAATAAAGCCAAACAGCTCTTGAAAAATCATCCACAATAGTCAAAAAATAACGGGCACGACAAGAGGACTCATGTCTATATGGACCCCACAAATCACAATGAACTTTCTCAAAAATTCTAGAACAATTATTAGTACTTAATGGAAATTTGTCTCTGTGATGCTTAGCACGAAAACACACTTCGCATCCTTTATTCAAACTATTCCTAGACCTACCAACCGGAGGAAGTAACTTGATTACTTTCTCAGAGGGATGACCCATTCGCCTATGCCACAATTCCACATCAGATGAAACTTCAACTGCAGACACCACCTCCGGTTTGCTAAAATAGTATAGTCCATCCCGCCTAACTCCCGTTCCAATCAGAGCCTTCATGTGGTCCTGTATCAAACATACACCAGAATTAAATGTGACAATTGACTGCAAATTATCATTAAGTTGCGAAACAGAAAGTAAGTTACAGCTTAAGTTAGGAACATATAAAACATGATGTAAGGTGATCTGATCTGACAAATGAACGGATCCTTCCATGGACGCAATTACAGTGTCCCCATTAGGTAAACCAACAGGACAATGCAATTGGTTAATGTCAAACAACCAAGACTTTTCTCCGGTTACATGATGAGTTGCTCCTGTGTCAATTATCCAAGAAGTGAGATCAAACTTACCACTCAAGCGATTATCCGGCATATTAGAATTACCAAAAAATCCAACAATTGCTTTCCATTGCTCTTCGGTAAAAACTTGACCATGTGAAGAGGAAGACACAGTAGAGGTGTTCGATACCGGAGAGGTGCTGCTGCCGGCTGCTGCATTTGCACGAGCCACACCACGACCCTGACTGGTCGTGACAGATTTGCTTCCTCGATCTCCCGAAGTATGTCCTGCAGGGTATCCATTAAGTTCATAACATCTACTAACGTTATGTCCTCGTTTTTTGCAGTGAGCACACACTTGCAGAGCATAGCAATCCGAAACAGAGTGGCCTGGCTTCTTGCAATGGCTGCATACAGGTCTGTCCGGGGCCTGCTTGTCACTCGAACCGCGACCTCTGCTGACTGCCGCACGAACAGCGAACCCCATCGCAGACGAGGGTTCGTCTTGAGAGACTTGTTGAACACGAGCAAAGCCACGAACAAGTTCCTCTTGAGACACTTGTTGGTAGGCTTTGTTCAATGATGGCAAAGGGTCTTGAGCAAGTATATGAGACCTAATCTGTGCATAATAATCTGAATACAATCCAAGTAAAAACTGTTGCAACATATCATCTTCACGCCGTTTCTCATGTTGTTTACTCACATTACAAGTACATTTTCCACAATTACAAGCAATTAAAGGTTGTAAATCTGCAAGTTCATCCCATAATACCTTCAATTTCCCATAATAAATTGCAACAGACATGGTTTTAGTTTGCTCACATTTATTAATTTGAGATTTCAATTGATGAATCCGAGGTCCATTCACAACACGAAAACGTTCGTGCAGATCATCCCACAACCGTTTGGCATTATCATAATTTGAAAGCAAAGATTTTACCTCGGGATCGATCGTATTCATGAGCCATGACACGAGCATACAATGAACCACGAACCAGTCTTCTTTTGTTGCGGGTGATATAACATCCACGATCGTACCATCAAGAAATCCAAACTTACGACGAGAGGAGAGAGCAACTTTAATGGCATGTGACCAAGAATCAAAATTATCAAGCTTCAATCTAATAGGAGTTATAAAATCCCCCCGCCTATCATGTGCACCGAGGTAAAAGGGGTTATTGATTTCAATTTTTGATGGAGGAGGAGCAGTATCATCACCGGCCATGGCAGATGATATTCACGAAATAAATTCAAAATATATATATATATATATATATTTTTTTATTTTTTTTTTTTTGAGAGAAAAATTCAACCTGCTCTTGATACCATGTAGAAATTAATGATAATGGCCTGCTGTTTTCATTGACATTGCCAAACATATATAAGAGTGCATACAACCTCAATCCCCTAGAATCAAGCATAATCCATGATAATAGGGAAATAACCACTAATTACATCAATCATGCCTATTTACAAGATATTTACCAAATATTGTATATCAATCAAATATTCCCTAAAGATATCTAACAACTTATTGCCATAATCCTGTAATATTAATGCTTATATTAAAAATTAGGTTTTGAATTAGTAATAAATAAATTACGAAATTGACATTTTAAAAAGGAAATTAATAGCATTTGGAAAAAGGTACTCCAAAATTAAAGCTAACTTTAATTATTAGCTTTTGCAAACCTCTACTTCAAAAGCTGAAAGCTACCACCACCACTAGTTTGCCAAACACTAATTAATATATGATTAATCTAGTGTTTTGGTCAAATCAAATCTCTAAACTCTACATAGAACTCTACACTCAAACATAGCCATAAAACAACACAAGTAACCTTTTCATAAATAATAACTCAACCAAATCAAACACACATAAAAATTAGAAAAATTAACCACACAAAAGAATACAAGTAGCCCTTCATAAATAAGTTGTAACCCTTTCACAACCTCAACCACTTCAAAAATAACATATCACACAAACCTGAAACAAACTACCATGTAACCCTTACACTACTTCTAACTTAGATTGTTGTTACTGTAATGTAAACATGGACAAGTAACTCTAATATGCTTCAGAAATAACAACAATAGAAACACTTCATGCAACCCTTATGCATTCAATTTAAAAAACTAACAAGTAAATCCGATTTCTTAATCACAGAAGTACAATTCAACAAGAAGAAGACTATGCTGGAAGCTTAATTGATTTACAGCAAAGACTTTGGATGAAATTTATGGAGCAACGAAAAAAATACATACTCATGGTGTCGGTTTTGGAGTTAGACAATCAACAACTACATACACACAAGGAAGTATTCAAAAGATCGATTAGATCAAAAGAGCATGTGTGCATAAAGTGGACTAAAATTAGACTCGAAATGATTCAAGTGACTAATTAGAGTTTTGATGAATAATGAAACAATTCAGAAAAATCACTCTTGAGAAAAATTTTCTACTAAACTAAGAAGAAGAATCACTCTTAATTCTCAATTTAAGTTGATTAACTCACTAGAAGAATCACTCTTAAAGTTTACTAATTGGTTTAGAAAACTTTTAGTCGAAACTCCCAGGAATTCAAGTCTAGCAAAGCTAAGTCACGTTAGCTCAAAGATAAACAAAGTTCAAGCTTTTTTCCATAAATTCAAATCTAATCTTCTTATGAGACATTACAAGCCTTTTAAAGGCAAAAGGCTAAATATCCTAAAAGAAGTAATAAATAACTAAAAAGATCTAAGCATTAATGATACAAAATATCAGCCCATAATGACACCAAGGGTCTGTGTACTTCAGTTGAATACAACTGAATTGAATTGAATATAACTGAAAGTAATATTTTATGAGAGAAGGAACTTGAGAGCTAAACTAAACTGAACTGAATTTAAGCTGAAGTAAACAGACCCTAAATGATAAACAAAACAAAATATGCTAAAATATCTTCATCATAACTGTCCCCCTTGGCTCTGCTCACTCCACTTGCTTCAAAGCTCATCGTTTAGCATCCCATACCCTTCATGACTCACTAAGCTATAAGCACGGCAAAGCGAAACTATTAGCATGATCAGGGGGCGGACCCAGGATTTTAGAGTAGGTGTAGCACCGATTTTCTAATCAGACAATATATATATATGTATGTATGTGTGTGTGTGTGTGTGTGATTTATGGCCTACAAGAGAATCGTTATATTATGTGATTTTTGGGTATATAAAAATTATTTTTTTGAGTTTTTTTAATTATATTAGTGCAAAATCACAATAGTATTCCCAAAATTACTATTCATAATTAATATTCTCTCCCTCCCTCAAAGATTCGGACAATTCCCCATCAAATGGACCTTGCTCACACTACAAGAAATAGATGCAAAAAGGGCAATTTTTATAAACCAAAAAGGGCAATTTTAATATTGCCTTGTTTAATGATATCAAAAAGGACAATAGTTTTTACCCTTATTAATATGAACAACCATGGCAATATAATTATTTTGCCTCCTTAAACATTAAATAAGAAGGCAATAATATTATTTTGCCCTCTTTTAATCTAATGAATAAAAATAAGACAAAATTTTAAGTTTTGTCCTCTTTAATATTGTTTAAAAGGGCAACATTATTATTTTGTCCTCTTTTAATCTAATGAATAAAAATAAGACAAAATTTTAAGTTTTGCCCTCTTTGATATTGTTTAAAAGGACAACATTATTATTTTGCCATTTTTTACAAGATTTAAAGATGACAACACTATAATTTTGCCATCTTAAAAATAAGAAAAGAGGACAACATTGTAATTTTGCCTCTTTTGTAAACTTGTGTTAGGTTAAAAACAAAAACAAAAAACAAATGGCACTCTAAAAAATTAAACACTCCTGCACTTAACGAATGGCACTCCTGCGATTTTTCTAGATTTTTCTTCTACTGCGATGTTTTTCTTCTACTGCGATTTGAATAAACACTCTCAAAAATTCCAATACTCCAAAATTCCAATACAATCTCATTCAATTTCTCATAGAATTGGAGATTCAAAAAGAAGTATTTAGGTATTTTACAATCCTTTGGCTCGGTTCAAATACGAAAAGTACGGAGAAGATGATTGTTGATTGAAGTTGAATCCGACGATTCTTCGTAAGCTAATCATCTCAATTTTTATGATTTTGTTTGATTTTTATGATTTTGTTTGATTTTGTTTGAAATCGGAGATTCTTAGTTTTTGGCTATTCTGGCTTATTTTTTGTTTTGTAAATTCTATCTTTGCTTTATATGTTTTTATAGGTTTAGTGTCATTGTTTATAGATTTGAGAAATTTATCTTTGCTCTCTATGACAAGAACAAATTCTATAAGGTAGTGTTTGGAAACTGAGGTTTCATTTGAATTTGGTGAATTGAAATCTAGAATTTGAAATACTAAATTTAAATTTCAAATCATGTGTTTGGAAAACACTAAGAATTTCACTCCAGAATTCCAATTCCTCAACAATGTTTGGAAGACATTATCATCTCTAGTGCATTATTTGGCATATGAGTAATAAATTAATTGTTTGGAGTATATTTTTATAAATTTTTATTTCAGTTGTATAAGAATAGTTAATGCAAGCATAATCTGAAGAAAAAAACACTCAACAACAGATTAATACAATGATCCATGAAATTATTCATTGATCAATTAAAGAGAAGAAAAATATAAAATGAGAAAAAAAATTCATCAAAGCAAATAGATTCACGAAAATTATTTTCTTCATCACCACTTAGCTTGTACTTCAATTTGGAAAAAACCAAACCTTCAATATGATAATTTGCATGTCTACAGATTCGACCTCTTCTTCAGTCTTCTTCATTAAAATTAATTTGCCAAACTATGCCATAAGTCTTGTGATTATTGTCATTGATAATTGATAAGCTGCTTCAAGATCGTTGCAAAAAAAAAAGGGAATGAAAGCTCCTAGATTTCATGAACACAAAAGCAAAGTAGTGAGAAGAAACAAATCAAGGGTTAGATGGAGCTCTAAAGGTGTAATCACAAATTTACAATTGTTTGAGCAGAGAGGAAGATGAATAGGAAGGTAAAGAGGAGAGAGAATGGGAGGTGTCATAAAATTTCGACATATATTAGTTATATTCATGGGCTTTGTAATTTCAAATTTCAAGTAAATAGCATGGATTTGAAATTCCATTTAATGGGCCTGTTTTTAAAAAGGTGTGGAATTGAACAAATTCCAAATTCAAATCCATGAAAAATCCAAATATGGTAATTGACTCAATTCTATCATTTCAAATGAAATAGTTGCATCCAAACACACCTTGAAATTGAAATTAATTAACGAATTGAAATTTAGCTGTCTTCGAGTCTTTTGGTTCGTGAACTAAATCTTTGTATTTTTAGATTTTTTTTTAGATGCAGATTTATTTACATTTGTTTTCTTTATTAGATCTGTTTCCAATTTTGTTTCTGCTCTGAATTGTGTTAGATATGATGCAGTTTGGTTGTTATTTCAATTCTTATCTGTAATTTGATTCAGTCTGTGTTATTTTGACTTTAGTGTGGAATTATTAATTAAGTTGAAGTCTTGATTTTAGAGAAACCAACTGCATATGCCTTTTGGATGAGATTAAACTGATTATATCAGAGATTGAAGTGATTGTGATTTTGGATGAGCAGTTTGAATTGATTGTACTGATTATATGCTATTGTGATTATATGCTATTGTGATTATATGCGAAAATTGAACTGATTGTATTGATTAATATACTTTTGGTTAAAGTTATTTCAGATTAGTGTCGAAATTACCATGGATGAGGGAGAAATTAGTGTCGAAGTTATTTCAGATTAGTTATTTCAGACATAAAGATGGCACTTTTGATGATGAGGGAGATATTAAGCTCAATGAATTCAAGAGGCTACACGAGAATGAAATTCAAGAGAAGGGTGTTGATAATCTATCCATAGATGAAGCTTACATGAAGGTTCTTGGCCATTGTTCGGGGTATGCACGAGGTCTTGGTAAAGGCCATCCAATTGTGGACAAGGGTGGGAAGAAAGGAAAGACAGTTTTACAAGCTGAGATCCAGCAACTCAAAGGTGTTAATGATGTTATACGAGTTGAATCGGAGTTTTTAAAAGCTGAAAGTCAGAGAAAGGAGCAGGCAGCTTTGGAAAAACAGGAGGCAACAGAAAGGAAGCTTGAACTCATTATGCAAACGCTTGGACTTGACTAGGTAACTTATCTTATACTTGCTTTATTGCTAAGTTGATTATTAGTACTAATAATCCAAAACCTTCTTTCTTGACCAGGTCCTGCTCTATTTGGGACCGTTGTTTCTATGTCAAAGAACACTATCTCTGGTGGTAATCCTTCTCTTTCTTTTTTCAAACTTGAATTATTATCATTAGTCGTTGCTATATATGATGATCGTCTACTTTATTGGTTTATCATTAGTCGTTGCTATATATATATAACTTGTATATATAGAAATTAAGATTAAAGAATGAAAAGATTTCTTTGAAGGAGGTTTACTGTGCATTTTCTTTTCAATCTTTGCATCAAATCCAATTGTAATAAGAATGAGATTATTAGTACTGAATTGCAAACTTTGAGGAGCATTTCTGCCAAGACTGGTAGGTTTTTTTAGGGCTAATTTAATCAAGTCAGATTTTTTCAGAGGATGAAACATCAGCTAAATGGACAATAAACTACAATATATCACAAAAAATAAGGTGCATACTAAATAGCTTGAAAGAGATCTGCACCGCACAATAAACTATCTCATTCTAATATCAAGACTAAAACAAAGGGGTGGAAAGGTTGAATGGATTGCAATATAAGTAAAACAGTCACTTAGCCACTCTCATAATTCTGTCTGGGGCATTCTCATAAGCTCTAATCGGACTCCCTATTTAGACAAATCTAAAACAGATATCATGAACCAGACATTAGTATATGCAGAAAGAAAGAAGATGATAAAATTAGCAAACATAAGGAAAAAGATCACTGTAGACTTTGAATTGGAATGGAGTAGGCACATCTTAAATTCAACCTGGTGACACTTTGAATTGGAATGTACCAAAAAACTATATGAGAGTAGATGTTATGCTTTCGACAATTCAGTGGTAAATGTAATTTGTTATGGATACCCCAATTGCAAAATACGGAATTTGTTTGATTTTATTAAGATTGAATAAGAGTAGATGTTGTCTATCATGTCTTAGCACAATCATGGACAGATCAAATGAAATGGTTAATGTATCTAACTTGCAGCACTTTTCCATGTTATTTTGATACAGTTTCTTCCTCTCTGGGAATTGCATTGTGTTACTACTTTTTCTAATTATAAATATGATTTTGAAGGTGGGTTAAAAGACAAAAAATTTATGTGTTTCTTTCTGCTGCAGGATGTGGGAGGGATTTCTTGCTTCAAACCTGTCTTCAGCTGATCTTGTATTATTTGCCTTTTATATATTCTTTATTGCTTTGAGTGATTTGAGGATGACCCTTATAAGGCATGTACTATCGGATCCTACCGGAGCCACTATAATTAGAACATACATGACAGTACTATGATTGCTTTCCTTTGTGAATCATGTGATACAGGTTGCTTTTATTGATGACTAACTAGGGCAATAATTGTTGTCTTTATTGATGACCAAATAGAGCAAAACTTGTTGCCTTGGTTGATGACAAAGTAGGGCAAAAAATTATGCCTTGGTTGATGAACAAGTAGGACAATATTTTTTGCCTTGGTTGATGAACAAGTAGAGCAAATTTTTTTGCCTTGGTTGATGACCAAGTAGGGCAAAATATTTTGCCTTTGTTGATGAACAAGTAGGGCAAATTTTTTTGCCTTGGTTGATGACCAAGTAGGCAAAATATTTTTGCTTTTGTTAATGATCAAAGAAGGCAATAATTATTGCCTTTGATGACGACCAAAAAGGGCAAATTTGGGTTGCCTTGCTTGGGTTGAAGCAAAGAGGGCAAAAAATATTTGCCCTTCTTGTTCAAAACAAAGAGGGCAAAAATTTTAGTTTCGTCCTCTAAAGCTAATACAACGGTTCTACAAGGGTAACATAAGGGCAATATTTATGTTGCCCCGCTAGCCTAAGAGGACAAATTTTGGGTCTAAGAGGGCAATTTTCGTTGCCCTCTTTGAAACTATTTCTTGTAGTGTCAAAGATTTGTGCATTGTGCTTTTATTTCATTTTGAAACATACTTTTACTATTTTTCAGGTCCTATTGCTTTCCCCTACTTTTTCTTTTTAAACATTCTATCTCTGATCTATTTCTTTTTTACCACGTACTCATTATAATGCATTATTCTTAATTTTTCATCAAAATAGTAAATGTGCATACCTTTGAGGAACAAAGGGAGAAATAAAATTTTTCCAAATTTTGCATAAAAACTCACTTGTCTATATTTATTCAAAAATTATTAAAACATCTGTACATTACTTCAACATTTTTTTTAATTAAATAATCTCATACTTTTAGTTCAAAAGTTTTCATTATTATAATTATAAAATATTATCTAATCGGAAATGATGTAATAATGCTGAGGAAGTTTTGTGATTGAAAAATGTACAATGATAATTTCTAAGTTTATGGGATTTAATTCATTGGGAAAAAAGGACCAGAAAATTACATAAAAATGATTATAGGATTTGAGAAATTGCAAGCTAAGTTCCAACACACAAAAAAGTTTTAAAAAAATGCTCACATTAGGACTTGAACCCAAGTGCGGAAGTGCCATGTGTGGTAATTCAACGCCTTTACCACTAACTCACTAAGGCACTTATTGCTTTGCATTTTATTAATGGAGAATATTATATACGTAGTATATAGTTTTGTTTGGATCTCACTACTACAATAAAAGCCTAATGCAACGCTTTAAAAGCAACGCTTATATATAATGCAACGGTTTTATGCAACGATTTAAGCTAAAGAAACGGTTTTATGCAACATTTTAGGCTAATGCAACGGTTTTATGCAACATTTAGTAGTAAGCGTTATATTAGCCTTAAATATGCAACACTTACTATGTCTAATGCAACAGTTTACATTTAACCGTTGCATTAGGGTATACCCAAAAATAAATCTCATGATAAACTGTTGCATTAGGTCGTTAGGGGTGGAAAAAAACCGTTGCATTAGAGGTCTACCCAAAAATTAAAACCTACCACCTTATATATACAAGTGTTACATTAGAGGTATACCAAAAAATTAAAACCTTTAATTACCATATTTATACAAGCGTTGCATTAGAGATACCCAAAAAAATGGCGCTATTTCATAATTCACCTTAAATTTTTTGGCTCCGAAAAACCAAAAAAAACATTTAATTTATCGCTACTAAATACAAAATTGATATTGAAAACCATTTAGGCCCTATTCTTTAGGACTTAAAAGCTACAGTAATTAGATTAGATCAGACTTAATCAAATTAGATCAGATCAGATGAGACATTATTACTCTTTATTATTATTATTAGGAAAATTTGTAAAAAATAAGTCAACCTTTAGCCGGTCTTCTCAAATTAAGTTAACCTTTTGATTAACTCAAAATAAGTCAACCTAATATACATGTCTTCTCAAATTAAGTTTTTTCCACTACTTACTTGCTAATTAAATTAACATTTTCAATGAAAAATCATATAAAGAATAATATATTAATGCACCGCTTTGATTTTTCATTGAAATTGTTAGCCTTTTCCACCGATAAATTATACAAAAAACTTAATTTGAGCAGATATGTATAATAGGTTTACTTATTTTGAGTTAATCAAAAGGTTAACTTATTTTGAGTTAATCAAAAGGTTAACTTATTTTGAGAAGATTGGCTAAAGGTTGACTTATTTTTTACAATTTTTCCTTATTATTACTATTATTATTATTATATTATGATAAAAATAATCCACAAAGAAATCAAGTAAATTACAAGAAATTAGAGGGGAGCCGAGATACAATATGGGCCCCCACTCCTCTATCTAGCAATAGCGAAACCTAGGCAGGAAAGAATGTGAGCAGCTGCACGTGCCCCAATATCCTGCGCCCTGGAGAAAGCCTGGATTCTCTTAAGAAGGGCAACAACCCCCTTCTCTAATTTACCCAAAGAAAAGGAAAAAGGAAGGAAACCGTAGCCAATATCCGAACAACGCGCCGAATATTTTTCCTGCTTCCGTTGTGCCGCAACAGCCACAACACGACCAGGAACAAAATCGGCCAACCCGGATTGAGTTAAAGGTGAAGACCTTGTCAAGTCAACACAAACATCAAGGCCGTTGTCCCAAGAGTACAACAACACGTCTGCCGGGCGAAGAGCACCATCAGCCTCACTGGTCAACCCGACATTAACCTCTTTGTGAGCAGAAATACCTGACCGGAAACAAATATATATCAAGAAGGGTATCACAAACAACATTATGACGATGTTTGATACCCACCACCTCTGCACAAGACACAACATGATCCCCATAAATGTCCCCATCAGAGATCCGTGAGCAAGCAGGACATGGTCCCGAAACAGAGAACAAAGGTATACCCATTTAGTAACATAGAACCAAACGGTAAGTTTTACCATTCATAGTCTGGCCTAAACCCGAGATTGGGACCATCCGAAGCCAGGCAGAGATGTGATCCCCCTTCTGGGATTTCCATAAAGCAACCTGACACGGAGACAAGGAGAACGCGGATTCTGCAGAATCAGTAACCTTTGTGAAATATATATTTGCCAGACATTTTCGGACGACGATTTTCGGACTGACTTTTTCAGCGTTGATTATTTGGCCGAGCTTTTCGACGACGATTTTCGAGACGAGTTTTCCGGAGACGGCTTTCGGGACGACTTTTCCGACGACGGTTTTCGAGACGACTTTTCCGACGACGGTTTTCGGACTGACTTTTCCGGCGGTGATTATTTGGCCGAGTTTTTCGGCGACGATTTTCAGGAAGACTTTTCCGACGACTGTTTTCGGGCTGACTTTTCCAGCGGTGATTATTCAGCCGACTTTTCCGGCGATGATTTTCAGGCCGAGTTTTTCGGCGACAGTTTTCGGGACGACTTTTTTGACGAAGGTTTTCAGAATGACTTTTTCGGCGGTGATTATTCGGTCGACTTTTTCGTTGACAGTTTGGTCGAATTTTTCGGTGGAGCTTTTCCGACAATGGTTTTTAGGCCGATTTTTCCGGTGGTGTTTTTTCGACCGACTTTTCGACGTTGGTTTACGGGGGCGAATTTTCCGGCGGTCTTTTTTCGACCGACTTTTTTGGCGAAAATTTTCGGGCCAACTTTTCCTGTGGTCTTTTTTCGACAGACTTTTTCGGCGACAATTACTTTTTTGGCGACAATTTCGGGCAGACTTTTCCCCGGATGCTTTTTCAACCAAATTTCGGACGGCGGTTGTCGGTCCGAATTTTCCGGCGGTGGATTTTTCGGACCAAATTTTCCACCGAAGGATTTCAGGCCAACTTTTCCGGTGACATTTTCGAACAGAATTTTACGCCGGTGTTTTTTCAACCGACTTTTCGGACGGTTTTTTCGAAAGCTGTTTAAGCATCATTTACAAAAGATTTCGGAAGATTTTTACACCGGTGCTGCTGCTGGCTAGGGTTTGCACTTTGCTACTTTGGAATGAAAATGAACATAAGATAGGTTTTAGGGTTTACTTTGACATAAAAATAAAAATAAATAAAAATAAAAATAAAAATAAATAAAAATATAAATAAAAATAAATAAATAAAATAAAATAAAATAAAAAATAAAAATAAAAATAAAAATAAACATAAACATAAACATAAAAATAAAAGTAGAACTAAAAATTAAAATTAAAATTAAAATTAAAAAATAAAAATAAAAATAAAAATAAAAATAAAAATAGAACTAAAAATAAAAATGAAAATAAAAAATAAATAATAAAATAAAATAAAAAATAAGAATACATATAAATATAAATATAAATATAAATAAAAAAATAAAAAATATAAATATAAATAATAAAAAATAAAAATAAAAATAAAAAAATAAAAAAACATAAAAATAAAAATAAAATTAAAAAAATAAAAATAAAATTTAAAATAAATATAAAAATTAAAATTAAATTAAAATTAAAAAATATAATAAGAAAATAAAAAAAATAAAAATACATATAAATATAAATAAAAAAAAATAAAAAAATAAAAAGATAAAAATAAAAATAAAAAAATTTAAAATATAAAATATAAAAAAAATAAAAAAACTTAAAAATAAAAAATAAAAAAATAAATAAAAAAAAATTAAAAATAAAAAAAAAAATTTATACCAAGATCATCAAAATTAGAATTGGATAGCTGTGGGGGGAGGGGGTGGGTGGGTGGCTGCTGTGGAGTGGGGGTTCTGTGAGGGTTGTTTGGGTATTGAGCTAATTTTCATCAAATTAAATTTATACCAAGATCATCAAAATTAGAATTGGATAGCTGATGTGTCCAAGTTATTCGCTGTTTTTAGAAGGATTTGTTTTCCATTTTGTTTATTATTTAGATAGTTTTTGGATTTTAGAATCCTTTATGTATTTATAGGGTTTAGGAATTTTGGTTCTTTTTGTACCCCTATTCCCTCGATTATTATGTATTTTTGGTTTCATATTAATGTTGCATCGATGATTGCCCAGGAGTGCGATTCGAAGCAAAGAAGCAGCTGAAGAACAAAGAAGCCAGGGTCCCTTCGCGAGTCGCGACCCAGCCTAGGGGCACCTCACCAAAGCAGAGCAGAACAGAGGAGGCGGAGGCAACTCGCGAGTCGCGACCCTTGACGCTGGACATTGCTTTTGTTTTTCTTCTCTTGCAAGTTGGCTTGTTTCTTTTGTTTTTGATTGGATAATGTTGAGGCACGTCCCTTTGGGCAGTAATAAGTTAGGGGAGAGGGTAAGAAAGGATAACAACTCATACTTTCACACTTAGAGTTACTACACACTTGTTCTTCCTCCTCTCTACATAACTTCTCACCATTGTTGCATTTTTGATGAGCCTAAAAGCTTTGTATATTTTGGTTTCTATGAAGCTTGTAGCTTAAACATTATCTTGGTGAAGATTTAGTGAAGATTTATTGAAGCTTCTTCTATTGTATTGTGAGAATTTCTACTCTTTATGTACACTTGATTATCACTTGTTTTTCGTGTTTGAATATATTGGTTTGTTGCATAACTTGCTAGGAGTACTATTAGTATTGTTGTGTTGATCGATGAATTATTGCTAGATTTGTGATTTGCCTTGTTAAGGAAATCCCTTGTCAATTAGTAGCAAGTTAGGGTTTGGTTTGGATGTACTACATCCTTATTTCTCCTTAAGAATTCAAGTATGTTGTTATATGTTAAAAGCTTTTTTTTTAACATAAACGATCTTATTGTTCTATTCTCTTAATGCTATTCTCGGATTGAACTTAGAGGCCGATCTTCTAGGTTGTCTTTGAATAAGGGTTTTGTAGTATTGTAAATTTTACTACTTAACTGATCATAAGGATATTAAAAGATTTATTCTTCACATTAGGTGATCAAGATTATAGATTTTGAGTTGTTTTCGATGATCGATACTTTAGTCGGAAGTGGATATTAATCGGAGCCAAGACCTCCTTCTTTGATTTCTAATTCACCGATTGTTGAAAGCATTTATTCTTAACCAATCCCATTGTTTTTATTGAGTTTCTTAATTAGTTTAATCATTAACTTAACAATTTTATAAACCCCCTCTTTTCACTATCTTAGTTTATTTCATTTTAGTTTAATTCAAGTACATTTTAGTAACCCTTATTCCATGTGGATACGAACCTTGCTTCACTACTACATTTATTTGTATTAGAAAGTAAGAGAATTATATTTGGTTTGGGTGCATACGACTAGGGCCTGCCAATAGCCACCGCAAAGTCGACTTCGATACGCAATCTGAGTGTTTTGGGTGGTCTTCTGGTGGCAGGGGTTACTGATAATGGCAATCTCTGCCTTTATTTTGCAAATTTCCAATAGACTTTCTTTGCTACTCCCTCCTTCAGTCTGCCCTTTGGAGTTTAATGTTTTTTTTAGTTGTTTCTTTGATCGATATGAAATACAATTTTGGTATGTAATAATGGCATTTTGATGAAAATAATGGTTTCTTTCATGAAAATCACTAACTCCAACTCCACTCTCTCTTTCTCTCATACAACCGAATCTGCTTTGTTGTTGGTTTTTTCATGAATTTTATGCGAGAAATATGAAATATAGTTTCAAAATTTAATATATGGTTTTATAGAATCAAATTTAGCATCCAACGGAGAAATAAGTTTGTTTGTTTGTTTGTTTTTTTTTTTTCCATGAAAAGATGGTAAAAAGAGACACCAAAAGATCAAAAGTGGGCTTCAAAAGTTGTTTAGTTGTATCTAATTTATATCTATAAGTAAGGATTTGAGTTTTACTTTTTGGTCTTTATGATTTTTAAGCTAGAAAATACAGAAATTCTAGGTTTTATACATAACAAAGAAGGGTGATTGAAGTAAAGCTTTATGATTTTAAAGCTAGAAAAAACTTTTGGAGGATTTTTTTTTTAATGTGAGGTTGATATGTGCTAACTCTAGTTACCCCTTTAGAGCATTGTTAACCATGAAAAAAAAGGTTTGTTCACACAAACCAATTACAAAATTCCTTAACCATGAATTTTGTAAATGATTTGCCATGAATGGTCCTCCAATTGTCCCGATCAATCAAGCAAAATTGTTTGGTGGCCACGTCAACAAGGAGGTCGCATGGGGCGATAAGTGGCATGATGAACCTTTTGGTTTGGTGATGAAGATGCATGAGATAGGAGAAAGTATGATTGTGACCCATGAAAACACACATTTAGGAGGGTTAGTAACTCTTAGAGTTGCTCAATCACTCCCCAATTTGAAATTGATAGAAATTATGCCTTATATAAAAAATTATTCAATTTATACTTGTTACTTGTGTGATGAAAGTAGTAAAATAAATGAGAGTGAATTTAGCATGTCTTTGAGATTTTTTAGTAATAATTATTAGAGTGAGTGATTGGTCAAAAATTGCTAACTCACCAAAATAAAAAATAAAAATTACTCGTACTAAAGTCCGATTTGATGTCCTGATATAGGTTACGTTAGATTAATTACGAGGTTTCATCAGCAATGATTCCTTTTTAATAGTATATCATCATTAAGGATAATTAAAGCATAAAAGCTAGAATAAACAAACTATATTTCCTAAATTATTGCAAAACTTGTTAACATAAAGTCAAAACATACACATCCTCGCATAGTACTCCACCATAGACTAAGAACACTACAAAACATTAACCTATTAATGACGGGTAAATATTAATGACGGCGTTAAATCACATTAATTGGAAATGTAGATTTTTATGACGGTTTTTGAGCCAATCGCTAAAATTCATTCAACACTTAACGCAAACTATACTAAAAAATGACTAATCTACGACTGGGAAAATAATTTGTGACCGTTTTTTCTATGACGGGATCATATTTTTACGACGGGAAAAATCATTTGCAACCCCTTTTTTGTACGACGGGGTTACGCTTTTGTGACGGAAATTCTTGTCGTAAATAGCATATTTTTTTAGTAGTGGAAATTGGAGTATTTAAACAGACATAATCACTATACATTGAACTACACTTACAAAACAAATTTTACATTTCACTTCACAACAACCAAAATGGAGTTTCACATCCCACCTGAGATCTCAGTCATAGCAACAACCACCACCCTTACGGTGCTGTTATTTCTGTACTGCTTTCTAACATGGAAAACTAAAACTGATAATACTACCAAACCAAAACCACCACAACCATCAAATAAATGGCCTATAATAGGCCATCTTCATCTTCTCAAAGGCCTTCCTCACATCTCCTTAGGAAAATTAGCAGATAAATACGGCCCAATCTTCATGATCAACCTTGGAGTCGAAAGGGTGTTGGTTGTAAGTAAAGCAAACATGGTAAAAGCCTGTTTAGGAGACAATAAAGATACAATTTTCTTAAACAGACCACAAAAGATCTTTGTAGAACACGCAGGTTACGACTCTGCTTTGTTGGGGTTCACCCAATACGGCGAGTATTGGCGTCAGATTCGTAAGATTATTACAGTTGAAATCTTGTCTAATCGTCGCATTGAGATGTTCAAAAGCTTTAGGGTCTCACAAGTAAGATCATCCATTAAAGAAATTTCGGGTTTTGGGTCTGATGAGTCAATTGAAATGAAACAATGGTTTAATGATATTAGTATGAACAATATAGTGAAATTAGTTTCGGGTAAGTCGTTAAAGGAGATGTATCAAGGCAAGGAATATAATCGATGTACTAAGGCTTTAAGGGAGTTCTTTGAGCTAGCTAGTGTATTTGTTCCTGGTGATTCGTTTCCGTATTTAAGGTGGTTTGATATTGGAGGGCATGAGAAAAAGATTAAGAAGGTTGCGAAAGATATGGATGATTTTGCTCAAAGGTGGTTGGAGGAGCATAAACAAAGAAAGAGCTCAATTGTGGAAAGTGATGTAAAGAAAGATTTCATTGATGTGATGCTTGGTATCTTTAAGGATGGACAAGAAATGCCTTTCAAATTTTCAAAAGATACAACCATTAAGGCCACTTGCATGGTATGTAAGAAATTCTCTAATTTTCTTTTCAAATTTTGATCTGTTATAACATGATTTATCAGAACTAAGCTTTAATGTGAACCTAATATTTTGAGAACTTATTTGGTAAAAATGAACGAAGTTCATTATCTCAGACAAACTCGATCAACCCCTATTATGTCAGGGATTTAGATAAATTATTTGATATGTTCAGTTCAGACAAATTCAGTTCTTTTTAGTTTAGTTTATCTCAGACAAATTCAGTTCAGTTCAAAAGAACATGGCTAAAATCTATATTTATATATAGTGATTAGAGGTCGTTGACGTGACTAGAATGAACTTTGCTGATTGGCAAAATGAACTAGTATGTATGCTATCCAGTTCAGTTAAACTCATCTCTTACGGAGTCTATGACTTAACTCATATCATATTCAATCAGTCCATAAGAATAGGGCTTAAGATTAGATCTTAAATATCTAATCATGTAAATCCCATAATATAAAGTGTGTAATCTGATCCCTCTATAATTTTATACTTTATAATATAGCTAGCCCTTTATTACAAATTACATCAAACTTTCATAATATTGTAAACAATTTTTGGAAAATTTCAATGATTTCATATCTTATATATTCCACTTTGTCAGGCAATGATATTAGCAGCAACAGACACCACATCAGTAACTCTAACATGGGCACTATCATTGCTACTCAACAATAAAGAAGCCTTAAAGAAAACTCAAGCCGAACTAGACAACTTTATTGGAAAAGAGAGAATTGTTCAAGAATCTGACCTGAAGAATTTAGTCTACTTACAAGCAGTTCTCAAAGAGACTATGAGACTATACCCTGCTGCACCTCTATCAGTCCCTAGAGAAGCCATTTCAGACTGCAGGGTGAGCGGATATCACATCCCCATTGGCACTCAGCTCTTTGTTAACCTCTATAAGATACATAGAGACCCACAAGTGTTTGAGGACCCTTTAAGCTTTAACCCTGAAAGGTTTCTTACAACTTGCAAGGACTATGATGTTAGAGGGCAAAATTATGAGTACATGCCGTTTGGGAGTGGTAGGAGGATATGTCCTGGTATATCCTTTGCACTTCAAATGATGCAACTTACACTAGCTAGTTTACTACACGGATTTGACATCTCAAATGCATCAGGTGAAACTGTAGACATGACTGAGGGTTTTGGTCTAACCAACCTCAAAGTCACACCGCTTGATGTTGTCCTCACACACCGCCTTCCCAGACACCTTTACTATGGTCGTTGATTTATATATATATATGCTTAAAATCAAGGAGTGCCAATATTTGCATGTTTGAATGTACTTCATTAATAAGCATATATGTTTGCAAAGAACAGTTATTAATAAGCTTATATGTTTCCTAGACATCCATATTGATATAATTTTCTAACAAATATTTCAGTGTTTTGGTTTGGATTTTAAATACTACTAAGTACAAGAAACTGTTATACTTAAGATTTGACGCATGTAATGTAACGACCCGACTCGCTTAAATCGGCGCGGAAGAAACCGACGAGTCGAATTGTTATAAACTACAACTCAAATTGCTTAAGAATTAAAAACTAATTCCTCGAAATTATTATTAATCAACCAAAAACGTACAAATACCCACAAGTTTGTACATACTAGTCCAAAAGTCAAAAACAGAAATACTAAAAATACGAGTAAACTCCAACTACATGTCAGAGTCTTAAACAACGTAAAAGAGTCCATACAATATTCCAATACTATCTAAAAATAACAGTAATAGAAAATACATCCAAAACAACAATAAACGTCACTCGCCCAACCCAAAGCTAAGCAAGTACATCGTCATCAGAATTACCTGTAAAATAAACAACGGTCCACCATCAGTGGCGAGTAACATAACTGACTCACCCTAATGGAAATACACATGAACATAGCATAAATCAAATAAACACAACAATAATCAAACCATACGAGAACATCCCAAATCATGAACTCGACTCGACCAACCTATCCAACTATCTTTGGCGCAATCATTCATATTCTAGACCGGACTGTGCTCGTACGAACGCATCTTACGCATTCGAACTTTCTACTATGCTCGGATTTGAGAATCTTACTCCCAAACCCCATGAAACCAATCTTACTGGAAATCCATGTCCCGTGAAACCAATCTTACCGGAAATTCACAAAGATCACATAGTATGACTCCAACTATCCCAATACCGCGGATGGAATAGGGGCAACGTCTTAACCCAAATACAATGAATCTTACTCAAAGTATCAGGCGTCTAAAAATGAAATCAAGCTAATCTTTAATTAAATCTTTAATTATTTTTAATCATGTTATTATCTCAACCTAACTAAATTATATTCAAGAATTGCCTCAATGCCTTGATTCTTGAAAATAACTAGTTAAGACATCGAAGTTATACTCAAGATTGCCTCTATGCCTTGATCTTGAGTCTAACCAACCATAAACCATCATTCAATAATCATTCTTAAATCATATTAGACACAATCTTTAACTTTCTTTATCTTTTAAACCCTTTTCTTTAACTTTCAAGATTCAACCAAGAACTCATAAAGAACTCAAAGAACTCATAAAGAACTCAAAGAACTCATAAAGAACTCATAAAGAACTCATTCAAGATTCAAGATCTTCAATCAAGAACTCAATCAAGATTCAAGAACTCAATCAAGAACTCATCCAAACAATCATCATCATACGCATAACCTCAATATACCTCATGAAAATTCAACTAGAACTTATCCAAAATTCATCAAACTTTAACATAATTATCATGATCACAAAGTAACATATATTCAATCATAAAATCATCAAAACCAACATCAAAATATCATGAAAACCACATAAAAATCAGATTAGAAACAATACATAAAATCATGGTTAAACATCACCAAACAACCCATACATGCATTTAATCTATACTATAAACATAGTATACCAACAAGGTTGAGTAAGTATGTTACCTTAACAAGATTAAACACTAAATCATACAAGAACTTGCTGCCCGGAACGTCCTCTCACAGCCCCGAACACACGACCAACCACGGCTCAATCACGGCACCAACCACGAACCACCACGGACACAACCACCACCGCTGCCCACTGCTTGCTGCCCTGCACGGCTGCTTGCACCACTGCACACGGTGCACAACTGCTCACACACGGCCTGCTTCTGCCCACACGGCCACCATCACCACGCATGACCCAACCCAAAACCGAAACCAACCCAAGACATGATCAAGGAAATGAAGGCTACTTGTGTTTGGATACTCAAAGATCAAAAGATGATGAATCTTTGAGTTTGGGTTTAGAAAGGATGATGAACAATTTTGGGTGTTTACCAAGCCATATAGGCGTGTGGAACAATGGTGAAAGGGGAGGATGTTTTGCCTTTAAAAAGTGATGGCAAGGTGATTAAATGAGCAAATGAACAAAGGATCCTAAGGCCTTACTAACTCCTCTATTTATAGAGGTTAGTTAAGGTGTGAAAGCATGGCAAGTGGCAAATCAAGCCACTAAAAGAGAGGGAAAAACCGGCCAAGGCTTGCTCAAAATGGGCTCAAAGCTTACTTGGGCCATTTGCACTAATTCATGACTAATCATGATTAATTTTGCACTTGGCCCAAAACTAATTAATTAATTAGAAAATTAAATAATAAAATTCTAATTAATTAAAATAAAATAAAACCAAGAAATAATAAACCATTAAATAATAATGATTACACTCAAACATTAAAAATAGTCTAAAATAAATTTAGACCATGCACCGCAACAAACTAATTACAAGAAAGTAAACACGAAAATAGCCCAAAATCTGGGGTGTTACATGTAAAACGTGCAAAGAAAGCTAGTATGGATGTAATGAAACTCCAAGTACGGGCTGACTTTTCTCCCCTGTTCTCGGTGTTTCTCCCCTTTTCTCCTTCCAATAATCTTTTGTTTAACTTCAATTTGCATTCCTTCTTTTCTTCAAGCTAAGTGTAATAAGCAAATTCAAGGTTAAAGCAGAAAAGTTTCTTCGTTTTTGTTTTTTTTTGGGGTTTGTTTCAACATCCTTTTTAGCCTTTTGTTTTCTCGAGTAATTTCAAGATTAGAGCAGAAAAGATTTCATCCTATTGTAATCAATTGGAGAATGAAGACGATGCATCAATTGGTGAAAGCAAAAGCATCAAATTTGTGCACGAAAATGTGAAGACGAAAAGGTAACCACAATGGTCACTTAATTGGTTTTTTCAGCTTTGATCAGTTAAGCCTAGTTATAGTTTGGTTGGAAAAAAAAAAGGGAAATTTCCAGTGGTATATCCGAATTTTTTGGAAATCCCACTGGTATACCCGAGTTTTTTTTAATCTCAGAGGTGTACCTAATGTTAAATATAATTCCCAAAAGTAACCTTTTTTGTTACAAATTGTTAAAAACACTAACCGTGGTTAATAAATTGAAAAAAAATAAACAAAAAAACAAAATAAAGGAAAAACAACCACAAATTGGGGGCAATCGGATCATTTTTTGTAAAATCCGACCTCAAATCGGAACCCTTAAGGATAAAATTGACCCGTAAAACCTAGAGCGGACTATTTTTTTTCACATAAATCAATGCACGCAAAACGAGGCGAATCGGGAACGCAAATTGGGGGGCAATCGGATCATTTTTTTTTGCAAAATCCGACCTCAAATCGAACCCCATAAGGGTAAAAATGACTCGTAAAACCTTCAACGATATTTTTTCACATAGATCAACGCGCACAAAACGAGGCGAATTGGAAATGCAAATTGGGGGCAATCGGATCATTTTTTGCAAAATCTGACCTCAAATCAGATCTCGTAAGGATAAAAATGACCCATAAAACCAAGAACGGACTATTTTTTCACGTAGATCAATACACGCAAATCGATGCGAATCAGAAACGCGAATTGGGGGCAACCGGATAATTTTTTGCAAAAACCCATTAATTTAATATATTACTAGTTTTAAATTTTATTTTTTTTAAAAAAAATTAAAAGAGTTGTTAACCAAAGTTAAATCTAACCTTAAAATAGGTATATTCCATTACATTTAACGGAATATACCTTCTAAATGTAACGGATGAGAATTAGACATAATTTCAGGTATACCACTGGGATTAAAATAAACTCGGGTATACCAGTGAGATTTCGAAAAAGCTCGGGTATACCACTGGGAATTTCCCAAAAAAAAATTATCTACCTAGTGGGTTAGTTTACCCATTATTAATAAAGACTAGTGGTAGTGAAATCCAACTCAGCTAAATAAATGGTTTTTTAATATTTTATTAGTGGCGGTTAATCTACCCAATGGGTAGATGTAGCTATATCCTGTTTGGGTAAATGGTTTTTTAATATTTTATTAGTGGCGGTTAATCTACCCTAGCGAGAAGTGTACGGAGTCCGCATCAATCACACCAAGGATCGTTGACTATTCAACAGAAGTTCCAGACCAGGAACACAACGAAATATTTTTCTCTCATTGATAATTCGTACTACATTTTCTTATATCTTGGTTTCTACGGTGAATCAATTAAAAAAATGGAGCTTCATAACCCCGTTGAGTTCTCTGTCCTAGCAACAACCATGTTTGCACTGCTGCTATCTCTGTACTACCTTCTTAAATTAATAAACTAAACTGATAATAATACTACCAAACCAAAACCTCCAGAACCATCTAATAAATGGCCAATAATAGGCCATCTTCATCTTCTCAAAGGCCTTCCTCATATTTCCTTTGGAAAATTAGCAGATAAATACGGCCCAATTTTCATGATCAACCTTGGAGTCGAAAGGGTCTTGGTTGTAAGTAAAGCAAATATGGTAAAAGCCTGTTTAGGAGACAATAAAGATGCAATTTTCTTAAACAGACCTCAAAAGATCTTTGTAGAACACGCTGGTTACGACTCTGCTGTGTTGGGGTTCGCCCAATATGACGAGTATTGGCGTCAGATTCGTAAGATCATTACTGTTGAGCTCTTATGTAATCGTCGCATTGAGATGTTTAAAAGTTTTAGGACCTCACAAGTAAGATCAGCCATTAAGGAAATTTCGGGTTTTGGGTGTAATGAACCAATTGACATGAAACAGTGGTTTAATGATATTAGTATGAACATCATTATGAGATTGGTTTCGGGTAAGTCGTTAAAGGAGATGTATCAAGGCGAGGAATATAATCGATGTACTAAGGTTTTAAGGGAGTTTTTTGAGCTAGCTAGTGTGTTTGTTCCTGGTGATTTGTTTCCGTATTTGAGGTGGTTTGATATTGGAGGGCATGAGAAAAGGATCAAGAAGGTTGCAAAAGATATGGATTATTTTGCTCAAAGGTGGTTGGAGGAGCATAAACAAACAAGCAACTCAATTGAGGAAAGTGATGAAAAGCAAGGTTTCATGGATGTGATGCTTGGTATCTTTAAGGATGGACAAGAATTGCCTTTCAAATTTTCAAAAGATGCAACCATTAAAGCGACTTGCATGGTATGTAAGAAATTCTCTAATTTTACTTTCAAATTTTGATCGTTATAGCATGAGTTATCAGAACTAAGTTTTAATGTGAACCTGTTATTTCGAGAACTTATTTGGTAAAAATGAAGATAATATTTTTTTAGGCTTAATTTTTAAAATTTATGTTTAACTCAACCCCTGATGTGTCAAGGATTTAGATCAATTTGATTTGTTCATTATAGACAAATTAAATCCTGTATAGTTTAGTTTATATCAGACAAAGCCACCTGCATGTAGACCTGGAAATCGGACCGTTCGGATCAGACCATTTCGAGTCAATTTACTTTCGGACCATTTTGGGCCAATTTCCTTTCGAACCACTTTCAGGTCGGATCGAATCTTTTTGGATTCGGACCAATGTAGTATTCGGACCGGATCGGGTTTCGGATTGAAGTTTCAGACCAAAATCGGATAAGGACCAATTCGAATCGGATCGTTTCAGATCGGATCATTTCGGGTCGGAGGATTCTCGGATCAGATCATTTTGGATCGGATCATTTCGGATCGGAACGTTTCAGCAATACTTGTTTGATTCTTCAAAAAGATTACTTTTGTAGTTATGTCTTTTGTGTATAATTTTCATGCTTAACTAAAAAGCCATTTAAATTCAACGATTTGTAATGACAAACATGAAAAATATTCCGAACAAGCTATTGTTTATAAAAGATTCAGTAAACCAAATAGATTTTTTTTGGATCGGACGAGTTCGGATCGGATCGTTCACGGATCAGACATGTTCGAATCAGGTTGTTTTCGAATCGAGACGAGGTCAGATCGGACCTGTTCGGATTTGGATGATTTTCGGACCAAATGAGGTTCGGATCAGATTGGGATTCGGATTGCGACAAGTTCGGATTGGTCTTGTTCGGATTCGGATGAGTTTCGGACCATGTGAGGTTCGGATCGGAATTCGAATCGGATTTCAGATTGACTTTGCCAGGTCTACTTACATGGTATGTATGAAATTCTCTAATTTTCTTTTCAAATTTTGATTTGTTATAGCATGAGTTATCATAGCTAAGCTTTAATTAATGTGAAGTTGTTTTTTCGAGCACTTATTTGGTTAAAAACGAAGGTCATTATCTTTTAGACTTAATTTTTAAAATTTTTGTTTAATGCGATCAGCCCCTGCTATGTCAAGGATCGATTTAGATCAATTAGATCAGTTCAGTTCAGACAAATTCAATCTTGATTAGTTTAGTTTATCTTAGACAAATTTAGTTCGGTTCAAAAGAACATGGCTAAAGTCTACATATATATAGTGGTTAGATGTCGTTGATATGATTAGAATGAACTTTGCTGATTTGCAAAATGAACTAGTATGCTATCCAGTTCAGTTCATTTCATATTCAATCAGTCCAAAAGAATAAAGCTTAAGATTAAATCTTAAATATCTAATCATGTAAATTCCATAATAAAAAGCATGTACTCTGATCCCTCTTTTATACTTGGTAATATAGCTAACCCTTTATTACAAATTACATCAACTTTCATAATTTTTTGAACAAATTTAGGAAATTTCAAAGAGTTCATATTTTATTCCACTTTGACAGACATTGATATTAGCAGCAACAGACACCACAGCAGTAACTCTGACATGGGCACTATCATTGCTACTCAACAATAAAGAAGCCCTACAGAAAACTCAAGCTGAACTAGACAACTTTATAGGAAAAGAGAGAATTGTGGAAGAATCTGACCTGAAGAATTTAGTCTACTTACAAGCAGTTCTCAAAGAGACTATGAGTGTAACGACCCGACTCGCTTAAATCGGCGCGGAAGAAACCGACGAGTCGAATAGTTATAAACTACAACTCAAAAGCCTAAGAAATTAAAACTAATTCCTCGAAATATTATTAATAAACCACAAACGTACAAATACCCACAAGTTTGTACATACTAATCCCAAAAGTCAAACTACAAATACTAAAAATACAAGTAAACTCCAACTACATGTCAGAGTTATAAACAACGTAAAAGAGTCCATACAATACTCCAATACTATCTAAAAACAACAGTAATAGCAAATACAACCAACAATGGTAATGACAACGTCGCTCGCCCAACCCAAAGCTAAGCAAGAGTATCGTCATCAGAAATACCTGAAAAATATACAACAGTCCACCATCAGTGGCGAGTAACATAACTGACTCACCCTAATGGGAATACACATGTACATAGCACAAATCAAATTATCAATATCAACAATCAAAGTACAAGAGCAACCCAAAACGTGAACTCGACTCAAATCATCCTAATCAACTATCTTTGGCGCAATCATTCATATTCTAGACCGGACTGTGCTCGTACGGACGCATCTTACGCATCCGAACTTTCTACTATGCTCGGATTTGAGAATCTTACTCCCAAACCCCATGAAACCAATCTTACTGGAAATCCATGTCCCGTGAAACCAATCTTACTGGAAATTCACAAAGATCACATAGTATGACTCCAACTATCCCAATACTGCGGATGGAATAGGGGCAACGTCTTAACCCGAATACAATGAATCTTACTCAAAGTATCAGGCGTCTAAAAATGAAATCAAGCTAATTAATTAATTAAATCTTTTAATCATCTTATTCACATTATTCATTATTATCACCCAACATAACTAAGTTAAGTTCAAGAATTGCCTCTAGCCTTGATTCTCGAAATTAACTAGTTAAAATATCGAAGTTATTCTCAAGAACTGCCTCTAGCCTTAATCTTGAGTCTAACCAATCATAATCCAACAATCTTTAATCATTCTTTTATCATTTAAGCCTCAATCTTTAACTTTCTTTAACTTACAACCCACTTTCTTTAACTTTCAAGACTCATCCAAGAAACTCAAAGAACCCATCAAGAACTCATAAAGAACTCAAAGAAATCATAAAGAACTCATAAAGAACTCATTCAAGACTCAAGATCTTCAATCAAGAACTCAATCAAGATTCAAAACTCAATCAAGAACTCATCCAACATGTTCATACTACACGCATAACATCATCATAATTCAATTGAAAATCCAACTTTTACCCATCCAAAATTCATCAAACTTTAACATAATGTTCATGATCATAAAACAACATATAATCAATCATAATATCATGAAAAATCATCATCAAAACACCATATAAACACATAAAAAAATCAGATTTAGAAATTATACATGAAATCATGGACATTCATCAACAATCAACCCAAACATGCATTTAATTCATACTATAAACATAGTATGCCAAAAAGGTTGAGAAAGTATGTTACCTTATTGAAGATAACACACAAATTTACACAAAAAGTTGCCGCCCGGGATAAGACACACACGAACAACAACACGGCACAAGCACGAACACCTCGTTCTTCAACACGGCACCACCGCACGAGCACCACGAACCACCCTGCACGGCCACTGTACCACGCACACACGACCCACGAACACCACTGCCCAGTCAGCACGGCTACCACTGTTGCCCACTGCACGGCTGCACCTGCACGACACCACCACGCTGCACACACGGCCTGCACGGCTTCACCACACGGCTGCCACCACACGAACCCCACACGTGCACACGATCCCCCACTCGAACACGTACCCAAACTCAACCCGAACTAATGATCTTGATTGAAATGAAGGGGTTAAATTGTGTTTTAGGCTACTTAAAGATCAATAGACTTTGAATCTTTAAGATTGGGGTTGGAAAGATTGATGAACAAATGTTCAACTTGGAAGCACCAAAAATGGCGTGTGAAGTAGAGCAATTGAGAGGGAGTTTGTGTTGATTGAATTTTGATGGCAAGAGTGTTAAAAAGGCAAATGGGCAAATGAATCCCATGGCTCACTAACCATTCCTATTTATAGAAATTAGTTAAGTGTGAAAGCAAGGCAAGTGGCAAAACCTTGCCATGCCATTAGAGGGGGCCGGCCATCATAGCTATAATGGGCCTAAATGGGCTCTCGTGCTCAATCGGGCTAATTTGCGAAAACCGCATAACTAATCATGCAATAATCGACTTGGCCCAAAATATTAGATAATTAATTAGAAAATTAAATAATAAAATTCTAATCAATTAAATAATAATTAACATAAATAATAAAAACTGAAAATAAAATAATTCGAATTAAATCGAAATTATTCACATAAAATAAAATAAATAGTTCAAAATTAAATTTGAACTAACACATAAATATACATACTTACACATAAATATCGACAAAATACCAATAAAATCTGGGTCATTACAATGAGACTATACCCTGCTATACCTCTATCAGTCCCGAGAGAATCCATTTCAGACTGCATGGTGAGCGGATATCACATCCCCGTTGGCACCCAGCTCTTTGTTAACCTCTATAAGATACATAGAGACCCACAAGTGTTTAAGGACCCTTTAAGCTTTAACCCTGAAAGGTTTCTTACAACTTGCAAGGATAATGATGTTAGGGGGCAAAATTATGAGTACATGCCTTTTGGGAGTGGCAGGAGGATATGTCCTGGTATATCCTTTGCACTTCAAATGATGCAGCTTACACTAGCTAGTTTACTGCAGGGGTTTGAGATCTCAAATGCATCAGGTGAAACTGTAGACATGACTGAGGGTTTTGGTCTAACCAACCTCAAAGTCACACCGCTTGATGTCATCCTCACACACCGGCTTCCCAAACACCTTTACTATGGTTGTTGATTTATTTACCTATGTTTAAAATCAAGGAGTGCCAATATTTGCATGTTTGAATGTACTTCCTTTTTTTTTGTTTGAATGTACTTTTTTTTTTTGAATGTACTTCATTAATAACCTTATTATATGTATACAAATAACATTTATTATGGAATAATGTCTAACATAGCTCTGGGCTATAGGTAAAAACATAGACATGTTACATTTTATTAAAAATAATTAAAACTCCAAAACACATGTCACATATTCATTGATGACTTCATCATCTCAAGGTATGTTGGGCGTCGCTCTTCATTATCTTCATCTTTTAGTAAAATGAACTTTTTTGTACCATGCACACTATATACTCCTATTTATGGGAAAGTGTACTCAACGTTGATTAGTGGAGGATCCAGGCCGGATTTGTACCAAGCGGTTCGAACTTAATCAAAGACCGAATATTTTGATGCTCGAATAATCGAGTATAATCGATTGTTCAAATTCATACCAATACACAACTGCACAACTATATACAAGCCTAAATTGAAATAAAAATACAAAATAAAATGATCTAATACAACAATAACTTTAATTAAATATTTAAATGTCAAAATAAAATATTTAATTAAATTAAGTTATTGCTATATTAATAATAACATTAAACAAATAAAAAAAGTAAAATTACAAACGCAAACATTAAGAAATAAAAAAATACCACGAAAACACAGAAAACATTAAAAAAAAATTAACAAAATATTTAACAAACATCAAAATTACAAACGCAAACAATAAACAATTAATAAAAATTAACACGAAAATCATCAAAAAAAAAAAATCAAAAGTAAGTCAGTAAAAATATTAAACAATAACAATTACCAAATCAATAAAAGCTTTGCAAAAGGAAAAATTAAATAATACGAAGTATTAAATTAACAAAAGTTTTACAAAAGGAAACATTTAACAATAGGAAACGCAAAAAAAAAGTGCATTTAGTCTTTAACCGGACTTGAACCCTCAACCTCAGCTAGAAAAGTTAAAACACCTTATCACTGAATTGCTCCATATATTACATAATGTAAATAGAGCTGGTCTCTTAGTAAAAAAAAAAATCACTCGTGCTGTACTATTGTTGAAGTTACAGCAACTCAGCAAGCGTAAACTTTTTTCCACATTTTCCAAACCTTATTATGATAGAGAAAAAAAAGGTAGTTTGTTATTTTTTTTTTCAAATTCATATATTATAAAAAATACAACTCCAAAAAATAAAATAAAAATACCAAAATTTATATTTTTAATTCTCTACAAATAGAGACCCATATTGATATATTTTTATAACATTAAATTTTTTGCCTTTTTAAAACACTTAGTAACCTCATAAAATATTTAGTAACTCAATATAAATACTTGGTAACCCCTTATAAACATACTAGTTAATACCCGAGCAACTGCTTGAATTTTTTAGTCAATATATATAATATTTTTAATTTTAGATATTGAATTAAAGTTGGCATCATAATAAATTAAGTTTTGGCTATTCCTTTTTAATTTTTTATTTAAGAAGTATGTACATACATATGAGAAATTAAAGTTGCATTGGCATTTATCCTATCATTCCTATGCAATTACTTTATAATAATAGTTAAGTCAATTTAAAAAGTAAAAGTTGATAGATTTTTTTTAGAGATAAATCACAAACTATTCGTTTAAAGGAAAAACAATTAATATAATATTTGGGTTATTTTTTTTATAATAGTACGTGTTGATCAATATAAATCCCTCTACAAGAAAGTCACACTTAAGATTAATACTAATAATAAATAAAACTAAAAGAAGAAAATTATTATAATGACATACCCAACGGCCAACAAACAAATAGGAGGTAATTTTTTTAGGAATTTTTTTTCCATTTTTTTAATAAGCAAAAAGATACTCCCACCGTCCTCAAAAAAGGATTCATTTTGACTTTAGTTATCACTCACATTGTAAATTTGACCATCTCGATCATTAAATTTTATATAGGCAACGAAAAATATAGACATGTAAAAGTTCATTTAATTCGTCTCGAAATATACTTTTCAATATATAATTTTTATAATTTTTTGTTATATATAATTAAAGATATTAATTTTCAAAGTTATGTATTGAGAAATGCGAAAAAGTATATTGTAAAGTTATTGATTTTTTTTTTCCGTTTATTTAACTTAATTAAAAAAAACTAGCAATTAATGAGAGGCTTAAACATGATATTTTTGGTTACTTTTTTTTATTGGATTGGTTACTACTTTAGCAATAAAGTAGATACTTAGTAACTTAATATAAATATTTGTGATAGCTACGTATAATTAATTTAGTAACACTATAAAAAATTAACCGATAACCCATAATAAGTAATCCCACTGACTTATATAACCTCATGAACTATCTAACTTAGTCCTAGTATTCGCGCTGAATCATGAGAAAAAATATATGAGGTATACAGGACATATGCTCATGCAGAAGGCTTTGGAGTAAGAAAATCAACAACAAGATGGACACAAGGTGTTAATAGAACAATAAGATCAAAAGAGTGGGTGCGTTCGAAAGAGAGCTTTCGATGCACTAGTAAAACCAAGACAAGTACACCAAAATCATCGGAAAACACATCAAAAATTATGAATCAACTACCAAAAAAAGAAGCAAGTACCGGTAACTAGAACATGTGGTGGTGCTTCTCTAAGGGCCAAAGTTAAAGATAGTATTTGGGAGGTTGATGTGCATATCACGAAACATAATCATGAGTTGAAAAGAAAATATTTGCAACATTTTCAAAGGTCGAAACAAAAGATGACAACATAAAAAGCTGATGCAATATACCTTATGTTGGATAGTGGCTTAAGATCAACACAATTATTCAACTTGATGGCTCATGAAGCAGGTGATATACAATCAATAAGACACACTGCAACATTTTCAAAGGTCGAAACGAAAGATGACAATATAAAAAGCTGATGCAATAGACCTTATGGTGGATAGTGGTTTAAGACCAGCACAATCATTCAACTTGATGGCTCATGAAGCAGGTGATATACAATCAATAAGACACACTTTAAAAGATCATTACAACTACATTTCAAGGAGGGAAATGAAAGAAATTGAGGGAAGCGATACACAAAATTTCATTGAAGACATGTATCAAAAGTAATATCAGGATTCAGATTATTTTTTTAGGTTTAAAAATAAATGTTTGAGGGGTTACTGATTCATATTTGAGGGGTTACTTATCATGTTTGAGGGGTTACTGATTCATGTCTGAGGGGTTACTGATTCATGTTTGACGGGTTACTAATCATGTTTGAGGGGTTATTTATGATGTTTGAGGGGTTATTGATTCATGTTTGAAGGGTTACTAATTCATGTCTGAGGGGTTACTGATTCATGTTTGAGGGGTTACTTATCATGGTTGAGGGGTTATTAATTCATATTTAAGGAGATATTTATCATGTTTGAGGGGTTACTGATTGATGTTTGAGGGGTTACAGATATATGTTTAAGGGGTTAAAGATTCATGTTTGAGGGGTTACCTATCATGTATCAGGGGTTACTTATCATGTCTGAGGGGTTACAAATACATGTTTAAGGGGTTACTGATTTATGTTTGAGGGGTTACTGATTCATGTTTGAGGGGTTACTTATCATGTTTGAGGGGTTACTGATTCATGTTTGAGGAGATACTTATCATGTGTGAGGGGTTACTGATTGATGTTTGAGGGTTTACAGATATATGTTTAAGGGGTTACAGATTCATGTTTAAGGAGTTACAAATTCATGTTTGAGGGGTTATTTATCATGTTTGAGGGGTTACAGATATATGTTTAAGGGGTTACAGATTCATGTTTGAGGGGTAACCTATCATGTCTCAGGGGTTACTTATCATGTCTCAGGGGTTACAAATACATGTTTAAGGGGTTACTGATTCATGATTCAGGGGTTACTGATTTATGTTTGAGGGGTTATTGATTCATGTTTGAAGGGTTACTTATCATGTTTGAGGGGTTACTGATTCATGTCTTAGGGGTTACTTATAATGTTTAAGGGGTTACTTGGTAATCCCTTATAAACATACTCAGTAACCCATGTATCTACCAAATATTTATACCGGGTTACCACTAAGTATTTTATGGGGTTACTAAGTGTTTTAAAAGAGCTAAAAATTTAATGTTATAAAACTATATCAATATGGGTCTCTATTTGTAGAGAATTAAAAAAATATAAATTTTAGTATTTTTATTTTATTTTTTGGAGTTGTATTTTTTGTAATATATACATTTGAAAAAAATAACAAAATATGTACTTTCTCTCTACTAGTAGGATTTGGAATAGGGAAAAAATGTCTATATTTGTTGTACAGTGCAAATTTGCAAGTGCATGTGCGTGTTTTTTTAACGAAATGTTCATAATTAGTTTAGTGCGGAGTATTACCATGTGGTACACCATTAATTAACGATACGGCTGGCCACGTATAAGAATTTGCCATGTAAATAATGCGTTTCAAACTCAAGTTTTTGGATTGGTCAATTTTTTTTTCTCTAAACAATTGATACCCATTTCTCATTAAGCTCAACAATATTTATAATACATATAAACTGATTAAATTAAAACTCCTAAATAAAATTAAAAAAAATCTTAATATTATCCTCATCCCAAATTGCAACTTTGTTGGCAACAGGAGTTCACTTGAGTTCTCTATAATGACTTATTTACTTTAGCTGAATACAGATGAACTGAACTGAATTATCCTGAACTGAATATATATAACTGAAAACAATATTTTATAAGAGAAGGAAATTGAGAGCTGAACTGAACTGAACAAAATTGAACCGAATTGAACAGAATTGAACTGAATTTAAGATAAAGTAAATAGGCCCTAAAAATTCACTCAAATTCTTTTTTTTTTTTTAAAGCTCTGCAAATGCACTATCTAACAAATATGGACGTATGAAAGTCCACGTGTATTATATTATTGCATATGTACCAGACAACAACACTATGATAGAATAGACAAAGTACATAAACATAAACGTATGGCGTATCAGGCAGGTTGTCCAATAGGCGATATGATATTGAAAACTTCGGATATGATATTGACATAAACAAATATGATCTTTTTATTTACTAGATCACTATATATATTAATATATACAAGTTTACCAATGAGAAGTTATGCAAAAAAGTTTTAATTACCCCTTCTTTAATCTTAGGGAAATTATCATCGGTGACTCTGTATTTTTGGACGTTATCATTGGTGCCATGTGTTTTTAAGAATTACACAAATGACTTCATGATACGCATCAATTGTCAAAATTGACATTAGTAAGTGTTTTCTGTGATGTTAGTATTCTATTTTAAAGAAAAAATAATGTTTCAACTCAAAGTAAAACCTAATTTGACATTAGAACTCTTTTCTAAAGTAAAAATAAATAAATAGCGTATATTAAGAAAAAGAGTTAAAATAACATTAGTAACGTAGAACATCTGCTAATTACACCTAATAATATAGTAGCCCATGAGAAATCCAAAAATAAGTAAACAAAGAATTTTGCTTTGAGTTGAAACATTTTTTACTTTAAAATCGATCATAACATGAAAATCTGACAGATCGACATTATTAATGTTACTTTTGACAATTGATGCATAATATTAGGTCATTTTTAGAATTTTAAAAAACACATGCCGGATCACCAATGATAAATTATAAAAACACAGGGTCACTAATGATAATTTTATCTTAATCTTATTTCAATATGATATATTAGTAACGTACGTATATAAAATATGATATTAGACATGTTGTCCAATTGGTGATGTGTAATGTGTTTATCAAAGCTCGGATAGAATGATCATTGCAAATCCTAAAGCATTGCATAATTGATATCCGTAAACAATTTTTTTTTTCGCCAAAGAGTCGTACACATACGTATACACGACATATCTCAAATAATTAAGTAATCACAAGGTCCATAACATCCCATAATATATCTAGCCCTTTATTACCAATTACATCAAACTTTCATAATTTTGTAAACAATTTTAGGAAAATTTCAAAGATTTTATATCTTAGCTTATTTCACTTTGACAGGAACTAATATTAGCAGCAACAGACACCACAACAGTAACTGTAACATGGGCACTATCATTGCTACTCAACAATAAAGAAGCACTAAAGAAAACTCAAGCTGAGCTAGATAACTTTATAGGAAAAGAGAGAATTGTGGAAGAATCTGACCTAGGGAATTTAGTCTACTTACAAGCAGTTCTCAAAGAGACAATGAGCCTATACCCTGCTGGACCTCTATCAATCCCTAGAGAATCCATTTTAGATTGCACGGTGAGCGGATATCACATCCTCATTGGCACTCAACTCTTTGTTAACCTCTACAAGATACATAGAGATCCACAAGTACGTGTTTGAGGATCCTTTAAGCTTTAACCTGAAAGGTTTCTTAAATTACAACTTGCAAGGACTGTGATGTTAGAGGGCAAAATTATGAGTACATGTCGTTTTGGGAGTGGTAGGAGGATATGTCCTGGTATATCCTTTGCACTTCAAATGATGCAGATTACACTAGCTAGTTTACTGCACGGGTTTGAGATCTCACTCGAATGCATCAGGTGAAATTGTAGACATGATTGAGGGTTTTGGTCTAACCAACCTCAAATTGACATTAGTAAGGGTTTTCTGTCAGATTTTGATGTTAGTATCATATTTTTAAAGTAAAAATAATGTTTCAACTCAAAGTAAAACCTAATTTGACATTAGAGCTCTATTCTATAGTAAAAATAAAAAAATGGCGTAAAAAAATAAATAAAGCTAAAATAACATTAATAACATTAGAACCTCTGTTAATTACACCAAATAATAGTAGCCCATGAGAAATCAAAAATAAGTAAATAAAGGATTTTACTTTGAGATGAATTTTTTTTTTTTTACTTTAAAATCGATTCTAACGTCAAAATCTGACAGATTAAAATTACTAATGCCACTTTTGACAATTGATGCATAATATGGGGATGTTTTAGAATTCTCAAAACACATTATCACTAATGATAAAGTTTAAAAACATAGGGTCATCAATGATAATTTATTTTAATCTCATTTGGAAAATTATTAATTTAGTTGCAAAACTATGTTGTTAAATAATTTAAAGAGAGAAATGCTAAATGCTAAACAAGTGACAACTGTAATAATTTTAAAAATAAAAAATAAAAAGCACAATTTCTATTAGTTTCAATCTACACTCTTATTTATGTTAAGAGTGTAAAAGTTTAGAGTGAGCCTAGCATTTCTCATTTTAAAATTGCACGCATTGCGTACCTAAAAAAACTAGTATATATTTCCTCCATTTTTTTAATTGTTACACTTTATTATTTTATCTTTCACATATATTTCAAAAGTGTAACAATTAAAAAAACCGGACAAAGTATGTAATATTAGACATGTTGTCCAATAATGATTGCAAATCCTAAAGCATTTCATAATTGAAATCCGTACACATACTTATACACCACATGTTTCAAATAATTAAGTAAAACCAAGTCATAGCCCAGTGGTTAGGGCTTCAGAATTCCAGGCACGAGGTCCTGGGTTTGATTTTCACCGCACGCATTTTCGAGCTTAAGGGGATTATGGGTTCAAGTATGCTTAGAAGATGCGTTTTAGAAGAAGAGTATAGATTACATGGCTTAATTAATAATTGTAACGTTATGTTGTGGCGAGTAATTACATAATATTTGAAATGAAAAAAATGCACATCATTTTTCCTTTTGAAGAAAATTTGTGCGAGTCTTTTGAATTTAAAAATATTTGTAAAATAAAAAAAGTATTGTTATTGGTGTTGTTCTTACTACCATTGTTTCCCTTGATTTAAATATGACAAAAGATATTTCATAATGATGGTAAAACTTGTAACAATAATATTAATATTTTTTTATAGGAACAATAATATGAATAATTAGTATGGATTAGTGGTTTAAATTTACCTTTTTTCTCAAATAGTTATCATGGAAGGTAAGTATTATTATTAAATCTTATCCAACGCTCAGCTTTTGCCTTATTAATAGTAATATTATTGTTTCTTTTGTTTGCGCCTAAAAAAATAAGGGATCTATAAATTTATTAAATTTATTGTTAGATAATAAATTAACATTAAGTGTACTCGAACAATAAAACAATAAGTTTTAAAATAGTGGAATTTGAGATAATAATGATTGTTGGGTGAGTTGGTAAGTGTATACTATTAATGTGTTATAGTCTCGAGTTCGAACCTCACTATTAACAATTTTTTAAATAATTAAACACCCAAACTAAAATCCTACATGGAAATATTATTGCATATGTGGCGGAACTCAGGCGAGAGATGATGCTTGTGTGTTGGCTATGTGTCAGCTTACGTGTCGCATAACTAGTGCTTCGCGCACCTTTTAATATATTGTATAGATAGATATCTCTTATTACAATATAATCTAAACTATATTGGTTGTTTTATGGTATTACTCCATACTAACTAATGGTTAGCTCTGATTTGCTTTGTAGAAAGATGTGAAGATATAGTCAAATACAATAAATAAGGAAAGGGGCGATAACTATTAGTTTTTGAATTGGTGACTGTTAAATACAACTTTGGGCCGCACCCGCAACAAAGAGAGAGTTTGACTATACATTAACTCGATGTTTCATTATAAAACCAATTGGTAATATAAGGAGTAACCACCAAAAGTGTAACAACTTTATTATTTTATCTCTCACGCATATATTCTAAAAGTGTAACAACTAAAAAAACGGAAGAAGTATATAAGAAATGCTAGATTTTTGGCTCGTGCATTTGTACATATTAGATTAACAATTGTATGCTTTAATTAATTTATTTATGATGATGTTTGAAGACTAAAACTAAGACTTAATCATTCATAAAAAAATAAAAATATTTCAAATTTATAATTATTTTAAAGATTATATACATTTTGAAAAAATAATTCATCTGGATGATTAAAAAATAATGGAAAACGATTTTGTAAATATGAAATGTGAGTTCATTATTTAAAGAGAATTTCAAAAAGGGAAAAAAAATACTTTAAAATGAGTAACTTAAAAAGGGAGTGATAGGAAAGAAAATGACATTATTTGAGAGAAATTGAAAAGTTTTATTAAATGTAAATAAATTATTAATTTAATTGTAATTGGAAAATAAAGATAATTTGTTACCAAAAAAAAACAAAATGAAACACTTTTTAAAAAGATGACACTTGGCAATTTTTTTTGAAGATATCAAGTACACGTGTCAAAGTTATGTGTGGGGAAGATGACACATGTCAATTTTTTGTGAAGATATCATGTATTCCCTCTGTAACGAATTAATTTCACCATTTGTTTTTTCACGCATTTTGAAAAGTAATTTAAGGGTGTAAACGACCCAATTAATCAAAATAATTTTGATATTAGTAACTTATAATCACATTCTTGCTTGTACTAAAACCATTTTTATTAATTCTTTCGTTTACACCCTTAAATAGCTTCCTCAAAATGCGTGAAAAAATAAATGGTGAAATTAATTCGTTACGGAGGGAGCTAGTACATGTGTCAAATGTATATTTGGGATGTGTTTTAATATAATAGGTATATAGATTAACTCTTTTGTTTTGTTGTAGATTTTACATTACTTTGCTCCTCTGTTTTTTTTCCTCTCTATCAATACAACGTGTTCCGGGCCCACCCAGGTGGTCAAACCCGTATTAGTGGGCCCAAATCCTAGGCCCAGTTCTGGTGGGGCTAGGTACATATCAGATATTTTATGGCAAATACAGAGTTGTCACGTGTCAATCATCTTGGTAAAGCTTTGACCAGGTTTCCATGGGCCCGGCCCATACGCCAGCCTAACCGGCCCAGCAAGAACCCTAACCAGGGATTTAATGCCTATATAAGGATCAGCCCTACCATTCTACAGGTACGCAATTCATAGCTCACAAAACTCACATCACACTGACTCCCTACTCCCGATATCTGACTAAAGCATCGGAGGGGCGTTCCTGGGTTCCACCCCCCGGGTTAGCAACCTTTGACTGTTTTGTAGGTCAAAACCCTAGCGAGAAGTGTACGGAGTCCGCATCAATCACACCAAGGATCGTTGACTATTCAACAGAATTTCCAGACCAGGAACAGATTGGCGCCGTCTGTGGGGACGGTAACAAAAACATGGCTAACACCCGGGCAAAGACGACTCGATCTCATCAGCTAGAAGAAAATCCCCGTGAATCGCCTAACCGGCAAGAAGCATATGTCACTGACGACAATTCGTCCAATAGGGCAAGCGAGCGTCACCGTCGCGAAGAACAGATGGTCTCACGTAAGGACTTCAAAGACATCATGACAGCGATGAACACCAAGTTCCAAAAAAGCTTGCAGGAGCTGAGAGATAGCATACCCGCTATGATTGGGCAACAAAGGCCTCCATCACAGGCCGTAGGCCCATCCAGGGGCCCCAACCCTAGCCGGGCAACAAGGGCACGTTCGCAGAGAGGCTCTCAGCCTAGGGACGCTCGAGGGATCATCAATTCCAGACGCGATGACGCTCGAAATGTCATCGAGTCGCGTCGGACACGAACGGCCTCGAATGTTAGGGACGTCACAAGGCAAGAGACTCGAGGCCAACCAAGGGGATCACCAGAGAGATCCCACCATACTACAGCTAGGAATCAAAGGTCAACTGCCGTCCCGAACCCGGGGGAAGGCATACGTTGTTCCCCAGTAGCCGTCCCTAACCGGGATAACAACAGAAGACGCTCTCCAGTGGTCGAGCCAGAACAACCAGCAGGAGAAGTCCTCTTTCAAACTCCATTCAGCCAAAGGCTTCTGTACACCACTGACACAAAGAAAGTAAAGGCTCCCACTATCGAACCCTTCTCTGGGGTAACTGATCCCGTTGAGCATATGGCTGCCTACAAATCCCAAATGGCAGTACATACAAGCTGTGAGGCAAGCTGGTGTAGGTATTTCCCTACCACTCTCAAGGGCTTGGCCCTCGTTAGTTTTGCAACGTTGGAAGAAATGTTCCTTAGCCACTTCGTGGCTAGGAAGAAACAGCGTAAGACAAGCATTCATCTCATGGCTTGTCAGTAGGAGGAACATGAGCTCTTGGGAGATTATCTCAAGCGTAAGACATGCGTTCATGCCAGGACTAAAGAGGGGCAAATTCAAGTTCTCCTTGCTGGAAAACGAAGTATCCTTATACACCGACGCGATGGACAGGGCTTGTAAATACGTCCAGGCCTCGGATATCAATTACCCCGTCGAAAAGCCCGACAAAAAGAAAGACAATAAGAGGAAGGAGTCTCAACGAGGTGGTCCTAGCCGGACATCCACTTCTAAGAAAGACACTCGGGATGGGGGAGAAGACCCCAGGTTCAATGTTAACAGGCGGGAGATATTCTTGGATATCAAAGGCCAAGAAATCCTTCCAAAGCCAACCCCTGTTCGCACATCGGTCAACAGAAGGAATCCCAAACTCTGGTGTGAATACCACTACGAGTGCGGACATACGACGAAAGACTGCAGGGAGTTGAAAAAGGCACTTGATAAGCTGGCAGATCAAGGCAAGCTCAACCCTTATTTGTCAAAAGAGAATGGGGACAAGAAGCAAAAACGCAGTACCAGCAACGAGACTGATGGTCTGATCAATGTCATTGCTGGAGGATACTCAATAGAAGCACCATCAAACAAAGCATTGAAAAGGGATCTCAGGAACTCAACTTTTCAGATTGCTGAGGGAACCATCGAACCACCCCCATCAAGTCCAACGATGGTATTCAATACATCTCCTCTTCGACCTACCTGCTTCCCTCACAACGACCCCCTCGTGGTCGAGGTAAAAGTAGCAAACTCTAGGGTCAAGAGGGTACTCGTGGACAGTGGGAGTTCAGCTGATGTGATGACCTTGGAATGCCTACGCCAATTGAAGTATGGCGAAGCTGATCTAACCCCGTTGGAAAAACCTTTGTTTGGCTTTGGGGGTCGACCGGTCTTCCCCTTGGGGATCATTAAGCTTCCTGTTCGACTCGGGAAAAAGGGGGAAGGATGCAACTTACCGTTCACATTCGTTGTCGTGGATATTAAACTCCCCTACAACATCCATCCTGGGAAGACCTTTGTTGAACAAAATAAAGGCTGCCATCTCTACATACCAGCTCTTATTGCAGTATGAGATAGATAAGGGGGAGTTTGGAAAGTTGTACGGTGATCAGAGAACCACCAAGCAGTGCTACATCAATAGCATCAAAACAGCCTCACCGTCGATTGAGGTAGGTGACAAGAGAAAGGAGCTAGTCGAGTCTTCTGAAGCTGTGTTTCTAGCTGAGGGTACCAAACATTATGCTCGACCAAGACCCATCGAGGGTCATGAAGAGGTCCTCATCGATGACACTCCTGAGCACACAGTCAAAATTGGCATTGACATGGACCCCACCCTCAAGGAGTCAGTCGCTCAGTTACTCAGAGAATTTCGAGATGTCTTTGCCTTCGACGTCTCGGAAATGCCAGGCATTGATCCTTCGGTTATGTGTCACGAGCTCAACATTCGTGAAGGATTCAAAGGCGTAAAGCAAAAGTTGTGAAGACAAAGCGAGGAAAGAAACAAGGCAACTGCGGCTGAAGTAAAAAAGCTGCTAGAACTTGGGTTTATCAAGGAATGCCAATACTCTGATTGGCTGGCTAACGTTGTTCTGGTAAAAAAGCCTAATGGTACATGGAGAATGTGTGTAGATTTTACTGATCTAAATAAAGCCTGCCCCAAAGACGACTATCCTCTCCCAAAGATAGATAGTTTGGTTGATTCTACTGCCGGACATGCAATGTTCAGCTTCATGGATGCCAATGCTGGCTACCATCAGATACCAATGGCTGAAAAAGATCAGGCACATACTGCTTTCATCACCAACCAGGGGGTCTACTGCTATCGAGTAATGCCTTTTGGACTGAAGAACGCTGGGGCTACCTATCAAAAGCTAGTGAACACAATCTTTGCCGAGCAGATTGGCCGCAATGTTGAGGTTTATGTTGATGACATGATAATCAAAAGCAAACAGGCAGGTGATCATCCCAAGGATATAAGGGAGACCTTATCAACACTGAGGAAGTTTAGTATGAAACTCAACCCCAAGAAGTGTGTTTTTGGGGTTAAAGGGGGAAAATGTCTTGGTTTCTTGGTCAATGAAAGGGGTATCGAGGCAAACCCTGATAAAATTCAAGCCGTCATCAACATGCAATCTCCAAGAACGGTTAAAGAGGTGCAACGATTAACAGGGTGCATGGATGCATTGGGCCGTTTCTTATCACGATCAGCAGACAAAAGCCTCGCCTTCTTTCAGGTGTTGAAGCGGGCAACATTCAAGTGGGACGAGGAGGCTGAGAAAGCATTCATACAGTTGAAGGAGTACCTTGCCGGTATCCCAAAGCTTGTTTCACCCCTACCAGGGGAGACATTGTACATCTACTTAGCAATATCTGAGTATGCTTTAAGTGCAGTACTAGTGGCTGAGAGAGAAAAGCAGCAACACCCGGTTTACTTCATCAATCATGCATTTCGAGGGGCAGAGTCTAGATATACAGAGGCTGAGAAGATGATCTTTGCCTTAGTCATGGCTAGTCGAAAATTAAGGCCATATTTTCAAGCTCACCCAATTAAGGTCCTAACCGGGCAACCAATAAGGAAGATCATCGAGGGAAAGAATCATTCAAACCGCATAACTGAATGGGCAAACTAATTGTCTGATTTTGGGTTAGAGTATGAACCCCGTCGAGCCATTAAAGCTCAAGCACTGGCTGACTTCATAGTGGAATGCACCAACAGGCCAAATCCTTCTAATCCAGATAGTTCTAAAGTCTGGGAGTTGTCTACTGATGGGTCTTCTACTCAGAGTGGAGGAGGAGCAAGAATATTGATTAAAACTGATAATGGGGATCGACTGGAATATGCCATTAAGTTCAGCTTTGTGGCATCAAACAACGAGGCAGAGTACGAGGCTCTGATCTTAGGGATTCAAATGTGCCTCACTGCTGGGGCAAGGCATGTTAAAGCCAAGGCTGACTCACAGTTGGTCGTGGTATAGTTCAAAAGAGAATTTGAGGCAAAGGAAGATAGCATGAAGATGTACCTCTAGAAACTGAGGACCCTCGCTGGCAAATTGGAGTCCTTTGACATTCAACATGTCCCTCGATATGGAAATCAACAGGCTGATGCTCTGTCGAGGTTGGCAAGCTCCGCAGAAGGAGAGGAGCCACGAATCATTCAGTGGCAGGTCTTGAAAGAACCAAGTATCAACGAGTCTGAAATTAACACTCTGGCTCGAGGTGAAACATGGAAGGATGCTATCATTCACTACCTGAAACATGGGGCCCTGCCCATGGATGACAAGGAAGCTGAAGAAATCAAAAGGAAGTCTAAGTGGTTCACATTGCATGATGGAGAGCTTTACAAGCTGTCTTACACACATCCCCTCCTGAAATGTGTGACCCCTGAAGAAGGAGACTATATTCTGAAGGAAATTCATGAGGGATGTTGTAGCAATCATTAAGGGGCAAGAACGATCGCGGGCAAGGCCCTTCGAGCTGGGTATTATTGGCCTACTCTCAAGGAGGATGCCATCGAACTTGTTAAGAAGTGTATACAATGCCAAACTCATGCTGCCATCCCTAGGCGGCCTTCCAGTACTTTAACAGCAGTTCAGGCAGTCCTACCCTTTGATAGGTGGGGAATGGACCTACTTGGGCCTTTTCCCCCAGCTGTGGGGCAGAAGAAATTTCTTATTGTTGGGATCGACTACTTCACCAAATGGGTTGAGGCTGAACCCCTATCGAGGATCTCTGATAAGCAGATACAAGAGTTCATTTGGAAGAATATCATCACCAGATTTGGCATTCCAAGAATGTTAATTTCAGATAATGGCAGGCAATTTGAGAGTGGCCCTACAAAGGCATACTGTGCCTAGTTTGACAAACAAACAAGGTTCACATCTGTGGCAAGGCCTTAATCAAATGGACAAGCTGAAGCAGCAAACAAGGTCATACTTCAAGGCATCAAGAAGAAGATAGAAGCAGTCAACGGATCTTGGGTAGATGAGCTTCCAGGAATCTTATGGTCAACTAGAACTACGGTGAAGGAGGCAACTGGGCATACCCCATTCTCTCTTGTTTATGGAAGTGAAGCTGTATTACCTGTCGAGGTAGGAATACCCTCGCCAAGAATCACCTTCTATGACTACAATCAGAACGAGGAAGAAAAAGCTGTCAACCTAGACCTATTGCCAGAAGCAAGGGGAAATGCATTGCTCAAATCCATTGCCTACAAGCAAAAGATGACAAGGTACATCAATCGTAAAGTGTCACCTCGAACGATAACAATTGGAGACTGGGTACTGAGGAAGGTCGAGGCTACTGGAAAGACTGCTCTTCGAGGTAAACTGGGTCCAAACTGGGAAGGACCCTATCGAGTCGAGAAAATGGTAAGGCCAGGGACATTCAGACTTGTTAATCAGGAAGGAAAGCCCTTGCCAAGGCCATGGCATACTGATCACCTAAAGAAGTTTTATGCTTAAATTTCCCCTCATTAGGTTAGCTAGGTTTTAATAAAGTCCCTAAGAGGGAGTTGTTCTAGGTTGAATATTAAATTTGGATGTTTTAATTTTAATAATGCCCTAACAGGGTCAGATTCATTCATTTATAAAGCCCTAACAGGGTCCAGTTTTCACTTACTTTTAAAGTCCTATCAGGGTCGAGTTTAGTGTTTATTATCATTCTTTGCAATATGGGATAAAAGCCCTAACAGGGTCGAGTTTTTACTAACTTCTAAAGCCCTTGCAGGGTTGAGTTCGGAGTAAATTGTTTTTTCTTTGCATAATGTTGAACCCTTACCGGGTCGAGTTTTATGGTTTCATCGTTAAGCAATAAGGTTAACAATAGCAATAAACAAAAGCGATAAAGAAAGCAATAAAAAGGCAAACACTTAGTCAAAAAGTTGTTTTTTTTCATTAATATTCACTTTGTTACAACCTATGCTAAGTACAATAAAAAGAAAGAAAAAATCTAAGTACAAAAAACCTAGTCTATACAAATGTTAAGCTCATCTAAGAGCTGATCAGGATCCCCCTGCTGCTGCTGATGGCTGCCCTGCCCACCAATCCTGCCAACCACTCCATCAAGGTCACCTCCCTCACTCGAGCTCGAAGAGAGGAGGTTAGTCTCTTGTTCACCCTGAAGAGGGGCAGCCTCTTCCTTGGACTCTTTTTCCTCAGGAGCTACCTCTTGCCCCTAAGCCTCTTCCTCCAGTTCCAATGCTTGGTACCTGGATTCAAAGGAAGCCCATTCCCCTGGATGCAACTCCTCTAACACCATCTTGGCCCTGCCAAGGGTGTCAGCAATGAGAATGCCAGCACCCTCAGCAGCACCATTCAGGCGAAGGCCTGACTTGTACCTCTCCCCAACCTCTGACACAAGCCACCTGTTGACGATGGCTTCCTCATCATTCTTCATCGCCTCAAGGGCTTGGTCTCTGGCCTTTTGAGCTTTTTTCAAGCTCTTCTTGGCCTTGGACAAGTCCTCGAGGGCCTTGTTTTTGGCGCGGTTTACAGAGTCGCGCTGGGAGAGAGTGTTGGTCAGTTTTGCCTCCAGGTCAGTGATGGAGGTGTTGGCAGTGGCAAGATCAGCTCTTGCAGTCTCCAACTGACCTTCCAAGGAGGTCACAGTCTTCTTGGTGGCAGCATGGTCCACCTTCTCCTGGGCCAAGTCAGCCTTGACCTTTTCAGAATCAGCAAGGGACAAGCCCTTGCCTTTGTTGGTCAGCATATACTTGGATGCAGCATGCATCCGGATAGACATCTGCACAAACATAGAAAGTTAGTTACAAAGAAGGACAAAGAACAAGCTTTTAAACGAGTGAATAGATACTCACATCCAGCCAGGCATTGTGGAGCTCATTGAAGACCTCCTCCCCGTCGCCTCCCATGATGTACTCTTCATCAGAGGGTGAGTACATGACCCTAAAAGCTCCATGGAAACGACGATTGCGCTCTTTCTGGGTCAGCGCTTTGAAATGTCTATCGCAGCCGGCAGGAACCTCCTTCGAAGAGGAAGGCCTAATGACCTTCCCAGCAGCAACAAGGGCAGCCTCTGTGGCTGCATCCTTCTGGAAAATGCCCTCCTCAGGCAAGGATGGCTGATCCTCATCAACCACCTTTTGTTTTTTCTTTTTATCCTTTTGCTCTTCAGCAAAAGGATTGGTTTCCCTTGTCCTCTTGATTCGAGGCACCCCACTGGTCGAAATTTTCTTCTTGTGTTTGGGGTCCTATCGAGGCAATAAGAAGGTTAGCATCATCGAGTCAAAGGAAGGGGGCAACATAAGTATCATCGAGGTTAATAAATTACCTCAGGAGGATTAGGAATTGTTTCTTCCTTCGAATCGATCTTGCCTTTTACAGCAAGAGCTTTGATGGCAGCTGCAGTCACGAGGGAGGCCATCTTTGGGTCTAGTTTATCTCTTGCTACCCCTGCAATAAAAGAGCAAATAAGTTAAAATATCAGGAAGGATAAAAAATATGGGGTTAGTACTTAATAGATAAGAGCCCCTACCCTCAGGATATGCTGGGTTTAGCCCTATAGCAGACAAGAAGAAGTCTTGCTTCAGGTCATCTGTGCTGGGAAGCCAGTTAAAAGGGACCATCACTGTCTTCCCCTTTTCCTCCTTTGCTTCAAGTTCACAGTAGATGGCCATTACTGCTTCCTCAGCAGACTTCTTTGGCACTTGGCGGTTTAGGTGGAAGTTTGGCTCTTCTTCCACCACCCTAGGGATTTTCCACCCCTCGCTATTGAAAACAAAGAAGAATTCGTGCCTAAATCCTTCTTGGTTGGTGGGCACATTATTTACAAATCTATAGCCCTTTCTAACTTGAAAACTATACCAACCCTTCCCATGATCAACACTACGGCTTTCCACTAATTTAGCCAAATTCCGCCATAGGCGAAGGGTTGGGGTAATCCTAAGCATTGTACATATGCCAATAAAAGAATTGATCGAGGCCCAAGAGTTAGGCACTAAGGAAGCTAAGTATAAGTTATATTCACAAAGAAGTTGTACAACAAAATTGTGCAATGGAAATCTAAGCCCCCTGACCATGGCAAGTTTATATACAGCTACACATCCGTCAAGGGGGGAACGGATGGTCTGAAGGTTAATGGGTCTAACTTCTACATATGGCTCTGCAAATTGGAATTGGGCAGCAAAGGAACGAATTTCTCATTTGAGACGATGGTTCAAGGTTGGGGCTAGGAAGAAATATTTAGGACCCTTCTCAAGGGGAATCTTTGGGTACACAATGTTCGCTGTCTCCTCTTGACCAGAGGTGGATGGACCATCGAGGTTCATATTTGATGTTGGATTGGTTCTGCTCGACTGCTACTGCCCCCCCCCCCGTGGTTGTGCTCGTCGGCGACTTGCTTCTGCTCGACTGCTACTGCTCGATGTTGGATTGGTTCTGCTCGACTGCCACTGATCCACGTTCGACCTGGTTCTAGCATCTCCATTCCGTTTTTCAATTGATCGCCATTTTAAATCTTTGATTCATCACCATATATAGGTTAACATGATCGAGATCTCTTCTCACTAATTCATATCGAATTTTTAAGGTATTTTTTCTATTTTTTTTGTTTAATTTATCTGTTCATGTAAAATTGCTTGATGAAGTTTGAGTTACTGGTTTGTATGTTAATCAAGTGTTATTTGCTTCATTCTGCGATTCTTTAACTCCGTAACTTTTCGGTGTTCCGATTTGTATAGTAATCGAGTGTTATTTGCTTCATTCATGCAATTTTTTAATTCAGATTTGCTTATGGCTTATTTTCTGTTTTTAAGATCTTATATTATGTTTTTAGTTTGAATTGCAAGATGCATCTAAATCTGAATAGTATTTATTTTAATCTATGTTTTGTTAGGTTTTAATTTTTTTATTTTTGGTGCTAATTTGTTGTAGTTACTGGATGTTTGAGGGCCAATTATCTGGCTCGTTTCTTTATGTTCTGTTAAATTTGCTCAAAATTTTCTTTTATTTTCCTCAAGTTGTTTATTAATTGTGATTAATTAGACCGTTTATGTTCATAACGTTTTACTTGAGAAAATTTCATTATTTTTTGTTAAGTCAAACATTATGGCTTATTTTATATGTTCATAACCACAAGAAATCTATTTTTTGTAAGTGAAAATGACAATGTTTGAAAAAGTTGATTAAGAAAAGGAATAAATGAGATGATCTCATCTAGAAGAGCATGCTAAACAACTCTTCCTTATATTAGTGTACACAAACTTATATTAGCAAAATAGCCATACTTTAGATCATATTTTAGAAAACAGGTTGTTCCTTCATCTGAGATATGTGTTTTTCTAATGTGCAATGCAGATATTCACATAGTAAAATAATAAAATATAATGCATAGTATATACTGTTTAGAACATATGAAATAATCAACTATTGTTTGCAGTTTTCTTTTCTGCATTTTATTAATTTTTTCTAATGTGTAATGTAGATGTTCATAGCATCTCTACCAGTGTTAGATAGACATAGTACAAAAGCTTTTCCTCCCATTGCTATTTGCATAAACTAACTTAATTTAAAGGTTTGAAATGCATTCAAGTGATTAGTTTTTTCCTAAAACTTGCTTTAAATGCAAGAACAGATAGTTCAGAACAGAATGTAAGAACAAAACAGAATCAGAATGTTACGTTATTTCTTATAGGAATCAGTCTATATTTTGTACAGAATGTTATAGAGCTGAGAAGATATTAACTAATACACTTTTTTTTTTCCCACAGGGAGTAAATATTGGCAAACCTCCAAGTTTTGAGAAGTTTTGGTTTGATACACACAAAGTTGGTAATATCTTGGACAGGCCCGAAGCTGAAGAAAAATATGTAAGTTGAGCTCGTAGTTGATGTGATTTGGTCATATAATTACCTATATGTTATGCATTACTAACAACTAATCTATATTTACTAGGCTAAGATCAAGAAGATTATTCAAGAAAACCCTTGAATAGAAGAGTTAGATGTCAATGAAGAGTGTTTTGGGCGACAAAACAAAGGGCGTGTGGCTGGTTATGGTGGCTCCTTCAAGCCCAGGGATATGAGAGGGCCCATTCCTAGTCGATATGACCTCGAGATGAAGTTGAAACAAGTGGAGAAAGCCAATCAAGAGCTTTTGGGATGTCTAGAAGATGTGGAAAATTTATCTTCTTGCTCCCCCCTGCCAAAATTTATCTTCACATCAAATTCTCTAAGTTGAGTAAGTTCATTAATCTCTGTTGCTATTATTGTTGTTGTATCTGGTCTATATATGTATTGTGAATTTCATGTCATTTTCCTGTATATATTGAATTTTTGGCATAGTTCTTTACTTCAATAGTTGTATATACTTTACAGTTGTCTCTAGCAATTCTTTTGATTATATATCCTTGGAAAAAATTCTTGTATTTTCTACAAACTCAATTCAGAAAAGATGAATAAATATGATATTGAGTGTAAACCAATTAAGCTAGAAAATGAAACACACAATGAACAAAAGGATGAAATGTTTCCAATGCTGCAATGACTCTGCCCTTTTTTATTTTAACAAAAAGAAGACACCAACATGACATAGCTTCATATGTAAGTGGGGTGTTTAACTTGTCATGCACCATTGTTGGTGTAGGAGCTTACCAGTTGCCATGAAAACATTTGGTATCATACTTATTTAGTTGAATTGTTTGATTGATAGTTTAATATATTGGTTAGATTAATTGAGTTTTTATTCTTTAAATTATTCTTCAATTTCCTTCATTTTTTTGTATCTATATTTCAAATGAAGAATGGAGAGGGTAAAACAGTTGAAGATGGTGATGCCTCGGTATGTAAGTTCTTTCCAACTCCCCTTTTATTTCTTGGTTGCTTAGTTTTTTAGGATTAGATATAGGATTGAGATGATAGTTTGAGGATGTTTGCTTTGTTAGGGGCAAGAGGTTCCCGACCTGAGGACATTGGATGGTTGATGGCGTTGTGCCACAACCTTATTTGATGATTTTGGGAATTATGTGCCTAATTTGCTTGCCTTGTGGCTCGATTCTCTTGATTTGTTTTGATTTCTTTTGAATTACTCCTGTTTTATTTTGTTTTTGTTTTACTTTGGTTTTGGTTTTGTTCCTTTTGTTTCACTTGCTTTCTTTGCTTTGCTTTTGCTTAAATCAATGTAACCAATCACTTGCTTCTAATTTTAAACACTCTTGCTTATCGCTTTACACAATCTCACTGTCGCTTGCGTGGGCCGTCTCAAGGATCTAAATCTAACTATGTCGATCATTAATGGGGATGGGTGCCCATTGACATGGTAAATGATTAGATTCTTAAACGGGGGCGTAGTTGTGGCATGAGATCGCAATCGCGTCACTCTAATAATTAATAAACATGTAACCAATCACATGATTTTAATTTTAAACACTCTTGCTTATCGCTTTACACAATCTCACTGTCGCTTGCGTGGGCCGTCTCAAGGATCTAAATCTAACTATGTCGATCATGAATGGGGGATGGGTGCGCATTGACATGGTAAATAATTAGATTCTTAAACGGGGGCGTAGTTGTGGCATGAGATCGCAATCGCTTCACTCCAATAATTAATAAACATGTAACCAATCACATGATTCTAATTTTAAACACTCTTGCTTATCGCTTTACACAATCTCACTGTCACTTGCGTGGGCCGTCTCAAGGATCTAAATCTAACTATGTCGATCATGAATGGGGGATGGGTGCCCATTGACATGGTAAATGATTAGATTCTTAAACGGGGGCGTAGTTGTGGCATGAGATCGCAATCGCTTCACTCTAATAATTAATAAACATGTAACCAATCACATGATTCTAATTTTAAACACTCTTGCTTATCGCTTTACACAATCTCACTGTCACTTGCGTGGGCCGTCTCAAGGATCTAAATCTAACTATGTCGATCATGAATGGGGGATGGGTGCCCATTGACATGGTAAATGATTAAATCCTTAAACGGGGGCGTAGTTGTGGCATGAGATCGCAACTGCTTACAAGAATAATATAGAATATGGATAAACCTTAAAAACAATATATTAATTGATTGGTAGGAAAATGGGAATTAAAACACCTAAAAACTAGCCAAAAATGACCTATGCTTCTTATTTTTGTTCCAAAATTCTATACTTTTGCCCAAACACATGCAAATAAGTCATTTAATATTTACAAGAATGATATTGAACATGGATAAACCTTAAAAATAATATATAGGTTGATTGGTAGGAACATGGGAACGAAAACACCAAAATCTTACCAAAAATGACCTATATGCCTTATTTTTGTTCCAAAATGCCCTATTCTTGCCCAAACAGATGCAAATAAGTCATTTAGTGCTTACATGAATGATACAGAACATGGATAATCATAAAAACAATATATAGGTTGATTGGTAGGAACATGGGAACGAAAACACTAAAAACTAGCCAAAATGACTTATATGCCTTGATTTTGTTCTAAAACGTCCTATTTTCTCCCAAACACATGCGAATAAGTCATTTAATGATTGCATGAATGATATAGAACATAGATAAACCTTAAAAACAGTATATCTGTTAATTGGTAGGAATATGGAAACGAAAACACCATAAAAAATTGTCATATTTGTCTTGTTTTTGTTCCAAAACGTCATATTTCCGAACAAACACATGCAAATAAGTCACTTAATGCTTACAAGATTGATATAGAACATGGATAAACCTTAACAGCAGGATATAGGTTGGTTGGTAGGAAAATTGCCATGAAAACCCCAAAAATAGATAAAATAACTGTGTTTGTCTTGTATTTGTTCAAAACACCCTATTTTCTGCCAAACACATGCAAATAAGTCATTTAATGTTTCATGAATGATATAGAACATGGATAAACCTTAAAAACACATGCAAATCATGTTTTAAGTCAAGATTACTCAAAGTTTAATTTAGTGCAAATTATCTTTCATTTGCCCGTCATAGCTTAGGTAGGTCTACAACAGAACATCTTTTTTTTAGTTTGCAAATATTGTGGCCCTAAAACTCTAAGCAAGATGGCGTCTATAACATTACTTAAATGTTTTTTTTTCAATCTTTGATTTTGAAGGACTACATTGGAAGATCTGCCCCATATACCAAAGGAGAGTTGGATGAGGTTCGCGAGCAATAGGCGAGGTTCTTCAGGCTAAATTTCATATTGTCCGATCCTAATTAAGTAAAATTTGTATTATTAGCACATTATTTATACATTTTATTTATAGTTACTTCGGAAACATCGATCGTATCCAACTCGTTCTTGTAAACTATATTTTATATGAATATGTACACCGAACTTCTATTATATATATGTATCGTTTACAAATTTTAATTAATTAAAAAATATATTATATTATTGTACATTATACAGAATTGAACAGGGATGCAGATAATGCCAAAAGGATGCATATTTATATATATATATATATTTTTGGCCCAAAAATCAAATATAAATTTAAATAAAAAAAATATTAGTATTATATGGAGTCTATTAGTATCATTTTTAGTAAAAAAATGATACTAATAGAATCTCTATTAGTATCGTTTTTTACTAAAAACGATAGTAATAGACTCTATTACTATCGTTTTTTTTTATTAAAAAACGATACTAATAGAGAGTTTATTAATATCGTTTTTTAATAAAAACGATACTAATAATATGTATTACTATCGTTTTTCACAAACGATACTAATAGAATTCTCTATTACTAACGCCTCTATTAGTATTGTGTGAAAAGCGATACTAATAAGCTAAAAAAAACGATACTAATAGGGGATTTTTCTACTTGGCTTTGGAAAAGAGCTCCTTAGGCCAATGATCCCTGCTCAAGGTAGGCGCCCATCAAAGAAGATCGGAGGTTGGATGAGTATCACACTTATCATGGGGCTCATTAGCCCCAAAGGATCAGTTTATCACCTTAGACCAAGGTCCCACTCAATGTGGGCACCCATCGAGGCAGATGGGTAGCTAAGACATATTTCCCTAACACTCGAGGTACAGGGAGACCCTCAAGGTCATCAGGGCCTTTTCATCTTCTACCTCTATCATGGTCGAGGTAATGGACACCCTCGAGGTCATTAGGGAAGGTGACTGACACTTAGTCTCTGGCGCTCATTAGCCCCTTGGCTTTGGGAAAGCTCCTAAGACTTACAACAAGCTCTACTCAAGATAAGCACCCATCAAGGGAGATGGGAGGCTGGATAGGTGTCAACCATGTCTTGGGGCTCATTAGCCCCTAAAGGGATAGTTGGCCACCTTAGGCCAAAGTCCCACTCAATGTGGGCACAACAAAGGTGTATTAACAAACAAAACATCTCTTGGACTGCACTATCACACTCGAGATAGTAGGAGGACCCTCGAGATTACTAGGGTAAATCTTACCTTACACCTCTATCACGGTCGAGGTAGGTAAGACCCTCGAGGTCATTAGGAAGGTTGTCCCAGAGCATGTCATTTCTAACCCTTGAGGAAAAAGGGGCAACCCATCGAGGTAAAAATCAGGGTAAAAAGGAAGACCCTCGAGGTGGAAAAGAGGTCTAGGAAACATCAACACTTAGAAAAATTATAAGGGTTTCAAGGAGTGAAAATCAGGGGAAGAGGCCCTTCACTCAGTCGAAGTAATTACCTACAAGCCACCACCATCAAGACATGTTGAACACATGGATCGAGGGAGACACCCTCGAGGTGGAGAAGGAGGAAGACCTAGCTAGACATGTGGGTCGAGGTTACCTCGATACACGAACAAAAGGGAAAGCCTTGCAGGCATTACTACCTCGATCGAGGGTCCTTCCTCACACGATCGAGGTTCCCTCGATTGAGGAGACTTTCCTCCTTGGGAAAACACCCTCGAGGTTTATGGGAGAGTAACGCCTTACAAGCCTATGGATCAAGGTCACCTCAATCAGCAACTTTCCCTCACGATTGAGGCTACCTCGATCGAGGCCTCCTCCTGAGAAACCCCATCGAGGCTTTTCTTGGGCCTCCATGGGGCTTACGTTACCACGATCGAGGCCCCCTCCTGGGAAACCCCATCGAGGCTTTTCTTGGGCCTCCATGGGGGTTAGGTTACCTCGATCGAGGCCCCCTCCTGGGAAACCCCATCGAGGCTTTTCTTGGGTCTCCATGGGGCTTAGGTTACCTCGATCAAGGTTCCACACGATCGAGTTTGCCTCGATCGAGGCCTTTCCCTTATTGAAGACCCCATCGAGGCATTTATCGGGCCTCCATAAGGCTTAAGTAATAAAGGTCATGAAAAACCTCTGCAAACCCCATGATCGAGGAAACCTCGATCGAGGTCCCTTATGATCGAGGTTACCTCGATCGAGGCAGCCTCCCTATTGAAGACCCCATCAAGGTCATTTTCATACCTCCCTGGGGCCACCTCGATCGAGGGACTTTTCCCTCACGATCGAGGTTACCTCGATCGAGGCCCCCTCCTGGGGACCCCATTGAGGCTTTTTTGGGGTTCTTGATGGGGGCTTGGGGATCAAGGATACCTCGATCGAGGTTCCACACGATTGAGGTAGCCTCGATCGTGGTCTCCCCCTCACGGTCGAGGTAACCTCGATCGAGGTGCCTTAATTGAGGCATCCTTGTGGTCATAAGAGGTCTGAAGATTTGTTTGTTTTTTCCGGAGTATTCCGCTCGGCATCCAACGTCCATGGATTCTCGTTCCACGCCGAGCGTGGTGCTAATTGTTCCGGGCCCACCCAGGTGGTCAAACTCGTATTAGTGGGCCCAAATCCTAGGCCCAATTCTGGTGGGGCTAGGTACATATCAGATATTTTATGGTGAATACAGAGTTGTCACGTGTCAATCATCTTGGTAAAGCTTTGACCAGGTTTCCATGGGCCCGGCCCATACGCCAGCCTAACCGGCCCAGCAAGAACCCTAACCAGGGACTTAATGCCTATATAAGGATCAGTCCTACCATTCTACAGGTACGCAATTCATAGCTCACAAAACTCACATCACACTGACTCCCTACTCCCGATATCTGACTTAAGCATCGGAGGGGCGTTCCTGGGTTCCACCCCCCGGGTTAGCAACCTTTGACTGTTTTGCAGGTCAAAACCCTAGCGAGAAGTGTACGGAGTCCGCATCAATTACACCAAGGATCGTTGACTATTCAACAGAAGTTCCAGACCAGGAACACAACGAAATATTTTTCTCTCATTGATAATTCATACTACATTTTCTCATATCTTGGTTTCTACGGTGAATCAATTAAAAAAATGGAGCTTCATACCCCCGTTGAGTTCTCTGTCCTAGCAACAAGCGTGTTTGCACTGCTGCTATCTCTGTATTACTTTCTTAAATTAATAAACAAAACTGATAATAATACTACCAAACCAAAACCTCCAGAACCATCTAATAAATGGCCAATAATAGGCCATCTTCATCTTCTCAAAGGCCTTCCTCACATTTCCTTAGGAAAATTAGCACATAAATATGGCCCAATATTCATGATCAACCTTGGAGTCAAAAGGGTGCTGGTTGTAAGTACACCAGAAATGGCAAAAGCCTGTTTAAGAGACAATAAAGACACAATTTTCTTAAACAGACCTCAAAAGTTATTTATCAATCTTCACTCTGCTATGTTCCCGTTCTCTCCATACGGCGAGTATTGGCGTGAGATTCGTAAGATCATTACAGTTGAACTCTTATCGAATCGTCGCATTGAGATGTTCAAAAGTCTTAGGATCTCACAAGTAGCCATTAAGGAAATTTCGGGTTTTGGGTCTAATGAATCAATTGACATGAAACAATGGTTTAATGATATTAGTATTAACATCATAGTGAGATTAGTTTCGGGTAAGTCGTTAAAGGAGATGTATCAAGGCGAGGAATATATTCGGTGTAGTAATGTGTTAAGGGAGTTCTTTGAACTAGCTGGTGTATTTGTTCCTGGTGATTTGTTTCCATATTTGAGGTGGTTTGATATTGGAGGACATGAGAAAAAGATTAAGAAAGTTGGGAAAGTTATAGATGATTTTGCTCAAAAGTGGTTGGAGGAGCATAAACAAAGAAAGAGCTCAATTGTGGAAAGTAGTCAAAAGAATGATCTCATGGATGTGATGCTTAGCGTTTTTGAGAATGGACAAAAAATGGCTTCTCAATTTCAAACAGATACAATCATTAAATCCACTTGCATGGTATGTAAGAAATTCTCTTATTGTCTTTTCAAATGTTGATATCTATAGCATGATTATGAAGCATCAGAGCTTAGCTTTAAGTATCAGGCATTAGGCCTTGTTTGGTAGAGATGTTTATTGGAATCGATCCAATCCGATTTGAAATATCGGATATCTAAAAATTTTAGATCGGTCAAATCCTGATCCGATCCAAAAATATCGGACATTAGAAATATTTGATACGAGATTTTCTAAATTTTTTTTTGTCTTTTTAACATATTTTTTCGACTATCCGATCTGAAAAACAAACCTAGCTAGTTACCGGCCCAAAGCATCTGATAAAATCCGAATATCTGAAAACAAGGATTTTCGATCCAAGATATCCTAAAATCCGGATATTCAAACCTAAATTTCGGATATCCGATTCGAAATGTTATAAATTTCGAATATTTTGGATATTTGAAACTTCATTTTTCCCGATGTGTATCCGATATGAAAGCTTTTGAATATCCGATCCGAAATATCATATTTTTTGTGTTTTCAATAAAATTATCCAATTTTTTAGATCAGACCAATTTGAACAACAATATTATTGTTTGGCAATCGGCTGTTGGATTTTGGCTTGTTTTACTGGCTGGGAAGTATTGACCGTATGTTTTGGTTTTTAAAGTTGGTTGTTTAAGCCAATTGTTTAGAAAGTGTTTGGTAAAATTAATTGTGGTGATCAATTGTTTATTAGAGAGTTTTTGGCTAACAAACCAAAAGCCAAACAAAAAAGCTTCTCCAAGCAGTTTTATCATTTAGGCTTAAAAAGCCAGCTTTTCAGCCAACCAAAAAGTCAATAACAAAACATATTTTTTGACTGTTTGACTATATTAAAAAGCCAAAAGCCAACAAAAAACTGCTTTATTAGTGTAGAATTTTAGTTGCTATCTCACTTCATATTCATTATGATCCGATTTGTAGATAGAATTTTTATTTTTTCTAATGTTGTATTTAATTAAGTTTCAGCTCATGTCCTTCTAATTTACATTAAAGTTCTATGGTTTTATATAAATTATTGGAAAAATTGCTTAGAATAATCCAATCTTTGGCCTGTTCGCTTATAATAATCTAACCTTTTGTTTATTATGGAATGTTAAATTAATTGTAATATCAAAGAGAAGAATAAGAATACTTAGTGTTTGATGTATTGATATGCACGGCCATAATACAAGAATATATATACAATTAGGTCAACCCCCAAACTCTTCCTAAAAGGTAATGACAACTAGTATGCCAAGAATCAATAAATCAGAATATATCCTTTCCTAAGAGACCTCCTAAAGATATTGCCATAATATTTTACAATAATAATCTAGGAATAATATGGGATATTTCCTAATACCCCCTTCAAGTTGGAGCATGGGAATCACGAATGCCCAACTTGCGAAGTAGAAAGTCAAACTTGACCCTTCCCAAAGCCTTGGTGAATATGTCTGCCAACTGATCGGTAGTTGATACATACGACGGTTGAATAGTACCATCCGTGATTGCATCACAAATAAAATGACAGTCTGCCTCAATATGTTTTGTCCTCTCATGAAACACCGGATTTTGTGCAATGTATAGTGCAGGCTGACTATCACAATAAAGATGCATACCATTCTCATGTTCAACACCCAAATCACCCAACAATTGCTTTAACCATTTCAGCTCACAAGTCACTGCCGCCATTGATCGATATTCTGCTTCTGCAGAGGAACGGGAAACTGTATGCACTACAACGTACATTCTGTGTTTTTAACGTTCGCCATCTGTGGACATTAAAAAAGCGGATAGCGGACGTTAATATATTTAACGTCCGCTAACGGACGTTATACAACTGACGTATTTTTTTTGGTCGCTAATCAGATGTTTAACGTCCGCTTAGCGGACGTTAACCATTTAACGTCCGCCTTGATTAAGTAACGTCCGTTTATGGCGGACGTTATTATTGCGTCCGTCTTTAATGGACGTTAAAATATAATTAACGTCCGCCTACCAAAGCGAACGTTATTTAAAGATTAACGTCCGCTTTATTTAAAAAAGGCGGACGTTAAATATCTTAGGCCCCACTTGCAAATTCGCTTCTAAGGCGGACGTAATATAACAATTGACGGACGCTAAATGTTTTTTTTAATTAATTTGAATTAATAATATTCAATATTATATTTAAATATAATTATCACATTCATAATTTATAATTATTAGTTTCATCCGTGCAATTCACACGTTTTTCCATTCGTTGACTATCTATCTGCTCCATTCATACAAATACATGTTCCATTGCATATTATAAATATCCATACACAATTTTTCATACAAGGTTTTTACTAATTATAATACAAATCGAATCTAATACAATTAATATTTATACAAAGTTGTTACTAGTATTTTTCAAATACTAAAAAAAAAAAGTAAATCGAGCTAAGTTGCACATGCTCCGCTGGCCCCTGAGCCGTCATCTGGGCCGCCGCCCGGTGGCCGCCGAAATTGAGACATGTCTACACCGCTACATTGGCTTAAGACATTGCCGTAGAACTTTAGCAACTTCTGCATCTCGGCCACCTTCTGTTTTTCCTCATCTCTCTCCCGTTCTATATCAGCAAGTCGGTTGTTCAATTGATCTATTGCGGAAGGAGTGCTTGAAGGGTTGTTCGCTCGACTTTGTCGCTTGTAGTACATGTCTGCACTACTTCCCAATCCAGCGACTTTGCCCCTTATCCTACCACCGACTGTTTCAAAAAAAACCTCATTTGGGGTCTTTTGGACACCACTTGATTCACATTCAGCAAGGCTTTTTTCATAACTCTCCTGCAAACATTGAGGCACGTGCAAAACATATAATTAAGTCATTTCAGGATTTCAAGCTATTTGCATGTTCTAAAACATATAATTGAATAGATCAACACTCATTGGCACGGTTTAGGTCATGTTCAAGGCATTTCGGAACGATAGGTAGCCAAAACGGCCATTTTGGGTCGTTTTGGAGTGTTTTATTATCCAATATACATCTAATCAAGTCATTTCATGATTTCAAGGTACGTGCATGTTCTAAAACATATAATTGAATAGATCAACACTCATTGGCATGGTTTAGGTCACGTTCAAGGCATTTCGGAACGATAAGTAGCCAAAACGCCCATTTTGGGTCGTTTTGGAGTGTTTTATTACACAATATACATCTAACAAGTCATTTCATGATTTCAAGCTACGTGCATGTTGTAAAACATATAAGTGAATAGATCAACACTCATTGGCATGGTTTAGGTCACGTTCAAGGCATTTCGGAACAATAAGTAGCCAAAACGCCCATTTTGGGTCGTTTTGGAGTGTTTTATTATCCAATATACATCTAATCAAGTCATTTCATGATTTCAAGCTATGTGCATGTTCTAAAACATATAAGTGAATAGATCAACACTCATTGGCATGGTTTAGGTCACGTTCAAGGCATTTCGGAACGATAAGTAGCCAAAACGGCCATTTTGGGTCGTTTTGGAGTGTTTTATTACCCAATATACATCTAATCAAGTCATTTCATGATTTCAACCTACGTGCATGTTCTAAAACATATAAGTGAATAGATCAACACTCATTGGCATGGTTTAGGTCACGTTCAAGGCATTTCGGAACGATAAGTAGCCAAAACGGCCATTTTGGGTCGTTTTGGAGTGTTTTATTACCCAATATACATCTAATCAAGTCATTTCATGATTTCAAGCTACGTGTATGTTCTAAAACATATAAGTGAATAGATCAACACTCATTGGCATGATTTAGGTCAAGTTAAAGGCATTTCGGAACGATAAGTAGCCAAAACGGCCATTTTGGGTCGTTTTGGAGTGTTTTATTACCCAATATACATCTAATCAAGTCATTTCATGATTTCAAGCTACGTGCATGTTCTAAAACATATAAGTGAATAGATGTGACCTGAATACTTACCAGAACACGCTTTGCTCGATCACTTACTACTACCTTCCCCTTGCCAGCTTCATCTCGAGCATGCGTATCTAGGTACAACTCCGCAGCAGTGGGTAGCCTTCCTCCACTTTTGGCGGCCTTCGGAAACATATACATAGAATTTGATTAACTTTTGAAGAAAATGACACTACTGTACGTTATTTTAGCAACATACTTACCAATTTACGTGCACGTAGCGCTGATGACATAGATCTCTGACAATGAGAGGGGGGTATGGGCTTGCTCAGATCACCACCTGCCCTATTTTTCTTTGCCTTTACAGACTTTTCCTGGTAGGTAGGATCCTTTGCATTCTCCATCATCTCCTTGTGGACGTCCAAAGACATCCACCCAGGTGGGATTCCTTTTTGCTTCTTCGTGACATAATTGTGTATGTCCTTCAATCGAGTTCCGGCTTTCTTATCAAAGCCCCTCCTAACCTCAGCTTCGATCTCTGGTCTCCATTTGTAATACTCCTGCAAAATCATAAAAACAAATAAGTTTTAAATGAATTATAATACAACTAATTAGAATATATTTTCGATCGTACCTTGAAAACACCGTACCACTGATATCTCGGTTCTTCTTCAATTGAATTTGGTCCTTCCAACCACGTGTCATCTTGTTCATTTCCAAGAGCATCAACAATCATATCTCGATATGGGTTTGGTTGAACCGAAGAGGAGGGCCCTATATCCGACTCACCATGGAATTTCCATTCATAGTAATTCGGAGTAAAACCCTTACTATACAAATGTACTTTGACCGTGTCCACATCCAAATAACGCTTGTGACGACAACGAAAGCAAGGACACCTTATCTTATCATTGTCATTATAAGCGGGATGTTGTAGACAAAAGTCGACGAACCCATCGACCCCTTCTATAAATTCATTTCTAAGACGACGCCCATTTAATCTTTGGTACATCCAACGACGCTCATTCCTTCTCATGATTAAAAAATTCTACACAACTAAGATTAAGAGTCATTTAAATTGTATTATAAAAGCTACTTGAAGTGATGAATTACAAATAAACATATACTTTTTAAAACCAATTTACGATAAATAAATTCTATTATAAAATTCTTTCAAATAATTAAATTAATTTATTTAAGTTGATACTTATTATGTAGTTAAAGTTGGATTAGAATAATTTAGTATGCCACTAGCCGCAACTCAATTATTATACGCTTCGCATAACATCCCATACAAAAGTTTATTATAAATTTTTTATAAACAATAACTTATACATCTAACACCAATTCCAAATAAAATTAAAGCCAAAAACAATACAACAACCAACAACATTAAACAATCATCCATCTATAGAATTCTACCAAAAACTCTACAAAAAATAAGCATAACATTAAAACACCTAAATTCTAAACAAAAGAAGCATATATTCAACCTAGAACAATAAATAAAATAAGCATAAAATTCACAACTCTAAACAAAGCAACCATAAAAATCAACCTAAAACTCTAAACAAAATCAACATAAAATCAACCTAAAATTTTATAAAACTCTACCCAAAACTATAAACGAATTAACCATACAATTCAACATAAAAATCAAAATTCAACCCCAAAATTCAACACCTATTTTCAACATAAAAACCAAAATTCAACATAATATTCAAAAAAAATTCGTACATTTACCTTCAACATGGGGCTAGGCTTTGTCTTCAACTTATTTTACTCAAATTCAACTCAAATCAATCAATTTCAACCTTAAAACCATGGAATTTAGAACTAGAGTTAACATTTACACAAAAATAAGAAATATAAGAGAGAGTTAGGGTTTCAACGAAACCTAGAGAAGGAGCACAACACGGCGACGGTCTCGAGGGCAGCAAGGCGGCGTTGCCGGAGATGAGTCAACTTCCACGGTGGTCGACGGAGGTGAGGCAACTTGATTTCGTGTATTTGGGGTTTAGGGAGAGGAACGAGTGAAAGAAATGAAAGAAGAGTGAGGAAAGAGTGAAATGTTCTGACTCTAAACTTAACACTTAGTCGACATTTAACGTCCGCCACGCAACGGACGTTACTTGTGGAAAAACGGACGTTACAATTCGACAAAAATTTCAAAGTTTCCGCCTTTTTAACGTCTGCTAAAAGGCGGACGTTAAGCTCATAAAAGCGGACGCTAAATCAAATTTTCAATTATATACGTTGCCAAACCTAAGACGTCTGTAAAGGCGGACGTTATACAAAAAAGACGGACGTTAAATTAAATTTAACGTCCGCCCATAAAGCGGATGTTAAAAAACAGACGGCAGAAACACGGAATGTTGTAGTGATGTTGCTTCTTAGTTTTCCATGAGACTGGTGATAAGCCGAGAAGAACAAGCCATCCACTCAACGATCGTCTAGAAATCGGACAACTGGCCCAATCCGAATCACACCACCCTTCCAATTGCAACGCACTATCAGAGCGTAACAAAATTCCCTGACCTGGATTTTTCTTCAAATATCTGACAACACGCAAAGCGGCTTCCCAATGATCAATTCGCGGATTTTGCATAAACTGAGATAAAATATGAACAGAGTATGCCAAATCCGGCCTAGTAACTGACAAATATATCAATCGACCAACAAGTCGTCGATATTGCTCCACATCCTGTAATACAACTCCTGTCGCCAAAGCAAGCCTGTGATGTTGCTCCATGGGAAAATCAACAGGCTTAGAATCAATCAGACCTGTTTCTTCAATTATGTCCATATCATATTTCCTTTGACAAATAAAAAATCCCTGCTTATTTCGGGCCACTTCTAAGCCCAAAAAATATTTCAAAAAACCCAAGTCTTTCATCTTGAAACAGTTCCCCAGATATAACTTAAAATCGATCATAGCAGATTTATCATTACCTGCAACAATCAAATCATCAACATACACTAACACATTTAATTGTGTTTTCCCTTTCGTCATTGTGAACAACGAATAGTCAGAGTATGACTGTTTAAAGCCATATGTTTTCAAAGCTGCTGCAAGCTTTGCAAACCAACACCTGGGAGCCTGTTTTAGTCCATACAAAGACTTCTTCATCCTGCAAACCTTGTTAGAATTTTTATTTTCAAAACCAGGGGGGATTTTCATATAGACTTCTTCCTCTAGATCTCCATGGAGAAAGGCGTTATGCACATCCATCTGATGAACCTCCCAGTCCTTCACTGCTGCCACGGCAAGAAAAGTTCGCACAGTCACCATTTTAGCCACTGGAGCAAATGTCTCATTGTAGTCTAGCCCTTCGACCTGATGATGACCAAAAATCACCAACCGAGCCTTTAATCTTTGCAAATTCCCATGTTCATCGTATTTCTCTTTGTAAACCCATTTGCTTCCAAGTGCCTTTTTCCCGGGAGGTAGCTTCACAAGTTCCCAAGTACCTTGCTCCTCCAGATCCCGGATCTCATCTGCCATAGCCTTTCTCCAACCTTCATGTCGCATAGCTTCTTTGAAATTTCTGGATTCATTTCCTGCTGAAATAGCTGCAACATATTTTCTATGTTTCACAGAAAAATTGTGAGAATCAACAAAATGTGTTAATGAATAGACCATACCTGAGGGAGATGATGGCGCAGGAGTGATCTGAAATGGAGATGGACTTTTATTATTTCTTATGGTGGTCACAAAATCTCAATACTAGCTATTTGGAAACTTTGGCCTCATGCCCTTTCCCATACCATCACCTTGCTCATTCCCCCTTTGCTGCACACACTCTCGCCTCACCCCCTCATCATTAATTTGCTATTGAAATGCTGCTACCCCACTGCTAGCACACGCTGGAAATTCAGGAGGTTGGGCAGGCTGTGAGCTCCCTGCACCAGAGCCCGGTGCCAACCCAGCGGACTGACCATAAGGTTGCTCCTCACAACCTTCGTCACACTCCAATGTTGTGGGCTGTTGCACCCCACGACCCCCTTCTGCTGTCCCATGAACATCATGCTCATCATCACTCGATATAAAATCCCCCTCACCAAAATTATGACACGGGTTAGGAGTCACAATACCATTATTCTTGAACGGAAACTCATGCTCAAAAAATTGGACATCACGAGACACAAAACGTTGTCTAGTTTCCATATCAAACACCTTCCACCCTTTTTTACCAAAAGGATAACCTAGGAAAACACATTTACGACTGCGACTAGCAAATTTGTCCCCTTTGCTACGTTGGTCATGGGCGTAACACAAGCATCCAAATACTTTAATATGGTCATATGATGGAGGTTTATTAAATAAAATTTCAAAGGGGTTTTGTATTTAAGCAATCTAGAAGGGGTTCGGTTTATTAAATGACAAGCGGCTTGCACACACTCTCCCCAAAATTTAAGAGGTAAATTTCCTTGAAACCGTAACGCCCTAGCCACATTTAAGATATGTTGATGTTTTCTCTCAACCCGCCCATTTTGTTGGGGTGTACCAACACATGAAGTCTCAAATAATATGCCATTCTCAAGAAAATAATTATGCAAATTATGAAATTCTGTACCATTATCACTCCGGACCACCTTGATTTCTTGAGAAAATTGACGTTTAATTAAAGCAACAAAATTAAGAAACATAAATTCAACTTCTGTTTTATTGCTCAACAAATAAGTCCAAACACTCCTAGAGAAATCATCAACAATAGTTAAAAAATAACGAGATCCACACGTAGAAGGTGTGTTGTAAGGACCCCATAAATCAATATCAACCAGATCAAACAATCGACTAGCATTATTGCCACTAATAGGAAAACTACTCCTATGTTGCTTAGCACGAGGGAAAACATCACAAGATTTATTTTTAACAATCCTAGTAGAACCACTCACAAACGGAAGGTGTTGCAAAACTCTTCCCGAAGGATGTCCCATCCGTTGATGCCACAATTCTGTAGAACGATGTCCATCAATCTTGAAAGCCTTCACTTCTGGAACACCTCGGAAATAATAAAGTCCGTCCACCCGATCACCCGCTCCAATCACCTTCCTCGTCGCTAGGTCCTGTACAATACACAATTTGTTAGTGAATTGCATAGTACAATTTGATTCATCACGTAACTGAGTTGCATAAATCAAATGGCAATTTAATTGAGGCACAAAAAGGACATTTTTAATAATTAAGCCTCCTTGCAAAATGACTGAACCCATCAGGGATGCAAGAGCAAATTTACCATCCGGCAACCCTACCGGATAGCTTGTCACATTCCTCACATCTGTCAAAATCGACGCATCACACGTCACATGGTTCAATGCGCCGGGGTCAATAATCCAGTCAATATCTTCCTTACCATGAAGCTTAGGCTTGAGGTTATTCAGGTGATCGAGCAATTGTTGTATTTGAGCAGCCGAGACCCCCGAAAGAGCTGCCCCATCAGCCGGTGTAGCGACAGCGGCAGCAGCTCCTTGCGTAGGTGCAGAAGAAGCCGTCCAGCCCCCTGTCTTGTTTGCACAAGCAGTGAAATTTTGGCCTCTACCACGACCGCCGATACGTCCTCCCCCACGGCCTGTAGAAGAACCATCACGGGCTGCTACTCCACGTCCTCCTCGAGGTCTATCACCCCACCATTCCGGGTATCCGTGGAGTTGAAAACAAGAAGCTTCAGCGTGCCCTTCGCGATTGCAGTGAGTGCAGAAGCGGTCGGAATGATCAGAGTTTACCATCTTTGTTTTTGGGTCAGATTGTATTTTAAATGCCATGGCTCCATCACGTGAAGAAGTGGGTGCCTCAGTCGAGCTTAACCTCTCAGCCTGTATCACCTGTTGGTATGATTTATCCACCCCCGGGAGAGGTTCTTGAGCCAAAAGTTGACTCCGAATGGAAGCAAACTTATCATCCAAGCCGATCAAAAAATGATGAACATAGTCATCGTGTTGCATCTTCTCTATTTTAGAGACAATATTGCAGGTGCACTTCCCACATGAGCAAGATCCCAAATTTTGGTCAGACGACCGAAATATGCCGCAACAGACTCGCCTTTTTCTTGCTTGCACAAGCCTAAGGAGAGCTTCAGTTGACAAATCCTTGTGCCGCTTACAACACAGAAACGGTTCTTAAGGTTTGTCCATAATAAATAAGCATCATCATATTCACCAATTGTTGAGCGAACGGATGGTTCTAATGTATTGGTGATCCACGAGACCAACATGGAGTGCACGGCCTCCCAGTCCTCAAGCTTTACCTCATCGGTCGGCTTGGAAATCGAGCCATCAACGAATCCATACTTCCGTTTGGCCTTCAACGAGGTCTTAATTGCCCTCGCCCATTCATCATAGTTGTCACCCCGAAGCTGAATTGGAGTGATGATGTTTCCCGGAGCATCACTCGAACCCATGTGGTATGTCAAGTCCATTTTGGGTGTCTTATCCTCCCCGCCAGACATGGAGACGATCTCATAGGGAAGACAAAAAAAGAAAAAAATTTTGATATAAACTCTCTAAAAAAAATATATATGTGAATAATGAATATCACATATACACTTGGATCAAAACCTATGCTCTTGATACCATGTTAAATTAATTGTAATATCAAAGAGAAGAATAAGAATACTTAGTGTTTGATTTATTGATATGCACGGCCATAATACAAGAATATATATACAATTAGGTCAACCCCCAAACTCTTCCTAAAAGGTAATGACAACTAGTATGCCAAGAATCAATAAATCAGAATATATCCTTTCCTAAGAGACCTCCTAAAGATATTGCCATAATATTTTACAATAATAATCTAGGAATAATATGGGATATTTCTTAATATGGAATAATCCAATCTTTGTAGGGCATCCGCTTTAAATGAGTCAAGTGACCTGCAACCGATTATTAAGGTTAATTGTGACACGTGTCTAATTGTGATTCGCCCATAATCAATTAGGAATTATTATATGATTAATTTTTAAAAAATCTAATAATTATAACTTTTTTAAAAAAAAACCTGAACCCGTGTACCTTTTTTTTCATTTTTTTATTAATTTTTTTAATAATTTTTTTAAATTTTTTTATTAAAAACTAGTTATTAATTTTTTTCTATAAATTTTTTTCGTTTTTTTATATTTTTTTATAATTTTTTTTATAATTTTTTTATTAAATTTTTTTATTAAAAACAGGTTATTAAATTTTTTTTATAATTTTTTTCCTTTTTTTAATTTTTTTATAATTTTTTATAATTTTTTTTTATTAAAAAAAGGTTATTAAATTTTTTTTTTCCTTTTTTTTATAATTTTTTAATAATTTATTATTTAAAAATTCCTCAATAATTATTATTATAAAAAATGACAAATCGCACGCTGACACGTGTCATAATTAACCTTAATAACCGGTTACAACAGGTTTTGACTCATTTAAAGCGGATGCCCTACAAAGGTTGGATTATTCCGAGTTAATCGAAAGGTTGACTTATTTTGAGCGAACCGGCCAAAGGTTGGCTTATTCTTGGCAAATTTTCCTAAATTATTTGGTAGTAATTATACATTTTATTAAGATGTAATGTCTAATTTTGTGTTAGTAATAAAATATAAAATAATTTTAATGTAATACTACGTATTAGACATTTGTTTGATTTATGAATGAGAATTTAGTCCAGATCCGACCATAGGCTGATATGATCCAAAAGAAAAAATCCAATTCGAATCCAAAATTAAAAATCCGCATCCAAATCATACTATTGTTGGGTTGGAGTCAATTATGCATAATCTGATCCCAGTCCGACCCATTTTTATTCCTACTCTGATCTCTAATTTATACTTGATAATTAGCCCTTTGTTACAAATTACACCAAACATAATTGAATAATTATTCAATCAATTTAAGGAAAAATTTCAAAGATTTTATATTTTATTCCACTTTGACAGGCAATGATATTAGCAGCAACAGACACCACATCAATAACTCTAACATGGGCACTGTCATTGCTACTCAACAATAAAGCAGCCCTAAAGAAAACTCAAGCCGAACTAGAAAACTTTATAGGAAAAGAGAGAATTGTGGAAGAATCTGACCTGAAGAATTTAGTCTACTTACAAGCAGTTCTCAAAGAGACTATGAGACTATACCCTGCTACACCTCTATCAGTCCCTAGAGAATCCATTTCAGAGTGCACCTCGTCTTTAGCATGAGGAAGGTGCACCTCTATTAAAACGCAATCATTAGAATTAGCGCTGTCAAATTGGGCCAGAACTGATTTAACTGAACTGAACTAACTGAAACTGAACTATTTTGGGTCGACCTGAGATTACCTGAAACTGAAATTGAACTGAACTGAATGAACTGATAACTGAAATGCAACTGAAAAATATCGAACTGTACAGAACTGAATCTAAAGCGAACTGAAACTGAAGTTAACTGCTAAATATCTGGAAATAACTGAGCTGAACTGAAACTGAACTGAAAATCGAGTATCCGAAAATAATTGAACTGAACTGAAACTAAACTGAAAAGTATCTGAAATTAAATGAACTGAACTGAAAAGTATCTGAAATTAACTGAACTGAACTGAAAAGAGGATAACTGAAGCTAACTGAAACTGAACTGAAAATATGATAAATGAATCTAACTGAAACTGAACCTAACGCAAACTGAACTGAATTAACTGAAGTGAAATGAACCAAGAACCAAATGATTCATAACTGAAATACAAACTGAAACAAAATGAACCGCACTTAACTAAACTGAAACTGAACTTAAATCAACTGAACTGAAAAAGTTAGAGTATTTAAAACAATTTTGAACTGATCATAACTAAAGTCAACTTCACAAAAAATTGTTTTACATTGTTAGTTGACTAAACTCAAATGAACTGAAAAAATGTTTTAAATTATTGGTTAACTGAACTAAAATGAACTCAAAATTGTTTAAATTGTTGGTTAACTAAACCAAAATTTCAATTACAAATTTAACTCCCCTCCCAAATGCCAATTACAAATTAACCTTCCCTCCAAAATTTCAATCAACTTTCCTTCCCAAATTTCAATTGAAATTAACCTTCACTCCAAAATCTCAATAAAAAAATTAACTTCCCTCCAAAATTTCAATGAAAAATTAACCTGATCTACCAAGCTTTAATGAAAAATTTAAAATTGTATGCATTCTAGTATATGGTTACAATATCCTCAGACCTCAACTTTCTTACGCATATCACATATTATACATATCACATATTATGAACTTTCTATTAGATTAAAAATAGGCTCAAATCTTATTATTGTTCTTGTTCTCAATATTGTTACTACTATTATTGTCATTATATTATTCATATATATCAGATTAATCACCATCATCATTGGTATCATCATCAATTCATTGTTGTTGTTGTTAATTGCTATCATTATTGTTATGATCGTTGTTATCGTCAATTCAGTATCACCCATCATCATCTTGAGTGCCATTTACACTTGATATTAATACTCGATACACGCTTACACATTTACACCTAATATTAGTACAAGGATAAATTGATCTATATAAAAATTGAAACATAATAAATAATAACATTAACGCGCACCTTAACTAAATAAACAAATAAATTAACCTGTTGCAAGGCAAAACACTTCAACAGCTAAACCGAATATGATCCGACCATATTATTTGGGGGAAAACGCAAGAAAACTCGGGTAAACCCATTAATACTCAATATCTACCTTGATCAAAACCGTTAAAAATGTCCTTACAAAACTGAAAATGACCATAATGTAACTGAATATAATCATTTACAATTAACTGATAATAACTGAAATCGTACGGATAGAACCGTATTTAACCAAACGTAAACTGAATACAATCGGAACCGTCATATCAACCGTTCACAATGAACTAACAACAATTGAAATTGTACAGGTAAAATCGAAGACCAACCATAGAGTTATATCCGGAAAAAAATTAACTGAAATTGAAATAAAAACTAGACTACAAATTAATTGTAACAAAATTATAATCTCAAATGACCTGAACTATAGCTAATCGAACCAAAAAAAACTGTAACCAAAACTGAACTGAACTGTCGACATTTTGAATTGAACTGAATTGCACCCGTTTGAATTTCTAACTGATTGGTTAAACCGAACAATTAACTGAAACTGAACTGAACTAAAATATGTCCGTACAAAAACTGAACTGAACTGAAATTAAAACTAACTGAACTGAATTGAACTGAAAAAAAGTTATCTGAAATTAACTAAACTGAAAACGGCCCAAAATGATTAGTTAAAACCAAAACTGAACTGTTGACCTGAATTGACAGTGCTAATTAGAATACAAAACCCAAGTTATAAGTAAAAGCCTATTGTTTGTGCTTTTCACATGTTTTTTTTTTCCCTTTCTTTTATAATTTAAAACTTGTTTTGCTTTTCCCCTCAAAAAACTTTTTTTGTGTTTTTATTTTCCCTTTTTTATAATTTAAGAAAATGTTAGGGTAAATTCCAAAGTACACATGTTAAACTAACATATTAAAAAATTGCATATCAAAAAAGTACACATTGAGCTGAATCACTTACGTAGATTATTCAATAGTAAATTAATAAATGTTCATTTGTAAAATACTGATTGTTCATTTATTTTTATGTGTCAGTTGTTCATTCTTTGATTGATTGTTAATGTTTACTTATTGTTCATTAGGAAAAATCAGTTACGTATATTGTTCATTTGCATACTACGGATTATTCATTTAATTTGTAAAGTAATGATTTTTCATTTAATATTTATGTGTTACATTTTTTTTTGTTTGATTAATTGTTGATTAGGAAAAACATCACTTATGTATATTATTCATTTGTATACTACCGATTGTTTATTTATAAATTACTGATTGTTCATTTAATATTTATATACATCCAACAAACATATTGTTCATTTCCAATACATCTACTGTACAATTCCGATACACCTATTGTTTATTCAAGTTTTTAAAAAGTTCAAAATTTACTCAGAATCACTAATGAACATCCAACAAACTCATTGTTCATTTCCAATACACCTATTTTCATCTCTAATACACCTATTGTTCATTTCCAATACAACTATTGTTCATTCAAATTTTTAAAAGAATAAAAATTTAATCAAAATCACTAATGTATTTGTTTACTTAAACCCTTAATTTTGGAGAATTTATAAAAATCTGTACCTAAAGAAAACCCAAAGAAAAAAAAAACCTTTTAATTAGGAGAATTTGTTTACTTAAAAAACCCCAAAGAATAAAAAAAAAACCTATCCTTGACCTAATGTACATTCTAATTGAACTATTGTACATGCATGAGTACCTTCCCCGTGGTACTCATATGTGTACCCACATTTTTTTAGTCACATACTCATTGATGATTTTGCCGTTCAAAATATTAAAATGTCACTGTGCTACTATATATCAGTTAAATATAGCTCAAACGTTTTATTTAGCTATGTTGGGTATCACTTTTCATTTTCCAGTTTATGAGCTACGTTTATTATGAGCAATGTAAATTGTAGAGTACTCACTATAAAAAAATTGTCCATTAACTACGGAAACACATTAATGACGGATTGACGAGCATAAATCATGTCATAAATATAGATGTTTTATGACTTCTTGGGTCCGTTATTAAAATTTACCTAATACATAATTCAAAACCTATTAAAATTGAATCATTTACAATGAGAAAAATCATTTACGACCACCCTTTTTAATGACAGGGTCACATTTTTATGAAGGAAAAAAAATTTACGACCCCGCTTCTCTAGGACAGGGTCACAATATTAGACGGGAATTTCCATCATAAAATAACATATTTTCTTTTAGTATTTATAGGGACACATACATCCTAAGCCAATTAGGTAGGGACACCATCGGCTCATGCCGGGTCGGGTAGCATGTCCCCTCGATCTTCCTATTTAGCTGAGACACGCATTCAAAAGAAAAAAAATCCTAGCAATTACTTGCAGCGAAATTTGAACCCAAAACCGCAGAATTAGCGTTCACAAGACTTGAACATACAATATGCTAATAAGATTCTCGATCCCTTATTATAATCCAAATTATCAATAAAAAATAATTGTAATTATTAACTCTATTTAGATCCTGCATGTCAATTAGTTATCATGTGTCCCTACATGTGGAATGATTCATGCCGGGATGCCCCACGTGCCAAGCCCGTATGCCTCGTGTAGTAATGACTCATACTTATAATAGGCCAAGAAAAGTTCGTTTCGTGTTGGACTCGTGCCACTATGCCTCACACAAATTATATATATATTAAGAAATTTTAACAAAAATATGCATGTCAACTTGCGTGCGGCCTGTCATATGCCGGGTTCAATTCGTGCCTTTACAACTTCCACGTTGGCCCTCACACCGATCCGACCAATGCACAACTCTACGTGTTCATAAGATCGCAAGTCCGTAACAGTTTTTTCCCATATCAATTCATTATTGCGTGCACCCTTTTTTTTTCGTTCTTTGGGAGAGGAAGTGCACGGATGTTTTATACATCAATGTATTGGGTATTTGAATGCCATTGGAAAATAAATTGTGGATATAATATGGATGTTATCAATGTTGTCTACAGCAGGTTTGATATTTTCCTGTATTTATCAATTTTTTTAGTATTATAAAAAAAAAATGATTGAAAAACCCTAGATTGTCAACCCTCTTAGATATATAAGAATAAAATAATACAAAGTAACATCGATAACTTATACTCTCTTTGTTTTTCTTAGATGTAACATTACTCTTTTCACACTTATCTAGATATAATTTTGACCCATAATATCTTTAAATATACAAGTGTAAAAATTATAAAATTTATATATTTGAAAAGTGCTGTATTCCGAGGTGAATCCAACAAGATCCCACATTATTATGTTTTTCTTTATGTATAAGTAACAATTAACGGTCAAATTAAGTTGGATGAATAGTGTCAAAGAGTGTCAAAACCTCAATGAAAATTTTCCCTCCAAAATTAAATATAACATTATCTTTTTAAAAAAAATAAAAATAAAAAACTAAAAAAAATATTACTCCCTCCGTCCCAAATTAGTTGCTATATTCTGAAAAAAGACACTATTCATTTGTAAACTTTTCCTGCTTGGTTCATGTACATAAAGAAAAATATAGTCATGATAGATCTAGTTTGATTCGTCTCAATATGTACTTTTCAAACATATAATTTTTATAATTTTTTATTATTTGTACTTCAAGATATTTTAATTTAAAGTTGTGTATTGGAAATTGTGAAAAAGAGAATGTAGTAAGTAATTTGGGACAGAGGGAGTATAAGTGTCGGAAATGTCAACTGTTACAATCAATAAATGTTATTTCAATTTACAACAAATGTTGTCTTGCTTCTTTGAAAAGCTCAAGAGGAAAAAGCTAATATTACAAAATATTTACATAATAGATTTGGCTACGGATTAATTATATTTCAAAAAAAAATTCAACAATGCATGTTACGTTAATCTTTATTCAGTTCGACAATGTCACAATTTTCTAAATCAGCACTGATTCAAGGATACTTTATATTACTCTATAAAATTAATTATCATTATTTTGTATAAACTGTGCAACGCACATATATGTTCTAATTAACCTAGTATACATATGTAATAAATAAATTAGGGTGAAAATTCGCACAAAGCTAATGTTTTAATGTATTTTAGACCAATGAAAAGCCTTAAATTGTGGATATAATTTGTCTACAAACTATCATAAATTTATCATGCCTCGATTAATGAGCAACGAATAATATCAAAGTCAATAATTATTAGATTTTCTTTATAATTATTTATCAACTGGTGTTCTATAACATCATGCATTGAATAAAAAAATACAAATTCAGTGGTCGAACAATGATAATAACCATTCCAATACAACAACTTGTTAGCGGACTATCTATAACATCTATTAAAAGGTGCGCGAAGCACTATGTTGTGTCACGTAAGCATTAACATAATTCTGACACATATACAAAAGCGCCATGTCATCGCAATAATGTTGGTTGAACATGGATCTTTTATATGGAAAGGTTAGGTAGTTACCAACTCAACTCTATTTATATGCTGATGTAAATATGCTTCTTTATAACTATATTGTTTTATTGTTTAGGAAAAATAAAGAGAGACAAAAAATATTATTTAAAATAAAAATGGGAGAAGTTAGCACACAATAGTTTTACTCTAACACAATGATTTTTGACTAATTGAATTGCAATTCTTCCACAAAATCTATCTACAATCTAAAATATATAATTTCCAATTTATTTTGTTCATTATGATACCTAGATTTGTTATTTGTGTTTTCTCATATAGTTGACGTTTGATCTGCAATGCAAATTGAGGGTGATTTTGCCAACTCGAGTTTGTTTCGGTTGTTCTTGGTGTTTCAACAAACGACAGTTACCATCCGTGCCAAAATGTCTGTTAATTATAGTGCTTTTATCAATGCACTATAAAAACAAACTGTTGGACCCAGGACAATGCCCAAGCAAAAAAACTAGTTAAAGTATTGAAAATGCGCAAAGTTAGTATCCTAATATTTATTAAAATTGTATATTATTACCTGAAGGGCCACTCAACTAATTCATCTTCTTTTTCTTTCCTTGAAAGTGATAGGTAAATTGTAGGCCACTCAACTAATTAACTTCCATTGTCAGCATCCATCATCGGAGACCGGATCACCGCCGACGAACCATGGCCAACAACACCGCCGCCACCTTGCTCATGTTGGTCGTTAGGCGTTAGCAGATGTGAAGTCACGATGATTGATTTTGAAAGGAAGAGATAAGATTTTGAGAGAAAGAGATAAGATGGCCACGGATCGGATTTGGGGCGGAAGATCCTGATGGATCCAGATCCATTTTTTCAGCCTAGATCCATATCCACTACAGATCCGACGGATTTATAGAAAGAGGATCCATATCCTGCGGATCCTGATCTAAAGCACATCCTCTTATATTATACCTACTAAATGAGATAATTATAACTTTTTATGCATTAAAATTGTCATCATTTCATTGCATACACAATTAATATGCAAATTAAAACCCATTACTAAGTAGTAAGTACTAACAATCTAACATCATCAACATCCTAAAATCCATACATTACATAATCAACTTGGGTAATGGACTATTTGGACTTTGAAGTATTGGACATTTGGGCCATATAACTTATAAAATTATAGTTAATTTAATATATATTTTATTAAAAAAAAAAGATTTTCGGATCTTCATGCGTATCTATAAAAAGATTGGTATCCAAATCCACATTTTCCTAGAGAATTTGTATTTAACCCGGATCTGCGCGAATCTAAGATATGAAGACCCAAATCCTAAAAAAGGATCTGAATTCGCAGATTCGGGGCAGATTCAAGATCCGCTGCCATCTCTAGATAAGAGTGAACCAATTGATCAAGTAAATGGGGAACAGATAAGAACGAACTCAAATTTTGGGAATATGTGGGTGTGTTGGGAAAAAAAAAAGAATGGTGGTGAAGAAGACGAGAACAAAATGCAACACAGCATAAGGGCCCAAACTGAATGCAGAAAAAACAAATGGAATGACATATTTGTAAATACACTGAAACTCAATTTTTTTACATGCCCTTTTGGATAGAATCCTCCATTCTCTTTTATCTTTTATCTTTTATCTCTTATCTCTTATTATTATAAATTTATAATTAAGAGCAGGTAAGCACCGGTAGTGTCCAAGTGGTACTATTTTAAACCCTTATAACAAAATACTTCTTTTGTCCCAAATTACTTGCTACATTCTCTTTTTCACATCTTCTAATACACAACTTTAAATTAAAATATCTTGAACTACACATAATAAAAAATTATAAAAATTATATGTTTAAAAAGTACATAGTGAGACGAATCAAACTAGATTCATCATGACTATATTTTTTTTATGTACATGAAACTATAAGCAGTCAAAGTTTACAAATGAATATTGTCTATTTTCATAATGTAGCAACTAATATGGGACGGAGGAAGTAACACCAAAACATATATACACTTTGTCTTTTAAAGAATGCCTTGTTCACTTAAGTGAAATTTTTTTTGATATGTTCGATAAAACAATATAACAATTACATATTAAAAGAGTACACATTGAGCCGAATCGAACGAGATCTCAATTAACCATATTTTTCTTTATGTAATATAGATTATGGAAAGTCAAAATTAACGAATGAACAGTAAAAAAAAAGTCGATACGAGCTTTCTTTAAAGGACATAAGGGGTATATTATATACACTGAGTAACAAACCGAAATCACGAATGTTCAAATCCTTGCCTAATATAAACTTTCAATCGATGCCTAACAAAAAAAAAGGTGTTTTTAAAATAAATGGAAGTTAATTTGGAGGGAGTAATTAAAAAAAATAAGAGTCATTAATTTTGGGTTTGTAGGGATTAAGGAGCAATCTTAGAAAAAAAATGTGATTAAAGTGAGGGGACCATATTCTAAAAATGGTATGGGGCAATCTTTTAGGGACGGATTAAAAAGAAAAATGGTGCAATCTTTAAGGGACGGAGGGAGTATTATATAAGCTAGGGGGGTTATGGTGGTCGTTTGGTGTCCAATGAAGCTTCAACCCAAACACATGCATAAACAAATATTTGCCAAAAATGAAAATGCAATAAACACAAATAAGTTAGCTAAGTATTAAATTATACTATTGATTATTGTGTAAAAAAAATCAACACAAGGAAATGATGCATAAATTCAAAAATACAATAATAAAAACATATCACATTCATTAGCAAAAAAAAAAGGTTAACAACAAAACATACAATTCCAAAAAAAAAAAATACAATACTACTATATATACCCAAATCTCTTAAACTAGAACAAGTTACAATTTTCATGCATGTTAGAAAAAAAAAACTCGAAACTTTGGCATTTTCAGATGTAAGGATTCACTTTTTACATTTGTCAAGATATAACTTGGACCCCATAATATCTCTAATTATATAAGTATAAAAATTATAAAATTTATATACGGTGTAATTGAAAAAGTGTATTCAGATGTGAATCCAACAAGATCCCACGTAACTATGTTTTTCTTATATATAAATAACAATTAACGAGTCAAAAGTGACTTAGATGAATAATGTCAAAATCAAAATGTTACATCATAAAAACCGGAGGGAGTATATGATATTAGACATGTTATCCAATAGGTGATATATGTTTACCAAAGCTCGGATTGAATAATGATCCTAAAGTATTGCATATAATACATAATTGCCACTGTGAATTATGAGCACATACATATACACCTAAATATCTCATCTTTTCCAAAAACAAACTCAAATAATTAAGTTAAAATGGACCTTCACACCCCCGTTGAGTTCACTGTGCTAGCAACGGCCGCACTTGCAGTGCTGCTATCTCTGTACTACCTTCTTAAATTAATAAACAAAACTGATGATAATACTACCAAACGAAAACCTCCAGAGCCATCTAATAAATGGCCAATAATAGGCCATCTTCATCTTCTCAAAGGCCTTCCTCACATTTCCTTAGGAAAACTAGCAGATAAATACGGCCCAATCTTCATGATCAAGCTTGGAGTCAAAAGGGTGTTGGTTGTAAATACAGCAGACATGGCAAAAGCCTGTTTAAGAGACAATAAAGATACAATTTTCTTAAACAGACCTCAAAAGATCTTTGTAAAACACGCTGGTTACGACTCTGCTATGTTTGCTTTCTCTCCATACGGCGAGTATTGGCGTGAGATTCGTAAGATCATTACTGTTGAACTCTTATCGAATCATCGCATTGAGATGTTCAAAAGTTTTAGGGTCTCACAAATAAGATCAGTCATTAAGGAAATTTCGGGTTTTGGGTCTGATGAATCAGTTGACATGAAACAATGGTTTAATGATATTAGTATGAACATTATAGTGAGATTAGTTTCGGGTAAGTCGTTAAAGGAGATGTATCAAGGCGAGGAATATCATCGGTGTAGTAAGGCGTTAAGGGAGTTCTTTGAGCTAGCGAGTGTATTTGTTCCTGGTGATTTGTTTCCGTATTTGAGGTGGTTTGATATTGGAGGGCATGAGAAACAGATCAAGAAAGTTGCAAAAGATATGGATGATTTTGCTCAAAGGTGGTTGGAGGAGCATAAACAAACAAGCAGCTCAATTGAGAAGGATGGCAAGCAAGATTTGATGGATGTGATGCTTGATGTTTTTGGGAAAGGAAAACAACTGCCTTCTCAATTTGAAACACATACAATCATCAAATCCACTTGCATGGTAAGAAATTCTCTCATTTTCTTCAACTTTTTTGATATCTATAGCATGAAGTATTAGAGATTAGTGTCAAAGGACCATCTTAACCAAAAAGCTTAAGCTAATAGAGATTACTCTACCACTCCCCTTCACATGAAATACATTTTGGGCTTGAAATGTGAAATGTGCATGCAACACAGGCCTACTATACCTAGTGCTAATTAATTCCACTTTGCAAAGGAGGGGGTGGATGGGATTCCCCCATGACCTCTGTGTTAAGTTGGCTCTAATACCATGTTAAAAGATCATCTCAACCAAAAGTTTCAACTAATGCTTGATGCCCAATAGTGTGCTATATACTCTATCACTTAGTTTCAACTAATCCGATTCGAATCCAAAATTAAAAATCCGCATCCGACTCCTACTATTGTCGGGTTGGAGCTGATTTATGCATAATCCAATCCAAGTCCGACCTGTTTTTATTCCTATTATGATCCCTATTTTATACTTATTAATAGCCAGCCCTTTATTACAAATTACATCAAACTTAATTTAATAATTTTTCAATTAATTTCAGGAAAAATTCAAAGATTTCATATTTTATTCCACTTTGACAGGCAATGATATTAGCAGCAACAGACACCACAGCAGTAACTCTAACATGGGCACTATCATTGCTACTCAACAATAAAGAAGCCCTAAAGAAAACTCAAGCTGAACTAGACAACTTTATAGGAAAAGAGAGAATTGTGGAAGAATCTGACTTGAAGAATTTAGTCTACTTACAAGCAGTTCTCAAAGAGACTATGAGACTATACCCTGCTGCACCTCTATCAGTCCCTAGAGAAGCCATTTCAGACTGCACGGTGAGCGGATATCACATCCCTGTTGACACTCAGCTCTTTGTTAACCTCTACAAGATACATAGAGATCCACAAGTGTTTGAGGACCCTTTAAGCTTTAACCCTGAAAGGTTTCTTACAACTTGCAAGGACTATGATGTTAGAGGGCAAAATTATGAGTACATGCCTTTTGGGAGTGGTAGGAGGATATGTCCTGGTATATCCTTTGCACTTCAAATGATGCAGCTTACATTAGCTAGTTTACTGCACGGGTTTGAGATCTCAAATGCATTGGGTGAAACTGTAGACATGACGGAGGGTTTTGGTCTAACCAACCTCAAAGTCACACCGCTTGATGTCGTCCTCACACACCGCCTTCCCAAACACCTTTACTATGGGTTTTGATTTATTTTCATATGTTTAAAATCAAGGAGTGCCAATATTTGCATGTTTGAATGTACTTCATTAATAAGCTTATATGTTGCAAATAACATTTATTATTGAATAATGCTTAACATTGCTCTGAGCTATAGGTAAAAACATTTACCAATCACTTTATATTAAATATAATCAAAACTCCAAAACACATGTCGCAAACATTGGTGATTCCATTAGCTCAAGGTATGCTGGGCCTCGCTCTTCATTATCTTCATCTTTTAGGAAAATGAACTTTATTGAATCATGTACACTATATGCTCCAATTTATGAGAAAGAATACTTAACATTGATTTATGTCTTATAATTCTGATTCGAAACAAAGCCTGTATAAATTATTAACCAAAATGACTCAATTGTTTAATTACAAATATTACATATTCAATTATCAAATTAATAGTATTACAAATACAATTATCATAGTTTGATCCTAACCAATCGTTGCTCCAATTGGCTCCGTGGCAATTAATTTTATGATTAAATCCTAGACTGTGATTTGGTTTTTGATGAACTAAAAGAGTAGATATCTTACATGATGCGTAACAAATTTAGGGTTCGATTAATTAAGAGCAAATTTTAAATTTTGAGACAAAATCGAATGTTTGTAAATTGTTGGAAGGGATAGATAGATCAAGTAAACTTTCAAAATAATCTTGATTAGGGTGACTTTCACGGCATTCAATTATACCTTCACCTGAGAGAATTGGTACAATTGAAACAAGCGATCAAACTCAAGTCTTTGAATAGGTCAGGTTTTATTTTCTAAACAATTGATACCCATTTCTCATTAAGCTCAACGATAATACGTATAAACGGACTAAAACTAAAATTAAGACTTGCATTTTCCTAAAATACTCACATAGGCTTTCTTCTGATATAATCAATTTTTTATGATAATGTGTGGGATATTTGGCCTTGAAACCGACCCTACTGCAGGTCACCCAGCCTAATTTTAGCCAAAGCACGAATCTGTTAGAAAGATAATAAGGATTCCTTGCAAATGCGTGTAATAACCCAACCTTCTTAAAAGATCAGGAAGTCCAACTTTAATTGACTTAACTAATCTATGTTTATTGACTAACAAGTTATGATCAAAGGCCACATGATCACTAGGACCTGAGTCTAAATCCAAACACATGCATCATCTTGAACAATTTGAGTGCATCTAAGAAGATAAGATGTCATACCTGCAAATGTGGCATTTGTATATCCAGTTCATCAATTCTGATCTGACTTCCACTTGCAGTCTGCACAGCTCCTTCTTGAAATGGTGTATCCATAAGATACTGACCTTGAGCATTAGCCAAAGCTGCAATTTTGTATCTGCCACCACCATTATTACCAGCTCCATTCACAACATTATTTCCTTTCAAAGCTAGATACCATTCAGGGTATCCAGTGACCTTAAAAGACTGATCAGCCAAGTGACCTTTGCCTTTACATCACAATTCCTCTCCATTTTTTCCTTTTCCAATCTCTCCTTGCTTGAAAATTTTTCTGACCAATTTATTGACCATTACCTCCTCCATTCCTTACAAACTTATGTGCAACTAATGCACTGCTCTCAGACATAACATCCTGTGCACTATTAATCTCTTTTTGAGTAAGGGCAAGTGCCTTGTTTATATTAGATCAAGGCTCAATTGACAGTATATTTGTCTCCGTATTATTCTCATAAGCAGGACCTAAACCCATCAAGAATTGCATACATTTGTCCTCTTGTTCAACCTCAGCATACAAGCCTTGAAAGCACCACATGTACAAGTAGGAGAAGCTCTAATACTTTTCAATTCATCCCAAATTAAAGCCGTTTAACTTTCCCATAAAAACTCAAACTAATTATCTCTTTCTTTAATTGAAACACCATTGGTGCATTAGGCTGTTTAAATCTTTCACACACATCACAACACAACTCAAATGCAGACTCACAATATTAAAAATCCTCAGAAATTTCGTTCATTGTCCATAGAACTCAAGATCCAAAAATTTAACATATAATCAGCCCTCTTCCATTTTCCATAACCCTTGTCAGATTCACCAGGCTCAGCTAGGGTTCCACCAACAAATCCCAATTTATTTTTAACACTTAAAGCTTGTATAATGTTTCTACTCCATCTCACAAAATTTTTACCATTAAACAAAATCTTCGTCAATGATGCAGCAGGGCTAACTGAATTAGCTACAAAGAAAGGATCACAATTACCTGATTCTGTGCCATCACCTTCAGTTCGTGAATTAGAATTCAGCTCAGCCATATTTCCTCGAATTAATCAAAAATTGAATCAACAAAAGTGAACCACTCGAACCTAATTCCAATTTCAAATCATCTCTGATACCATGTAAAATCTAACAAAGCAAGCGTATGCTTAAAGAACCAAGAAACTGGAATTTCATTATTATGTAGAGTAGAATCATGTGTTACAGAGACTAATAAGATAAAATCAGGGCACTAATACTGTTTAGCATATACTCCGTCCTTTTTTTAGTTTAATCATTTGGTTTTACTTAAAACCAAGAAAATAATTGGGAATAGGTGAAAAAAATAAATGAGGATTAAAAGTTTATGAAAAGTAGAAGAGAGTAAAATGAGTGAAATGATGGTAATTTTAATGAAGTTAGTCAAAAGTAAGAGAAAGTGTTTGAAAAAAAACACTTGGGAATTATAAATTAATAAATGTAGGTAAATAAATGTGAGATTTGAGTAAATTTAAAAAAAACAATCCAAAAAGAAAAGTGAGGAAATTAAAAAAAAAACGGAGGAAGTATATGTTTATCACAAATTCTTATACGTGGCCAACTACACCTTAAGCTTATGGTGTGGCCAGCCACACTCTAAGCTTATTGTGTGGCCAGCCCTAATTCCCTCTTTCCAGGCTGTTATTGAGTTAAGAAAAATGGCACGCTTTAGTTTCCAATTCTAAGCAAATATGAACTTCTTTTTACATTTCAGCCAATTATATTAGGAGCGAGAAAATATATATTTTTTATTTTTTTCAAATGTATATATTACAAAAAATACAACTAAAAAAATAAAATAAAAATACCAAAATTTATATTTTAAATTTTCTATAAATAGAAACCCATATTGATATAGTTTTATAGAATTAAATTTTTAGCCCTATTTTTAAAACATTTAGGGGTGTTTGTGTGTTAGAGGTTTGAGGGAAAAAGAGATGTTTGACCAACTAAAAAAACTATTTTTAGGTGTTTGGTAGTTAGACGTTTGGGGTGATTTTTTTCTTTTTTGTCAAAAAGCTCATATGAGGAGCTTTTTGGAAGAGCTTATAGTTTTTTTGGTTCTTTTTACTCTGAAATTTTTAACAGCTAGCCGCTATTTGCCAAACACTTTTATACAAACATCTAAGATAACCAGTTAGTCAAATTAGCTATCACAAACAGCTAGTTGCAAGCAGTTCACAAGGAGACTATGAGACTATACCCTGCTGCACCTCTATCAGTCCCTAGAGAAGCCATTTCAGAATGCACGGTGAGCGGATATCACATCCCCGTTGGCATTCAACTCTTGGTTAACCTCTACAAGATACATCGAGACCCACAAGTGTTTGAAGACCCTTTAAGCTTTAACCCTAAAAGGTTTCTTACAATTTGCAAGGACTATGATGTTAGAGTGCAGAATTATGAATACATGCCGTTTGGGAGTGGTAGGAGGATATGTCCTGGTATATCTTTTGCACTTCAAATAATGTAGCTTACACTAGCCAATTTACAACACGGATTTGAGGTCTCCAATGCAACAGGTGAAGCTTTTGACATGACTGAGGGCTTTGGCCTAACCAACCTCAAAGTCACACCACTTGATGTCGTCCTCACATGCTGTCTTCCTGGAAGCCTTTACCATGGTTATTAATTGATTTACATGTCTTTGTGTACAATCATGGAGTGTTAATATATTCAATTTGCATGCTTATTGACAAGACTTCAATAAGCTTCTATATATGTTTGCAAATATAAGTAGGTGTTTTAGTAAATATAATCAAAACTTGAAAAATACATTCACACACTCATTGGTGATTTTGGCATTCAAAATACTAAAATGCCATTGTGCTATTTTATATTAACTAAATATAGGCTGTGCTTTTTTTAAGCTATGTTGGGCATCACTTTTCATTTTTCATTTTATGAACTACGTATATAATATTATTTAGAAAAATTATTAGTGCATATCAATCTGTTATGTATACATAACAACTACAGAATAAACTTATTTTTTTGTCTTTTTCAAAGAAAAATGATAATTTCTCTTTGTCCTGTAGTTGGTATTGATACATACCAACTATGGGTGTATCATAGCTCTATTATTTATGGGCACATAATCCCAAGCCAATTAGGATCAAATAAAAGACAAAAGTCATTAAAATAATCTTAAGTTATATCTATTAGAAAGATATAATCAAAATTCTAAAACTAAACTCAACAAACTAACACGCTTGACACTCTAAAACAAATTAATTATCATATAATCTATCTTAATAATACGTTTAATATAAAACAAGGCAAACAAAATTACTATTTTAGGAATCAAAATTAACCAAACCTTAATTAATTAATTAGTGCAATGTTTTTCCCCCTTATTATTATTAGAGAAAATAACTGAAGATCAATTTTTTGCTCTTTGAAACCGCATCTCATGATCGAATATCGGGATATAGGGTTACCCATATTTTAATGGGTGTACATAAATTTAGGGTAAAAGAGATATAAAGTATGAAAAGTTATCATTTGGGAAAGGTTTTTTTTTTTTTTTTTGGGTATTAAGGGTAATAACTTTTAATAAATTTAGGGTAGTTTATATTTGTGTAAAGTGTAATAATTTAGTGTACAATCAATATAAACAAAACATTTTCTTAATAAACATAAAAAATTCTGTTGAAACATAAAACAAAATAAAACTAAACTAAAATTCAAAAGACAGAAGCAGTCAATCATCAATCTTTCCACAAAGATATAAGGGCATCTCCTACAATGATCCAATCAAGTTGGGTCATCAACACTTTTCCCACTCCCTCTCTCCTCCACCTCACATGACCCATCTATTTTTATTTTTCTTTCTTAACAATAACCCATTCATCACACTCTCTCTCCTACTTTAACTTACCCCACCCCATCTTTTTCTCTCTCCTTATCATATTTTTAATTACTAAAATGTTTTTTTTTATAAAATGTAATTAACAATATATAATTATGATTAACTTATTCAATACATATGTATTATTAACCTGTGTTATTAAAAGATTGCACTAATGTTTTGGTCATTTTACATATGTATTATTAACTTTAATTAGAACCTATATGAAATAAAAATACAAATCACTTTATTCAAACCCATGTGAAAAAAAGATATAAATTACTTTATTAATTTTGGTTTTGCCCAAATTTAACCCAAATATGCTCGGTCAAATCACGTTTTAATGATAAATGAGCCTGTTGTTCTTCTACACTTGCTCTTTTTTGCAAGTAAATGTTGATATCCACAATTCGATCTTTGTGGTATTGGAAATTGTCATTTTCTCCACTTCCATTGCTCTGACTGGGTCGGCGTGAAGTACTATCATTGAAATCACAAGGATCAGAGTGATTTAGATACGTATGTCGTTCATCTTCAACTATCATGTTATACATAATAATGCATGCAGACATAATATTATGGAGCGCGTTCACATCCCAAGCAAGGGACGGTTTTTTTATAATAGCAAACCTTGCCTGTAACACTCCGAATGCTCGTTCCACATCCTTTCTAGCCGCCTCTTGATGATGCGCAAAAAGCTTATCTTTTGGAGATTGTGGACTCGTTATGGACTTGACAAAAGTAGCCCATTTAGGATAAATTCCATCAGTAAGGTAATAACCCAAATTATATTGATGGCCGTTTACCTCAAAATTAACAGGAGGAGCTCGGCCTTCAAGAATGTCTTCAAAGACAGGTGATCGATGAAGCACATTAATATCGTTGAGACTCCCTGGCATTCCGAAAAAAGAATGCCAAATCCACAAGTCACGATCTGCTACGGCTTCAAGCACTAGCGTGGCAACCCCTTCTTTGCCCTGGTATTGACCTCTCCATCCCACCGGACAATTCTTCCACTCCCAATGCATGCAGTCGATGCTGCCAATCATTCCTGGAAAACCATGTTCTTCCCCAATTTGGAGTAACCTATTCAAGTCTTCCTCATTTGGACGTCTTAAATACTCCTCACCGAACACATGAACAACTGATTGAACAAACCTGTACATTGCTTCGGTTGCAGTAGTTTCGCTAATGCGTAAGTACTCATTGGTGGCATCAGCAGCACACCCATAAGCTAACATTCGAATTGCTGCGGTGCATTTCTGTAGCGGTGATATGCCTAGACGTCCCGAGGCATTCGGCCTCTTGTGGAACCAGTAGTCATTTTCCACAACTCCATTCATAATACGTTCAAAAACGTGTTTTTGCATACGAAACCTCCTTCGAAACAATGAACCAGAGTAAACTGCATTTTCTGCAAAATAGTCATTAAATAACCTTAACTCACCAACTTCTCTTTCTCTATCACCACGAGGGCCATTCCTCCGACCTGGCCTGCGCTTCGGAATGGTTTCTTCCAACAACACCGGTATGCACGTTTTGCCAACATGTGCAATCATGGCATCCAAATCTTCGTCTTCTTGTTGTCTCATAGCTCGTCTCCCTTCATATGAATCATCACTAGAAGAAGATGAACTTGGAAAAGTGTACTGTGATTTACCTCGTGAGGAGTTCATTATATGGTAATTTAGTTTTTAAAATGATGTAAGTTTGTAAGTGTGTTTACACGAAAAGAATTGTAAAGTCGGAAATGTTATTTGTAGTTTGATATAGTTCAGAAATGTATAACTGTATTTATAGGCATAGAGGACCCCAATGCAAGAGAGCATGCAATAATTCTGAAGTGTGTTCCTTTGACACTGACTACACAACTTTGTTATAATGCATGCAATACATTTATCTTTGACAGTGACTATGTAATGACCCAGATTTTATTGGTATTTTTGCCAATAATTATGTGTAATTATGTGTATTTCTGTGTTAGTTCAAATTTATTTTTGAACTATTTATTTTATTTTATGTGAATAATTTCGATTTAATTCGAAATATTTATTTTTAGTTGTTATTATTTATGTTAATTATTATTTAATTAATTAGAATTTTTATTATTTAATTCTTCTAATTAGTTATTTAATATTTTGGGCTAAATCGATTTGTGCATGATTAATCATGCGGTTTTTGCAAATTAGCCCAATTGATCACGAGAGCCCAATTTAGGCCCAAGTGACCCTCTTGGCCGGTTTTCCTAAGGCATGGCAAGGCTTGCCACATGCCTTGTGTTCACACCTTAACTAACTCTATAAATAGGAGAGTTAGTAAGGCTTTGGCTCATTTTTTGTCATCCTTGCTTTTAAACACAATTAGCCATTAAAGTTCAAAACACAAACTCCCTCCCATTTGCCTAATACCTCACGCCATTTTTGATCAATTGATACCCATCAATTGTTCATCATCTTTCCTAGCCCAAAACTTAAAGATTCAAAGTTCATTGATCTTTAAGTGTCCAAACACAACCCTAAACACATTAATTTCAATCAAGATTTCCTTGTTCGGATTTGGTTTTGGGTTCGTGTTCGTGTGCATTGCTCGTGTGGTGGTCGTGCTAGGGTGGCCGTGTGTGCAGTGGCTGGGCAGCCGTGTGACGTGTGCCGTGGTGGTGATCCAGCAGTGCAGGCCGTGGTGAAGGCAGCAAGGACCGTGGGTTCGTGGTGGTGCCGTGGTGGTGCCGTGTGCATACCGTATTTGGGCCGTGTTGTGTGATCGAGTGGGTCGAGTTTTCGGGTTGCTCTTGTGTGTTGAATTGTGTGTAATCTTCTATAAGGTAACATACTAACTCAACTTAATTGGTATACTATGTTTATAGTATGAATTAAATGCATGTTTAGGATGTTTGATGATGTTTATTCATGATTTTGTATGTGGTTTGTAATCTGATTTTTAAATGGATTTCATGATGTTTTAATGATGGTTTTTATGATTTTAAGATTGAATTTATGTTGTTCTAAAATCATGATGATTGGGTTAAAGTCTGATGAATTTTGGATTATTGAAAGTAGTATTTTCGTATGGTTTGATGATTGATCATGCGTGTGTTTTTGATGAGTTCTTGGTTGAAGATCTTGAATCTTGATTGAGTTCTTGATTGAAGATCTTGAATCTTGAATGAGTTCTTTATGAGTTCTTTATGAGATCTTGATGAGTTTTTATGAGTTCTTGAGGAGTTCTTTAAGTTTCTTGGATGAGTCTTGAAAGTTAAAGAAAAGGATTAGAAGTTAAAGAAAGTTAAAGATTGGGATTGAGTTGATTAAAGAATGAATAAAGATTAATGAATGATGATTGGTTAGACTCAAGAATAAGGCTAGAGGCAGTTCTTGAGAATAACTTCGATGTTTTAGCTAGTTAATTTCAAGAATCAAGGCTTTAGGCAATTCTTGGACTTAATTTAGTTATGTTGGGTAATAATGATGGTAATATGATTAAGTTGATTAAAAGATTTAATTAATTAATTAGCTTGATTTCGTTTCTAGACGCCCTAAACTTAGAGTAAGATTCTTTGTTTTTGGGTTAAGACGTTGCCCCTATTCCATCCGCGGTATTGGGATAGTTGGAGTCATACTATGTGATCTTTGTGAATTTCCAGTAAGATTGGTTTCACAAGACATGGATTTCCAGTAAGATTGGTTTCATGGGGTTTGGGAGTAAGATTCTCAAATCCGAGCATAGTAGAAAGTTCGAGCGCGTAAGATGCGTTCGTACGAGCACAGTCCGGTCTAGGAATTGAATGATTGCGCCAAGATAGAGTTTAGTTGGATGTCGAGTTGAGTCGAGTTGAGATTACGAGTTTGAGGATGTTCTCGTGTCTTTTTGGGATTTAATTGTGATTATTGATGTTTGATTTATGCTATGTACATGTGTGTTCCCATTAGGGTGAGTCAGTTATGTTACTCGCCACTGATGGTGGACTGTTGTTGTATTTTTCAGGTACTTCAGATGATGATGCTCTTGCCTAGTTTTGGGTTGGGCGAGCGACGTTCTTTCTTTTGTTACCTGTTGTATTTACTGTTTTCTTAGCATTAGTTAGCGATAGTATTGTATAGATGTTATTACATTACTTTTGGACTTCTATATGTGAAGTTTAAGACTCTGACATGTAGTTGGAGTTAACTCGTATTTTTAGTAGTTATAATTTGACTTTTGGATTTAGACTGTACAAACTTGTGGGTACTTGTACATTTTGGTTACTAATAATATTTCGAGGAATTAGTTTTATTTCCTAGGTTTGAGTTGTAGTTTCTAACTATTCGACTCGTCGGTTTCTTCCGCGCCGATTTAAGCGAGTCGGGTCGTTACAGACTACACACCTTTTTAATAAATGCATGCAACCTATTTATCTTTAACACTGACTACACAACTTTGTATTAAAGTGTAAATGAGTGAAGGAAAATCAACCAGGGAAAATTGTTGGATAAGTGGTTCAAAAGTATTTGAAATCACTTGGTCGAAATATTGTTTATATTATCATTGTTATTGTTAAAATAATGGATAAAACATAGCAATTCATTTTCACTTGAAATTTCATATGTAACCACTACAAAACATAACAATAGGTTTTACTACTTCACCATAAAAAATACATTTAACTTCATATTAATTCAAATACAAACTACAATTCATAATTATATAAGTACATAAAAAATAAATAATTAAAACTTGGAATAATTGAAATACAAAATACAATTCATAATTATAACTACATAAAATAAAATAATTAAAACTGAAATTTTTCAACAAATTCCCTAGATTCATCCAGACGAGTTTACTCCCATGGTGTGAGATTTTCTTTCATGGACAGAAATTGCACCATATCCCATTTGACCTTGAAAAGATCCATTTCCATCTGTCTATTTGCCAATTCCAACTGCTGCTTCTTCCTAGCTTCCTTTTCCATCATAAGCTGAAGTCTTTTGTCCTCCATGTCACAGTTCTTTGCTCGCACGTCATTCAACAGATCGAGTCTGTCCTTAAACGAACCAACCATTTCGTAAGCATCCTGTGCTTTTACCTTTCCTTTTAGCCTTGACTTGGCCTTCTTCACACCCTCCGGACGTGGCATGTTTCCATCACCCACATCCCCACTTGTTGGGGTGTTTGGTGTTGAGCCATCACCCTCCTCCCTTGTTCTCTTGCCACTACTGCCACTGTCAGTTGAATCAACCATTTTAGTTGTCTTCAAATGACGGCCCTTTTGTGCCACCGAACTTGGATTGCTTACCATTGAAGCAAATTTAGGCCACTTTCGCAACAATATCCATTCATCAAAGTAGTGGAATTTACCTCCTTTGCTCTCAAATATGCTATGGGCTTCTTTGACGACATCATCATCACTTTGGCCGCTTCTCTTCCTCTTTTCCGCTTTCGCGTAGCACCCACACCACTTCTGGACGGCTTCATTAATTCTGGTCCACTGGCTTTTCATACTATCATGACTTCGGGGTGCAATATCTTTGGGGTTAGACTCCCTTGCTTGATCATACATTTCATGGACCCTTGCCTAGAAAGCACCTTTCTTTTGCTGTGTTCCAACAATGTTGTCACAGCTCGTGTTCATGTAGGCAGATATCAGTGCTTCTTTTTCAGCCTTTGACCATATTCTCTTTTCCACAGCCTTTGCACCTTCTTGGCTTTGGGGGTGGGAAACAGGATTGTCTTCTGATAATTGTTGAGTACATGGAACGAATTCTTCCGCATAAGCCTCGCCATTGTTGATGCCAACATCGTTATCATCACGGTCAGATTCACTATCATCATACTGGGAGCACGTTTGCTGGAGTTGGAAATCTGATGTTTGATTTCCATCATTTGGAGCCCATGGAGAAAAATGTGAGGAATTTCCAAAAATTTGAGGGTTTTGGTGGTAATTTTGTTGAACAAAATTTGGATTTGGATGGTAAAATGGTGGATTTTGTTGAAATATTGGTGGATGTTGTTGATAATTTGGTGGATAATTTTGTGGAAAATTTGATGGGGAGTTTTGGGGAGAATTTGAAAAATTTGAGCTACTTTGTTGCATTTTGTGCTTATTTTTTCGATTCAAATTAGTAGATGCATTGCGGATGTAATTAGGATTATTTTGATCCATAATTACCGAAAAAATATATTCAGAAAAATAGAAAAGAATATAGTGTAGAAATGAAATTTTCTAATTTTTTTAAGTACCAAAATAACAAAACAAGAAGGCTGAATTTTTTTTGTGATGAAAATATAGCAAAATGGGTGTCTATTTATAGAGAATGAAAAATTATGAATTTTGGTATATTTTTATTTTTATTTTTTTTTGGAAAATTATGAGATATAGCCGTTGCAAAAATAGCAACGGCTATATTTAATCAACAACTCAGGATTTGACAGTTGGCGCGCATCTCCTACAAGCAGCACGCGTGTCAGCTGGCTGAGAGAAAAGCTGTTTAAATTTTTTTTTTCCCTTTTCCTCCCTCCACGTGCCCTCCTCTTCTTTTTTCACTTTTTTTTCCCTTTTTTTCTCCCTTTTCCTCCTGCACGCGTCATTTTTTTTCCTTTTTCCTTTTTTCTCTCTCCTTCACTTGGACCCACTTTGGATGCATGACCCAGGTTGAAAATTCGACCCAAACTCAACTTGGTCATGCATGACCCAATTTGTGGTCATTGTTAGTAGGGCCATGACCCAATTTTTTCATGACCAAACCTTAATTGAGTCATTGTTAAGGATGGCCTAAGAAAGACATAAGAGTCAAATTCACTTTAACTATCTGTCACTCTATCTGATAACATCAGTCCAACCTTATTGTAGCATACAACCACGATCATTTGCCCAACACTTTGACTTTATGTCCACTAGCTAGACTAAGTGTTATTTCTTTTTTTTTTCTTAGCTTGGTTTTTGAACATTAAGTTTATGCATTGCCAAATTTAACAAATTAGAATGAGTTGTGAAAGTTATGGATGGAACATATGATAACACCTGAAATGGACTCTACTCTTAGTCCAACCACACTCCTACATACTCCATACAATATGGACTAATTACTTAATTAGGACTAACTCTGTTTCCATTTGTTTGCCTTGTTTAATTTGCAATTTTAATATTATTCATAACATGAAAGAATCTTCTCAATTACTCTAAACATATAAAACATAATATAGTAATGTGGGGTCTTGTTTGATTCGTCTCAATAAGTACGTTATTAATATCCAATTATTATAAGTTTTACACATATATAATAAAAGATATTTAAGGTCAAACAAATACATTGACATAGCAAAGTTAAAACAGGACAAACAAATGAAAAAAGAGAAAATATAAAGCACAGACTATGCTACGGAATGATGTAGCATCCAATTCAAGTTATCTCTTATCCTAAGTTCTCGCTTTGTTCTCTAGCTACTAGCTAGTATGTAAATGTAAGGCAGTATTTTGGTTTGAACTCTCCCCACGAAGACACTGAGAAAGGCCCTGCAATTTAAAAGCATAGATGGTCTAATCAGTATTTTGCTATATAACTATAATGTTTTCTTATCAATTGTGATGTAAAATATTTTCTGTAAGGTGAAAAATAATTTTTCACCCCAAGTTTTACATATGAATATTGTACTCCAAACCAACAATAATATAAAATGGGAAAACAATTTTCAAGAAAAACATTTAAAATTATACCAAACAGACCCTAACTGTTAAAAAATACAATAATAAATAAAAACGTTAAATGAAGAGCATACCTGTTCCATGCGATTGATAGGATCTATGCATCTATCGTTTACAAAAGAGAACAAGTTGTCTTTGAGGGTAAGGACTTTATACAAGAGTTGCCTACTTGCTGAAACTGCAACAAGAGAACATAGGACAATGACAAGGATGGCTGCCCACAATAATTTTGTTGACGTTACAATGTAAACTCCTGACACAAACGCTATTAAGGTCAAGTAAAGTGATAGCTTAAGTAACCCCACACTTTGATCAATCAAGAACAATGACCGATTACGTTCTAAGGTCATAGACCATATAAGGCTAATCAACACCACCATGGAAAAACACATCGACAATGTATCTGATAAAAGGAACACTGCAAAAATTGCCTTATTCACCATCATCGCTTCTCCAGTTTCTTGATTGAGTCCGCCTGGGAGAGTGAATCCAGCTGTAAATGTAATGGTGGCCAATAGAGCTGCAACCACAGATAGTGTATTTCGAACCTCTAACAAATCTGTCTTTCGTTCAAAATATGACGTTCTCAAATTTGGGTCAAATCCAATGTTTTCGCACATTTGATTCTGCAATATATATGTCATGAAATGGCTAACATCATGTTATTTATTGACATTCATCATGATAGCATTTATTCTAACTTTATAAGACAACATATCTCTAATGAAATAAGCATTAATATGTTTGGAAATGCAAAAGTCAAAATCGGGCATGCAATTTTCCTTTCTATAAAAACAACTATGAGAAATAATTATAATAATGTGTACTCCATATGTTTCCTTCTTAAATTTGTAACATATTATATTTTTTGTTTCCCTTTTTCTTCATTCTTTACATTTATTGAAATCTTTCGCTTTTATATATCTTTTTTTATAAGTTTTTAATTAAAAGCATTAATATTTGTGATTACTTTTGATTGGCTGAAACAAATATATAAACTTGTATTAATTTTTCTTCGGCCTAAACTAGAAGGTTTGGAATTAATTTTTTGAATAAAAAAAAATTAATCTAAAGAAATTAAGCCCACTACATATCTTCCTTAGCTGAATACCAAGTGTTAAAAAACTTGATCAAAATGTTCATAATACTTTCTATGCCTGTATTAATCTCAGCATGTCAAACCACACATCACATCCAAATAAGGCAAGCTAGCATTTTATAAGGGAGAAGGGGAGTGTGAGTTGTCTACATCAGATCAAAACACTATGGGTGTGTTTGATTCAACTTAAATAAGCATTTTTGTGCTTATTTTCAAAAAATTCAGAACAGATCAGACCATATCAAATCAGAAAAGTCCATATCAGATTATAAAAATTATAACTATAACAATAACTACAATTAAAAAAATTCAGATCATATTAGACCAGATCAGAACAGACCAGATCAGAAAATTTAAGACGAACCAAACGCACCGTATGTATTACTATTCTTTATTCTATCCGTAACACAATTTGGAAATTTTGAGAAATGAGTTACAAAAAAAGGCATAATTAATTTAGTTGACCACAAAAAAGGCCCTAAAAAGGTTTTAACTTTCCTTCATATGCTTTTTTTCATCCAAAATTGATGCAAAGAAAAATTATTTACTCAAAATGCAATTTAATTAGGTGATACATATTTTCAAGATGTTTCAAGTTGTTTGCTTATAGTATAGAAAGAAAAGGGAGAATTCAAGAAAAACACAATTCCCAAAAATATAAAAAATTATATTCAAGAAAATTATTTATTAAAAAGATTTTTGACTTGTGTAGACTCTTTTTGATTTTAAAAAAAAAAAAAACTAAAGGTAGTACATCTTCCGTTCCAAAAAAACGCAACAAACTTATTATCACGCATTTTAAGGAAGAGATTTAAAGGTCTAAACCTATAATTATCATATAAGCAAGACGTGGAGGTATATATCATGTCCACATTAAATTATTACACTTCGATCTCTTAGTCATTCTTCATGATTTTAGAAAAAATTAGTATAGAAATTCGAAGAGAGTTAAAGATCTAATGCGAATATAGTGAGTAATAAATTATAGTAGCAAGTAAATAAATATGAAGCAAGAAATTTAATAATGTAAGAAGATTAAAGGGCTAGATTTGAAAAGAAAGCATACCCATGGTTTATCTTCCTTGCAAACTTGTGCCAACAAATCTTTAGCAGTTTTTTTATTAACATCCTTGATGTTATACCTTATCTTATCCATGTTAAGTAATACTTCTGCCAACAATATGTTTCGATTTTGTACTGCTTTGTGTAAAGGTGTTGCCTCATCAGAATCTTGAGAATTGAAAAAGATCCTTCATGTATTGAATCTTGAGGAAGTCTTCATACCTCGTTAAATTTCGAAGTTTTATATGGTGCAACGGTGTATCTTTATATTTCTGACAATGGTAGCTAAACTTTTCAGGACAACAATCGACAAATTCTTGTATAACTGAGACATGCCCATTTTCACATGCTTTCACCCAAGCTAAAGGTTCTTTTCTAAATGCTTCCGATGGATATTTTTCTAGCATCAATTTTACTATCTTTGAAGCACCAACTTCACAGGCTTTACCTAAAGGCGACATCCCATCTTTGTCTGGTGTCGTGATAAGCTCAGAAGGTACTTCTCCAATTAGCCATCGAACAAATTCTGTATCTTTTTATTCACATTTGAAACAAATAAGCTTATCAATTTATATCTTATATTATTTTTTAAAATAAGTTTTTTAAGAGAATCACCAACTTTTGAAATATATGGATGTTTCTTCTATAGTCGTCGAAAAAACGGCTGTCAAAGTCAAAATAATTTAGTTAGTAATTAGATTTGACTTTTTAAAAAAAAATAAACATTGTACTCCCTCCGTAATATAAAACTTTCAACAATTGGTTTTGCACGCATTTTGAGGAAGCGATTTGAGGGTGAAAACGAAGGAATTAGTCAAAATGGTTATAATACAAGCAAGAATGTGATTATAAGTTCCTAATATTAAAATTATATTGACTAATTCTTTCGTTTACAACCTTAAATCGCTTCCTCAAAATGCGTGCAAAACAAATTGTTAAAAGTTTTATGTTACGGAGGTAGTATATTGTTTTAATGTAACATTAATTCATTTTTAATTTTATTGGATTGATCTAAATTAATTTCGGATTTTTAATTTAATTTTTAAGACAACAAATCTAAAATTAATTTAAGTGAATCCAAAAATATTAAAAATGAAATAATATTACAAAAAAAATAAAAAAATTATGTATATTTTTATTTACAATAAAAGTCAAATCTAATTATCAAAATCAACTTGATTAACATAAAAATCAACGGCCTAAATTATTTTAACTTTGGTGGTCGTTTTTTCAACAACTATAGAAGAATTTTCAGAAATATATGGGCTACTTTTTATTTGTTTTATTATAATTCTAACATAGTGGTTATTAAATTCGTGCTTTTATAAAAAAAAATTTACTCATATTAGCGTAGTATAGGACATATGAATCTCGTTTAAGCTACACTCTATATAATTTACAATAGATTATTCATATTCAATTTTTTAACCATAATAGTGAATATGAATGGATCATAAGATAGGACATATAAAATTTAGACAAAAAATTTCATGTATCATGAGATCTGCATATTTAATTTATTGGGTAGGATACGCAAATTAAAATAATCAAAGGGAAAACAACAATGAAAAGTATGTTAAAGAACTATCTCAACCAAAAGGTTAAGCTAATAGTTGAGTGATATAGGACAATAGAAGAGTCACCTCAAAAGCTAGCCTATGAAGGGGAGAGCCTATTTAAATATATATATAAATCTCACATCAACCTCCCATACGATTGATGTGCGATTCAAGTCATATATCTTGCAATGGGACCATAACATACCACCCCTCTTCACAGACCACATGCCCTCATGTGGCAGGCTTTGCGCTAGGCAGAAGCGCAGAAGCGAGGGAGAACAGAAGAGAGAGAAGGTTCGTAGTCCCGGAAGAGCACCGACGTCACCTCCATCGGTCACATGTGCAAAGGAGCGATGGTTGGCTCTGATACAATTGATATAGGACAATAGGAGAGCCAACTCAAAAGCTAGCCTATGAGGGGGAGAGCCTATTGAACTATATAAATCTCACATCAACCTCCCATACGATCGATGTGGGATTCAAGTCTCATACCTTGCAATGGGACTATAACATTGAGGTCCAGGAATATGTTATATATTACTCTATCAAAATAACAAAGATGAAATGAGAACTTAACAAAGAACAAATCTTAGCCATTGGGATGCTCCAATTCGATGGATAAAATTAATTTTGTTTCATTAATGGCACAAACTTTTATTTAAAATAGTTTGAAATTAAATCAACAAGCCTTATGTCAGACTGTGTAACGGACTCACATAAAAGTGTTTTTGCTTAAAATTATAACTTTTTAGCATAAGACCATAATTTTTTAATATAAACATTAACTAGTTATCTAAAGAATTAAAGTAAAAAATTACAGTTTTTTTATTAAAAGGTATATTACACCTTCATACATTTTTATCTACTTTTACGTTGTTTTGCTCCACTTTTAGCAACATTTTATTCCTTTAAAAAGGAAACAACATATCCAAAATAATGGTGGCGCGTATAGGATTAGTTCTTATATGTAATATATAATTACAAGTTCATCATATATATACACTACATAATACCCCCTCCGCTTTTTTTGTTTTTTTTTTTAATTCACAAATTCTTATATGCGACTGGCCGCAAGGTTTGTAAACCGTGCGGCCAGCTGCATTGTTTCAAATGGTGTGGCCGTTTTTAGAGGTTACAAAGACATTAGTAAGGTTACAAAGTGTTTTTTGGGGTTACAAAGTGTTTTTTTGGGTTACAAAGTGTTTTTTTGGAGTTATAATGGGGTTACAAAGTGTTATTTTGGAGTTACAAGGAGTTTTTGGGGTTACAAAGTTTTTTTTTGGGATTACAAAGTTTTTTTTTGGGATTACAAAGTGTTTATGTGGGGTTATAAAGTATTTTTTGGGCTCTAAAGTGAGGTTACAAAGGTTTTTTTTGGTTTAAGTGGGGTTACAAAGTGTTTTATTGGAGTTACAAAGTGTTTTTGGGGTTACGAAGTATTTTGTTGAGTTATAAAGTGTTTTTGGGTTACAAATGTTTAAGTGGGGTTACAAAGTTTTTTTTGGGGTTACAAAGTATTTTTTGGGGGTTACAAAGTGTTTTTTTACTTTACAAAGTTTTAAGTAGGGTTACAAAATTTATTTTTGAGGTTACAAAGTGTTTTTTGTGGGTTACAAAGTGTTTACAAAGTGATGGTACAAAGTAGGGTTACAAAGTGTTTTTTATGTTCAGAAAGTATTTAAGTGGGGTTAAAAAGTGTTAAATGAGTTACAAAATATTTAAATGGGTTACAAAGTTGGGGATACAAAGTATATGTATGGGGTTACAAAGGCTTTGTAACCCAATACAAAAATTAACTTTGTAACCCCCTTTCTATCGGCGCGCCGCACCATTACTTAACGGTTCGGCCAGTTGCACCAAAAACGCGTTGTTTTTAATTTACTCGCTTTTCTTTTTTGGATTTTTGTAATTTATGCTCCGTTTTATTAATGTATGATTTCCAAGTGCATTTTCTATACTATCTCTCCTACTTTTAATTAACTTCAATAAAATATTCTCTTTTCTCTTTTTTTTATGGAAAAATTAGATATATTAATCCGATGTTTGGGTGGTCTCCATCTATTAATCCAATCTTTTCTATACTCTCTCTCATACTTTTAATTAACTTCAATAAAATATTCTCTTTTCTCTTTTTTTTTAATGGAAAAATTAGATATATTAATCCGAAGTTTGGGTGGTCTCCATCTATTAATCTAATCTTGTGTTTATATTTAGGGTATTACTAAATACCGCCCGAAATTACTCAATACCGCCCGTATTTTCACCTAAACTTCCTATACTACCCTTACCCTAATTAAACCCTCATATCCTTATTTTTTTCTGAAAAAAAAATTGAAAAACCTGTGTTTCTTTCACCCTCTCCTCCGTTTTCTTCTTCGTCCCTTTCGAAAATCAGCAACACCAGCAGCAACCACCAGCAACCAGCAGCAGCACCCCACCCCTTCGAAAATCAGCAACACCAGGCGACGACCAGCACTAGCAACCACCAGCAGCACCGACCAGCAACCGACGAGCAACAACCGCTAGCAGCAGCGACGACCAACAACCGATAGCAGCAGCGACGACCAGCAACCACGAGCAATGCCTCCTCGAAAACGTCCAGGGAAGGAGGTCGCCGGCGCTTCGAAGGTAATTTCAGATCTCCTTTGAATTTTGGATTTTTTGCTGATTTTTCTTTTTTTTGTTTTTGCTGTGAATTGGAGATGAATTTGGAGATGTGAATTTAGCCATTTTTGTGTTGATATATGTCAATTGGAGATGAAATTTTGGAGATGTCATTTTAGGGTTTCTGATTTTTTCATTTTTTTTATGTTTTCTGATTTTTTCATTTTTTTTGTTTTTGGATTTTTTTTAGTTTTTTTTTATTTTCTGATTTTTCATGTCTTTTTTGGGAATTTGATGAACTAATGTTAAATTTAGGGGAATTTTTTCAATTTTGTTGTGTTTAATTTGATTTTTTTGGAAATTTCAATTTTTTTTCCAATTTTTTGTGATTTTTTTGGGTGAATTTCTGAATTTTTATGATTTTTTTTGGAATTTTGAATTTATTTTTGTTTTTTTAATTTTTGAATGTATTTCTCATTTTTTAATTCCAAAAATATTCCCAAAAAATCTGATTTTTTTGGAAATTTTTTTAATTCCAGAAAAATTCGTAAAAAATTCAGGTTTTTTTTTTTTGGAATTTTCATTTTTTTTCTGATTTTTTTGGGGGAATTTATGATTTTTTTTGGTGTAATTTCTAATTTTTCTTTTTTTTAAAAAAAAATTTAGATCTAATTATAATTTTGAATTTCTTTTGATAATTATTATTTATTTTTAATTAGGAATTTAGGGGAATATTTTGACAATTATTATTTAGTATTAATTAGGAATTTATGTTAATTAATTGATTTTTTAAATTATATAATGATTTATGTACGAATTAATATAAATTGGTGTAATTGCTATAGATTGGCTTAATTATTGTTAAATGGTAATTCTTTACAATTTTAAATTATAAATATTCGAAATTATACACAAAAATATTAGTGTAATTAGTTTTAATTAAAAATTATTAGTAATTATAATAAATTTGTGTAATTGTTGTTAATTAGAAAATATTGACGATTACGATAATTATTTGATTTTTTATATATTATAAATTAGTTGATTTAAAAATGATTGTAAATGTTATTAATTAGTTGAACTGATTTTTCAATTACACTTAGCGTGCTGAGGACGACTCTTCCCCACGGCACCCTAACACACGACGCATCCTGGCCTCTGCTAGGAGGAGGGCGGGCAAAGCGTCTCCATGTCAGGTCCATAATGCGTCTACTCAGGAAGGACGTTCAACTGATAGGGTCGGGGGTTCGAATGTGGACGAGTCTGAGTTAGAGGCGTATGAGCTTGAGGCAACGTTACAATCAGGGCCAGATCACTTCGACGATGAGTTCATTCCCGATGATCATTCGTCTACCGAGGAGGAGGGTGACGGGGATGAGGAGGTACACGGGGTGCGTAATGTCCGCAAGGGCAAGGGCGGGCGATTTGTTCGGTCTAAGGGGTCGTCTTCTTCTACTCGCGGACAACCGAAGAGGAAGACAAACGATTCTTGGGTGGTTAAGGAGGCTATGCCTGGGGGTCCGACAGATGGTTCCGTCATCCCGAGCTACGCAGCTCACATTGCCCGACATATATGGGATGGTGATGATAGGGGCGTGTTGGACGTTCGCACTCGACATCAGGCATGTTCGATGTTGATTGAGTGGGCGGATGAGTTTCGTGAGCAGGTGGATCCAACCAGACAACAAGTGGTTCGAACCAGAGAGCAGGTGGATGTTGGTCGGATTGTATCTGCAAGTGGGTTGCTTGACTTGCCCAGGCTATGTTACACACATATCGACGGTCCGCTAGTGTCGGCATTCGTCGAGAGGTGGCAGCCAGACACGAACAGCTTCCACATGCCGTGGGGGGAGATGTCTATCTTTCTCCATGATGTCGAGTTTATTATGGGCCTGCCTGCTGAGGGTCGACTTGTCGATGGTGTGAGCATGCGATTTCATAGCCTCGGCCAGGGCTATGCACCTATACATGACGTGGCCGAGATCCTCGGCGTGCCACAAGAAGCCATGAAAAGGGACGGGCAGTTCAAGAATGGAGGTGTCTATACGGAGTGCATCTTCAACCTGTGTCGAGCTGCAGAGGGACGGGTTGCTTCGACACGAGCCATAGGGTGGATGTTGCTCACTCTTGGATCCACGCTCTTTGTGGATAAGAGTGGTAGTCGGCTCAGTCCCGACCTTATCACAGAGCTTATGGATGAGGATTCTGTTGGGAGGTACTCTTGGGGATCTGCGACATTAGCGTACTTGTATCGCCAGCTTGGCCAAGGCAGTCGACGGCGATGCAAGCAGTTGGCCGGGTGTCTAACGTTGTTACAGGCGTGGATTTATGAGTACTTCCCAGCTTTTAGGCCTAACCGAGGACGTCTGCCTCGTCGTATCGGGGATCCTAGTTGTTCTCAGTGGGATGTTCGTTTGGAGCCGAACAACCCCGCCCGCCTCGTCGCCATTCGTAACAGGATTGACAACATGACGGCTGACCAGGTAATATTTTAATTAATGTTTCTTTACTTTTTCCTAATTGCCTCGTTGTTATTAAACTGAATGTTTTTTGCACTCAACAGGTGTGTTGGTTACCGTTCGGGGATGACATCAGCACCCGTTGTCCTCGGACTTTGTTCACTGGGTTCATCCAGCACCAGTCCATCATTGAGCCCTACATGCCATACAGATGTCTTCGGCAGCTCGGCTTCATGCAGGGTATTCCCCCTCGCATCCCTACACCTATCTCGGCGTATCGGCCGGAGGATCCGAGACACTACTATGTCCAGTGGCCGCCTACATCGGTTAAGGACAGTTGGGACACTTTCCCCATTGCTAACACTCTTCATCCCTGTGCCTTAGTATGTTCGGAGTTCACAAACGCGACGCTGGACGGGTATGACACGTGGTTCGAGACGTATTCACACCCATACATCGTGAACGACAACGATCTGATCCCGAACACGGGACCGGACATGACTGTACCTGAGCATGTAAGTAATTTGACACACCATATTTACTTTTTGAGGCTATGCACCTATACAATTTATACGTAAGCTAACAATTTCCTTTTTTCCTTTTTTACAGTGGATGTCCTCCATGTTAGAAAATTCGGAAGTGTTGTGGGATCCTTTCATTGATGAGCTTCCAGAACACATGGATAGACTGAGGTTGGGTCTCATTAGACTGAGAAAAGACTTTGATGACTACGAGACACGCGTTGGCATCCGACGACGTGCACCGAGACAACGTCCACCAAGTTGGGGCCATCATCGCCAGTAGTTTTCATTTTTTATTATTTATTTATTAATGTTCATTTGTAAATTATGCGTTTGTATATTTTTTTTGTAATTTTTATTTTTTGTTGTTTCTATATTTTTTGATATTTGTATGTAAACAAATGGGGTTTAATTTACGTCCTACGCTTTATATTTTGTATTTGTATTCTGATTAGATCTCGTCTTTGCCTTTTATTGAGTTTTATCCAAGGTAATAGCATTAAATATATTCATATAATAGTTACAACATTAAACACATGAACAAATTGACCTAATTACAAATATATTCATATAATAATTACAACATTAAACATATAACAGTTACAGCATTAAATATATTCATATAATAGTTACAAATTCTGAGCAAGTCTCATCCATTGTTGTAACACCCCGTATATTTACATCATCTATTTAGTAATTATTACATTAATTTACATCATCTATTTAGTAATTATTACATTAAATAATTTTACAAAAGTAATTTTATATCTCCTTTTATTAAAAATATTATTTTCCACCTCAACTTTAGAAGTGATCAATAGTTTTTAGACCTCTAATTAGTTACCCTAAGTAGTAAGAAAGACAATTTGTTAAGTAAAGCAAAGGATATTTTGAAAAAAAAAATAATAATAATAAATAAATAAATAAAGACAAAAAAAAAAAAGAGGAGTATAACCTAAGTAAAAGTCAGTGAGTTTCTTTGCAAAGTCTTCTTCTAAGTTGCCGCAGGTTCATCTTCTCCAACTCCCTTTTCTTTTTTTTTTTTTTTATATATTTATTTTCATTCTCCATTTGGATTACCACTCCAATCTTAATAACTTATAATTCTCCATTCATCTCTCCTTACCATTTCCTAGCTTTTTGGGTGTTTCAAAGAGGAGGAATTTGGGTTCTTTGGGTTGTGTTTTGTCAAAAACCGGATCGAACTGGAGATTTTCAGATCTTTATTGAGTTAATTTACCTTCTTATTTCAAGTAAGTTTTAGTCTCATATATAAGTTTGAGTTTTATGTTAATTAATGTTGTTGATTTTTGAATTTTGGGGTTTTGTTGAGTTAGGGTTTTGAACTATTGATTTGGGAAATGGTTTATTATTTCAAATATGTATAGTTCATTCAAATCTGATTTTTTTTTTATTCAAAACACTTAGCATACTTGAATACTTGATAATACTTGATATTAAGTTCTTTAATTATTATATCATTCTTTGAAATAATTTCATTTTGCTTTCAATTATATGGATATGTCAAAATTGTACATGGTTAGATGATGTGACTACTCCCAAATTTAGAGATTGATTATCCACTCAAGTAAACAATACTAATTGTTTATTACTAATGTTGAGTAGTGTTTATGTGCTCCAAGTTACATTGTTATTAAGTACCATACGTATTAAGCAGAGGTATGTTTGGAATATGAATTGTGCTTTGATTGACAACAATTATCAATCATTATTACTTCCTAAAGTTTAATTATTGATACCATGATAATAATCCTTATTGTTACGGTCTAGATTCATAGAGTATATTCTTTAAATTTTATCTAAGTTTTGTTAGTGTGTTGTTTTAGCTAGAGTCAACTTTAGGTACACCGTACTTGGCTCATATTGTATTACTATATATTGTAGATCGCGGGTTTATAGAGGAACCTTTTTCACTTGACATTTGAGGTTGATTTGTATTTTGTTGCTGACAAGGTAAGATTTCTTACTAAACCTGTACAGTTATGATTATTATTTATTTGACATTATTTTGAGAACTTGTATTGTGAAATTATTTTATATTGAAACGAGGAAGTTCCTCTATGTTACCAAGCTAAGATTTTGAAAGGAGGAAGTTCCTCACCCTTATGAGGGTTTCTAGTTTTATTGTGGGGTTGCCGGTAAGCGGTATTCCCCGAGTTTGGAAGTAGGTTGAGTTAACAGTGTCTCAACCATTTTATATAGTAGTTGGGGGTACGTTGATCAGTACTCTTGCCAATTGTCTTCCTTCTTGGTAGGTTATCAAGTAAGGGGTATGCATACTAGGGACTTTGGTGTGTTTATTCAGTGAGCCTAGCTAGCTCATTGAATTTTTTTTTTATTTATTTAATACTTCCTACTCACAGATTTCGAAAGTATTGTCTTAAAGTTATTCTTAAAAGTAGATTAAAGTTTATTTGAGAAGTTGTTCCTATTGCTATTTAACCCTGTACAGATTGGAAATGAATTTGCAAGATATTCCTATATGTCTTGCCTGCACATTGGTTAGTTTTGTTTATTTATAGTGAGAAATCTTGCTCAGCCTTGGGCTGATATTACAATGTTCAATGTGCAGGGACTTGATGGTGGTTGGCTAGTTGGGTTAAGGAGTGCGACCATTTCTTTTTAGATTTTAGACTTTATTAAGGCTTCCGTTGTCATTTAATTATAATTAGAATTTAATTTGGGTTGTAATAACTATTTTTGGTTTACTTTGTTGGACTGTAATAGTTAGTTAATTAATCTTTTAATTATTAGTTTACAGGTAGGACCACTAGCCTTGTGGTGACTATAATTAGTTATCGCGGCATAACAACCTTGAGATTTTCTGAGTTTTACTTCAGGTGATATGTATTATTTTCATATCGGAAAAATTCAGGGTTGTTACAGTTGGTATCAGAGCCTAGGTTACTAAGACTTAATTAGTATAACTTTAAATAAGAATAGGTAAATAAAATTGTTAAAATATTGAAAGCCGCTGTGAGGTTGAGATATGGGGAATAAGGGACTAGTCATTGTGTATTGATGCCATTCTTTCTTTTGTTTTCCTTTTATTATTATTTACTTGGTTAATTGGTTGATTTGAGAAACTTATAGTTGTTAGTAATGTGTGAGTTATCTTTGTTGTTTTATTTTTACTTCTAACTATGGTTTGTCAATGACAACTCATTTTATTTATTTTGTTATGTTGCAATATTAAGATGTTGCATAAACAGAAACACGGTAAACGCTCAAGTTCGAGTCGAATGATGCGCCAAATAGCTCAATCCACTCAAGCCTTAACTGAAGCTATGGAGAGACTTGCTGCAGCGCAAGCTAATGCTATCAATACTCCTGCTAATCCTACTCCTGATGATGTTGGCACCAAGACTACAGCTATTTCCAAAGCAATTGACCAAAAGAAACCGCCTACATTCGATGGTAAAGGAGACCCTATAAAGATGGAGAACTGGATTAGAGAGTTTGATAAAATCTTCACATCTCTCAAGGTCCCTGATCATATGAAGGTCGATTCTGCTTCCTATTACTTGGTTGAGGATGCGGATCTATGGTGGACTCACAACAAGTTTGACCTGACTACAAAGGTCATTGTGGATGAAGAAGGAGAAGAGCATATGGAAGAAAGAGAATTTGGTTGGACTGAGTTCAAGAAAGCAGTCCGTGATGAGTTCTTTCCAGCTCACATGAGAAAGAGAAAGAGAACGGAATTTAATGACCTCGTTCAGGGAGAAATGTCCGTTCATGATTTCTATGTGAAATTCCAGGAGTTGGCTCGTTTTGCTAAAGGGCTAGTTCCTGATGAGCAAGAGAGAGCTGTAAAATTTGAAGAGAAGCTAGATCCTGAGCTTCATTCTAGAATGGGTGCTGGTGAGTATGCTACAGTGAAAGAGGTGTATACCCGTGCATGTAATGCTGAGAGGATTGAGGAAAAGAGACTAGCTGCAAAGAAGCAAAAATCCACTCCTTCTGGGTCTACCCAAATGGCAGATAAAAGGGAGACATTTGGTTCCAATGGCCACAACAAGGAAAAAGGGGGCTTTAACAGGAATCGAAACTTTGGGAACCGTGATTCTGGTGGCCGCTTTAACAAGGGAGGCTCTAGCCAACAGTACTTGAAGGACAATCAGAATTCCATGAACTCCCAGAGCCAACCCCAAAGCCAAAACCAAAGGACTGAACGGGTATTCTACTGCAAGCATTGTAATGTGAACCACCCGGGTAAAGATTGTAATGGTAACTTTGTAGAGTGTAACCATTGTGGCAAGAAGGGGCATCGTGCGTATGAATGTTTTACCAACCCAAGGTCTAAGAATTTTCGACCTGAGTTGAGTTCAAGAAATGGAGCACAATCCGATAAGAAACCCCATAGTGCCAACAATCCTCCATCTTCTACTCCAGGGAATGCGACTTCTAATCGTAGTGGAGGGACCTCCAATGCAACTCAAGCTCACAGAGGTGATGCCAAGAGGAACTCTGGGAATATGCACGTGATGAACCAGACTGAGGCGAACGCCAAGGGCAATGTGGTGACTGGTACTTTCTCTATCCATTCGATACATGCTTATATTCGATCTATTCGACTCTGGTGCTTCTCATTCTTTTGTGTCTGAGTCCCTTGTGAAAAAGTTGCACTTAGAAAATTCTAGAACTTGTGAGATTGATATTTCTATGCCTTCTGGTGTCAGTGTGTCTTGTCATACCTTGTATTCTGATGTCCCCATCATGTGTGGTAGTACCACCCTAGTAGCTGATTTGATAGTCTTTCCCTTACATGATTTTGATGTAATACTAGGGATGGATTGGCTTAGTAAGTATAAGGCCAAGATTGATTGTGAGAAACAAAAAGTGTCTGTAGTTGGTCCTAGTGGAGTCCATGAGTTTTACAAAGGGCCTTCTTTTAAAATCATTTCTGCTTTGACTCTAAAATCATACTTGAGGAAGGGATGTCCAATGTACCTTTGCCACGTTCATGATACTAGCAAGGAAGAGCCACACATTGAAGATGTTCGAGTTGTCAAAGAATTTTTAGATGTCTTTCCTGATGAGATTCCTGAAATGCCTCCGAAACGTGATGTTGAATTCAGTATTGACTTGATGCCCGGAACTGGACCTATTTCTAAGCCTCCTTATAGGATGGCACCTGCTGAGATGAAAGAGCTTAAGGCTCAGTTGGAAGAATTGCTTGACAAGGGGTGCATTCGACCTAGTGTATCCCCTTGGGGTGCACCTGTTCTATTCGTGAAGAAGAAGGATGGGAGTCTTCGCCTATGTATTGATTACAGGGAGCTCAATAATGTTACAGTGAAAAACAAGTATCCTTTGCCAAGAATAGATGATTTGTTCGATCAGTTAAAGGGAGCTGGAGTGTTCTCTAAAATTGATCTGAGATCTGGATATCACCAACTTCGTATTGCGGAGAATGATATTCCGAAGACAGCCTTTCGAACTCGCTATGGGCACTATGAGTTTACTGTTTTGCCCTTCGGATTGACTAATGCTCCAGCTGTTTTCATGGACCTGATGAATAGAGTTTTTCGGCCGTATCTTGATAAGTTTGTGGTTGTGTTCATTGATGATATACTGATTTATTCAAAGAATGCTAGTGAGCACGAAGAGCATCTTCGAACTATTCTTCATGTCCTCAGGGAAAATCAACTGTATGCAAAGTTTTCAAAGTGTGAATTCTGGCTTGAGAAAGTTGCTTTTCTTGGTCATATAATTTCTAAGGAGGGAGTCTCTGTTGATCCAGCAAAAGTTCAAGCTGTTTCTAAGTGGCCTACTCCAAAGAGCGTGACTGAGATTCGCAGTTTCTTAGGCTTAGCTGGTTATTATAGGAGGTTTGTGAAGGATTTCTCAAAGATAGCTCGTCCATTAACTGCATTGATGAGAAAGAACACTAAGTATCATTGGGATGATGAATGTGAGAGGGCATTCCAAGTTTTAAAGGAACGTCTTACCACAACTCCTGTATTGACCTTACCTGATGAAAACTTAGAGTATGAAGTGTTCACAGATGCTTCAAAGAGTGGTATTGGTTGTGTGCTTATGCAAGATAAAAAGGTTGTTGCTTATGCTTCAAGGCAATTGAAGAACCATGAATTGAATTACCCGACCCACGATCTAGAGTTGGCGGCAGTTGTTTTCGCACTTAAGATCTGGCGACATTATCTTCTTGGCACATCATTCAAGATATATTCAGACCACAAAAGCCTAAAGTACATTTTTACTCAAAGAGAGTTGAACATGAGACAGAGGAGGTGGTTGGAATTGATAAAAGATTATGATATGGAGATTCAATACCACGAGGGCAAAGCCAATGTTGTTGCAGATGCACTTAGTAGGAAGTCCTCTCACTATTTGCAGACCTTGCGTTCGAGAAATCGACTTCGTGAAGAGTTTCAAAATCTTGATGTGGAAATAGTACGACTTGGAGCCCAACTTAATTCTCTTACGATCCAGTCCACCCTATATGATGATTAAAGAAGCACAAGTGCATGATCAATTCTTGAAAGAAAAGCAAGCTAAGGAGCCTGGTGATTTTATAGTTGCTGAGGATGGTAGTGTGAGGTTCCAAGGGAGATGGTGTGTTCCTAATGTTCCTGAATTAAAAGAGAGGATCCTAGAAGAATCTCATACAGCCCAATATTCTGTTCATCCTGGTGGCGACAAGATGTACAAGGATCTTAAGCAGACATTTTGGTGGCCTGGTATGAAGAAGGATGTTGCTATGTATGTCTCAAGATGCTTGACTTGTCAAAAGGTCAAGAGTGAGCACAAAAGGCCTCAAGGAATGATTCAACCTTTACAAGTTCCCGAGTGGAAATGGGATTCGATCTCTATGGATTTTATTTGTGGACTTCCAAGAACTCCAAAGGGGAATAATATGATTTGGGTGATTGTTGATCGTCTCACTAAGTCTGCTCATTTTGTTCCCATGAAAGATACTTGGAAGCATGAAAGGTTGGCTACTGCTTACAGGGAGCACGTAATTAGACTTCATGGCGTTCCTAGTGATATTGTTTCAGATAGAGATAGCAGGTTCTTGTCTAACTTTTGGCAAAAGCTCCAAGAAGCATTGGGGACTAAGTTAAAGATGAGTACAGCTTTTCACCCTGCTACAGATGGCCAGACGGAGCGCACTATCCAAACATTGGAAGATATGTTGCGGGCTTGTGCGTTAGAGTTTCAAGGTTCTTGGGAGGATAAGCTGGATTTGATAGAGTTCTCATACAATAACAGCTACCATTCTACCATTCAGATGGCTCCATTTGAAGCCTTGTATGGTCGGCGATGTCGTACTCCCTTATGTTGGAGCGATATTGGTGAATCTATTGTGATTGGTCCAGAGATGATTCAGGAGACTGTTGAGCAAGTAAAGCTCATCCAGCAGAAGATGAAAGAAGCACAAGATAGACAAAAGAGTTATGGTGATAAGCATCGTCGGCATGAAGATTTTCAGGTGGGAGAGAAGGTGTTGCTTAGAGTTTCCCCTATGAAAGGAGTAATGAGATTCGGGAAGAAGGGTAAGTTGAGCCCAAAATTCATTGGCCCGTATGAGATTTTGGAGAGGATAGGCGAAGTTGCTTATAGATTGGCTCTGCCACCTGGGGTCGATCGTGCACATAATGTATTTCATGTATCTCAACTCCGAAGATACATTAGTGACCCGTCACATGTGTTACAGCCTGAGTCTCTTCAGCTAGATGATAACATGACTTATGAGGAGTTTCCAGTTAAAATTCTAGATCACAAAGTTCGAAAGACTCGGCGAGGTGAGACAAAGATAGTGAAAGTATTGTGGTCGAATCACAACTCAGAGGAGGCTACTTGGGAAGCCGAGGATGCCATGCGTCTTAAGTACCCTTATCTCTTCACCTAGGTAAGTTTGTGTTACGAGGACGTAACTCCCTTTTTAAGGGGGGTAGGATTTATGCTATTAACTTGTATTATTCGTGCATTATTGTTTGATTGTGGTCATCGTTATGTGTGATGGTTCCTGTGTGGTTTTGTTCATGTGTGACTTTGTTTGTTTAAGGCTTTTAAAAAAAAAAAAAAAAAAAGTGAAGTACAAGTTGAGGTTGATTACTTCAAGTCTCAGTATTTGATTAACTTATAAAGTTAATGTTTTGTTTAAAAACAAGAGTCATAGTTTAACCTTTGAGTTTTTGTCATAAGTTTCGGGGCGAAACTTCTTTTAAGGGGGGTAGACTGTAACACCCCGTATATTTACATCATCTATTTAGTAATTATTACATTAATTTACATCATCTATTTAGTAATTATTACATTAAATAATTTTACAAAAGTAATTTTATATCTCCTTTTATTAAAAATATTATTTTCCACCTCAACTTTAGAAGTGATCAATAGTTTTTAGACCTCTAATTAGTTACCCTAAGTAGTAAGAAAGACAATTTGTTAAGTAAAGCAAAGGATATTTTGAAAAAAAAAATAATAATAATAAATAAATAAATAAAGACAAAAAAAAAAAAGAGGAGTATAACCTAAGTAAAAGTCAGTGAGTTTCTTTGCAAAGTCTTCTTCTAAGTTGCCGCAGGTTCATCTTCTCCAACTCCCTTTTCTTTTTTTTTTTTTTATATATTTATTTTCATTCTCCATTTGGATTACCACTCCAATCTTAATAACTTATAATTCTCCATTCATCTCTCCTTACCATTTCCTAGCTTTTTAGGTGTTTCAAAGAGGAGGAATTTGGGTTCTTTGGGTTGTGTTTTGTCAAAAACCGGATCGAACTGGAGATTTTCAGATCTTTATTGAGTTAATTTACCTTCTTATTTCAAGTAAGTTTTAGTCTCATATATAAGTTTGAGTTTTATGTTAATTAATGTTGTTGATTTTTGAATTTTGGGGTTTTGTTGAGTTAGGGTTTTGAACTATTGATTTGGGAAATGGTTTATTATTTCAAATATGTATAGTTCATTCAAATCTGATTTTTTTTTTATTCAAAACACTTAGCATACTTGAATACTTGATAATACTTGATATTAAGTTCTTTAATTATTATATCATTCTTTGAAATAATTTCATTTTGCTTTCAATTATATGGATATGTCAAAATTGTACATGGTTAGATGATGTGACTACTCCCAAATTTAGAGATTGATTATCCACTCAAGTAAACAATACTAATTGTTTATTACCAATGTTGAGTAGTGTTTATGTGCTCCAAGTTACATTGTTATTAAGTACCATACGTATTAAGCAGAGGTATGTTTGGAATATGAATTGTGCTTTGATTGACAACAATTATCAATCATTATTACTTCCTAAAGTTTAATTATTGATACCATGATAATAATCCTTATTGTTACGGTCTAGATTCATAGAGTATATTCTTTAAATTTTATCTAAGTTTTGTTAGTGTGTTGTTTTAGCTAGAGTCAACTTTAGGTACACCGTACTTGGCTCATATTGTATTACTATATATTGTAGATCGCGGGTTTATAGAGGAACCTTTTTCACTTGACATTTGAGGTTGATTTGTATTTTGTTGCTGACAAGGTAAGATTTCTTACTAAACCTGTACAGTTATGATTATTATTTATTTGACATTATTTTGAGAACTTGTATTGTGAAATTATTTTATATTGAAACGAGGAAGTTCCTCTATGTTACCAAGCTAAGATTTTGAAAGGAGGAAGTTCCTCACCCTTATGAGGGTTTCTAGTTTTATTGTGGGGTTGCCGGTAAGCGGTATTCCCCGAGTTTGGAAGTAGGTTGAGTTAACAGTGTCTCAACCATTTTATATAGTAGTTGGGGGTACGTTGATCAGTACTCTTGCCAATTGTCTTCCTTCTTGGTAGGTTATCAAGTAAGGGGTATGCATACTAGGGACTTTGGTGTGTTTATTCAGTGAGCCTAGCTAGCTCATTGAATTTTTTTTTTATTTATTTAATACTTCCTACTCACAGATTTCGAAAGTATTGTCTTAAAGTTATTCTTAAAAGTAGATTAAAGTTTATTTGAGAAGTTGTTCCTATTGCTATTTAACCCTGTACAGATTGGAAATGAATTTGCAAGATATTCCTATATGTCTTGCCTGCACATTGGTTAGTTTTGTTTATTTATAGTGAGAAATCTTGCTCAGCCTTGGGCTGATATTACAATGTTCAATGTGCAGGGACTTGATGGTGGTTGGCTAGTTGGGTTAAGGAGTGCGACCATTTCTTTTTAGATTTTAGACTTTATTAAGGCTTCCGTTGTCATTTAATTATAATTAGAATTTAATTTGGGTTGTAATAACTATTTTTGGTTTACTTTGTTGGACTGTAATAGTTAGTTAATTAATCTTTTAATTATTAGTTTACAGGTAGGACCACTAGCCTTGTGGTGACTATAATTAGTTATCGCGGCATAACAACCTTGAGATTTTCTGAGTTTTACTTCAGGTGATATGTATTATTTTCATATCGGAAAAATTCAGGGTTGTTACAATTGTGCTACTCTCCTGGTGTATAATGCATCCCATCCTTCGACGGTTTGTGTATGCACAAAGTTCCAATAGTTTGCAACGGGCGGAATCGGGGAATCATGACTGACATGTAATCGTATGTAGTGCGCATAATTTTGCATGTAGGCAATATGAAGTTCACTCGTAGGAGCCGTGATGAGTTGCGGGACTCTCGTCGGCAATACTGTACAACATTGTCCAATCGATCGGTCATTCCCATACGAGTACAACATGATGGCGCAATGATATAGATTTGCAATCGGAAATAAGTCGAAAACGACTTCCATCCAATGGTTAGAATCGCATCTGCCACCTTCCCAAGAGATACGTGTCATGGCTTCAATGACGTGCTGCTGCCCTCCATAAATAGCTGCGTAATCAGCAATGTTTTCCCCAAGTTCATTTGCGATGATTCTTCTAGCCATAAGATAGTTGTCCTGTCCACCGTGAAAAGCATCAGCCACACAACGAAACCCACACTTTCCGTCTGCTCTTACATCAGTCCACCCCTCCATAAACGGCAATATCAAATGGGGAACGCTGTCATAGTAAGGAAATCGTTCCCTTGTTATGTGACCACTACCACCTACAATAATAAAACATATTTAGCAAATAATTGCATCGACTACTTAATAACTAAATTCAAATAAAATATGATCATTACCTTCAGCATGGGATCCTGAGTTTTCTCCCACAGAAGAGCCCGTGTTTCTCGAACGACGCCCATGGCTTGTCGAAGCATGCTCAAAGAAACTCCGATCTCGTCGAGTAGACGAGCTCTTCAAAAACACATATTACGTTCGACTTAATTAATATTTTTCAATTATTAATTAAATTGACCTAATTTTTCAATATAGTTAACAAAATCAACTCTAATTAAATTGACCTACTTCCAACAAAAAAAAAAATTGGAAAATCACCTGGTACGGAGGCCTGCCCCTAACATTGGTGTTGGTCTCTGGCTCTTCCAGCGAGTCTGTATCTTGAAAGATATTTTCATGCATAACTCGGGTTGCACGCCTCACATAGTCAGAACCTCTCCGTCTAACTTCTTCGAACAACGAAGACAGGTGGTCGGCTTCTTCCTCGTCGTCATTGGCAAACTCCGGGATGTCATTGCCTTGACCAATAGTTAGTGTTTTCCAAAAGTCGTGGATCTCTCTCAAATGTATACCTGTGCGTTGTTGTACTAACGCTGCAATCTCACATGCACACGGGATCCCACAGGTGGATCGCAACACACAACCACAACGATCATGGACCTCGTCGGCTAACTCCCTCATCCGAGTATGCTCTTTAAGCAGTAGATCCATGCAGTGGGAGCTAACACGACTGACAAGCATGCTGAACAACAACTTATTCCTAAACCTGGCGCCCTGTCTGTTCATTGATGTTTCCAGATGATACTTAATTTTATCATGCTGCTGCTCAACCATTGCATTTGCTCGCGTAAACAGATTTTCAATTGAGTTGGTAGAGGTGCCAAGCCAACCTTTTAGCACTGAATGGGCACTCTCCACCCGACAAGTTGTCTTGTTACCCAAATGAAGGACATTGTTAGCCCAAGCAGCGACAAATTTCTCTTTATGCGGAAGCCAAGTGTTTTCTACATATTCAATGACTCCTCTAAATCTTGCCCAACCATCTCTCATCCGATCCAGCTGTGCATCATATTCTGCCTCTGTTGACGCGTACATCACCCGGGCCCAAGCACCATGCCTAAACCGGTCTCCCAAGCTTTTGTCGCCTGTTATCTTCCCAACTCTCGCCTCCACATCCCTGTTGATGTGCCACGTGCACAACAAATGATGGGTGCTAGGAAATATTTCCTGAATTGGGCGTAACAATCCCATCTCTCGGTCTGTAAAAATTACAGCCGGACGCGCACGTAGCCCAATAATGTCATTGAGAATTTGTAACACCCATCGATAACTCCTCATCGTCTCATCCCTCCTCAAAGCCATCCCAATCAAAAAGTTATGATTGGTCGGCGTCATCCCAATCATCTCGAATAACGGCATTCCATACCTGTTGGTCTTATATGTGGAGTCCATTCCTATCACCCATGGATAAGTGCGCAATAAGGTGATCGACATCGGATGAGCCATAAACACGTGAGTGCATTGATTTCTCTCTTGATTAGTGTGAATGTGGTAGTTCAACTCTTCCGCAAGATGGATAAATTGTTCCATAACATTCCGCCCATCTGCATCATCCATCTTTTGCTTGCTGATTTCGTTATACACATGCCTGATTGTAGGTTTTTCGTCAGGAAACTTTTGTGTCAAAGATAATTTAATCTTCGACGGCTTGCACTGAGATTCCCTAAGCTCACGCACGTGTTGCTTTGCTGCAGGGCTCAACCCACTGACCTGACGGTGTCCCTCCGGGTACTCAATGAAGCGATGGTTATGTGTGCCGGATACACCCGGTTGGGGCTCAATATACCACAATCCGGTTTGCGGATTGCCAATCACTTTGATATGGAACGGGCATCCACAAGCTTTTGTGGACGTTTTTTTCCTTTGGGCGTTTCTCATATTTCTGTTTTCCCCTCGGTACCGCTCTCCCTTGTTACAGCGTAGGTAGGTTACCATGCGAGATACCGAGGTATAATTGATTTTGGAAATGACAATTTCAAAACCAATCCCATGAGCTATCGGTTTCGCCCAATCACGTGCCTCGTGATGACTGGAAAACGTCTGATCGGTGGCAAAACTTTGACTGTAGTCCACGCCATCTCCGTCGTTATTGTCCTGAATAATTTCATTAAATACGTTAATTAGTATTTTTAAAAGCAAAAAACCATGCAAACGAATGTGCCCTTATCGCGTTGCCCACATGACAACAACAAACCCTAAATACGTTACTACCATTGGTGGTAACGTGTCCAGAACACGTTCCTCCATTGGTAGTAACGTGTTCAGAACACGTTACTACCAATGGAGTAACGTGTTCAGAACACGTTACTACCAATGGAGTAACGTGTCTAGAACACGTTACTACCATTGGGGTAACGTGTTCTGGACACGTTAATTCCAATGGAGTAACGTGTCCAGAACACGTTACTGCCAATGGAGTAACGTGTCCGGAACACGTTACTACCATTGGGGTAACGTGTTCTGGACACGTTACTTCCAATGGAGTAACGTGTCCATAACATGTTACTGCCAATGGTGGTAACGTGTTCTGGACACGTTTCAAAACACATTACTTCTATTTTGCAACAACGATATATTTTGTTTTTTCTTACATGAACAAAAATTTAACTTAATACGTGAATCAATTCTTTAAAAAAAAATTAACTTAATGCATTGAATAATTCAAGCAAATATGGAAATTTTGTTTATGTAAGAAAAAATTCGTAAAGAATAATTCAAAGTAATTAAACATGGGCAAAAAATGATTAACATAAAAATTTATAAATATAATTATTTACTAAGCTAAAAAAACATAATTAACAAGTAAAAAAAATTAACATTAATAAATTTACCTCTCCGGCATTCACGTAATCATTGTTGTCATCCGACATTTTGGTTCTAAATAAAAATTATAAATTAAACATAGTAAATCTTATATATTTTTAGGTGAACTTCTTTGTAATTTTTTTTATGCAAGAGGTGAAATAATGAAGGTTAAAGTAGTTTTTTTTATAATGAATGGTGTTACTATGAGTGAGGTTTTTTTTTTTTTAAATAAAAAAAAAAAAACCAACCACACCATTTTGACAAGTGGAAGAAGGGGGGGAAGTGGTCCACCATACATGTGAAACATGAGGCATGCCATTTTTTTTTTTTTTATAAATTATAAATAGGATATTTAAAAGGTAAGATTTTTTAAAAATTAAAGGAAAAAAAAAATGATAGGGGTTAGCAGTGGGTGAGGGTGAAGGGAGGGGATGAAAGTTATTTTGGATTATATAAATATAAGTAAGGGTATATAAATATAAGTAAGGGTATTTTAGGAAGTTAAGGTTAAAATACGGGCGGTATTAAATAAATTCGGGCGGTATTTAGCAAATGAGTATATTTAAGTAATCCGAAGTTTAGGCCTCATCTTTATATATCTATTGATTCCATCAGGTCATTAACTTGTTTAACAGGATAGTTATACGTGTGACTCACTTGATTTTTATTTTTACAATTTTTTTTGTTGTATTTCTGTCCAATATACTTAATTTATACTCCATAGTAATCAATACTCAATTATACTAAATTATTTTTTTTTAAGTCCCAAAATCATCTCCCTTCAAAAAAATAAAAATAAATCATCATCTCTCATCACCATCATCTCCCTCATCACCATCATCATCTCCCTAACCTTCGCCACCCTGATCATCATCACCATCATCTCCCTCGTCACCGTCATCATCTCCCTCATCACCATCATCATCTTCCTCAAGCCGCCGCCACCACTCACTCTCTCTCCTCCACCTCAATCTCCTCTTCTTCTCAGTCACGATTTGGCGATGGAGCAGCTAGGGTGGGCGTTTTGATTGGCCGTTCGACGGGACTCGATTGGGGTTTGACGGGGGTTTCGATGGGGTTCGATTGGGTTGAATCAGTTTTGGTTGGGGTGTTGGGCATAATGGGGTTTGGTTGTGGGGGTGATGGGTCGTTCTTCGTGGGTGGTGTTGGGGGTTCAGGGCTGGACAAGGCTGTTTGTGGGGTTCGTGGTGGTTGGGTTTGTAAGGTTCGATTTGGCTTATTGTGGGGTTGCAGCTTGGTGGGGTCGGTGGGGGTTCAGATTGGGATGGGCAAAGCTAAGGCTGAGGGGCTTCGAATTGGGGTGGGCGACGGAGGTGGGGTTCAAATTGGGTGCGCAAGGGCGGTAGTTTTGTGGGTGAGGCTGCCATTGTTGTTTGTACAAGAAAGAAAAAAAGAGGAGAGAATGTGCGAGGAAGAAATGTTAGAATTTAAGGTTTAAGTGGTGAAGAAACTCCATTAATGGATTTTATGAAGTAAAGAAATTGAAAGGGTATTAGAGAACTGAATACTTGAACAGAGGGAGAAAGAAGAGAGGAAATAATTTTTTTGGTAAACTTTCTATTAAACAGTAGAAGTATAATTTAGGTATCATACATGTATTTTTTTTTTTACAGAGATACAACAAAAATAAAGTGAAAATAAAAATCAGGTGGGCCCCACGACTTTTTAACCGGTAAAACAAGTTGCCCACCAACACAGATCAATAGGTGAAGATTAGGCTTAAACATCGGATTATTTAAAAATAAACGAAAGATGGGATTAATAGATGGAGACCGACCAAACTTCGGATTAATATATCCAATTTTTCCTTTTTTTATTTATATTTTTTTATACTTTCTTTTTTACTTTTTATACAAATTTTAATGATCATCATTTATTAATTTTCTTCAACTATCAATAACTAAAAATATGGAAGGAGTAAAATATAAGGTGTACTCTATGAAAAGTGGCTGGAGCTTCTTTATAATAAAGAAAGGTAGGTAATGATTAAGAATAAATAATCAGATCTTACCAGTACAAGTTGAAGCAAGATGTAAGATGTTGGTGCCGGTAGAGGAATCCTTTAGATATTTATTCTTTTCCATAGCTAGAAATAAAATCACCTAGCAAACCAGCCATAGAATTAGAACCCGCAATGTATGGTCGTAACGACGGTGACAGCAGATATGATGCAAGTTGTTGATCTTGTTGGCAGCTTATGGCCAAGTCCAATGCTCCCTCATCTCTTTTGTTTTTGACGTACCATGGAAAATATCTCTCGGTCGCATACCTAAGGAAGTTTTTTTTGGTAAGCTTGTACAAGGAGCTTTAGAATCTGGAGTGTTGATTCATTATTAGTACAAGTCGCCGCAACATGAAGAGGATTATTTTCGTTATTCTTGTCATGAGTATAGAGGAGTCTCAAAAAATACTCTACCCATCTCTGGTTATTTTCAATGAAGTTGAGAATGTATTCAAATGGCCATACTTGACCAATCTTCACCCATTTGTGTAATATTGTTTCTCCTTCTTTGTTCACTCCTTCAATTAATTCTGGATGTTTCTTCATTAACTTTTCACAAAAATCTCCTGCACTCAAACAATCATTTTTATAACTCAATTGCCTGAATTTCACATGGATTTATTAATTAAAAGAGTTTTTCAACCGCACAATTTATTTTGTAAAAAAAATATCAAAAATATAAAATAATTTTATAAAATGATATAGAATTTTATTATTGTATTTTATTTATTAATGTTTAAACCAAATCAAACAATGATCACCTTGATAATTCTCAAGTTGGCATCAAATTAATGCACAAAACACTAGAAATCGGAGGCAGTATGATAATTGATGAATTGATGATGAAAATGCATAATACACCTCAAATAATTTATATTTTTAATATTTTTTCCATAAATTTTTCCATGTTTTATTTACTAAAATTTTCATTTTGCATCATAAATTTTTTTAAAAATCATAAAAATATTCAATTTTTCTTTGTTCTAAAATCTATATTCATGTTTAATCTTGTTTAGTATAATGATTCTTGAATGATTATAACATAAATTTTATAGTTATAAATTTTGATTTTTATTTTGAATCAATTGGGTTGTATTTTAGATTTCTTTTGTGGATAGTTTAAATATTATTTGAACCCTAAATCTTGAAGTGGTACATGTATGGGTATACAATTTGGGATTCTGATTTTGAATTGATTTAAAATAAAAAAAATAAAAAATTGTTTTCGAAAACCTGTGATGTTGCTGTCGAGTGAAAAAGAAGGAGGGATGGAAGGGAAAATTTTTTATTTTGGCTTGAATCTTGTTTAAATCTTGCATTAGGTATATTAGGGATTAATCGTAATGTTTTATGACTTGAAAATAATATTTCAATCTTTAGGGAATGTTTTAAACGAAAAAAAATATTCTGGAATTTTATTTAAAATATCATATGTAGTGTTTTTCTTGATGTTTTTGGGTATAAACGTATTCTGGGCGTTGTATGATCTTGGTATGCGAATTTCGAGACTTTAAACGTTGGTTTTTGAATTTAAAAAGGTTTTATGTTGCTGTTTTTTTCCGGACAAAAGTTCAATTCTAAAGGTTTTATCATTAGTAGTGTATAAGGGTTCCGGGGATATAACAACTTGCCGATTATTATTAGAACGTTAAAATTGGTTTTTTGGAACATATTAAGCACGTTCAAACTAATTAATAAAGGCTGAAACTTTATCAAATACGCTTAAAATATTATTTTAGTTATCTACCTCACCGGTTCTCAGATATTTTAAGTAGAGGGCACACTAATATAAGTTGTGTGTATAAATATATTTTTTTAGAAGCTGGAAATTGTACTAATTATGCTTAGGTAAATTTTATGTTTGGGGAAAATTAATTGGTCCCCTGTTTGATTGTAGGAGATTTTGAATTTCGTGAATTCGAGTAGCTGTGGCTAGTAGGATCTATTATACCAGGTACGTGTGTACGCAGAACTTATACCCGATATAGCAGCATGCTTAAGGTGATTTATGAATATAATGAGATGTCATGATTTTTGCATGTGATGCGTGAAAAGTATGTGTTATTACAAATGTTCCAGTTATTCTCCACTTTGTGAGATTTTGTCAAGTATTATAAATTCCCCAGTGTGGGTTAATTATTCCGAATATGGAAAATAATAGAGTATGTTGCAAGTTAGGCAAGGAAATTATTGTTACTCACATGTTGAGTCTAGAGGTAGTATTTTTACTCACTCCCTTTGGGAGATTGAGACAAGGATTAAAAGTTTAACCCAACCACATTGTTGGATTGGGCATAGGCAAGCTCAGATAATTAAAAATTGGTTATGTGATCGCCTAGTTATAGGGTATCTTAAAAACAGAAAGTGTGTTGTTTGATTCATCAGGATTGTGTGATGTTTGGTATGGGGTGAGTCTTCAAAGTTATTAAATAAACTTGATAAATCACATAAAGTGTAAGAGGATTCACACCAAAACTCTTGGAACGTATACACCTTGAGTATGAACATATGGGGGGGGGGGCTAAATAGCTTCTACCAAGAGGTACAAGATGTTGTACACCTTTGTTTATTTTATTATTTTGGCCTGGGATCCCATCACTTTAAAGTGGCACAGTTTTACCACTCGACTTGCCACCGAGTGGGGCTCTAGTGAGCAAGGTTACTTATATCTAGAAGGAAATTTGTTCGATGTTGAATCCAAACTTTATATTAACTTGATGGAGTCGGGGAATGTAAGGGTTGGTTCATGTAGAGTATATAACAAGTTAACTAATGCTTTACTTCTTCATGTTATACTCTTTGAGTATGTTTTGTTGTATTCCGTACTCAGCTTTGGCTGATGCTACTCTTGTTTGTGCATTTGGCCTTGCCTTTGTCTCGGCCCTACGACGACCCATTTTTAATGGTGAGTAGTAGGACAGAAATAAAGGTATGCTACAGGTGGGGACATAAAGCATGTTGAGGTTGAGTGGAGAGTGTTCTTAAGTTTCCAGTTGTTTGAGTTTATTTATTTTGACTAACAACTATGAATTATTTGTTGTGATGGGCCGTAAGGTTCCAATTTGTAATAAGTAATTTTCACATTTAGATTTCCTTATTGGATTTATCTTGGTTTTCAATAAAATGTCGAGAACTGTTTACTCGGCTAGTTTAAACATTTCAGTTTTCTATTTTCCGCTGTGCAACTTTAAAGACAATTGCCGTAGCCGTTTGAACTCGATGGCGGTAATACTTTGGGATTTTCCTTTCAGGTTTACTTTTATTGTTACTAAATATTTTTTTTAAGGGAGGTATGAAATAGGAAAATTTCAGGGTATTACAAACTGGTATCAATTTTTAAACTTTTAGGAATGGATTGGCTGAGTGCAAACAAAGCCGAAATTAAGTGTGATGAAAGGAATATTTCCTTAGTTAGTAGGGCGAAGAAGGTTAGCTATTGGAAGTTTGGGAGACCTAAGGTGAACAAGATAGTGGCCATGTTAAGGTTGCGTCGTACGTCCGGAAGGGATACACAGTTTATTTCTGTAGCGTATGGGATCTGGACTTGGAAGTTACGAGCAAAGTTCAGGATATTGAGGTAGTAAATGAATTTGAGGATGTTTTCCCCGATGACATTCCGAGGATGCCGCCTAGGAGAACTATTGATTTCACCATAGACTTAGTCCCTGGCACCGCACTAATTTCCAAAGCACCTTATAGGATGGCGCCTGCGGAATTGAATGAGCTCAAGAAGCAGTTGGAGGAGCTATTGGATAAAGGGTATATTCGACCGAGTGCCTCACCATGGGGAGCACTAGTGTTGTTTGTAAAGAAAAAGGACAGGAGTATGAGGTTATGCATTGACTATCGAGAGTTGAATAAGGTGACTATTAAGAACAAGTACCCACTGCTGAGGATCGACGACTTATTCGATCAACTGAGGGGAAAAACCACGTTCTCGAAAGAATTAGTTAATATAATTTTAATATTAGGAACTTATAATCACATTCTTGCTTGTATTAAAACCATTTTGACTAATTCATTCATTTACACCCTTAAATCGCTTCCTCAAAATGCGTGCAAAACCAATTGTTGAAAGTTTTATGTTACGGAGGGAGTATTAAAATATGAATGCACGCATCGCATGCATATACTCATGACACCTCATTTGATTAATTTCACTCGATATGTACTTGTAAAATATTGAATTTTTTTTCTTATATATATAGTTAAGATATTAGTATTTAATGTCATAAGAAATTAGATATGAAAAAGTAAATAAAGCATTTGTTCTAGGACAGAGGAAATAATTTTTATAAAAAAATGGCATAACATAGAGCATTTATTAGTTAATTAAAATTAATTTTATTACAAAATTCAAATAAAAAAAAAACAAAGATTTGCAATAATAGATAGATGGTTTTTCCAATAAAGTCAAGAGAGAGGATTTATTAATTACTCCCTCTGTCTAGAAATAAGTGTTTCATTTTGACCATAAAACTCTTACAATTTTAATCAAAATGGAGCAGTACTTATTTGAGAACAGAGGGAGTAATTAATTAAAATTAAAATTAAAAGCAAGAATGTCAACAAATACATACAAAAGCAGAAAATAAGTAATGGTGGGTGGGGTGGATGAGAAGGAACCTGATGATGAGGTGCAGTCGGACACTAAATGCAAGGCATTTGTATCTAGAGCAATGCCAAGCAGGCTCTGACTAAAGTTGTCAAGCATGTTGGACAGTGACTCCTTATCCATACTCAATATCTCTAGTCCGATTTCCTCTTTCCCATCCATCAAAGCCGAATGGCAAGGGGTTTGTCCACATCCATCTGTCATTAACCAGGGTGGTGGGTAATTGCTATTATTATTAGAAACATAACATCATGATGATGATGATTCGTCTTCAGATCATCATCATCATCCTTCATCTTCTTCTTCTTCTCCTCTTCTTCTTCCTGCTGCTTATTGATTGGGAAGGCCTTCAGAAACATCTTCACTATCTTCACATTTCCCATTGTTACGGCTACATGTAGTGGATTTTACTTAGATATATATTATTGCGAGGCTGACAAAGGAGTTGTTGAATGACTTCAACTGGCAATAATAACTCCTCCTCTATTATTGCTTCTCTTATCCACTCTTCTTGTTCTGCCTCTGCGTGCTGCAATGTGGAGAATGTTGCCGTACAATCTGTCCTCCTTATTTCTTTTTGGGAAGAGAGTCAAGTAGAAATGGTTGGGTTTATGGGCGGCAACACATTGCCGTAGGAACTCCACATTTCCATTCTCCGCTGCTTCCCTCAACTTTTCTTCTTCTTCTTCCATTATTCTCTCCACTACTCTTTATCTGATCTTAAGTGAGTATATATATGCGCATATGCTAGCTACCACTCTACTCTATGTTTATTTTTATCACAATTTTCTATGTTGTGTATTTTTCTTCTTTCCCAACTCCAACTATATATATATAAACACATCTCAATTTGGTATATACGCATTTCTAATCCAATCCAATAAATACTCCATCCGTCTCAATCCAATATACATTTCTCAATAATATTCATTTGAATACAGTACACTATTCATTTCAACACATTGCAATACACATTTCAAACAAACAATATACATTCCTATATAAAACAATGTTGAATCCAATTTATGATTCATAATACAATTCAATATTTATTTCAATACAGTAGCATATTAATTTTAATACACTACAATATTCATTACCATTAAACAATATTGATTCATATATAAAAAAAAAACTAGAAAAGAATCTAAAAAAAAACATACTTCCTCCGTTTCAAAAAAAACGCAACAATTGGGGTATCACGGACACCTAGGAAACTTTTTGTTGTGAGAGTAAAAGTGATAGAGAGAGAAAGTGGGGTATGTGATGATGTGAGAGATAGAAAGAAAAAACTTACAAAAATGGAAGATTAAAATTGTTGCATTTATTTTGAAACATCCAAAAATAGAAATTGTTGCGTTTTTTTCGAAACGGAGGTAGTATAGATTTCAATACACTTCAATATTTATTTCAATATATTACAATATACATTTCATTACACTACATATTCATTTCCATTCAACAATAATAATTCATCTATTAAAAGAAACCTAAAATACTTAATAACATAAAACATTGATTAATCAACATCAAGACAAAATCAAAACAAATTATCATCAACATCTAAACAACCATATGCAGTATTGAGAAATGAATATGCAGTATTAAGAAATGTATATACATTATTGTTCAGAAATATATATGCAGTATTGAGAAATATATATCGCGAGACCACACTGAGGAAGGTGGTCCCGGGTCCATGATATAACGATTGGTGAATAGCTATAAAAGTTTAAATGAAACACTTATTTCGGATAGATTGAGATTTTGGGCCCGTGTGTTATTAAAATTTATCCAATACTTAACTCATAAACTTTCTGAAAATCCACTCATTTAATTACGACGTGACTTCGACAAAAAAAATATTTACGACCTTCCCTTTTTTTTACGATAGGGTCACATTTTTACAATCCTCTTTTTTAAAATGGGGTCACATTTTCACGACAGAAATTTTTGTCACAAATCACAATTTTTTCTATTAGTACAATGTTTTTCATGGAGCAACAAACATGATATTAGTGCAACTAACAAAAAACTAAACTATATAAGGTACTCCCTCAGCTCCGTCTCTTTTTATTTGCTACATTTCTTTTTACACGGTATTTGATATCTAACTTTGAACATTAATAACTTAAATTGTGTATTTAAGTAAATTATAAAAACTGGATATTAAAAAACTACACATTAAGACAAATATAACAATATCTCATACAATTATTTTTATATATTATAAAGTTGTTACAAAATTTGGTCAAATTTTATTTTCTAAGTTTGACTCCTAAAAAAATTTAGCAACTAAAAAATGTTAGAAGGAATAATAAGGAGTGCCATATGAAAATGAAAGAACATAAAGGAATATTTTTAGAAAATATCTTAGCACCAACTAAAAATCATATGGCTAATAAGGAGCGCCATACGAAAATGAAAGAACAATTTTACAATGAAATGACATAAAGGAATATTTTAAGAAAATATCTTAGCACCAACTAAAAAGCATATGGCTACTTCTAAAGGTGGGCAGGGCCGTGCTGGGACCGCCTACCTGCCAAGCCCGCATGCCTCATGCCACAACGTACTGTGCCTATAACGGGCCAAGAAAAGTTCGTGTCATACCGGGCTCGTGCCAAGTTATAAAATATAAGGCCCATGTACGGCCCAGCCCACGTGCCGACTCGTGTCGTGCCATCGTGCCTTATACTAATTTTTATATATTATGAATTTTTAATCAAAATGAGCGTGCCCACGTGCGGGCCAGCCCGTCGTGGTCGTGTCGGGTTCGTGCCAAACTTTTAAAATGTTGTTCATGGGTGGCCCACGGCCCACTAGTTGTGCTTTTGTGCCGTGCCGTGCTCATAGCGGGCTCGTGTTGTGCCGGGCTCAAATCGTGCCGTGCCGAGTTGGCCCGCGTGCCGGCCCGGCCCATGAGCTACTTCAATTCTAATACCCTGAGAAGCAATTCAAGCTTATTGTTTAACTTAAAAATTGAAAACAAAAACCATGTCCAACGAGTCCTTTACTTTATAATTGTTTTGTTTTGGAGGATATGCAAATAGTGGTTGCAATTAATTTCCTTTTTTTTGGAATGGAAAGGAAAACTGGGGAAATCAGGTAGTCTTTCTCTCAAAGAGTCTACCCGACTGATCTGCAAGTAGTTAATATCCTAATATTTTGAAGGAAATTGGGCCGTATATTTGATCCCATCTTATCTATGTCATTTTAGGTTTTTTAGCTTATAAAATAGGAAATTTTGAAGAAAAAAAAAACTAACCCCTTCAATTTTTTTTTCTTGTTATATAAAACTCGCTAACATTTGAAATGTTATTAAATACATTCCCTAATAATAATAGATGTTATACTGAGCTCATATCGAGCTCACAAGGTTTTTATTGAAGAAAAATGCTTGAGTCAAACAATACATGAGACCATTGCCAATGCATAATATTGGTTCTTGTCTTTTTGAACTCATTTCAAAACTAATGCTCACCTAGGACTAGGATGCATAGATACTTCAATTAGTTAGTAGTACTCATATCCGATACCGATACCGATATCGATACTTGATACTTCACTATGTTTGTACGTAACGTGATATACTTTAGAAAGGGGTTTTATCATTTTACTTAATTATTTGTGTTTTTACAAATATAACTTCCAAGTTGCATTACATTGAAGATTTTCATATTTTTATACATTTTATGTACCATTTTTTAATCATATCCTTAATTTTAAAAGTGACTGTATCATGTACCTGTTCTATACCCGTTCTCGAACTCGTACCCATATCAATGCAACCTAGATGCTCACACTTAAAAGTGTTCAATAGTCTTTGCTACCTAGGCTTAGCTACCATGCCATGCTTAAACCTAATCGCATTTAGATGCTCAAGAAAACCAGTTCGTGTCGTGACCATTGAATGCCCTTGATCCTATTTAACTGAACTCAAATTAAACATTAACCTTGAAAGCTCAACTTAATATTGGCCCATAACACATTTTCCTAAATACTTACTTTATTCTAGATATCGACCCGAATGTGATAATTACAATCCTTAACTAAAATATTATATCCAACCCAGTTGGACACTACATAACCTTTAGCCAAAGGAATAATTATTCAACCTTAACTCAAAAATAATTGTATTTAACTAACCTTAGCTCATTGGTAAACCATATCTATTTAATCATAACTTAACCCAAATATTATTCAACCTTAACTTAAGCTATGTACACATTCTTAGCTTAAGTTATATCATAAATATTAAATAGCCTAATTTGACGTAAAATATAGTTATTAATACGCAACTTGAATAATTATAGCCTTGATTATTATTAAAATATATAATTAGATTATAAAATATATAACTTGTCTAAAAAAATACACATTATTAATTAGCTTATAACAAATATATACCTTATAATAAAAATAGATGTATCAATAACTCAAAATAATATATAACCTTTATATATATATATATATATATCATTGTCTTATAAATAATTGTATATATATACCCAAATAAAATACTCCCTCCGTAACATAAAGATTTCAACATTTGTTTTTTCACGCATTTTGAGGAATCGATTTACGGGTCTAAACGAATAAATTAATCAAAATGGTTTTAATACAAGCAAGAATGTGATTATAAGTTACTAATATGAAATTTTTTTTGATTAATTTGGTCGTTTACACTCTCAAATCGTTTACTCAAAATACGTGAAAAAATAATTGTTAAAATCTTTATATTACGGAGAGAGTACATAATCTTAGCTTATAATATATTCTTATATACTTGTGCTCTTGCAACTCAACCTAAGCAAAATCATAGCTCAAACATCGTTGTATTCATATCCGATCAACTCAAGTGTCAATTGACAATATAAGTTTGGTTTAACCATAGTGAGAACTTCCCAATTTAAAATTCCCACATAATAATTTTAATGTTTCACGGGATTATCCTTAAGTAATTTGCATCAAAATGTATCCTTCAATACTCAATTTCCAAACACAAAATCACCAAGTAGACCCGCACATTTTACTATTAGCTTTTCTTGGTTCCTAACCCATTTACACACATTTGCAAACATGGAAAAAAATCACGGTCGCGTTCACGATAACAGTTGCGGTATCGCGGAAACGGCTTGTAACGACCAAATAGAATGGAATGTGGATTTCGCGGCGTGAATATTTTTAAAGAAATCACATAAGCTAAAATTTAAGCTTGTATGTTCATTGTTTATGCTTTTTATGTCATGTTATGCTGAAGAACACACAAAATTTCACTCTTTGGCATACTTTTAGTTTAATTTGTGAATTTTGAGTAATAGTTAAATTATATAGTCGTGAATTTTTAAGTAAAACGGTTTATAGCATGAACATAAAATAATAAAACATGGTTATCATTATTAGGAAACAATTCAAATTATTATTAACTTTGTGTGATTGTAATATTGTTTTTATTATTACGATCACAAGATAATAAAACATGGTAAGGCATGAATCGAACAAATGGGAAGTACGCTCATCAAATTAATTAATAAATTAAAAAAAAAAAGTTGTACACTACAAAGAGATAAATTAATAAATTAAAATAAGTTGTACACCAATCAGATAATTTTTTTTTGATGAGGCCCATCAGATAAATTAATACTTCTTCCGTTTCGAAAAAAACGCAATAATTTCTATATTTGGATGTTTTAAAAATAAATGTAACAATTTTAATCTTCAATTTTTGTAAGTTTTTTCTTTTTATCTCTCACATCATCATATACCCCATTTTTTTCCCTATCTCTTTTACTCTCACAACAAAAAATTAACTAAAAATCTTTGCTAAGCCAATTGTTGCTTTGTTTTTGAATGAAAAATTCGGGAAAAAAGAGATAGTCTTGTCTTGTTAAAATAATACTCCGTATAAGAGAATCTTATAAATAAAAGGGCCAAGGGGTAAGATCACGTGAAAATGTTAAACACTAAATTTTTACCTTAGCTAGAGGGATAGATGCTTGAATTGAGTGGAATTCTTGATTTAATTTGGATCTTGAAGTTGAGTTCATCAATGTCTAAAAGGAAAGACAAAGATTAGTAATTTCTTGTACTTGCATGAGGAGGAAGAAGAGAAGGGAAGAAATTACAGCTTACTTGACCTTCAATGGAGGGCACCGTGAGGGAGAAAGAAAGAGAATCGGAGAAAATGCTGACTGGCTACTTCAATGGAGGGCACCGTGAGGGAAGAAAATAAAGCTTACTTGACCTTAGCTTCAATGGTTGTTTCACTGACGCAGTTTGTAGTTAGTTGACTGGCTACTTTCTGATTTAAATGATCCCTCATTTTTATTTTTTATATATATTGTCAATGGTTTTAAAGTATTGCTTTGATATATCTATCGCATAATTGTTTGACTATTCTTTTGATGTAAATTACCGTGCAAAGTAAAGGTTTCGCAAAGCTATGTATGTTATGGATATAAATAATAAGCGTTGAATTATAGTTGTTTGACTATTCTACAGACTCAAAATTTTGTAAATATTTCAACACTAAAACCCAATTGTATAAAGTCGTATAATTTTTATCTCGTATAAGTTACATAACTCAACAAACAATGTTACTACTACCCTTAATTATATATGTCACAAAAAAGTGTATATTGTTGCTGATGCACCTAAAAGCACCACACAATTTCAAAATGATATGAAGTTGATCATTGACACAAGCAAATTCAGTTTACAAATAGAATTTGATTCTGTCTTCGAAAATAAACCACAACATCAATATAATACACATCAAATCCTACACTAACATAAGTTGCATTGATCTTCATCCTCAGTTTCTTCATTTATTCCTTGTCGCCACCCCCATAAGTTCTCATTTAAAATGATTCTCATAATACTCTAGAACCTTGGGATGGGCCTTGATCCTTGAAGTGTGAATAGGAAGAAAGACCATCCAAACTCCTTAAACGGGAAAGAGCAAGTGAGCAACATAGATATCACAATGAATAATCCAATCTTATCCCTAAAAAACCAATCTAGCCAAATAACAATAACAGAAGAAGATATAGGTAATTCATCCCATCAAACACACAAAGTTACTGAAAAACTAAAGAATCTGAATAAACTTGAAATGATGGTAAATCAGACCATATATATTGATAAACACATTTAATTAACATTTAACCATGGTCATCAAGATGCACTCATATGCCCATATTATCTATAGTCTATATATATAAAAAAAAAAATTACAAGAAAATTGATTAAAGTACAACAAATTATTGAATTTCATTACCAAATGACTCCATGAATTTGAAATCACAAGCCATTTTGGAATCTGAAAAAGAACCATTGAAGGAAAGGAAAAAAAACAAATAAATATTAGTAGATAATACATAATAAACTTGATACATGTTTAAGGATGGCCTAAGATAGAGAACCTAGGGCTCTAAACATTTATAACACGTGTAACAGTATATAATTAGGCAAATAGAAAAAACAATAAGAGGAATGCATATTTATCACTAACATGTAAATTAGAAGGAAATCTTGGTGGTATTTTTTGAGTTCTTAAGTGATTAATTAATAGCTATTTGGGAATTCCCTATTGATATTAGTAGGTAATCAAATAAATATTAGTATGTAATTAAGAATGTTCTGAAACTCCACGTACCAGCAGAACTCGACAGCATCAACATTGTCCTCTAGAAAACGGGAAATTTCTAATTCCTCACTGTTAGATGCTTATAAACATCTAACAGTGGCATTTTGATAAATAAGTGGAACTTTTTAATGGCATTTTGGATTAAATCTTGGAGTTTCAAGGTTAGTTCACCATGATTAAGAATGTGGGGGTTTCAAGGGATAATCTACCCTTACATTTGTAACTCATATTACTATTGCACTAAGCACTAGATTTTAAATTACTAATGTAATATCTCAGTGTTATGTATTTAGCTCCTCTTATGCCCGATTTGTTGTTTCTCTCATTCCTTTATTGACTATTTTCTTTTCTGCTCTTTATGAAGATGATTAAGATGATTAAACTCCCATCTTTATTTATATTGATGAGAGAATCTTCTAGGTTCTTCCATCTCTCTATAAAGTTTTGGTTCATTTTTATGAATGGACACACTAGCTTGAAAAAATACAAAAAAGCTAAACACTTACTCTCTTTGGGCATAAGTTTTCATAGACTCCACCTTTCAATCTAAAGTGCCTTAGTGTGAGAGCAGTGTGTAACCTTAGGGGACGAGCCGGTGGATACAATTGAGCACCACGGTTGCACCAAAATTCGTTTTCAAAGTCAGTGATTTATCACGCCACATCGACTTCCTTATTCCTTTGTTTTGTTCAAGAAGATCTTTTGTAATTCCTCGTTGTAATTTCTTGTTTTGTTTTGTTTTATTGACTACTAGTTGTAGACCCTTATTTTACAACACTAAGTAACCCACTAACCCCTATAAGCTAGAACGAAAGTGGGAAATCTATACCTAATATATTAAAACACACCCTAAAATATAATTTTGACACATGGAATATCTCATCTTTAAAATTATGTCATGTGTCATCTACAAAAGTGTGTTTCATTTTCCTTTCCTTTTTCTTGGAATAAAAAAATTGTTTTTATTTTCTAATATAATTACAATTAATATTAATAATGTATTTACAATTAATAAATTTTTTCAATTAGTCTCAAATTATGAGATTTGCTTTCTTACATCACTTCCCTTTTAAGTTACTCATTTTAAATTTAATTTTATTCCATTTTGAAATTCTTCTAAATGAGCTCACACTTCATATTTAGAAAATTATTTTCCATTATTTTATAATTATGGAAATGATTATTCTTCAAAATATGTATAGGAGTTTTCAAGGAAAATATATGGTATAATCTAAAAAAATAATTTAAAATTTGATATATTTTCATTTTTTTGCTAAATTATTATCAATTCTTAGTTTCAATCTTCAAAAAACATTAGAATTACAAAGATTAAAACATATAACTATGAACCTAATAGGTACAAAGCCAGTGTTATTATGCACGGGCTAACAACCTAGTTGAGTTTATGCATGGGCCAACAACCTAAGAGGTCTGAATGGCTGTTGATGATTTTTTTTTGAAAAGTAGAAGTAGGTACTTAATGCTTTTGCTAACCAAATATAAGAATTTATCCTTTTCTTTTAATTGTGAGCTCAAACCTACACCACTTTTTCAGTAACTCCATCATAGACTTATAAATAGGTATATCTATAATCTATCTATCTATACTATATACTAAAATACAAGCCACTAAAAAAAGTTTTCCCTCTTAAACTTTTATTTTTCCCTCCATTATTATAATATTAAATGCTTCACATTTTCCAAAGATGTTATATTTTATTTTTTTTCCTAAGACAATTATAATTATTTGTACTTTAATTTACTTTCATATAAAAACTATACTATCAATCATTTTCAAAAAAATTATTATTTGTGTTCATTATTTAATTCTAAAGTAATTTTCATCAGCCTTAATTCGTTAATTATTTGATATTCATTGACTAAATTCAATTTTTTTTCAACTTAGTTTTTGCCCTTTTTTATTTTTCTTAAATCTTCTAAAATAATGAACCATTATATTAAATATGTTTATGTTTTTGTATACGAGTTTCAAATAAGTGTTTTGATTGTAAGTGTGTAATTTTATTTTTTTGACAATAGTATAATTTTATATATAAAAAATAACTACATAACCTGATAAAAAATGTAGAATATTGCATTGTCAACGTTAGAAGACATAATTTTTTGAAAATAAAGTAATGTGATTGATATCTATCCAAATTAGAAATAACTATAGAAAAAATTATAGTTAGTGAACTAATTTTAATCCATTGCATAAGTTAATTTGAAAATTATGTACATTTCGGGCGGCATTGCATATTCTCTGTTTTCTAATATAACTAAATAAAGTACTTAGATAAATTTTACATCTACAATAACTTTTATCCATTTTCGCATAGAAAATTTGAATTTAGATCTAAATAATTATTTCTGTTAAATAAACCGAGCATTTGCTCGGATATTATCTAGTAATAATAATATAATATAATATATACTAAAACAGAATGTGCTGACATCAGCATTCTATCATCAAATTACACGTGTTAATTTTTCATGCCTTTTTCATGCCAAAAACATAGTTGTGTCAATTTTTCATCCTAATAAATGAATATTCTAGAGTATTGAGTAGGAAGTCTTTGCAGAATAGAATCTTTGAAAGTAGGAAGTCTTTTATTTATTTTTTTACTCCTAAACTATGTCGTTTTGGCTACGGACCACAGAAACCTACGTGGTCCTAGGACCATATAATAATTTGACGAGTATTCTTCTTCTCCCTTGTAGAATTATAATTAAAGCACTATTAGAAAAATAAATAAAGAAAACCCTCACGTAATGAACGGCACCGCCGCCACCACTGCTGCAGATCATTATCGGAAGTCAACTTTCACCGCCATTGAAACCTACCGTCGCCCGTCAACCTTTTCCCCTATCACCAAATCAGGTAACATCACTTCTTCATTTGAGTTTGTACTTACCTTCAGACTACTCTATTACATGAAATTATGCTTATAAGCCATAACATATTATGCTTCATTTTACAAGTCAGAGATTATGAATTGGTGCCTGAACATGAATATAGATAGTTTGTAAATTTTTTAGTTCAAATTTGTGTTTGCAAAATGAGTCCAGGAATAAGTGAATAATAATGCTTCACCTACAGTATCGCCAATGAAGAGGAACATCAGCACTCTAGGAAGGATTACAATTAATCATTACAACCTTTCTTATTCTTCTTAATGTATTATTTTCATTGTTTATAATATGTAAATGTTGTTTTTTTCTTAATTTTTCTTATTATATAAAGACTTTTATAACCGTGCATCGCACGGGAACTAATCTAGTTCTCTACTATTTGTAAAATGGTGGACACTTAGTAGTTGAAGCAATACTGATTTCAACAATTAACCGACAACTAACTTTAATCATATATAGGCCTTGTTTGGTGATTAGAGTTTAGAGTTTAGAGGTTAGAGTTTAGAGTTTGTGGTTAGATGATTACTTTTTGTTTAGAGGATTTGACTGTTGATTTAAATAGTTGATTGTTTAAAGGTGTTTGACAACTAACACATAGCTGATTGTTTAGGATTTGACTGTGGACAAATTAGTCAATTAATATTTCTCTCTCCAAAACTCTGAAGAAAAAGCTGCCTAACCCAGCTTTTTCTAAAGAGAGTTTTGATCAGAGTTTTTGGTACAAAACTCTCTTTTAAACTCTATCTTACCAAACACCTAAATTAGAGTTTTGTTTGGTCAAAACTCAAAACTCTCTCAAAAACTCTAAACTCTCATCAAAACTCTTTCAACCAAACAAGTCCATAATAACATAAGAGAAAAAAAAAACTGATTAGTGAAATAATGAACACAATTAGTGAAAAACAAGAAATATAGAGCATTATGACCGGGTTTAAGTTATACTCACTTCCGCATTGGGGTGCAAGATGTAAGGCATAATTAGTCATTCAATAATTTTTATGATTTAAAATTGATGTGCTATAACATGAATAAACTAAAAACAGTAAAATTAGAAATGAAAATGTGATATATTTCCTCCTTCATATTTTGTTTGTTTTGTTTGGAATCGGATCGGATAGAATTAAGGAAAATATATAAATCTTTAATTATGAGAATTAATTAATATAATAAGTCCCTACTCATTGCAAAAATAATTGTAAAAGGTAATAAATATGTGCTGGAAGGTAAATGTTGAGGAATGATTTAAATAATGGTTAAACTTTTTTAATCTCTATCATATAAGTCAAGGGGATATATGTTGTCCCCCCTAAAAAAGTCCGTTTTATCCTTTAAAATTTTCTAAAAATTCAATTTGCATCACTCCAACATATTATGGAAAGTTATTACAATTTTTCAACTTTTTAAAATGAAAATATTACAAAATATAAAATTCGTAAAAATAAAATAAAATACCAAAATTCATATTTTTGAATTCTCCATAAATAGATATTCATATTGATATAGTTTGTCACATAAAAATTTTACCTTTCGATTATCGTATAAATTTAATAGTCGATAGAAAATAGTAAAAAAAACCATTTCTTTTTTGTTCACTATTGTGGGGTGGACTGATGAAATGGAAATTTTTTTTTTATCATTATGTGAATTTGAAAAATATTTCAAATTTTGGAACAAACAACCTTCATTTTTTTGTTGGTTTATATAAATTGAAAGATACATTTAAAATATCATCATCATGCAAAGCATGAATAGAAGGCTAGTATAATGTAATGGAAGGATAGCATCGTTTCATGAGATCTCATTTGATTTCACTCGATATGTACTTGTAAAATATTTAATTTTTTTTCTTATATATATAGTTAAAGATATTAGTATTTAATGTCTTTAGAAATTAGATATGAAAAAGTAAATGAAGCATTTGTTTAAGGACAGAGGGAATAATTTTTTTAAAAAAGTAAAATTGGCATAACATAGAGCATTTATTAATTAATTAAAATTAACTTTATTACAAAATTCAAATCAAGTAAAACAAAGATTTGCAATAATAGATAGATGGTTTTTCTGATCTAATAAAGTTAAGAGAGAGGATTTATTAATTACTCAGTCTGTTCACAAATAAGTGCTCTATTTTGACCATAAAGCTCTCACAATTTTAATCAAAATAGAGCACTTGTTCGAGGACAGATGGAGTAATTATTTAAAATTAAAAGCAATAATGTCAACACATACAAAAGCAGAAAGTAAGTAATGGTGGGTGGGATGTGTGGATGAGAACGAACATGATAACACTACAAAAAATATTTTCAAGAAGGACAATTAAAATTGCCCTATTTGATACAAAATTTGTCTTATTAGATTATAATGACAATTTTAGTATTGCCCTCATGTTGCCCTTATAGCCCTGTTGTATTAGTTTTCAAAGCCAATTTTAGATGTTTTGCCCTCTTTGATTCAATTCAAAAAGGGCAAACAAAATCGTCTTCATTGATCATCAACAAAGGCAATAAATTTTGTTTTCCTTGATTTAAACACTTTATTTATTGTCAAATAGAGCAAAGTTTCAAAAGTCTAAGAGGGCAAAATAATCATATTGTCTTCATTGTTAATATCAATGAGTGCAAAAATAATTGCCCTTGTAGGCATCATTAAGTAAAACAATATTGCCCTCTTTAATCATGATAAGTTGCCCTCGTTGTGTGATTTTTTTTGTAGTGTGATGAGGTCTGTAATATATTAATGGCAACAACTCATTTTGCACGCACTTTAAGAAAAATATTTAAGGGTGTAGATGAACAAATTAATCAAAATGGTTTTAATACAAGTAAGATTGAGATCATAGGTTACTAATCTTAAAGTTATTTTTGATCAATTTGTTCGTTTGCACCCTTAAATCGCTTTCTTAAAGTACGTGCAAAATGACTTGTTGCCATTAATATGTTACATCAGAGGGAGTATTTGATATTTGAGGAGAGATTAACCCAACAATTTGGACTTTTGTTCAGGTTAATATATAATTCGTTCTAGATAATTTGGTCTAGGTTTAATGTTTTAATAGTAGAAATAATAGCATGGTCACATTGACTCAACCATCCACTTAAGATGGCAATCCAACTTAAATTTTTAATTTAAGTTTAATGGAATTGTATTAATCTACCAACCTTTTGTTGTATTAAAAATCTCAACGGACTTCCGACTAACAAATCATTTTCCTTAAATATTCCCATAGTTTTCTTTGTTGACTTAAAATAATAATAATAATAATAATAATCCATTATTGTCTTACAAAGTTACGTTTAACTCAAAATTTTAATTTATCCGGAAAATCCCCTATTTGGACTTAACAAACAATGATTAGAAATGGCGTTTGTTACAGCTACATAAGGACTTTTAGCACTATTCACTCTGTAACTTGACTCCTTTTAATTTTATACGTATAAGAAAAAATATAGTCAAGTGAGATCTTGTTTAATTTGGCTAATGTATAGTTTTTTAATATGTAATTTTTATAATATTTTATTATATATATACATCTAAAGATATATATTCATTTAAATTTGTGTTTTGAGATGCGTCAAAAAACAAATTAAATATAGCAAACAGAGGAAGTACTTGGTATTACACAAAAGCTTTATTTAGACAATCTAAGACAAATATTACACATGTACAATATTGGAACTTGATGAACAATCACACAACACAACTACATACAATGTACAATAATCATTTAATTACATTACAAATACAAATATATCATGTAATGATTATAAACAAACTTTTGTTTCACAATTATAGACAATAATTTTTTTTTTAATTACCAACTTCGTATATATTAAATTAAATAGGATAAGAAGGCTCCATAGCAATACCACAAAGGCCATGTTTATGAACACCACCCCTCTTAATCCTCATAAACCCTTTCTCACCCCACTTAGTCCCCCATGAATTTTTCACTAACCAATACTTTTTATTATTAGTTCCCTCATTATTACCAAACCCTATTACAGTAACAGCATGATCAAGCTCCGTCCCACACTCTCCTTCAAACACCCCACCGGAATAAAACTGGAAGTCAAACCCGCCACCTTCGATCGCCACCGACACCGGCTGGTGTTCCACCGCCGCCATCAACGCCTCCTCGTTGTTTGCCGGCACTTCCTCGTGCCCGCGGATCGAAACCGCCGGTTCTGCCGCTCGCATGGGGTTGCACACACCGTCACGGGCCGTGTAAGGGTAGTTGTACTCTGTGGTGAGCCCCCCGTGTCGCTTGATGAACTCGAAGGCTGTGTTCATTAAGCCACCTTCACAGCCCATGTCGAACCCCGTGTCACAGTCCACTAGCTCTTGCTCTGATAGTGGGACTAGTTTACCTGTTTTGATCTGGTTTAGGGCTTCCAATGATGATACTGCTGAAAAAGCCCAGCAACAACCTGTGTATTTTTTATTTATTTTTTCCGTAAAAAACGTTAGGTAGATTGTATGATAAATAAACGTAACAAGTATTTGGCATTTAAAGCATCGTTAAACGTTGCCCCAAATTACTTATTAAAATCTCTTTTGGACAATTTTGTTTTTGGCTATATGAACGTTTGTTGGACCGGAAAAAAAAAATTCCGACATAGACCAGGGTGCAAATGGCGCATGTTCTATGTGTCCTGGGCTAGATCCAGCGCATGAGCCATGCGCCCCTGCCTATGGGCCATGCGCCTCGACCTAGGATGGGGTGCATGGCCCATGCACCTTGACCTAGGTGGGGGGCACATTATGGCCCATGCGGCGGCTCTGCCTTCCTGACTGCACTCGTAGTCTTAAAATGCTTATATCTCCATCGTTTTTAGCATTATTAGATGTATATCAAATCGAGCTCTCGGAACAAGGAATTTTCTCCAACTTGAATCACCACAAAAGGAGTTTGAGTAAAAAGTTATGAGTCTTTGAATTAGAATACTGTGCAAAAGCATTTGTAATGCTTTCAATTTATGATTTTAGCGTATGTAATATGTTTCAATTCATGATTTTAGTGGCCTGAGATAATATATTTAATTTTAGATTAATCTTTATATAAAATAAATTAAAGATTTTAGGATTTGATCTAATTAGAGAGAGGGAGTGTTTTAGAATATAATAAGGATAGTTTTGGGAAAATAAAGGCTTTTGTAAGTAATTTGAGGACTGTGTTTAGCAGTTTACTTTGAGAATTGACATATACTGACTACATGTTTGTTAATTAAAAAAATTGTGAAAACCCCCTATTTACAACTTTTTTCTTGTGAAAAATCTCATTAATTTTTTTTTAACGTCTCGAGACATTATCAAAAGCGCCCCCTTAGTGCCATTATTATTCTGTCAAATTTGAAGTTTTTTTTATGAAACCCCCTAAATTTTCTAAATATCATCATATACACCCCATAAAGTTTTCAAACATTATCTTACGCGTCCTCTAAAGTTTTATAATGTTCAATCAAACTATACTTCAAAATTCAATCAAGATCAATTAATGAAGGCAAAATTCTTTCTTTGAAGCTTCAAATACTTCCTAATCAATTAAAAATCTAAAAATTTAGGTTTTCTTAACATAAACTCCAAAATCTTTTATATTTTTCCTTTCTATGAGAGAGTTGTACTACCAGGTACATGTTATAACAATTGCATCACAAAATTGCTACAAATATTGTTGCATGTACCACTGCTACAATATTATTTCTCTCAATCAATCCAAATCCCACAACCCCTTTAATTAATTTTCAAAATAACTCAAAAAAAAAAAAACTCCCGTATTTTTCTCCTTTTGAGCGAGTGATGGCATTATCACCACGTGATACATAAAATTGCTACCTCACGAGACTTGAAACGATTATTATCATTATTGTTGTTGTTATCATTATCCAAAGTTTTATTATCAAGCAATTCAAAGAATAATATATGAAAGGATAAGTAAGAAAAGTCTTAATCACTAGCTCTTTATTTTTCTCAATCTATATATTTCATCTTTTTATACATCACGAGTCAAAATGTTAATGATCAATATATCTAAATATTTAATAGATATATACTTCCTCTGTCCCTTAAAGTTTGTTACATTTGCCTTTTCACGCGCTCTCAAAACATGCACAACTTTAAATTAATATATCTTTAGATGTATGTAATATATAAAAAATTATTAAAATTACGTATTAAAAAACTTCACATTGAGCCGAATCAAATGAAATCTCACTTAACTATATTTTTTCTTATACATATAAAATTAGAGAGAGTCAAAGTTACACAATTAATAGTGTCAAAAGTCCTTATGTAGCAAACAAACAAATAAGGGGACGGAGGAAGTATATTTTAACAAATTATCCCTGCATGCATATTCAGGCAAATCCAACCAAAGCTTATATGACTATTTTTTTCTTACATATATAAAAAAAATAAACACTTTATAAAAAGTAAAAAAGTCAAATTGTTTAAACTAATTATTTAGACAAAGGGTATATATATATGATTATTATTCTTACCGCAATCGCCTTGGTCTTTGATTGGAGTAACTGCACCTTTTTTCCTCCAATCCAATGATAATGATGAAACAACACTTACATTTTCATATTTAAAGGATTTTGATTTTGATTTTGATTCAAAATTGTTTATTTGCCTCTTATAACCAGTACGAGTAGCTCGGAACTCCTCATTGGTCATATCAGCGAAAATATTAACACCTAGGATAAACCCCCTATTCAAATTATTTAAATTTTCAATACGTTTAACATTTTCACTAAATATCTTAAATCTTGTTGCTTTTTCAATATCATCTTTGTAAACTCGTCCATGCAAGTTCATCCACGTGTCATGTTTCTCCATCATTGATGGCTCGTCTTCAAGCAGGAGGCGCGACGAGCACATAAAAGCCCTAAGTGATAGAACAACAAAAACTGTTAAACATATTATTTGGGTTATCAAAGCCATAATATATAGCTTATACTATTTTGGGATGTAATAATTTAGTTATGTGCTTTTTATTTTTATTTTTATTTTTTGCTTGTAACAGTTTTATTCTGGACGATATTTATAACCAAAAATTTGATGTAACATGTGAAGTATTTTGGTATCTTATTGATGTAATGGGGTGAAAGTTTATAAGCAAAGTTTGGTGTTAACTTTTTAATTTCTTGATTTTGTCCTTTCTTTTGTCAATGTGCCTTTACCTTGTGGAACATTTCGATTTAGACTTTTCTGTTGATTATTCCATTTTGTTATTTTGTTAATATCATTTGATTCATTTCTCGATCAAATGGCTCATAGAAATTTTAGTTAAAAATTAAACTTCCTATACTCCATAATTCTTGCAACTTGTGGCGGACTCACGTTGAAACAAGGGGGACAACTATTCCCCCCACTTATAAAAATTATAAACAGAATATATATATATGAAAAAAAGGATGGCGGCCAGTTTGTGGCATCTACCTCGCGTGCAATAAGGGTTCGAAACCTAGCAACCTCATTTCTTTTTTTGTTTTAAGAATTTTCTCCTTTTGTTATGTATTTAACTTGAGTAATTATAATACTTCTTCCGTTTCTTTTAAATGTAAGGGCATTAGTAATTGTGTTCATGTGCCACATCACTATTGTACGAATATTTATCAATAATAGACAAACCTCACTAAAGGTTTGTTCATGGGAATCATTGTCCCCCCAATAAAAAAAACAACTCTCTCACAAAAAAAAATTGTTGTAAAAAAAAAATTTATTGAGCTACAAAGAACAAATTGGTTACTCTTTAGTAACTTGCACAAACCTATTCAATTGTAACTTTGTCCAACAACAAGAGGTTTGTGGACAAAACTCAAAAAAGCAAAAACAAACCTCTCCACAAAACCCTTATTACTAATTCCCTAACAAATCATTTTGCATGTATTTTAAGGTAAAAATTTAAGGGTAAACGAACAAATTAAATTAATCGATATAATTTTTGGACAACTAACCTAAAAATGTATATTCCTAAAAATGCGTGCAAAATTATTTGTAATTGTATTTAATTCGATTAATTTACTTGTTTACACCCTTAAATATATTCCTAAAAATGCGTGCAAAATTATTTGTTACGTTCAAGAACGAAGAAAGGGAGGAAAGACTTTTTGATTGATTAGGATGATAGAGGAATAAGGTCATTTTGAATAATTAAAAGGAAAAAGTTGCCAAGAATAAGTCAACCTTAGGTCGATCTTCCACAATAATATAATTTGCTTTGAATAATCCAACATTTGCTTTTAAAATCCAATTAATGAACCTTGACCTACAATAGTATGGAACAATCCCAGTTTTAAAATAAAATTAAATTAAAAGCTCAAACACTAATTATTTATTCATTATATTGATTTGCTTTTCCATAAAATTTTAATGTTTAAAATACGAATATGACTATATTTGACATAATCCAATCATAGTTTGGGTCATTATGAAAATTTAACTGAATGTAAAGCAAGTGAATTTTATTCTAAGTTGTATAGAGATGAGAAGCAAGATTATTTAATTTTCACACCAAATTATTTCACTTAGGGGGTGAATGTCCTCCTTATTGTTGTATATATAATTTCTTAATTTTCATTTTTAAATAGTTAATAAATATGTGTTAATTGACTTGAGTTTATTAATTGTTCAATAATATGATGTCTTAATTGTTATATAATTTTTTTTGTGAGGAAAAAAGGGGTATTATTAATTCATAAAAAAATCACAAACATCAACAGCAATTAGCAGCAACCGCATCTGAGATCACCTCAGGAGCGCTACCTACCCACATCCTAGTACTGGCTCAATAGGACCGGACTGAGCTAGGGCAAAAGATGAGCAACCAGATTACCACCCCTCTTGAGTCTCGACAACAAAGTAATTTGAGATTCTTATATAATGTCTTAATTTTCTTTTTTTAAAATATTAAATAAATATCAACTACATTCACGCAAATTCAATATTAAATTAGATCATTATCATATATATTATAAAAAATTAAACCGTACATTGCACGGATATTACCTAATATATAATTATATTTCTTCATAGTTAAAGCTTAACTTGTATTTTATTTAAATTTTCAAACGTAACGAAGATTGTGAACTACAAAAACGGACATAGGTTACTATTTCTCTTTTGACAAAAAAGATGATTCATCTAACAAAATTGATGTTACCAAAATCAAACGAAAAAAAAGGCATTTATTACAAAAATAAAGATACCTTTGATAATTGGGTGTAATTAATAATGACTGGAATCACAACCACTGAGGTCTGAATCAAAACCAAGTGATGTTTAAATCAAAATAAGAGTGGATGAAATATGACTGTGAATTTGTAACCTTAGAGATGTTTTCTTACGTTAAGTCATATATGTAGTTGGATTAAGCTAAGCCGCAATTTCTATTGATTGGCACAGAGTGGAGAAAATGCATTTTCAGATTAAGATGTGTATTGCTTGAATGCTAGATTCTTGGAGCAAGGTATCTTTTGATGATAATACTTTATGGCCCCTTTAAGATGCTCTAGACTTTGAAAATAACTCTACATGCATGATAGAGTTAGTTTAATATCAACAATCAACTAAAAGATATCAATAGCAAATTTTTATTTTATTTATTGAAAATTAAAGAAAAATCGATTATCCCCGATCAAAGGATAAGCATGCCCTTACTGTACTAGAGAATAGAAACAACAAGTTAAATTTGCATAAGCATGCCCTTTGGTAAGAAAGATGGTGGTCTAGAGAATGGAACCAACAAGTTAAATTTGCATAAGCATGCCCTTTGGTTAGCGTATTCTTGCGGAAAATTAAAAAAGAAAAATGGTGGTCTAGAGATCGAATGGAACCAGCAAGTTAAATTTGCATAAGCATGCCCTTTGTGGGCTAAGTAGTCTGATGCTTGGTTTGTTTCTCTAACTCGATGTGCTATACTATAGTTACTTAAACTTTGTAGGCCCTAACTTATTAACATCGTGGATTATGGAGTTGATTTCCCAAGGCGTCTTCCAAATTGCTTTAACAACATTTATATATAATAGTTATGTTCCCCTTCAATCAGTAGATTTTCAATGTTTAAACTTCTGGCTTGGCAAATTCCTTTTTCAAGGCTGAGGCTTCTACAAACAAAATAGATGAGTTTTTGTAGAGTGATTTTGCCCCATTTATCACTATGTCTGCCTTATGGTCTCTTATGATAAAAGAGATCAATAGCTCATGATCTCTCTAAAAAATTATCCTATTTTTCATCAAAATCCACCCCTCTTGCTTTATAGGAAAAATTAATAAAAGAGTCCCAACTATTTTGGGTTTTAAAAAATAATATCAACTATTGATTATCTCATAACAACTCCAACTTTGAGAAATATTTACAAAAAAAGACCTAACTATAATATGTCATCTAAAAAAAACTTCAATTGGGAATGTTTTTAGAAAAAAAGTAAATAGTTGGGACTGTTTTTGTACAACATCCCGTAAAACTGAGATTGTTATGAGATAACCAATAGTTGAATTGAGACTTTTTTGAAAGACCGACAATAATTGAGACAGTTTTTATCAAGTTTTATTAGTTTTATCTACATTAATTATGAGTCCTTTTTAAAAGGGAAATTGATAAAAAAAAAAGGGTCTCAATTATGGTAGGGCTTTAAAAAAACAATGTCAATTATTGATTATCTCATAGCATAGCGGTCTAAATGTTTTTGGGGTGTTACATAAATCGGTCCTAACTATGATATATATATATATATATGTAGAAGTAGGCTCATGTGAGAAATGTAGTTTTGGTGAGAAGGGTGAGAAGCAATCACAACCCTTTGATCATCAAATGAAGGGCTAAGACTAAATTTGATTTTCCCTCCTTACACCTTTGATAGTTTGGAGTCAATGTATATATGGTATAAAGTCAATGTATTTTTACTCAATGTATTTATAGTTTATGGTGAATGTACCTATAGTTGGTGCTCAATATACCTCTAGGTTATAGTTGATGTATTTATCTCTTCTCACTTTTCTCACCATAAGAAATTTCTCACCGGAACCCAACCCTATATATATATATATACACAAACACTGTTCTATATATAGTCTCATTTTGGTATTACTTTTAAAACATAAACAATGGTTGGGACCATTTTTATAAAAATACCCTTCAAAAATAGAACCGATGTGAAATAATAAATAGTTGAGACTATTTTTAAAAGATTAATAATAATTGGAAGCCATTTAATCAAATTTTCCTTTTTTAAAATTATAAGGTGAAGATTTAACTTAATTATATATAGAATTATGTCTGAACTCTAAAGGATCTTCATCCGATACGTACCACCTTACAATTGTGACCCATTTTTTTATTACTCCCTCTGTTTCCATTTGTTTGTCCTATACGAAATCTTCACACTATTCATAAGGTCGGAGAATCTTTTAAATTACTCTCAACATATAAAATATAATATAGTCATGTACGGTCTTGTTTGATTCGTCTTAATGAGTGCGTTATTAATAGTTAATTATTATAATTTTTACACATATATAACAAAAGATATTTAAGGTCAAACAAATGCATTAACATGTGTGTAAAATCATGAATGTCAAACAAATGTGAACGGAGGGAGTATTTATATAAAAGTAAACATCTTTATTTAATGATGATATTTCCTATATAACTGTCGCATGGGAAGCGAGGGTTCAGGGTTTCAGTTGAACCAAATATTTTTTTTTGAAATAAAGATCAATTCATTGTTAAAAGAATCAATCCAAAAAATACAAAGGAAATTGAATTAAATAAGATTCTAATTCTATAAAACTACGATCGTTGATGAGATCTGACATTGATGAATTCCCTTGCCTTTCACAACGCTGTCCTTTACAGCCTTTTACAAGGGGGTCTTGCGATCTATTGTAGTTTTTGAATTGAATACATGCACATGTAGATTTGAGATCTGATTCGATACCGCATAATATAAGCCTCCAACATCAACAAATTAATTCTTCCAAAATCTAATCTTCCATAAAGGAAGAGACGAAAACTACTCAACCCCAAAATACTCCCATTAAAGGAGACAACGAACCTAAACATTGGGTAGAAAAAATCTCATAAAGAGAGAATAAAATTTATTAATGACAAAAACAAAGAAAACAAACAAATTAAAAGAAGATTTGGCTACAAAAGAGGCTAGGAATTTTAGGTTTTTGAGGAGAGAGAAGAGATAAAAGAGGCTATGATAATAGTTTGTTAGGGACCAGTTGAACCATGAATCATGTTAGTTCCGCATAAAAATTTGATTTTTTTTAATAAAAAAAAAAAACTGATTATAAGAAGATCGAAACTACATGAAATCACAAAGTTGCATATTAAGATAAGGTGTGTTCTCTTCAACTTATTTCAGAACTTAATTATCATATCAGGTCAGGTCTAATAAGTTATAATCATGTCAGATTAGGTCAGACCATCAGGTCAGCTGGCCAGATTAGGTCAGATCCAATAAGTTATAATCAGGTCAGGTCATGGTTAAATAATTTGAAAAGAACACACCCATAGTTGGTACTAGGTAGGTTATGGGTCCAATTCCCAAGACCTCTTTTTATTTGGGATTTTTTTTAATAATACAACCTTTGCTCGGGTTACTATTGATAATACAATTTTTTTGTTATTACATAATAATGCAATCTTTGGGGTCAAAATTCCCTAAACAAGATAAATTACCTACAACCGATTGAAAATTGAGTAAAAATTAATTGCAAAAATTATTTTTAATAATATAACATTTGCTTGATTTATTTTTAATAATACAACATTTTTGTTATTACATAATAATACAACCATTAGGGTCAAAATCCCCTATACAAGACCAATAACCTACAACCAGTTGAAAATTGAGCAAAAGATTACATTTAATGAATTTTTTCATCTCAAACACTTACATGTCTACTACATTCATTCACTCAAGAAAAAAAGCCAATGCTTTGTAATTCTCCGTTTAAAAAAACATTTCATCTCCACTTCAAAACTCCATTAACATTGCAATTGAGTATAATCTCCGTTAAATTACGGTTGGAAGTGCAAGAGGGTTCGTAACTAAAGGTAAATACTTTTTTTTGAATTTGTTTGTCTTTTTGTTAAGTTGTGGTGTATGTTTTGATAATTTTGTTGTAATTATGGGTGATGTGACTCTCAAATATTGGCATGGCAGTGTATTTATAAATGACAACTTTTGGTCTATATATGAAGGAGGAGGAGGGAAAACTTATACTATAGACCACTATTGGGTTTAGCAGATTTAGGTGAACAGTGTGGGGGATATGACAAAATTATGGGCATTTTCTATTTAGAGTCATACCAAATTTAAGTTTGTTTATGAGCAATGTTAGCTAAATATTTGTGTGAGGGACCATGGGCGAAGCCAGGGAGTGGAGGGAGGCTACACCCCCGCCATTTATCGTCGGCCTTTATATTATATATATAATCTCTCGTGCAACCAAATATTATATATATTGTTTTTGGTACTATGCTGGTCCTGTACATTTTATGGGCCCTAGGAAAAATAATAAAATGGGGTCCTGCCATTAAAATTTTGAACAATATAGTTACATAAAAATTTAAAACTAAAAAGAGTGGAGTATGCTTTATTATAACAATATCTATTTTTCAAACAAAATAGAATATATTTTGTTAAATCTCTATTATCAGGTAATTTCCCAAAAAGAATGTTTTTTGGGTTGAATTGCTTTGAATTTAGAAAGAAAATAAAATTTACAATTGATTGTTTTAGTTTTTAGAAGAAAAAAACAGTGTTTTCCAATTTAACTAATGATGGATTTAGTGGAAAATAGAAATAATAATGGAATAAGATGTAGAAAAAATAATTTGAAAGACCAACGAAATTATAAAGCAATGTTTGTCTTTCGAATTGTAGTAAAACATAATAACAAAGTTATAATTTGCATTGCTTAAAGTCATATAAATATAATAGCTTTTCATCAAAGTTTTAGAACACCTAACGAGATAACATTTTACCATAAAAACAATAAATTTTAATATGCAAGCTTAACTTATGTAAAAAAAAATATGTATTAATGATAAAAAACTATAATATTTCTAGTTAAAATTTTTGTCGAATCATTAAAAAGTTTGGCGGGATACGTAATATATGTATAAATTGTTCATAGATATGGGCCCCTTTAGACGTTGGGTCCTAGGAGGCTGCACCAAAGGCCTACCCTCAGGACCAACCCTGAGTACTATAATAATAGATCATCCAAATTATCATTAAAAAAAGAACAAAAACTACCTCAATGGTTGTGTGCGCAAAATTTGGGGTAAATACCATAGGTACAATTTTGTTGGTTATAATTTTAAAAAATGAAATTAGTGTAGAAATATTTTCAAAATGGAGTAGTGTATGGTGGTTCATGTGTCTCACCCGCGTATATGCTTGTCTTTAACAACAAAAGCAATTCTAGTAACCAAATAATAGAAATGACAAGGAATTGAATCACCTTCAAATTTAAGTAAGAGCAAGAATGCGAATTGCTTTGCAAGTCCATAATACAAAAAATATAGCCACTAAAAATAAGAGCTCTTCACACACAAGCAATTGGAAACCGTCCCCGCAAAATATGTTCAAACTAAATTGAATTAACAATAAGTCAAATGTACTTGGATTTATCATAAGAGACCATAAGACAGATATAGTGATAATTGGGGCAACACTCCATAAAATTCGTCTATTTTGTTTGCAGAAGCCTCAACCTTGAAGGAAGGAGTTTAAACAATGAAAATATATTGATTATTGAAGGGGATTACATAACAATTATAAACACTTTTCAAAGCAATTTGAATTGGAAGACGCCTTGGGAAATCAACCCCATAATCTAAAATGTTAAGTAATTAGAAATAGAATGTTTTAGTAATTACAATATAACCTATCGAGTTAGAGAAATCAACCAAACAATAGATTATTTAGCCCACAAAGGGAATACTTAGCTTATAATAATTTAACTTGCTAAATTCGTCTTCTAGAGTCTAGACCACCATCTTTCCTTAATTTTGCGTAAGGATGCGATAGACTTATCCTTGACTGGGAGTCGATTTTCCTCTTCTTTCGGAAAAAAAAAAACAAAAGGATTTTACACCAATTTCAAACACATTTGAAAATATGCAAACAAATTTAATCCATAATAATTAACAAAAACCTAATTCAAAACGGAACAAAATAATTTAAAGCTCCAACAATCCTAATTTATGTATGTTGACCGTAATTTGATTAAACCATCCGCCCTCTTATCTTAAAATTATGACTTCGTCCCTAATAGAACCTTACATTGGGTTGTCTTAGCTTTAATTTACCATGTAAAAATATTAACCAACTTAATATTAAAAATACTACTCCATGAGCGCGTCGAATGTTGTAATTGTAAAAGAACAATTTTATAATCGTAAAAAGTGAGAGATTGCTCATGAATTCGCCAAATGTTGTACGCTAGTGCAAATCTATGTATAATTTATAACTATATAATAACACAGAATAATTCTATTGAATCAAATTTATCTGGATTTGCACTGGTAAGCTTATTATTGAATTTCATGACCAAAATCTAATACAGTTGTCATTTAAAAATAAAGGTCTATCATAGAGGAAGTAGCAGCTCTTAGCTGCTATTTCATTTAGCACATTTAAAAAAAATAAAAAAAAAGCCAAAATTGCAAGCGCTGTTAACTAACGGGGTTTACTTCCCACGTGCTCCTCGCGTGCTATTTTTTCTACTCCTCGCGTGCTACTTCCTGCACTACTTCATTTGTAAAAAAAAAAAAAAGGTCATTCTCGAAGAGAGAGAAGAATTACCCTAAGTTGGTGGTTGAGGGTTGAAGGATGGCAGCGGTGGCAGAGGTGGAGTGGTCGACGGCCGGCTGCTAAGAGCTTTACCCTAAGTTCAGCAGTGGCAGAGGTGGAGTGGTCGACGAAGAGCTTTACCCTAAGTTGGTGGTTGAGGCTTGAAGGTTGAGGGTAGCAGTGGCAGAGGTGGAGTGGTCGACAGAGGTGAGTGGTCGACACCAAGGCAGGCACTAGTGGTCGACGGCAGATGTGGAGTGGTCGACGGTCGACGGCTGTCTGCTAAGAGCTACTACTTCCTCCTACTTCCTCGCTTGCTCACTGCTAATCTAGGTAATTGTTCTCTAAATTACTTGGATTTTGTTGCATTTCTGTTGAAATTTGTCTATGTATTCAAGTGTTTTTGTATGAATTTTTCTCTAATTGCACTTCAATTTTGTATGAATAATTTTTTTTATATATTTATAAAATTTGGAATTTGGATGTTTAGAATTTGTAATTTGGAATTTGGATTATGTACCCTGAAACACAAGAATCAGTACCTCATAGCAGTATAAATTTTAGTTTTATTTTTTTTAATTTTAAATTTAAATTACTGTACTGCAATGTTGAGATGTGAACAATTGAACATTTTCGGTCATAATTAAAATCATAAATTTTGTTCTGTTGGAAACTTGCTTGGAGTATATCTCAAATTTGGATGAATGTTTGTATTTAGAGGAATGAATGTTTTGTTGTTCACATGTTTGGAGTATAATCATAAAATCTTATAATTTAATTTAAATTATACCTTACTAATATTATTGAGCTTAATTATGTTTGAGGTTTAATCTTATAATATTATAATACCATACTAATTTAATCGATGGGTAATACGGGGGGAAATGTTGGTCATGAGCCATTTAACGTAGTAGAACCGGGGGACAAGGAACACGTTAAACCCAACCCAACGAACACCATAGCCTTGGATAATAGGGATAATATGGATACTATGCAGACTAGTCCGCAGCCACATGATTCATTTCTTGACTTGGATAATATGGATACTGTTGCCACCCCTGAAGTGGGTATGGTCTATGAATCTTGGCAGGAGGTAGACACCCATTTCCGGTGCTACGCGAAGCAGACTGGTTTTGCAGTTGTAAGGGTGGGGGCTGGTTACAGGCAGCAGGCTGGGAAGCAAACCAAACAATATCGTAATGTGACATGGAGGTGTGAGATGTGGGGGTTGGATGCACCCGCATCAAGTACTAGGTCCAAAACTGCAATAAGGGATGTTGTGATCCAAGAGCATGCTAGTGAAGAGCATGCAGTAAAGGATCTTGTGATCCAAGACCAGAGTGGTGTGCGAAGACAAACAGGTGCAAGCTATGATGGTGTACGTATTGCGGAGGGGAAGTCGAAGCGTTGTAATTGCCCTGTTATGCTCTATGCAAGTGGTAACAAAGAAGGGGTATGGACTATAAAAAAGTTAGAGCTTGAGCACCAGAATCACAACCCCACCCCATCAAGGAGCAAGTATATACCTTGTTATCGCCAAGATGAATGGAACCCATCGATTAAACGGAGGTTGTTCAATGACTACTACGGCAGAGGAGTTAAAATTTCCCAGATTCACCGGTCGCTAGCGCACGAGAGGAATGGTTATGATAACCTTGCACTCACTCAAAGAGATCTAAGGAATGAGTTAGCTAAAGATAGGAGGCTTCGGTTGGAAGGTGGTGATGCGAATGCCATGTACTCGTACTTAAATAGAATGAGTGTTGATAATCCTCAGTTCTTTCATGCTTACCGTTTGGATGAGTCGAATCGATTGAAGGATGTGATTTGGGTTGATGCGAGAAGCAGGTCTGCATATGGTGACTTTGGAGATGTTGTTACGTTTGATTCGACCTACATCACAAACGAGTATGAGTTACCCTTTGCGAACTTTGTCGGGGTGAATCACCATGGGCAGAGTATACTGCTGGGATGCGCGTTGGTATCGCATGAGGATGCTGAGACTTTCCAGTGGGTATTTGAGACATGGTTGTCATGCATGGGGGGCAAGGATCCTGATGGATTTTTGACCAACCAGGACGCAGCTATGAGGAAGGTTGTGGCAAAAGCATTTCCTGAAACAAGGCACAGATGGTGCCTATGGCACATCACTATGAAGTTTGCTAAGAAACTCGGTGTATATGAGACCTATGACGCAATGAAGACTGAGTTGCTTAATGCAATATATGATAGTCATACTGCCGAGGAGTTCGAGCAAGAGTGGAATGTTGTTATACGGAAGTATAATCTTGCTGAAAATGAATGGCTCTCAGGTAATGAAGCAATTATGTGTTTTTGTCTTTAATTTTATAATGATAAAATTTAATTTCATTAATATATATTCATGACTGCTATTTTGTGTAGGTCTTTTCGCCGAAAGAGAAATGTGGGTTCCGGCATACATGAACCACATTTTTTGGGCTGGGATGAAGAGCACGCTGCGATCGGAAAGCATTAACAGTTTTTTTGATGGTTATGTGTCGAAGAAGACCAAACTGTTTGAGTTTGTGCAGCAATACATAAAAGCGCTTGAGTGTCGTGCAAACGATGAGAGGCAAGCGGATGCTGATTCACTTAGGTTCAACCAGAAGTTGGTTACCACTTTTCCACTATAGCGTACTTTTAGGAAGTACTACACGGCTGCGAAACTAAGTGAGGTTTAGACGGAGTGTATTAAAGCTATCTACGTGAGAATTGTCTCAACGAATGAGATTAGTACTGCCAACTTTCAATTCGTTTTCCTAGATAGAGTGTACACCTTCAAGAAGGAGACACGGAAGGAGATAGCGACGGAGAAGCGAAGGAAGTATGAGGTTCTCTAAAATAGAGATTCAAAGGAAGCATCATTTAGCTGTAAGCTATTTGAGAGTAGGGGGATTATATGTAGGCACATGATAGTGGTCTATGATGTAGAAGTTGTGTCTGAGATTCCAAATAAGTACATCTTGAATCGTTGGAGGAAGGACTTAAAGCGAAAGCATACAATGGTCAAGGTTGCCTACTATGACCCGAGCAAGACAAATGAAGTGAAAAGGTATGATCGGATGCAAGTCGAGTTTGATCCTCTATGTTTAGAAGCTTCTGCTGATGACGGTGAGACAGAAATTGTTCTTGATATGATTCAGAAGACGAAGGGTATGATTCATGATAGGCGGTCCAAGAAACCTCGAATGGATCTTTATAACACACAATGCACTCCTTCTTCGGGCCATTTGAATTACCCTAATAACACACAATGCACTCCCTCTTCTGGTGGCTATGCGCTACCCAATGATGTGGCATGGGCTGTTGGAAATGCAGCGACGCCGAGCGATGATTCACCATGTCTTCGGCCCACATTCGCGAGGACACCGGTAGACAATAATGCTGGCTCTGTCGATGGATCTGCCACCCGATCTGCCACCCACCAACAGGCTCGTGTTGCTCCTCCTGTAATTATTAAGGATCCGCCATCGAAGAAGAAGCCGCATAGAACAAGGGAGAAGCGCTACTTGTCGTGTGCGGAGAAAAATTCTAACAAGAAAGAAAAAAATAAAAAGGGCAAAGGCAAGGCTGCTCAGGTAAGGGGGAATCAACCGGATTAACTGTATCATATGATTTAGGGTGATTTTTTATTAACTGTATCAGTCCCTTTTTTTTTTAATCCTTACTATGTGACTTTGTTCTGGGGTATGATTGTTCATTTGATGTATTATACTTGGTGTTGAATAATAAAAATAAAGAATTACATTTGTTAAAGAAAACTCTTTTATAATGTTACAATATTTTATGTATTGCAGCATAAACCGTGCTGCTGTATAGATTGTTTAGTTGGTTTTGGTGGTCAAGCTGCATACACAGGAGGTGCTCCTAATGCAACATGGGTAACATCAGCTGCCCCACAAGGTTCACAATCTACCGGCTCTATTGGTCAGCCGGTTTTTCCTTACCATCATGCTCAAAATGGTTGTATGCCTCAACTGTTACAGATTCTTCCTCCTCTCCCCCCCCCCTTCCTTGATGATTATTAATGCTTTTTAATGTTTTGGATAGATGGATGGATGGATGTATGGATGGAAGATTATTGGTGGTTATTTATGTTTTGGATGGATGGATGGATGGATGATTGTTGATGATTATTAATGCTTTTTAATGTTTTGGATGGATGGATTGTCAAACGATGAACGATGTGTATTCTTTTGTATGGAATTGTTATGTCATGTTGTTGTTTTGAATTGCAACAATTTTTAAACTAATGCCATAATATTTCATATAAATAGTATAATATAAGGACAATATTTCATATATTTGGGACAATAATTAGACTTTTCGAGACAACAATTTCATTGCATGGGACAATAATTAGACTTTTCGAGACAACAATTTCATTGCATGGGACAATAATTAGACTTTTCGAGACAACAATTTCATTGCATGGGACAATAATTATACAATATAGCCTTAATGCCATAATTTTTGCAACAAAAATAAAAAGGCTTCCTCGTGTCCTCGTCTTCTTATCCGTCTTCCGTGCTTGTTTGGTCTTGGTCTTAAAAAAAATAAAGATTAAAGAAAAATAAAATTAAGCAATGACAAATTAAAACAATTATATACTAAATTTACCTTTTTTTCCGCTCTTGATTTCCAACCCCGCGCTTCAAGATCCTAATTTATTATTACATCATTATTCATAGCAAATCCTAGCATATACAATACACAAATCTAATTTGGAATGATTACATCAAGAACCTAATTTATTATTACATCATATATAATAGCAATTTACTAAAAATATAAAAATAAAATTATACAACATTATTTATAGTAAAGTAAATTACAACATTATTTATAGCCAAGGGTCAACGGGTAAAAGGGTCGTTAGGAAGTTAAAATTACAACATCAATCAATGGAGACAAAGTAAACACACAATGTAAGTTTAATAACAATCCGGATTTTTTAAAAACTAAATTAAACAATAAAACTTCAGGAGTTAATCATATCTCCTCTGAAATGGACCTTTCCTCATCATCGGAATCGACGGACTCTCCAAGCGACTGCCGTTATATCACAAAATTGAGTCATTAAATTAAAATTAAAGAAAATTAAAATTAAACAACCATTAAAGTAATATGAAATGTGGCCTTACCTTAATTTCGTCAAACATTCTAAAAGGGTTGATGTCCGTGACTGCAACCTCCGTTTTTCCATTCGCCCTTTTCTTATCCCATAGCAATGCTACTCCTCCTCGAAGACCCACACTCTCGTCTATGCCCCAATCAAGGTCGCCGTGTAGCTTGTCTTGGAGGCGAATCCACATAGGGCGGTATAGACGGGTCTCTAGGAGCACAACACATATAGGGTTGTGGATATCAATAAATTTCTTATAGTTAGCTGGAAACGAGGGTCTGCCTGTGTGTCGTGCATTCCACACGATGATTGTTGAATTCTCCGGCAGAGGGCGTTTTGTTGTAAAACAATGAGGTTGGACCCGGACACCGTGAAAACGGTTGTGTGGATTGTCATTGCCATCTTCATTTCCAAGGGTAACACAAAATCTAATCTCCGTCACATTTTCACCAAGACGGAAAAAGGCAACTCCGTCAGTGAAGCAACCCATCTTCACATCTATGATATGATCCGAGATTGTGTAGATTGGTCCTTCAAATTTGATGACAGGCTTAGGATCGACGATTTTTTCAATGGTTTTAGGAACTACCTTGCCGGGCCCATTATATTCAAGACCCCCCCATAGACAGTGACATCCACATCTGAGCAAGGTTCACTTTACCATGGAGATCGACTAAGTGGGGAAGGAAAGCTGGCCCTACAAGGCCTCTATTACCCATCATTACCATGTCCTTTAGCTTTTCATCCCATGGAATTTCCGGCCCAACAACTATATGTTGTAAGGTTTTGTCTTGGACTATGTCGTAGTCTTCGTAATCGCCGAACTTTCGAATTGCAGCGTACATGTACTCGTTAAAGTTTAACTCTTGGCGAGTACTGCAATTCGGTTGCCAGAAATTCAATTCGGTTGGTGTGTTTTGGGCTATGTAGTAGCCCGTTGGGATATTGACATTTGCATCTGGTGGTGGTAAGTTTGAAGAGGAGGAGCTTGCCATATTTTTTTTTTTTTAAAATGGATAGTGTTGGATTATTTTAAGTGTAGTGGGGATTGTATATATAAATGTTGGAAGCATATGTATATATATATTGTCCACACACCCAATTGTATACATAGACAACCCATTCAATATTCAATTGTTATGTAAAATAAAATAAATTACACTTGTTATTTCAATACCTTGATTTTTTGGATTCTACACTGGTAATTGTCCTGTGTTTGTCAATTATTGTCTGCAAAGTTCTATTCTTTGTCCGGTCGCTATCATATATTGTCCTGTTCCTTTAAACGTGAACACACTACCTGAATTCAATTTATTATATGCTCATCTTTATTCTAATTTTTTTAAACCATTATAAAGAGATTCCCTTCATGTATATGTTCAGGCTTTTCAGTAACTCAGCCTTTACTTTTCAGTACTATCTAATTACACTTTTCAGTGTGCTGTCATTGTCATGCATTGTCCTGTAATTATCAAACGTTGTCCTTTTGCTTTTCAGTATGATCCTTGTGCTTTTCAGTATTGTACTATCAGGCTTTTTAGTAACTCAGCATTTACTTTTCAGTACTATTCAATTACACCTTTTCAGTGTGCTGTCATCGTCATGTATTGTCCTTGTGCATCATTTCATTTCATATACTGGCTAAAGCGAGGTCCTCTCACTATATATATGCAATTTTATGTATATGTATATGTATGCATAAGTTATCTTTCCTTTACTAAAAGTAGTAGTATTACTTACATAAAAAGTGTTCCTATCTTTTCATAATATAATCAAATATAGATAATGTCTTCTACTAGCAGTGACTCTTCTTATATTAGTGACTCCGACATCGGAGAGTATGTTCCCACACCGTATGCCGCCCTGCAGAATGGATGTATAAGGTTTTTAATTCAAATGGAACCCTTCGATGTCCATTTTGTCCTAGGAAAAAAAAACAACAATGGGTAGTGGATGATCTGTACCAACATGCAACTGGTATAGGTCATAGTAACAGTGAAAACCGCACTGCGAAACTGAAGGCTCAGCACCGTGCTTTAGCACGGTTTATTGAAGTTGATATTCGTGCTGCTGGCTAACTGCCCAACCTGTTACTTCTTTAATTTGTTGTTTGTTATGTTTTTTCATAATTTTTTTTTATGTGGTGTATTTTTTTTTTCTACTCTCCTTGTATTCCCCTTGTATTTTTCATTGCGGTGTTTTTTCAATTCTTGTTTAATTTAATTGACTTTTAATTTAATTCTCTTTTATTGTTCACTTTATTTCAAATATGTTTAATTTTTAAAATAAATAAAAATACTTAAAATAAATTATTATTAAAACTAAATTAACCAAAAGTACACATAATTATGGTTAAAACTAAATTAACCCAAAGTACACATAAATATGGTTAAAACTAAATTAACCAAAAATACTTAATTATTATTATTATTGAAAGTAAATTCTTAAACTAAACTATTTAACTAAAAGTACACATAATAACTAAAAATACTTAATATAAAAAGAGCCGTTGTTCCTCGTTGTAGGGTGCTCATTCTTCCGAATTGCTACTTGAATCACCGCTATCTTTTAGCGACTGTAAATACATAACATCAATATATTAATTCCAACTTGTTATCTAACAACAAATACTTAATAACTAATAACTAATGATTTGTATCATTAACTTACCTTAATATGACCAACCATGCATGCATCCTCGTCGTTATTTGTTAGTATTTCAGCGCGCACACGATCGTTGTCCCAAAGACATACCACCCCACCCTGTACGCCTACACTTTCACTAATTACCCAATCTAGGTCCCCTATCATAGTATCCAGCAATCTTAACCATGTACATTTATGGACTCTAGTTTCGAGAAGTAGGACAACAATTGGGTTATGTAGGTTAATTAACTTATTATAATTGGAAGAGAATGATGGGCGTGCTACGTGACGAACATTCCAAACAACTACAGTTGATCGTGGGTGGAGTGGACGTTTTCCAAGTAGAGACTTCCAACTGATCCATACATTATGGTGGCGGGTCTCGGGACGCATTGTATATGAATTCATTGCCACTATGAACTTCAGATGAGTAATCTGTGGTGCGGCCCTATAGATGACAAAATTATCTGTGTAGCAACCAAACTCCAACTCGAACTCTTTATTTCCAATCTCAAACGCGGGTCCGCCAAAGCGAATGGTTGGCATTGGGTCGATATCGTTGGCTATAAAATTTGGAACTACCCTTGTGGTCCCTATATAGCTGTGTCCACCACCCTATTGTAGTTTTCGGAATGTGGCCAAAATATCTTGCCTACCATACATGTCTACGACATGGGGAATGAAGGCAGGGGCCAAACATCCATCCCTACCAACCATTATCATGTCCTTCAAGCCCTCTTCCTCTCCCCACGGACTTTGTGGACATGCAACTATAACCTGGAGAGTAGCCTCATCAACAACTTCATATTCCTCAACATTGCCATTCTTGCGCACTATTACGTACGTGAAGTCATTAAAATTTATTTCATGACAACTACTCATAGGTCACTCCCAAAATGACATTGATGTAGGAGTATCCCTGATGTAAAAGTAGTCTAAAGGTGGAATGTATAGTGAAGAATGAGAGGAATTTGCCATTGTATGAAAAAAAATGTTATGTGAGTTGATGGTTGTTAAGAATATATTGTGGATATTTATATTGGTGGAGTTTTACAAGTAGTAATGTAATGTGCCACACATGGTCTACAGGAGAAGAATTTGAAGCAACAAGACAAGGCAAGGTACCCCACAACTAATAATATAATATATTTCTATGATGCATACAACCATGGCCTTCCTTCTATAAATACAGCCATCCCACAAAGACTCTCTCCTATTTAGAGTCTTACATATAACCACTTGTGTAATGACCCAGATTTTATTGGTATTTTGCCGATATTTATGTGTAATTATGTATATTTATGTGTTAGTTCAAATTTAATTTTGAACTATTTATTTTATTTTATGTGAATAATTTCGATTTAATTCGAATTATTTTATTTTCAGTTTTTATTATTTATGTTAATTATTATTTAATTGATTAGAATTTTATTATTTAATTTTCTAATTAATTATCTAATATTTTGGGCCAAATCGATTATTGCATGATTAGTTATGCGGTTTTCGCAAATTAGCCCAATTGATCACGAGAGCCCATTTTAGGCCCTTTTTCCCCTTGTTGGCCGGTTCTCAAGTGGCATGGCAAGGCTTGCCACTTGCCTTATGTTCACACCTTAACTAACTCTATATATAGAGGAGTTAGTAAGGCTTTTGCTCACTTTTGCCATCTAAAACACAAATGCCATCAAATGCTCTTGCCATCAATTCAAACACAATTCTCCCTCTCAATTGTTCATCACTTTCACGCCATCTTTGGCATTTGATCATCATCAAATTGTTCATCCATCTTTCTAAGACCAAAACTTAAAGATTCAAAGTTCATTGATCTTTAAGTATCCTAAACACAATTTAAACTCAATTATTTCATCCAAGATTTTTAGTTCGGATTTGGTTTTGGGTTCGTGTTCGTGCTCGTGTGGGTGTTCGTGGTGGTGACCGAGTGGTGCCGTGTAGAGGCTGTGCAAGAGCAACAGCCAGGCCGTGCAAGAGCAGCAGCCGGGCCGTGCAAGTGCAGCAGGCTCGTGGGCAGTAGCCGTGGCAGCGGTGGTCCGTGGTGCAGGTGCAGCCGGGTGGTGGTTGAGCCGTGTTGACCGTGTGGTACCATGTGCAAGGTTCGCGTCGTGCGTGGTTGTGCCGTGCTAATTGGCCGTGTACTTTGTGTATTCCGGGCAGCAACTTTTTGTGTTGTTTAGTGTGTAATCTTCAATAAGGTAACATGCTTACTCAACCTATTTGGTATACTATGTTTATAGTATGAATTAAATGCATGTTTGGGTAGTTTATTGATGGTTATTCATGATTTTATGTATGATTTTATAATCTGATTTTTTTATATGATTATATGAGGATTTTGATAAAGGTTTTTCATGGATTTATGATTGATTATATTTTGTAATATGATCATGATTATTGTGTTAAAGTTTGGTTGATTTTGGTTAGTTTTCGAAAGGTTTTGTTGATGATTTTCGTGTGGTATGCGTATAACATGGATGAGGTTGGATGAGTTCTTGATTGAGTTCTTGAATCTTGATTGAGTTCTTGATTGAAGATCTTGAATCTTGAATGAGTTCTTTATGAGTTCTTTATGAGTTCTTGAAGAGTCTTTATGAGTTCTTGATTGAATCTTGAAAGTTAAAGAAAGTAGTTTAAAGGTTAAAGAAAATTAAAGATTGAGGCTTAAATGATAAAAGAATGATTAAAGATTGTTGGATTATGATTGGTTAGACTCAAGATTAAGGCTAGAGGCAGTTCTTGAGAATAACTTTGATGATTTAACTAGTTAATTTCGGGAATCAAGGCTAGAGGCAATTCTTGAAATTAATTTAGTTATGTTGGGTAATAATAAGGAATAAAATGATTAAGATGATTAAATGAATTAAATAATTAGCTTGATTTCATTTTTAGACGCCTGATACTTTGAGTAAGATTCATTGTATTCGGGTTAAGACGTTGCCCCTATTCCATCCGCGGTATTGGGATAGTTGGAGTCATACTATGTGATCTTTGTGAATTTCCAGTAAGATTGGTTTCACGGGACATGGATTTCCAGTAAGATTGGTTTCATGGGGTTTGGGAGTAAGATTCTCAAATCCGAGCATAGTAGAAAGTTCGGATGCGTAAGATGCGTCCGTACGAGCACAGTCCGGTCTAGAATATGAATGATTGCGCCAAAGCTAGTTGATTAGGATGATTTGAGTCGAGTTCACGTGTTGGGTTGTTCTCGTACTTTGATTATTGATATTGATTATTTGATTTGTGCTATGTACATGTGTATTCCCATTAGGGTGGGTCAGTTATGTTACTCGCCACTGATGGTGGACTGTTGTATATTTTTCAGGTATTTCTGATGACGATACTCTTGCTTAGCTTTGGGTTGGGCGAGCGACGTTGTTATTGCCATTGTCTGTTGTATTTGCTATTACTGTTGTTTTTAGATAGTATTGGAGTATTGTATGGACTCTTTTACGTTGTTTATAACTCTGACATGTAGTTGGAGTTTACTTGTATTTTTAGTTTGACTTTTGGGATTAGTATGTACAAACTTGTGGGTATTTGTACGTTTGTGGTTTATTAATAATATTTCGAGGAATTAGTTTTAATTTCTTAGGTTTTGAGTTGTAGTTTATAACTATTCGACTCGTCGGTTTCTTCCGCGCCGATTTAAGCGAGTCGGGTCGTTACAACTTGAAAGTTACTCATATGGCTTATTCCTCAGAGTCAAACAGTGCATCAAACTCAGAAAGTTCAGGTGATAGTAACGGGAGCGTGGTGATCAACAACACATGGGGTGCCAACTCACCAACATGTTGTTTTTTGGTTAAGGGCGGTGACGGTATACAGGATGACGGAGAGTACTACCGACTTGGTGTTGATACAAGGTTTCAGATAATTTACATGCAAGTTGCTCGCCACGTAGGAATGCGTCCGAACGACATTAGGTTGTTCCATCGTAACGGGTTACTTAGTCCACACGATACCCTATTTTCTAGAGGAATCGTCGACAACGATTTAGTCCATGTTTATGAAAAGGTAAAGCTCTTCCAATTTGTTTTTTGCAAATTACATTACTTAATTAATCCACCTAGTGGGTTTTAATTATATTTACTTTAATTTTATCCAACAAATGTCATAGGACCGCTGCACTCCTGTAATGGTAACACAACATCCGGGACCGCCAGTAGAGAACCCTAACATAACTTTCTGCGTTAGGAGTTGTGAAACGAATGATGTGGTAGAACAATTTCATCTACCATTGACAACTAAAGTAACCCGATTGTACGAACTATGGGCAAGGCTGAGGGGCGGAAGACCAAACAATGTCACCATGATTATTGATCACCGTAACATGACGGTTTACGAAACACTTGGTGACGCAGGGGTGTACGAAGGAGCTTACATATTTGGAGCAATTGCAAGGTAAGTGCAATTGAAAGGTAAGGTAAGTGCAATTGGCAGGTAAGTCACTTTTAATTAGTTGACTCCTGATTTAGATGCAATCTAATGATGTTGGGCGGGCGTTAGCCAGTCATGTGTTTTTAAATATGTATTATGTATTGTTGTCGCGTAGGTTTTTAAAGTATTATGTAATGTATTATCTATAATGTATTACAATAAAATGTATTAATTTTCATGTAATATATTGTCTATAATGTTTGTATAATATATTGTTGTCTATGTGTCATAAGTATTGTCCTGATAAAATAAAGTTATATAATTATGCCATATAGTTAGTTAGTCATATCAACATTGTGACTACAAAACAATAGGGGATATTCATTTAAACAAAAAAAAAAAAAAAATAACCATCCCTAAGACATTAGGTGATATTCATTTAGTCTACGGGTGAATATTAATTTCTACCAAAAATTTGAATATCACCTACTTACCCTACAAAGTTGAAATTAATTTACAAAAATATACTACAAATGATAGTTATTAATTACATATTACATAAGTTGGAATGTTCGTCACATATGTAACAACTTGAAGAATTCCTTCACTTCGGCCAAAGCTTCGTTATGTTCAGACATGACATCCTCAGTGATCAACCAACTTCACTCTACCTCACCAATGGCCTAAAATTAAAATTAAAGAATGGGAATTAAAATTAAAAATATCAGTTTTACTATTACATGAACGGTTTAGTTCTTACCCCATCGTATTGATCCCGCATACGAACCGCAAAATCCTTAATGACAACAAGCATTAAGGCTCCTGATGATAACCTACATTAATATAAACATTATTATTAACCAACCTAATTCATTTTTATACCACGTATAAAACATATAATGAAACCAATACTAGTAGTCTTACTTGTCACAAGGATTGTTGAACTGAACTTCAATACATGGCCACGAGGAAATCATTTCATCCTTGGGCAGACCCACAACTAGTTTCCCAATCATTTTGGCCTACAAAGATGCCGTTTGTAAATAAACATAACATAATAAAACCAATAAAAAAAATCATTAAAAAAAACTAAATTTCATAGAACCATTTTCATCGAAGCTTGTCTTTGACTCTTGGCAAGTGTGGCAGTAGGATCAGTGAGCCATATTTCTCTCCTGTTAAAAGAAAAACATATTTCCCACCATTTTCCAAATGAACTAACTGCAACAAAGACCTACATAATTTAAACCATTATTAATAGAAATTTCAGTTGTAAAACTTTATTTACTAGAAATGTATGTGAGAAATATTTACCGAGTTTAACTCATCGGCATTGCAAGGGTTGAGCTGGGAGTTGTGGGTCTTCAATATTTCCTTTTGGGTGATTTTTGAAGACAAAACATCCTTCTACAATGACATAATTTATACAATTAAAAAAATGTACTAATGATAATTAAATTACACTTGTGTGATGGCTTGGTTACACTACTTACAGAAAAGTTAGGTGTCAACATCAATCGCTTAACACGGCCAATCCACTTCCCAGCCCAGACTTTGGTATAAAGTCGGCTAGCTACAGCAACGTACTGTTTGTTCATTCAACACAATTTAGAACAAGTACTTACACAAGAAACTTTGATATAATACAATGAATACCTGTTTTTCGACCATTGATGATGATGATGCAACCCTAACAGAATGAGATATCCTTACGTCCTCCGCACAACACGAGAGTATTACTGGATTGAACCTATATGACAAGGGACAAGATTAGGTGAATTAGCATGCAAGGGACAATAAAATTTAATTACAAGGTTAATTATAGTATATAACTTACGATGGAATGCGACTTGGCACCTCCAATACTAGTTTCACAACCTTCTTTCTGTTAATCCTACATGATTTAGGAAGCCATGTATGATTCTTAGAAGGTTTGAGGACACGTTGGGCCCTACTTGTTCTTTTCGGCTCTTGATTTGTTCCGTCCTCCTCATCACCGTCATCGTCCTCGTGCGCCGTGTCCTCTGTACCAAGTCTTTCGAGAATCACCTTCAAACTCTCGTCCCTTTCAAACATTCTGATCAAAACCTCCGTGCTGTCACCATCATCATCATCATCTTCATCTTGATGTTCATCATGTTGTTGCTATTGTGGTTGGTGTTGTTGTGGTTGCTTCTGCTGGTGCTGCTGTGTGCCTTGTTCTCGTGACAGTTGTTGTTGATGTGGTTGTTGTTGTTGCTGTTGCTGATGTTGTTGTTGTTGCTTAAGTTGCCATTGTTGTTGTTGTTCTTCTTCGTGTTGAAGTTGCCCTTGTTGTTGCTGCTGTTGCTGTTGCTGATGTTGTTGTTGTTGCTGCTGAAGTTGCCGTTGTTGTTGCTGATGTTGTTGTTGTTGTTGCTGAAGTTGCAGTTGTTGTTGTTGTTGTTCTTGTTCTTGTTCCTGCTGAAGTTGCCGTTGTTGTTAATGCTGAAATTGTTGTTGTTGTTGATGTTGGGGTGATGGTTGTTGTTCATGGTGTTGTTGTTGTTGTTGTGGCTCTGCTGGCTCTTGTGGTGGCTCTTGAGGTGACTGAGGTTGTTGGGGTGACTGAGGTCCGTGAGGTGACTGAGGTTGGCCTTCATCAACATATAAAACATATAAAAAATATTAATGAAACATACAAAAAAAAAAACAAAAGATAACAAACGGAAATGTCCAAAAAAACTAAGATTACCTTTTTCCTCCACTATCCTTCTCTTCTTGGCCTCTCTACGCTCGTTGGGGTTGCCCCTCGTCATTTTGTTCAGCTTTTTTTTCCTTTGTGATGTACGCTTCTTTGCGTAGATGTTGACCTCATCATCATTACCCTCAGTATGTCCAGGAATAATATCACGCGCTACTTGAGGATGAACTTCACCATATGCAATATCTATGCACTATATATAAAAACAAGTTATCCTTCCGTTTGTTATCAAACATTCATGTCAAACAAATATGCTCGAGTATCATACATAAGGGCTGCAACAATGGCGGGCAGGGGGGTGCACCATGGCCAAGCAGGGGAGGGGTAGGGGGTGCAGCATGGCCAGGCAGGGGAGGGAGGGGTGCAGCATGGGCCAGGCAGGGGAGGGAGGGGTAGGGGGGCCATGCCAGGGAGGGGGGAGGGGTGCAGCAGGGCCAGGCAGGGGAGGGAGGGGTAGGGGGCCAGGCCAGGGAGGGGGGGAGGGGTGCAGTAGGGCCAGACAGGGGAGGGAGGGGTAGGGGGGCCAGGCTAGGGAGAGGGGGAGGGGTGCAGCAGGGCCAGGCAGGGGAGGGAGGGGTAGGGGGGCCAGGCCAGGGAGGGGGGGAGGGGTGCAACAGGGCCAGGTAGGGGAGGGAGGGGTAGGGGGGCCAGGCCAGGGAGGGGGGGAGGGGTGCAACAGGGCCAGGCAGGGGAGGGAGGGGTAGGGGGGCCAGGCCAGGGAGGGGGGGAGGGGTGCAACAGGGCCAGGCAGGGGAGGGAGGGGTAGGGGGGCCAGGCCAGGGAGGGGGGGGGGAGGAGTGCAGCAGGGCTAGGTAGGGGAGGGAGGGGTAGGGGGGCCAGGCCAGGGAGGGGGGGTTGAGCAGGGGGGAGGGGTAGGGGGTTTAGAGCAGTAGGGCGGTGCATCAGGGCCAGGCCAAGGGGGTGCAGCAGAGGGGGCAGGGGGTTTAGAATTTGAAAGAGAGAGTAATGCATAGAAATTGAAAAACCTAAAAATAAATATGAATCAATTGAAATTGTGAATTCCTTAAATAAACACAAATAACAAATCAAAACACAAATAACAATTTATTAAAACTTACTCCTAGCTTGCCATAATCACCGGTGTCAAGCTTATCCTCTTCCTTCGCTACGTTTATACTTTGCGTGTTCTAATACTTGATCCTAGGACGCAAACCCCAACAAATAGGCTTCCTTTTAAGACTATCAAGATAGAACACCTGTATTTTACCATAAGTTAGCAACCAACAATTATACAAAAGAACAGTAATAATAATAATCATTTCAACTACAAACTCACCGCCAAAAATATTGTGCATCCAGCACAGCCTGATGCAAACCCATGTGTTTCGAAAGTCTTTTCAAACCTCATCAAGTAAAACAAGAGGTGCTCAAAGACAAGACCACACCAGTCATACTCACTTGTCCGAGCAAACACTGTCACTGCCGGTAGAAGCTTAGATGAAAGTCCATAGAATTGGGTTGGGCAAAGAACCTCATTTAAGGCAAACATTAAAAAGGCCCTCTTAAATTCTTCCTCAGAAACATGTGGGTTAGTAACTGCATTCACGAGTGTTTTGCCCTCGATTCGCCTCTTCCCAGAGGATGTCTTCGTACAATAAAGATCCCAAATTCTATCAATTTCGCGCTTGCTAGCTTCTTTGGGAACCTTATTCTGGCCAAGTGGCAAACCCAAAACCCAATGTATCTGAATCTTGGACAATGAAAACCTAATCCCGTTGCTCGAAACAAGCTCCTTGTTTTTTACATCAACACAAGAAGCTAGCCAGTAGCATAAATTTCGGGGCAACCGGGCGTCAACAAAAGAAAACAACGATCCGAAACCCATTTCCGTAACCCATATCTTTTTGAGCGAGGAAAATGTTTCAAAAACGTTACCAAATCTCTCAACCCGACATGGTATCGTCGGATTGCCATTCATATTTTGTGAAAAAATTTTAACTACTAACTTCTGCATTTTAACCCTTTGGCATACCGTAAGACGATCATTGTCCTAAAAGCACAAACCAAGAAAAACGAATTACAGATTTCCCACCCTGTATCAATTCAATTGTATAAAACCAGAAGTTTACTGAACTAGATTGAAATTCAATTCATCAAAAATTCATGAACATTCAAATTTTCACAAAATTCAACTAAAATAAATTCAACAAAATTCAACTAAAATAAATTCAACAAAAATTCAACTAAAAATTCAACTAATTATTTCTAAGTATACGAGTAAAAATTCAAATAAAAATTCAACTAATTATTTCTAAAATATACTAATTATTTCTAAGTATACGAGTAAAAATTCAACAAAAATTCATGAACATTCATATTTTCACAAAATTAATATAAAATAAATTCAACAAAAATTTAACTAAAAATTCAACTAATTATTTCTAAATATACGAGTAAAAATTCAACAAAAATTCATGAACATTCATATTTTAACAAAATTAAAATAAAATAAGTTCAACAAAAATTTAACTAAAAATTCAACTAATTATTTTCTGGGAATCATCCAAGTTTTCAGACAAAAATTCGTGAAATCCAACAAAAATTACTACAACAAATACTTTTAAAAAGAGGATGTATCAACTACACATTACCTAAAATGCAAAATGATTCAACAACTAAAACCAAAAAATGCAACAAATAAACTCAACTATTAACTTCAAATTAAAGAGAAATCCATGAAAGATAAAATTCGAAATCCCTAAACCCCCTAAACCCATGAAAGATAAATTAATGGAGCATGCAAGTAGTTCGAATTTAAAAAAGACATTTTAGAAATACCTAAATTGTGGAGGAACTTGCTTGTCCTGACATTATCAACGGAATTCAGGCTCGAGCTCTTGAGCTTTAGAGCTTGCAAATTCGAGCTTCAACTACAACGAAAATGAAAGAGAAAGAGCTCGAATGGGAAACTGAGAAAATGAAAGTGAGGATGAAGAAGGAGAAAAGAAGGGGAAAGAAAAAGAGATTCGATTCAAAAAATGGAGAGAGAGGATGACAGACAGAGGACGAAAGAGGGAGAGAGAGGCTCAAGTGCAGAAAAAATGGAGAGAGAGGATGACAGAGGGAGAGAAGCTCGCCAAAGACGTCCGTTAGGAGGAAGTTAGCCACGCAAGGTTCAAATTGCCACTGTACTTTGAAATAATTACAAATTTGCCATGCTATATCATATAGCTGCTAATACATTATCGTCTCTCTATCATAAGTTTGTAACGCTATTTACAAATTACAACTAGTCTATTTTATTCAACTAGAAAATGACTAATTCATTTTGGAGATGTATTTGCCTCACTCAACACATTATTTTATTATTATTATTCAACATTATTAATATTAATATTACAAATGACAACCAGTTTATTTTATTTACCCCTCCTGAGAAAATGCTTAATTTATGTGAGAGATTATTAGGAATTCTTCCCTTCCCTTGCAAACAACTGGAGTACTGAACAATTTTCCACACTACAGTCTACAGTCTACAGTCATTAAGCTACACGGTCTGCACCCTTCTTTCATTTTCTGATTTCTCTACTCAAATTCAATGCAAGCATCATCTAGGTTCTCCATTGAAGAGACTATCCTTCCTCCCTCCATTAAAGCAAGCATGAACATTGTTGTTTATTTCTTTTCGAGAGAAATTTGATATTCATCTCTCTGTTTATTTCACCCTCTCATCTCCTCCCTTCTTCCCTGTCGAACTAACTAACTGTGACTAGGTTGGGCGTGGTTTTCGTGGTGCCTTTCCTCCATTAAAGCAAGCAGATTTCCTCCATTAAAGCAAGCAGAGTTCTTGAGGTAAGATTGTTTTTTCCCGTAGAATCAATTATACAATGAAGTTCATGCTTTGCTGGGTAATTTTATTTTATTGCCAGAAGGAAAATGAATTTCCAATCGAATATTGTTGATAGATTATGTATCTGCTGTGCTGTGCTGTAGACTACAAAAATGGAGGATTTCTTACTGGGCCCAGGGCGGCCGCCCCTCTTGCCCTGGGTCAGGGACCGGCCTGTTTGTTTATTTATTTTCTAGAGAAATTTGATATTCATCTTTCCTCTTTAAATTTCCCCATATCTTGCACTTTTTCATAGTTTAACTTGCACTGTAAATGCTTTGAAAGTTGGAAGGGTTTTTGTACTTTTGATTGGTTAATTAACTAGAAGTGAAATTTCCCCCTTTTTGTTTTTATAGCCTCTCAGTGTATTACAAATGTGGATTGGCTGCACCTGCTGTTGGGAATGGGATGTGCTGTAATTCCGTCTCTTGTGTATGCCGTGTATCACTTCATGGTTTTCTCCAAAAGGGCGGTTTATTTTCCAGGTTGAGAATTGTATTCCTAGAAAGTGGAGACAAGGCGTCGTGCATAATGAATTTCAACAGAACCAGATCGTAAAGTTAGATATTTTTGGAAGAACACCAATTGAAACTGGGGGGAAATTGATGTTGCATCCCTTTCTCACATCTTTGAGGGAATGTATTAGCCAGGGTGATCTAGGCAAAGCCTTTAGAGCCTTCTCTTTGATTCAGGTTAACATTGCCGCTTTCGCTTCTTATGATCATATCATAGAACCAATATCTTCCCTACTACTATCTTGTTCTAAGCTAAAGTTGCTTCAACAGGGTAGGCAGGTCCATACCCAGACCATAATTTTGGGTCTAAATCAACATAAGCTCTTGTTGCCTAGGCTTGTCACTTTATACTCAACTTTTGATTTCTTCCTAGAGGCACATATGATAGTTGAGAAATCTAATTTTCTGGATCCATTGGCTTGGAATATCCTTATAACTTCCTATGTAAGAAATGGACTCTCAAATGAGGCTCTCTCTACTTACAGACAAATGTTGAAATTTGGGATCAAACCAGATGAATTTACCTACCCTTCTGTGCTTAAGGCATGCGGTGAACAAATGAATCTTACTTTAGGTAAAGTAGTTCATAACTCCATATTGGTTAGCAAATGCGGAGAATCTTTGTGTGTTCAAAATGCATTGATCTCCATGTATGGAAAATGCGGAGAAATTGAGATTGCTCGTCTCCTGTTCAACAAGCTGTCAAGTAAGGACTTGTTTTCATGGAATTCTATGATTTCTGGTTATGCTTCTAAGGGTATGTGGGAAGAAGCATTCAAACTGTTCGAGAACATGCGGCTTGAGGGTGTTGAATTGAATATCATAACATGGAACACAATAATTGGTGGATGTTTGCGAACTGGAAATTATTTGAGAGCACTTGATTTGGTTTCTCAAATGAGAGCATGCAGTGTTAATTTGGATGGCGTTTCATTGGCGAGTGGTTTGAGCGCCTGCTCTCACATTGGAGCTCTAAATGTAGGGAGAGAGATACATGCTTTTACTGTCCGTGGTTGTTTTGCCAAGTTTTTGAATGTTCAGAATGCATTAATTACCATGTATGCCTGGGCTGAAGACCATAGGCATGCATACATTGTGTTCCAACAGATGGACGAAAAGGATATAGTGTCGTGGAATTCTATAATTTCAGGCTATGCACATTATGAAATATACGAAGAAGCTTCCTTCCATTTTAGAGAGATGTTGCTTTATGGTTTTAAACCGAATTATGTTACTATAGCAAGCATTCTTCCCCTGTGTGCAAGAGTTGCTAATCTGCAGCATGGAAAAGAGCTCCATTGCTACATTATCAAGCATCAAGGTTTCAGCGAGTATTTGCTATTATCAAATGCTTTGGTGGAGATGTATGCCAAAGCAGCAAAAATTGCAGAGGCCAAAACAGTGTTTGATTCATTGACTAGGAAGGATGTTGTCACATATACTTCTTTGATAACAGGCTATGGAATCATAGGGGAAGGAAAACTGGCGTTGAAATTGTTTGAGGAGATGAATACTTTTGGAATCAAACCTGATCATATAAATTTGGTTGCAGTTCTATCAGCATGTAGCCACTCTGGTCTTGTGATCCAGGGTCAGTTGGTCTTTGAAAAAATGTGGAATGCGTACGGAATAAGTCCCTGTTTGGAGCACTATGCATGTATGGTGGACCTGTTTGGCAGGGCAGGGTTGCTTGAGAAAGCAGAAGAGATCATAAAAAGGATGCCTTTTGAACCAAGTGCTGATATGTGGGCTACCCTAATTGGAGCATGTTGTATTCATCGGAACACAGATTTAGGAGAGTGGGCAGCTGAGAAATTGCTGGCAATGAGGCCCAGAAATTCAGGCTACTATGTGTTGATTGCTAATATGTATGCTGCTGCTGGTCGTTGGGACAAGCTGTCAAGAGTTCGGATATTTATGAGGGATTTTGGATTGCTAAAGACCCCAGGCTGTGCTTGGGTTGATATAGGAAGTGGTTTTGAGCTGTTTGTGGTGGGAGATCCATCTATGGAACTATCACATGAGATATACCCTTTGCTGGAAGGGCTGAGTGAGCATATGAAAGATGCTGAATATATTGCTAAGCATGCTGTAGATTGTGATTTGTGAGGGTGTTGAGTAAATTAAAAATAATGCCTAGTGGCTAGGATTTGACCTATCCTTTGTTGAAATAGCAGGTGGAGCTATATTCTGCTCAGGCTGGTGAAAACAATTAGTGTGGATATCCTGTGGTAATTGCTTTTGATTATTTCTCTGTTATATTTAGCTACCAGTGACTATATGTTGATAATTCTTTTCTCGTCTTTTTAGAAAAAATTTTGGTTTCAGCATCCTTATAAACTTCACATGTCATTTTGTTTCGCAGCTTCAAGGAATACATCCAATAGATTTCCCACCAAAAATTGATAGGTGTGACCGTGTGAGTCCTAAATTCCTTCCTCACCAGGTTGGTGAGTTAAATTTGGATTAGTCCATATCTGACTTTGGGCTTGCCGTGGAAGGAATTATGAGAGACTCAGCTCATATTGTTACTTGTTATGTGCTTTGTGCTGCATATGCGCTCTATAATCAGTGATTACTGGTAAGGCTTATAACTTATTGTTAGATTGATAATATCATTCTTCCTTTAAACAGGATGGGTTTTCCATTTTGATCCTTGCTGCAAATTAATTTTGCCACCTATGCATTAGCTTAGAGTTATTGGCATTGTTTGCCTTCTAAGTTCTAACCATCTAAAATATTCTCATGATGTTCTAATCAAGGCCATCCACGACATAACTGTTTTTTATTTTTATATTTGAGAGAGCTTCAGCTTTGCGGCTCATTTGAACCCTAAGGTTATAACCAAGACTCATGAGAGATCAAGCATGAATTTGAAGGTTTGCTAAGTCAGTGAATACTGTCCGCTTGGCTGAGGATTAAACCCTAATGTGTATCATTATAAAGTTAGAAACACACTTGTATGCAGCTGCAGATGAACCCGTCTGGCAGAGTATTTGGTGAATTGAAAGAAAGCTGTATATGTATGCACGCATAACCCCTCTTGTATAGTTTCGCAATTACTGTAGCTACGTTCTGCTATTTACTGAATGTTTTGCTTGGTGTTTCTTTAATAGCTATATTAATTACTGAATGCTATTTCCCTGTTATTGTATTTCACTGAACATCCCTTTGTTTCCTTATTCCTTTACTTGAAGAAATTGTTTTTAGTTGCATCCTCGTCTTTATATAGTGTAGTGCAGCCCTCTTCATGCAGTTTGAAAAAAATGAATGTCCTATTTTCCAAATAACAAAATTGGAGAAAAACAAAATCTTGATGTGTTAAACTCTTATATAATTCAGAATTTATGTCTGTTTTCCTTAAATATATACTATTTTTTTATGTAATGAAAAGCCTTACAAAGTCTTTTTTTTTTCTTTTTGTATTTCGTAGATTTTGTGAAAAGTAAACAATTAAAATTTCTCTCACAATTTAAAGGATAAAATGATAAAGAATACCACTTTTGTAACATAATATATGTAAAAATTTTAGTTTGAGTGTATTGTTTTTGTACTTCGTATCAAAATTGATTGTTTGATTGCAAGATTGATCCTTCATCCTCCTCTCACAATCTTTTCTTTCTTCATTTCTTGTGCTAGTATTGCTGTTTGAATAGCTTTTATGATCACAATAGTAATCCTTTGGGATGGTGTTATTCTCCTTAAAATTCAAGCAGTTCATTCGTATTTTAGTGATGGCTTTTGGAGCAGCTCACATGAGGCAGAAATCTTACAGGATGTCAATGTCCACTGTACATTTTTCATTCTCTTGTTTTTTTTATTAAGCTTATTTATGTCTATTTTTGGGATATGAGTGATTTTAAATACGAAGTATTAATTAGCTTGACAATAATATACTTTTGTTTGTTCTAAGTTTAAAGCCAAAATTTCAATTTCAACTTATTTGTTACTCCCTTTGTACCCTTTTTTTTGCTAAGGAATGCCAAAGGATTTAGGAATAATATGTGGCATTCTTCTGATGTTTGCTTTGAATAATTTGCTTCATCTACAGAGTTTGATGAAAGTGTTTAGTAGCAATAAGAAGAAGTGCAGGAATTATAACAAAAATGATTTCGGCAAGATCTATAGGAACAGGACAATTCGAAAAAAGTATACTGAGTATTCTAGGGAAGATCATTTAACTGTCTCCGACTCTGTGGGTGTTATTTTGTCAAGATGTTATTTGATCTGAAGCTGTTAGGAGTACAACCGATTCATATCAGATTGCATTTGTTGTGGTACTTATGTGGAAACCACCAATAATTTTGAAGGGTAGAGTTGTGTTTATGCAAGCATGGAGTTGGTGATTAAAATGATATTTTACAAAATAATATGGAGTTGAGGAGGCTGGTGAGAGGTGGGTACAGCGTGTGATATTGGAGAGATATTGGGCATGCTGTGCTTCAACTTTTTAATGGATTCGATTGATATTGGCGGCACCATAATGGAGTAACAATAAATTTTAGTTCCTATTCTGAAGTCTTTTCAAATGCTCATTGTAATTAAATTTAGCTAATTAGTATGTTTCTCTTCTCTTTTCCCCTTGCTTTTTTGGTGTGTGGCAGCTGATTTGCTATTTTTGCCATGCATAATGAATGTTCGGGCTTTTTTTGTTCCTTTTAGGTTTGATCTTATGAATCTTGGTATGATTCAGTATGGGCTGGTTCAAGGGTTAAACTTTGTTTGTCCATTTGAATAATCAATAATCCATTTTTAAGATTTATAGTATAAATTTTCATGGTGGTAGATCTCTGTAAAGGCTATAACTTTGTGAAAGCTTTTAATGGGTGTTTGCTTGGTTTGGCATGTTTTTATTGAATTCTTTATTGGAAGTACTTACACAGTTACACCATATAGGAATTTTGAACTGATGCTGAGTTTATGTTTTCAGGAATTTTCAGACATTGTGTAGAGGAGCTTGATAATTTTGGGATGCAGTATTTATATATAATGAAAGCCTTCAGGTCTAGGACGCTGCAGGATTAGAGTGTAATGCAGTTTTATGGAGCTTAACAGTGCAGAATTTGAAATTCACAGCTATAAGAACCAACAATGTTTTATTTCCTCCAAGGTAATTGAGCTTTTCTCTAAACGTGATTCCAAATCTTTCCTCAGTCCACTATCCATTGAGAACTTGAGATCCATATCTCCCAATTCCTTTTAAACATCCGCTTATCGTGTTTCAGCTTCCTATCAGATCTATGAATGGGTAAATCCCAGCATAAAAGAGATCATTGAATAGCCTATTGCAGTCTAGGAGAGTTCCTATGGCCAACCCTCAATTAAATCATCTCAAATTCAAAGCCATTGACATCAATTTGTGATCCCCTAAAACTTTTATTATTATACTGTTCAAAACAACTTAGGTTCTCTTTGAAACAGAAGCTTTAGAGAGAATAAAAAGTAATTGGTAAAATCTCGTATTATTAGAAGAGTGTACAAGTACATATAAATATACATCAGCACATGGAACTGAAGTAGAAGTTGTTGAGACTATAACTAACTCAACATAATCTAACAAATTCAGTAAAATATCCAAATAATATTTACATAACATTCTCCTAAAAGCTTGGATATCCCCTTTGATCGCCCTACATTGATAAGGATTTTCATGTTTTGGGCACGGTAAAGCCGAAGAGCTGCACACTTTCTAAGCAGCAGAATTCCCCCCTCCCTTTTAACCAGCAATCTCTTAGCCTGTTGAGGTTCTGTGCCATTTTCTAAGCAAAAAAATGTCATTCTCACATAGAGACTTGTCTGAAGTTGAAATATCTAATTTGGAAATTGTACAGCTGAAACATTAGAGAGCACACACACAATTAATATATGAGTCGTTCTTGCGGATTAATGACAGAATTTAAGGTGGCAATATGAAGAAATTCATGCCTTATGAATTAATATTCTTTTGTTGGGATGTATGATGAAAATAACTTTTTGGTAGATCAGCAAATGAAAAATTTTTAATCTATAAAACTTGAGGCTTCCAGAAACGCAAGTAATTAAGCACAGCTAACTTGACCTATGACCTATGACTTACAAACTAAAGTACAAAATCATGGCTTCTTTTTTAATACTTGAATATGAAATTATAACTTGAGAACATGATTCAAAACTTGCAAGGTATGTACTCCAAAGTCCAAACAACTGGAACTTCTTGCAGAAAATGTCAATCTGAAAAGGATATATAATGCGCACTGCAATGAACCAACCAGTTAAAATGAATTTTCACAATTATGTTATTTTTATTGTTTTGTTTTATTTATTTTTACTCTTGTCCTTTTTACTTGTATTTTGTCTTGCTAGCTTTTTGGTGATTTTATCAGCTTTTTGATGATTTTATGTACTAGAATGAGACAAAATCAATTAAGACAGTAGTAGTATATATGTAGGAAGGGGGAAGAAAGTAGAATTATCAGAGAAATATTTTGAAAGGCTTGGGCATTGAGAGATTTGTGACCTAAAGTCACTATTGAGAGATTTGCAACCTTAAGTTGCTAACTATCTTTTGCATTAAAATTTTTGAGTTTATTAATCAAATTTCCAGATTTGTTCTTTGAGATTTTCAGTTCATTACACTTGGTATCAGAGCAGCCATGGCCCCTGGGAGCAACTCGCAAAGGATCGACCAAGTTGAAGAAACGCTGGCAGAGGTAACTTTGAGGGTAGAACGGCTGGAGGTGTCAATCATGGAATTAAAACTTGGCCGTTCCGTTACGTAACGACCGTTCTGTTACCTGTTTCTGAGATGCCGATACGCGAAATGCTGTTATAGCACTGGGAGTTGGAATTCACACACGAATCGCCGCGATGGCGTTCCCGCCGTTCCGTAACGATAGAACGCCCGTTCTATAACACCATTTTTACAAGAAGCGGCCGTTATTTATAGAATAAAATAAAAATTAAAGAAAAAGCTAAGAGAAGCCATACTTGTACATTGCAATAGTTTTAATTTTTAATAAAAGACTAGATTATTAGTAAATGTTAATAATAATAATAATAACTAATAATCATCCTAATAATATTTTTTTTGAAATAGTGTGATACAAAAACAAATAAGAATGAATGAAGATTGAAAAAGCTTAGTATTGAGCTTATGTGATTTTTTGATAAAATTCACGTTGCGACATCCGCGAAACGTTCTTTTTTGCCGTTACAAGGGATTCCCGCGATAACGCGATGCGACCGCTATTTTTTTCCATGGCGTCAATACTAGAGTTGGTCGCCAAGGCTGTCGCGTCAAGTATGGAGGAATGGAGGAAGTCAGTGGAAGAGAAGCCATCTAAAATGCAAGAGGAGAACCACCGGTGGCTGGAGGGTCGCTTGACCCAACACCAGGAAAGTCAAGAGAAGAGGTTCGAAACCCTAGAAGGAGAGCAAAATGCCTTTTTTTTTTGCTGATGTGAGGGCATTGATGGAGCAAGCGAAGGGAGGAGAGGAGGGGTCGGAGGTCTGTCTTGGCCCGCGAAATGGGCTCGTTGGAGAACGCTGTGGGTTCGAAGGCCGGGGAAACCCTAGGTACCAGAAGTTGGAGATGCCATGGTTTAGTGGTGACGACCCAGATGAATGGATCGTTCGTGGGGAGCAATATTTCGACTTCCACCGGCTGTCGGAGGCCGAGAAACTACAGGCGGCCGTTGTTGCCATGGAGGGAGAAGCCCTACGCTGTCAACGGTGGGAAAATCGAAGGAGGCCGATGGTGTCGTGGGAAGATCTGAAGCAGAGGATTCTGGCCCGATTCCGACCGACAAGTGCTGGGAGCCTCCACGAGCAGTGGCTTGCCGTCACCCACACCACCACTGTCGCCGAGTATCGGAGGGCCTTCATAGACACGACTTCTCCACTTGAAGACATACCTGAAAGTGTACTGAAGGGACAATTCATCAATGGACTAAAGTGTTAGGAATTATGCGGAAGAATTGTCTCGTTGTTGTCAATTGCAAATTCAATCACTTTAGGCAAAATATTTAGAATAATAGAAATTTGAGAAATAGAGAAAAACAAACAATAATATGGCGGAGGAAGAGGGTAAATTCACTAATATCAAATATGGAGAAACAACTTAAAGGGAGAAATTATAGTACTCTCACACACACAATAAGGCACTCGAAAAATCTGCTCACCAAACTTATTCTCTTTAAACAAAATAACTGATGTGATTTATTGTTAATGGCACACTGAACCTTGACGCCAAATAACATATTTATAGGATAAAAGAAACCCTAAAAATATAATTTTTATCAGAATATTTGGCCTCCAAGAATAAAGAATATTCACTAACAAACAAAACTAAAAAATAGGAAACAGATCTAAAAAATAGGAACTTTAACAAAGAACTCGTAAAACATGAAACACTCGATGACCCGATCGGGTTGCCTGACCCGCCCGATCGGGTTACCTCCAAACTCACAATTTTCGACTCTGTTGCCTCGCACCCGATCGGGGGTGGACAACCCGTTCACGCCACCCGATCGGGTCACTTGTCCTGCCTAGGCGGGATGGCCCAAAAAACACGTGATTTCTTGATTTTTACGAGCCACAAACCTAATTCGAGCCACACCTTACATAAAGGAAATTATAAGAGCTGAAGTTAAAATGTTAAACCCTAAGAGTTTGGAGCAAGCCATGGATCTATCCATGAGAATTGAGAAGAATCGGGTCACTCAAGCACATGAGGTAAACCCTAATTACCCCACTTCATTTTCTTATTTTGACAGCCCAACTGTCCCACCCCATCTCTCTTTTTTTAATGACAGCCCAACCCCTTCCCAGTACCAAGGCCTAGCCCAATTCCAATTAAAGCCCTCCTTTAATTCCCACACCCCACGAAATCAGCCTAACCCCACAAACTACCCATCCCACTCACTAAACAACCCACCACTCCAAAGTCACGTGACCACTAAAAATACAATTCAGAACCCCCAAATTTTCCAGAATTCGAACGCTGCCAACCGAAGCTCAACTTCTTCGACCCCATTCTCAGGGGAGGTTCGACAATTAACAGAGAAGGAGTTGCAAGAGAGAAAAGCTAAGGGACTGTGTTTCAAGTGTGATGAGAGGTGGAAGGTCGGCCACAAGTGCAAGGCCTGTGAGTTGAGTGTCATGATTGTGGAGGACGAAGAGGAGTACGACTGTACGAGCGCCGAGAACTCGCCGCAATGGAGGCCGCGCAAGCTTCCACGGCACCACCTTGAGGACAAGGTGGTTTTTAGGGGGTGTATTGCAATGAACCAACCAGTTAAAATGAATTTTCAGAATTATGTTATTTTTATTATTTTGTTTTATTTACTTTTACTCTTGTCTTTTTTACTTGTATTTTATCTTGCTAGCTTTTTGGTGATTTTATTAGCTTTTTGATGATTATATGTACTAGAATGAGACAAAATCAATTAAGACAGTAGTAGTATATATGTAGGAAGGGGGAAGAAAGTAGAATTATCAGAGAAATATTTTGAAAGGCTTGGGCATTGAGAGATTTGTGACCTAAAGTCACTATTGAGAGATTTGCAACCTTAAGTTGCTAACTATCTTTTGTATTAAAATTTCTGAGTTTACTAATCAAATTTCCAGATTTGTTCTTTGAGATTTTCAGTTCATTACACGCACCACAAGAAAATAAATAAAATGTGGACACTTTTAAAAAGGGTTGCACTAAATTATATGTGTAAAGTTGGAAGGTACATTGTGACGCTTTTTTAAGTTGGTATATACTTGGACATCTAAAGGGTCATAATGTTGTAGATTAATTAGCTCAATTATCTTGAAATTGGTTGGAGTTTCAATTCTTTTAGGATTAGATAGATGTAAACATTTAAAATGCTTCTCTATATTCCATGCTGATCCAACTGGGGAAAAAAACTCTTCCAACAATAACTAACCAGTAAACACTCTCACTCTCTCATTATGTTTGTCAGTTCAAAGTAAATAGCCAAAAAACTTTGGCTCCTTCCTCGATCATCAAACTATCTCAGTGTAGCCATTTTGCCAATTTGATGAACCTACATGTATTGCTCCATTCCTCTTTCACTATTCCTTGTATTACATATAGAAAGTTTATTTGATAGAGAGAGAAATTGGGTTTTTTTTTTTGGAGTTTATTGCAGAATTTTGAATTCAATTAGTTGATTGATTAATTGAATGGCTGCTTTGATTTATAGTCGACTTTATCAATTTAGTGCTAATTTATTGGTATATTAAACGAAATTCAAGCAATCATGCACGTGTAGCTCGAATTCAATTAGGAAGACGCTTGTTTCTCATCTATACTTTAGCACTTGTAAGTTCCTCTTGCTATATTGTTTAACATGTTAAAGCTTAATTATTTGATTAAGCAAATGTCTTATTGTCTATAATTAGGCAAGAAAATGAGAAGCTCAAAGTATACCACTCCATCGAAGCAAGCAAATAATTACATCTGTAATTATATAGGATTTGAATGGTAGTCTGAAAAGTGTCTCATTCATTTATTTTAATAGCTGATATCCAGAGGGGGCTTCTATTCTTCCGTTACATTTGGCGTTGGAAGTAACTTTTGTTGCTTAAATCTTGATGATGTGTGACATTCATCTATCTGAATCATTTATTTATTTGTATTTTGAGATGACCCAAGAGGCCAGCTTAGTTAAATGAAAATATGAACTACAAGGCTTACGCTTATGGAAAACGTGGTGGATTTCTACTAATGGGAGCATTTGATGTCACTTGTCTGTTCTATTATGAGTGAAATAGTTGTTCTTTTACTAGACCTTTGCCCCTTAAATTGAACAAAAATGGTATAAGATGCTTTTGAAAGGCATTGCTTTTTAAATGTATGGCAAATGAGTTGATTTGGTTATTATTGCTTGCTTTAGATGGAAGGGATAGATTTGAAGAGATTGGGAAAACCATGAAAGGACTAGGTTTAATTGAGAATTTCCAGAATAATAATCACTTGACATTACTAGTAACGATAACTCCAGTAGCCTTGATGGCTCCAAACTTAAGGTTCATGTGATCTAGACAGTAAAATATAGCCTTAATAATGATGAAGTTTTTTTTCTTTTTTTTTTAAATGTTTTTATTTCTGACCCTGAACAATTGTTGCAAAACCATCTACTCCTTGCATAAATGCATGCTGTTTGTGTGACATTAAACTATTATGTCCCCGGTTTCTGTTGGAATGGTGAACAGTTTGCTAATTTCTGATGCTTTTATGTTTAGCTCCTTTACTTGCTCTAATACTTTTTTCCGAAAGAGCCGGCCTTTTGACCAACCTTACAAGTTGAAATCTAATTATATGAACAAGTTTACTAAAATGTACTGTAAGAGAATGAATCTGAGTGCCACAGTTTTCCAAAGCTAAATTGGTGATATTCATTCTTAGTTTAAGTGCCATGTTTTCACTTTTTACCTTCTTATTTTCCACATAGATAGGGGGCTAGGTAGATGGTGTTGCAAGATGAGTTTTTGTTTATAGTGTAACTATTTTCTTTTAATATCACCGATTTCTCTGTGAAGTGTGATTCCTTATTTTCATTTTGCTTGGCAGATCATTTTGCACTGGCTAATAATAATGCAGCCCATGCCTTTTCTGTTGTCTCAAAATTGTATTTAGGGCGTGCTTCATCTTGTAATTGCCTTTAATACACCTTTTTTTTAATTTATTGCTCAGGTCGAAGCTAATGATGCAGTTACTGTGGCGCATATGGAAAGGCCAAAACCATTACCTAGTGAATCCCTGTCCGATCTTGTTGTGTCTACTGCACATAAGCTACAGAGTTACCAGGTATTGTCAGTATTCTTTTTTGTTATTTTTAATCTCGCTGATATTATCAGAATCCCTTTGGTATACTTCATGTATATTAAATCTCGAACATTTTGCGTTTCCTCTGCCTGAATTAAGTACATAATATTTATACCTTAAAATTTAAAATTGCAGTTTCATTGAAATATTGTTTATGGGGTCTGATAATAATAGAGATTCAAACGTGCATGCTTCTTAGCTCCCTCTGCTTCACTTGCAACATTTGAGCAAGTACATACTTTAAGCAGTCCGACAAGTCCTTGGAACACCAGATTGCTAGAGAAGCAAGATTGTATGGAGCTCTCATTCAGCGAGTGTGCAGAAGCTGATGCCCCGCCTTTTCTTATTCTTTTGGATGTGCTATAACTTGATTCCTTATGCTGTTGAACAATTGCTGCCGTTGAATAATAATAGAGATTCAAATGTGGATGCTTCTTATTCTTTTCTAATTATTAGATTTAGGTCCTCTAATTGTTACTGCCGTTGAACAATTGCTGCCTGCTACTGCTCAATTGCCGAACATTTGTTGTAACTATTCAAAAACATGTTGAGATTTATGTGATTTAGAGTATAAATATGGGTTATAAGTTCATGTTTATATAACATATTTTAAATTTTAATGATTTATAGTCATTGAAAAGTTGAGAAAACGAAGCAGAAACAGAGGCAAATCGCGACTCGTGCATAATATGCTCGACTCGCGAAAATAGGCCTGAAGGAACCAAAACGAGGCAAAAACAAACTGCGAACCAGATCGCGACCCACGACCGTAGCTCGCGACTTGCGAGCGGTTGCTCCGTGGTGGTTTTTGTTCGGTTTAATCCCGTTGCGTTGTGTCACTTCTGGTTAACTGTGATGAAAAGAAAAGGGATTCATTCTATCCTTGGCATACAAAGCTTCCTTGCATAAAAATCTTCAAATTCTCTCCATTGTTACACCAAAACACAACAAAACTTGTTCTCATTTGTGTTGATTGAATCTAGGCTTGATCAACACAGTCCTTGTTGTATCTCGTTAACGAATTGTTTGCAACCCGGCCTAAGAATTGAGTAGGAATATTATTTTTGGAACAATGTTTCCGTATATGCCTCAAGTTGTTTATCAATCTTTTATCATACATACGCACCCAATTGCAAGTAAAATTTCCAACAAAATGGAGGAAGTATTTCATTTAATAAAGGTTTTTTTTTTACAATGCTATTGCTTTTGGAATCATAAAGTTATTGGGTTTAGGTCCTAATTGATACTGCCATTGAACAATTGCTACTGCTCAATTGTCGAACATTGCTACCGAGTCCATGACTCCCCTATTTATGTTAGCAGGCAACGTCAAAGCAATTATCAAAAATCACGTTGTATAATTGATTGTATGCTAAAAAAAAAAAAAACCAGTTAGTGAAAGACAATTTCTGAATATCTATTGATGTTCATTGGGATAGTTTGAATAAGCATTTAGGTGCATTATCGATGTTCATTCAAATGTAGCTAAGGTTTGTGAGCCTTTTATTCAGTTTCTTATGGGTTTTGTTGGTGTGTAACTTCAAATTTGTAAAACAAGAGTAATAAGCATATAAGAATAAGAACTAGATAAGATTGTGAAATTCTTATTTGACCTATAAAATTGCATGAAATTGATTTGCATCCGATCTGATGATTATCCAAGGATGAGGTGACTTGTAACTACTTGATATCTAAATCTGACTCGAATGTAACATATAACTGATTTTATCTGATTATTTGGTATCTAAAATCATTTGCATCTACGTTGAACGAGATAATTTCTCATCCGAACTGAACTTGCATCCGACTCGAATACAATCAAGCCTAATAGTAACCTGCTAAGTATCTGATGTAGTTTGACTTAAAATAAATATATAACATGTTTGATGCCACTTTTAGTTGCTCAATAATTGCTCATAATTGTTAATATTTCAGACCCAGATCATTAATAAGCAAGACAATACACAGTTATATAATTTGGTTCAATAAAAATAAGTATTGGATTGATTAATCTTCAATCAGTCAATTAATTGATTGGTGTAAAAATGAATATGTTATGATAGATGAGTTGAATACTTACTAAATAATGTTTAGATATTATAACTAGCAAGATGTAAGAAATTTAAATGTTGAAAACACACGAAATGCTATAAGTTCATAGTATGTGAAGTTACCATTTTGGCGATTAGCCATTATAAATTAACTCTTATGAATGCTATTTGAAATTTATATAAAAATACTTTTCACTTGAAATTAGCTTTATCAAATCAGAATTTATCTAAAATTGAAATAATCCGATTTGAAATTATTCTATAACAACACCATCCAAGATTTATAATAACCTGAATCAATCCAAATATTATCTGCTTTAGACTCAAAATGAATTGATCTGGACCTAAATTTGATTTGACCGAAAATGGACCATTCCAATCCTAAATTGAATCTAAGAAGATAAAATATGACGATCGAATCTGAAAATACCTGAGTCTGACCTGAATCTGGTCAAATCATTAACTTGACCCAACATAACTTGGATCCAATATGATTTAGGTAGGTGACCTGACCAAAAACAAAAACCGGTGTGATAACCTAGGTTGCATGGATACTCCATTTTACCCACGTATCCCATATCCGATACCGATACGATACCGATACACGATACGATACACGATTTTGCGAATCCAATACGATTTATGGCGTATCCAATTTTTGGAGTATCAGATGATGTAAATACAAGCCATATCCTTTGTATTTTGTTGTATCCTAATAACGAAATTTAAATTAAATCATTTTTAGACTTAAGGCCAATAATATCCATAGTTCAAAAGTAGCTCACCAACGAGTAAAAACACCATAACATTACTGTCCCGACAATATAAGGCAATTTTCAACTTTAAATTAAGAAATTATTAATTATATGATTAATTTATTGAGTATAAACTTACATACGACTCTCACATTATTTAACTTTTCTATTTTTTAATATATAATATTATAATGTATTGTATCCTACATTTTTTTAATACTCGTATCTCGTACCCGTTCCATTCTCGTACCCATATCTATATCTATATCTATATCCGTATCGTGATAACCCATTTTGCATTTTTACAGGACTTTAGGAATTAGGAAGGCATTAACGCCATTAAGCATTTACGCCAACGAACCCGTCAGTACGGGAGAGACGAGCTTCATCACTCTTTCAAGGTATTTTTTCCATTTCTCTTTGCCGTTGCTCTTTCATTAATATTATTGTGTTTTTGCTTTCAACTTGCATTTAAGGTGTATAATTTTTTTATGGATGTCAATTTATCATCTTTGATCAAGAACAACTCTACACTTGAAAGTTGAAACTTGAATGTAATATGAACTGTTTAGTCATTTAGTTGATCAAGAATAATCTAGTTTACATCGAACTAATTATTGATATAACACTGAAAAACCTAAATTCAGTATCATGTAAATTTGGATTGAATATTGATATACCAGCTTATAGGTGTGATGATAAGATGAGGGCTATGCTCATTGTGTAGTTGTTTTTTTTTGGCTGCTTGAGTGAGCCAACCCTTCCTAGAAGGCGGGGTTTGCTTGAGTTGCCGTGTTTTGCTGCTTTCTTGGAGTCTTTGTTGTTGTGGCTTGGGTGGTAGCTTGGTTTGGCTTCCTCCTTTTTTGGTAATATAATTATCTTTACTTGAAAAAAAGAGTACCAATGGGATGATGGGAAATATGCCCATTCTTGAATGAGAGAGTATCATAAGTCCAAAGTATCATATTCCCTTGTTAATTATTGGAGCCATTATTCTGTGGTATTTTAGGTAAGCTCATTCTTAGCTTCTTCATTGGTTTCTTGTATGAGAATCTTTAGGAGTTTATGTGGGTATGCTGTCATTTGGGTTGGGCCAGACCTTTGGCACGTGGTTCATTTGATACTTTCAGGTTTCTAATATAAAGAAAATTCTTCTATTTAGATACCACCTTTCTATAAGCTCCCTTTTCATTTTCTTGGGCATGAAACAGGGACTATAATGAGATAATATACACTGCATTTGGTTTTCAAGGTTTGGGTTATCATCAATACGCTTTGTATTGGGGTATTGAAGCTTAATGGAGTTGATATTGCTTGCTTTGCTGCTGGATTTTATGCCCTGCATTATTGCCTAATTCACTATTTTTTGCTTCTAAAATTTATAATTCTCCCAAGATGGGCCATAATAGCCCAAAACCGACCATAATTCGCTTAATCCAGTTCGCAACTCGCAATTATGTAACACAGCTCCTTTTCTTACTTTGTTTTCGGGGACAGAAAGATAAAAACTTCTGCTGGCTGGTGTTTGAAAATTGCTGCAGTGCAGTATAGTAAGATGGAATTAGTGTTTGCAATAAAATATTGTGGTAAATTAGAAGTTTTATTGCTTATTATTTGTGCACTCATTATATGCTTTTTGACTCCGATGCATAGAAATTTCTCATTGTAAGCTGTTTGTATTTCTTGATCACTGGTTGCACATATATGCTGAATCAGAATCTACTGTGTGGATTTAGCTTGAATGTTAGACAAATGAAAAATTAGAATAGGGTATGAATGGCTAATCGCGTGGACACGAGTAATAGTTTTGGCTGTTGCTTTTAAAACTATAGGTCTCGGAGGTTTTGTTTTGTTTCGCGGGGGGGGGGGGGACCCCAAAACATAATGCTTAGGAGAAAATGCATCACAAGTGAGAGTGTTTGAGAATGAGAATGGTACTGCATTCCTAGGTATTTTGTGTAACGTGATTTTTATTTATCTTTAATCATTCTTGCATTATCGTGTTGTGCATCTATATATTAGTAAGAATACTTTAGGAAATTTCCAATACTATAGATACTAGGAGATTTCTAGAGTTTCTTAGGTCTATAAATAGTAAAATAGAGCTAAAAAGGAGGAGAGAGGGGGTTGATGAATGAAGATTTCTGATTTTATTTTGTATGCTTGCTGTATCATTTTAGGGGTTTGGTAGCAACTCAAAAGCTACCTTCATCATTTGAATATCACTTTACTCTTTGTCTACTGTGCTATTACTTATTTAGCTGCATTAGAGTAATATTTCCAGATTATTATTGCTGTTTGGAGTTACTGTGTTGCTTGGTTGCTGTTATTGTGTGGTATTTGTGGGTGTGTGAGCAGGTTGTGACAGGTCAGTCCATAACATATCATTGGTGTTCCGTTGTAACTTGTAGTTGATGGCTTGCTTACCTTTGATTCGAGTGTACTGTTGTAGTGATGTAGTCTTGTAGATGTCTGAATTAGAAGATATTATATGTTTTGCATGGCATTTCATATTTCAAGTTCTTGCTTAGTTCCCATAGTCTTTGGCCTTCTTTAGCATTTTCTACTTCGGAACCAATTTTAATTTAGCAAATATCTAAAAGGATTGCAATATACTTTGCTTTTTGCTGGCCATCTCCCCAATGCATCATCTTTAGGCCTTAACTTTAAATATTAAAGGAAAAGGAAAAAGCCATAGTATGAAATGTTACAAAAGCAATTAATGTGTTTCTTACCTATTCCCGTACTCGATTTAAGCAAATATGAGCTTATTTGTGCTGAGAATTTATTGCTGATGGTGATTAGCTTCCACCTGCCGTCCTCACATTCCCATTTTCTTTCCTAACCTTGACAGGTTGTGCACTTAAAATGACAGAATCCAACTGCTCGAACAACAGGTCGGAGATTGATAGCACTCAGCAGATATATCGCTGTAAAAACTGTCGACAAATAGTTGCTTCACAAGAAAATATAGTTTCACATGAACAAGGAAAGGGGGAAGCAAGTTTTGGATGGAGAAAGCGGAAGGCCGAGTCTGATTCATTTCCTGAATGCACTGCCATTTTTGTTGAGCCTTTGAAGTGGATGCAAACAGGTAAATGAGGCAGATGCTCCTTTTTTTTGGTTGATGATATAATTTCTTGTTTTTGATGTGAACTAGGTTACTCGGAGTCAGGTAGCCCATGTCCGACATGCATGTATACATGTCCAAGTGTCTGACTCTAAAAATTTTCATAATTTTAGCCCAAAATGAAGTGTCCATGTGTCGTACCAATGTCCGAGTGTCGAGTATCCGACATGGGTACTTGAGGTAAGATGAAAAGTCTGAGTAACATAGGATGTGAAAATTATTAGATTATTTTACCCCAACTTCATAAAGATGCTAATTCATGAGTTTTTACTTGGGTAATTTTTTTGGGCCCCAGTTCAAGAAGGATATGTTTTTGAGAAGCTCTACTGTATGGGGTGCAAGTCTCGGCTTGGCTCGTTCAACTGGGCAGGCATGCAATGCAGCTGTGGTGCTTGGGTGAATCCTGCTTTTCAGATTCTTAAAAGCAGAATAGATGAATGTTGGATATGAGTTTTGTTTGTGAATTATGTATTTAATATAATAGTAGGGCTTGAACTATGTAATGTTTGACTGTACTTACAAGTATATATAGTTGTGTCAACTCTCTGGTTGTTTTTCAATATGTGATTTTCATAGATTGCTAGAACTGAACCAAACCTTGGTATTTCCCTTGACTTTATTTTCATTTGGTACTTTTGGGGAAAGGGATTTTGTCTTAAAATGGTTCAATTTTCAGATGACTTTAATTCATCTTTAGATGTTTGTCTCCTGGTGAGGGGGAAAAAGTAAGAAAATCTTCACCTTCAAATCAAAGAGCAATTAATAAAGGAGCTGAGGTATGGCTTGGTGGTAAGCCCCCACATCTCATGGCTAAGGTCATGGGTTCAATCCTTACCCCAGCATTATGCTGGGATATTTTCCCCTTCCCCTTTGGGTTAGTAGCCGTGTACCAGTCAATGAACTGGTGTTTTAATTTAATTAAGAAAATGTGCCAATGGACTTCAACGATGCAATTGCACTACAATAATCAACATCAACGAGGTTATTCAACAGTGAAGTTTTTTTAATTTATTTTTATTTTTATTGAAGCTTATATGTTACACCTCTCTCCTCCATTGAAGCTTTCGTGTTGTATTTATTTCATTGAAGCAGCTTCCAGAGGGCCCTTTATGGGTTTGTTTACTTTGGTGTAAAACATTTTCGATGTAAAATGATTTTTCATGAAAAACAATTTACGTTGGAAAACTCATTTTCATAGAAGTTTTCCATTGTTTACTTGCACGGAAAATAAGTTTTACTCCTAAATTTGGAGGAAAATGTTTCCAATAGGGTGTAAAATGAGTTTTCACCCAAAGTTTTACATTTTATTTTTTCACTCAAAGTAAACAATGTAAAATAGAAAAATTGTTTTCAGCATAAACATTTTTCGCTCTAATAAACGGACCCTATGTCAAAACATTCAAAGTACTTAATTGCTTCAATGACCCGATACTTTCATTGACTAGAGAGAGAGATAGGGGTTTTAAGCTTTCGAGTAACAAATAACTAATTTGGAGGAAATGAGAGTAACATGAAGGAAAAAAGATGCAAATGAAGGAACATAAGACAAATTTGGAGAAAAACGAGACTAACCTCAAGGAAAATAATATCTAATTGAAGTAAAATAAGACTCAATTGAGGTGCTTTGAACATAATATTTTCGTTAGACGTCTGACACAATACGTTCTAGTTGATTATTTGGTATTAGTAGTTTGGGACAATTGAGTTTATACAAGACATTATAAAGTGGATCACACATATACCAATACCATTTGAAAAAAAGCATTAGCCGAATTATCTCTACCATCCTTTCTACTATTTTCTAAACCCTAGTTTTTATACCATCTTTTTTTTTTCTCCGACAGTAAACTTTCCTTTTTATTAAGTTGCTTATTTACAATATAAAAACTCCAAGTTCCATAGATTGGATTTTATATCTCTTCTTATGAGAGTTTTTTTTGTTGTTGTGGCATTCCTTGTGTTTGCTAGAATAATTAATTTGCTAATGAATATTTGTATGGCATTGAATCGGATGTTGATTCTACGTCTATAATCAATTGGGCTTAGGGGTGATTATTGAAGGAATCGAGACCAAACATCCCCAGACTCGGCTCGGCTCGACTCGTGAGATCGACGAGCTAGGGATTTTGAAGCTCGGCTCGACCTTGTGAAAAAACCCTTGCTCGAGTTCGAGTCGTGAGCTCGACTTAGGCCCATTAGCTCGTCAACCTCTCTCCCTCACTTGAGTTTAGGGTTTTCTTAGGGTTATAAAATTACTGTGACTCTTTAGTCTTGAGAGTTTGAACATAAGCAGACTAATTGAGGTTGAGAAAATTAAGAATTATGGATTTATGGCCCTTTTTTTAACCAGGTTTTCAAAACATGGTAAATAATGTAACATGTTTTAATTTTAATTTATAATATATTTGTAAAGAAATTTATTTATAATATTTTATAAATATAATTAATCGAGCTTGTTCACGAGCTTTTTTGAGTCAAGCTTAATTTAGTTCGGCTCGAGTTCAGATTCGACTCGAGAGTTAAACGAGTCGAGTCGACCTAGGTCTGAGTCGAGCTTTGACCAAGCTAAGCGCGAACTGTTATCGAACATGTCTAACTCATTATCAACTCTAATGGGTTGTGGCAAACCATGCAATGTTTGGGATCAAATGGAGGATTATCAAGTTTTTCAAATTAAGATACTGTACAATTTTGTATTTCAAAGTTACATTTTAGTGTAATTTATCTAAATTTTAGGGCAGAAATTCAAACGCCAACTCAATAAGTATTTTTTTAGTAATATATTTTCAATAAAATTACAAAAAATGTCATTTAATATATTTTTAGATGAAATTCTTTTTAGAAACGGGTCAAATGTCAAATGTCAGAAAACAGATAAAAAACGCGTGAAGTCTGAGGATTAGAGAGAAAGTCAGAAAACATTCCACTTTTTTTTTACAAAACCCTAGAATCGCACTTCGCAGTTTCGCACAACATAGCTCACCTTCGAGGCGTCAACCTGACTACCGCCACCGGAGTACCACCGCCGTTCGATGAATTCCTCTGCTATTTCGCTGTTCACAGGTGGATTGACTTCTTCCTTCGACCTTCGCTAAATTACTGTTTGAGTTTTCGCACTTCGCAGGCGGCCAACCCAGCAGCACTTTGCAAACCGCCGGCGGTCCATCCAACCGCCGTTTGATTTCAGGTCATTCTAGTCATGCTTAAAATAAACATAGCCCTAGATTGACTTCTCGAGAAATTCCATTCAATGGCAATCTGCAGAAGCTGTAAATCCAAGAATCTAGTCATCGATGACGTCACAGGTGGCACAGTTTGTTCATCTTGTGGTATTGTCCAAGATTTCGAAGATTACCAGCACACTTTTGGCGGTATTTCTGGCCCTGAAGGCACTTATGTTCGACTCGGAACTTCCGGTACTGGCACGGATTACTCATACAAGGAACATAAGCTCTATGAATCTAATGGAAAAATTGAGGATATTGGATTTCGTCTCAGCTTCAGCGATAGTCGAATTCGAGAGGTCAAATCTATGGTTCAGAAAGTCACTGATGGTGAATTTGGGTTAGGAAATTGGTTTGATGTTCTTGTTGGTGCGTGTTGCTATATTGTAATGCGTCAGAATAATAAAGCATTGCCAATTAGTGAGGTAATTGTGGCTGTGGGTTGTGAACTGTACGAAATGGGGAAAATGGTGAACAGGGTAGTTGAATTTTTGGGATTAGAGTTAAAGGAATTTGATTTAGTGGGTTTGATGGAAAGAACAATAAGAGGATTTACTGGATTTCGTGAGGTTGACAATGAAAAGGTTGATTTGATGGTAAAGCAAGGGAATTTTGTGATACAATGTGCTATCAAGTGGTTTCTGACTACTGGGAGGAGGCCAGGGCCGGTCGTTGTGGCGGTGCTGGTTTTTGTTGGGGCAGTGAATGGTGTTGAGGTGAAGATTGAAGATGTAGCAAATGAGATGAATTTGGGAGTTAGAACTTGCAAGATGAGGTACAAAGAACTTTTAGAGGCTATGGTGGAGGTGGCAAAAAATTTGCCTTGGGGAAAAGAAGTCAATGTTAAGAATATTGTGAAGAATGTGCCATTTGTGTTGAAGTATATGGAGATGAAATCATTGGAGGACAGAAAGAGTGAGAAAACAAAATTTAGTGGGTTAAATTTGAAAGCTGTTGTTGGGGAGTGTCTTAATAAGGAAATTGGATATGCTGGGATTAATGGTGTTGATAGTGTTGCTCAAAATTCTTTGTTATCTGTAGATGACGCACAATATCATAGGGTTTCACATGAAGAATTGGCTAAAGTATACTCAAAGTTCAAGGAAGAGTTTTCGAACCATAGACTAATGAATGAGAATGAAACTGTTGGCTATGGAAGTGAAGAAAATACATTAGATTTTCAGCTTTTTGATGAGTGGTGGGATGGGAGATCTAAAATGTGTGAAAAGCTTCTGATGGAGCAGTTGTTGGAGACAGATGTTGGACTGGATGCACTTCCACCGTCTTACATTCGTGGTTGTCTTGCAGTTAAAAGGAGGCAAGAAAAGATACAAGCAGCTAAGGTGCGTATCAATAGCATTGTTAATCCTTCAACTAATATTTCCAGTAATAGTTTCATGAAGACCAGTTTAGTTGCTCAGACCAATACTAGTGATAATGTTAGCGCTGCAAAGACTGTTAATAAACGTAAAAAGAGGAAAAAATTACATGATAGTATTGATTGGGAAGATTTTATCATTGAAACACTCTTGTTGCATCGGGTGAAAGAAGAGGAAATTGAGAAGGGTCATTATAATGCCTTGCTGGGGTTGCATGTGTTCAAATCTGGTCAGGTCTGAACAGAGCCGTGTCAGGCGGGTGTGCAAGAAGACCGTTCTTTGCAGAGGCCCTATTTTGCAAAGGGCCTAATTTTTTTTGTTTTTTTTTTCAAATTCTTTTGTCTAAGTTATTGTTATATTTCTAGATAAATATATCATAATCTATAAAAATAACATTGAAATATATAGATATGTTGACATAATAGTATTGAATTTTACCATTTTAGAATAGGGCTCAAAATATTTTCGCCTTTTTGGGAAGGCCCTGTGTCTAAAAGGATTCTTTAGAATAGAGTAGGTTGAATCTGTTCTTGTCTTAGTGAGGATGGTAATGTGGCTAATAGACAGTTATTGAGGGTTAAATTCTACAGCAACTTGAAGATGTTGTATATGGATTAGGGCAATTAATGCTTTTCTAACCTAGTAAGGGTTCTAACATAGTAAAATACATTGAAATTATCATTATGATATATATTCATCTTTCTTGTTTAAGTATGTGATTGTTGTAATTGTTCAGCCTTGTTTGCATCTTCGCCACCATTCTTTGTTTAGTTATTCTCCCCCACAGTTATTCATCAAATTACCCTTTATAATGCCATATTCATTAGGGTTCAGAGTGATTATTCTTCTAAGATTTTTAATTTTATCTTTTGAATAAGCGACAATATACCTTTGTTAATAGTATTAGCATCCTCTCCATTTCTGTTTAGATATTCTTGACTCCTGTTTAGTTATAGCGTAATTGAAGAGTTACTTCTTATTTTATTTTAATGTTTTTAGTAATTGTAACGGTTATTGTTGTGGTTCTGAAAATTACACTGGCTAGTGGGTACCCTTAAGAATTGGAATGCATGAAGTATCCCTGACCTTTTATACTAGTGTACATCGTACCCTTTAACGCCTAGTTTACCGTATTTTTTAATGTCCAAAACTTTTGCTCCATATTTTTGTGCTGATACTATGATCAAACATTTAGATTTAAACTTCTAACAACTCATTATCGCCGCTAAGAAACAATGAGATTTAGATCAGGTTTCCTTCAAAAAAAAAAAGATCAGGTTTAATATATTACTACACAGTTACACCAGGGTCCTTTTTGCATTTAGGGCCTTAGGCATGCTTCATTATAGTTTGAACTTTGAAGCTTACAAGTACCATTTTGAGATACCAATTACACAGTACTTGTTCAAATGCTATACTATTAGTAGTGAAGTTCTATTCCAAGCATCCCTAAAGTGAAGAACTCATGTACACAAAATTAAGCAACGCTATTATTTGTTTCAACAGTCTAGTGCTGCAGCCTGCAGCAAAAAACGCTCTGAAAATTTTAAAACTTCTTCAGATAATCTGAATTTTATCAGACTCACTAGCTACACAAACGTGTTGTACTTGTACATAACAAATCACAAGAAAAAATAACATTTGTATCAAAGATATTACCAAAGATAACATAATGTCATACAAAGGCTCTGTTCTTTAGGACTGATCTGATCTAATCTGATTAGGTTGGGTATTATTTTGTGAGAGTATAATATTAAAACAAAGCTGAACTGATCTGATCTGATTACTGTAGCTTTTAAGTCCAAAAGAACAGGGCCTAATAGTACTGACATACACAAAACATTAGACATCATGTAAACTCATGATTCTAATATGGCTTTTCTCCGACATAGTTTCCTGCAGGATAGTACTCACAGGTAATAAAACTATCACCACTGTCACATATAATCTTAGAGCACCCAACCAAAATAGTCCGTTTCCATACAATCTGGGTGTAATGCCCGCACACAGCTCCAGGACTGCAAGAGTTGTTACTGTAAGTGTACCATTGCTTCTCTGCCACCCATGCTGCTACTGCATCCTTTGCCATCCAACGTCGCCCTTCTCCCCAAAACAAGTTTTCCCCGAACTTTCCTGACGAATGAATCAGTTTGCAGTCTGCCCGCCTCTGTCTTGACGAGTATATCCGTGCGTATTTAGCGAGCAGTGGTTCCCACCTGAGAGGTGGGACCCCTACTTCCTGCCTCGCTGCATTATGCCCTTCTATGACTTCATTAATGAACTCAGTTTTGTTGAGCTTTGCTTGTGCAGGATTGGCTTGGGTTACGATGAGTAGTATTGAGATGGTAAGAAAGAGGGAGGTAAGGGCTTGTAAAGTTTTTGCCATTTTAGGAGTTTTGTAAATATTATGGGTTTGTTTGGGATGAATGTCTGCACTCTGCAGAGGGGCAGGGCTTATTTATACAGATTACAGGAAAGGTGGATGAATCATTAGTGGAAGAATGCTCTTATGGTGTTTCAAATTAATTTAATTCTAAGTTTCCCTTATGATTTAAGACTATGCACATGGATTTTGGAGTATAAGATTGAAGTTTAAGTTGCTTGTATTAAGACTTTAAACCAATCATAGAGTTCAAACGAAGGAAATACCAAGTTTCACCCCCCCCCCCTGGTTTTAGTATGTGTGAGCTTGCTTGCATAGGTGTTATATGTGTATTACATGGTAAGGTAATTTAGGAACTAGCGTAAAATTCATACTGATCACAGGGATATCTAGTTAGTGTTGCCCTTAAAGAAAGGGATAACGAGAATCCAACTTGCATGCAAGGTGCATTGTAACGCAACTGCTTTAAAGCTCAATCCTCCATATAAGTGTTATATATCTATAAATATACAGGATACTCACACAGTCGCATACACTAAAAGGATATATTAAACATCACTAACTTTTGTATAGAATCACTTGATGTTAATTTTTGCTGTATCCAATGATGTATCGAAACAGATTTCACGAGACTGAGATCCTTAAGTCTATGGATGGTTACTTCAAAAAAATGTCAATGGATGGTTACTTCAAAAAAATGTCAATGGTTGATATAACTTAAGAACCCTCTCATTACTTGCAAGTTGCTACTCGTATTCTTTTTTGTACACATTTAAATGAAGAGATTTGAGTGTAAATTTGGTGATATAATTTGTTTGAGTTTAAATTATTTTAATCAACTTGTTTGTTTAGCTACTCCTATTTTAGACGGCCTTTCATCTAAAGTTGCTTGTCGATAAGAGGAGTGTGCATGGGGTGGCTTGGTGGTTAAACACTCACGTCACGTTATTGAGGTCACAAGATCGATCCTTACCTCTAGCTTTATGTTGGGGTTTCTCCTTCTCCTCCTATGTTGGCTTCTTGAGATATGACCAGTGCAAAGGACCCGTCAGTGTATCTTGTCGTTCAAAATAAAAATGTGTGTGTACACGAAATTTACCATGTGGTTACGTATTATGTACCTTTAAAAAAACAACTAGTAACGCTTGTTAAACAAAAAAGTAAGCATTACTTAAAATGTAACACGTTGACACATAACATGTAATCCTTTCAAAACTTTTTTTTGATAAACTATAAACTATAAATTTAATAGAAACTATATAATATAACATGCAAGTATGTAACCATTTATAAACATAACTTTTTAATCCCTATAAATTTAAGTGATTGGTGATGTTCACGATGATTAACTCTAACTGGGGTGTTAGTTTGACCGTTACTATAAAATTCATTTTATTTGCAAGATTAACATGTATTCTATATTTTTCAAATATAGCACAATATGGTATTAGCCTATTAAGCATTAGCCCATTTATACAATGTCACTTATTTTTCCCGGTTTTTTTATGAAAAATTGAAACTATAGTTAATGGGAAAATAATATAGAACGGCTGGAACACTCCCAAAATCGCACATTGCAAGTAGCATTACACAATGGGAGATGCTCTTCGTACGGTCGTACCCTTGCATTGAGTGACAAGCTAACAAAGTAGAGAAGCACCTTGAAGTATGGTTATTAACATGCTATCAACTTTTTTTCGGTTGAAGATAACTAACACTACTTTTCTTGTTGCCTAAGTATTCTAGACTATTATTGGACATCTTGTTAATAATGTGAATTGTTTGCCTTAAATTTGTTAAGGCGTTCTTCAAGTAAATATGGATTTTTTTTTTGGTCAAACCATTACCACACACCTACACATTGGGTGTAGCAAACAATATGACATATCACGACATAAAAGAGTAACCTAAGGACCATGGTGCAATACATAACATATATGAGACCTAAGAGTTGAATATTTTGTCTGAATAGAGGATTGTCATGGTAAGTAATACTCCCTCCATCCAATATTAATTACTCCATTTTGATCAAAATTGTGAGAGCTTTTTTGGTCAAATGAAGCAATTAATATTGGACGGAGGGAGTATACTACTGTAAAAGGGCGCCATAAAAGAGTCACTTCTTCCAAGAACAAATTCATAGGTGGTACTACATCGCAATCACGTAAAGAGATGACAGACCCCTTGTTATTACGAACAACCACCCCAATACCTACTCTACCGTGATTCTTATTGATTGGTGCATCAAAATTAATCTTCAGATTGCCTTCTATAGTAGCACTCCAAGTGATGTGTTGACGATTACTTGCACTATATTTAGACTTTCTCGCATGGTGAAACTCATCCAAAAGATCATAATTAAGCTCTAGCTTTAACCAACATAGGGTCTCCATGAGTTCCTTTAAAGATCATATTATTGCAAGTATTTCAGATTTACCATACAAGCATAGCAAAAGCCTCTATATCGTTGCCATTCATCTTCTCACAAATCCACGCAAACCATTCCCTAAAAGTGGTGACTTCATTACATATAGAACGAGCTTCATCCCTGCCCCTTCCAAACCAACGAGCTTCATCCCTCTATATTGCAGCTGACAGATCCTTAACGTACGACTTCCATTCAAGAGTAAATAACTTGCCATACGAATATTATTTATGCATTAATCTAACTAAGGCAGTAAGGCCGGCTACTTATACGAAATTATACCTAGGCTATATATATAGCCTATATTGATCCATGTCAAACAATAGTATGTACATGGGCAGGCCAGGGAGATTATGGTAATGTAAACTCAAAAACTCCTTTATGGGCATAAGCAAGTGTTTGTTAAGGGAGTAATTAAAAAAAAAATACAATCATTGTGGTCTAGTCTATGTAAATGATACAAGTCTTACAACCATGGAAGCCAAAGATCAAGAAAGCAGCAACATTGGGGCAAGTCAGACACTGGGATATTTACTAAGGTTTTAGATCGATAAGCTACCAAAACATTAACTAAGTATTTGGCTCACAAGAATAACTTGCATATATTGGATATTCCATCTAATCTTGGTGTGTCTATGGCAAACCAAAGACTATTTGCCTAAGAGCACTCATCTTAGGTTTACAGCAAACAAGCAATCCAATCCTCACATTCCGAAAATTTCTATACATCAAAACACATCAACTCAGGGCCTGTTTACTTCAACTGAACTAAACTGAACTAAATAAATTATCCAGAACTGAACTGAATAAAGCTCAAAGTAGTATTTTATAAGAGAAGGAAATTGAGAGTTGAACTGAACTGAATTTAAACCGAAGTAAACAGACCCTCAGGCTGAAATGAGGTTTTCAATAACTCAAACTACCTCCTAAAAAAAAAGGTAATCTTTTTGCGCATCAATCCACAGCCAATATCATAATGTCAACTACAAAACAAAGAAGTATATTGTTCTAAATGCAGTTTGTATTTGTCTACACCTATAAAAACAGTAACACAATTCACAAACAACATAAATTAATGATTAAGTTAACTTATCTCATTCAGATCCATCAGTGACAAGTAAATATGTGCAACAAAATCCTCAAAGGAAAACTCTGCAGTGCCATTTTTTTAAAGAAGAAAAGCAGAGGATGCATCAAGATTAAGGCAGTATAATACATTAATACGACAACACAAACACAAACACCCTAAATTGGTAATCCCAAGATTAAGCAGAGGATGCAGGAGAAGAGTGACTGCAGTGTTTTGTGTTTAGTCAGGAGAGGTTTGATGGTGGTTCATGGTTGGCGAAAACACAACTAGGTTGCACAGACACTTCTAACAAGTGACGTGTCCCGTGTCTGACACATATCAGACACCGATACTTGTTAGACACACCTAAATATGTGTCGGACAAACCAACTCACGTGTCCAATATTTTTAGTTATATGGACATGAGACACATATTAGACATTTACATGACACATTCTAAACTTCTTTCAAAAATTATAGATTTTGTTTGAATTAAAATTTATATTATAATGTGTGAAGTAAGTTAATGGGAGTGAAATGTAAATCACGAAAATCGTCGAATATTCGTTAAAATTAACATTATAATGACAATCAAATTTTAAAAATATTTTTTTTTCATCATTATATATTTTTCTACGGTTTTGTTATTCATAGCCCTTAGGGCTAGGCATAAAAACTAGTAAACTACTATAATTAATGACATATATCTAATTCCAATGTAATATGTTATAAACTAAATATTGATAATTAGATCATCATTTAATACTTAATAAATTGCATTTAAAATAATATATTTTCTAACCCAATATATATTAAATGTTTCACATTCATTTAGAATTCATTCTAAAGTACGATTATTGTTAAATATATTAGACAGTCAATTTGGTTTTTTTTTTTTAAAAAAAAGGGGGAAACTAAGATTTTTATAAAAAGCACTTAATAATGTTAATATGTTTAGCTGACTTGAATTTTTTTTGCAAAAACTTGAAAATTATATATACTAAACAAGAAATATAAATTAAACACTACGATTTAGGGGCTACATCCATAATCCGACAAAGTTAAAAATCAACAAGAAAAATTTGTCCAAAATAATAACAAAAAATAATTCAAGTATTACCTAAAACTTCAAAGTAAATACGGGATTTATTCCTAATTCATCAACGGCTTTCTTTTGTCTTTTATGTGATGTAGATGAAGCACCCTCTTCCGTCTCTTTGAAGCCGAAAATATTTTCTTTATTAGGACAAGTAGGCTTAGTATGACCAGGTTGTTTGCATATGGAACAAGATTTGGTCTTCTTTCCCAATTCTTTACCACCCTTCTCACACCTCTTTTTCGGTCGCCCTTTTGTTTTGGATTTAGGGGGTAAATAAACTATATTTTCATCTCTAGATACATTATTCACAGTATCAGACTCTTCTTCTTCCTCGACAATGTCTCCTTGAACCTCCCCTTGATTACTAGTAGGATGCACATTCCTTTCTTGAACAATACTAGTAGCTTCACTATTGCGGTACCATCTTAAAGATAGATACAATGATGGAATTTTGAAACAATTTGTGTGGGAGAAAACTCGAAGTATATGACGACAAAGTATGCCCCAAAATTCAAAATTTTTGCAACTACACGATGCCATTACTCCGTCCAAAAAACATTATGATTTCTTGGAGTCACCCCTTCAATATAACTCACAAAGAATGCATTACCTTGATCATGTATCACTAAATACTGACTTGCTTTAAAAAATTCTTCTTGAAACTTTTTAAAAACATATGGTGTAAAAACTTTAAAAGCTTGTTCTTCTAAAGGAGACTTTGATTTCACAGGAATTGGTCTAAGTATGGCTGTCATATCATTACAAATTCGTCCTTGACCAATTTCTTGTATAGCAATATCAATCTGAAATTTTAAAACAATGAAAATATTAACTACATCATCATTACAATCATTTTATGCTTAATGTAAAACTCAAGAAGTTATGTAGATAATATATACAAGTCAATTTGGATTTGTATACTTCTTTTTTAACCTAAATATGTAAGAGTAAGTTTTTACTTAAAGCAAGACAATATTATTTATTTCTCTCATGTTGGCAGAGGGGGGAATAGAGTTGCCCTCATCTTATGAATATTATACACAAATAATTTAACTAATATCAATAATTAAACATGGAAATTAATATTGAAACACAAACTTAACGTATACATACATATATGTAAGTTAATTTGCATACATACCTGTTTTGTAAAGTCTGTAAGACTAATATTAGAATAAACAAACTTCTTGATAAATGCATTTATAGATTCTGATCTACATGTAGTTATCATCCGTCCAAAAAAATGATCACGAAGATAAGCCGGTGCCCAAAAATATTTGACATTGTATAATCCTTGAATATGTTTATTCTCTTGCAAGTTGTACTTATGAACCATCACATTCCACTTATGTTCGAACTCTTCAACTATAGTTGTCCTATAAACACCATAAAAATCAGCACACCAATCTTAATAAGCGGTACGAAGAAGTGCCGCAAACCAACAACTAAACTTTGAAGTTATATGCCATATATAAAAGCTATGTTTTGTAGTTGGCAATTCTGTTTCAATAGCTTCCGTCATCCAAGGATCTTGATTGGTTATGATGGTCTTTGGTGGTCTTTTCATTAAAGTAACAAAAGTCTAATTTATTCAAGTAACAATAAGAATAAGTTAGAAATAGTAAATGAATAATTGATTATGATAAGTAAAGTAAAATTTTTGTCTTACCTTCATCAACCACTTAAAAGTAGATGTTTTTTCATTACGAAGAAGAGCACAACCAAATAAAGTAGTCTTGCCGTGGTTATCGACACCAACAAAAATCCCACAAGGCATGTCATATGCATTTACTTTGTAAGTGGTATCAAAAATAACCACATCACCATACTTTTGATACAATTCAAAACAGTGAGCCTTCTTTCATTATCCATTGTGTATGCATACTGAAATAAATTATTTTCAAGTTTTGCAGATTGCATATACTCTAATAGGCTCTTGACATCGTCATTTCCAAGTAGTCTCTTAACTCTAGCAAAAAGGTTACGAACATCTCTTTCAATAAATGATAACTCTCCATGTCCAACCTTTTTCTCAAGCTCCATGACTCTAATGATTTGTCTAACTGAAAGTCCAGCTTCTTTATACAATAAAATTTGTTTCTCCTCCTCTTGACTAATATTACGATTGGCTGGTAAGAAACGCATTTCTTCGGATGAAAATAGTTCATGATTATGCTCTTTGACAAACTTAGTGACATGCCATTCTTCAGGAAATATATCAAAACATTTTTTCAAAGTTATACGCATATGGGCCTTGCAATCACATCTTGATGATTCCTTGTGTCTTTGAGGTTTGGACAAATCAATAATCTTCAAAGGCTTTTTCCCTCCACGATGGCAGTAAAAATCTCGTCTCACAGTCCTCCCATGTTTAGTGTCTGATCGATCTTTACGAACAACATATCCTTGTCTTTTTGCATAGTTGTTATAGTAGACATATGCCTCTTCTTGGCTCTCAAAAGTTTGACCAATAAAAGGTTCGTAATCATCCACCTCAATAAGCGTATCATTCAAGTCAAAATCGAACATTTGCACTAGCTGTATACAAACAGATGAATGACATGGTTTCGGTAAGGTCACAATTATCATATAATTATACATTACTATAGCCAATTATAGCCAAGCAAAATGCATCAAACAAGTGGTTTTTTAGTCAATTATACGTTACTGTAGCAAATTATAGCCAAGCAAAATGCAATAAGATTGTTATTTAACTATCAAATATCATATAATTATACGTTATTATAGCCAAGCAAAAATAAGCACAATGCATTATAGCCCATTATGATGGTTATTTAGCTATCAAAGTCAATGTTACATTCTAGTCTAGATAAAAAGAAACACTTTCATATAACAATTCATGAAAAGGAAAAAATAAATAAATAAAAGAGACATTTCATCAAACAGGTAGTGGGCAATAAGATTATCACAACATCATCTAAATTAATTTCAATATAGTAATGGTAGGTGGAGATCAATTACCCATTAAAACTAAATATACATCTCATAATTAAAGATAAAAAGACATACCTTTGAATGGAGGATTCAAAAAACTCTTGAGTAATTGTTTTCCCTTTCACAAATAATAGGTAGAACAGAGGAAATTTGACATGCTTGCTATTCGAACGAGTATGTTGCCGAAATAATAATGAATATGAAATACTCCGTATGTTGGTTTGATAGAAATTAGAGATTGGTTCATATATATTCATGGTCATATAAGCAAGATGAAAATTCTGGAAAAAAATTAGGTGCCAAGCAGCAATAATTTCATGGGGATTTAACATTTTTTTTTGTGGTATTGTGTTATTTATTAGCCCTGTTCTTTTTATATTTCCCCAGGAATTATAAAGCAGTAAGATTATGATTTTTTTGGAAAACATAAAAGGTATTAATAAAGGCTATATATAACATTTGCCATTTTCCTAATAATTTAATAATAAAAAAAAATTAATATTATTTTCTCGTGTCACCCGTATCCTTAACTTTTGAGTTAATGTTTTCCCATACTCAATATACTACCGGTACGTATTCGTTTTGGTAATCCCAAAATTCCCAAGCTTTTGAGGGTGTTTGGCAAGTAGAGTTTCAGGGTATTTTTAGAGGTTTGAACCACTTTCAGAGGTTTGACTTTAAATGTAGTGTTTGGTAAAGAGATTTTTGGTAAGAGAGTTTTGGGACCAAAACCCCCTTTTCCAAAACGCTGGGTATAGCAACTTTTTGCTCAGAGTTTTGCAAACCTTCAATTTTAATGACCACATTGCCCATTATTAATACAATGCAAACAATGTAAATACAGATCTATACTATTCTAAAAACAAATCCTTAAAAACTAATATAAACCTGTAATAGTTTTTTCTGAAACAATATAAACCTGTATTATAGCTAACTAAAATTCAAAAAAAAAAGAAAAAAGAAAAGAAAAGAAGAAGTTGTGTTGAGTAGAAGAGTAGGTGGTGTTGAGATCGGACCTATTTCAACCAATTACCACTTCAATAGTTCAATTATATCTATCTCACTTACTCAAGAATCATGAGTTGCAAAATTCTTGATGGTGGGTGGTTGTTAACATTTTTGTTGATGGTGGTAAATAATGGTAGAAACTAGAAAGTGGTGGTAGTGGGAAGGGAGAAGATGGTAGTAGAGTGAGGAGAGAGAAATGCTACTGAAGTAGTGAGTGGAGAAAGAAAATTGTATGTTGTGTGGTGCGTGAGGGGTGGGGAGAGAGTAGTAGTGTGGGTTAATTGTGTGAATTACTTTTAATTAAGGGTAGTTAAAGCATGGTTTAATAAGGGTATTTAAGTCTTTTCATATCATACAATAATTATCATCTTTTATCAAAAAGCTATGTTTTACCAAACACATATGCATAAATAGCAGTCAAATCCTCTAACAGCAAACTCCAAACTCTATCCACTAAACTCTAAATTCTATTTGCCAAACAAGACCTTTCAATACAAGAAACCCTTTACACGTTGCAATTCAAAAAATTCGACCGTTGATGACAATTGACAATAATGTTTTTATTGGAAAAGAAGCATTGATGACAATTTAAAAATAAAACCCCAAAACATGACCGTTGTAAAGAAAGAAAAAATAAAACCCCCCTTACTCCACGCTCTCTTCTTTCTTCCTTTCATTCCTTCTTATGTATCTCTCATTCTCTCACAATTCCCCAAAAATAAACAAAATCACATCATCATCATCATCATCATCATCATCGATCAACATTGAACAATGGAGTCGTCAAAACCCCAGCACCCACTTGAGCAAATAGCAAAAACACCAACCCACAAACTCCTCCTCAAACAATGGCTGAAAGAGCAAGACCTAATTCTTGGTAGAATCTCCCTCAAAGAATCCCAAATCGACGGTGTTCGAAAAGAAATCACTAACCTTTACACCATCTTCTTCCTTTTCCACTCCCTTTCCCTTCTTCTCCTCTTCAACATATCTTCTTCATCTTCATCTTGTAAGAAATCATGGGTGCCTTCTGTTTGCTCTTTGCTCTTTTCCATGGCAGTTGTTTGGGCGGTTCGGTACAAGACCGATGTCGAATCCCACCTTGAGAAATTGCTCCAAAGAGAGAAAGAGGATTGGAAATTGCTTGGGAAATGTGTTGAAGAATTGAAGAAAAAAGGGATTGAATTTGATTTGTTGAAGGAAGTGGATGCTCTTAGAAGGGCTAAAAGTATGAGAATTGAAGCTAAAGCTGTTAGGAAATGGTCTGCTAGAGATTTTGTTACTCTGTTTTTCTTTGCTCTTTCTTGTCTTGTTTTGGGTCTTACTAGGGTTATTTTGTGCAGTTAGAATTACATTAAATTGGGATTTTTTTTATGGGGTTTTATTTGTTTTCACTTAAATTGGGATTTTTGTTATATTTTTGGGGTTTTAGGAAGATCATTCATTTGATTGTTTTTCTGATTTGATTAGTACAGAATACTCTGTTCTGTTCTGCTTTTTTTTTTTTTTTAATATATATATACTATGTTTAATTTCATGTTTGATTTCATTGTTAATTTTATGTTTGATTTTAGTTTTCCACTTTTAGACCAAAACTAATATTAATCTCTAGTTTTTAAGGTAATGGAAGACTTGATTTGGTTTGCAAATACCTTAGTTGGTAGATATTGTTAATTTTTGCAAACTAAAATTAGTTTGGGTCCATATTAAAATCAGCTAGCCAAAGGTGGTTTACCAAAATAAAAGGTTGGATGATTTTTGGACTAGCCATATATGCACGCGATGCATGGTTGTTTTATAAATTTTTAAAAATAAATGTTTTATTGTAATATTTTATGATTGAATAACGAACAAAGATTGATTATTGGTGTCAACGTATCTGTTATGGCAAAGACAAGCTAATACAAGTTCACAATATACCCACAACTCAAGCTAAATCACCATGCATTTAAGTTGAACCAATTAACAAGATAGCAAGCAACAACAAGATCCAAAGCAATAGAAGAAATTAAAGAGTAAAGAAGATAGAGATACCGTGGGAAACCCGAGAACCAGGAGAAAAACCCACCACGTAGCACTTTGATTAATATTGATGAAGAATCCAATCAAATACAACAAGCTCCAATTGCATACAATTGCAAAGCTGACACTCCAAATCTATGCTTAAACTATATTTTTCATGTTTAGAGAAGTTTTGTAGTTGATTACATAAATTGTGTTCTGAATGAGCAGAGAGAGAAAGCAAAAGGATGGCATTTATAGTACCACCACTTAAACAGAACAAAACAGAGACGTACCGCACCAGGGGGCGCTCCCCGCGACCACCATGGCGCGCCCAGCGCCACCAAGACAGAACCCCAAGAAGCTACTGGAAACAAGGCGCTCCACACACCCTCCTAGCGCGCCCCGCGCCCTAGCTGCGGCTGTGGGCTGCTCTTCTGGACCTGTGGCGCGGCCAACACCTTGAACGGCGCGCCAAGCGCCCCTGTTGCTCCTTCCTCCTTCACCTTTCTACCTTTACTCCACACATCAATATTACAGTATCAACATTATACAATATGATATAAATCCTATTTTATACATTACGCTACAACTAATACATAATTGTTGTATTTATTTTGTTACAGATGAAATTTTTTGTTGATTGTATATGAGTCGAAAAAGTGACATTTTTCACTTGTTATCTATTGAATTCAATTAGAAATGTTCGTAATTGTCATGATAAATTTGAATTAACTCTTTAATGTCAATTAAATTTTCTTTTTTAATTTATTTGATTGATATTACTTATTTTGTCAATTTAATTTTGAGTGGTATATTTAAGGCATATACCAATATAACATTTCAATCTTGTTTAGTATGGCAAGTCCAAAAAATAATCCAACCTTTTATTTTGGTAAACCATAAAAGTCAAGAAAAAATAACTACTCAGGTTGCATCAAAAGAAAAGGAGGTTTTAAAAGTTACAACTTAACAAGAAATCCTTATTATTCCGATCATCCGATATTACCTAATAAGATTCACTATAGAATTACTGGAAATTCCTAATACAGCTTAGAAAAGGAAGCCATAAAATGCATACACACAAAAATCACTAATAAACTACCCATCAATAGGACAACGGCCCCTAGTGCCTCATTATTGTAATTTTTCACCTCTTAGGCCCTGTTCTTTTGGACTTAAAAAATACAGTAATCAGATCAGATCAAATCAGACATTATTATAATAATAATAATAATTATTATTATTATTATTATTATTTCGAGCATTGTTTTTCCGCTCGACATTTTCCGACGACGGTTTTCGGACTGACTTTTTCAGCGTTGATTATTCGGCCGACTTTTCCGGCGACGATTTTCGGACGACAGTTTTCGGAATGACTTTTCCGGCGAGGATTATTCTGTCGACTTTTCCGGCGGTGATTATTCAACCGACTTTTCCGGCGACGATTTTCAAGCCGAGTTTTTCGACGACAATTTACAGGACGACTTTTCCGACAACGGTTTTCGGACTGACTTTTTCCAGCGGTTATTATTTGGACGACTTTTCCGGCGACGATTTTCGGGCCGCATTTTTCGGCGACGATTTTCGGGCCACGTTTTTCGGCAACGGTTTTCGTGAAGACTTGTCCAACGACGGTTTTCGGAATGACTTTTCCGGCGGTGATTATTCGGTCGACTTTTTCGGTGACGGTTTTGGAGTCAGATTGAATGAAGGGTTTGAAAAGAATGAAAAATAAAATACTGAAGAGGTGAAATGAAATGAGCTTGAGGCTTTGGGCTCATTAAATATTTGTCCCTAATATAAATATAAATATAAATATAAATATAATCAAATCAGAAAAACTCAAATCAGATCAAATCAGATCAGACAAACTCAAAACAAATCAGATCAGATCAGATCAAACCAGATCAGTCCTAAAGAACAGAGCCTAAGTTTTATCCAGGTAAGTTTTAGTTTTGTCTAGATAAATTTTAAGTTTTGTCCAACTCAGTTTAGAGTAGGTTCCATGTCAGTTTTAGTTTTGTCTGTGTAACTTTTAATTTTTAATTTTGTCCAGGAGCGTTTTAATTTTCTTCATGTCAGATCTATTTTTTTCCAGCTTATTTTTAATTTTTTTCCCAGGTTAGTTCCTTTTCTTCCACGCTAGTTTTTATTTGTTTGAGGTGAGTTTTATTTTCCATGTTAGTATTTTCTAGGCTAGTTTTTTTAGGTCATTTTTCCAAGTTAGTTGGACTTGTTTGATAGTAACATTAAGTCAGGTTTGACTGGCATAATACCTTCTCAAATACTCCCTCCGTCCCTTAAAGATTGCCCCATATTGACTTTTGCTACTTTTTATTTGGTAACTTTGACTCTCTATAATTTTATACATGTAAGAAAAAATATAGTCAAATGGGATCTCGTTTGATTCGGCTCAATGTGTACTTTTTTAATATGTAATGCTTATAATTTTTTATTATACGTATCTCAAGATATTTTCATTTAAAGATGTGTCTCAAGAGATAAGAAAAAGTAAATGGGGCAATCTTTTAGGGACAGAGGGAGGGAGTATTTAATAAAATCTACATAACGCGAACATATATGTCATGTGTGTATATTGGTGTAAAGGTTTGATAGATTCGTTTTGCTTAATTCTTCTCTGGTCCAATAATATAACAGAGAGTTACAATAATATCTCTTAAACATAGATCATCAAAGAAGGTCGAAGTGTTTATTTTTTTACAATGGGACATGCTTACATATTAGGTAGCCTGAAAAGTAACCGAGTTTGAGAAGCAAATACGAAAACAATGCAAATTACATGAAATATAATAAAGGAATGGGTAGCGGTGATTATCGAGCGAGCCGAGTCCGAACTCTGCTTAGCTCGGCTCGTGTTCATTTAAATTTAGTCGAACTCGAGCCGAGCTCGAACTTTGATGAGCCAAGTCATGATCGAGCCGAGCTTTGACCAATCGTTGACCGAGCCCTTATCGAACTGTTCACGAACAGTTTCACCTAATATTATTCTTAGTTTATATGTGTTCTCTATTATAATTTTTTTTGAAGATGTTTGTTTTTTTGTTAATATTTAACAATAAGACTATTAATTTATTCATATATATAATAACTAGAATAAATAAATTTATTTATATAACAGAATATATTATTTACATATATATAAAGTTAATCAAGCCGTTCATGAGCTTTTCGAGCCCATCCGAGCTTGGCACAACTCAAGCTTGGCTCGTTAATTTCTCGAGCTGAACTTGAACTCGAACCGAACTAAAACGAGCAAAACCTTGACCGAGCTTTGACTGAGCCGAACCAGAACTGTTCGCAAACAGGCCGAGCTCATTATCACCCCTAGGAATGCGGAAGCTAATAATATGGAGGAAGCATTGGTTGATACAATCCTCTATTGATTTGATCATGAAATTGAAGCTCGCCTGGCTTCTATCTCTAGCCCAAACTGACGTGATTAAGTGAGGGCCCTATAAGTTAGCTTAGAAGCATTTAATACATTTTTTTTTGAAAAAAAAAATAAAACAATATATATATGTAGACTTGTTATATGTACTTTATATTCGAGTACCTTTTATAAAATAAAAACATCTTGTTGAAATAATTTTTTAGTAATAGCTTCCTGAAGTTAAATATTAAACTCAAAATGTTTTATATTGTATTCAAAAGGTTGAGTATTATGCTCAATATTGATTTGTGCCAACAGTGAATTTAAAAAAAAAAAATAACATTTGTGCCAATAGTGAATTTTCTTTGTCAAATATATCATGTACAAATTTTGAACAGGGACTATTTTGAAGGGACTATTTTGAACATCAGAATGACATTTTTTAAACTAAACTAAAAAAATTTAGATTGATAATTGATTAGAATAAAACATAGTACAAAAAGGATATAATATTGATAGAACTATTATTAATAGGAGTTTAAAAGAACAAAATTTAGTGTAATAGAACAGTTTAAGAAATTAGTATTAGAAATAGTAATCCAATAGTTAAGAAGGAAAAAATAAGAATTATTAAAATAAAGGATTTTCTGCGTGGTAGCATTGTGAAATTGGCTTTTCCAGATGCTATTATTACTAACTTTTTCATTCTGGGAAAAAAAAAAAAAAGAGAAATAAAGAAGAGCCGAAAAAAAAGTACAGCAAAGAAAATAAAATATATATATATATATAGGATTATATAGAAAGGAAATAAAAGATACCTAAATGCTCCTAAGGGGATTTGAACACCAAATCTCAAAGGAAACAATAGTCTAGAACCATTGAGCTATGAGCAATGCTATATTGTACCTATGTATGAATAATCTATGTATTTTACTTATCCTATTATACAAAAACTTGTAAAAAAATGGGCCTTTCAATCCTGGGCCCAGGGCGGTGGCCCCTTCCTAGGGACGGGCTTGAGTGGGTCCAGATCAACCTATCCTCGGAATAGCCTGGAAGAGGTCTCAAACATATAATCGAGCGACATGTGTTAATTTCAAGCAGATTGGTTTGTACTGTTTAAACTAAAAATAAGTAATTATAAAAACAATTTTCATAACTTCATATAGTGTGTTAGTTTTTTATCACTTGATTTTTAAGCAAAATACTGCATATTCATTTGTTTATGTCTTTGTCAAAAATTATAACATTTAAATAAAATCATCAATCACCGATATTAATATATCACTATTATTATAACTTGTAGATCGATACACATTAATATACTAGTTTTTAATTAAGGTAATAAACTATTTATTTATCAAATCACAATTAACCATAGCAAGACTTTGAATATCATATTATTAGTTTGTTTCATCTCAACAAAAAAAGGGGGAAATGTTTCAATATCGAACCATAAATGAAGTCATTTTCCACTTCCACGTACTAATTAAGTAAACTCTTAATTACGCTTGCTTACACAAAATTACGAAAAACAGTGCACTTCGTTAAAAAGTAAGAGAAAAGTAAATCACGTATATACAATACCTATTAATCTATTATTTGTATTAGTATTCATGTTTACATCATCCTTGTTTTGATTGCACATTTATTAGTACAATATATGTAATAATTAATATTTCTAAATACATTACATATTTTTGAAATATATAAAAATAAAATTCTTAATATAATCATAGACGAAATAAACAAGACAATTCATTATTATTATTATTATTATTACTATGAATTTGTTCTAACATTTTCTTCTAATCTTAACTAATTGTACGATTTCATAGATGAAAAAAATTAGATTAACCGCTTTGTGTCGTTTGACTTTTTATTAATATACGGAGTAATATAATATATTGTCTTATAAAAAAAAAAGTACTTACCCACTTTGACTTTGAGATTAACGACTTAAGTAGCTTAACTTGCTTGACTTAACCTCTAGAGTCTATGCACACTACTTTTTCCATGCAATTTCATATAACGTCAAGAGGTCTTTATCACTTGGATGACAACAATGAAATAATTTACTCCCTCCGTAACATATATATTAATGGCAATAATTTGACGTTTTTTCTCTCTATTTTATATCAAATCATTGTTATTAATATGTTACGGAAAGAATATTAAATCTGTATATTATAAAAATAAAAATAAAAAATTAAGGTAACCTCAGTATATTTTTTTTTTTTTTTTTTTTTGCGGTTATTGACTTTAGCCACTACTTCATAACTCAATCCTCTAGTCTATGGGATGTATTCAACATTGACTATACTAATAGGCACTTGATTAATTATTTTGACATATATATCAAAATTAATTAAACTTTTTTCCAAAAAAAATAATAAAAATAATGAAACAGTTTTTTCACTAGATACCCTGACTAATTTCAAAATGTATGGGGTACCCCTATGTTTTTACGAATACACCAAATGCCCTTGAGTAATTCACAAAATGCACTTAATACCCTTAATGGGTAACTGGCGTTAATTGGGTGTCAAATTGTTTAACTATTACACTACTTAAATTAACCCAGTTCATATATTTGGCCGTCGATACTCATATTCTTATTTCATTTGCTCTGCTCTTACGCTCCAAAATCAAAACCCAAAGAAAAACCCTATAGTAATCCCCAAAAAAATGAGAAAAAAACATTTTCATCATTCTTTGTCTTTTTATTTACTTGATTTTTTTGGCAAATTTTGATTAGTAAGGGTATTCAGTGCATAAATTATCAGGAACACTAACGGATTTTGATTAGTAAGGGTATTCAGTGCATTTTACGAATTACTCAAGGGTATTTGGTGCATTCGTAAAAACATAGGGGGTACCCCATACATTTTGAAATTAGTCAGGGGGTACTTGGTTAAAAAACCGATAATAAAATTAGCTTTTATATAATTTCATGGGACCCTCATAGCCAAGATGGGTGAAATAAACTAAAGAGTAATGAATCTTTCATTCAAACAAGGGTTTGTTCATTGTATTATTTTAAGCTGGCTAGTTACATCATTTTCTTGTTCTTGGAAGAAAGGTGTGACATTGTTATATATATAAGCCTAAGCTAGTTTGTGCTTAAGCATTTGCATAAACTTCCTTTTACTCAATATAAATCACAGATTTAACAATTATTATTTGAGGTTTTGGATCTGGTAAAATGTCGTCGGTGAGTTTGTACTGATGTCTTTCTCCTTCATATATACTCTACTTTAGTTAACCCAAAAAATACTTTGCTTGCTTTATTTTTTAAAAATATTAACAATAACTTGCTTAATATATACTTTTAACTTTATTCTAATTTTTCTTTGTAATTTTTTTAGATCTCTATTTTTTTTATCTTAAAACTATTCACATACTTCTATTTTATTCTCTTTTTTCAATGATAATATGTAATTATGTAGGAAAAACATACATTTTTTTTTTAATTGATAAGGTGGACAGGGGAGTACCCTCCTATCTCAGGAGAGGGGATAGGGAGTCGAACCCAGCTCTCGCTTGAGGAAGACGGAAGAACAAACCACTCTTCCCTCTCCTCACTCCGATCCCCAGGAAAGGAAAAATATACATACACACACATATATGATCATGTAGCAACAAAATATATATACGTAGTATATACTTATGTGAAATTAATCGAATTTACTACTATAGACCTATAGTTGGTTTCATTATATTCCCTTTGTATCAGTTTATCTGCAACAACGAATATTTTACCTCTTATATATATTTTCAATTGTTGCAGAGAAAATAATATGGAGGGTGTATATCTTTAAAATATCAAAACAAGTGCTTACGTATAGGTTTTACTTATATATATAGTTTTTGACAAAAAATGCCAAAATTCAAATTGTGTAAATTCATTAATAATAATAAATAGAGGTTGTATAAACTTGGTACGTACCAATTAAGGTTTTGTGTCGAATAATTTTTTGTATGAATGTAAAACATAGTCACAAACAAATTAATTCCTCATTACATGAATTCATTAAATCCATAGCCTTATATGCAAGAACTTGTGATGCTCCTCATTACATTAAATTATATTTTGACTTTATGATGAATTACTTCTCTCTCACTCTATTAATATTTTGCCTTTTTTTTTTCCTTCATGCATTACATTAGATTGTGGAGTTGCGAGTTGGAATTGACTGTTTGGGATGCCAAAACAAAGTGAAAAAAGCTCTACTTAAGCTACGTGGTATGATTGCACTTGCTTCTATATTGTGAAATACAACCTCAGTTTTTTTTAGTTTACTCAGTTTGACTTTGTCACTATTCACAAGTATACTTTGACTATCATTTGTGATTTATACAGAAGATAAAACATAGTCATGTTGGATCTCGTTGGATTCGTTTCAACATGTAGTTTTTTAATATCTAGTTTTTATAATTTTTACAAACACACAATTAAAGATATTAATTTTCAAAGTTTTGTCTCGACAAATATAAAAAGTGTAGTGAGTAAATAAAAAAAAAACGGAGGGAGTAAATTTTAGCAATGAATTCATCGTCTAACAAAACTCCAATTTTTTTTAAATGTTATAACATGCAAGATTAGTAATATTAATTATTTATTTAGAGAACTACGAGTGCACCCTAATAAGATATGATAGTTAAGGCCCAAAATTTTGTTATATAATTTATCATTTTTGCCTCACATAAAAGGTTATTTGGACTTAAAATTTACATACAACACAAGTCCATCATATCTGTTGTTAATTAATTTCACTCTGTAAAAGTAGTTAGGAATTTTAACTACTTTTTGTTATTAGTTCCCCTAAGATGATCACTATATAATATATACATGTACCTTAGCACAAGTTTCTATTCACTTCTTGTATTCTGTTTTCTTCTCAACTGTTTACAATGTTCTTTTCTTTCAGTACTACTGTTTACAAGATTCGAACGCGTGATCTCTATGTCACGTGGAATCTGAGACCATGAAAAACTTTTAACATAGGAAAATATCAAATCAAAAATTTTAACTGGTTATAATATATAAAACCTTTTAGGATTGATTGTGAATAATATGAGTTAAATATATTTATAATAAGACAAAAAGATTGGCAAATTATACGGTGAAGTTTAGAAAATGACATAAAATTTCTTTTATATTCCTACATAAGTCCGTTATAGCATTTTTTCCCATTTTTTATGCAATCAATATTAAGCTTATGTCATTTTCTGTATATTATGTCTACATTTGTAAAGTTTGTGATATCCTCCATCTTGCCTATGTTTCTTGCAATTTAGCAAATTTTTCCTTTTAAAAAGGGTATGAATTTAGGAGTTTATTTATTTATTTATTTTTTAAAAAAGCACCTTAAAAGGCATTATCGATGCTTAGCTAATATCACATATTTTATCATTTATCTTCTTTTAAAGGTATTGACATACTTGCATAATTTTTATTTTAAAATTTTGATTTTGGTCATAAATCATAGCTATGAACAATTTCTGGCAAATTGATGGTTATTTTGTTTTTGGTGTACCCACCCGGTTCACCCTTTGGGCTAATCCGGATTCGGAGCGCGTCCTGGGGTTAAGGTTTTAAACTCCTCCCAACGTGTTTGTGGGGGATCGAACCATGGTTCTCCCTACCAAGTCTAGCCCCTGGCACCACTAGACCAAGACAACGTTGGTGCAAATTGATGGTTATTTACTTCTCTTCCTAACAATTTGTGACTTGTGACACCCAAAAAGCTAACTCTCCAATCCAAGTTGTTTTCCTTTTTTTTTTGTCTCAAATTATTTACTCCATTTCAAATTTAAGTAAATACTCCGATCCACCACAAGAAAATACGTAATGTTATGATGTTGTCTATACTTATCTATAATCTTTTAGACTGTGAAAAGCAACTACAACATTATTAGCTATAAGACAAAAAATAATTTATATCATCTAATATTTGAGGCAAAAGGTAAATGAACACTTATGCTAGAACAAAAAGAGTATGTATTTATTATTAGTCAATTTTTTGTGATGAAAAAGAAGGTTATTCGTATTTGTTAATAAGTTATCAATTTGTTTACATATTTATCTTGTAATATGTGGAAAAAAAAAAAAAAAACAGGAGTGAATAATGTGGAAATAGAGATGCAAATTCAAAAAGTGACCGTCACAGGATGGGCAGAACAAAAGAAGATAGTGAAAACGATCAAGAAAATAGGGTTAAGAGTTGAGCCATGGACAATGGCTTATAATCCTCAATTTCATGATTTCAATCATTTCTATACTCAACAAAAGTTGTTCAAGTACACGCCTAATCCTTCTTCATATCGAAAAAATGGTAAAATCGTCCATGAACGCGTTTATGATCCTTATCCGTTGGTTGATGATAGAGATAATGCATTCACCATGTTCAATGATGATAATCCTAGTGGGTGTTCTATTATGTAGTGCAAGAAAACTTACTTGCTCGGTAACAGAAAACTTGCAACAAATTAATATTTTGTCCTATAAATAATACTCGTAGCTCTTTGTTATATATTTTCTATTACAGAAGAAGTAATGTTTTTAAGTCTAAAAAAACATCATATAATCTTCTCTAGTTTGTAAGTGCTACTGTGCTAGTATGTAAAGCTCGTTTTAGTTTCAGGGTTAATTAGTGTGTTCAAGTATATGTAAAGAGCACCTATAGTTCATACTTCATAGCACTTAGCAGTAGTTGTCTGCTTGATTTGTATAGTTAAAATTGTACTTTGTATCAAATTACTTGACCTAAATGTAATATTGTTTATAAATGTTTATAAATGTAATATATGTCTAAAAATTAAACTTCAATTTTCAAAACTAATTTACAATAAAGATAAAGATCTGACATAATTAATATATGTTTTTTTTTTTTAAATTTGCAACAAACACTTTTGCACGTTTTTTAATAATAAATTTAAGGATATAAACAGCCAAATTAATTTCTAAACATTTAACAATGGTAACTTTTAATCTCTCTCTTGCTTGTGTTTAAATTATGTTAATTGATTTGTACGTTATACCCTCATATATCTTCCTTAGAATGCGTGCAAAACAGTTTGTTGCAAGTAAAAAAAAACTGCGGGAAGTATTATATTTATGAACATATAATACATGGAGTATAGCATTAAATAGAATGCATTTTTTGTGCGAGTTTTTTCTGTCATGTTAGATTTGTCATTAGAATGCATTTTTTTAGATTAATCACTTGGCCAAATGCTAGGCATAAATCATCAATTGTTTCCAAGAAGTTGGCATTAGGTGATAAGGGGGTGATAGTTTTCAAGGTAGTATATCATCAGCAAAGAACAATCAACTTTTAAAGGCTTGTATAGTCATATGTGTTTGGATACTAATAAAGTAATATGGTGTTATTTACCAAAAAAAAGTAATATGGTGTTATAACTTATAAGGTTTTTGGGTTTGGTGTTGAAGAAAGAGAAAATTGAGTTTTTCCTAATAGAATGACATCCAAAATCTTGGGATAGTTGGACATTGTTATCATTGAACAACTAGTATTCTGGTCCAGGCGTTGGCTCGAGTCACAATCTTTCTTTTTATTTTTTTATTTTCTTTGTCATTGACCATTTGATCTACTGTCAATTAAATTATTATCAGCAAAAATTGTTTATAAAATTGGAATCATTTTATTAAATACAAAGTGAAAATATAGACTATTGGTAAAAAGTTTGGCTATATGAAATTAGGTTGTGGGGTCGATGCTTGTTGAGGTTTTTGTTTTAGTTAATATTTTGGGTTTTAAATGGTGTGATATCACGTAGACTAATAACATGAACAATGATATCGCGCCTATTTGGCGCAATAAGATGCGATGAATGTCTTTTAATATATTATATAGACTATAAAAAAACCTAGGATTCAAAAGATTATCTCTTATTATAAATATTGTCAAAATTCCAAATGAGAAAAAAGGAAACAGAGAAAGTAATAATAAGTGAACCAAGGATTCTTAAATTTGATGAATCAAATAGATAAGAGTATAATACAATCTCATATTCTCATCTCCATTTTGATTTGGACTAGAACAAAATGTACACAAGACCATAGCAATTGATTCAAGGCAATCAAACTAAATACTCACCAGTCACCATCAAATAGGCACTCAACTGCGAAGTAAACTGAGAATACAATATCCAAGTATTTCCCCTGATCTTTATCATCAGCCATTAAACAATCAATAGCAGTAGCTAACTTCAATCATCTACATGCTTCTTACTTACATCAACCCCCTTCCTCATTTTGAACTTGGAAAAAAAAAAGGGGACAAATCTGTTCATTTTGCTATTATTGCTCATCTTCTGATAATTATCGTATGCTTAACACCTGCAAAAGAGAAAATTATGTGGTTACTTGTGTGTAGTTAATAGTTAATACTGCGTGATTTGCCGCGCAACAGTCAATTAAAGGAATCTGGAAAGAAAAATGTTTCATTAGCAATTTTATGTTATGTTTATGAATTGTGAGACAAACTGTGGATGTTAATGAATTAGCAAGAGAAAACTAAGCAACAAATTACAAGAAAACAAGTTTATATAACAGCCTGATCAAGAACTTGAGAAGTAATCATATGCAGATTTCTGGGGTAAAGTATCACCAAATCAGAGGATGAAAGAGAACAGGATCCATGAAATAGACCTCAAATCTAGTTCAGTATGTGTGATAATTTTTTTTTCTGGGTTGAAAAAGGTGTAATTAAAGCCAAAGTTACACCCTGCACTTCATACTACAACCTTCGGGATGACACAGTAGCCAAGTGCATAAAACACTTGCATCAGCAATTCACTTGGAGGGAGGATGCAAGATTATGTTGAACTACAATTCAAACATAAGCAACATAGAACTTACTGTTTAGGTTAGTCTCAACGATTTCAGCATAAATACGTGAAATGCAATATACTTTATTATGACCCAAGCCAAACCAAACTAAAAGTTCCATTAACCAAATCGGCCTAAACTTAATACGGCACTTACAATTCTCATGATTATAAGCTGGCTGAGAGATATGTAGTTTCTTGCTGCTTCAGGCTGTCTGCAACATGTTTTACAACCCCAGCACCATCATTGTGAAACCATTCATTTTTTACCTGAATGAAAAATAAAAAGAGCAAACTAAAGATGTGATAGAAAAAGCAAGAGGTCCACCAAAAAGAGGGGATTGTTTATCTCATGGCATGTTCACATATTTATGGGGGAAAATGAAGCGTAAATATGTTATTTTCACAGATAAAAATATGGGGGGTATTTTGGGATTTTTTTTATTATAATCACAAAAATATCATAAGATAAACATATCTTATTTAGCAATTTCCCCAACAAAAAAAAAGTAATAGAATTATAGAAAAGTGATGCAAAACTGTAGTACATGTATATTGTTATGCGCAAAGAAGGGCCAAACTGCAGAATGAAAGCTAATATCAACCTTCTTCCACCCTAATCGCTGTAAGCCCCGTATCATTTCCTCTGTAGCCAAAATCATACTACTGTAAAAGTTAATATATCGAGATAGTAAAAACAATAACACCCAAAGGCGAAAAATGATATTTTCACCAATGAAAACAGTAATTTACCTTCCAAAAGTTCATGATATTCAACTGTATGTTTAGTGTCAGGTTCAATCTGTGCAGCCTCTTTTGCTTTAGCAGCTTTTGGATCAAAATGGGGACCCTCAGATGAAAGTGGAGGACAATAGACAACATCAACAACATGCTTGTAACCATCCAAAGATCGTAGAGGAGGCTGGCAAAGAAAAAATAAGAAAACAGACATTAACAGGTGAAAAAGAAACCCTTCAAAAGGAAATTTTTTTATTTACCACCTTTTATTTATCAGTTTTTTCAAATTACCACTTTCTGTTAATTTTAATTTATTTTACCACCTTTTATTTCCCAAAACCTTATTGTTTACAGAAAAGTGATAAACAAAAGGTGTTAATTTGAAAAAAGTGATAAACAAAAGGTGGTGGTGAATAAAAAATTATCCCATTCAAAACATTCGAGCAGCCAGGTTGAGTGACAGATATTATTTCAATAGCTAGAACTCAATACATAAACACAAGTACACAACTAAGGGATGAATAAGTAGGACGAGTTCATCTCTTATGCACAAAAAAATGAAGAAGTTCAGTAGGATCACTGGGATAATCAAGCTCCACAAATGCATAATGCAAACTACAAGTGTATTTTTTCTCCACTACTATATTTTATTTCTCTCCCTCTAACAGCAGCCAAAAGTCAACTGACAGCTCTGCATCTGAAACCAGCCTTTTATTTTACAACGAAAAAAAAAGACTTCTAACCCAAAGAAGTGGGTCAGCCAAAGCGTTCAGCCCAACTAAATCAACACATCAGATTATGATAAGTAAGATCTTTCTGAAACCAGTTTATTGAATTTGAATGTTGATTGATTGTGGTTTACGATTATGCTACAAGTTTTCAACAATGAGGCATATGATAATAAAAAAAATTACTTACAAAAATATTGCTGCTGTAACATTAGGAAATTTTGTGGAAAATACCTAAATAAATAAACATTTTTTTTGGTTAAAAATTTTATTAAAAAAATTCTTTATCAAAAACAATAGTAAAAAAACTACTTGGTATGATTTTATTTATTTATTTTTTTCTGTGAGAGAAGCTACATTTTCCAATTGAGCAATTACTGGACTTGCACGAGATATATTTTCTACTTTTTGCTGTTCTGTACTTCTGTCCCTCCTTTTTTTTGGGGGGGTGTTTAGTGAGCCACAAGGGCGGAGACTAGAGTACCAATGTTGGAAGTAGGAAAGAGGAGGGGATCAGGTAGTTGAAATAACTATAACCGAAGAAGCTGAGAGACAGAGATCAACACATTACACATGCCAAATGCCTTACACTCTTCCCTTAATCCAAAACCTTTCAACCATTAATGGGGTAGCATTCTAGCCTTTTTAGTTGGTCACTCCATTTCTCCTCCTCAAATCGCCGATCTGGATACTCACATGGACCTGGTTTTCCAATAATTGAAGTTTGCTTTAAATTGCTAAGTGGAATAACTCATTTGCAAGATTTAGCCATAGTAATACAGTAATTTCAACAAAAAAAGATGAAAAAAAGGGAAGCTCATGAAGGGGTAGTCCAACTATATTGGGATACGGAAAAGGGAAAAGGAGGGCAAGGAAGAAAAAGGGAGAAAAATATATCACATGCAAGTCACATAATTGGACAACCCCAGAAATTTGGTCAACTCTTGAAAAAAAAAGGCATAAGAGGTAATTTTATGCCAACCTTTTTTCATACGGTTCTTTATCAAGAAAAATTCAATTATTAGGTGATTTTCCACATACTTTCCTAACCAATACTTCGAATAGATCTTTGATAAATTTAAAAAAGTAGTTGACATGCCAACCAAGTATAAACCGTAAGGTCAGTGCTTCCATTCAAAATCAATACAAAAAACGATCTTTGCAAGTTTGCAACCAAAAAAACAAGCACACAGAAGTCAAAATCGCATAACTAATAATATGGACAAAGAAGAGCATAGATTGCAGAAATAAGTAAGTACCAAAGAGAATACTCGTCCACAAGTTCCTCTAAGATGTCAAACAAAAAGTTGTAATAAAATTCCAGGTTAACAAGAGGCAAAAGAAAAGATCAAGATATTAAGTGTGAGAATAAGTAGCTTGGAAAATAAACATATTGCAATACCTTTGGAAGCTCGTTTTCTCTCCTGATTGAAGAAGTACGCCAGCCAACCATATCTAAAAGATGTTAAGGAGATTTACCTCATCCAAGAAAGAGAGAGAACACAAATGGATAATTTCATAAATAATTCGCAGGAGGATACGATCAAAAGAAACATTTGCATATATTATGCGACATTTAAATGCACCAAGGGAAGATCTGCAGGATAGAGTGAAGGAAGTTAAAAGGAATATTCATGGTCATACAAACAGAAGGGCTATAATATAAATAAGAGAACTTTATAAAAATTCAGTCAAGAACAGCAAAACAGGGATTTAATCAAAAGTACCCTAACCTTATATTTGCAAATTCTCTTAACGAACCCTAGATATATTTAAGTATTTAAGTATTTCTTTTCTAAACTAGATATTTTTCTTTGTTGTTTGTAAAATACAACAGAAACAAAAGGCTAACAGATTCAAATGTAGTCAACGTGGATGCAACATCAGTGCATCAACAAGAAAAGTTCACCAAAACTTGGAGCATAAGTAAACTAAATACACCATTGCTCCGATGCTCCTAGAACGAAGATTTCTTGCTTGACAAATTAAAATTGATCAAACAATTAAAATTGTTGTTATGGTCCAAAAATTAATTGCAGTTTCATATTAAGTAAAAAATGCTTTATTAAGATATCTGCAATCCATTGTGAACCTTTTATATCATCCAGAGGTGAAGTAGCATGCATCAGACTCACTTTTCTTGCCTTGAATTCAAGTGTTTTTAGAGAGATTAGAATAATCTTATGTGTCACATTCAATCATTCATAACTTACTATCCTTGTACTTTTGTTTCAAAAGTAACCAAATTTTAATCCAACAAAAACTTATTTGGAAAAAAAAAAAAAAAGATTAATAGTACGCACAACAATACAGCGATAAAAAAAAAATTTTTGGGGGGGGAACCTCAAAAAAAGTGAAAAAGGAAATGCATTTTCAAGATTTTATTAAAATTCATCCAACCCCTTATCCCTCTTTATGCAGTACGAATGCAAGTATTGTGTGCATAAATAAAAAAAATGAAAATTCCATATAAGAGCAGTTGCATGAAACTTGAAAGTCAAGACACTGCTCATTAAAACGATCTACTGTACTTTTACATGAACATCGGCAGTTTTGCATATAAATGAAAACAACACTACATTTACCTAGTTCAGAACTTTAAAAACTAAGGGCTCGTTTACATTAGATGAATAGAGATGAACTGAACTGAACTTAATAGAGATGAACTGAACTGAACTTAACCTAACTGAATAGAAGTGTATTAATTGAACTAAATAGAGATGAACTGAACTGAATAGAGATTAACTGAACTGAACTGAATATAATCTGAAGTAAACAAGCCCTAAAGGTGTCGTTAAAAAACAGTGGGCCACAACTCCACAAGTTAAAATTTTTTAGTCAAATGTGGTCAACTTTGACCATAAGTTGCTGTGCCTGTCTCTAAGTCCTAGTCCTAGTCCTAGTCCTAGAAAAAATACACAAATGTTTTTTAAGGTCAAGTTCTTTTACATCATAACTGAATATATATTCTGTCCATTTAATGATCTAAGTCTTAATAACGGAGGTCAAATGACCCTATCATTTTGAAACATGAATCATGGATACCATATGCAATACTTCAATCATTTAAAGTTGCATAAATTCATCAAGATAGTTGCACACAATTCTTCAAGCATTAATAAAACTTACATAAATTTACAATCTTCAGTGTCTGTTGTCATCTTTAGAAGAAGTGGAGGTCTATCTGGTTTACCATCAGTAAGGAAGAGCTGACTACCAGTTCGACCAGCAAACACAGAAGCTAAGGACGGGGCAAGTTTCTCCAAGAAAGGAAGCCCCAAAAGAAATGGCAGCTGAAAGAAAAAAAAAAAAAAAAGAGAGAAAGCAAAAAATTCACCACACATGGGGCTACTAAATTACTAACTATAAACAGAATTCAGATGTCAGCTTATGATATACTTCATATTACATTTTGTGAGGAAATTTTATCTAAACTTTTATGGTAACCTTCATGTGAGAAACAACTCATGTTTGTTCAGCAAACTCAAACCTAAACCTAAATTCTTATGTCACATATGAACTTAAGTCAATTTCTGATATTGACTATCCATTCTCCAACTTTGACTGGTACATGAATAAAATGTGAGTTATAATTCTTCTAATTACACTTCTTCCCAAACAACATAATCTTCACCTATTTTCCAACACAGACTAACCACATACTGGCATTCGCCAATATATTTATACTGTTGTACTTCTTTTGAAGGAAAAAATTGAGTGCAATTATAAGAATTAGAGCTCACATTTCATTCAACGCAGGTCTAAAAAATCCTGACAAAAAGAGCCACTACGCCAAAAAAAAAAAAAAAAAAAAAAAAAACAGCTATACAAGGGAATTTACACGCATCTCAATAAGAGAAACTAGAATTATGTAGTAAAATATGTTGGGTGTAACAAACACCATGAACTATTGTGGTTGCATAAGACTGCTCTACCTATGGACTCAAGTGCAAGGAATAACACCATCTATGAATTTTGGTACAGCCTATAGCATAGAAAAGGCCAGAAATCAATTATTTTGCTAGAAAAAGAGATTCTTCTATGGTTCTTTTTTACACCCATAGGCTAGTTTTCCTACGAGAAACCCTTATTCAAGTGAAATCTCTAACTTTTGGACTGATATATGCTTGCATTGCATCCAATCACATAGTTGGTGACTTGGTGTGGCCCTCTGCACTCACGATAGATGGTATAACTTTTTGCTACACCCAACCTATAGGTGGTACTGTTATTGTCAAATTTTCCCAATAATTTGGGGAAAATAATTTGGGGTTGTTTAGACATGAATAATTATATGGAATCGCAAAAAGTCATTTACCCATATTTCCTCCCTCCATACTTCCCTATCTAGCACCAACTTCTCTTCCAACTCTAAAAGACTCATACCCCAAGTGACAATCCTCACTTAAGTTTGTTTTGGTCTTCCTCTACCTCTCACCTTCCCGTTCGTTAGCCACCCCTCAAGCCTACTTACTAGTGCATTAATTGGTCTTCACATATGATCAAACAATTTTAGTCGGGTTTCTCTCATCTTATCCTCCATTGTAATTACCCACTTACCCCTACCTTCTTCCTAATAACTCATTTCTTATTTTATCATTCCTTGTATGCCCATAAATCCAACGTAATATATGCATCTCTATCACATTCATCTTTTGAGCAAATAAGTAATTCAAAGCCTAACAATATGTGTCATGTAGCAACGTCAATCTAATAGTTGTACGGTAGAATTTTTCCTCAAGTTTTTGTGGTATACCCCGATTGCAAAGAAAACCTTAAGCTACTTTCCACTTTAACCAGCCAAATTTGATCCTATGAGCAACATCCTCATCCAATTCACCAACTTTTAGGATACTAGATCCCATATACCAGTGGCAAAATGAGTCAAAACTTTGAACACTCACACCATCCAATTTGATCGAGTTTGTCCTATTACTTCTTATCCCACATAATTTACAATTTTACATTCCAAAAACTTCGTTTTACTTGTACTTAACTTAAACCCACAACAAGGTTCCAAAGTTTTTCTACACAATTCCAACTTACTTTCCACTTTTTCTTTTGTCTCATAAACTATCACAATATAATCTGCAAAAATTATACACCAAACTATGTCATCTTAAATTGACCTTGTCAATTCATCCATGATTATGTGCCATATTTGTCCAATATTTACCTAGTAGCACTTTTGTAAATTTGATGAAATAAATTTCACAAAACAGTCCAATATCTTTTGGATGAAATAAAAATTTATAACTCACCATTATCATCAAGAAACTTACACCCCAATAATAATTTTTTTTACCAGAAACGAGAATGAGGACTGAGGAGCCACCTACAAGATTGGGATGTAATAAAAAAAAACGTAAGATCATGTAAATCGTAAAGCAACGTTTTAATATATACTCCCTCCATCTCATATTGATATTCATTCTTTCCATTTTAGTCCAATTCCATATTAATTTTTCTACTTTAGTCCATTTTTGACAAACAAACAAAAAAAATTACCCACCAGCCTCAACATATGGACCCGATAACTTTTACTCTCCCTCAACCATATTCTGCCTCCTTTTATATAATAATAAAGTAGTCACTTGCACACCCTCTACTATTTAAAATACAATTGAAAAACTCACTTGCATACCTTATCTCCTCTTTTTCTTAGTTTTTAGATCTATAGTAAATAGAAACATCAATATGGAACGAAAGTCGTAATAAAATTATTTGAATTTGTCGACCAATTTTTTTTAATATTATAACAGACGGTAATTTTTACAAAAGCGGACGGCAAAAAGGCGGAATGTTGTAGTGAAGGTTGGTTGATCGAAGAGCCTTAGAAATGCTACCATAATTCCCTCTTGCCTCCTGCCTCTCATGATACATGACTGTGGGAGCAAAGTGCTATTCCTAGCTCTGTAATAGCACATATGTGGTTTCGATAACCTTGGATACGTTTTCATGAATAAGATCCAGTGTATACTCAAGATATTTGATCTAATGCATTGTAGTGTGGACTGTGGAGTAGACAATTTGATCTTCATATGATCAATTTCCAACAAAAATGAGTTATTATAATGACTACTGTACTAACTAATAATCAATAAAAATCTTCAATTATGAAATAGAAAATTATGACCAAGTACGTACAATTAATTTTAATCAAAAAATAAATAAACTATACCCCCTCCGTCCTAAAATAATTGCTACATTTCCATCAAACTTATGAAATCTTTTTGGTCAAAATGGAGCACTTAATTTAGAACAGAGGGAGTAATTTGTATTTCATTTAAATATAAATATGATATCAAAATCAACAATAACCTAGGGCAATGCCAGAGCCAATAACTAGTGTTCTCATGAAAACATCTAGGCTTGCAACTGAAATATCCCATACAAATTCCACTTGAACTATGGCACTCAAACTGATATCTCATATCACATGAGGTAAGTTCAAGACTAAAACTTCACAACTCGAGTATTTTGTGAATAATTCCCAAGTTTTTGGTCCAAAGCAAAGGGTTAGCCTTTCTAACTCAAGTACTTTAGATAAAATAAAGAGTCTAGGCTACACAACATCAAAATCCAAAAATAAGACCAAAAGAGAAATAATTATAAGCTTTTGCAATGATGACTGACCTGTTTCCTCCCTCGAACCCCAAGATGTGGACTAGCTAAAGTAATGAAACTAATAGGTTCCAGCCCAGCAATCACGCTATGCTTCGTTAAGCGGCCTGCTATTACTGAAGAATCATCCAGACCTCCATCCCCCGTGTTATTTGGAGAGTACAGGACTCCAACAGCATATCGAGCGAACAGGCCACCAAGAGAATGTGCTAAAAAGGAAATTTTCTTAAGGCTCTCCGTTTTGTCTACAACTTGTTTGACCTGCTAAGCATAAGCCAGTGTAAGGAAATATTTTTAATATGACTAAAAACACAGCAAGAAATGCATTAAAAGCTCACCTCCTCAGCCAAACGTCTGCCAGCCCCATCAATGCCCCCGAATGTTTTCGTAAAAGTATTTGATGAACTTGCTGACAGACAATAAATAAATAAATAAGAACAATGCATCGAAATTGGAAATCATGTCAACTGTTGATAAACGACCAAGTAAAAAAAGAAAATTCTTTAACACATCACCTAACAATAGTAATAATGGAATACATTTCAATAGCACTGAAGCAACTAGAATATAAAAAAACTAAAACTAAACTAAAGTCACAAAAGCACATTCTATTCAGAACTGATTTGTGCATATTCAGAGCTTGACCAATCTTAAATCCCGGAACAGGAATCATATTCTTAAGCAATACAAGCATTTCATAGAATTATTGTTCTGCACCAATTAAAAGCTGTTTCTGCAGGTTTAGATATTATTTTAACACAAGCTCCTTGATGCTATTATATGAAGCTCACTAAAGATCCTTGAGGATCTTCACCCTTAAAATAAAGTATATTTAAACAATAAAATAAAAAGTGACAAGTGAAATCATAGACAAAACATACCATATATCAAGAAGTTTCTTCCCAGGCGCTTTTTCAATTCTGCTTCAAAGTATGTCCAATCACTTGGGCTGTCCTAAGAACAAAAGTGAGATGTCATTCTATGTTAACTCGATAACTCAACAAAAACCTTGGCATGCATCATACTCAATCATTTGTTAACACATTGAGTACTATAGTTAAAAAAACTGTAATCATGATTCAGGAAGTGAACAAATTTATGTACCTGATTGCTTAGAGACACTTTAAGTACAAAACAAAACTATCTAAGTATGAGTTCCTTGTTTATCTATCAAACAGTAAAATACAACAATCAAAGTATAGCATGCATTAATCTCAATCCTAAACTAAGAAAGAAATGTCATTAAATGTACAGAGATCGTAAAGTATAGCATGCATTATTGGAAGTTTTAGATAGACAAATGCTTATATAGAATAGAATGAACATGTTTGACAAGGAAAACAATTGATTATAAACATTTCTTTGTTTAGCCCTTTCAACTCTATGTTTCAGCTCAGGCTTATTCTCATTCAAAATTTTACCTCTTATATAATTTAGAAAATGTTTAGTATGTATACCTAGCCAAGATGCCATGGACAAGGACGAGAAGATGATCAGGTCCACGTTCTCCATTTGCAATAACTGTAGGAGACACCAAATTTCCAATTGTAGTACTCATTGCATAAGCCTTTAAACTATGGTTTTGCTGGCAATTATTTACCCCTGAAAACAAATGGCTATGATCATTAAGCCAAAGCTTTGAGAGGCTGAGGAGACAGAGGCAAAGACTTCATTCAGAAAATTATACTCCATTATCTGCAAAATCAGCAATCCCAAATCCAAGAATCATAACATACAAACTTGATCCTTCAAGTAATTTCCAACAATATTCATTTAATTGAACATCAAGGCAACACAACAATTCAACAAGTATTGCTATCTCCATTCCCCCTTTTAGCAAGTAAAAATGATTTCCTTAACACCAATATAACTGTGACAAGGTGATGTTCAAGGCGAACCAAAAAAAATTGAAGAGTTAAAATACTGAAGGATATCCTGCAATCATCTAACTGGCTCAAATACCACCCAAAAATATACAAAGAATCATGAAATGCCAATCAGTATATTCCCCATTTTGCTCGATAGATTATGTACACCACTCCAAAAATGCCAACCAGTATATTTCCCCATTTTGCTCGATAGTAGCAAATGCATAGCTTTAAAACAGATGACAATAGGATTTTGCAGTTGACACTTCACCATCATGCATGCATATGATTCAGTTTCGTCAAGGTAATCCTTTATATTAGACAAATGCTATCTGCCTTTGATTATTATAATACATATTTCATGCTCCACCACAACAAAGATAGGCGGAAAATAGCAGTCAAAGCTAAACACAGCTCGGAAAAGCAAAAATCCCTTTTGGTTGGTCTCTTCCCAACAACCCCAACACCCCCCCCCCCCAAAAAAACAAAAAAAAAATACCCCCTCTCACCCCCGAATTTAAGTAAGTCACAACCTCAAACTCTGCTTCTCCGAGGAAGTAAGGAACTATCACCCAGAAAGGTTACCAGTGTATTTTTATTTGTCCATTTACCACCATCAAATCTCTTCCTAAAAAAATGTATAAAATGATTTGTGCAATTAAAAAATAGAGGAGAGAGCGAAGGATGAGTACTCGAAAGATACCAAACAGAAACAACAAAAGCAAAATATGGAAAAAAAAAAAAAAGCCATTGGACTCAAGGGCCGCTCAACCCAAAAGAAAAAAAGAGGAGCTGGTGCATATCTTTAAGAAAGCAAATTTAGTACAAAACAAGGAGTCCAGAATAAACCAATATTCTCAACCACTATATATAGCAATGTTTTAAAACCATCCCTGTAATGAAACAAGGGATGGCACCATGCGCAAAGATCACGGCAAAACCCTACAACACATTCGGAGTTCCAGCATAATTTACACTATGCCAAATCTTATCAATGATTCCATGACATTAATATGCTAATATCACACCAAAACTTTCAGATGCACTCAGCACTAACTGCAAAACAGAACCTTTCAAAATGATATGAAATACTTATACTGCCAATTGTCAATCAATAAATTTATGATCTATATACTGGAAGTACCATAAAATCCACTGCAATTATCTCCTAATCTCAGAATTCCTCTAGTTTTCCTTATGGCAATCACAAAAAATAACATCTATTTATGACATACCTAAAATACTCCCTTGTGATTTGAATAATAAATGGCAAGAGAATTGTCAGAATAAGAACACTAATTGCCCTTTCAGAACAGCAGATAAATAACAATCAACTTAAAAAAAAAGGATCAGATTTTCAGCAAATCTAAATACAAAACCTCCAAGTAAACTAATTAATATCAATAGCCTAAGAGAAGCATAATATAAATTTACCAAACAATGGCAATCATAAACTTTTCAATTCAAGCGAACATGAACAAATTTTTTAGGTAAAAAAAGGGCTAATTTTTCCATTTCTGACAATTCAAAAGGTGTAGCTAATTGAAAAAAGTTGAACCCCTAGATGCTTGTACACACAATTTAGCATTTACCCATACGCAACAACTAACCCAAAAATACAACATATCCAACCACCAAAATAAATATGAAAACCTAAACAAAATTCAAATCTATAAAAACCATATAGCACACTTATTGACTAAGCAATGAGAACAATTACCAGAGAAATTACATGAGCTATTTGAAGAACAAAAATGTGATGAAGATGATGAAGATGACAACGACGACGATGATGATGACAACGATGATGATGAAGATGATGATGGTCCTCCGAAAATTTTGAGGGAAAACAGAGGAGAAGGATAGGACAATAAACCCAATGAGGCTGCCGCCATTAATGTACCCTTTCTACTCTTTTTATTTCTTTTTTCTTTTTTTGGCTGGGTAACCTAAAACAGGATAAATTCAAAAGAATATTATCTACTCATAAAATTAAATTATAAAAGTGGGTAAAAATATGGGAAATTTTGTTGATGTCAGCAGTGTTGCATCAATTGAAGCCCATACTTTAGGAAGTGGCAAAAACAATTGGAGTGTGGAAGAATGAGATGATGATGATGATGATGATGAATGAAAGTTTGGATAGAATGCAACCCCCTCTTTATTTAATTATCAATTGAAGAATAGTAAATTTTGCTTTCAGTAACGTGCGCATTATTCTTGTTGAGATTGAGTTTTGATTGGTGGAAATGGTCTGTTGTTAAAGTACACAACAAAGTGGGGAAAGTGCAGATTGCAGAAAGATAAGAGTTTTGAATTGGCGTCAATGAGGGAAGATTGATTTGGAGGTATGGATTTAGACATTCTATTAGCAACAACGCTAGCATTACTTTCACTTTCATTCACCCTCACTCGGTATTTGACATGTCAAATAGTAAGTGAAATGAGAGTGAGACGAGGGGGTGGGAGTGATGCTAACATTCCTTTTCTTTTACTTCACTTTTGTTTTAGCAATGTAAGTTTAGATAAATTTATGCAAGTTTAGATATGCTTTAATTCGGTTTCATCAGGTCTAATCATATATTGTTTCTTATAATCTTGGTTAATAATGTCTGATGAGCTGATTAAGTTTCAATCAGATTCAATAAGTTAAAGAGCGGGCTTGATTATATTATTGGAAAATATTGGGTGAATAAATTTGGTGCATTTAATTGACACAAATTTGATTATACGCCTACAATGGGAGTCATACACGTAGGATGGACAATGGGAGCCAGACTTGTTGATGCATCTGCAACCGGGTCTCGGCCACAAACGCAAATGAACAATCAAAGATGATTGAATTTGATTAAAAGATGGATAGAATGATGGTTGATGGCGGCAAATTGGAGGATGAAAGTGATGAGATGGAATCAAATTTTGATGGATGATAGAAGGTGGGATGAATAGTTTTAATGGAGTTTGTGGAAGATGGAGTATGGAGAGGATGATAGAAGAGAAACTCTTTTTTTTTTATCAACAAATCTCTATCGTTATTTCCCAAATGGTTGGCTTTATATAGCCATTAGCCCCTTACATCTTATCTCTTTCTATTATTTATTTCCTTCTAACTACAATATAAAATCTAAAAATACAAATTTCTAAATTTATTACATGAAAAAAATACTAGAAACTACTAAAATCTAGGAAAATATCTAATACTACTTACTATAAAGTGAAGAAAATATTTAAAATTTAACTAAGGGATTTTAGAGCCCTTGAATCATATCACTTGTTTATGTTTTGGAGACCCAAACCCACTGGTCACTGGGACTAGAATTCTTAACCCAGACTCTGTGAGTCTTTCACATTTCAAGCATTTATTCATTAATTTACCATCATGTAACAACTTAAAATTTTTGAGCTTCGGTTATGAGTATTGCGCAACCACGGTAAATCAATATCTTGAAAAAAATGTAAAATGATTGAATTACAAAGTTTTATGACACATAAAATTATAAATTACACCTCGACTGTTCTTACTTTGGAGTTGCAACTACAATTCACAAGTTTACAAACTATATGAATAACTAAGTATGGCTATATAAGAATCTTTTATATATTTTAAAAGATTTAAAATTTGTAATGTAAATAAATCTGCGATTTAGATTTGGATCCAAAAATTTTAGACTCAAACTATAATTAATGAGACCTATACCCTTATAAATGGGTCGGATCCAGTCGGATCTGTGTTGGGTCTTGAACTCATTGATATCACTACATACACGTGAATAACGTGATAGAATAATACCTGATAAAAGGCATGTATTTTGGTCTTTTCGCACTTACTTCAAATTTAACTAAAAATTTGAATGTGATATCCGTTTCAATTTTTTTTTTAAGGTTAGTTACATGGTTGCTCTTCTTTAACATTTGTTTGGGTTAGTTGGTTTTTTTTTTTTTTTTTTTTTTTTTTGTTATTTATAACACTCAAAATTTTCTCTCTTACACTTTTATATCGGAATGTTAACACATGCTACCAATATCAATATAGCTTTCTAAATAATAAAAAAGTCAATGGAGAAATTTAATAAAATTAAGGCCAAAGTTTCGAAAAGATTTAAGATGGCAAACAAGTGATGGGAATTCTATTAAATTTTGGGATGATAGTTGAAATTTTACATACCCTATATCTCAACTAATCAGTATCAACTACACTCCAAATCAATAAGGCCCGTTCAGTATTGCTGTGGTTTTCTGTTTTTTTGATTTTTTGTTTTTCAAAATTATATACTGTAATATATTTTATGTTTTAAATCAAAAATTGGTTAATCTTATTAAAATTATATATATTTTTTTAAACTGGCAACAGAAAAGTGGAAACATCTTTTTCTTCTTTCATGTTTTTGGTTTTTAATTTAAAAAAAAAAATAACAGAAAACTTAATACAAAAAATGATGCCAAAAAAGCCCTAAATTAGTAGCTTCATTTCCTAAAATCACAAGTGAGACATACACTTCTAAACTTTAAAAAAAGTCCTCCTTATAGACTTTATTTCCTTAATACCAATCTAATTAATGTGAAATGATAGACTTATTTGGGTTTAACCTCAAATAGTGAGGTTTTTTTTTTCTTTTGTAAAATCGATTTCTCAACTAATCCCAAATTCCACGAATACCGCTATTCATGGAATTTGGGATTAGTTGAGAAATCGATTTTACAAAATAAAAAAAAAAAACCTCACTATTTGAGGTTAAACCCAAATAAGTCTATCATTTCACATTAATTAGATTGGTATTGAGGAAATAAAGTCTATAAGGAGGACTTTTTTTAAAGTTTAGAAGTGTATGTCTCACTTGTGATTTTAGGAAATGAAGCTACTAATTTAGGGCTTTTTTGGCATCACTTTTTGTATTAAGTTTTCTGTTATATCAAGACAAGTCTGTGACCAGAGAGATTTGGAATTTTCTTAAGTTTTTTCATTGCTGTTCTATTAGCTCCTGTCGCTTGACAGAGTTTGTTCTGTAACTCTGTCATTGCCCTTTGTCAAAAAAAATAAATAAATAAATTCCACGAATAGAATTGAAGAAGCTCATTTCTATTAGATCTGGTCAATGAACTATCCACGAGTAAAACATTGCCTTGGATAATTCGAATCGATAACTTTTGTAATGAAACGTAAATTCTTAACCATCAAACCACTTTATTTTTTTGGTTTAATTTTTAAAAGTAAAATATGATAAAGCCTTAAGCGTATACATTAATTTGAAACAAACCTAATAAGTTAACACTACAACATAAAACTATTGTTAGTTTGTTACATATCCTTGTATTTTAATTATTTTATTATTGTTGTTCTCTCTTAATTCCAAATCCTTGGAAAATTGTTCTAGCTTTTATAATTTTTACAAATATCTAATTAGAGATGATATTATTGTTTAAAGTTTTGTCTTGGCACATGCAAAAATTTAAATTGTGAAGATTTTTTTTAAGTGATTTGAATTGTGTAGATTAATAAATTAAAAAAGGAAAAATTTGCAACAATAATCCAAGCAATAACCCTCCTCCCATTTTTAGTCCCAACTATAAATTATTATGGTATAATCTAACTATTGGAACCTGTTAGATCATACTATTGTATATTTAGATATGTTTATTGGCCCATTGTATTTTAGGGCCGATAGTATTATTTTAGCTTGTATATAAACTTCACTTTACAGATTAATGAAGGTTAGGGGAAATCAATTCCTGACATGGTATCGAAGCGTCTAAAACTCTAAACCCTAAACCTTTCTAAGAAAAATTGATTTTTTTTCTATTCTACTACTATTCCTTGATTAACAATGGCGGATGATGGCCTGCCCATTCCTTCTACTTCTTTCTACAATCAACAACATAATTTTTTATTGAATCGACATGATAATTCGCAATTACATTGTACCCACTGTCAATGATCGGGTTATGATTATGCCTCGTGTTTCTTGGTTCATGGCCTCCCCAATTGGTGGCTCAAGAAATACGGCCGTCTGAAAGCTTCGTCCCGTGCTGTTGCCGCCGGCCCACCTGCTACTACACCGCTCACTGCTACAGGGTCGCCTATTGTTTCGGTCGTGGTTGTGCCGGCTACTACACTGTCACCTCATGTTTCTCACGCCTCATGCCCTAATATTGGGAGTGTGTTTAATGTTGCTAATAATCATAATATTGGTGATTATAATTTATTATCTTGGATAATTGATACCGGTGCATCACATCACGTCACCGGCGATGATTCTTCTTTTCTAGATGAACGATCTATGATACCTTGTCCGGTTGGCCTTCCCGATGGTACTAAAGCGGTTGCTACAAAGGAGGGTCGTGTTTTCTTGGCGGATGGCATTATTCTTGAACATGTTTTATTTGTTCCGAAATTAAACTGCAATTTAATTTCAGTGTCTAAATTAATTGATGACTCGAATTGTTTTGTCCAATTCACTAATTCTTTATGTGCTATACAGGATCAACATTCGGGGAGTTTGATTGGAGGCGGTGAACGGATTGATGGACTGTACTATTTCCGACGAATTCCGAAAGTATGTGCGATCACGGGTCCGAAAGTCTCTACATTTGAGTTGTGGCATCGTCGTTTGGGTCATCCATCGGAACGAATTGTCAAATTAATTCCTGCTATCCGAGGTAGTTCTGGTACCAAGTGTTTACATAAAGCTTGTGAAATTTGCCCTTTAGCTAAACAGACTAGAAACAGTTTTCCTGATAGTGATAGTCGAGCCAATCGTATGTTTGAAATGATTCATTGTGATTTATGGGGGCCATATAATACTCCTTCTACTTGTGGTGCTCATTATTTTTTGACTCTTGTTGACGATTACTCAAGGGGTGTTTGGGTTTATTTGTTGATTGACAAAACCGAAGTTTATTCTTCCTTTTGTTCTTTCCTTGCTATGATTAATACTCAATTTGATGCGACTGTGAAGTGTGTCCGAAGTGACAATGGTACAGAATTCAAATGTATGTTTCCATATTTTAATGACCATGGCATTTTATTTCAAACCTCTTGTGTTGGGACACCCCAACAAAATGGTCGGGTAGATCGTAAACATCAACATATTTTGAATGTGGCTCGTGCTTTAAGGTTTCAAGGGAATTTGCCTATTGGTTTTTGGGGAGAATGTGTTCTTGGAGTGGTTTATATCATTAATCGTACCCCGTCTAGATTACTTGAAAATAAAACCCCATATGAAGTATTGTTTGATAGAGAACCTAATTTTGATGAATTGAATGTTTTTGGTTGTCTTTGTTTTGCTCATAATCAAAAATCGAAATCTGATAAATTTGCTCCTAGAAGTAGAAGGTGTGTGTTTCTTGGATATCCTCATGGCCAAAAGGGATGGAAACTCTATGATCTTGAGACATGAAATATTTTTGTGTCCCGTGATGTGAGATTTTTTGAGAATGAATTTCCGTTTGGTGTTCAAGATGAGTCCGACAATAATGTTGATAATGTGGAAATTGATAGTGATTTTTTGGATGATTCGGAGACAATTTTGGAGGTTAGGGAGGATGCTACGGCTGCCAATAATGATCTTACCTTGGGCTCTCAAGCGGTTGTCACGACTCCTCCTGGCAGCCCCCACCGCAGCCCTCATGTGGCAGCCCAGTCCGGCCACAACTAACTCGCAACCACGCCTGCTGCCAGCACCGAACCAGCAATAGCAGCTGCTGCCAGTGCAGAGCAGTCTGTTGCTGCTGCTGCCAGCAATACCATGACAGTGGCTGCTGCTGCCGACCAGGACACGGCAGTGGCTGCTGCCGCAAGTCATGAAACAACAGCACCGGGGTGTGATTCTACGCAACTTGATATTGCTCCTCGTGTTCGTCGCCCTCCGGGTTGACATCGTGATTACGTCGCACATACTATTTCTGTCAAAAGTCCAACTTCTAGTTCACTGTCTGCTTCTCACTCCTCAGGTACTCCTATCCTTTAACACATTTTGTGAATTGTGATAAATTTTCTATGCGCCATCGTGTCTTTATTGCAGCTATTGATACGGGGATTGAGCCTCGTAATTTTAAAAAAGCTATGAAACATGAAGGGTGGCAAGAGGCAATGCGGAAAGAAATTTCTGCTTTGGAAGATAATGGTACTTGGGTGATGGAAACATTACCTCCCGGGAAGAAGGCACTTGGATGTAAATGGGTCTACAAAATTAAACATAATTCTGATGGCACTGTTGAAAGATTGAAGGCCCGTCTTGTTATTTTTGGTAATCATCAGGTTGAAGGTATTGATTATACTGAGACATTTGCTCCTGTGGCAAAGATGGTGACTGTTCGTGTTTTTCTTGATGTCGCTGCTGCGAAAAATTGGGAACTTCATCAAATGGATGTTCACAATGCTTTTCTACTTGGTGATCTGGATGAGGAGGTTTATATGAAACCACCTCCTGGTTTTCATTGTTCTAAGCCCGGTCTGGTTTGTCGTCTCCGGAAGTTATTGTATGGCTTGCGTCAAGCCCCTAGATGCTGGTTTGCTAAACTAGCTAATTCTCTTAAGAGGTACGATTTCTCACAGTCATATTCTGATTATTCACTTTTCACTATGACTAGAGGTAGTACGCATCTTAGTATTTTGGTGTATGTGGATGACTTGATTATTTCTGGGAATGATTCTTCTGCAATTTCTGCATTTAAGAAATATTTGAGTGATTGTTTTCATATGAAAGATTTGGGATTGTTGAAGTATTTTCTTGGTATTGAAGTGGCCCGGAGTCCTGAAGGTATTTTCTTGTGTCAGAGAAAATATACTCTTGATATTATTGCGGAGACAGGTTTATTAGGGGCGCGTCCGACTAACTTTCCGATTGAACAAAATCACAACTTAGCCACCGCTAATGGCGAGTTGTTGGAGGATCCGAAGATGTATCGACGACTTGTGGGTCGTTTGATTTATTTATCCTTCACTAGGCCTGATTTGGCATACACTGTTCATATTTTGGCTCAATTCATGCAACTTCCTCTGCAACAACATTGGGATGCGGCGCTTCACTGTGTACGGTACCTGAAAGGGTGTCCGGGTCAGGGTATTCTGTTGAGTTCAGACTGTGATTTACAGTTGACAGGTTGGTGTGATTCTGATTGGGCGAGTTGTCCACTAACGAGACGATCTTTATCGGGTTGGTTAGTGTTTCTTGGTGGTTCCCCAGTTTCTTGAAAGACCAAGAACCAACATACAGTTTCTCGCTCTTCCGCTGAGGCGGAGTATCGTTCTATGGCCGCCATTACTGCAGAGTTGAAGTGGCTTAAGGCCTTGCTTACTAGCTTGGGTGTGGCGCATCCCTGGGCAATGAATCTCTTTTGTGATAGTAAGTCTGCGTTGCATATTGCGCAAAATCCAGTCTTTCATGAGCGGACAAAACATATTGAGGTTGATTGTCATTATGTTCGTGATGCTATTCAGGATGGAATTCTACGTACTTCTCATGTCAAGACAGATGAACAACTTGCAGATATTTTTACAAAGGCATTGGGGAAACGACAATTTTGCTATTTACTTGACAAGTTGGGCATTTGTGATTTGCATGCTCCAACTTAAGGGGGGGTGTTAGATCATACTATTGTATATTTAGATATGTTTATTGGCCCATTGTATTTTAGGGCCCGATAGTATTATTTTAGCTTGTATATAAACTTCACTCTACAGATTAATGAAGGTTAAGGGGAAATCAATTCCTGACAGAACCATATTCCCAACTTGATCGATAATCTGAATAAACTGATTAAGGAGGTTATTTAGAAATGTTCGCATAAGTATTGATTTTATATATTTTATAAATTAAATGTTTATTAAAAAAAAGTGTTTTTTTTTAAATTTATCGGATTTTCCTCTTCCAAGCCACCACCTAGAGTCCCTGAGTATCCCTTCTCCCCTATAACCACCACTATGAGTTCTCAAAATGCGTTGATTAACTCACGAACAAGTTTTACCTCCAATTTGGAAAACTCAAATTTCTTCTTGGAAAGAAATTTGGAAAATTCAAGTTCCTTTTAAGTATAGGATGTTCCTTTGGAATGTTTTGCCTCTCTTCTTTCGACAAAAATTTCACATTTTAGTCCAATTTGCACTAGATGACGTCATGGAATGAGACATTCCTTCATTTGTTTCGTGATTGTAGCGCAGCTTTACAATTCGGTTTTGGAGTAAAATTTTCCAACATTTTAATCCACCCCAAACCTTTCATCGGAGTATTTTTTATGTCTTAGATTGGGATGAGTGGATCCAATCCAATCTTAACCATGGCGAGGGATGGAGGGTGCTGTTTGTGGTAGCTATTTGGCATATTTGGAAGATAAGGCCGCGAATAGTTCAGTGTTTGATAATGTTACAAAATTACTTGAGGTGGACTTTAATTATTTTTGGGTGGATTATAAGGAGACTAACCATTTAATACAGGGAAAAGGCAAAGATATTATTCTACCATATGATTGCCCTTTATGGAGAGCTCCTCCGCCAGGGATGGTGAAAATTAACACTGATGCGAGTTGGAAAGACGCTAATCATGCAACGACTGGAATTGTGCTTCGTCAGCCGAATGGAGCGTGGATCTACGAACGGTTTATCAAGATCAAGGCTTCTTCCCTAGCTAAAGCTAAACTGGTTGCTCTTAGAGAGGGCTTATTTGTGGCCATCTTCAAAGATCTTTCCATGTTTCAATTGGAGACAGATGCTAAAGCGGTTAAGGTCATGATTGATAATGCACAGGAGTAGTGCTGTGCACCGGTCCAGAACTGGACCGGTGGACTGGAATCTACATTTTTTGTGGATCGGGACCGGACCGGTTCAAACCGATCAAGACCTGGACCGGACCGTTTTCTAATTTATTTTTTTTTAAAAAAATTCCTCTAATCGGTCCGGGTTTGGTCCGGATCGGACTGGAATTTAAATACACTTTTTGATAAAAAAAATTATATATGAGTAATTTTTTTAGATTCTGATTAGGACCGGAATTTACTGGGTTTGGACCGAACCGGACCGGTGGACTGTAATCACTATTTTCATGGACTGGGGACCGGACCAATTTGGACTGCACCGGTCCGGTTCCAGTTCCGGGCCGGTCCGGTTCCGATCTAAATTTCGATCCGGACCGTTTTATGAACACCCCTACACAGGAGTACTTTACTCATCACCTTGGTGCCGTCATCATGGAAGTTTTCACGAATGATTCGTAATTTTCCTCATATGGAGCTCCTTCATGTTAAAGGGGAAGGTAACGTGGTGGCACACACAAGGTCAAACAACCTAATAAAACCGTATTAGGATCATTTCTTTGTCTCCATTTTCTACCCTAAGATCATCACACCTCATTTAAGATTAAAATAAAAAATCCAAAAAGACCCCCTATTATCCCCCTTGGTACATCCTCAACCAATTTATTTTTTTATTTGGAAAGGAAAATCATTTATACAATTGAATCTCTTATAATAAGGGGGAAGGGGGATAAATAGTCCTTATGTAAGGATGGGGTTTGATCCTTCACCACTTGGGTAAGAGATGTAGTAGCTTACCACTAAGCTACTACCATGTTCTCGGTACATGCTCAACTATTGATTGGTGAAATGGATGTAGAGATCTTGACTCCACAGAACCTATTCTTTCACCTCCACACAACCTCCCTAATGGCCACCTCTTCGCTAATTTGCAAACTACATTACATCGAACCGTATTTTACACTGCAATGTGATTTTAAAAAAAATGCTAAAACGTATTATTCGGTGTCAAACCGCACCAAACCACATAATGCTAAGAGAAAAAGAGAATAAACGAACAGATTGAACACTAAACGATATCGTTTAGGACCGGACCGCAAAAGGCTGGCTAAGTCCGGCTAATAATTTGCCCCCAATTCTACTTACTTCCAAAATCCCCAAATCAAACCCTTGATAAACCCTAAATTCAAATTTTCACTCTTCTCTCATGGCTTCTCCAGGGGATCGTTTAACTATCGTTTACCTCGCAAAGCTCGCAGAGAAAGCTGAGCGATACGATGGTCTGTTATCACTTTGACTCTCATTAAAATTCCAATCGAAAGGCTTCATTTTTCTCGTTTTGGTTTCCAAGTGATTTTGAAAGTATGGCTTAATTGTTTTGCAGAAATGGTTGAGTCAATGAAGAAATTGGCGAATTTGGACATCGATTTAACAGTTGAAGAGCGCAACCTTCTTTCTGTGGGGTACAAAAACGTGATCGGAGCTCGGAGAGCTTCTTGGAGAATCCTTTCGTCGATTGAGCAGAAGGAGGAATCGAAAGGAAATGAGACGAATGTTAAGCGTATTCGTGATTATCGCCATAAAGTAGAAACTGAGCTCACTGATATATGCAATGATGTTGTGAGAGTGGTTGATGATCACCTTATTCCATTCTCAGCTAGCAGTGAATCCACTGTATTTTACTATAAGATGTAAATGTATTTATTTGGAGCATTTGTTTATTAGTTTAGTTTTTTTTTTTTTTTAATTTAAATTATTTTGTTATGTATATTGTGGTTGAATTAATGGTTGAGTTGTGTTGTTGCAGGAAAGGTGACTACTATCGCTACCTAGCTGAGTTTAAGTCTGGTGATGAGAAGAAAGAAGCTGCAGATCAATCATTAAAAGCTTATGAGGTAGTCTTTCCTTTAATTTTGGGTTCGGAATTATGTCCTAATGACAAAACTTCGAAGTTCCATATATTTTCAGCGAAAATTGAACTGTGGATACGTTGGCTTCATAGTGATTTGAGCTAAGCTAAAATCATTCATGGGGAAGTCACTAATTTAGTACATTTCTTGCTATTATGAAAACTGAGAAGGGATAATTTCTTATCTACTCCCTTGTATTGTACTGAATTTGAGAAGTTAGGGGGATCACTTTTCTACATAATCCTTAAAATATCCCTGTTTTCCTCAAAATTATCTAACTGCTTCTTTGACATCATGGGGAACACTACTGTGATGTAGTACCATGTGAATTTAGGAGTAAGGATACTACTGTGAGTACCATTTTTTACATGACAACTAGTATTTTGGGCCGGGCAATGCCCCGGGTTGATTATTATTATATATTGTATTTCGTTATTTTTCATAAACTTCATAATTGATTTTGGTTTTTTTTTTTTTTTGTGTGTAATGCGAATTGATATAGATGACAATGATGGTGTCATAAATAATAATAAATTTAAAAAACTATTAAAGATTTGGAATTAAAAGAGAATAACATTAAAAAAATTTGAGATAGGATGATATGTAACAATAGTAGCTGTTAACTTAGTAGATTTATTTGAAATGTGTTGTTTTTTAGTTACACTAATTTGCAATGTTTTATCATATTATAACGTTAAATGTTAAACAAACAAATTAAAGTGGTTTGATGGTTGATAGCTTATATTTTTTATCATATTTTAATGATAAATGTTAAACAAACAAATTAAAGTGGTTTGATGGTTAATATGTTACATTTCACTATGAAGGTTATGGGTTCGATTTTTGACTAAAACAAATTTTAATTGAGACCCAATAAATATGTTTTTTTCCTAGGTGGCATAATATGGTGTAAAAAAATATGTGGACAATCTTACGTGGCGCAAACATCGCAAATAACATGACATAGTTGAAATAAGGATTAACAAAGGGATGACACGTGGCAGTTAAAGCTTCTTATTTTAAATATTTAATAGTGTTTTGGCCCGGGCGTTGCCCCGAGTCCAACATTTTTATTGATTTTATTCTACACATTTGCTCTGTCTGTTAAGCGATAAAGAAATAGAGACATGGAGAAGCCTAAAAGGTATAATGCATTAATAATAAATGCGCTATAATTAATAGACCTTTGGCGTGGATGATAATCGTAGATTGTTGAAACACCAAGAACAATCGAAACAAACTCGAATCAGTAAAATTACCCTCAATTTGCATCTCAAATCAAACATCAACTTGATGGGAAAACACCAACAACAAATCTAGGTATCATGATGAACAAAATAAATTGGAAATTATAAGTTGGATTGTAAATGAATTTTGTAGACGAATTGAAATTCAATTAGCAAAAAAACCATTGTATTGGAGCAAAGCATCGTGAGTTTTGCTACTATGAGCTATCACTTCATCGCCTTTTTCTGTTTTTATATAAATTTTTTCTCCCTTTATTTTTCCTAAGTAATAAAACAATATGGATATAAAGAAGCATAATTAAATCAACAAATAAATGTAGTTGAGTTGGTTACTATCTACTATTTCCATATAAAAGATCTCAGGTTCGAATCTTATTACAATTATTTCTTATGTTTTTTTTTTTTTAAAAGTTGAGTAAATTTTAGTGATGTTGACATGGCGCTTCTGCACATGTGCCAAGTGGCGTAATTACGGTGCTTCGTGCACCTTTTAATAATTGTTATAGATATCGTCAATATGGCATATTATAGTGAAAACAATGGTTAGTTTTTTGTTAATTAAAATTTCATTTTCACTATTTTTTCCGTCTTATTTGTTGCTTTATTTTTGAAAAGTGCTTTGTGAGACCGTGGATAGAGCTGTCAAATCTGACCTGAATTTTGCGACCGAATCGTTTTAACCCGAAAATCTAGGCACCCGACTCGATCCACACACACTTGTGAGGCCGTGACCTGAATATAAATTCTAATTCAGACACCCTAACCCAAACTGCACCCGACCTACATTGACCCAAACCGAATCACACCAGTATTAGAAACACCCAAACTCAACCCACGCCCAACCCGAAAAACACCCAACCCAAATACACCTGATTTAAACCTGCTTCAACCCGACTTGATTCACACCCGACCCATTTCGCACCGACCTGATTAAACCCGACCCATTTTGCACCCGACCTGTTTCACAACTGATCCAACCCGAATGGAATGGAATTGATTTTGCATATAATCTAAGGGTGAGCATAATTTTGCGATTTTGAACTTCTAATTAAAGAAATGTTTCTCAGTCCAAAACCCGACAAGTCCACAACGGAATAGAAGGTTTGAATTTCGGTAACTAAAATGAAATCGAAATTAAAAAAATTCAGATAAACCTTGAATCATTGCTTGATTCACCCATTGCAGTGGATGGAGTTTGAGTGATCGGTGACGGAGGGCTCTCAAGTTGGAGAGGAGTTTCCGGAAAAAGAATGCTCGTAGTTTTATGAGTATGGTGTCGGACAAGGATCGACAATGGAGGGCCGCTTCGAAGGAGTCGAGTTCCGCGCCTTCTAACCCAGCCGGTAGGTGCGTTGCAAGGAATTCGAGTTTGAGCTATCCTTGCGTGCAAACCGTCAAACAACAATCTTAAATGTGTTCTTGAAGTGTTTAGTATTTCGAGTAATAATTTTGACAGAGATTCGTTATTGTTTTTGAGAGAATTAAGAAAATGAGTTTAGAGAGTAAAGACTAAAGAGAGAGAGAGAGAGGCGAGTGAGAGAGAGTGAATGTAAGAAAGGGTACCCTTTACTTGAATGAACTCGACCTATTTATAGTGCTCGGGAGTCGGGAGTCACCAAATGAGCGTCGGGTTGCCCAGGTGAGCGTAGGGACGCCCAAAGTGGGCGTAGGGGTGCTGGTTTGGGCTTGAGGGTGCCTAGTCGTGTGTGGTGGTGCCCAGCCATGGGCGTGAGGGCGCTCAGTTGGGCATCCTTACGCTTATTTATTTTGTCTGATTTCTTTCCAATTTTCCAATATTTATTGTTTGAGCTTGGGGACACCTATATGGGTGTTGGGCCGCCCATCTAGGCGTGGATACGCTCATCGAGATACTTTCCGAGTTTAATTGATTCGTCGGAAATACTTGCCTAATCTCTTGATTCTCCGAATATTCTGAAATATATTTTCAAAATACTTGACGAATGTAGTCGTGTTTGTGCGCTTTGTTCATTTCTTGTATTTTCGGAAAATATAAATGACTTTTCTATAATTGGTTTTAATTATCAAAAATCATTATTTAATTTTATGAAAATTGAGAAAATTATTTTAATAAAAGCAGAAATTTATAAAACAAATTTATTAAAATTATTTATAATGTTCTTAGTGCTTTTTGGCTTTCGGGAGATATCATCAGGACTCCGGGTCATTGCACCTAAGGTTGTCATTGTTCTTTTCGAGCATTATTGAACACTTATTTAAGAACCTTTGGACTAATAGTGACGTGGTATACGATAATCATCGGCCTATTTTTGGGGACAAATGTAGGTGTCTACATTATTTCTCCTTTCTAGCACTCCATTTTGTTGTCGGGTGTCAACACAACTACTTTGGTGTAATATTCCCTAGCTCAAATAAAAGCTTTTTATGTTCTCCTTTGCAAAACTTCAATGCATTATCATTTCTAATGCAACTCAATTTGCTAGCATTGCTAGCTAATTGATTTATAACAACAGTAACTAATTGCTGCAAAAGTGTGATCGACTCAGATTTAAATCTCGTCTAATGAGCCTAGGTATATGTTTGCGAAAGCACCCATTACCTTTAGGAAAACTTTACAGTTATTGTAAGTTGATGTATTTTAAGGTCTCCCATACATCTACGTGTCTGGATAGTACTATTAGAAAAAGGAAGCCTCTGCTGTTTGGCTATAGGAGTAATAGGACAGATCTGACATTAATGATCTGCTGCTGCTTTCTATGTGTAACGTGTAAGCTAGGATGTAAACTTCTAAGCCTACCATGTGAACTCCCCATCCTCAAATGAAGAAGACTGACTTCTTCTTCAGTAGCAGAGCCATCAGAAGCTACTGGATCAATTTAAGATGTGTAAGTAGTTTGTTGTTTTGAGATGAGGAAGAAGCGTGTGCACAATACAATACATACTACAATTTACTGACAACTGTTGGCATTCCTGTGGAATGGTCCTGGATAAAATGGTAAGCATCTTGGAAAACTAATTCGGATCCCAAATCTTTTTACAGCTTTGCTACTAGAGGTAAGTTAACTTCAGACCAGGAACTGACATCAAATCATGCAAATAAACTTCATTAGTAGAAGTTACTGTCCCTATATGTTCAACTTGAATACTACCCCAACATGTACACTAATAGATTGAGTTTTACCATCAACAACATCAAGTGTGCCAAAGAGATTCTCACCATAACACATATGGTTAGTTTCTCCTAAACCAAATATCCAATCTCAACCAAAATAAGAAAACTAACATACCTTACCTGCCAAGAAAGCTGATCTAGAATTGCTGTCTTCATTATTAGAACCAACAATGGAATTTGCATTACCAATTTATATTGAGGATTTGTGAATGAATTCATAAGACTCATATGTAGTATATGAGCCTTTTGATTTGTGAGTGATTAATAGTTAGTAGTCCGGACTATCATGTTAATGTCTCTAGCTTGAAATTTTGCCAGTTTTAGGCGACGATTGTAGCATTAATCATTTGTGTTTATTGCAGGCAGGAATTGCCACATCGGAGACTGAGTTGCCACCTACCCACCCAATACGCTTGGGTTTGGCATTGAATTTCTCTGTCTTCTATTATGAAATTATGAATTCCCCTGAAAGGTACGTTTGCCTACTTCTCTATTATATTATGAAATAATGAATACCCACCCAATACGCTTATATTTACTTGTATTCTTACCGACTTCTCTAGGGCATGTTCCTTGGCAAAGCAAGCTTTTGATGAGGCTATCTCGGAGTTGGATAGTCTAGGTGAAGACTCTTACAAAGACAGCACATTGATTATGCAACTTTTGAGGGATAACCTTACATTGTGGACTTCTGACATTTCAAATCCTGAAGAAGGTTAGTTTTTGTGCTAGCTCACTGCGATCTGGCGTAGCTGGTCCACGGGTTTTGGGTTTGGTTGCTAAATGATGCTTATGCTACTTGCATGATTTTCGCTTGATAACTACTTCGTATATTAGCTATGAGTTAAGTTGCATCAGTGCATTGCTTTGTACTGTAGTATTGTTAGTGTGACTGTCTTGTAAATGTATTTTGTTTGATTACTGTTACTTGCTACACTTTTCTAAAACAAATGTCTTTTTTTTTGCTTTGTTTCCTAAAAAGGAAATATTCTCCCATTTTGCTATCTTGAGAAATGACAAGTTGATAACACTGCTTTCACTTGATTCTCTTTCTCAGGCCTGGGCACAGATCGGATATCGGATCCGAAATAGGTTTTCGGATTGGATATCCATATCCGAAAATTCATTAGCCTTTTTCATGGCTTATTTAGATTATATAGGCAACATAAGTCGAACATATGCACATCAGCACATAATTATATCTGCTGAAAAATGATGTACTTAACAAATGCTTTATCAATCAAAACATAACGTTACTCGAGGCAATTTGCTAGTTTTTACAAGTAATTCGTTCAACTCTCGACCATGGTTTTAAATCTCGGTTTCGGTCGCGATCGCGGTAACGGTCGCGAAATCACATCCGCGGGCAATGCGGATGGTTTGCGGCCGTTGCGTCCTAATATCTCGGTCGCGGTAAGCTCAAAAACCTTTACAATGCGGTCGCGATGCGGTGATGCGGCCTTGATTTAATACCATGCTCTCGACTCAAACTTGACTCGATTTAGTTCGATTTATCCCGAAATGTTAACGAATGGAGTTGAGTAACCTATTACTCTAACTCGACTCACATCAGAAGTGCCCCTTTATAATTTATATGTTCCAAAAAGTCATGAAATAATACCAAGACTCACTTCCTTAACAAGGGTTTGATACATTATTCCTCCATCCTTGAGAAGAAGAGGTGCATTATTAGGGCTGAAAGACATTACCAAAAACTCAGATCTTATGATGACTCATGCTGAAGCCTGTTGCTCATAGATCCTTAAAATATGAAGAAATTTGAGGTGCTTTGGCTCTGATAAAAAGGGTGCTGATGCTCATCTCTAATGACAGAAATAAGAGAGAAAAAAGAAGAAAAGGTAGGAAGAGAGAAAAAGAAAGATCTTCATTACTCAATCATGTCTGGTTAAACTTACAAATCTGAATTCATACAAGGATCTTAGTTAAAATTGCTGCAATAACAAACTAGCAACAATTTGGCAAACTTTCTATAACAACTCCATAAGTTTTGGTGCCAAACCATTTCCAAAAATCTGACTCACTATCTACTATCTAGGGCTTTGCCCAGACCCTAGGTTTGAAAATTTAGTAGCTTCTCTTTTCTTAATGGCAGCTATTTGCTGTTCTTCAGAATTGAATGCCCAATTCCACAAAAAAGATCTTGCAAATAAACTGAATACATTGCTCGGTGCCAAGTTTGCCTTTTAGTATATAAGTTGCTTTGTTTGCTTGTTTATTTTTTTATTTTTTCCCTTTTTTTCAAACTCAATTAAAATAAAAATAAAAAAGCAGATTTCTTATGTGCGTGTTGACGTCACAGATTGCTGTGTCCAACTTGCTAACTCTGTATTATGATTGCAATATCTTATCAGATGCTTCTCAGAAGGTGGATTCTAGAGGCATTTCGTGTGAACGCGAGGTTCGTATTTTACTTTTTATCACCTATGATTGTGTTTCTTTCTCAGTATATAAGAAAATTAATTGCGTATTCACTTGCAGTGAACTTGCCTGGACGGAGACATGTGAAGTATTTAAATGCCTTCCTGTTTTTCTACAAGTCAGGCGAGTTGATTTCATCAGTTTAGGTTTTGTAACTTTTGATATAGTGTGTGTTTCCTCTTGTTGATAGAATTTTAGAGTCTGATGTAGTGATGTTACATTTTAGAGTGTAATTTTAGTTTGCATTCTCTTTCATAGACCAGATCCAGGTTGTTGGCCAGAGTTTGGCAGAAAATTGTAATGCTTCTGTTTTAGTAAAAAAAAAGTGTAGCAAGCTTTGAGTAGGGTTTTCTATAAGACCCATCATGATTTCAGTGTATTTCCTCTAGTTGCGTTCTTGTTGTTTACCTCGGCTGTTCTATAACACCCAGTTTCTGCAAATCTGGGTATAATTTCCAGGGTGCCAGGGCCAGCAAAGGAAGGTGGCTAATGCCTAATGAGGCGCTTTTTGTTGCAAAATGTTCCAATTTCAGTTCACTTGTTTTAGAATGTGATGCCTACTACCTAAGTGTTTGATGCCTACTACCTCAGTGTGTGATGCCTACTACCTCAGTTTAGAATTGTGGTGCACGGCTCTCAGAGTTGAAAGACATTTGTAGAGCACTGAACAGCTGAACTCAATGAGCTCTGAGTTGAAAGACGTTTGTAGCGCATTGAGCATACTTGTACTTGTGAGCTCAAGGCATTTAGGCATGTTCTTTTGGATTCTGAATTTTCACTTCAGTTCAGACAAATTTAGTTAAGCTGCGGTGACTTTGAGCAAATCATTACTGACCATGGCTAATACATAATAAGATATTAACTTGTGATAAAAGCTGCTACAAGTTTCAAGCTTGATTGTAACCTGTTTGGTAGACAAAAGGAAAAAAAAACATGGGAAACTTATTCACCAAACTACAATTAGCATTTTCTACTTTCTAGTAATTACAACTATGAAAAATAAGTATTGTGGGAGTTGTTATTTTGGAAAATGATTTTTGCACTCTAAAAAAAATTAATTTTTGGTACTTTCACTGTGAAATTATAGTTTTCTATGCTGTATAAACAGAGGAATTTGGAGTGACAAATCACTTTCGGGGTACTACGTTCATTCAAAAGTAGCGAAGCACTATGAGTCATGAATCACGGTATAACGTGTTACAAGATGCATTCTATTGGTTAAAAATTGAAGTTGAAATGGATGAATCATCTCGGAATTATTGTGACTATGACCCAAATGATTTATAGACATTAGCACCTCTATACTTTTCTTCAATTTATTTGTTTGCATTCTTAACTTACTTTTTAAGGTACATGTAAAATTAATTATCGTCATTAATACGTGACAGTGAGTATAAAAAAGTAAGAGAGACTATATAAAAGGGGTAATTTTATTAAAATTAGTCAAAAGTAAGAGAGATAAAATATGAAAAAACACTTGAAAACAAATAAATTAATAAATGTAGAAGAATAAAATATTAAGGTAATTTGTCACTAATGTAAGGACTAAGGAGTGAGTAAATAAAAAAATATCCTAAAAAGGAAAGTTAGTAAAATTAATTAAAAAAAAACGGAGGGAGTACAAGATTATTACGTAATAACCAAGCAAATGTTATTACGGAGTATGTAATTTTATTCTTATGGAATGTTATGAGCTTTTTACTATTATAAGAAATATTTTTATTTAATTAGCATGGTTAGATACGAAAAATCTTTCAAATGAATATAAAAACAAAAAAATAATAATAATAAAAGTAAAGTAATATATGTCAATTGTTTCCCTAAAAATATAGTAAAATACGGAGTATTCAATATCGATGGAATGTCTAAATGAAGCATCCATACTTCCAACATCCTAATGGTCTTCCAAACATGTGCAAATGAACATATATTTTTCCTAGGAGTCTGTGTGCGACGAAATTTGTTGCACTTAAACTAGTTACGAAGGTAGTATAAGATTTTTTTTTTTGAACATGTGCGCAAATGCCCTTATTATTACATTCCATGTTCACTTTACAATATGTGAATATTTATTTATGTCCACTCGACAAAGAAAGTTAGACACCGAGCTAGCTAAAAATTAACGGAGTATTATAAACAACGTTATTTGAATGAGAACTCAGATTTCTTATGTTTTTTAGTTGCAGCGTCTGATAATAAATCACACCATATAGTATCACTTAAATTAAATTATTAAATTAGTTAATTAATCCACCTGTATGTAGAGGTGATAAATGAGAGCCAGAGAAAGACAATAATAACAACAAAATTTGTGAACCTCCATGATATTAGCAATTAAAATTAGGAAAAAAAAGAACCAGTCAAATATAAACAACAATGCATGAGTTTTCCAAAATTAGTCTAAATGACCTAAAATTACATTAACTATAATAAGACAAAATTAAATCTTCTAAAAAAAGTTATTTCTTTTGTTTTATTTATCTTTATAAACCAAATACAAACTTCTCCCATCTTCTTAAGCTAATTACTTTTTGGGTTTTGAAAAAGAAAACAATTCACAAACTCAAAAACAAAGAAGATCAAATTTGATTTATTGTGATTCATAAAAAAAAAAACACAAAAGTTTAAAGGGGAAAATGGAGAAAAATCAAGCTGCAATTGTGTTTATTGGGGCACTATGCCTATTCTCTTTGAGCAGCGTTGCATACGCCGGTCATCACAAGGCTAATCAGTACAAAGTCAAGGGCACTGTCTACTGTGACACTTGCCGTATTCAATTCATCACTCGTGCTAGCACTATGATGGAGGGTATGTTCCTTACCTTTATTTAAATAATAATAATAATAATAAAAAAAAAAAAAAAAATAATAATAATAATAATAATAATAATAATAATAATAATAATTATATCTCGGGTGCCCACTAATTTCTTGTAAATTTCTTACGCTGTTGATAATATTAATAATAATAATAAAATGATGGAGGGTAGAAATTTCTTTATTTTGTGTTTTGGTTGCAATCAAAATTATGCCTTCCAACATAAACATGTGTTGTAAAAAAAAAAAACAACACATGCATAATGTGTGGATTACAATTTTCCTAGCGCTCTTCGGTATTAATATTTATATCCTATATTTAGGTGTCAGTAAACCTATGTTTATATTTTCTTTATTTCATATTTATTTTACTCATTTAATATATATGCAATTCTAGATAATGAGCAATCTGAATTAATTTCATAAGCAAAACTATATATTAAATGTGCAAAATGCATATTAAAATAGCAAAATATGTTAAATGTGCAAAATGCATAATTTTTTTTTTTTTTTGAAAGGGTGCAAAATGCATATTAAATTAGCATATCAACTCATGTCCTCAGTCAATTAGTGCAATCATCCATGGTTTTAATTCATTGAAATAGCAACATTAGATTGGTTAATTTGGATTGTTATCTAGTAACATCGTTTCTTATTATTTGCAACAATAGAATCATGTCCTCACTCAATTAGTGCAATCATTGGTAAGGTACCTATAATATGCTTCTTGATAGATGTATTCTTGTATGAATTGGTAACAAATAATGTCAATCATTCATTGAAATAACAACATCACATTAGTTAATTTGGGTTTCTTATTATGTGCAACGATCACACAATTTTTACTCAGATCACTATTTTATGTCACATCGTTGTAACTAATAATAAACAGAATCAGTACCTTCAAAATCATTACAAATTAGAATGGGGCTAAGCTAATTAAAGATGTAATTGGAAAAAAAAACATGATTACAGGTGCAACAGTGAGATTGGAGTGCAGGAATCTAACAGCAGGAACAGAGACATTCAAATCAGAAGCCATAACAGACAAGCTAGGAATGTACACCATTAAAGTAGATGGAGATCATGAAGATGACATATGTGAGATAGTTTTGGTTAAGAGTTCTGATAAAGAATGTTCTGATGTTTCAAATGATATGTATGCTAAACAAGCTGCTAAGGTTACTCTTACTTCCAACAATGGCGAAGCGTCCGAGGTTCGCAATGCCAATGCTCTTGGCTTCATGAGGAAAATCCCTCTTTCTCAGTGCCCTGAAATTCTTAAGGAGCTGGATATGCTTGATGTTCCTGGCATTACTAAGAACTAACTAACTCATCGTCGTCTGGTCTGATGGATATTTTTATTATTTGCAACGATTAGACGTTTTTTTTTCTTCTCTGTATTGACTGTTGTTTTTTAAAAAATCAGTGTACTTTAAAAAAAAATAAGCATATGTGACATTGTTTAACAAAAAAAAAAAAAAAAGAGAGAGAGATTGATGTTTGTTGAGATTTGAAACTAGCCTTGTAAATTGGTTAGTGATGTATGTTTGTTTGGTGTTTTGGTGTTGAGGTTCAGATATATGTAATGTCATTTTGCTCATTTTGGATGGATGGATGGACGTGGATGTAATATTATATTTTGATATTATTGTCTCTATATTTATCTTTATTAATCTAATCTAATTTATTTTCTTCATTTTTATTAATCTATTTTAATACTCGCATACTAGCGATGAAATGTTTTCATTTTTTTATCAGACGAGGCATTTGTGTCATGTATACAAGGCTCCTATTTCAGATAATTATATTTTGGTGGAGAGGCCGAGAGCGACGGGTCGATTCCGTGATCTCAAGGATCGTAAGGCATGCTCAACCACTAAGCCATGCCATATTGATTGGGTTTTTGACCTTGTACTATCATGGTTCATCCTATGCTACCTTATGAGCGTGTCTGCTTTGCAAAATTTGAGATTTTGAAATACAGAAAACGATCAACACAAATGGATTCAATTGTTAGTTTTGAGTTTGAATCAATGTATGTTGGGCTATAGGGGTGCATATGATTCAAATCAAGTTCAAACGAGTTGAGTTTTGGTCAAATTACTTTCTAACAGCTTGCAATTTTATTGTCTTAATGTCATCCAAAAATAGCCTTATATTACTTCTAAACATTTTTTTTTATATATAAGTATATATTCGATAGTAAAAGTTTATGAACTTTTCGTGAGTTTTGGAGTAAAGTATCGACTTGTCAACTCCACTCGTTATGTAAATGATCGGACGATGAAGTCTTATGTATAGGCGATATGGATATGATATTGTAATCAATAGTTTTTTAAATAATTGATTTGATCGTTTATAATTAATGTTAAATTTCTTTCTTGCAATGCGTGCAAAACGTTAGCTTTGTTGTACATCAAAAATAATGGAGTTAGTATTCATTTATTCTTATTACATATCCCTAAAAAGTAAGAGTAAGAGATTGATAGAAACTGATAATACTTCGTGAAGAACTTAGGTGATTGAATATATGCTTGTAACCTCTTTCATATAAATCGGTGTTCTCTATTGTTATGAGGAAGAAAAAGTTCAATCATCCATCCAACTAAATTGTCTCCTCCACTCTTAAGCAATGGCTTGTGTATCTCCAATCCCTCATACTCAAGTACATGAGTGTGTGTGATGAGTAATGTTAACTAACCTTGGGAAATGAATCGGCCGTAACATCTTATACCTAGGATGAGCCGAATCACGTTTTCAAGGCAGTGGATTAAGTTCCACGACATCATTTACCCAATTCCAAAATCATTCATGTAGCCTTGATATATACCCAATATTTCCTACATCCGTGACCTCAAGGATCATGAGGCATGCTCAACCACTAAGACATGCCATATTGATTGGGTTTTAGTTGCCCATGCGCTTATACCTATTTTTTTGACCCTGTACCATCATGGTTCATCCTAACTTATGAGCGTGTCTGTTTTGCAAAAATTTGAGGCTTTGAAATACGCAACAACACGAGTGGATTCAATTGTTGGTTTTGATCGTGTTTGAATTCATGTATATATGTTGGGCTATAGGGGTGCGTTTATGATTCAAATCGAGTTCAAAGGAGTTGAGTTTTGGTTGAATTACTTTCGAGCAGATTGCAATTTTATTGTCTTAATGTCATCCAAAAATAGTTATTATATTACTTCTAAACAATTTTTTTTATATAAAAGTATATATTCGACAATAAAAGTTTATGAGCTTTTTGTGAGTTTTAGAGTAAAGCACCGACTTGCTCGACTCAACTCGTTATGTAAATGATTGGACGAGGAAGTATTTATGCGTATGCAATATTGGACAAACCGTCCAATATTAGATAATGTTTAGATAAGATATTGACAACTTCAAATATGATATTGAAATCAATAGTTTTTTTAAATAATTGGTTTGAGCGTTTAGTTGTACATAAAAAATTAACGGAGTGTCGAAATTAGTATCCAATTGTTCTTAAAACATATCCCTAAAAAGCAAAAGTAAGTGATCGAGAGAAACTGATAATACTTCATATTAGGTTTCGACACTGAAGAACTTATTTAAATATAAATTGCTCACAATGGTCAAGAAACAATCTAGATTATATATAGTTATGTTGGTAATAAATAAAAATCAATAATTCTAGTTTAGCATGCTGGCAGTGTGATATATAATTTGAAGAGTTGAGGTTTCGAAACTTTACAGAAATAGCTTTTCATCTAATAACTTTTACAAACTAAACATTTTCACAAGGAGTGAAAAGGGGCGAAATCTTGTGAAAGGGTACACCTTTTACAGGGAAATTGATTTCCGCACCCTATGTCTTTAATATAAACGCGCGTTTATATTGTTTTTATGTGAAAGATAATAATGAGTGCGGAAATCAATTTGTGGGGTACGGAAATCACTTCCCCTTTTACAGACATAACTTTACATTATAAAATCGGTTATTGGTGTTACTAGATACTTAATTTCCAAATAAATGTAACTGGTTGAGGTTACTAGTTACAAATAATCCTCAGCCAACAGATTAACAGAATCTAGCTTGGTCGTTGGTAGCTTTTTATTATGTGATCAAGTTAATTAGGAGCATCAGTACTTGTATACGTACATTGGAGCTTTAATGGTGAGATTCTTCTTTTATTACTCTACTAATTTTTTTTTAGTGCAAACTTGTTTAAGCATGCTACTAATTCTATCCATATCCAACAAACAATAAAATATAGAATAATGATGCTTATTCCTCCTTTTTTTTTTAAAAAAAAATAGCAACACCTTATTCGCATTGATATGATCTTATGGTTCTTTTCTTTTTTTTGAAAAAATTGCTTTTAAAGCTATGAACTATACTCGGTCTAATTATAAAGATTTGAACTTTTAATTATATCTGAACAGTATCAATTATGACATTTACTTGCAATGGGAGGTATCAATAATTTTATAACCTGCTGTTAAAAGTCAATGCGATGACGTGTAAATGTCTTTGGTAATAAAAATCCTATCAGCTATTTGCTAAAGACACTCACATTGCAAGTTAAGGTCAAAGTTAGCTAGTTAATGTCCCTTAACAGCTAGCTAGTTATGAACTTACTAATACCTCCCATTGCAAGTTAAGGTCAAAGTTGGTATTGTTCATGTATAATTAAACGTTTGTACCTTTAGAATTGGACCGTGAATAATTCATAACTTTAAAATTAATGTTCTCTTTTTTTTTTTTTTTTTTTGGCTTTTCTACTTTAAGTTAGTTATTCTTAAAAAGTGGTTAATTTAATTGATACCAAATTTGAGGTCACAAAAGATGATTATGTTGTGGAAGACAAGTGTCTATGGCATAACTTATAGGGAAGAAGAGATTCCTTTATTGGCCTTTTTTTTCTGGTTCAAAATCCAGGTTCTTAGCTTGAAAGAAAGCTAAAAAGAAAAGGTAAAGTGACTCTTTTTTTTATGTGAAATTTTTTTACTCAAACTGCACGCTAAGACTAAGGTTGGATGAATTATGTATCATATTCCATTTATAAACATAAAAAAGTTTGTTATATTGGTACCTCTAGAATTCGTATCTTTCTCATACTTTCTCTTTTACACTTTAAAAAAAAAAAAAAAAAACCCTACAAGAATGTTTGTTGATCGTAATTTAATTATCTTTAATTATTTATTTCACAAAAAAGTATTTTATCAATGACGAATCTCACAACAGCTCATCATCAAATAACACATTTTTTTTTTTTGTCAAAAATATAGTCAATGAAAGTAGTGCTCAATGTCTGTCTCAATAGGGAGTAAGAGAAGAAAACTACCATAAGAAGAGAAAGCTCTACTATTCCAACAATTCAAAATATTAGGGTGCGTTGTCTTCAACTTTTTTTTTATCACGTCTCAGAACTTATTAGGTTTGAATAGGTCAGGTTATGTATAATAAGTTATAATCAAGTCAGATTTAATAGGTTTAATCAGTTGGTTAGGATAGATCAGTTCAGATCAGGTCAGGTCAAATATAATATAAAGAGACAAGACAAGAAGAAATAATTTGATCTAGTAAATTTTTCCATGAGTGTTAGAGTTGTGTAAAGAATTCTAAGATTCTAATAGCATATTATTTCTTATATATAAATTGTAAGAAATTATTAAATAATAATATGAATAGTGCAAAACTCAAATTTAACGAATAATATGAAACAAATGAAGTATATCACAATCACTAAGGAGAAATTAAATATGACTAGATGGAAAATGATAAGGAATTTGTTTAACATTGTATAGTCTTTTACTACTTTGAAAAAGTGATAACTGAACTTGTTAATTAAATTATATTCGATATCCATGCCAATTGCTTGGCATAAACTTAACGCTAACTATGTAAGCAAATCATGTCAAGGAAGAAGTAAAGTTACTTATAATAGAGAGATTCTATATATATTGAGCGTCAATTTCAATAATGTATCAGAAGTTATTGCAAAGATTCTCTTAATTCGTATGAGAAGGATCAAAATAAGACTAAAACTGTATATGTATGTGTCAATAATAAAATTGTATTGGAAAATAATGTAAAAAATGTATAAATTATGAACATCAAATAAAAATGGTACAATACATATGAGGTTTGGAGGAGTATTCATGTGTCACTAATAAAAAAAATTTAAGTATTGAAAGCTCATTTTTAAGCGCCTCCTCCAATTTTTTTTATCACGGTACTTAATTTTGGGGGTATTGTCCATGACGGATCTGACATTTTCTGATTCGATTAAGTAGATTGTTGAAGTAAGTCTGATAAAGACATAAAGTTGATCTGAGTGCCTGATAAAGTCCAAGTTATTATAAGAGATGAAAAGTTAAAGAGTAAAGACAAAATTGTCAAAACGCAAGCAATACTAAGTAAAACGTGGGCGAGATTTTGCAGTTCACTTTAAAAAACACACGTACACCGCCCTTTGAACCAGACATAACATTTCATCATCACCAACCTAGCAACCCTACTTGCAGTTAGGGGCGGATCTAGGAATTTCAACATGGTCTGGGTAGGACATTGTTTGATTGGTAATAAAAAAAAAGGGCGTCATTTTCACGCTTAATTTGGTTGATATGAAAATAGATCTCATCATGAAAAATTGTGATTGTAATTATCTAGCTATTTAGTGGCACATCTAAAGTAATTAACATATAGGTTTCAAAAATTTATAACACTTAACTTACAATTAACCTAATTATACTCACCTCACATTTTGTTTTGTTTTTTGTTTTTTTTTTTTTTTATAATCAAATCATCAAATGTATCTTGAAGAGCATAAACAACAGGCAAATAGATTTATTCTGCTCGAAGGGTTAGAAATTGTCTAAATCAAACTTCTTCCGTTACAGATAATATACGAGACTGATTCCAACACCACTGCGCAGTAGGTCGGTCATCCTTCCCCTATTCCACCTTATTGCCAAAGGGAAAAGGTGATGATCCACTTAAGGGTAATTTCTCTATTAACCACTAGGCAACCAATCATCAACATGAAAAATAGAAAAAAAAGGAAACCTTTTGTGCTTGGTGGGGGGGACATAGTTCCAAGGCTAGGCAAAATAATGCCATTTTGAGTCATACCATGAGACCTCCTATATATATATATGCTTGTCAATCCCAATACAGTAAAAAAGAGGTTGTCGTTTTTCTCAAGTACTACTCGTTATGACTCACAACTTTTACTTTATGACAAACATAAGCACAACCAATAAAGCCTTTTAAAGCACACGAACTTGACCTTGATCATGTTTTTCCCTTTTAATTTCCCTTTTTCCCTTTATAAAAGGTTCTCACTACTACATTTTCTTTTCTCCTTCGAATTTGTTCTCTTTTTTTCTTTTTTCTTTTTTCTTTTTTCCAACTGATTAACGACCATCGTACGTGACCTAACTTCAATACTTCATCTACATACAAAGATAGCAAACATGTTACATGTAAAAACATAAATATAGCCACGACATAAATACGGTCGAAGTTTGAGTTGGGCTTAGGTTATGAATTTTGTATGATTGGTACTGCATGACCAATAAGATTTACGAGAAAAATAATGTAACGATTAACAAGAATAAAAACACAAATTTATGTGGTTCACCAACTATGTATTTGCTACGTCCACCAGCAGAGGAGAGAGTAATTTAATTGGTTACAAATTTTTAGAATACAAAAGTAGGTTGTAGATTAGGGGGTATAAGTAGTACTTTAGAGAACCCTAATACTAGTTTGCCTAGGAAAACTCAAACAGAAAAATAAAAAAAAACTAATTATAGGAAAGCTCTAGTGAGACCACCGTTTTGATTAGATTTTGAAACAAGGACACAAAACAAATTTAAGGCATATTATTACAAATTCTTTCACATAGACGGGCTTGAAATGAAGCATATTGTATGGGACATGTATAACAACGAACCCATGGCCAATTGGTGATGTCATGTTGGTCGTTGTTGGGGGAAAAAAATCTTCCGTCCCACTTATTTATTGTCTCCCACTAATTTTGATTGATTGAAAAAATAATTTTTTTTTATTTTTAAATTTTAAAAGGTGTGTCATAGTAATTACTTGAACCAATCAAAATGAGTGCGTGGAACACATATGAGACATAATAAGTGGGACAGAAGATTTGAGTCTGTTGTTAGGCATGTAATTGATCAACATATAAAAAAGAGACGGGTGGAGTATCTAATAAACCAAATGGTAATTTGTTTTTTAAATCCATTTCTCCGCACAAATTACATTGCATTTTACTTTAATTTCTTGATCGAGGAAGTATGTTCAAGTACACCTTTGTTTTGAAGTGGAATTATGATAAAGCAAATGATAATGAACTAGATTTAAAGGTACGATAACAAGCTAAAAGGTTTCCTTATCAAAAGGCCAGTGCAAAATCATAGTACAATTTGCAAGCATATTGTTGAATCCCATGTGTTGTACTAGTGAGTGTCCCATATTAGAGGATAATGAGAGACTAAACTAACTTATAACTCTAGCGGCCCATTTGGTTGTTGGTAATAAATTGTGGTAATGATAATGAATTTATTATAGTGTATTTTTGTTAAGGAGGAACCTTATAATCTCCGTGGAAAACAAATTTTCATTCCCAAACTTCAATTTTTTTCTCATTTCTCATTCTCATCCATTACCATTGGGAATGGTGGTATTTGATGGGAATGAATATTTGTGAAGAAAATTAAATAAGTTGGAGCTAAGGTAGCACCACCATGGGAATGGATTTTGATTTTCCTTCCAAATTTAGTTATAAATTCATTCTCATTACCATGATTTATAACTGGCTACCAAACGGGCCGTAGGAGTCACTCCCCCTATCACCAATTGGTCTTAGGAAAGAACCTCCTATAGCTTGTAAGTAACCTAACTCTTAGTATCAGAGCACATGTTGTGGCCTTTTCTAACTCACTAGTTATTATCATTATAGTTAATATATCCTCTCATATGACTATTATTTTTTCCTATGTATCATAAAGCGTTTTTTTTTTTTTTTTTTGTGCTAAATTTTCTCTCAGTCTCCCTTTATAGCCAAAGTTTCAAACATAACCAACTCAAATAAATTAAGGAGTAAAAACTACTTGTTGAAAGTTGAAACCTCTCAACAAGACCTAATTAGAGTTTTTTTATGGTTAAATTAAGTTCAAATATTGGTCAAAGTACATAAGATGAACTGTACAAAAATGTTGACTTTTACAAATAAAATAATATGTGAAGGAAGGTAGAATCGTAGAATTATGTTTTCACACAAAATTAATTACATACATCAAGTCTATGGGATTTGTATATAATTTTTTTTAAAATTTTCAGACAAAATATTTATTATTATTTTGGAGACAACTTGATGTATGCAAGTAATTTATCATTGAGCAGCAAGCTGTAACATGATCATCGATCTTTATTAAATTAGAAAGAGCCGTACTATATAGGATATAGTAGCACGAAATAGTTTAACCTTGCCATTAATTCTTCATTACTAGTCAATAAAGTGTTTCATTATACTAATCTTATTTCTTAATTGAACCATTGTTTGGACAACAGGAAAATCAGCTCTCCTTAAATTTGGCCGAGACTTTGATTCTTTGACTTTTCGAAAAAGTGACGAAATACCACTTTTGACCCTCACAACCTGTTTGATAGCCGATCATAAATATATAGTGGTAATGAGAATGAATTTATAACTAAATTTGGAAGGGAACTCAAAATTCATTCTCATGGTAGTGTTAGTTTAGCTCGAAATTAAATTACTTAATTTTCTTCACAAATATTCACTGCCATCAAATATCACTTTATAAGTAGTACTGAGCGCGGTGCGGTTTTGTGCGATTTGTATGTCAAACCGCACCAAACCGCAGAATTACGGTTTACCGTTTTTTGAAACCGCACCACAATTTATATCAAACTGCACCAAATCGCACCGCAAATACGGTTTGGTCTGGTGTGGTTTGCGATTGAATCGACTTTTTAAAAATTTTATTTTATAATTAGTAGTTGATAAAGACAAAAAACCCTTAGATTTAGAGTTTGTTTGGTTGAACACGGGAAGTCTTATTTCATGGGAAATAAATTCCCTTATCAATTTCCTAGGAAATTGCTATTTGTGTTTGTTTGATCATAGAAAATTGAAATTGACAAATTAATTTTCATTCACAAAGGGGAAAAAATATTGGTTGACCCATCGGGTAGACTACCCACCCTTAATATATATAAGGTTATGATAATTATGCTAGTGTAATCCAACTTAATTGGCTGAAATATTGATATTTTAATAATCTATTAGTAGCGGGTAGTCTACCCGATGAGTAGGTGTAGCAATGTCCCACAAAGGGAGGTATGTGATTAATTTCTCGCACTTCATGAGAAATTCTATTTCCCTTGGAATTTCAATTTCCTGTGCCTGTGGTATTTCATGTTAATCAACACAAAGGCATTTGGCTATTTCCTAGGAATTTGTATATCCAACGGAAATACAATCTAACCAAACGACCTCTTATTTTTCGTTAGAGTATTAAAGAGTTAGAGAAGTCTTTGCAAGCTTAAACAACTTGATAAGACCCAAGACAAAAAAGGCAAACTCCAGTAAAGTAGTAGGCCAAATAAAAAGTATGAAATTAAATATTTTAGAACAATTAAAAAAATTATGATTAGATTTGCGGTTTGGTGCGGTTTCAAAATTTTCGAAAACCGCACCGCGCCAACCAAACCACACTTTTCAAACTACAAACCAAACCAAACTTTTTCGTCCATTTCAATTTTCAGTAGCGGTGGCCACTGGGTCGGGTCGACCCAACCCAGCCCGGACCCGGCCTGGTTTTTGTCCCGAATGGGTCACGCCCGGACCCGGCCCATGACCCAGCCCGGTTCTAAATGGGTGGGTCATGGGTCGTAGTTTTATAACCCGTAACCAGGTCAAACCCGGTCCAACCCGCGACCCGGCTCGGTTCCTGGCCCGGTTCCAACCCACTGCCAACCCGGGTGGGCCGGTTCATGGGTTACCTAACCTCGAACCCGGACCGGTTCATCCCGGCCCGGTAACCCACCGGTCCGGTTCGTGGGTCATCTGCCTTCGACCCGACCCGGTCTCTGGCCCGGCCCAGTCTGGCCCGGCCCATTCGGTGGCCACCACTAATTTTCAGTCCAACCAAACAATGTAAAATGAGAAAAATACTTTTAGGGAAAATATCTTATGCCCTACCAAACGGATCCTTAGAGAATGATGGAGTACTTCTTCTAATTAGAGGTTTTTATAAACAAAAAAAAAATGTATGTAAAGTATTCTATATGTATGTGCTAGTTTAAAGTATTCCATATGTAACTATGTAAGTGCTATATAAAGGAAAGTGAAAGGCGAAAAAGAACAATATTTTTTTATAGCTTAAAGAATCACTCGAAATGATGATATACTCCGATATTATATATTTCTGCAGGTTCTTTGATCTACTGTTTTTTTTTTTTATTTATTTTTTTATTTTTTTTTAAAAGGATTCCATGGTTACGCAAATCAAATAAGTAACAAACAAGTTCTTATCTGGCATATATTCTTTATAATCCAATTACAACAAAGTAATGAACCATCCTTATCTTTATAAGATCTACGCACAAATCTTCATTAGTAATCAAAACCCATCATCATTTTACTTTTTTTAATATTTTTTTTATCGTTATTATTATTAATTATTATTATAAAAATAATAATTATATTTTATTTTGTGTTACGATAATTTGGAAGTAATTAATAAGGAGGGATAACAAGAAAGGTATGGTACCATTTGTATCCTGTATGGAAAACTGAAAGCTATTTTTTGAATACTCGTTTACTTGATGAAAAATAATTTCCTATATTCATATTAAGATAGGTGAAATAAAAAGTCAAAGTGTAAACTGTATCAAAAACTTGCAAAAAAAGGTAAAAATTTAAATATTTTCTTGGGTAACAAATTATTTGCAATGAATCATTTTGCACACATTTGAAAGAAGATATTTAAGGGTGTAAACTAGAGATGGGAATCGAACTGTGTTGTGTCATGCCGTGTTCATGTCAACTCGTATACATATACGGGTTGATGAACCCCATTGACTTAAACTCGATCCGTTTAATAAGCAGATTATGTCGTGTCGACATGTTTATTTAAACATGTCAAAGTTCTTGACCCAAACCCGCTAATTTGTGTCTTGTTAGCGTGTCATGACAATATTTGTACTATAAAATTAATAGACGAGTTTAATCGTGTTGCATCAATAATCCGTGTACATAAACGGGTTAAAACACTTTGACCCAAACCCAAGACATTTAATAAGCGTGTAATATCCTGTCAACCCTTTTAATTAAATATGTCAAAATCCTTAACGTAAAAGCTGCTAATATCGTGTTGTGATAGGGGGTCGTGTTATCGTATAGTGTTAATTTTTACCAGCTCTACTGTACATAAACAACAAAACTACTAAAAATAATAAGATAATCTCAATCTTTCTTGAATTAGAATGATTTTGATTAATTTTTTTTTTTTACATTATTAAATCACTCCCATCAAAGGTTAAAAAAAATAAAAAAATTTGTTTCAATTAATCTGTTACGGAATGATTAGTTTTAAAAAACATGTTCCAATGAACACTAAAAAAAATTGGCACATTCACATCAACGGGTACACATTAATGACGAGCCTAAATTCAGTTGCAAATGTGGATCTTTTATGAAAAAATTTGAGCTCATTGCGTCGCTAAATTCACCTAATCCTAACCTAAGCTCAATAACTAATTTATAACGGGATCGTGACGGGAAAAAAATCATTTAAGAACCCCTTTTTTATAACAGGGTCATATTTTTACTACGAGAAAAATCTTTTACAACCTCCTTTCTACGACGGGTTAATATTTTCGCGATAAGAATTTCGGTCGTAAATAGCATATTTCTAGCATCGGAAATATTTATATAATTAGACCTTTTATACATTAAAGGACGAGCCCCATAGCTTTGATGAGCAAAAAGCAAAGCATGTTGTCGAACTCTAACATTTAATCAGAAACAATAATATACATGTTGTAAATTTTAAATTCCAACCCACTAAAGACTTTTTATTTTATTTTTTTGATATCGCTATCAATTTTCAGGGTTTTTTTGCTTGATTTTTTGATTTGTTTTTTGGAATCACATGATAAACATTGTTTATCTACGTTTAAATGAGTAATTATTACATTTTTCATTTTTTTTGTCCTAAAACTAAATCACTTTTGTATGTTTTTTTCAACTAAAAACACAAAAAGTAGAAGTAGCAAATAAATGAAATAATAGATTGATCCAAAAACATATTTTACTAGGGTTTCATTTTTTTTTAATTTTTTCCCACTTCTTTTTTTATGGAAACAAGTCTAAGAATTATACAATTTATATAATAATATGCACCCAAATGTTCATTAACAATATATTTCTTGGCTTCATTAATTTTTCTTCTATCAATTCAAGTTATTAATCTACAAAACAAAAATTACATAACCCAAAAAAAAGGGCAAAAAAAATAAATAAATCAACAAGTTTGACCAGTTGACTCACTTCTCCTCCTTTTAACTTGAAACCCATGAGAGAAAGCACCACCAGCAGCCATAGCAGCAGCCAATTGCCATTCATCCATTATTATACTTCTATTATTATTATTATTGTTATTATTATTATTATTATTATTAATCATGTCAAAATGACCTATATCCATCCCATCAATCATGCAACCCTCGTCGGAAAACAAGCCGCCGCCGCTACCGCCGTGGTGGCCTGGCGGCTTGGCTTTCCGGCGACCGGCCCCGATGGGGACGTTGCGTAAGGCGCCGCCAGCGGTCCAGTACCGCTGGCAACCCTTACAAAAGTGGCGAGGTTGATTAACATTGTAGTTGTTGAAATAACAAAATTTGGTTTCCATACTTTTGCACCTTGGACAAGGGATTATTTTATCTGGTCTCTTGTTGTTGATGTTGTTGTTGTCGTTGTTGTTGTTGATGTTGTTGGATTTACCCTGTTGATTATCGTAATCTTGTTGTTGATCATCGTCGTTTTGTTGTTGGGGTTTTTCTTGTTTTACTTGTAGCACAATTTTTTGGCCAAATAGCTTGATTTCAGCCATTTTTATAAGATAATAAGAAAGATGATTATTGTGATAAATTTGAGATTGAAGAAGAAAGTTGGGTTTTTTTTACTTTTGTTTGGGAAGTTGTGATTGTATGTGTGTATATATATATATATCATAATATGTATATGAACAAGTGTGTTATGTGTATGTATATATAAATGAATAAAGTGCACAATATAAGGAATTGACCATAAAGTGTTTATAAAAAGTCCTAAAAAAGAACATATTGAAAGGGGGGTTGCATGTGATGGTGAGAGCCGGGGAGCTATAATAATAATAGTAATTCTTTCTTTCTTTCTTTCTTTTAGTTGCATTAAAAATACTTTATGATGAATAAATTCTATTATACTTTAATTTCATCCTTTTAAAAAGCAAAGGTGTATGTATGATCCCCAATTAAGGCTCCTATCACAAGAAAGTACAACGGGCAGATCGAGGGGGTATATGTGATTATTACGAGGACAGAACCCGTGTCATGACCTTTAGAAATTAAAATGTGGTTGTCTTTAAAAGATTGCTACATATGTTTTAAAACTTGAAGTCACGTAGTCTCATACATACGTACTGCATTTTCTTATATTTCACATACTTCCTAAGCATATAATACCGTATTTTTTAAAAGTTAAATACCTGCTATTTGTCAAACATTAAGGACATAAAAATTATAAAATTTGATTGTGAGTGTTAAATAGAGAGACAAAAATAGACGCAGGGGATAAAGAAATGACAACTACTAGTAAATGTTATAAATTAAATAATATTTCTCTTGTTAAGTTGTGTGATAGTCTGATAGAATTTTGAAATAAATAATAATAATTTTTATTCATAGTTTTTTTTTACATAAATATTTAGTCAAGGTTTATAGAAAAAGTTTTAATTTTATGTTAATATGTCAGAAATTTTCAGAAAAAAGTTATTCTATTGATATACTAGTAAATCATACTAGTAAATGTTTTTTTTTGGAACAATACTAGTGAATGTTATATACTCCGATCCATCGGTTTCCATTTGCTAATTATGTTTGGATTCTAACATTTTTATTTATGCAAATATGTAGTAGGATTGATATACAAAAAATAAAATATTTTCATTGAAAAATGCTAATTTTAAAGATCAACTAGGGTTTTTGATAATTTATTGTAACTTTTTATATATTTGAGCAAATCACATCAAAATAAGTTTGTCTATGATGTTAATTGAGAACCAATAAAATTACTTATATAAATAACTAACAAATTGAAACACATGGAGCAGCAAAAACAAATTGGGAAAGTAATAAATATGTTATAATAGTAACAATAAAATATAATGAAATACTCTATCCGTCCCAATTTAGTTGTTACACTCACTTTTTCACATCTCCCAAGAGACGATTTTAAATAAAAATATCTTGAACTACATATAATAAAAAATTAAATTTTTTTTTTTTGAAAAGTACATGTTGAGATAAATTAAATTTGATTCATCATCACTATATTTTTCTTACATTTATAAAATTAGATGCAGTCAAAGATTACATGTGAACAGACGAACACTGCTACAAATCAAAATATAGCAACTAAATTAAAACAGATAGAATAAAATAAAAGAAGAGGTGGGGATTTGAAATGGAAAAAGTGAGTATAAAAAGTTTGGGGGATCGCGTAGGAAAAAGTTGATGCTGAGCTTTTTGTCCACATCATTACTCCACGAAAGCATCTCTACATTTTTATTTTTTTCCTAAATTATTTTTGGCATCTGTTCCCAAAATAATTGTCCACTTTTTTTATCCGTTCTAAAATAAATATTCTATTTTTTTATTCATTCTAAAATAACTGTTTTATTTCTTTTTTTTTGGGTAAATGACCCACAAATAACTTTATATTTATACCCTTAATTATCACTTAATAGTTAATACCTACAACTTTTTACCTATATTTAGGTTACAACTTCACGCTTTTAACCTTACTTTTCATAAAAAGTAAGTGTCAACTTAAATCTCATCTCAAATCCTATTAGAGAAGTTAAGTTGGGACATAGGAGTATGATTTATTTGTTGTAAAAAAGGACTCGTCCAAAAAAAGAAAAAAGAAAGAAAAAAACTATTAAAAAAGAAAGAAAGAAAGAAAGAAAAAGGGTGGGTCCCATGGCCAGGTAGGTCGATGACTTGCAAAGTAACCAAAATTTGGGACTTTTTTTATTTGGGAAGAAGAAATGTGGGACATTGAAGAGATAAAGTTTCATGACACACTAAAGTGTATTTTCAATTTAAGGATATATGTAGGAATTTGGTGATTTTTCTTTCGTTGTTGCTTTCTAAAGGAAAATTAATTTATGGTTTGATGATTTTGGATGGCTTTCATATAATCATGTATCTAAATTGTACCAAATTATATAATTTGATGAATAGGGCATCATTGAATAGAAAATTTGATCTTATAAAGATAGATTTAAACTGTCCAAATCCAAACAATGAACCCACACATTGTGTCAAAATTGTTCTCAAATAAATTACAAATTAATTCGAAAAATAAATCATACTCCGTAATATACTGCTAGTAAATTATATAGGAAACTTGGTCTTATAAAGAGAGGCTTAAATTGTCCTAAGATCTCATAATTTAACTAGTTTTTTTGGCCCAACATTAATGATTTTACGAAAGTGAAAATGCTTATTCTAATGTTTTGTCAATCAGTTGATGAAATGAAAATATATGGTTCATGTTGTGTGCTTTACTTATTTGAGCGTAACAGGGATGCTACATCTATAATGAATCATTAAAATTATTTATTAAATATGAAATAGAAACATCAAAACACTTTAATATGTTACATGTGAGAGTAGTTCAAGTGGTGGATTAAAGTGACTTTGAAAGGTAAATATCTTATTCATACTAAGATAATGTTGGAATTGATGGTGTTGAATCCGGAGAATTTGTGTTATAAAAAAACTAATATTGACCCAAACTCGCTGACATCAGACTTGTTACAACCCGAACACGCAAGAATTTTATACAAACCCGATCAGACCCGACCTGTTTGACATCAATGTCACACCATCTTATCTTATGCATAACAATAAACGGTACCATAAATTTCATATTATGCATACCAATTTTGCTTAGGTGGAAAAAAGGTACAGTGGAGCACAATTATAAGTATGGGAGATAGCATGATGAGCACTAAAATTGACGTTATAAACTAAATAAATTAAATGGTACAGGGGAGCACAGTTATAAATAAGGGAGTGATTTTAATTTTAATTTTAATTTATTACTAATTAAATTAATTGTAGTGGAGCACTAGAGCTATACACTATTAGAAAATGTGCTATTTGCGACGGGAATTCCAGTCGCAAAAAAGAGGGGTCGCAAATGATTTTTCCCGTCGTAGAAAATGGAGGCCGCAAATGATTTTTCTCGTCACAATCCCGTCATAAATGAGCCAATTTTAATTGAGTTTAAGTTAGATTTTAGATGAATTTTAGCGACGGGCTCAAAAACCGTCATAAAAGATCTACATTTGCGACGGGATGTAAGCCCGTCATTAATAGACAATTTTTTTGTAGTGTGTCAATTTTTAACCCAGCCCGGAAAACCCAATAAAACGACCCATAAATAGCAGGTTTTGGGGGAAAATAACAACCGGAAATCCATTTTGAACCCGTTAAATACAATCCGTTCTTAACCCGACCTGACCTACTTTTAACCAGACCCGAAAATCATTAATAATGTGTTAAACTTATCATATTATAGAGCACAATACAATGGAAAACAACGTAACTGGCCGGCTTCTAACTAACCAACAGCAAGGATTTCATCTTATCTTATGCATAACAATAAATGGTGCCATAACAATAAATTTCATCTTATATATGCATAACAATTTTGCTTAGGTGGCAACCTAATGATTCTTAGGTGGTAAATAGGAGCTTATGTGGCAAATGTTGAATAGGGGTAAGGGTGAATGTCAATGTTTTTGTTTAAAAACCTTGTTTTAAATACTAGTAGTAGATATTTCCTCCGTTTTTTTAGTTGTTACACTTTAATATTTTATCTTTCAAATATATTGCAAAAGTGTAACAACTAAAAAAACGGAGGAAGTAGTTCATAATTTCTAAGGGAGAGATTATATTGCCACGTCGCAAAAATTGACTGATGAACACTAATTTAAGGTATTGTTTGATTTCCTTTATTTCCCATGAGCAATCAAAATTCAAATGAAATGTAATTTGTTCTAGTTGTTTTGTTGCTTAAATTATGATAAAATGGGGGAAATGCAAATTCCTACAAAACATAGGAATTATCTTACCAAGTTCCCCCTGGTAATTGAAAATTCCCATAATTTGTAAGTTCCCTCATGCACACCAAACAACTTTTGGTAAATCATAAGAAATACAATGTGGAAATTAAATTCCAATAAATTACAAATTACTAAGGGAATTTATTTCCCATATATATATCAACCAAACAATTCCTAAGTTTTTATATATCATATTATATCCAAATTGATTGGGAAAAAGTGTAAAAAAACAAAACCATGGTTGGACTTTATAACATCTGAAATGTGTAATGTACTGTATCTAAACAATTAGTACATGCATATCCTTCCCGTAAAAAAAAATAAAAAATAAATTACATATATATCCTTTTCAAGGCACTAGAAAAGAAACAAAGAAAGTCGTTGTAGGATATTTCATGACAAACTTTGATCAATTTTATATTCAATATTTTGATTCTATTTGTTCAAATTTCATGCAATAAAGGAATTGTTTTTCTTTTCTTTTTTTCCCACATTTTATATTATTATGGATGATTAGTAGGTAGCACATGGTTAGACCTTAATGTATGGCTAATGTCACAATCTTCTTTATTTAATCGTATAATAATTATTGTAATTTTTTTTGGGTGTATGTGCACTAATGATTATCTTTACAAGCTACTTTGTTTATTGCTTTTTGCTTTGCTCTTTTTTTCCCACTTTCTTCTCTTAATCCCCTTTTTTTTGTGCCAATAAGAGGTTCCATAATAGATTACTTATCAAACAAGCTCTTGTATTGTAGAATTTAAGAAGTTCCCTATAGACTAAGTCAAATCATATTAAGAGTAAACTAGCCCATGGCCCCATACTTAATTAGGCATAAGCTATCCAACAAATAATGTTGAATTGTATGCTTGGATTAAGGGTATTAAAAGTTTACCCAATTAATTAAGACTCCGTTTGTTTCAACGGAAAGCTATTTTTAATGGATGGATTCAAGTAGAGAACAAAATAAAAGAGAAATAGAAAATAGAAGCAAAAAAAGAGTGGTAATGGGGATAGAGAAAAAAAAAACCAAAAGTAATAGATATGGTGGAAAATGTACTGTGGCATACCTTGGTTAGAAAAAGGAAAATGATTTTTCTTCTCAGAACAGAAATTTTGCACATTTGAGAAAATCATTTTCCTTCCTTTACCTAATAAAACAAAGGAAAATGAATTAAGGAATTAAGGAAAGTGTTTTCCTCCAAAACAAACAGAGCCTAAAGCATGAATGAAGATCATGCCAAGGAGTATTTGATAAACTCTGGAGTGAAACTGAAAACTAAAATATGCATTGACATCGAACAAAAATCACTCCGACAAAAATCACTCCATGGTTCTGTAGTCGGGTGGAAGCTAAGCCAAGCTATTTCTAATAATGTAGGAGTTAAGATTTTTATTCATGTTTTAGATCTAATACTAAAAATCACTCTGTGGTTTTGTACTCGTTCGGAAGGCATGCTGTTAGTAATGTAGCATGTAGGAGTTAAGATTTTTATTGAAGTTTTAGATCTAAATGTTTTATGGGCATCATGTTATTGTAAGAGTCATTTAGCTTATTACCAACCAATATTAACCTTGTTGCCTATTTAAAAAGTGTTGATTAGTTTTCCATAAAATTGTCCCACATCGGTTGGAAAGAAAACATTAATACATTTGTTTTCTATAAAATAAAAAACCAGTTTGTCCAATTTTGGCATCATAAATTCATAATAAAATATAATGTGTTTGTTTAAATTGATCATGTAAATATTCTCCTGTTAGAATCCTTCATTTTTTTCTCATTTGGTATATTGAAACTATTTTTTTGTTTGTTTAATTGGGTCAATAATTTAACTAAATTTTTTGAGTCAGATCATCCTAGTAAAACTCAAACTTCGATATTTTGTCTCTGCTGATGATTTACTTACAGTAGACAGTTACTAAGAGACCTACTAGAAAAGGAACAACTTACCCAATCTACATCTGAGTAAGCTGTTATTAAACTTGAGGAATCTGACTTATAGTATAAACCAACATCTGATGTACCTTGTAAATATCTAATAACATACAAGGCTGCCCTCAAGTGAAGGACCCTTGGAGTACATAAAAACTGACTTATATGTTGAAAATTATATGAGAGGTCTGGCCTTGTTATATTCAAATATAAAAGCTTACCAATTAGCCTCCTAAATACCTCAGGATCAGTGAGCAGATCTCCATTCTCGGAAGTAAGTTTCAGCCCTGAAGGAAGTGGAGCAACAGTGGGGTTGCAGTTTTGAAGATTAGTAGAAGAAACAATGTTTTTAATATATTTTTGTTGACTCAAAAATAAACCACCAGGCTGCCTAGTAACTTCAAGACCCAAAAAAATAATACCATTCACCCAAATCTTTTATGTTGAATTTCTTATGCAATAATTGCTTGACATCATTGATTTGGACACTAGATGTTCCTATGACTAACATATCATCAACATAGATCAAAACAACAAAAAAATGTCCATTAAAATTTCTTGTGAACATGGAATAATCTTGCTTACACTGAGTGAAACCAAGAGAAAATAAAAATCTAGTGAGTTTCTTGTTCCATTGCCTTAAGGCTTGCTTCAAACCATATAAACTTTTCTTAAAAAGACACACTTGATTAGGACCAGCTTTATGATAATCTGGAGGGTGTTTTAGGAATACTTCTTCATCAAGGAATCCATGAAGAAAAGGATAGTTAATGTCAAGTTGATATATTGGCCAGTTCCTTATCGTTGCTAAGGCAAGGATAATCCTAACAGTAGCTAATTTGGCCACTGGACTAAAAGTGTCCTCATAATCCTGGCCAAATATTTGTTGGTAACCTGTGGCCACTAATCTAGCTTTAAATCTTTCAACATTTCCAGCTGGAGTATTGTAAATCCATTTTGATCCAATGATCTTTTTGCCTGGAGGTAAAGAGGTGATGACCCAAGTATTATTGGCATATTTGACTCAAAATTGACTAAGATAAAACCTATTCCTTATAATGTATAATTAGATCTGAATCCAATATATTGCGATATTGAAAAAGATATGATAATCGTGAAGAAGATATGATAAGAGCAAAATTGACGATAGTATGCATTATATGTATAGCTAATCCAACATACTAATTTTTTTTAATGATTTTATGTGATATATGATGAGTTTTTTATGATTAAAAAATAGATTTATTATTGTAAAAAGCTAGATAGCACAAAAATTTGTTATTTCAACAAGTCTTAAAATTTAAATCACGGGTGAAAGTCGGGTATCCTAATTGCTGGATTACAACGGATTATGTAATTGATATTATAACTTTTTATAGAAAAAATTAGATTCAAAATATATTCCATCTTAAATGTGAAGTTGATCTTATGTTAACGAATACAATTTACAAAAGTGAAAGTATTGGGGTCAAACGGTCTGACCAGACAATCTGGTCAGACGGCTGACCCATATAACCAATTATAATAGTGAAAAACTTCGGATGCTATAACTTTGCGCTCGGGTGTCGGATCGGGGCATATAATATGTATCCAGGTTTGTCCAGGTGTGTTCAGATTTGTTCAGGTTTGTTCATATTTGTCCAGGTTTGTCCACATTTGTCCAGGTTTGTCAACATTAGTCCAGGTTTACATGTCCAGGTGTGTCCAGATTTGTCTAGATTTGTCCATGTTTGTCTAGATTTGTCCAGGTTTGTTCATATTTGTCCAGGTTTGTCCATATTTTGTCCAGGTTTGCATGTCCAGGTGTGTCCATGTTTGTCTAGATTTGTCCATGTTTGTCTAGATTTGTCCAGGTTTGTTCATATTTGTCCACATTTGTTCAGGTTTGCATGTCCAGGTTTACAAATTGTGTCCAGATTTCAAATGTGTCCAGTTCTGTTTCCAGGTTTACAATTGTGTCCAAGTCTACTAATACATGTCCAGGTTTAACGGCATGTGTCCAGATTAAACACATATGTGTCCAGATTCAACAATATGTATCCAGTTCCAGTGGACTAGTCTGACAGAAACGTTACTGTCAGACCGGTCTGACACAATACCTTCTCAATGAGCTCTATGGATATATAAATGTGTTCAACTATTACTGCATCTGTTTTTTTTATTATTATTAGTTGAAAAACTTTACCTTTTTAATTGCATTTGTCGAAATAAAATTATAATGATTAATAATTTTAGTTACGTATTCGTAAACATTATAAGAACTAGATAGATATAGAAATTAAAAGAAAGATATTGAGACGGATCTAATAAAATCGTAGATGACTAATTTTTTTTTATATATATAAATCACAAATGACATTAAAAATAATAATGTCAAAAGTCAAACTTTGTAAATTAAAAAAAACAAAGTACCAATTCTCTGTCTGCTTTTTATAAATTGGCATCTTCCTCATTTGCCATCTTTTCCGAATTTGATACAATTTTTTAGCTGTAAAAACGACATTACTATATACTCCACCAATTAATAGCAAAACCTAAACATATGATATGTTTAGGTTTGTTTTGCTTGGAAAATTCTCTATCAAAACAACTTATAATTCTTGTTCCGACAAGTTTCAGCGCCTCTAAAAGTGGTGGCTGTTCTTGGTGTCTTGTGTGGTGGTCAACTGCACAATGAATAAACGGTGAGCTGACCCCGGGGTGTTTCCGGGGAAAAAACCTCCGATGCTTAAGTCAGCAATAGGATTCAATAAGAGAGAAATAGAGAGAGAGAGAGTTTGTAGGTGAAAGAGTGTGTACCTTTTCATGGTGAGATCATCCCCTATTTATAGGGAGTGGTTTAATCCCCTGTTGGCCTGTCTGGGGGCTGGCAGGGACACGTGTCCCATGGGGACTGGCCACGTAGATCGTGTGCTCAGAGTTAGTTATAACTCTGAGTGGGTCGCCACGTGTAAGTCCCTCATAGGTTGGGTTAGTTAGTTTGTTAGTGAGTGGGGCGTGTGCACTTGAGTGGTGCCCTAAATGGGTGCCACGTGGTGTACTGGGTCCACTGCTAAAAGATTCCCCTTGGCTTTTAATGGCTGTCAATTATAGGCTGACAGCTTCCGGGTCCGGCAACGTGTGGGTTCCATCTCTGGTGTGGATTGTGAGCTGGCGGTCAAGACGCCTGGTAGCCGGCACCGCTAGGTGCTGACAGTTGACATCTTGGTTGGGTCGTCGGTAGGGTGGACCTGCCTTTAACGACCCGACTTTTCTAGACTGTCGATTTACGAAGGAAATCGACAAATGGATCATTACCAACATGAACTAGATAGCATTTTAATAATTTAAAATCCAATACTCCTTTTATTAACCAAACTAAATAAATAATATCCTAAAAGTCCAAAAACAAATACTAGAATACATAATAATGATACTGTTCCATCCCAACAGGCTGGGATATACTACTAAATAATTAAAAGAAGGCATAAACTAGACTCCGGGTTCACTATACTGCTCTCATCAACACACAACCCGAATCATATAGGAGCCCACTTATGCGTCTGCATCATCACCTGAAATGGGGGGGGGGGGGTCCACCGTCAGTGGCGAGTAACTAGGTTGTCCCGCTTAAATGAGGGACCGCTAATCGTATAATAGCATAGAATTAACCAGGAAAATCATACAAAAATACATAAGAATACATACGAGAATACGTATAAAAATACGTAGAACAATAAGTATAAAAATACGTACAAAGTACGAGTACAATACGTATAAAATACCTGCAAAATACGGTTAGAAAAACATACATTATACGTATAAAATACGGATAAAAATACATACCGAATACAGACAAATACAGATACGATACCCATATAAATACAGGCCAAAGATACTCGTACAAAATACATGGAATACACGTATAAGGTACACCAAAAATACATATAAATATAGACTTACCAGACGTACGCAGCGGAAGACTTATCATTACATAAATACAACTTATACACACGAAAATACACGTAAATACACATATAACAAAATCCTTCCCGTGAAATACTTATCTTGTCATATTTTACCCAAAAACCCTTCTTTTAACCATCTTATTGGACCGGTCATTATAGCTCGTAAGGATGCCCGTGTACATCCCAACTTTCCTAAAACATGCCGGGAAGAACCCGTGTATTCAACCCGTAGCCCTCCTTTGCAAGAACTAAGCCTAAGCTATGGACATAACTCCTAAATAGTAGCCCGTGTACTACTACTTAGACGACTACACATCTTAAGATCCAGAACTGCCCAGAGACCGCAGTAGGGCAGTGGCTTCGACTTAACCCAATCTGGTGACCCGTGTATCACTAAACAGGTGTCCGTTTCTTATCTTATCGACATGGCCATCATGAGACCAATACTTCTTATCATCTTATAACTTATTCTTATCGTCATATTATTCCTTTCCTTCATATTGCAACTTATCTTAATTAATTCTTTTTAATTCCTCTATTTATATTAATTCCTAAAATTACTTCTAAAATATTATAAGTCAAATTAAACTAAAATTGATCAAACCTAAATTGTCCCACTCGACATTTTAATAATAAAATAGTAATTAAATAAATTCATCAATTAATCATATAAACAATTAAATAATTCATCTAAATTAACTATTAACAACCAAAATTACCTAAAACATGATAAAAATCCCATTTTTCATACTATGACCCACTCGACATTTTATGTCAAAAATACCGAATTTAATCATTTAAATTAAATTAATACAATCATCAATAATTAAAAAATTAAAATTAATAATAGAAATTAAAATTATACTTCGAACATTAAATCATTGAACATGGACAAAAGCAAGATCAAAATCATCCCTTTATTGTACAAAAACCACACGGCATTCATAGTGTAACAATCATCAAGACTAATTTCAAGGTTTAACAATAACATGACTAAATTCAAGATTAAATTAAAGATTATCAATACTTATTCAAGAATTAACAAGATTCAATAAATAAAATTAGATTTTTAATTTCTATTTGAACCTTGAACCACACGACATTCTTGAACCATATGAACAAAATAATTATTTTAATTTAAGACCTTAATTTAACAATTTAAACATGCAAGATCATCAAAATAATTCAAGAAAATATCATAAAAATCATCATAATCATCCCTACCTCACTCGACATTCACACGCATAAAATAGAACAAGATTCGATAGTTTATCATGCATTTATTTAATACAATATATAATTTAGATAAATTAATCTAAGCATAAAATTAATCAAAACAATAAAGATTCATGTAAAGAATTACATAAAATACCAAGAAAATAACAAGATACATATCATCATATCACTCGAAAATTCTAGGTCATCGTGATACTAATCCTAACAATTTTTCCTAGCTTAATCCTAATTAACTATATGGAAAACTTGTACCAAATTTAAAAGAGATAGACTAGTTACCTTAGATTAGGAAAGAAAACAAAGAAAAATCTCTTTGTTGGGTTCGAACTTCCACACGGCCAAGGTAGGGTTTTCTTTGAGAGTTTTTGAGAGCTTTTGAAATTAGGGTAAAAGAATGCAAGTGTTGTTCCCACTTAAATTTAAGGAACAAAGGAAGTAATAAAAAAAATAAAATAAAATAAAATAAAGGGCCGTGAGAGAGGGAGAGGGAATAGGTAGAATGGAGTGATTTTAGGGGACTTGGTAAGGGTAGAGAGACCAAGTAGAATTAGTTGCAAAATAGGTTTAAAAATTAATTAAATAAATAATTAGTTAATTAATAACAAAATAAAAAAAAAATATCCCTTGGCCATCACAAGATAGGGGCCGGCCAAGGAGGGAGGAAAATGGGTCTTTAGGCCCAATTTCAAGATAAGAAGAAGACACAAGAATTAAACAGTCCAAATCATCGGGCCTTTTTGGACTTAGATTATAAAATAACATTAATTAACCGCGAAATTTTCTGGCCCCAAATTTCGGGTTATTACACTGCCGGTGTACCGGTAGGCCCCCATACAACTAGCCCCCCTAAAAAGTATTAGCATCGTTAAGGTGGGGATGCTTTTTTAAAGTAAGTCACCACAAGATGTGAAGTAACCGACACGTGTCCGTAGAAGACCAAAAGTCGAATGGTGGACCTGGTTGTACCATATATAACGTCTCTGAGATGTTTTTCCTCCCATTTCATTTTCAAAATTCGTAAAAATTTCAAACTTTCTTTCTCATCCCTCTTAAAAGCGACTCGAACAATTCTTGTGCAAATTGAATCTTCAACCCAGCTTCTCAACAACATCCTTGACTGTAACTCGAGATTTTTGAAGGGTATCTCTGCAATCTAAAGACAAGGTGTGTGATTAATTTCGAACTTCCTTTGCTCGAGTTTTTGTTTTTCCTTTCTTTTTTGTTAAGTTTGAAGTGTGGGTGAGTTTGCATGTACGATTGCTCGAGTTTTTGAGTGAAAAATTTGTATCTTTCTTCTACATTAAAGAAGTATCTTGCTTTGTGCAAGGATTTAAGGTATAAAAACTTATTTTTTGAAGTAAAAATTCACTGTTATGGACAATTTTTGTTGATATTTTGCTTGTTTACTGTGCAAAAAGGCAATTGTCTCGTTTTGCGTGTCGCGTATAATCTTTGTGAGCTTGCTATTGGCGAATTAACTTGACGTGTGACAGTGCAAAGAAGGATGTCAGACGCCAGCGATAGCCAAAACGGCAGTCGTATCTTAGAGAGCGACCCAGATAGTGGCAGTTCGCCACAAGAGAGTGAGTCAGACGACTCGCTATTGTCATCCCCTGTCGAGGAAGGGCCGTCAGCTAACGCTTGTAATATTTCGGAACAACAGCCTGAAGGGGCTGCTATCCCTAAAGGTATCGGCGGTATTATGTGGAAACTCACATACTGCCCCCCAAAGACAGGGTATCCTATTCAATTAAGAAAGGATATTCTGGATAAAAAACCGGCGCCAAAGAAAAGTAAGGCGAAGCTGTCTGCCAGAAGCAGACAATTGCCTGACTTTTCATTGGCGTCGCGAGTTTTGACAGACTGCGAGGGGACACGTAATCCGACAGGGTTTAACCATTAGTAGCAAAGGGACGTGAGGATTCTTCGTGAAGTTCTGCGCTGGACCGGTGAGTCCATGGTAGTAGGAGCGTCAGAGCAGTATTGGTTCTCATCCATTCGCTCTAGTCTGGAATTTGACCAGTATGGCACGAACGAAGATCCTTCGCGGCCTAACCCCTTCGCTGCTCTAGGTAAACTCTTCAATTTTTTAATCTTCGTATTGTCATTCGTCCTTGTTTGTTGTGTTCGCAGAGGAGGTGACCGTTGACGAGGCCCCCGCTGAGATTAATACAGCCTGGAAAGAAGCTGGCTGGGAATGGCAACAGGAAGCGGAACGCCTGCCGGCCATGAACTATGAAGCCATAGACTTTGGCAATGGCGACTTTCCAAGAGGACACCCAGCCAACTTGAATCCAGACGACGACTGGTACAAGGAGTTGGAGAAGTGGAATGGGGGCCCCAAGGGGTATCTCAAGTGGTTTAGGGAAGCATATTGCCTTCCCAGCAACTGGGAAGTCATGCTCCCTGGTCCAAACAACGTCATCCTCCAACCGCCTAACGGGTATTTTGCCGTCTTCAAGGATCATTTTAAGTTTGGGCTGGGATGCCCCTTTGATTGGGCAATCATGTTTGTGATGCGTAACTTTTCCATCAGTCTGGCACAGCTGAGCCCATTATCCTTTCGGATGCTGGTGTCAGTACTGTGGACATGCCGGTATTTGAGGATGAAGGTCAACCTTCATGTTATCTGTACCCTGATGACCGTTAAACGGAATAGCTCAGCGACCGGCCGTTACACCTTCTAGACTACTAGCAAGAAACTGCTCGTTTGGCCTAAAGTGACTTCTCTGAAGCACTATATGAGCAGGTGGGTCTGGGTGAAGGCCCCTGCAGATGCTCGAATAGACATGCCGTTAACGTTCACTACACCGAGGGCTCGTATGGAGTACTTGGCAGTCCGTGACTTGACGACTGAGGAGCAGAGGACCGTCAACTATTTTAAGGCGAAAGACGACATCCCATCCAAGTGGCTGCCACCATGTGGATATATTATGGAGAACCGCCCACTCGCCTATGTTGGTCTTTGTGGCGAGATAGGTGCCCCTGATTCTGGTAATGCCAGGCTCCTGGTGCACCTCCTGAAGTTATCGTCTATGTTATTTAGTTATTTATAATTATGATTATATGTACCTAGTGTCCTCTGTGGGTGTGCAATCTCTTCTCTTTTTGTTTTTTTTTATTTATTTATTTTATTTTTATTGGCAGTGCCTTTGTACAAGGCTGGCGTCTAACCATTTCACTTTGCTTGTGTAGATTTGAATATCAAACGCCTGAAGTTGCCAAGAATGGCTGGAGAACAGACGGCTCACGGTTTCACCTCTCAAACTACCGGGCGTGGGACAGGTAGCAACAGGGTGTTGTCAGTAGGCGTGGGGGGCGGGGAACGGCAGTGGTTAGCCGCCTCGTCCAGAAGGAGGTTGTAGCGCCCGCTGTCTCCAAGAAGCCAGGTGCATCTGCCAGAGGTGGCAGGACCGTGACCATCGCCTTGCAACACAAGAAAAGGGATAGGTCACTGTCCCCCCCCCCCCGTTCTAAGAAGGCTGCCAAGCCGTCTGCCGAGGCTGCTACTACTAGCGTGGCTCCAGCCAACGAGGGTATGGCCACAGCCGTCAGCGAGGCAGTTGTTACTATTGCCAGCGAGCCGCCGGCTGAGGCTGCCATAGTTGTTGCTCCTGAAGCTGAGGTGGCGACAACTATGGATATGAGTGGTAGTATTGCTACAATCCCGTCCACCACCGAGGTATTGCCCAGCGTGGCTGGGGCTGACGGTGCCACCACCGAGACTGCCATGGAGCGACCTCTGGTCGGCGAGGCCAACTCAGAACGGCAGGTGGCACCAGAAACCACCGCGAGGCCTGTCACTACTCCCCTTACTCCCCTATCCACAGGGAGGGTGAGGTTGAAGAAATAACTTCTGCTGCGGACATAGAGCGGGTGCGGCAGCTCGCTCATGAAAAGAGCTTAAAAGCGCCTGAGCTAGACAACACATCAACGGCTGACAAGGCTGCGGCTGAGAATGCTGCCAACCCTGTTGCCGGCGAGGTATGTTTTCTAAATTTAAGTTAATATCTGTTGTATTTCTCTCTTTTCTCCTTTTCTTTTTATTTTTGATTGATGTGGTATTGACTTCTTTCAGATCGACTCCCCTATTGCCACAAATCGTTGCATTCAGTATGTAGGGCCGATGCTGACTCGGAGCACCGCCGTGCTCCACCTGGGGGAAGGTGGTCTGTTTGCTGCCCATCCTGAACAGAGGATTGGGTCTTTTGGCTTCCCCTTGCCGGATGATATCACCGTCCGTTGCGGATCTTGGGGGTACAGTCATCTGGACATACCCCAAACATTCCAGCCAGGGCCTAAGCCTGTAGGGCCCCTGTTCCGTCCAGAACCAGATGTCGGCGTGAATGAGTCGCTGATGGCAGATCTATCCCAGGCCGGTGGTGACCTGGGGTACCGGCTGTTGAGGGCGAACAGACTGCCAGCAGACTGTAGTCGAGATCGTTAGGTCAATCCTGCCCAAGCCCTATGCCATGACGTCGCCTGTGTAAGTATTCTGGCGTTGCCAGTTAATTAATGAATTTTGGTGTTATTTGCTCGTGTGATTTTGCCGGCTTGCTTACTGTTATGTGGTTGTGATTGTGTAGGCTGCCAACTCTGTCGCGGAGCTGGCTGAAGCCTTTTTCACTTTGGGGGCGGACCTGGGTGCAGCACGTGAGACATCAGAGTCTCTCGAGGCCGTCAACAAGTCTTTGAGCGAGGACTTGGAAAGTAAGAAAAAGGAGGTCGAGGCTCTCAAGGCCCAACTCTCACAAGCAAATTTGTCCTTGTCCAAGAAGGACGAGGAGTTGGAGACTCTGAAGAAAAGGGAGGTCGAGGCTACCAATCTGTTGTTAAAGAAGAATGAAGAAATAAATAATCAACAAAGCAGGTTGGCAGCCATGGCTGAGACAGAAGGCAAGGCCCAAGCTGCTGCTGAGGCTGCCAGTAGAGAGCTGGCGGAGACTAAGAGGCTGCTGAACGCCACCATCGCTGGAGCCGTCATTGCCAAGCATGATGTTGAGGCGTCTGTTGGTGCCTCTAGGAATAGGGTCAGGGCGGAGAAGGTCAGAGCCCACCGACAAGTTGAGGCTGCCAGGGCTGATGCCAATTCTGCTGCCCAAAAGGCTGTGGAAGGCTTTGTTGCATCCTCCCGTCTTCGCCATTTTTGCACCAATCGTTTTGACGGCGGTTGGGTGGCGGCAATGAGGTGTGTTCTGTCTCTTCACCCAGACCTTGACTGGGTGGCAGTAGAGACTGGTTTTGCTGAGGGTGTAGGTAATCAGCCCCTGAATGATGCTGACACGTTCCCAGAAGAGCATGTTGGGAACCTGTCACCTCGAGTAACAGGGGTGCCATCTACTCCTGTGGAGGCAGAGGAGTCTGAAGCTGCTGTTGTTGAGGGGCAACCAACGACGTCTAGTCAAGCCGGTAGAACCGAATGACGCGTTTGGCAGCCTTCTCCTATGTCTTCTTGTGGTTCTAATTTTTTATTTAATTTTGTACATATTTGTTGCTTGTTGTAAATATTTAGGATTTCTCCTTTTTGTGCTTCTTTTTGTAAAATGGGCTGCCATGCCAGTAGAGCAAGAATCCTGTTGTAACATGCTGCCAGTCATTACTGGCTTTTGATCTATAAAATATTATTGAAGGAAAATACTTTTTGCCTTTTATTTTATTTTTATTTCTATAAGCACTATTTAAATTGCACTTTTTAACTTGCATATAATTACTTGATTTTTTTACTGGCAGAGCTTGCCACTGGCCTTAGCTGTGAGAGCTATCTGTGGAGCTTACTGGCTGCCACACTTTCTTATTTTAGTCAAGCTGTTGGATGGTAATGGCCTTAGGCCTTAGCTTTGTAGCTAACCATCCTAGCCTGTCGGCTGTGGTCCATGACCTTAGCTTTAAAAAGCTATCTGTGGAGCTCACTGGCTGCCACACATTTGAATTCCAGCCAGGCTGTTGGATGGCAGTGGCCTTAGGCCTTAGCTTTTTAGCTAACCATCCTAGCCTGTCGACTGTGGTCCATGACCTTAGCTTTAAAAGCTATATGTGGAGCTCACTGGCAGCCACACAATTTAAATTTCAGCCAGGCTGTTGGATGGCAGTGGCCTTAGGCCTTAGCTTTTAGCTAACCATCCTAGTCTGTTGGTTGTGGTCCATGACCTTAGCTTTAAAAGCTATTTGTGGAGCTCACTGGCAGCCACACAATTTAAATTTCAGCCAGGCTGTTGGATGGCAGTGGCCTTAGGCCTTAGCTTTTAGCTAACCATCCTAGCCTGTTGGCTGTTATACTTGACGTGGCCATGTCATAGGATGGCGTTGGCCTTAGGCCTTAGCTTTTAGCTAACCATCCTATCTTGTTAGCTTTTTGGCAAGCATATTTAGACTGCAAAGTGATGTTTTGGACACTGTGGGATGACAGTTGTCTTTATCACATAGTCCATGTAGTTGTGCATAAATAAATAATTAAAGCAAGACACAAGGAAGGTGGCTCTTTTGGCCTTTTATTAATGTTATTGTTAGGTTGTACATTAAAATACATGTTTAAATGGACAAATAATTTCATACATAGTATTTCTTGAGCACCCTAGCATTCCACGTATTTTTTAATTCCTTGTCTTCCATTGTAGCTAGCCTGTAGGCTCCAAGGGCTACCGTCTTTGTAATACGGAAGGGCCCTTCCCAGTTGGCTGTCAGCTTGCCTTCTCTATTTTGCTTGCCGGTGGCATCTATCCTTCTTAGAACCAAATCGCCATCCTGCATGGGTATGTGATGAACTTTCTTGTTGTAGGCCCTTGTTATTTGATCCTTGTATGCTGCCTGACGAAGTTCAGCTATAAGTCTGACTTCTGTCAGCAGATCAAGGTCTTGTCTCAACAAGTCATCATTCAACTCTGGTTCGTATGCTTGGACCCTGAAGGATGGTAGACCCACCTCTACTGGCAAGACAGCTTCGTGGCCAAAGGTAAGTCTGAATGGCGTTTCTCCTGTTGCCTCCTTCTCTGTCGTTTTGTTTGCCCACAGGACGTCAGGTAATAGATCTGCCCATTGGCCCTTGAGGTCTTCCAACTTTTTCTTCAGAGCGTTCAGAATTTGTTTGTTGGCAGCTTCTGCCTGCCCATTGCTTTGAGGATGAGCTACTGAGGCGTACGCCATCTTGACCTTCAGAGGTTCTAGATACTGCTGGAGGGGCTTGCAGTCAAATTGGGTACCATGATCGAACACTATTGCCTATGGGAGCCCAAACCTTGTAATTATTTGTTCCCAAATAAACTTCTTTACCTGGGCAGCTGTGATGGACACTGTTGGGATGGCCTCGATCCATTTGGTGAAGTAATCTATGGCCACTATTGTAACGACCCTGATTTTATTGGTAATTCTGCCGGATGATTATATGTATTTATGTGTTGCTATGTATAGTTCAAATTTAGTGTTGAACTATTTATTTTGTTTTATGTGAATAATTTCAATTTAATTCGAATTATTTTATTTTGATTAGTTATTAATTATTTTTATTATTATTTAATTAATTAGAATTTTTATTATTTAATTTTCTAATTAATTATTTAATATTTTCGGCTAAATCGAATTAAGCATGATTAATCATGTGATTTTTAAATTAGCCCAATTGATCACGAGAGCCCAAATTGGCCCAATTCCTTGCCTTGGCCGGTTCTCCTTGGTGATTAGTGGCCTAATTGCCACTTGCCATGCATTCACACCTTAAAACTCTTCTATAAATAGGGGAGTTAGTAAGGCTTGAGGGTTCATTTGCTAATTTGCCATCTCTTGCCATCAAAAGTTTAAGACACAAACTCCCTCCTATTTGCACCAATCCACACGCCATTTTTGGCTCTTCCAAGTTGAACATTTGTTCATCATTTTTTCAAAACCCAAACTTAAAGATTCAACTTCCATGGATCTTTATGTATCAAAACACAATCTAAACCACCTAATTTGCATTCAAGATCATTAGTTCGGGTTGGTTTTGGGATCTTGTTCGTGTGGGTTGATCGTGTTGAACGTGTGGGGTTCGAGTGGTGCACGGTGGTGGTTCGTGCTCGTGTGCCGTGGCCGTGCAGTTGGTCCGTGGCGGTGGCGGCTCGTGTGGGACAGCCGTGCAACAGCAGCCGTGCTCGTGTGTGCAAGCCGTGTGTGGTGCCGTGTGGAAGCCGTGGGTACACCGTGTGATAGGGCCGTGTGGTTCTAGTTTCCGGGCAGCAAGTTTGTGTTGATTTTGTGTGTTAATCTTCAAATAAGGTAACATACTTTCTCAACTTAATTGGTGTACTATGTTTCATAGTATAGATTAAATGAATAAGATTGGTTTATATGAAGTTTTGATCATGTTTTTGGGTATGAATGTAAATCTGATTTTTAAGTGGTTTGATGATGATTTTATGATTGAATATGATGATTTTGTGAATGATTATGTTAGTGTTAAGTTTATGTTAATCATGTTCAAGTGTGGTGAATTTTGGATGATGATAAGCTGATGATTTCATGTGTTGGATTGATGAGTTTATGCGTGTGATATGATGAAGATGGATGAGTTCTTGATTCTTGAATGAGTTCTTGGTTGAAGTTCTTGAATCTTGATTGAGTTCTTGATTGAAGATCTTGAATCTTGGATGAGTTCTTGATGAGTTCTTTAAGTTCTTGATGAATTCCTTAAGAGTCTTTATGAGTTCTTGATTAAGTCTTTGAAGTTAAAGAAAGTTAAAGAAAAGGTTAAGAAAGTGATAAGATGTTGTAAGATGATTGGTTTACATGTTATTTTCTTAAGTCAAGGCGTAAGATGCAACTTAAGAAGTAACTAAGAATGTAAACTTCGGATTTAAAGGATTAAAGAATGTAAGATTAGCTTGATTTCGTAGCTAGACGCCTAAAACTTAGAGTAAGATTGTAACGACTCGTAATTTAGCAGCGTTGTTTTCGGAGAAAACAACAATCACAGATCATTAAATTCTAAAACTTCAAAGTTAGGTTCATAAACTACAGCGGAAGCTCTAAAACTTAATCATATTATTCATTAAAAACTGTTAGATAATCCCAAAATAAATATCAAACCAATATCCTTTACTATTAAAAAAATAAATAAAGAATAGACTACTAAAACAAATAAACATAATCTAAACTAGTCATCGGGTCACTTCTAAGCTGGCTAGCTCACAATCCCAGTCCATACGTAGCCTAAACTCAATCACCACCTGTACCTGAAATAGAATGGGGGGTCCACAGTTAGTGGTGAGTAATTAGATTGTTCTACTTAATCAGTAGAACACAATTAGAAACATAATAATCAGAACAGATCATCTGAACTGTCGAACAAGTCATCATGCAAAGAAGTCAACAAGCAATCACATCAAGTACGCAGCGGAAAACAATCATACAAGTCATCCTTAACAAGACCTTCAGCTCAGCTCAACCAATTCTAGACTTCTAATCCTCATCAGCGACTCTTCTTTTCTGTTCTTTCCCAATCAGGTGCTAATCCGTGACCATTCATATGCTCGTAAGAGGTCAACCACGAAGATCTACTCCCCCCAACTTTCCTTGCTCATGCCGGGTCAACCACAAGGATCTACTCCCCAAGCACTGGGATCAAGAACTGTCCCCAATCCGAAGATAGGACAGTGGCTTCGACTATACCTATGTTCATGGCACATGAGCCACTAGATAGGTGGTCACTTCATAGTTAATCATCTTTTCAATTAAATTCAATTCTGTTCTGTTCTATTCCAATCCTCAATTCAATTCCTTATCGTCATAGCTTAACTTCTAATCCAATCTTATTCATCTTAACTTGACTCAAACTCCAAACTAAACTTATACCACTCGAAAATGACCAACATCATGTGGAAAAATAATGCGGAAATACTTGGAAATACGTACAAAAATACATACGGAATGCGTACGAAAATATGTACAAAATACATACGGAATACGTACAAAAATACATACAAGAATACATACGGAATACGTACAAAAATACGTAAAAAAATACATACGGAATACGTACGAAGTACGTATAACAATATGTATAAAATACCTGCAAAATACGGTTAGAAATACATACAATATACGTATACCATACAGTCACAAATACACGAAATTCATACTATACACATATACAAAGGAAACCTTCCCCTGAAATACTTATCTTGTCATATTTTACCCATAACCCTTCCTTTATTCATATTATTACTTTCCTTCATATTGCGACTTATCCCTATTAATTCCTTTTAATGGTAATAATTATGTTGTTACTTTCCTTCGTATTTCAACTTATCCCTATTAATTCCTTTAATTATAATAATTATAATGCTTCCTAAAATTACCTTTTAATAATATTTTAAGTCAAAAGTTAAACTAAAATGGATCAAATAAAATATGAGACCACACAACATTTTAATCTAAAAAAAAAGTAATAATTAAATAAATTCATCATAAATTACCTAAACATGATAAAAATCCTATCTTTATTCTTTTGGGTCACTCGAAATTTTTTTGAGGAAAATAACCAATTTGACACTTTTGATTAATTAAATGCAATCATCAATAATTAAATAAATTAACTTAATTAACATATGAATTATGCAACAACCATAGATCATCAAGATTAATCAAGAACGAGATCAAAATCATTCTTTTATTTACATGAACCACACGACATTTAGGCCTTCTTAACAACATCAAGAACAATTTCAAGAATTGGAAAAAAAATAACATGTTTTAATAATTTAATCACACTATTTTACACAATCTGATTTAAAGAATTAAATTAAGATCGACCGCCTAAAGGTATCAAATAATCTGGAAATTTTGATGGGAGTTAAACATGGGTCAAGGTTTAACGTGCATAAATTTCGTCCAAAAATAACGTCATTTACTATTTTTAAGGGATTTTATAACTAACAAATCAGATTAGACTGTAATCAGTTTCAGATTTTTCTGCCATAGCAAACGAACTTTAAAAATTACGAAAATTTAACAAAAGCTGTAAAACACTATTATTGACTTCAACCTAAATTTTCGTTGCCATCCGAATTGATTAAGTATCTTAATAAATTCGTAAACTAAATCTGGACAGTTTTATCGGTTTGAAAGATTAAATTATTCAAGCAAGAAAAGCACGAATTTTTCCACGAAATAAATCATGATTCATAATGAAACAGTAAAGAAACTCCCTAAAATTATTCTAAGTGACTCGACAATTTAGAACAACAAGAACAAAAATATTCTTTTTAATTTAAGACTTTAATTAATAATTTAAATAATCAAGATTCATCAAATTTACATAAAGAAATCAAGAAAATAACATCATAATATTCATCATATCATTCGAAAAATTTCAATCCTAAACATGATACTAATTCTAAGCAATCCTACATTGTTCTAAACAATTCCAAACCATATTCTAAAAACTATGAAACTAATCTATCCTAAAGATTAAGTAAAAGCAATCCAATTACCTTTGAAGGAGAGATATGATTCGAAAATATCAAGGCCACACGGTTTCTTGAAGTTTCTTTAAGCTTTTGTTGCAATCTTTGAGTTCTTGAAATCAATAGAAAATGTTTAGGAGGTTTTAGGGAATTTTTGTGATCGATTCTTGGAAGGGAAAATAATTAAAACAATTGTTGAACCCCCAAAAATGAAGGTTGGCCATGTGACATGGGAGGTAATAGGGTTTAGGGTTCCTAAAGTTTAGTAGTGAAAATAGGACAACAAAGGTGGGTTTTGGAATGGGTCAAAAGTAGTTATAATAATTAATAAAATTAGTTAACAAATTAAATAAATCAATTAGGAGAAAAATATATGGGCTCGGGTTTAGTAAGACAGAATAAATAGATTCAGGTCATGATCCAAAATAACTGGACTGCTACAAATAAAGTTAATAATTAATTAATAATAATCAACTAAATAGCCCATTAATTATATATTTAATTAATTATAAAAAAAATTAAAATATCCCGAATTTTTGGGGCATTACAAAGATTCTATGTTTTTGGGTTAAGACGTTGCCCCTATCGTAACCGCGGTATTGGGATAGTGATTACCACTATGTAAGATTGGATTTCCAGTAAGATTGGTTTCATAGGGTTGGGAGTAAGATTCTCAATCCTGACATAGTTGGAAAGTTCGTTCGCGTAAGATGCGTTCATACGTGCGTAGTCCGGTCTAGTATGCGAATGATTGCGCCAAAGATGAGTATTGGATAAGTTAGTTGAGTCAAGCATGTGTTTGTATGATTTCGCATGATTCGATGTTATGATTTGGATATTTGGTTTATGCTATGTGCTTGTGTATTCCCGTTAGGGTGAGATAGTTATGTTACTCGCCACTGACGGTGGACTGTTGTTTACTTTTCATGTAATTCTGATGATGAGGTTCTTGCTTAGTTATGGGTTGGGCGAGCGCCGATATAGTTGTATAGTTGTATTTCTGTTGTTTTACGATTTCAGTTAGTTTGGACTATAGTAGTGATACTTGTATACTGTCGCTATAACTCTGACATGTGTTTGGAGTTACGTTTATTAGTAGTAGTAGTTTGACTTTTGGATTAGTAATGTACAAACTTGTGGGTATTTGTACTTTCGGGTTATAGTAATAATATTTTGAGGTTTGTTTTAATTTTCAAGTATTTTGGTTTGTTAGTTCTGACTATTCGACTCGTCGGTTTCTTCCGCGCCGATTTAAGCGAGTCGGGTCGTCACAACTATAAAAAAATTTCTCCCTCCTTTACCTTTGGTGAATGGACCAAGGATGTCCATTCCCCTTTGGGCAAATGGTATTGGGTTGAGTATTGGTTGTAGGTTATTTGGCGGTGTGTTGATCATGGGGGCAAACTTTTGGCATTTATCGCACCTTTTGACATATTCCTGGGAGTCCCTGAGCATGTGGGGCCAGTAGTAGCCGGCACGAATGGCCTTTAGAGCTAGGGCTTTGCCACCAATGTGATTTTCACAAATACCCTCGTGGATTTCCTCGAGGATTTTTTGAGCGTCGGATTTCGTGGCACATCTTAGCAGAGGGAGATGGAAAGACTTTTTGTAAAGCAGTCCTTGGAACACACAATACCATGCTGCCTACCGTCTTACCTTGGCAGCTATCGTTTTATCTACCGGTAGAACCCCTGTGTTCTTGAACTCTAGGATGGGATGAAACCATTCCCCTGCCGTATTGCTAACGATAGCCACTGCCAAGCTGTCAATAGCCTTTCCCTGGCGTAATTCGATCATGACATGTCCCCCTAGTTCAGATAGTGGTGAGGTTGCCACTCGAGCTAGAGCATCTGCCTTTTGATTATTGTCTCGTGGGACCAGTTGCATCTCAAAAGACACTAGCTGTTGAATCAATTGCTTTAAATGATCTCTATATTTAACAATGGTGGGTTCCCGGGCTTCTGCTGTGCCTTCCGTTTGTGTTGCCACTAACTGAGAGTCTGTGATTAACTTCACTCTCTCTGCCCCGGCGGTTATGCATAGATGGATGCCAGCTATTGCTGCCTCATATTCAGATTCGTTGTTGGTGGCCTTGAAATTAAACCGCAAAGCGTAACGGTGCACTGTGCCATCTGGGCTGGCTATCTCGACGCCGGCCCCAGATCCTGTATTGCAAGATGAGCCGTCAGTGTGTACTGTCCACACCTCAGAGGGATCAGTGACTGAGAATTATGTTTCTGCGATGAAGTCTGCCAGAGCTTGTGCCTTGATGGCGTTCCTTGGCCGGAAGGAGATGTCGTATTCTGATAGCTCAATTCCCCATTTCATCATTCGCCCAGAGACTGCTAGTTTTTGCAGGGCTTTCTCTAATGGATGGTTAGTTAACACCACAATTGAGTGGGCATCGAAGTACAGCCGCAAGCGTCTTGCCGCCACCATAACTGCGAATGCCAGTTTTTCTACGGATGTGTATCTGGTTTCAGCTCATGTAAGCACATGGCTGACAAAGTACACTGGCAGTTGTATCTTTTCTCGTTCCACCAGGAGCACGGCTGCTACAGTGCTGTCACTTGCAGAAACATACAGCTGGAGTTGTTCCCCCTCTTCTGGACGTGTCATGGTTGGCAACGTCTTGAGATGGTCTTTGACTTTTTGGAAGGCGGCTGATTGCTCAGCTCCCCATTCAAATTTTTTGTTGGACCTCAGCACCTTAAAGAAGGGTAGGGCTTGAGACGCAGACTTGGCCATGAATCTAGTGAGGGCTGCCATCCTGCCTATCAACTTTTGCACATCCTTGATTTTGGTAGGCTCCGCCATATCTGCTATAGCTTTGACCTTATCTGGGTTGGCATCTATGCCCCTTTCAGATACCATAAACCCTAAGAATTTCCCTGACGTTACTCCATATACACATTTCTTGGGGTTCAACTTCATTTGAAATTGTCGCAGAGTTGCAAAGGTTTCTTGCAGGTCAGCCAGGTGATCACCTGGCATCTTGCTTTTGACAATGGTGTCATCCACCTATACCTCAACATTTCTCCCTTTCGGCTTTGCAAAGACCATGTCAACTAGTTTCTGGTATGTTGCCCCTGCATTTTTCAACCCAAAAGGCATAGCCTTGTAACAGTAGACGCCGTCATCCATGATGAAGGCTGTCTTTGGTCTGTCGGATTCGAACATGCTGATTTGGTGATAACCTGAAAAGGCATCCATGAAACTAAGTAATGCATGGTTAGCAGTGGAATCTACTAGTTGATCTATCATCGGTAGTGGATAGCAGTCTTTAGGGTAGTGGCGGTTGAGGTCTGTAAAATCAACACACATCCGCCATTGCCCATTTTCCTTTTTTACCATTACAACATTAACAAGCCACTCAGGATAGTCACAAGGTTCTATGAACCCTGCTAATAACAGTTTATTTATCTCATTAGCTACAACATCATTTTTTTTCAGCAGAGAAGGGTCTCTTCTTCTGCTTTACAGGCCTAGCATTCTCATCTACGTTAAGTCTATGTTGGATTACAGAGGGGTGGATGCCAGGCATCTCATCAGCAGAGAAAGCAAAGACATCAGCATTGGCTTGCAGTAATTGGATGAGATTGATCTTCACATCAGCTGGCAACTTCCTGCTCACTTTAACTGTCCTGGAGGTGTCGGTGGCAGACAGGGGTACTTCCTCGACTTCATCCTCCGGTTCAGCTCGAGGTGTCTTGTCGTCGTCAGGCCGACCGTGAATGTCTTCCATGGAGACCGGGGAGACCTCTGGCTCCTTCTTCCTCTTCTTCTCAGTCCTGGGTGGTGGGGGTGGGGGCTTCATGGCTGTCACATAGCAAGAGCGAGCAACCTCTTGGCTGCCTCTTATCTTTCCTGGCTGGTCATCATCAGCTATGTAGAGCATTGTCAGATGGTAAGTTGACGGTATGCCCTTGATGTCATTAATAATTGGCCTCCCCATGATGGCATTATAGGCTGCCGGTATGTTGATGACCAGGAACTCCACCATTGTCCTCTTGACCTGTCTGCTTTCTCCCAGCTGGGCTGGCAGTTTTATGATGCCATCTAGAGTAACTCTAGCCCCTGTAAACCCGCTGATGGAGTAGTGCACTGGCTTCAAGTATTTTTCTTCTATCCCCAGCTTGTCAAAGGCCTCCCTATAAAGTATATGGCAGAGGAACCGCCATCGACCAGGATGCGATGGACCTTGCAGTTGGCAATGGAAAAAGTGATCACCAAGGGGTCATCATGAGGGTATATGATCCCCTTGGTGTCCTCTGCTGAGAATGTCATTTCTGGCACATTTGCCGGCCCAGGCCAGTGCTTCTGGTTATTGAAGTTTACTTGGTGCCTCACCTCCTTTAGACTAGCTTTGGCGCCGCTAAGTGTACCCCCATGAATCGGCCCACCTGTGATTGTGAAAATCTCATCCCTGTGTTCCTGTTGTTTATCCTTCCCCTTCCATCCTTTACCGCCAGGCTGGCGGTGGATGAACTCCTCTTTTCTTTTGTATTGGGTAAACCGCCCCTGTCGGACTAGGTCCTCAATGTTTTCTTTCAAGTGGGCACACTCATCAGTCATGTGCCCATAGTCATTGTGGAACTCACACCACCGCTTTGGATCACGGTTCAGTGTGGTCATCTTCTTTGGCCTCCTCCACTTTTCGTCTTCCTTGTGGAGGGCGTAGATTCTCGATCTGGGTACTGACAACTCAGTATAGTTGCCATACCTTTCTGTCCTCTGTCTCTTCTCTGTCACCGCGACCTCTTTCCAGTCTGGGCCACGGTTGTAGTACTCTTTCCTTTCGAATGGGGCCTCCCGTTTGTATTCTTTCTTGGCTGTCTTTTCCTCCACTACTTTCTTGTAACGACCCGACTTTTTGGACTTGTCGATTTACGAAGGGAAATCGACAAACGGATCATTACTTAAACAAATAAACTATAAATTAAATTAATTAATTAAAATTATGCAACTTTTATTAAATTGCTGTTCTATAATCCAAAAGTCAAAAGACATAAAAAATACCCTAAGTGTTACATTGACCAAAGATAATTGTCTTCCCAACAGACTGGGATTATAAATTAAGAAAAAAACTGTAATACTGTCTTAAAAGTTCTGGAATAGCTAAAATAAATCTAAACTCCTAACACACTCGAGCCCATCTAACGGAAGTCCGTTCTACGCTGCTGCATCGTCACCTGAAACTGAGGGGGGGTCCACCGTCAGTGGCGAGTAACTAGGCTGTCCCGCTTAATTGAGGGACCGCTAAACACATAATATCATAGAATATACATATGAAAAAAAAAACATACATACAACGTGATACAATGTATACCAAAAATATACGAGATACGTATAAAATACGTACAAAAATACGTATACGAATACGTATAAAATACGTATAAAAATACCTGTAGAAATACGGTTAGAAATACGTACAAAATACGTATAAAAGTACGTATACCATACGTATAATAATACCTGCAAAATACGGTTAGGAATACATACAAAATACGTATACAATGAATACAAGTACGTACACATACAAATACAAATACACATAAAATACATACACAGCGGAAGACTTATACAAATGTTTCTTAACTTATACCATATCAATATCATAAAACCCGTAGTCACATCACATCTTAACATATATCATATCATAATTTTCATATCATCTTTAACATAACATATCATCTTTGCGGACTGTCTTCTTCAGCTCGTAACGAACCTTTGCGTTCGCAACTTTCCTAAAACATGTCGGGGTGAACCTTTGCGTCCCACCCGTAGCCCTCCTTTGCGAGAACTAAGCCTAAGCTATGGCCATAACCCCTAAATAGCCCTCTTTTGCGAGAACTACCTAGACGACTCCATATTCTAGAACCAAGAACTGCGCGGGGGAACTCGTGTGTTCGTCCCATTGAGCAGTGGCGTCGAGTAAACCCGATTGGTGACCTTTGCACCACCGCACAGGCGTCCTTATCTTACTTATCTTACTTAAATCGGGAAGTACTAGGTGGCCGTAATCGGAAATAAAATGTTCGAAATCCCAGGAAAGAGAGGTGCGGCACGTATATTGGCCACCTTAAATACCAAGTCTTTCCTAGCCAGAGATCGAAACAAATTAATATCCTTTTACTCTGTTTCCTTTCCTACCCTTTTAATATCTTATTATAACTTAATATAACTTATCCCTATTGCTACTTAATAATATTAATAATACTAACAACTACACTACTAATATTATTCGTAAAATTAGTAATGATAGTATTATCTATCCTTCATATTACAACTTATCCCTAATAATTCCTTTAATAAAATAAATCCTAAAATATTCCCAATATTATTGTAAGTCTAAATTAAACTAAATTGACCAAAACAAAAATAGGGCCACTCGTAAATTTATAATAACCATATAAAAATTAAATAAATTCGAAAATTCATCATATAATTACATAATTTACCTAAAACAAGATAAAAATTATCTCTTTTATACAACTAGTACACAAGGCATGCTCAAGCAACAAGACCAAGAAATTAACAAATTTGTGCGATCATATAGTTAAATAGAAAAAACATAAACATAAAACAATTAAAGATTAACAAGATTAATTATAATAAATCAAGATTCCTCAAGATTTCACAATCAAAAATCAGATTTTTAATTCTCTCTAAAATTTCACATCACTCGAAAATTTTAAGAACAAGAACAAGATTCTATTTTATATCAAGTTTTAAATTATTCTAATTAAAGTTAATCATGAACATGCTTTTAAATTAAGGAAAAACATCTCAAAAATCATTACAAAAACATAATACCACTCAACAATTTTCATGAACAAAACAAAGCAAAAATTAACAATTATCATGCCAATTTCGAGTAATATACATAATTAAATAAAATTAATTTATGCAATTTAATTAATAAAACAATCAAGATTAACATAGAAATTCAAGAAAATTACATAAAATAAATTAAGAACATACATGATCAAATTCTATATGGTTCGACAATTTCAAACTAACATGCTACTAAATTTCATATTTTAATCCTATTATATTATGTATAAAATTTGTTCCAAAAATTAAACGGAGTAGCGTAGTTACCTTAATACGCTAAAAATCCAAGGCAAAAATTCACCAAACTAGGTGAATAGATTCGGCTATTTTGGAAGGGAAAAGAGAGGATGAAAATAATTTTAGGGTTTAAGAACAATTTGCAATTAGGGATTAAGGGTAAGGCTTAAGCCTTATTTATAGAAAAAGAAAGCAAAACAAACCCTAACAAACTAGGGGGGCCGTGTGGGATGCTAAAATAAGGGAAAGCATAGACTAGGTAAATGGGCTTGGTTGAATAAGTTTAGGGCTAATGAATTTAATTGATTAATTAACATAATTATTAATTAAATTAAAACAAAATACTCATTGGCCCAAATGAGGAAGGAAAACCGGCCAAAGAGAAAGAAAAAGGAAGATTGGGTCTTTGGCCCAATTTGAGTAGAAAAGATTGGACAATAAAAGAAAACAGTCCAAATTAAATGGCCTATTTGGACTTAGAATTAAATAACTATTATTAATAACCGCGAAATTTTCTGGCCCTAAATTTCGGGTTATTACAGTCACCCCTCCTTAAATAAATTTCGACCTCGAAATTTACTTACGGAGTCCAAAACAAACACGAAAACACAAACACACAAAAGCAAAATAAAAGCAACCAAAAGAAGAAAAACAACTTCGTACCTGCTTCGAACAGTTCGGGATACTTATCCCTCATCGAAGCCTCGGTCTCCCAGGTAGCCTCTTCGAACTTCTGGCTACGCCACAAAACCTTAACCAAAGGCACCACCTTGCGACGCAACAACCGATCCTGACGATCCAAAATCTGAACCGGCCTTTCCTCGAAGGTCAAGTTCGGCTCGATCTCTGATGACTCTACCGGAATAATGTGAGAAGGATCATTAACGTATTTCCGTAGTTGTGACACATGGAACACATCATGAACCCTCGATAGATCCGGAGGCATCGCCAACCGATAAGCGACCTCACCAACTCGCTCCAAGATCTCGTATGGTCCAACATACTTAGGTCTGAGCTTACCCTTCTGACCAAATCGGACCACACCCTTCATAGGAGACACTTTCAGCAACACCTTGTCTCCAACCTCAAACTCCAGCGGCTTCCGACGACGATCAGCATAAGACTTATGTCGACTCTGAGCTGCCTGCAACCTCGCCCTGATGATCTTCACCTGCTCGACTGTATCCCGGATATGGTCGGGACCAATCACCAAAGCATCGCTGATGTCGCTCCAACACGTAGGGCTATGACACTTACGCCCATACAAAGCCTCATAAGGAGCCATCTTAAGACTGGCGTGATAGCTGTTGTTGTACGAAAATTCCACCAAACTCAAAGATTTAACCCAAGATTGCTGGAAATCTAACGCACAAGCCTGGAGCATATCTTCCAACGTCTGGATGGTCCGTTCCGTCTGCCCATCCGGAGCTGCATGGAAAGCTGTACTCAAATTAAGCTTAGTCCCGAAAGCCTCTTGCAATGACTTCCAGAACCGTGACAAGAACTGGGGATCTCGATCGGACACGATATCCTTCGGCACACCATGTAACCGTATGATCTCCCTCGAGTACGCTTCTGCCATCTTCTCCATTGACCAAGTTACCTTCATAGGAATGAACCGGGCAACCTTAGTCAAACAGTCCACGATAACCCAAACTGTGTCCAGACCCGCAGACGTCGTGGGTAATCCTACCACAAAATCCATGGATATGGAGTCGAACTTCCATGTGGGTATCGGTAACGGCTGCAACAATCCACCTGGTCGCTGATGCTCAATCTTGACTTTCTGGCACGTGAGACACCGTGCAACAAACTCTGCGACCTCTTGCTTCATCCCCGGCCACCAGAAATATTCTCTCAGGTCCTTATAGAGTTTCCCGCCACCTGGATGCTCCGAATAGGGAGTATTGTGGGCCTCTTCCATGATCCGGTTTCTCAGATTCGAAATCCGGGGCACACACCACCTGTTACGGAGCAAAAGATTAGTTTCCACAAGGCGAAAAATAGTTCATTATGACTTTTAACTCCATTACCTGTTACGAAACCTCATACTACCATCTGCTTCAATCGTGAAGTCTTCTGCCTTGCCTTGAAGTTTAGCTTCACGAATTTTCTCGAGTTGCGGGTCTTCCTTCTGTTTTTCCCGTAACTCCTGGTACAAACTGGGCTCGACACTCATAGCACTCAAATATACTCGGGTGCTACCTGGCATAACCATCTCAACTCCCATTTTGCGAAGATCAGAACAGACTTCCTTAGGTAATACCGCCACTCTGTTGAACGAATGGTGATCCTTACGGCTAAGGGCATCAGCTACTTTATTAGCTTTTCCTTCACAATAGTCAACTGAGAGGTCATAGTATTTGATTAACTCGAGCCACCTTCGCTGCCTCATGTTGAGTTCCTTCTGAGTGAAGATGTACTTCAGACTCTTATGGTCGGTGAACAACTTGCAAGTAGCTCCATAGAGATAATGTCGCCAGATCTTCAAAGCGAACACCACCGCTGCCAACTCTAAGTCGTGAGTAAGATAATTCTGCTCATGAACCTTGAGCTGTCTTGAAGCATACGCAATCACCCTTCCTTCTTGCATCAGAACACAACCTAGACCCTTCTTCGACGCATCGCTGTAGACTTCAAAACTTACACCTTCCGTCGGCAGAGCAAGAACAGGTGCAGACACAAGGCTTTGCTTGAGAGCTTGGAAAGCTTCCTCACACTGCTCAGTCCACACATACTTGCACTCTTTGTGCAATAATTTGGTCATAGGCGCTGCTACTTTGGAGAAGTCTTTCACAAACCTCCGATAGTAACCTGATACATACAAATTCACAGGTAAGTATTCTAGCATAGACATTACAAAAGCTATATCAAATACTTCAATTTACCTGCTAGGCCAAGAAAACTTCGAACTTCGGCCACATTCTTGGGACTGTGCCATTCAACCACTGCCTTAATCTTGGCTGGATCTACCATGACACCTTCCACATTAATTACGTGCCCTAGAAAGGGTACCTCCTTGAGCCAGAACTCGCACTTGGACAATTTTGCGAACCACTTTTGAGCCCGTAAGATACCTAGCACCAGGTGTAGATGCTGAGTGTGATCTTGTTCATTCTTCGAATAGATAAGAATATCATCGATGAACACTACCACACAAACATCCAGAAGATGATGGAAGGTCCGATTCATCTGGTCCATGAAAACTGCAGGAGCGTTCGTCAGACCAAACGGCATAACCTCGAACTCATAGTGCCCATATCTAGTGCGAAACGCGGTCTTCGGTATATCTTCCGGCTTCACTGGAATCTGATGATACCCTGACCTGAGATCAATCTTGGAGAAGACACTGGCTCCCTTCAACTGATCAAATAAATCCTCGATCCTGGGCAGAGGATACTTGTTCTTGATGGTCACTTTATTCAGCTCCCGGTAATCTATGCACAACCTCATGCTGCCATCCTTCTTCTTCACAAACAATACCGGAGCACCCCATGGCGACACACTAGGCCTTATGAAGCCCTTGTCAATCAATTCCTGCAACTGGGTCTTCAGTTCTTTCAACTCAGCCGGAGCCATGCGGTATGGAGCCTTAGAAATTGGAGCAGTACTGGGCACCAGATCGATGTTGAATTCCACCTCCCTTTCCTGTGGTATCCCTGGCAACTCCTCTGGAAACACATCCGCATACTCCCGCACAACTGGTATGGCTTCTAGCTGCTCCTCCTTGGTTATGTCCTTAACTTGACACAGATACACGGTCTCACCCTTGCGCTGCAGACGACGCATCTTCATTGCGGACACAATCTTCAACCCCTTTCCTATCGGTTTCCCGACATAGGTTACCCTCTTTGCGTCTGGACCACGCAAAGTGACAGCCTGGTCTTGACACCGAAAGGTCGCTTGATGCTTAGCTAACCAATCCATCCCTAGGATCACATCGAACTCGATCATAGGAAACTCTTTCAGGTTGGCTTCAAAACGTACCCCCGAGATGACAATAGACACGTCCCTGAATTCCCGAAGACAAGCAAAGTCCTCTCCCAAAGGAAGAGTTATCACAGATTTGGCAGGAGACTCTCCCATCAGGTTAGCTTTCACAATAAACGAACTAGCAACGAAAGACACAGTGGCACCAGTATCAAACAGTACATAAGCAGAGATATCATGAACAGGAAAGGTACCCGTGACCACGTCGGGCTGAGCATCTGCCTCTTCCTGTGTCATGCAGAAGATCCTGTTTCTGACCAGCGCTTGACCACCTGTTGCTGCTGGTTGCTTCTTGGGGCAAGCCGTAACCTTGTGACCCTCTTGACCACATCCGTAGCACACTATTGGAGACCCATCGCACTTCTTTCCCGGGTGGAACTCCTTCTTGCAACCCTGACAAACCCTAGGACCTTGGCTCGGAGCTGGTCGAGAATTCTGTTGCGGCTTCGAAGTAGACTCAAATCTGGTCTTCTTGACTGGAGCTGGAGCCGGAGCCGGAGTAACCCTCTTCTTAGCAGAGTCCTCATCAGAAACTGAGGACTGAACCTCAAGAGCCACCTCATAAGCCTCCTGGAAGGTCTTCACCCTGCTGCTGACCACGTGAACTCGGATGCTAGAGTTCAACTTCTTGATATACCTCTTGACCCGCTCGGCTTCAGAAGGTATAACAGCTGTTGCGAACCTGGAGAGCTCGGTGAACTTGTCCGTGTAAGCTTGGACGGACAGGCTACCCTGGGTGAAAGTGAGGAATTCCTCCTGCTTTTGCCACTTGAGTTCCTCGGGGTAAAAACGATCCTGCAACTTCTTGGTGAAGTCCTCCCAACTCAGATTCAGATCTGTGTCGGGGTCAGACCGGAGTGTACTCCACCAATTGTCCGCCTCACCCTGAAGGTAAAATGTTGCAATGGGAACCCGTTCAGCCGCGGGACAAGCCAGAACGTCGAACATCTTGCGCATCTCTCGAATCCAGTTTTCGAGGACGGTTGGGTCAGCTGCCCCATCATAGGTCGGAGGACGGAGTCGGGCTATACGGTCGAAGGTCGACTGGTTGTTCTGGGCCCGAACACTATTCTGAGCCAAAGTGAGGATCGCATCCTCCAAATTGCGACGACGAAGACGGAAGTTCGGAGTTCTTGGGGTCGACATCCTGAAATCACAATCAAGTTAGCACACAAACGGCACACGAAAAACTGCGTCAATGCGGAAACGAAAGCGATAAAACGTCTTAACCCTTGCTTCTACCCATGGTTTCACTCACCTAGGTTTTCCATATTAGGCTAAGTTTCGCTCGGGCTTATAAAGCGCTCATCTTTCAAAGTTACTTATGAAGAAGTAACTTAGGGTCAAACCTTAGCTCTGATACCAACTGTAACGACCCAACTTTTTTGACTTGTCGATTTACGAAGGGAAATCGACAAACGGATCATTACTTAAACAAATAAACTATAAATTAAATTAATTAATTAAAATTATGCAACTTTTATTAAATTACTGTTCTATAATCCAAAAGTCAAAAGACATAAAAAATACCCTAAGTGTTACATTGACCAAAGATAATTGTCTTCCCAACAGACTGGGATTATAAATTAAGAAAAAAAATTGTAATACTGTCTTAAAAGTTCTGGAATAGCTAAAATAAATCTAAACTCCTAACACACTCGAGCCCATCCAATGGAAGCCCATTCTACGTTGCTGCATCGTCACCTGAAACTGGGGGGGGTCCACCGTCAGTGGCGAGTAACTAGGTTGTTCCGCTTAATTGAGGGACCGCTAAACACATAATATCATAGAATATACATATGAAAAAAAAAAATACATACAACGTGATACAATGTATACCAAAAATATACGAGATACGTATAAAATACGTACAAAAATACGTATACGAATACGTATAAAATACGTATAAAAATACCTGTAGAAATACGGTTAGAAATACGTATAAAAGTACGTATACCATACGTATAATAATACCTGCAAAATACGGTTAGGAATATATACAAAATACGTATACAATGAATACAAGTACGTACACATACAAATACAAATACACATAACATACATACACAGCGGAAGACTTATACAAATGTTTCTTAACTTATACCATATCAATATCATAAAACCCGTAGTCACATCATATCTTAACTTATATCATATCATAATTTTCATATCATCTTTAACATAACATATCATCTTTGCGGACTGTCTTCTTCAGCTCGTAGCGAACCTTTGCGTTCGCAACTTTCCTAAAACATGTCGGGGTGAACCTTTGCGTCCCACCCGTAGCCCTCCTTTGCGAGAACTAAGCCTAAGCTATGGCCATAACCCCTAAATAGCCCTCCTTTGCGAGAACTACCTAGACGACTCCATATTCTAGAACCAAGAACTGCGCGGGGAAACTCGTGTGTTCGTCCCATTGAGCAGTGGCGTCGACTAAACCCGATTGGTGACCTTTGCACCACCGCACAGGCGTCCTTATCTTACTTATCTTACTTAAATCGGGAAGTACTAGGTGGCCGTAATCGGAAATAAAATGTTCGAAATCCCAGGAAAGAGAGGTGCGGCACGTATATTGGCCACCTTAAATACCAAGTCTTTCCTAGCCAAAGATCGAAACAAATTAATATCCTTTTACTCTGTTTCCTTTCCTACCCTTTTAATATCTTATTATAACTTAATATAACTTATCCCTATTGCTACTTAATAATATTAATAATACTAACAACTACACTACTAATATTATTCGTAAAATTAGTAGTGATAGTATTATCTATCCTTCATATTACAACTTATCCCTAATAATTCCTTTAATAAAATAAATCCTAAAATATTCCCAATATTATTGTAAGTCTAAATTAAACTAAATTGACCAAAACAAAAATAGGGCCACTCGTAAATTTATAATAACCATATAAAAATTAAATAAATTCGAAAATTCATCATATAATTACATAATTTACCTAAAACAAGATAAAAATTATCTCTTTTATACAACTAGTACACAAGGCATGCTCAAGCAACAAGACCAAGAAATTAACAAATTTGTGCGATCATATAGTTAAATAGAAAAAACATAAACATAAAACAATTAAAGATTAACAAGATTAATTATAATAAATCAAGATTCCTCAAGATTTCACAATCAAAAATCAGATTTTTAATTCTCTCTAAAATTTCACATCACTCGAAAATTTTAAGAACAAGAACAAGATTCTATTTTATATCAAGTTTTAAATTATTCTAATTAAAGTTAATCATGAACATGCTTTTAAATTAAGGAAAAACATCTCAAAAATCATTACAAAAACATAATACCACTCAACAATTTTCATGAACAAAACAAAGCAAAAATTAACAATTATCATGCCAATTTCGAGTAATATACATAATTAAATAAAATTAATTTATGCAATTTAATTAATAAAACAATCAAGATTAACATAGAAATTCAAGAAAATTACATAAAATAAATTAAGAACATACATGATCAAATTCTATATGGTTCGACAATTTCAAACTAACATGCTACTAAATTTCATATTTTAATCCTATTATATTATGTATAAAGTTTGTTCCAAAAATTAAACGGAGTAGCGTAGTAACCTTAATACGCTAAAAATCCAAGGCAAAAATTCACCAAACTAGGTGAATAGATTCGGCTATTTTGGAAGGGAAAAGAGAGGATGAAAATAATTTTAGGGTTTAAGAACAATTTGCAATTAGGGATTAAGGGTAAGGCTTAAGCCTTATTTATAGAAAAAGAAAGCAAAACAAACCCTAACAAACTAGGGGGGCCGTGTGGGATGCTAAAATAAGGGAAAGCATAGACTAGGTAAATGGGCTTGGTTGAATAAGTTTAGGGCTAATGAATTTAATTGATTAATTAACATAATTATTAATTAAATTAAAACAAAATACTCATTGGCCCAAATGAGGAAGGAAAACCGGCCAAAGAGAAAGAAAAAGGAAGATTGGGTCTTTGGCCCAATTTGAGTAGAAAAGATTGGACAATAAAAGAAAACAGTCCAAATTAAATGGCCTATTTGGACTTAGAATTAAATAAATAATATTAATAACCGCGAAATTTTCTTGCCCTAAATTTCGGGTTATTACATATCTTCTCGGTGTTCGAGCTGCCAGCCCCCCGGCTGAACTCCCCGGCCCTGATATATTCGTTGGCCTTTCCCAGGACGCTGGCCAACGTTGTCAGATTTTTCCTGCCTAGATACTGGCGGAAAGGACCATCACATAATCCTGACATCAACGCCAGGATTGCAACCTCTTGTTGCATGTCAGGAATAGTGACGGCCTCGGCCGTGAACCTCGCTATGAACTCTCGCAGGCTTTCACCCTGCCTCTGCTGCATCCCAATCAATTCACTTGTCAGCCTCTATCTCCTCTTATTGCTGACGAAGTGTGCTAAGAACCTCTGATCCAGGTCGTCCCATCTTGAGATGGTGTAGGACGGCAGCGACTTAAACCACTTCTGAGCGATGCCAGTCAATGTGGTGTGAAAAATCTGACACCATGCGCTGTTGGCAGTTGTGTACAGCTGCATGTGTCCTTCGTATGCAGAGATATGATCCTCTGGGTCTGTGGTACCGTCATACTTGCCGGTTGGCATTTTGATCTTAGGAAGTTCCTCATCATTGATGGCAGCTACAAACGGAGTCCCTTGAGGTTGGACCCTGACGGCCGCTACCGGGCAGCTTCTCCTTCTGACTACTTCTAAAGCATTCTCAGGCCCGGGCTGGACATTCTCGAACCCGGGGGGTGTTTGCATTTCCTCATTTCCATGAGGTGTGTAGGGGTTTCCATGGACAATCGAACTGTCCCATTCTAAGTCTTCTACCTCCTCCGTATGCAGAGACTGCATCTTGGAGATTGGCGTACCACAATTGGGACCCTCGGCCCCTTCTTCTTTTCTCCTGAGCCGGAATTTGGGGTGGTTCCAGTCAGGGCGTTGATTACAACAGCAACGTTAATCAGTTGCTCAGGCGTGAACTGGGCCAGTGCTTCAAGATTAAGCGGGGTACCTTTTCCATCCCCCTTTAACCCGTTGTCAGTCTAGGTTTTCTCGCTGTGAGGTGTTTGTCCCCCAGTTGCATTGTTCACTTAGTTTCCATTGTTTCCATTATCTTGTGATGCCATTTTCAGAGGTTCAAGTTTCTTGAATGTCTAAGACTTTGTCAGAATGTTTCTTGATTTTTGTTTGGTGAATCTTTTACATAAGCTTTTGGTAAAGCATCCCCACAGACGGCGCCAATTGTTCCGACAAGTCTCAGCGTCTCTGGAAGTGGTGGCTGTTCTTGGTGTCTTGTGTGGTGGTGAACTGCACAATGAACAAACGGTGAGCTGACCCCGGGGTGTTTCCGGGGAAAGACCCTCCGATGCTTAAGTCAGCAATGGGATTCAATAAGAGAGAAAGAGAGAGAGAGAGAGAGTTTGTAGGTGAAAGAGTGTGTACCTTTTAATGGTGAGATCATCCCTTATTTATAGGGAGTGGTTTAATACCCTGTCGGCCTGTCTGGGGGCTGGCAGGGACACGTGTCCCATGGGGACTGGCCACGTAGATCGTGTGCTCAGAGTTAGTTATAACTCTGAGTGGGTCGCCACGTGTAAGTCCCTCATAGGTTGGGTTAGTTAGTTTGTTAGTGAGTGGGGCGTGTGAACTTGAGTGGTGCCCTAAATGGGTGCCAAGTGGTGTACTGGGTCCACTGCTAAAAGATTCCCCTTGGCTTCTAATGGCTGGCAGCTTCCGGGTCCGGCAACGTGTGGGTTCCATCTCTGGTGTGGATTGTGAGCTGGCGGTCAAGACGCCTGGTAGCCGGCACCGCTAGGTGCTGACAGTTGACATCTTGGCTGGGACGTCAGTAGGGTGGACCTGCCGGTGTACCGGTAGGCCCCCATACAATTCTTTTTTCTCCTTTGTTTGATTCAGATTATGATTTCAAATTTATTTGGCATTGTAAGACTTTTCCAAAGCTGAAAATCTTTCTTTGGCTTATTTGGTGGGAGAAGTTGCCCACTAATTCCACAATGGCTTCCAAAAATCTTCCCATTAACCCTCATTGCCCCTTTTGTCCTAATTGTCATGAAACTCCTATTCATGGTTTTTTCACTACCCCAGAGCTCTTGAACATTAGAATCTTCTTCACATTATTCTCCCCCCTCATTAACTTCACGATTACCTCCTCCATTTTGTTTCTTTCAGAGGACTCTCAAGAAACTTCTTCTTCTTGGTTTACAATATGATTTCATACATGTTTTACCCTCTTATATTGTATGGTTTTATTGGGCTAACTATGCTTTTAGGAGTCATTTTGCCACTAATAAGTTCGTTTGGAGCATTTGTGCTTTTTCATATTTTTGACAGGATTTGGATAGAAAATGTTCTAAATGGATCGAAAATCATGATAGTAAGCCAAGCTAGGAACTGAAGTAATAAAGGAAGTAATGGTTAGTGTTAGAGAGGTTGTGGTGACCATTGATGAAGAATTGGCTCGAAGTTGTTCGATTTGCAGGATCGAAGGATTTTGACCATCCCTCACTATTTTGAACATAACTTGCTCTACACAAATCTTATTGAAGCAATTCCAGTGGCATTGGAAACTAGGTTTAAAGAGTTTTCCAATGGTAGGTCATATACCCAATTCTGACTTGAAACGAAGAAATTAAAACCGTTTGAAGTTGCTGGTCAGATATGCGTCCGAGAAACCGTGTGGGCCTTATTAGAAAAAACGTGTGATTTCTATTTTTTCCCTATAAATACCCCTTTGTAATCTCATGTAATTAGTCTTTGGGCCATTCTTTGTTTTCTTGTTTTAGTTTTAATTTTCTTTGCTTGTGTTAATTAATTTCTTTAATCATTAATGCAAGGTTCGATATTTGCTTATTTAATTCAGTAATTTCTTTCTTTTCTTTCCTTTTGTTTCAGATCATGTTTAATTTAATTATTATGTCTTTTGATTTATTCTTTATTATTTTCTTATATTGGGTTTGGGGTCCATAATTGATTGAATTATGTTGTTCTTTAATTCATATTTTGTTTTTAACATCCTAAAATCTGATCTTTATCATATAAAATTAAGTAAATATTGAGTCGGTAGCCGAGAGAAGAAAATTCCATATATACTTTAGATTTTAGGTGGAATTAATCTAGTAAATTGTAAGAGCATGTTAGATCAATTCTATAGATCTAATAAATTGCGAGAGTCTGTTAAATCTTGGTTAAAAACTTATGTGCGAATTATAAATCTTGTGTTTTAAAGCCTAAGTCTATGGTGTAGAGAACTTCAGCAATATCCCTACCCCTCAATCCTGTTCCACCCAACCTCCATCTTCACCACCTTCTCCTATGAGGCTATGATCACCACCATGGCACCATTGTTTTTCTATATTTTCTGATTGCAAAGTTGTTGTGGACATCATCGATCAACTTCTTCAATTCATGTTGTGATTTTCACGAGTTTGCTAATCTTATTCATGAATGCAAGGAAGCTCTAATTCAGGGATTCGCCTACAATACGTGGTTAGGAGTAACAATAGAATGAATCATTTCTTTTCTAACCTTAATATAGAGCCTTTTTGAATTTATAGGCTATGGTCCCCCTTGGTGTATTAAGGATGTTTTTAAAACTGTTAATGGTTATTTTATCTTTGATAATACAGGCTGAACCGTTATTTTTATTTTGGTTTTTATGGCTTTATGCCACTGACCTGTAACCTCTTACAGCCTGTTTGGTAGCCGATCATAATAATAGTGCTAATGAGAATGAATTTATAACTAATTTGGAAGGAAAATGAAAATCAATTTTTATGGTGGTGCTAGTTTAACTCCAATTTATCTAATTTTCTTCACAATTCCATCTAATACTACCTTTTCCCTAGTAATGGATAGCAATAGAAAATAAGAAAGAAAATTCAAACTTGGGAAGGAAAAAAAAAATCCATGGAGATTAAAAAGTTTTTCCTTAACAAAATTACACTTTAAATCCATTATCATTACCACTACCACTACCACATTTTATTACCAACAACCAAACTAACTTTTTTTTTTACATACTTTCTTTAATATTATTATGCACCACTTCTACCAAAAAAAAAAAATATATATATATATATATATATATATATAAATAGGCCATCAGGTGTTGCATCTGCTCATGTTTCATGTTTGTAATAGCATTGGGCTACTGCAACAGTTAATAGACCTGTTGCAACACTTATTTTGGAGGTGTTGCAATATATAGATGTATTGCAATAGTGTTTCTTGTCTATTATTAGGATGTTGCAATAGATCTATTTCAAGAGTAAAATTATAGTATTCAAGTTTAATTTTATTAGAAAAAACATTTTTGTCATTTTCATATTTATAGAACCAAATTATTAGTATTAGCATGACTGAAGAAAATTTGTAAGAAGATGGTGCTGGTTTTGAAAAGTACAGACATAATGTAGTCTTCATTGCTCTGAATTACTGGTGAAAAGGTTTTAACTGTAATTCGTTTAATTTGTTTCACCTTTAATGGTCTACTGATATGATTATGTTACGCAATTTGATATCTTCAAAATGATAATGGTTTGTTAGAGAGGGTGTTTATAATGTAAAGTAATGAACTGCTTTAGGGCATGTTTTGTTTAGTCGCCAAATCTTCTTATTCAATGCAAAAGCAACCTCATCTCCAAGGAACTTTATTTTTTCAACACAACAATTTCCGATTTTTTGTAATACCTATTTTTTTCATGTGGAAAAAAATACTTCAAGCTAACAACTGTATGTATGTAGGGGCAAGGTCAAAATCAAAGGAGCGATAAAGTGATGCACACTCCCACCTCGTATGTCAAGGATATGACTATATGAGTTTTGAACCTTGTTACTTACATCTCCTCTGATCCCTTATGTAGCTCAAAGAATAGATTTTCTTTCAATTAGTAGGTATTTGGTGAGACCGTCTACAATGGTGAGACCATGTCTTTCTAAAAAAAGTTATTAAAAAATCTGTATAAGTTAGTAAAAGTATATACAAAAGTTATCAACTAGTTTTATAGATATATAATTTTTATATTTTTTGTTACTTTTGCAATGTTTTCTATAATTTTATGTAGTAAGACTTAATGGATTTTATGGTGAAGCCGTCTCAACAAAGAATTTATATTAAAATAAATTATAATAAGGAAAATTGGTTGAACATAGGGTTAAGGTTACAAATAAATTACAAAGTTAAAAAAAAAATGACTGTGATAATTTGTAAGTAATAAAATGATGTAAAGTTTTGTCAACTCCCCTCAATAACCACATGAATTCAGATTGACATATTGACCCACCTTTATTGAGGGGAGTTAAATATGAATTCATGTGGTTACATTGACTACTCATTTACAATATGTTTGGATAGAGGAAAATGGAGGGAAAGGGATGGACAAGAAAGGAAGGGCTCCATACTCTCTTGTTTAGATATTACATGAAGGGAGATAAGGAAAAGAAAATGAAAGAAATTATTTTCCCTCCATAATGAAATAAATCCTTCTCATGTTGGAGAGATTTGGAAGGAAAACACAACCTCATTCTCTCTCGAGTCTCAACTTCTGTTCTTTTCTCTTCCCTCTATCTTCCCTCCACCATTGCTATCCAAACATAGCGTTAATATTCCACATTGCCCATTTTTAATTGGGCAGCATGCATGATTTACTTTTTGTGAAAATAAAAATGTAAAATATTAACTTGAATTATATTAGGGATTTAAACTCTAATCAAAGAATAAAACAAAACCATTAATAATCATAACTTTGCATTGTATTACCAGCAATTGAGGATTGAGATTTGAGATACATTCAAGGTGAATCAAATTGAACATTCCATCTGTTTGGAGAAGGGGTTTTCACTTTTCAGCTCCTAACAAAATTCAAACTAGGCTACCATCTTTGATCAGGATGTAGATGATTTATTTACCATAAGAGTCTACAGATAGAGAGCCTAAAAAATTCCTGAGAAAAAGTTACTTGTATACAGCAGGAGCGACGCTAGGAATGATTTTAATAACCTAAGCTAGTCCTACAACTTACTTACAGAACACTAGAATAGATACTATTCACAGTTACAATCAAAGGACACAAAAACTCGACTAAATCTATCAATAACGGGCCAAGATCGAGACTTTTCTAGAACTACAAACTGCAAAATCTTGACCAATGTATCAGGCATCACTCCAGCTATCATCCTCCCCATCATCACTCCCGACAGCCTGAATGGCATCATGGAAAAAAAAGAATTAATGGGAGAAAATATTCATGTTCAATTAGGAATGGAATGATATCATCATATGGCGGTCTAACAAGAGAGAGTGACATTACCCTGCGAATTGCACTTGCCTTTTGCAGGATCGCTGTAATCTTGGTACTGGTAGCAGCAGTAGGAGCATAAATTGGCCGTGCTGGTTCTGTTCGTTTAAGGTTGAATGACTAAAAGTTCCATCAAAGGAGAAACTTGTTAGCTATGATTGTCAATAATGATAAAAAAAAGTATTGTCCTATAAACATTTACGGCCCGTTTAGTTATTGGTAACAAATTGTGGTAATGAGAATGAACTTAAAGCATAATTTAGCAAGAAAAACAAGGTTACAATCTCCTTGGAAAGTAGAAACATGTTCTCATTCCAAAGTTTAAATTTTCTTCACTTTTTCATTATCATCCATTACTATTGGAAAGTGTGGTATTGGATGGGAATGGGTATTTGTCATGAAAATTAAATAAATTGGAAGGCAAGGTAGAACAACCATGGGAATGGATAATGATTTTCGTACCAAATTTACATATAAATTCATTCCCATTACCATAATTTATAACCAGTTACCAAACAGGCTGTTAGAGCGGTCACTTTACTCAAGCCCAAGCATGAAGGCGGTACCATAACACATGTTATAGTTTTAGTTTCTGATTAAACAAAGTTGCATTACTTGCACGAATCTTAGTGCTTGGTAACGCATGACATTCTAAAATACCAGGAAAACACCATATAATAATACCGAAGCAAGGACACTGAATTTTATTGATATACTCCCTCCGTAACGAATTACTAGCAACAATTTTCATTTTTAGGTGTAACAAAATACTTGCAACAATTTTTTCCAATTTCATTTTATTCTTTTTTGGCAAAAAAAAAAACAACACAAATACCTCACTTACTTTTCTCTCTCTTACTTTTATCATCATACCACATAATACCCCATTTACTTTTCCTTCTTACTTTTCTCTCTCTTACTTTTATCATTATACCACATAATACCACAATTAACCTATTTCATCTAGGAGTCCGTGGTAGACTGCTAGTCCAAATGTTGCTACTAATTCGTTACGGAGGGAGTACTATTTATTTGAAAGACAATTGAAAATACAATTTTAAACCATGAATATTGAAAGACCTTTTTCACAAGAAGCATACTGAAAGCAACTCCACATTGTAAATCCAGACATGGAAATGCACTTGAAATGATCCTGCCAAACATTTTTACAATTCCTACCTTAGTGAGGTCCATATAGCACCATAGGAACTCAAATAGAGGTGGCTTTTGGATGAATTATATCTCTTATAAATTACAAATCAGTTACATGTTTTAGATACACTATGGGTAAGTTTTAGATACACTCAAATAGAGGTGGCTGTTGTTCTTTGCTTCTCTTCCAAATTAGTTAAAGCTTTGTCATCGTCAATCAAATTTCAACTACAATAACTATATAGGGAAGAAACACAAACTAAAACAATAGAGTTAAGTATGGCCGGTAACAAACAAAAGCGTGCACGTGGCGCGGGGGGTGGGGGGGTGGGGTGTATATAGAAGTTGGAACTTGGAAATGAGAAGAAAAACGTGTATGTTTCATATATCTTTATATAACAATGTTGAATTAGGGATCCCTTGAGCTTAAGCTTTTGGAATCCCTTGGTTTAAAAGGCGCTATGTTGAAGTGTCTTGCATTGTCTAAAATACAAAGCTTCTAAGCATTTTTTAATAAGGTTACAAGTGTAGTTAACTTATTAAAGCCTCCACTTAGGCTCTTCGTAAGTCTCATATCACAGAATTTTCAGTTCAACTTGAACCTCTTTTACTCCTTCAAAGTAACCCTACTGCTCATTCAGCAAATTTAGTGACACCAGAAACTATCACACAATTGTGAGAAACTTGAATACTCTTCCATACATATTATCCTCGCAACTCACTAGGTTAATGATGACAAAGTGACACCAGAAAGTAAGACTTACTTTAGTTCGGATTTGATGTAGAAAATCTCCTCCATCATCCATTTTTCTCTCCTTTTCTGCATGATATGCTTGTACTTGTCCAAAATTCTGCTCCTCCACCTGCAGCATGAAGATTATCATCATAACAGAAAAAGATAAGACCCAATCAATTTCAAGAAATGTGTATTTATACAGAGACAAATATTAATCAAGGACCAAACTGTGTATAGTAAGGTAATATATGCCACTCACCTTTTTAGGTTTTGCAACCGGAGCTGACTCTTTGGGTTTTGCATTTGCAGCAGACTCTTCGGTTTTTGCAATTGCAGTTGACTCTTTGGAATTTGCAATTGTAGCTGACACTTGAGCTGTACTTATTAGCTTAGCTGAGTCCACCTTAGCAGGGTGAGCAATTAAAGAATTTGAAAGCTTAGTAGCAAAAGATTGACTCAGACTATCTGACTTCTGATTCTGGCTGTTTTCTAATTCATCGAACAATGGTCTTGAAATCCGCCATTGCAAAGGTGGAAGAGGCGGTGGTTCATGTGTTGGCTCCTGAAGATGGGAAGAATCTTCTCCTGGATTTATAGATGGTTTCATTTCTTGATAAGCAAATGGATTCTTAACAGCCAACACTGGTAAACAAAATGAAGGATCAGATAACGAATGCATATTGCTGACAGATCTAGAACCCTCATGTATACTTTCGTCATCTGCTTCTTCATGCTGAGGAGAGGTTGAGGCAGATTCTGTTGAAGTGATTCTATGCAAGCCATTATAAAGTGTGTGATCATTACTTTCTGTAGAATCACCAGACTCCCACTGTTCAGAATCTGAGTCAGACTGATGGATTTGGGAAACGTCTGACGTGCCGGCATATGATCGGCAGAAAGTATCATCATCAGAATCTGAACCAATATCATTCGGCAACTTCGTCGTAGACTCAGGCACCAACTGAAACGAAGGAAATGCATCAAAAGTGTTCTCATATTGATCAATTCCCTCAGGATATTTGAGCTTCAGTCTGGAAGCATCAAAGCCATCAACAGGCTGGAAAGATATCTTCATATGCTCAAGTGGGGGTGAAGGTGGGGGAGAATTTATAGGCGATTCCAACTTTCCTATCAAGTTAATCTCACGTGGTGGGTGCGCAACAGCTTCTTGACATCTATTATCAAATTTTTTACTTTTGGAGGGGTTACCGCTTTCATTCCTTTCATTATAACCAAGTGATCCACTATTGTGCAAACCATTTTTCAGCAACCCACGACTGAGCATGGATAACAATGATGATCCATCTTCACTTGAACCAGTATCATCAAAAGATACATTTTTCACATTTGCGCCTACTGAGACTTTACCTTCAGGGGGTACGACATCACCATTGATCAGATCACGGATAGCTGGATGCTCACGTGAGTTACTCTTATCATGGCCAAGAGGTGTATCATGTGTCTTCTCTGATCTTGGTTGAGACAAATGAGTAGAGCCGACATATTGACCATACTTGCCTGAATTACTACCATGCTCAACTTTATTTGTTGATGAAGCCAGGACACTTGCAGGACCATCAACCTTCTGCATGAAATCATTACTGGATCGACCAATTGTATTACCATTATTTGTAGGAGCAGAAGCCGATGAATTAGGCATGTTAAACACAACTGGTTTTGAAGGTGCTAGTCCTAACAGTGTTCCATTGGACCAGAAAGCAAGCGGATGAGAGGTGGACGACTCAACAGATGTTTCCTGAGTCACATTAGGAGCATGGACAATCCTCTCGTCACCAGGAGCCTCAGACCCAGATTTTGCAGTTCCAGAGACAGCAGGTTTTACACTTACTAAAGGATCATTATCATTAGCACAAGTATCAACACCTTGCGGAACATCAGAGAGAGTAGCTCTTTGACTGGTTTGTAGAGACACTTCATCATCCAAGCACGTTGGAACATCCAGTTTCTGGCCAGCAGCTTGACTTGTTTCTAGGGAGACTTCATCATCCAAGCACGTTGGAACATCCAGTTTCTGGCCAGCTGCTGATTCTGACTGGTCATAGGATGACCAAATATGGTCCATAGACAACATATTCACAGAAGTTGGAACATCCAGTTTCTGGCCACCTGCTTGATTGGTTTCTAGGGACATTTCGTCATCCAAGCACGTTGGAACATCCAGTTTCTGGCCAGCTGCTGATTCTGACTGGTCCAGGGATGACCAAATATGGTCCATAGACGATGCCGAAGTAGTTGGTCTCTCTAAGTCCTCCAAATCTCCATCTTCCTTGCATTCACAGGATGTAGAAAGATTCTGAAATTCTGGTGATAAATGACTTGATTTTTCTTCAATTTGGTCATTCGCGAAAGTCACTGAAGTAATTGGTCTCTCTAAGTCTTCTAAATCTCCTTTTTTGCATTTGTAGGATGCAAAAAGATTCTGATATTCTGGTGATAAATGACTTGATTTTTCTTCTATTTGGTCATTCGCGGAAGTCACCGGAGTAATTGGTCGAACCAAGTCTTCTAAATCTCCTTCCTTGCATTCATAGGATGTCGAAAGATTCTGATATTCTGGTAACAAATGACTTGAATTTTCTTCCATTTGGTCATTCATTGTGTTCTCTTCCAGTTCATCTTGAGAAACTATTGCTAGGACTTCCGTTTTCGTTTCAGTCTCAAACTCACTTTCAGATTCTGATTCAATTGTATTGAGAGCATCAACAAAGTTTTCTGTTCCACTGTCAACATCATCAACCTCATTCCACTCAATTACTTCCACGGTATTTTCCCCTTCCATAAGCATACCTACTTGCCTAACATCTTCATCAATTTGTGCTTCCAGTTCCTGCTGGTTCCATTCAATTAATTTTACATCATTTCCACCTTCGGAAGTGATATCCATCTCACCAACATTATCAGCTTTTACTGTTTCCAATTGCCGCCTTTTCCATTCAATGACCTTCACATTGTTTCCTCCATCAGAAAAGGCATCTTCTTGACTAATTCTTTCTGGATTGATCGATTCTAAATCCCGTTGGTTCCATTCAATTGCCCTTCCACCTTCAGAAAAGGCATAATCTTCACTAATATCTTCTGCTTCGGCTGCTCCGGATTCCTGATTGCCCCATTCAATTGATTTAACATTGCTAAAGGCATCCAAAGGAACATCATCCGAATCGGTCATTTCCATTTCTTTTCCAGCAACATCAAAAGTAGCATCAACCAAATATTGAGCACCATTCATTAAGTTGCCATTAGAAGTAGGCCCTGGAGGCTTTCCCCCTTCAGACAAGCCCACCACTTGAGTGCAAGATTCGAGATGAGGTGGATCCAAATAATTATCATGATGTTCTAAGTTTGTCATATGAGAATCTTCAACTTCATTAATCCCACAATTCAACTCAGCTGGCTCCATTAAGTTCTCAACACTGGTTTTCAGATGCCACCCATCAACAGCTTCTGATTTTGGATGACTTCGATGTTCAGACAAATCATTTACTTGGTTGATAACTTTCTCATTGACAAATTTGCACTCCATTTCATGATGAGAAGAATTTATCAATGGCAATTGTCGGTTATCCTCAACCACACAATTAACATCCGTAGGCTCAAGTAATTCCAGCCTCTCATCCCAAGTGGCAGTACTAGAACGAGGGAGACTTTCCTCCACATCATAGCTGCATATATTTTCATCACTCGCTATACCAGGCTGCCCATCAGAGTATCTATATCCATTGTTGTTTGTTTCTGCTTCCTTTACTAAAGAAGACAATCCCTTATTCTTTGTTTGATCAAGAGGTGCAGATGATATGCTTGGACGAGAAACAGAATCAATAAAATCCATGCCATTCTTTGAACTGCGAGAACCTGATTGATCTCTTGGCTCCGATTTGAAGGTCATGTCAAAATTTGAGCCCGTATGAGACGTAGAAGATTGATCGTGGCCATTAGATGAAAACTGCATCCTGAAACCCATCAAGAACGTAATGTCTAAGAAACTTATCATTTTTACTGACCTACAGGTTGGTTTAATGTATCAGCTCATAAACAGAAAGAAGCAAATTAATGGGTACCTGCCACCATTGTTCAGTATTGGCGCAGACTTTGGAAACTGTCCGCTTTGCTGACGTGATCTCCTTTTCTGTAGAAATGTGGATGTTCAATTAGATCTGTTGTAAATGGTGTAAACCCAGAAACTTAGGTTTTGACTCCATGATAATTAATGTACCTTGATTTTCCGAGCTTTTGTCTCTCGTAGGGATTTCTCACCAGTAGATACTTCAGAACACGACGATGACCTCTTGAAGAAGGTAGGATCTGAGTATCTCTTTAAACAGGATCCAGCACCACCAGAATCAAATCTGAAAATAAGATAATGTGGTTAGAATCATGAGATCAATTGCAATTGAAAATTCAGGACAGTAGTTTCTTCAAGCCAATTTCACCTGTCAAGTAACTGCAGGCGTGGAGGATCTCTGCACTCTTCGTATGAATCCATGATATAATGTGGCAAATCATCACAGATAAAATGATTTCGTTCAATTCTGATACACGCATGCACATCAGAGCCTGCAAAACTGCAATACTTGAGCAAGATAATTTTAGAAGGATTATGTTCACTACGGAAACCATAAAAAAACACTGATAAACAAGACGACCAATTAATATGGTCCATTCTTAATTTTTCCTTCAATGGTTAGGTGGAAAGGGGGAAAAAGGCACTCCTTTCTGACATCAAGTCATCAACAAATCTTTCCCCTCCAAGATAAACTATTTTCAGCTCATACATTTATTTGCTCTTTGATAAACCAAAGGAACCTCAAAACTAGTTTGTTCAAAAGAAATATTCCTTGCAATTTAAAAGAAACACAGCCTAAATCTAATGTTTCTTGCCAAATATTGTAATACTGGCCAAATATAGAATGTTCTCCACCAAATGTACTTAAAATCACTAATCAACAACTAAAGAAAATAATGGCAAAGTACAGAACAGAGACAGAGAGTTTCAAGTTTGCAAAGAAGACAAAAAAAAATACTAAAAAATTCAGAAGGCACCCCATTGACAGACATTTGTTTAAAAGTAAATGCATAAGGAAGAATTTTTTTATAATACTTCAATGACCCAATCAATCGAGTGCGGTTGCGGACAAGAATCCGCAAAGCGGATAATTGGATATGAATGAAATTCATAGTTGAACAAGGAAAACATACCTGGTGTATAAGCAAACCGTAGGTGGTCTGTCTGTGAGAGTATAGCCTTCTCAATAGAGGGCAATGAAGCTTCAATTCGTTGAACACGATTAACGAGTTTACGACTTCTAGATGAGGTAGAAGCAACCTGCTCTTGCAAGCCATGGAAAACTTCAGCTGCAAATCTATATATACACAACAGATAGTGGGAAAAGAGTCACAATCTGGGAATAAAAATCATTTAGCATAAATAACAGAGAGTAAGCCACTGTGGTCACAATTTATATGTACTACCTCCACCTCAATTTAGTTGCAACTTGCAAGATTTAACCAAAAAGAAACCCTACATCAATTGTAACAAATGTTTTCATTCCTTAAAAGGTAATTATTTCTTCCTATCTTAAAATCAATTGAAGAAAGATTTATTTCAGAGAGATAATTTTCATTTCAAGAGTCAAGACTATCCCCAAAATTTGAAGATGCTCGCTCACTAACTTAATTGGAGTCTTCAAATTGACTAACTTGCAATTGCCAGCAGCAATTAGATGGGCTGGCTTGTAATCGCCACAAGAAACACGAATACCATCAAATAAATCATCAATAAAATACAGCAAGAACCATTTTTATCGAATTAAGCCGAAAACGTAAAGAACAAGTTCTATAACAGACCGTTTCTCCACATCAAACAAGAACCAGAACGAACTACCACCACCACACAATTCTCAAACAAACTACCATTCCTTATCACTTAAACAAACCAAAATATGTTCAAATTTCTTCAGTAGAACAAGCAAACACTCCACCAACAATTCAAGTCTTTAGCCTAATCTTGACTAGGACTATCTCACCCACATACCAAGCAACTTTCATGAGTTAATGATATTAAAAGTACAGTGACATAATAGTTGCTTCCAGCTACCAAAATCTATCCCATATGTAGACTTTCTTATCCTTCATCAATTATTAACAGAATTAGAGGAAACCATTCTCAAGCAACTGCATGCAAATGGGAAAATTGATTGTACATAGCTTTCAACATTAATGATTCCACCAACCACAACTCCAAAATGTCCTAACAAAATAAAAACTAATAAAAATAAGAAGAAGATTGCTTAAAAAAAAAAAAAAAAAAAAACTTGCTACAACCTAGAGGTAAAGTTTTTCATAGGATAACCCCACTTTTCAATTGTTTGAACAAGTTGTATGGAAATCATCATTTTCAATAAGAAGCTAAAAAGTCCATTTTCAAATCATCATTTCCACTTCAAGACTAAAGCAAGAATTTGAAAATGCCACTAACTCAACTCAGCTAGTAAAGTTCTCATTTTACTTCTGACAACAAAAACTAGTTTTTGATGACCCAATTACCATTCAATGACTCAAAAAAATCAAGTCTTGCCTTACTAATACTGCATGGTAAACTTAAATGTTTAATCTTAGAAAACAAAATCAATTAAAAAAACAATGAAGTAGAAATTCATATAAAATCAACAAAGCCTTAGGACTCATTTACTTTAGCTGAGCTAAACTGAGCTGAATTTAATACAGCTTAAAGCAATATTTTATAAGAGAACAAAATTGAGAGCTGAGCTCAACTGAATTTAAGCTGGAGTAAACAAGCCCTTAGTCCCAAAAAAAAAAAATCAAAGGAAAACACAAACCTCCCAACAAGAAATTAAGCAGAAAAAGTTGATGAAATTGAGAGGAAGAAAACATACTGTGAAAGATCACCTAATTGGCGAAGAAGACCAATAAGACCAGCAACAGCAACACCATCAAGAACAGCTTTGGGATCTTCAGACTGAACCCCATCTTTATATAACTCTTCAGCTCCCAATTTAAACTCATTTTTCACCCCAAATCTTACCAAAGGCATCTTCTTCAACCCCAAAAAATGATTAGAAAGAAAAGCAAAATGGAAATGACCCCAGAAAAATTAAAGGAGCATAAGTTGAATTAAATTGAATGGTAGGGAAAATAAAAGAATGAAATGATGATTAATTGTACGAATAGTGGGGTAAAACAGGACAAATGAAATAAGGGAGTAAATGAGAAGGGAAAAAAGAGGAAGAGAGAGAAAGAGAGAGAGTAGGTGATGAGAAAGATGCAGCTGAACTGCAATTGAAAGAAGAGTTTGTTGGTATTTAGTATTTGGAAGCAGAAAAAGGGGAAGAGAGAGAAAGAAACCAACAAGAAGAAGAGGAACAAGAAGAGTATAAATTGTTTTTAATGGAGTTTATTATTGCCAACTCTGCAAGGTATTCCTTCATAATCAATTTTTCTTTCTTTTTTTTGTGTGTTTTGGATTTCTGTTTTGTTTTGGGAGCGTACATTACAGTTCACATTTTGCAGCAGTTGGGTACTTGGGTTGGGCAGTATTAAAAGTGAGAAACAGACATTGTTGAAAAGTATCCCTCAATTGAGATTCAATCCTCTTTTTATTCTATGTTATTATTATTATGAGTTTATGAATTATGATTTATGACCACCAACATTTTGCCATATTTCATGGGTCGGAGGACCTCATTTATTCGATTTGTTAGAGCATCATTGGTTATAAAGATCAAAGACTACTCCCTTTCTGTCACCTTTTATTTGCAACATTTATTTTTTCACATTTTTTAAATTATAACTTTAAATAAAAATATATGTAAATACATATAATAAAAAATTATAAAGTTATATATTAAAAAATTACACATCGAGCCGAATCAAACGAAATCCCATTTGACTATATTTTTTCTTATGTGTATAAAATTAGTGATTGTCAAAGTTACCCAATAAACAGTGAAAAAAGTCAAATTGTTGCAAAAATAAGGGGAAGGAGGGAATAGATCGCAAATTTTAAAAATTGCAAGCTACACAAATCATTACGGATGAAGAGAGCTTGTAGGTTGATCATTTCTTGTACCTCAACAAAGCTACAAGGTTTGTAAATTTATCAATGTAGTTACTTGTAGCTTGATAATGATGTAGCTTAGAATCATGACGTGACAATGAAAACTACAAAAATTGTAGCCCGCCATTGTAGACGCTCTTAGGCATTTTTATCAAAATATAATACTTCGTCCGTTTTGAAATAAACGCAACAATTTCCATTTCAGAAAGTTTCAAAACAAATGCAACAATTTTAATATTTCCATTTTTGTAAATCTTTTCTTTCTATCTCTCACATCATTACATACCCCACTTTCTCTCTCTATCCCTTTTACTCTCACAATGAAAAATGAACTAGGAGTCCGTGTCATCCAATTTGTTGTGTTTTTTTCGAAATGGGGGAAGTATAAAATACAATGTAATACTCCGTCTGTTTTATAAAGTTTGTTATGTGTGTATGGTGTTTCAATTTGTTGATTGTATATAATTTGAGTCTTTCTACATATATAGAAATACTTATATATAGCCGGTGATGCATTAAAGGATAATATTGCTCATTTTAAAAATTAAAATGAGAAAAATTATATCAAATGTACGTATAATAAAATACTTTTTGGTGCACATATCTTTATTGTACATGATGTGTAGTACATATTCATTGCTACTTATAAAAGTATTTTATTGGTGGATCATTTCTAAAAATAGGAAATTATTTTTTTGGTTGTTAATTGAAATCATTTTTTATTGTAATGTCTTTATCAATTAAAATTAAAATTTTGATTTCCCAAAGTAAATAAAATTTTTCATAAGTTCAAGAGGAGTGACAAAGTAGTGTTTACCCTCACCTCGTATCTATGAGATATAGGTTCAAACTTATTACGTAACCCCTTCCCCATAATGTAGCTTAAAAAAAAGCAGATTTCCTTTCCCAATCAAAAATATATATAGAACATAAGGTATCATGAGTATTAATTAAAACATTCAATTAAATAACATGTATTAATTACCCACTAATTTGTTCCTTAAAATATATGAAAGACTCAAAATGTAACGAACTTAATGAAATAGGGTAATCATAATGGGTCTTTCTCTTCAAATTTAATAGTATTTATCTAAACTTATCTGTTTAGTTAATGATACTTATCTGAACTTTTAAGTATTGAAAACAAGTTGAAAAGACAAGGACCAATATAAGATGGTACTAGGACTTGTTCTAAGGGTGATAAATGGTAATGATGAGGCGTTAGAGTCACCCCCTACCCCTTCATTGTCGCAAATGATTTTGGCACTTCATTTTGTGAGAGCACATATCTTTATACTATACTCATGTAGTGGAGTGCCAATATAAAAATTGGAGTACGTGTCAAAATCACTTCCCCCTCATTGTTGTTGTGCCGGGTTAATTTAATTTGTGCGCCGTTAGAGTTAGTTACGCACTTTGTGTACAATGTTTCAATTTGTTGATTGTATTTTGAGCTTTTCTACTTACATTATATCATGTAAAGAATAATAATTATATACACCCGATATAAGGTGCACCCAAGAGTAATTTTGTTCAATATTAAATGAGCAATAAAATACATTTTGATGCACCTATCTTTACGTGCACCCGAGTGCATAATAGACTCATTACTAGTTTGCTACTTATATAATGTATTTTATTGGTTCCTTAAAAAATTGTATTCGTTTCCTAAAAAAGGAGTATTTTTATTTGTGTTTATTTGAAATCATTTTTTTTATTGTAATGTCTTTATCAATTAAAATTTAATTGTGATTGCCCAAAATTAATAAAATATTTCATAAATTAGATTGACCCAATAACTCATTTAATAATATTATCACTTTTTAATTAGCTAAGCATCAAATAAAATTATATCACCATATACCCATACTACTATGTCGACCGTAACAACAACCCACGATAGACATATAGACTGTACCATTATATAGACCATAAGATATTATGAGCATTAATTAAGAAATTAAAATAATTTTTTATTCAATTAAATAACATGTTCTATATACATATGTAGTTGATAGTCAATTAAGTAAGTGATTGAAAATTTTAAGGTGAATTTTTCTCTACAAATGTAGTTGGATACTCAATTTTCCGAGCTTAGCTTCTTCCTAGTTTTAGGTACGAGTATTGACTTGCTTGGCTCAACTTGCTAACATTATAAGGCTTAGAATGCGTTCTCTTCACCTTAAAAAACTAAGTTTCACTTTTAATAAGTTCAATTTAGGTATAATAAGTTCACTCAGGTTTAATAAGTTTCAATAGTTAAATCAGATCTAATAGGTTCCAATAAGTTACATCAGGTCAATAAGTTCCAATTAGGTCTAATAAGGTTAATAAGTTTCAATCAAGTTTAATGATGTCAATAATTAGTTCCAATCAATTTAATATGTAAGTTCAGATAAGTTCATATCTAATCAATAAGTTGAAGAGAACACATTCTCTTAACCAAGTCGAGTTTTGATCGAGCCGAAGTCTACAACTTAATCACTAGTAGTCCCATCTCATACTCACCCTAACTTATCACTAGTATTTCAACAAATCTCTACTATTGTTGCTATGTACTAATATAGAATATATAGTTTAAAATAACATATGCCGTGAATAAGAAGTGAGAGTGAAATTAGCATTTATCGGCAAGCTAATTCTTTAAAAAATCTCCTAATATTAGGCGGAAAGAGTTGTTTTTTTTTTGTTTGAGATTTTATTGTAACTACTAAAAGGTTTTACTAGGTAATAGTAACTACTAAAAGTAGTGTTTGGTAAAGGAAAGTCTACCAAAGAGTAATTTTTTTTTTTTGGCAGGGACACACTGGATTAAAATAATAATACTTCTATTATAATTTCTTCGTTATTTTTAATTAGTTACATTTTGAATCTAATTCAAGTGAAGAGTAAAAAAAGTCAAAGTCTAACTATTAAACCATATATATTAATGTTGTTTCACTCAATTAAAAAGTAAATACTTTTTAGCATTCCCTTCATCATATCCCTACATGTACAGCTACGTACATTCTTCGAGCTTGTTTCCTTCAGATTAAATTCAGTTCAGTTTAGTTCTATTAAGTTCAATTAATACACTCTATTAAGTTCAGTTCAGTTCGTCTCTATTAAGTTCAGTTCAGTTCAGTTCAATTCATCACTATTCAATTAATGTAAACGAGCCCTTCATGAATAAAGAATCGTCATACACACAGTTAATATTACTCCGTATTAATACCGTCTATTGCTTGCCAGTTTGACTACTAATTCATAAGTTCATAAGACAAAGCTCAATTTTAAAATTTCTTTTTCCTCAAACCTAGCTCTAATTCCAAACACCGCCATAATTTTGCATAATTTGATTTAATTTCTTCTTGCCAAAATGGATTTAATCACCAAAAAACAAGGGTTAAGCATATATGGTTTGCTTATTGATTGCTTGAAGAAATTTAAGAAAATGTTTTGACGTGGAAGAGTTGGTACGTTGGTACCACTTGGACACACACAATTAATTAAATTGAATTTGACCAAATTAATTAATATAAAAATGGTATGATCTGAGTAAGATATCTTGTGGTCCATCTGATCTCATTGCAATGCTCGAATTATGAAATACAATTAAATCCCCACGCAGCCTCCTTAATGTTTGTCAGCTTACCTTATTTGTGTTTTAGTTTAATCATTATTATATATTATTATTATTTCTTAATTATCCTTTATATTTTGTTTCTTTTATTTTAAAAATAAAAAAAAGTGGACAAGAAACTGGATTGAACGTATATATTAAATTTCAAATTTCAAACGGTTCAATATAATAGATTTAGAATCTAGGGTAAGGAGCTCAGGAAATCACATGCATTGTTAAAGGATTAGATCTCAGTTTAATTTCATATATAAATTGCATTTTTATTTAACTTAGGTATTTAATTATTATGAGGATTAGATCTCCTTTTAAACTGAATTGACTCGTTCTTTTCGGGAAAAAAAAAAATCATGGATTCTGGTTGATGAAATATTTGTAAAATTACAAGTGATAAGTGATAGATAGTTGAGTGTGTTGGGACATGGTGCTAAAAAATTTCCTTGCTTTTAAATTTTCTCACTGAAAAAAAAAAAGAAAAGAAATATATACGTTGGATATTAAGGAAACATGAGTGATCAAAAGCAAAACCATGAAAAAAATGCAAAAAAAATAGGAATAATTAAATTAATAGGTACCAATTATTGCACTTTTTATTTTATAGGTACCAACTTTTGATTATTCACCAGCAGCACGAACTATTACATAAAGTTGCAATTATAGGTATATGACCTAAATATTATTGCAACTTATAGGTCATCCATACCTATCATTGCAACTTTATGTAATAGTTCGTGTTGCTTGTGAATAATCAAAAGTTGGTACCTATAAAATAAAAAGTGCAATAGTTGGTACCTATTAATGTAATTATTCCAAAAAAATAATGGCATGAGATTATCCCGATACTAAACAAAGTACGTGATGGTCTTGGATTGGATTTTAGCACTCCTATGTTTCTTGGATCTTGGTAATATGGTTGCTCCGGGGAGTGATTTTGGCACTCCCCAATTATTTAATTTTGGAACTCCTCAATGTTACTATTCAAGTGAGAGGGGGAGGAGTGCCAAAATCATTTCCCCCTCCGGGGAGTCTTTGCATGTCTTTTATTTTGTGAATTTATATTAGGTTTTGTTTTGATGCTTCTATAATTAGGTTTTATATTTTTAAAGAAAAAATCTTGTATATATTTAGTTTATAGTTTATTATTGCACAAGAAAGAAAAATTATTCAAAAATGTTAACTAATAACCTTTCTTTAAAAATATGATGGCATTTGCTCACGATCATCCCGCATACCTATTAAATATGATGGTATATTGTTGACACCAGATTTAGTCTCTATCCCGAGGAAAGACTCGATGATGATAAATAAACTCATTTTTCTAGAAGATTGACTAATTGTGTGTTACTGGACATTATTAAGCCTTATTAAAATATTTTTTTATTTTCAACCAAAAATTATTTCAAAATTATATTGCAGTCATATAGTAGACTGAAAGAGCTTTAAAACGATATATTACATGTCCCGTTTGGACTTACAGATCAAAAGTTACGGCGTTTGAAAAATTTGGGTTAAATATTTTATCGCTGACCAGACAGCGGTTCTAATTAGGATACGCTGACAAATCAGCGAGTCCAATTAGAATACGCTAATCAATCAGCGTAGATATATTCCATTCGTTGATACAGCTAGCGCGAGAAAATATACTTAGCTGATTATTCAGCATAAATTCTTGATCTTCGCTGATTTATTTCCTCACTAATTGATTTCTTTGCTATTATTTGAGCGTATTTTGATTCGACACGCTAGTAGATCAACGTGTTTTGGAAATTTACGCTGATTATGTTAGTGCGTCCTAATATTTTGCGCTGACATATCAGCGTTGACTTCCAAAACGCGCTGATTTGTAAGCGATTTTTCTAATAAAACGCTGCTATCTTTTCCTATAAAAACCACGAATTTTCATTAAAAGGAGGGCGGTTTTTCTTTTCCCCCTACTACTATTCTCTCTCAAAACACTTCTTTTCAATTATCTTAGTTTTTGGCTAAAGTTCTTTAATCAATCAAGTTTTATAAGGCGAAATTATGTCCAACTAAACACTCAAGGAAAAATCTTCGAACGAGAAGTGGTAAGTTTTCTGAGAGTCTTACATTCTACTTATTTTCTTTGTACATATGTGAATACTTTTTATTTATGTTTTTATTTATTTTTTTATTAACAAAAAATCAGCAACAAATTATTTTTACGCTTATTTATCAGCGAGTAATTTTTTATTGCGCTGATTTGTCAGCACGATTTTTATTTCAACGCTGACATGTCAGCGCATTATTTTTCAACACGCTGATTTATCAGCGTTGAATTTTTTTTTTTTGTCGCTAATTTCTTTTTAAAATAATTTTTTTATATAACTTGTATTTTTGCAATTGAGAGAAATTAGTAAAGGCCGCCTATGGGCTAATATGACGCATTCCGCCATATTAGTACCCTTGCCCCCAAATTTAAACTTTGGTTCGCACGACCATTTTTTGGATTTGTCCTTAAATCGTGTCCCATTCGTTCTTTTGATCTAAATATATGGTTTATGAGTTTACTTCCTAAAAACTTATTGGCGACTCCTACTGATATTGTCCCTTTCGTTAATCTTTTCTTCCCTCTAAAAAGTCCATTATTCTTCCTTCCATCGCCAATACGCCTAGGTCTAAAACGACCTCTTGGTTGATTGGGGTGATAAGGTTTTCTTGTTGTCTTCCTATTATCATATCTAATATGGATGCTAGAATTATATGATGGCCTTTTGTTTTTTTATTTTCTTTTTAGGTATTGACTAGAAACATCACAATGTTCGGGCTAATCTCCCATTCTTTTTTATTGCTTTCTCTTTGGTGTTTTGGCTTATGGATACGTGGGGTGATTGGGTAAATAGTTTTGCTGGTTGGTTACTTTGGACTTGTTGAGTAGGATGATTAAACAATTTGGTCACAATGTAATAAGATGTATATTACTAATTTGGAGCAATCTTTAATTCATTTTTTATGATTTAAAATCAGTCTTGTTTCTAGGGAATATGATTGGTTCATCTTTGAGAATTAAAAAAACTCTTGTGGTAATGCAATATTAAATTTTTCAGATTTGATGTAGGACTCTTATCGAGTAATATTTTACTAATGTAGAAATAAGAATGATTGTCTAATAATGTTCCCTTATGATTTTGCATGCTCTAGCAATTATACTTCCCTTCAATTTTTCTTACAGAATATGTGATTAAACAATAAACATAATCAACAAATCATTTGCCTTTATTTTAGAGTACATATTAATGCTTGCTCCTATGTTTTATGTACAATCATTTGTTTTAATTGATGCCTCATCCCATCCCAAATTCACGTAACACATCTTCAATTTAAACGTAAAAGATACAATTATTGCTCCTAAGAATAAGTCGGATTTTGTAAGGAGGAATCGGATGCGGAATTTTAGTTCTGGTTCAAATCTGATTTTCCCTTATGTATCAGATCGAACTCGGTTCACACCCGAACTAAACTGACATCTTATGTATAAAGGTGGAATTATTTTAAAATAAATTAAAGGTAAATTATAAAAATTCATTTTTCGTGGGTTTTATTTTTTAATAAAATTTGGAGAGGGATGAATTTATTGGTAAAGAAGAAAATAAGGAGATATAATGAGGAAAAAGTAAAACGGAAGCCATCATATACTCTTTCTGTAACATATTAATGACAACGATTTGACATAAAATAGATAGAAAAAATGTTAAATCGTTGCCCTTAATATGTTACAGAGGGAGTACTATTGTTTCAACTGCTGCACTTTATATCTTCCCCTCAATAAGCTCCGTCTTCATCATTACAACATCACCAGCAACTCCTCCCAAGTTACCTCAGCTCTCATACTTTTTAGTTCATCTATATTTTTTTTGCATTGCTAATTTAACTCATTTTCAATCTCATTCAACATAATTTCAGCTTAGATATATACAACCAGCTAAGTTTCTTTCCCAAACAAAGTTTGACGAAATTTCCACCCCCACATTTATTAAGAGTGACTGTATTGAAGGAAGGCTGCAAGTATTTATAATTTGAGATTTTTGTGATCCACTTGATTTAGCTTACTCTATAGACTACCCCATCTAATTTATATAATTTCTTTTCCTCAGGGTTCTTACCTCCAATATGGTGTTTGATGATTAGACGTCAAGCAAAAAATGTTATAAGGAGGAATCTGATGAAAAACCATAACTTTATGTGATTTGCATATTTATAGCTTTGTAAGATTTATATGGTGTGTATTAAGATCAGGTTTACCACTTGCTGAACAAGTGTCTATGCAATTATAGTATTAAGATTTATATTGTGCAATGTTGGCCATAATTGTCGCTTTTGCTACTTGCTAAACAAGTGTCTGTGTAGTTATAAGTATTATAACTTTTTGCAAACTTGACTAGAATTGTTACTACATAAATCAACTCCTTACTCGCGCGGAGCCACCACTAGTATATATATATGTGCAGTTACGAGTATAAGAAAAATAAAGATAAAGTAAAGATCAACAAGAACAAATAATACAGAAGTTGGCTAAGTTACAGAAAATAGGAGTTTATATAACACCCATAATCAAAAAATAGATTTGGCCCTAAAATAAACCTAACAATAAACCTTAGTCCAACAGATTTCAGTTGACACAAACCTAGTGCCCAAAACTCCTTTTATAAGAAGAAGAATAACAAACCTTTGTTATTCTTTCGAGGTGGGATTCATGAAATAACCTTAATTTTTCGATGTGGAATTCAAGGTATAACTTAACAATATATACTACCTCCGTTCTAAAAAAAACACAACAATTGTCATGGCACGGACTCCTAGGCATTTTTTTATTGTGAGTAATTAGAAAAAGTGAGGGGTAGTTGATTGAAATAAATAGAGAGAAAAGTTAGGACAATTAAAGGAGTTGTGAGAGAGAGTGATGACAATTAAAGAATTGGAGAGAGAAAAGGTGGGGACAAATAAAGAATTAGTTAGGGTATTTATGTCTTTTAAGTAGCAATAGTTTACTATATAAGGAAAATAAAAATTTGTTGCATTTATTTTGAAACATCAAAAAATAGAAACTGTTTCGTTTTTTTGGAACGGAGGAAGTATACATATATATATATATATATATATATATATATAGAAGTAGGCTCATGTGAGAAATGTAGTTTTGGTGAGAAGGGTGAGAAGCAATCACAACCTTTTGATCACCAAATGAAGGGCTAAGATTAAATTTAATTTTCCTTCCTTACTCCTTTGATAGTTTGGAGTCAATGTATATATAGTATAAAGTCAATGTATTTTTACTCAATGTATTTATAGTGTATGGTAAGTGTACCTATAGTTGGTGGTCAATGCACCTCTAGGTCGTAGTTGATGTATTTGGTTGGGTTGCGGTGAGAAATTTCTTATCGTGAGAAATGTGAGAAGAGATAAATGCATCAACTACGACCTAAAGGTACATTGACCACCAACTATAGGTACATTTACCATACACTATAAATACATTGAGTAAAAATACATTGATTTTATACCATAGATACATTGGCTCTAAACTATAGAAGGAGATGATATTTATCTCTTCTCACATTTCTCACCATAAGAAATTTCTCACCGGAACCCAACCCTATATATATATATATATATATATATATATATATATATATATATATATACTCGCCGGTTATTGTAAAAATAAAAAGTTGAATCTTATAATGGAAAGGCTTTGAAACGCTTCTATGTTTATTGCTTCTAGATGATTGTCTCAAAAATGAAAGTGTTTTATGAAATGATTTACCAAGATTATTTTTTAGTTTTTTACATCATTCTGAAGTCCCTCTCAGTTTAAATATAAAATGAAGGAAAAATTGAATATAATAACCCCTTTTTTTTATGTTCTGCTCAAAATATCTCACCCTTGATTTATTTCAAAATAATACCACCTTTATATACATTCTTCTTAAAATGGAACATGTTACTCAAAAGTCAAAATTTGATCTATTTTTAGATGAAAAATACTAGGTGGAGTTATTTTAAGAAGATGATATATAAAAATGAGATTGTTTTGAAATAATAAAATTAAATGTGATATTATTTTGAGCAGACCACCAAAAGGCGGGATTATTAAAGTCAAATGTTCCATAACTTTACATTTTTAGGGAAATGTGTTATTGGGCCATAGATCATGATGTTACTTTTTGGTTTTAGTTACTGGAGAGGACAATGTGACAAATTAAATTAGTGATGTGAGGACGATCAACGAAGTTGCATTTCTCCTCTTATATAAATGAACTATACTAGTTAACTATTGTATTAAACTCTGGCTTGAACTCTATAATCATGTTGGTTTGTAACCAAAAAAATTTACTTAATGCTATAAGACTTATGGTTCTTCAATCTAGTATTAGTAAGTTATGTTATTTTTGTCCCTTGTATTTCTTAACGAAGAAACACGTCATATGACGCACTAACTAATTAAGATTCCGTTGCTAATTATAGACTAACTAACCAAATAAAATGGATTAGAGTTGGGAGGACAACACTTGAGGCTCTTGATCTACATAACTGTTCTACATTACTAGGAAATTTAGGCTACATCTATACTTCTATCTATCTATACTATATACTAAAGTAAAATACCCTATTTAATACTTTGACATATGTCACTTCCAAAATGAAAATTTTCCCTCCAAAAATTATTTTTTTTATAATGTTTTTTAAATTTTTTTGGTAGCTTCCCAAACAATAATTCTTTCCAAGTCTCCTAGCCTAAATCTATATCAGTAAAATTTGAAACATAAATATTTGTATTTAAATCTTATATCTAATTATATATAACAAAAAATTATAAAATTCTATATTTGGAAAGCATATTTCGAGACGAATCAAACGAGATCCCCACGACTATATTTTTCGTTACCTATATAAAATTAAAGAGGGTCAAAATTACAATATAAATCATACTAAGAGCTCGTTTGATTCACATAGGAAATACTTTCCTATAGGATTTCTTATTTCATGGGAAATTATTTTCCTCTTTAATTTCCTAGGAAATCAAAATTCTTGTTTGGTTGATTATAGGAATTTCTGATAGAGAATATTAAAAAAACCTAGGCTCTGATACCATGTGAGATTGTGTAAACTCCCTGATCGGAGTGATGTTATCAGTATATATATAGGGTTACAATGTTGGGTAGTCCTGATTGAACAAGGAAACCTGGTCCAATAAAATAATATTTACACAAAATATATCAGAGAGAACTCTATCAATTTCAATTTCAATTTCCCATGAGAATTTCAACTTACCAAAGGGGACCTTGGTAAGTTATTTCCACCATTTTGTAGGAAATAGGATTTCCTAGGAAATCTTAATTCATATGATTATGTCAACCAAACAACACACCCCTCTTCAATTCCTAGGAAATTTTAATTCTCATACTTTTTAGTGTAAACCAAACAAGATCTAATAGTCAAAATGGAGCAATTTTTTAAGACAGATGGATTAAATATTTTATACAGTATATAATTTTGTAAAACCATGCACTATACACGAACTAATCTAGTTTGATATATATAATTCTGTTCTGGGCCCTCCAAAGTGGTCAGGCCCACGATAACAGGCATAGACCCTAAGCCCAAATCTTGCTAGAGCTAGGGACACGTCAGATGTTCAATAACGAATAATAAGACGACATGTGTCATTGGCCAGGCCCAAATATCAACACATTTGACTTAGCCAAACCCTAACCGGATAACCTACGCCTATATAAGGATCAATCAAATCACTCTTCAGGTACGCGATATCAAACACACAATACACAATACTCGGACTCCTTACTCCCGATATCTGACTTAAGCATCGGAAGGGCGTTCCCGGGTTCCACCCCCGGGTTAGCAACCTTTAACTGTTTTGCAAGACTTAAATCTAGCCGGGAGCACTCAGAGTCAACATCAACACATCAAAGACCATTGACTATTCATAAAAAGTTCCAGAACAGAAACAAATTTTATTCTCTATTTCATATATGTTGGGAAATAAAACAATTAATTATTTTGAGACTGAACCAGTAATAAATGTCTTCCATTATTATTATTATTATTATTCCCAAAGTTCTTCCAAACAATCATCGATCAAATTGACTCAGGATGAACTTATATGATAGTAATGATACGGGGAGTGATTTTGGCACTCCTCAATGTTACTATTTATGGGGTGCCAAAATTAAATTGGGGAGTGCCAAAATCATTTCCCTAATGATACCCCTCACCCATCCAAAAACTCTTATGTTAGCTACATAAATACTCGTACATACAATCAATCACATTCAATTCCTAAAAGGATATACCATAAAATCATTAAGATTAATAATTGGGTAAAAAACGCAAGGAACCAATTTTTTTTTTTTTTTTTTATTTATAAAGCACCCTCTTATTCATATAGTTTTTAAGATTTTATTAATATTTATTTATTTTTTTTCAAATTTTAATATTTTGAATATAATAATATCTAAAAATATAGTTTTTGAAAAATCCAAATTAATTCTTGATCGAACTTATAAATTATACTTCAAATTTAATTTCTCGCACATAAAATAGAAAGTATCTACAACTTCCAAACAAAGTAAAGCCAAAGTCAGTTGTCAAATCTGACATGGCATAATGCGTGGTTCATATTAAGGGTGCATTTGATTCGTCTGAAATTTTCTGATCTAATCTAATCCGATCCTAACTTTTCTGATATGATCTAGTGTGGTCTGAACTTTTCTGATTATAGTTATTTTTATAGTTATAATTTTACTTATCTGATCTGAAATTTTCTGAACTGATCTGATACGAATTTTTCTGATCTGATCCGAACTTTTCCAAAATAAGCATTAGAGTGCTTAGATAAGTTGAATCAAATGTAACCTAGATGAATTAAAAAGTTTTTAGTATAGCATTCTATCCATAGCAGACCATAGTAATAAAATTTTCATTTCTAACCATATTAATTTCATTTGCAATATTCCACCCTAGGATGAAACCAGCAGACTAAGCAGTTTTCCAAATTTGAGTATTTCTCAAACTAGAAGTTAATAACAATAATAATAACTCGTTTGTAGGTTGCAATGAGTATTAATTGCCTATGGTAATCCATATTTGATTGGAATTAATTATGTTTTTCCAATTTTTAGGAATTTACAAAATGTATTTAATTTAGTTTTGTAATTTATACTTTGTACATGAATATATGACCGAAGGATGTCGGGGCGTTCCCTACTCAGCGACGTGCTGCACTTCCCAGACCTGGATTTAGTGATAAATATGCTAGGGTTACTAGGTCGTTGCTCCGGAATGACGCGTCACGTCGCCTGAGTGTGGTGTCAATTCAAATGAGCAAGGGTTGGCAATTGGGGCGTTCCCTGCTCAACGACGCACTGCACTCTCCTTGACCTGGGTGTAGTGTTAAGTATGCAAGGGTTGCTAGGTCGTCGCCCCAAAGCAACGTGCCACATCGCCCGCGTGTGGTGTCAAATGAGCAAAGAAATTTAGGTGGAGTGAGGGAGTGAAGAAAGAAGGGTTCCATAGTTGGTCTGCGAGTTGATTCCTTGAATATGGGGTCTCTATCGGAAAAATCGACAAAAGTCGTGGAGGTGATGAAGATCAGATGCATAAAATCTTATGTATCCAAGAGGTGATGTGGACACGAGAAGGAGTTTAAGTTTTGATCTTGGGGTATATGGTGCTGTACATTTGTCGGGACAAGGCCGGTTCGTAGAGATCGAGTTAAGAATAGGGTAGGTGTGATCCTGAATGAACGACTAATACAAGAGGTAATCAAGACCTATTGGAAGAGCGATAGATTGATAAAGATGAAGTTCTTACATGGTAAGGAGATTGTTAATGTTATTAGTGCTTATGCGCCCCAAGTTGGGTTGGATACAGAGGAGAAACGATAATTTTGGGAGAATTTTGATGAGTTGGTCCAAGGTGTCCCCCACATAGAGAATTTATATATTGGATGTGACTTGAATGAGCATTTTGGGGTAAGGCGCAATGGCTTTGAAAATGTTCATGGTGGTTTTGGGTATGGGCAACGAGACTCCCATGGAGAATTTAATTTATTCTGGATTTTACCCATTCTTATGATTTCATTCTAGCTCAAACTTGGTTTAAGAAGCATAATTCCCACTTGATAACTTTTTGGAGCGATGCAAATGAAACCCAATGATACATCCTGCTCACAACCTTTCACTACAACATTCCGTGATTCTGTCGTCCGCCTTTTAACGTCCGCTTCTAAAGCAGACGTTAAATTAAATTTAACGTTCGTTTTTTTAATCAACGTCCGCCACAACGGACGTTTTAAGAATGACAAAGTTTATAATTTGAAATTCAATGTAACGTTCGTTTTTAGGAAATTTAACGTCCGCCTGGGGTCAGACGTTAAAAAGGCGGGAATTTGAATTTAAGTCGTCAATGTTAACGTCCATTTTTTAAATTTTAACGTCTGCCCCAGGCGGACGTTAAAATTCGACTTATTTTTAAAATAGACAGAAGGCAAACCTAACTCTCTTTCTCTGTCTGTAATACCCCGTATTTTTATATCATTTATCTAGTAATTATTACATTAAATAATTTTACGAAAGTAATTTTATATCTCCTTTTATTAAAAATATTATATCTCATTTTAACTTTAGAAGTGATCAATAGTTCTTAGCTCTCTAATTAGGTCCCTAAGTGGTAAGGAAGTTAAATAAGTAAAATAAAAGGATATATATATAAAATAAAATTTAAAAATAAATAAATAAAAGAGGGGAGTGAAGTACAGTAGGTTTAGAGTTTCATTTTGAAACAATTTGGCCCTCATCTTCTCTGTCGTCTTCTTCCTCATCTCCTTTCTTTTAATTTTTTTTATTTTTTTTTATTTTTTTTATTTCTCTTCTTTAATTACTCCTTCAACCTTAAACACTCATAAATCTCAATTCATCTACTTCATCTTCTCCTAATTTTGTGGGTGATTTGAGATAAGAACATTGAGTTCTTGAACTCATAGTTTTGGGGTCGAATTTCGGATCAAAATGGGTGATTTCAGATGATTTCATAAGTATTTTAAACTCCCATCAAAGTAAGTGTTGACCTTAAGTTTTAATTTCAGATTTATTCATTTTTAGGGTTTGTCAAGTTAGGGTTCTTGAGTTAATTAATTTGGGGGAAAATTATGTATGTTATTGTTGTTGTGTTCGATGTTGTTGCTTTTGTAGTGGTCTTGTTTTCTGTGGCATGTCACTACAATATTTGTTATGATATTTTGTTATACTACTACAATTGTTATTTTTGTCGTTGTTCTGTTTAGGCTCTCTTTTTTCGTTGATAAGTTCAGTTTTAGGTCTTGGTTACTGCATAAAAGTTGTAGATCTCGAAAAGATAATGAACTTAGGCTCAAGAATTTCTTGATTCGGATTTATATAGAGAGAGTTATGCCTTCTGCAAGTTTCTGGTTGCTGCTGTGATGTTGTCTTTGACGCTGTTCTGTTTGGATCGTTTTACATAGTTCTGTGTTAGTTTTTAGAACTTTATTCCTTCACAGAAGTTGTAGATCTCGAAAAGATAATGAATTTAGGCTCAAGAATCGCATGAATCGGAGTTGTATGCTAGAAGTTATGCTTGCTACAAGTTCTTGCTGTTTTGGTAGTCTTGTATGCGTGTAATGGTTGTATGCGTGTCTTGTATGTTGCTTTGATAGTCTTGTGTGTGGTATTACTAATTTAGCATATAGACGCAATAGTGATAGAATCATGGTATATGTAGTATCGCCTTGGATTAAGTTGAGTCAATTTTAGGTATACGATAAGCGACTTATACTACATATGTTAATATATTGTAGATTCCGGGTTTGTAGAAGAACCTTTTTGACTGGTGTTTTGAGGTTTTTTGATTGTTATTGCGGATAAGGTAAGATTTCTTACTAAACATGTACAGTTATTTGATATGTATTTGATCGATACTGTTGGATTTGTTTTGAAAACTTACATTGTGAAACCCTTTTATAAAGCTTGATTATTTGAATTGAAAACATTATTATTAAAGTTTTATTTTGAAAGAAGTTATGAAAATTTGAAGATTTATATTATTCGGAGGAAGTTTCTCAATGAGACTAGTTTAAGATTTATTTTATCAAGAGGAAGTTGCTCTATATTATTTAGTTTGAGATTTATTTTATCAAGAGGAAGTTCCTCTATAGTATTTAGTTTGAGATTTATTTTATCAAGAGGAAGTTCCTCTATATTATTTAGTTTGAGATTTATTTTGAGCATGAGCAAGTTTTTCAATTTTTAAGAGTTTTCATATTTCTAAAGTTTGGGGTTTGCCGGTAAGCGACATTCTCCTAGTTGGAAGCATGTTGAGCTAACATTCGTCTCAACCATTATATTTAGTAGTCGGGGGTATGTTGATCAATACTCTTGCCAATTGTCTTCCTTCTTGAGTTAACAGCGTCTCATGTAAGGGTATGCATACTAGGGGCTTTGGTGTTCTTTTCTGGTGAGCCTAGCTAGCTCACTAGACCTTTTCAGTAATGTTGTTTCCTACTCACAAGGTTTCGAAATTATTATTCTTGTATTGATCATATAAAGTTTTAGAAGGAAAGAAAGTTTGATACAAGTATGTTCGAAAGTAAATTCTGGTTTGATCTAAAGTTTATTTATATTGTCTATTTAACCCTGTACAGCATTGAAATGGATTTGCAAGATATTCCTATATGTCTTGCCTACACATTGGTTAGTTTTGTTTATTTACAGTAGGAAATCTTACTCAGCCTTTGGCTGATATTACAATGATCGATGTGCAGGGGCTTGATGGTGTCCGGCTTGTCGGGTTAAAGAGTGCGATCATTCCTTTTGGATTTTAGACTTTATTAAGATTTCTGCTGTCATTTAATTATACTTAGAATTTATCTTTGGGTTGTAATAACTATTTTAAGTTTATTATGTTGGACTGTAATAGTTAGTTAATTAATCTTTTAATTATTAGTTTTCAGGTAGAACCACTAGCCTTGCGGTGACTATAATTAGTTATCGCGGCATAACAACCTTGAGATTTTCTGAGTTGTTGTTTCAGGTGATAAGTATTATTTTCATATCGGAAAATTCAGGGTTGTTACACTGTCATTCTTACGAAAAATGCCAAAAAACTTCATTTTCGACGACGCTGTCATTCCTTGCAATCTTGCCGCCATTACCGCCCTGAACGCCGCACTTCCGTCTTCAACATCGTCGTTGCGCCGTCACTCCATTTTGCTGTAATTGTTAAACCCTAACTCTCTTTCTTTGCTCATATTTATTTGTTTAATATAAATGTTAAAACTCTAATTCTAAATCTCATGCTTTAAGGTTGAAATTGCTGGATTTAAAGTTTGAATTTGAGTTAAAGAAGTTCAATGCAAATCCTAGCCAAATTTTATTATGTAATTGTACGTTTTCTTTTATTATTTTTGTGTTATGTTTTGATATTTAGGCTGCATTTAATTTTGATTTAGTTTAGAGTTTTAGGTTGAATTTTATGTTTATTTTATTTAGAGTTTAGATTTTTCAATTTTATGCTAGCTTTTGTTTAGAGTGTTAGGTTGAATTTTATGTTAATTTTGTTTAGAGTTTAAGGTTGGATTTTATGCTTACTTTGTTTAAAGTTAATTATAGGTTGAATTTTATGCTTCTTTTGTTTAGAATTTAGGTTTTTCAATTTTTTGCTTATTTGTTTGGAAAAATTGCAATTAATAATCCGAAGTTCTACCCATCTTCCATAAATAATCCGAACTTCATTTTATTCCTGAATAATCCGAAGTTTAGGGGTAGTCTTCCCATATTGGTCCACCAGGTTATGGAACCGGTTTAGTAGGTGAAAAAAAAGGGATGGGACCCACTTTTGTTTTTTAAAACATTATTCTAATATAAATTTAAATATTTTAAATCAAAAATTTTAAAAAATAAATAAAATCAGAATTTTTCAAAACAAAAAAAAAAAAAAATCAGAATTAATTAACCCCCTTCCCCACTCTCTCTCCTTCTCCCTACTCTCTCCCTGACTCACGTTCTCTCTCTTACCCCCCAACCACATTCGCTGCCGCCACCACAACCACAACCACCGACACTCATCCCTCACGGTCTCTCTCCCCCGAGCAACATCCGCCACTCCTCCCCACTCTTTCTCCTCCCTCATGTCACTACCGCCACCACAACAAGTGACTCCTCTTCTTTTTCTTTTTTTTTTGGGATTGGGCATGGCTGGGTTTGCGGTTCACGGGCGGGTTCGGGGTTGCGGTTCTAAACTGGGTTCAAGGGCTGGTGGTTGCGGTTAAGGGGTTGGGATCAGGGGCGAGGTTCAGGGGCTAGCATAGGGGTTGCGAGGGTGGTTTCAGGGGCGGGGTTCGGTAGGCGGGTGGGGGTTCGATTGAGGGTGTTGGGGTTTGAATCGACTAGGGGTTCGATGGGGGTCGGCCGGAAGGCGAGGTCGACCGGCGATGGGCATGATGGTGGTTCGAGTGGCTTCGGGGGATGAGGATGGTTGTTGTCGCAGTGTCTGGGATTGTTTTGTTTGCTGGCAGTCGGTGGTGGTGGCTGGCGGTTGGCGGTAGTGGCTGCCGATTGGTGGTGGTGGCTGGCAGTTGTTTTTTTAAAATTTATTAATAATTGACATATAGCACCCAAAAAAATTAATAATTGACATATAAAAAATAGGAAAATGAGAAATAAACTTTTTTACCTGTTAAATAGGTCACCCATGATTTCGGATCAATATGGGAAGAGCACCCCAAAACTTGGGATTAATCAGAAATAAAATGAAGTTTGGATTAATAACGGAAGATGGCCCAAACTTCGGATTATTAATTGCAATTTTTCCTATTTGTTTTTATACTTTTAGGTTGAATTTTATACATTAAATAATTCTTTAATGCTATTGTTGTTGTATTATTTTTGGTTTTAATTTTGTTTTTTTTTTTTTTTATTGGTGTTAAGCATATAAGTTATTCTTTATAAAAAAGTTATAATAAACTTTTGTATGGGATGTTATGTGAAGCATATAATAATTGTGTTGCGGCTAGTGGTATACTAAATTATTGTAATCCAACTTTAACTACTTAGAGAAATAAATATAATTATTTGAAAGGATTTTATAATAGAATTTATTTATACAAACTTGGTTTAAAAAAGTTAAGTATATGTTTATTTGTAATTCATCACTTTAAGTAGTTTTTATAATATAATTTCAATGACTCTTAATCTTAGTTGTGTAGAATTTTTTAATCATGAGAAAGAATTTCATAACATTGTTTTAGTATTAATAATTTATTAATTATTTTATAACATGTTGCAGATGTCTTCTCATGGAGGTGGAAGAAGAAGCGGAGTTAGATCTAGGGGTGGTGGAGGTAGATCTACACCCACAGAAGAAGGAGAGTCTACACCTATACCACAAGAAGAACAAGTTGGTTTGACGGCAGAAGAAGAAGATGATGACAACGATCACAAGTCCTTGGGTGAGGATACACCTCCTTCACAAGGCAAGAAGGAGTTGGATCCTGAAGGACTTTGGTAAGTTAAGTTTAGTATATTTTTCTCTAGTTGGTTTTTTGTTTGCATATGTAACGTTGTTGGTGAAACATGATATTTTTTACAATTTTTGTTTGAAAGGTTTAATGATTCCACAATAGCATGATCAATCACAGACGGCATAAAGAAGTATTTTCAGAAACCGTGGAGGAACTATTCAATGGTAGATAACGCGACCAAAAATAAGTGGTACAATGTTTTCAAGGTACGATCGAAAAATATTTTAACTAGTTGTATTATAATTCATTTAAAACTTATTTGTTTTTTATGATTTTGCAGGATTATTACAAATGGAAACCAGAGATCGAAACTGAGGTTAGGCGGGGCTTTGATAAGAAAGCCGGAACTCGATTGAAGGACATCCACAACTATGTCACGAAGAAGAAGAAAGGAGTGGTACCTGGGTGGATGTCTTTGGACGTCCACAAGAAGATGATGGAGAATGCAAAGGATCCTACCTACCAGGAAAAGTCTTTAAAGGCAAAGAAAAATAGGGCAGGTGGTGATCTGAGCAAGCCCGTACCCCCTTCTCATTGTTAGAGATCTATGTCATCAGCGTTGCGTGCACGTAAATTGGTAAGCATGTTGCTAAAATAATGTACAATAGTGTCATTTTCTTCAAAAGTTAATCAAATTCTATATATATGTTTCCGTTGGCCGCCAAAAGTGGGGGAAGGCTACCCACTGCTGCGGAGTTGTACCTAAATACGCATGCTCGAGATGAGGCTGGCAAGGGGAAGGTAGTAGTAAGTGATCGAGCGAGGCGTGTTCTGGTAAGTATTCTATTCACATATCGTTCAGAAATGCCTTTAACGTGACCTAAACCATGCCAATGAGTGTTGGTCTATTCACTTATATGTTTTAGAACATGCACGTAGCTTGAAATCATGAAATGACTTGATTAGATTGAAATTGGGTAATAAAACACTCAAAAACGACCCAAAATGGCCGTTTTGGCTACTTATCGTTCCGAAATGCCTTTAACGTGACCTAAACGATGCCAATGAGTGTTGATCTATTAAATTATATGTTTTAGAACATGCACGTAACTTGAAATCATGAAATGACTTGATTAGTTTGAAATTGGGTAATAAAACACTCCAAAACAACCCAAAATGACCGTTTTGGCTACTTATCGTTCCGAAATGCCTTTAACGTGACCTAAACCATGCCAATGAGTGTTGATCTATTAATTTATATGTTTTAGAACATGCACGTAGCTTGAAATCATGAAATAACTTGATTAGATTGAAATTGGGTAATAAAACACTCCAAAACGACCCAAAATGGCCGTTTTAGCTATTTATCGTTCCGAAATGCCTTTAACGTGACCTAAACCATGCCAATGAGTGTTGATCTATTAATTTATATTTATTAGAACATGCACGTTGCTTGAAATCATGAAATGACTTGATTAGATTGAAATTGGGTAATAAAACACTCCAAAACGATCCAAAATGGCCGTTTTGGGTACTTATCGTTCCGAAATGCCTTTAACGTGATATAAACCATTCCAATGAGTGTTGATCTATTCACTTATATGTTTTTGAACATGTACGTAGCTTGAAATCATGAAATGACTTGATTAGATTGAAATTGGGTAATAAAACACTCCAAAACGACCCAAAATGGCCGTTTTGGCTACTTATCGTTCCGAAATGCATTTAACGTGACATAAACCATGCCAATGAGTGTTGATCTATTCACTTATATGTTTTAGAACATGCACGTAGCTTGAAATCATGAAATGACTTGATTAGATTGAAATTGGGTAATAAAACACTCCAAAACGACCGAAATTGGCCGTTGTGGTTACTTATCGTTCCGAAATGCTCTTAACGTGACCTAAACCATGCCAATGAGTGTTGATCTATTCACTTATATGTTTTAGAACATGCACGTAGCTTGAAATCATGAAATGACTTGTTTACAATGAATGTTTGCACGTATCTCAATGTTTGCAGGAGAGTTATGAAAAAAATCTTGCTGAATGTGAAGCAAGTGGTGTCAAAAAGACCCCAAATGAGGTTTTTTTGACACAGTCGGCGGTAGGAAAAGGGGCAAAGTCGCTGGATTGGGGAGTAGTGCAGACATGTACTACAAGAGACAAAATCGAGCGAACAACCCTTCAAACACTCCTTCCGCAATAGATCAATTGAATAACCGACTTGCTGATAGAACGAGAGAGAGATGAGGAAAAACAGAAGGTGCCCGAGATGCAAAAGTTACTAGAGTTGTACGACAATGTCTTAAGTCAATGCAGCGGTGTAGACATGTCTCAATTTCGGCGGCCACCGGGCGGCGGCCCAGATGACGGCTTAGGGGCCAGTGGAACATGTGCAACTTAGCTAGGTTTACTTTCTTTTTTTTATTAGTATTTGAAAAATAGTACTAACAACTTTGTATAAATATTAATTGTATTAGATTGGATTGGTATTACAATTAGTAAAAACTTTGTATGAAAGATTGTGTATGGATATTTATAATATGCAATGGAACAGGTATTTGTATGAATGAAGCATATACATAAACGAATGGAAAAACGTGTGTATTGCACGGAAGCAAATAATTATAAATTCTGAATGTAATACTACCTCCGTTCCAAAAAAACGCAACAATTGTCATGGCACGGACTCCTAGGCATTTTTTGTTGTTGTGGGTAATTAGAAAAAGTGAGGGGTAGTTGATTAAAAAAATTGAGAGAAAAGTGGGGACAATTAAAGGAGTTGTGAGAGAAGGTGGGGACAATTAAAGAATTGGAGAGAGAAAAGGTGGGGATAAATAAAGAATTAGTAAGGGTATTTATGTCTTTTAAGTAGCAAAAGTTTACTATATAAGGAAGATAAAAATTTGTTGCATTTATTTTGAAACATCCAAAAATGGAAACTGTTGCGTTTTTTTTGGAACGGAGGAAGTAATTATATTTAAATATAATTTTGAATATTATTAATTCATTAATTAATAAAATAAAAAGAATTAGCGTCCGTCATTTGATATATTACGTCCGCCTTAGAAGGGATTTAGAAAGTCGTCTCAAGGAAGGCAACGTTTGCTTTAATTAAGTAAAGCGGACGTTAATTAGAAATTAACGTCCTCTTTATAGGCGGACTTAAGTTCAAAGTAACGTCTGTTTTTGGCGGACGTTAAATAATGTCTGCCATAAAACGGACGCAACCCACAATAGACGGACGTTAAACACTATATTAGCGATAAAAAAAAGACGTCAGAGGTATAATGTCCGTTGGCGGACGTTAAATATGTTAACGTCCGCTATTCGCTAATTTAACATCCGCTTATGGCAGACGTTAAAAACACGGAATGTTGTAGTGTTTGTAGCATATAAAGATGTTAAAAGTAAGTGAAAGGTAGTTGTGCAACAAGCAAAAGAAAAGGCTTTACCAGGAGGTCTATGAAGAGGGAGAAAAAGAGATTTATAAGATAGCGAAAAAAGATATGAGGCAAGGAAGCTATTGCATGGCAAAGTCAAGTGTGTAGAAGATAAGAACCAAAAGGTTTTGGTTTAGGATTAGAGTAAGGAGGAAATCAATGTGGAGTTTGTAGAATTGGTTAGAAGAGTAGAGTGGAGGTTGCATTGAAGAGGATGAAACCTAAGAAAGAGGTTGGGCCTGATGGTATATCAGTGGAGGTGTGTACAACGGTTGGAACATAGAAGATTTAAGCAATGTAGACGATATCATACCAGAACACCGGTACTAAAAGCGGAAGGGTAGGATCATGGAGATGTCAAACGAGGTAGGGGACCGAAAATGAATTGGAGGGAAGGAGTTGAAAAAGATATGAAGCAGATGAATTACAAGAGATTGAAGCTCTTGATCGTAGAGATGGAAGGGGAAAATCTTTATGGACGACTACCCGAAATAATCACCGTGGTTTAATTAGCCAAACCCACATATAGGAATAAGATTGTAATTGATTGACTGATTTCAACTGAGCTTTCAAGATTTTAATATGTATGAAATAGTCATTTGGTAAACATAGCTCTATGCGTTGTGTAACCGTGTACATTGTATATTTTTTTGGCTTGAATTGATTGCTTAATAAATAAATGTTATGCATTCCTGGTAACAACTAAGCCATACTATAATATGTGGGCGGAGAATGTTCTTGATGATGATTTTTTATTTTTTTGCATCATGATGATGATGATGATGATGATGATGATGATGATGATGATGATGATGATGATGATGATGATGATGATGATGATGATGATATTCTATACATTTGAACCTATGTTTTTTTTATTGTTGAATTAGGTTCAAGAAGGTAATAATAATTAGTATATCTTTTTTCAAACCCATTATTAATTAATATTATCAATTCCAATAACAACTTATCTACATATTTAATTTTTCTTAATTCACTTGTAGTAAAATTAACAAACTAGAACGGATTGAATAATAATAATATGGAGGATGAGTAAAGTTTAATTTGGACCAAAATTAGTAATAATAATATGGAGGGTGTGTAAAGTTTAATTTGGACCAAAATTAAATAAAACCCAAAATAAAAAATAAGTTTTATTTTATAATATAAAAAAATAGTTTAATTCAATCTAAGATTGGTTTCTCTAAAAAAATTATAAAACAAGAATGATAAAATAAAATTGGTTTATGTTGTGTAAGAGTGCTTTAAGTTAATTATTAATTTAATTAATTTTATTTGATCAATAATTAAAAATAATAATCTAGACCTGATTTGAACTTATTAGACCTGATTGGAACTTATTAGAACTTATTAGACCTGATTGGAACTTATTAGACCTGATTGAAACTTATTAAACCTTATTGGAACTTATTAGACCTTATTGGAACTTATTGGACCTTATTGTAACTTATTAAACCTTATTGGAACTTATTAGAACTTATTGGACCTTATTGCAACTTATTAGACCTGATATAACTTATTGGAACTTATCTGAACTTATTAAACCTGAAACTTATTTTTTTAAGGTGAATAGAACGCACCCTTAATTGAATAACCAGATCGAGGTGTATGTAGTATATATACGTACAATTGCCATTTAACTAACGAAAAATTATCTAATAATTAGAAAACTCAACTAATTAAGTATATTTTATTATTATTATTATTATATATATATATATATATATATATATATATATATATATATATATATATAGGGTCAGGATCATGTGAGAAGGCCTCTTTATTAGGTGAGAAAGGTTGTTTATGTGAGAATATATTTAGAGCGTTGATTCAGTGAGATCTAATGGTTAAGATTTAATGGACTAATTTTTTTTTAACTAAAAAAACTTACATAACTAACCCCTATTTGTTAGGGGATAAATAATTTTTTTAATCCAAAAAAAAATTAAAATTTATTTTTTTATCAAAAAAACTAAAATTTATTTTTTTTATCAAAAAAAATAAAATTTATTTTTATCAAAAAAAAAAAACTTAAATTTATGTTTTATCAAAAAAAAAAAAACAACTAAAATTTGGAATTTGTTAAACAATTATCCTCTCATATAGTCAATTAGTCATATAAAATTTAGAACATATCATTTAAAATTTAGAACATATCATATAAAATTTAGAACATTAAATAAGTTATTTTATTTATTTATTTTATTTTATACGGGTTCCATAGATCAACCTTAATACAAAATATTAAGAATATTTTGAAATAATATTCAATTTTTCAGGTATATATTTTACTATATTTTTTTGTATAAAAGATCAATAATTGTATTATAATTGTATCATTTTATTTATTTTTTAAAAAATAAGTTTATTCAATTTCAAACTTATTGTATACAGTTTTGAAAATATCTTATAAAATTTAGAACATGAGGTATAAAATTTTTAATATTTCATGTACTTAAAATAAAACAAACAATAAACTACTTTAAAATATGGCTTTCTTAATATTTTTAATATTTTAAGCACACATACACATTAGAATATGATGACTTTGTAACATGGTTTTTTAAATTTAGAATATGGTGTATAAAAATTAGAACAAAGCTTATGAAATTATGAACATGTCGTAAAAATTTTAGAACATGACTCATAAAATTTGGAACATATTACGGTGTACTTTCGAACAAAAAAAAAATGAAGTAGAATTTTAGATTAAAAAAACTAGATTTTATATATAAAAAAATAGTTTTTTTTTTAAAAAAATTAAAAATCAGGAAAAAACTTAACAATTTTTTTTAAAAAAAATATTTTTTTTATAAAAAAAAATTTAAAAAGCAGATTTTAAAATAAATAAATAAATATATATATATATATATATATATATATATATATATATATATATATATATATATATATATATATATATATATATATATAGAAGTAGGCTCATGTGAGAAATGTAGTTTTGGTAAGAAGGGTGAGAAGCAATCACAACCCTTTGATAACCAAATAAAGGGCTAAGATTAAATTTGATTTTCCTTCCTTACTCCTTTCATAGTTTGGAGTCAATGTATATATGGTATAAAGTCAATGTATTTATAGTGTATGGTGAATGTACCTATAGTTGGTGCTCAATGTACCTTTTGATGTATTTATCTCTTCTCACTTTTCTCACCATAAGAAATTTCTCACCGGAACCCAACCCTACACACACACACACACAGACATATATATATATATATATATATATATATATATATATATATATATATATATATATATATATAGGAATAAGATCGTGTGAGAAAGGGTGCTTTAGGTGAGAAAGGTTTTTATGTGAGAAAACATCTGCACCGTTGACAATTTTAGATCTAAGGGTTGATGTTTGATCTTTATTTTTTTAGTAAGGGCAAATTGGTAATTTAATTTGATTTTTAAATTTCTAATTTTTTGATTAAAAAAATATGTTTTTTTTTTAAAAAAAAAATGTTAGGTTTTTTTAAAAAAAAAAAAATATATTTATTTATTTTTTAAAAAATATGCTTTTTAATAAATTTTTTTATAGTAAAAATCGGTTTTTTTAAAAAAAAATTGTTAAGTTTTTTTCCTGATTTTTTATTTTTTTTTTAAAAAAAATCTATTTTTTTATATATAAAATCTATTTTTTAATCTAAAATTCTACTTCATTTTTTTTTGTTCGGAAGTACATCTTAATATGCTCCAAATTTTATGAGTCGTGTTCTAAAATTTTTATGACATGTTCATAATTTTATAAGCTTTATTCTAATTTTTATACACTATGTTCTAAATTTAAAAAACCATGTTACAAAGTCATCATATTCTAATGTGTATATGTGCTTAAAATATTAAAATATTAAAAATCCATATTTTAAAGTAGTTTATTGTTTGTTTTATTTTAAGTAGATGAAATATTAAAAATTTTATACATCATGTTCTAAATTTTATAAGATATTTTCAAAACTTTATACAATAAGTTTGAAATTGAATAAACTTATTTTTTAAAAAATAAATAAAATGATACAATTATAATAAAATTATTGACCTTTTATAACAAAAAATATAATAAAATATATACCTGAACAACTGAATGTTATTTCAAAATATTCTTAATATTTTGTCCGTATAAGCCTGGACGGACAGATTACCCTGGGTGAAAGTGAGGAATTCCTCTTGTTTCTGCCACTTAAGCTCCTTGGGGTAGAAACGATCTTGCAGCCTCTTGGTGAAGTCTCCCCAACTCAGATTCAGATCTGTATCGGGGTCAGACCGGAGTGTACTCCACCAGTTGTCTGCCTCACCCTGAAGGTAAAACGTAGCAATGGGGACCCGTTCAGCTGCGGGGCAAGGCAAGACATCGAACATCTTACGCATCTCTCGAATCCAGTTTTCGAGGATGGTTGGGTCAGCTGCACCATCATAAGTCGGAGGACGAAGTCGGGCTATGCGGTCAAAGGTCGACTGATTACCCTGAGCCCGGACGCTGTTCTGAGCCAAAGTGAGGATTGCATCCTCCAAGTTGCGACGACGAAGACGGAAGTTCGGAGGTCTAGGGGTCGACATCCTGAAATCAGAGACAAGTTAGTACACGAACGGCACACGAAACGGCAACAACGCGGAAACGAAGCGATAAAACGTCTTAACCCAGGCTACTACCCATGGTTTCTCTCACCTAAGTGTTCCATATTAGGCTAGGGTTCGCTCGGGTTCATAAAGCACTCATCTTACAAGCCTAAGTTTGACCCTAAGTTGTTGTTGTTGTTGTTGTTGTTGTTGTTGTTGTTGTCAATTAATTAAAATTAAAATTAAAATTAAAATTAAAAATAAAAAAAAATAAAAAAAAAATAAAAAATAAAATTAAAAATAAAAATAAAAATAAAAATAAAAATAAAAATAAAAATAAAAATAAAAAATAAAAATAAAAATAAAAATAAAAAATAAAAAATAAAATAAACTAAAAAATAAAAATAAAAATAAAAATAATTCAAATCAGATCAGATCAGACCAGATCAGTCCTAAAGAACAGAGCCTAAGTTGGTTAAAAAAAAGTTTTGTTAGGTCGGCCAAAAACAAGTCATGTGAGCTCTTTGGTCTGTTAATTGATCGGTACCAGTTTGGGTCTATTTGGTATTAGATTAGTTTATTATTGGAATTAGGTTAAACTCAATCGTTCTTAAACAGTTTTTTTGTACGTCGTAATCACTAATCAGTATACATGTCAAATCTATTGGTCACAAATGATTTTTTGCATGTCGTATTCGGTATGTATTCAAGTCAAAATCGGTTTAGGCCAAAATTGGTCTATCATATAAGGCACAATGTCTAAACGTTGCAACTGGTTGGATCATGCATAATTCGATTTTGACAGCAATCGGATATCCATCCCAATTGGACATTCGAATCCGATTCTGCTTCCGATTTCTAACATGCTACTACATACAACCCAAATATTGTTATTTTTAATCTATATATCTTTGAAACCATCTAATAAATTGTACTTTTGGATTAATTTTACTCAATTGTTTTATATTTTATAATTATTCAATTGAGGTAAATGTTAAAGAGCAAGAGTATTATTCACGCTTTATTTCAAACATGATCAATGCAAAACACGGGTTTAAGTATTGGGGGAATTGTTTATCCACTTATATGATAAGAAGTACTCCGTAATTAATACAAAAGTTTTGTTTACTTTGTCAAAAAAAAAATCTTTAACATACTTATTGTTTTAAGTTTTCAAATTACAAAAAATAAAATTGTTCATTATTTAACAGTATATAGAAGTGGAATACATAATAATGATACAATTATTTTTCTATTTAATGTGTATAATAATTTATAATTAGTGTATAGAAAGAAAATAATTTTTGCATTATATTAATAATGATACACTTTTTTCTCATAAAGAAAAATGGATTTTAGGGTAGAAACAAGTTGGCTAAAAATAGGTTTTTAGAAGGTTGAAAGCAAAAAAATAAGTCAAATCTAAACAGATCAGGTTGAAATAGGTTTGGTCCAATACAAGTCGTTTCATAATAGATATTTTGAAAACAGTTTCGGGTTAGTGTGAATTTAGCGAGCAAAGTAAGAAGGAAATGGAAATATTCTTATTGAAACTTAGGAGAATCGAGAGTACAAAGAGAAGAGTACAGAGATTTCGAACAGAGAGAAGAGAACTAAGAATATATATATACAAGGAGAGCTCTCTCTAACTAACTAAAAACATAAAAGGTAAAATACCCTTAATACTCCCCCCCCCCCTCCAAAAGCTTGACATAGGTAATAATCCAAGCTTGTCACATATATAAAAATGCGTAGAGGAAAGTAGGGGTTTAGTCAAAAGATCAGCTAGCTGACCTTTGTACTAATATGGTAGACTTGAATATAGCCTTGCTCAACCTGTTCTCTAATATAATGCATGTCACGCTTGATGTGATTGGTTTTCTCATGATAAATTGGATTGTTGGCAAGATGTTGAGAAGATAAATTATCACAAGCAAGATTGATAGGTAGAGGAACAAGGACTTTTAACTCTTGTAGTAAACCTTTCACCCAAGAGAGTTTACTAGCAACACTCGAAAATCTTCTGTACTCTGCTTCTATGGAGGACTTACTTACAGTAGATTATTTCTTTGTCTTCCAAGATATGAGATTTGAACCAAGGAAAACAACATATGAACTAAGGGATCGACTAGAGAAAACAGGAACCCCTGTCAGAATCACTAAAGGCTGATAAGGAAGTACTAGACTGAGCTGAGTAGAATAAACCATAGTCTAAAATACCAAAGGAGTTTCAGAGTCACAGTCTTCAACAACAACATGTGCAACTAGCCTAAGAATATTAGCACCAGACTTCTTATTCTTCAGGGCATGGTACCAATCAGGATACCCTATCACCTTAAAAAATTGATCAGAACTATGTCCTCTTGCTTTGTAAACATCACACTTCCTTTCCATCCTTTCTTTCTTCCAGTCCCTTTTTCCTTGAATATTGTTTCTCATGTTATTGTTAGAACTAAATCTTGAATTATTATCCTCACTCTTATAAACAACTACATAATTTGACCCAAATCTTGGATTATTATTATTATTCTCACCCTTATATACAACTAAAGCATTGGATTCAGGAATTCCATTTGTAAAAGCACTTACTTCTTTCTGTTTTTCTATTTGCAAAACAATGGAATATGCTTTGTGTATATTTGGTAGAGGATCCATTGAAAGAATGTTAGTAACCACATTATCAAAACCAACATTCAAACCCATCAAGAACTGCATTAACCTATCCTCTTGTTCAAGTTTAGAAACATCTTTGACATAACAACAAGTACATTTGTCAAGAACACCACAAGAACACTTGGGTTTCTTTCTCAAGCTATGAAGCTCATCCCATAACAGTTTCATCTTACCAAAATACATTTGTACATACATGTTTTCTTGCTTAAGGTTTCCTATTTCCTTTTTATTAAGTTGAAAAACTAAAGGTCCATTAGTTTGGACAAAACGTTCCTTAATGTCACACCACAATTCATAAGCTGTCTCTACGCAGACAAAATCATCACTAATTTCACTAGTCATGGAACTCATGATCCAAGAACCTACCATATAGTTTGCTTGTTTCCATTTGGCATAATCCTTATTATGAGTAGAATCAGGTTGTGTTATGAATAAAGCCAATTTTATTTTTAGCACCTAATAAAGACCTACACACTTTTCTACTCCATCTTAAGTTATTCGAACCATTGAAAACAACATCAGTTAAAGAAGCAGCTGGATTATCAGAATTTGCAACAAAGAAAGGATCTATAATACCTCAATTTCTTGTGTTATTTACCTCGGACTCACCAATTAAAGAACCAGCCATAGCTCAATCAGCAAGAAACACGAACCAAAACACCACAAGTGCACTTAAAATGCACTTTCGACTGCAGCAAATAAAGAAGAACAAGAAATGTCGAATCGAAAAAAAAAAAACCCTAACCCTAAGCAACAAAAAAATTGGGAAAAAGGAAGAGAAACGGAAAAGAAACAATCAACTACTCGGAATCTACCCAAATTGGGTTCGTGCTCTGATACCATGTGAATTTAGAGAGCAAAGTAAGAAGGAAATGGAAATATTCTTATTGAAACTTAGGAGAATCAAGAGTACAGAGAGAAAAGTACAGAGATTTCGAACAGAGAGAAGAGAACTAAGAATATATATACAAGGAGAGCTCTCTCTAACTAACTAAAAATAACTAAAAACATAAAGGATTAATTGATCTTAATAATACAACCTTTAAGGGATTCGCAACTAATAAACCAAGCTTTTGATTATTCAATAATAACTCAACCTTTATACCCAATTTGCATTCAATGAACCTTGACCGGTTGGAACTTGTAAAAACAGGTTAACTGAGACACGTGGCACAAAATTATTGGCTACCATTTTTTAATCAAAATTTTAAATCAAAAAAAGTTAAAAAATTAAAATTAGAAATTAAAATCAGAATTTTTTTTTTAAAAAAAACCATTTTTACCACCACCCTTTCTCTCTCTCCTCCCTCATTCCATTGATTCCACCCTTTCTCTCTCTCCTCCCTCATTCCATCATTTCTCTCTTTTCATTCCTCCTCACTCACCACCACCACCACCATCATCAATACAAACAGCACCACCATCACCATCACCGGGGACTTCTCTCTCCCGCCACTTCTATCTCTTAGGTTGGGGGTCGGGAATAGGTTTAGGGGACGATGGGGACGGGAGTGGGGGGTCGGGAATGGGGGTGGAAGTGGTTCGGAATTTGGTGGGGAGGCTCGTGGAGGGGGTGGTTGAGGTCGGGGAGTGGCGGAGGTGGGGTTTTCGAGGGTGGGAAAGGCGGGCTGAGGGTTGTGGGGTGTTTGAGGATGGGGGCTTCGATGGGTGGGGAAGTTGGGGATGGGGGTTTTGGGGGTGGGGGAGGGGCGGCCGACGACAGGCAGGGTGGGGAGGTTGGGGATGGGGGTGGTTGGGAAGGTGGGCTGGGGAGGTTGGGGATGGGGCTGGTTGGACAGGGGGTGGAGAGGTTGGGGATGGGTTTTTTTTAATATGTTTTTTTTTTCTTTTTTTTTTTAAATTTCTGATTTTGTTTTTTTAAAAATGAGAAAAATTACCTGTTAAGAAGGTAAGAAATCAAAAGGTTTATTCAAAGAAATTTAGGTGTAAAGGTTGGTTTATTAATGAATAATAAAAAGGTTGGTTTATTAGTTGTGAATCCATCAAAGCTTATATTATTAAAATCAATTAATCCAAACATAAAAGGTAAAATACCCTTGATAGTTAGCCAATTCTATTCCGTCAAAATCATGTTCGGTATTGGTTAAGATGTTAAGTGAAGATAAAAATCAAGATTGGTAATGTATACATTCTTGTTTGTCACTGTTCTTCCACTTTGATTTGTTTCATATATCTTCTTGTTTAGATGATATTTCCTTGCCCATTGGACACTTTGTACGTACCTTTGCTCTAATTGCTTATATATATAAAATGATAACTTAACAATAATGCAGAAAAAGGGAAAGTAAGTGCCGTGGTGATCGTCATTATTGTTATCGCAGTGGTTGCTATGTTAGCCATACTTCTTGTTCTAGGAATTTGTCTACGAAAGAAGAAAGCTAAAAAGTTTGATGCTACTTTTGGAAGTGGTAAGAATCGAAGATAATGAAAGCTCTTAGTTATTTCCTCATATTTGCAATTTTAATTATTTATAATGAGTTGGGTATATGTTTTCGTAGATGAAGAAGATTTCAAAACCGTTGAATCCCTACAATATGATCTTGATACAATTCAATCTTCGACCAATTATTTTTCGGATAAGAACAAATTAGGTGAAGGTGGATTTGGTGGTGTATATAAGGTAAATGGAAATTTTGAATTGTGACTAAATTTGCAGCATAAAGATTCAATCGTTATATCATGGTCCCGGGACCACATTCCTTATTGTGGTTCTGCAATATACATTTCTCAATACTGTATAAATAATAATGAATAAACATTTCTCAATACTGCATATGATCCCGGGACCACCTTCCTCTCTGTGGTCCCGGGATTTTACGACGTCGTTTGGCTAGCTTCTTTAAAAAAATTGCGAAAAAGTTATAAATATTCTGTTCTGACCTCCTATATTTTCTCTGTTTCATTTTTTTTCGATCTCTTTAGCTTTTTTATTATTTTTTTTTGTTTTGATGTTGATGATAATCAGATTGTTGATGATAACTTGTTTTTTTTTTTGATGTTGGTTAATTAATGTTTTATTTTAATTACGTATTTTAGGATTTTTTTTATATGAATTATTATTGTTGAATGGAAATGAATTTGTAGTGTAATGAAAAGTATATTGTAGTATATTGAAATGAATATTGAAGTGTATTGAAATGTATATGTTTTTTTAGATTCTATTCTGGTTTTTATATATGAATCAATATTGTTTAATGGTAATGAATATTGTAGTGTATTGAAATGAATATGCTAGTGTATTGAAATGAATATTGAAGTGTATTGAATTGAATATAAATCATAAAGTGGATTCAGCATTGTTTTTATATATGAATGTATATTGTTTGTTGAAAATGTACATTGCAGTGTGTTGAAATGAATAGTATAGTGTATTCAAATGAATATTATTGATGAATTAATATGCAGTATTGAAAAATGTATATGCAGTATTGAGAAATGTATATGCAATATTGAAAAATGTATATGCAATATTGAGAAATGTATATGCAGTATTAAGAAATCTATATGCATTATTATTGAGAAATGTATATGCAGTATTGAGAAAATGTATATCGTGGGACCACAATGAGCAAAGTGCTCCCGGTAGCACAGAATAATTTGCGATACAGATTTGAAAAATAATAAACCATTATATTAAGGGAAAATTGACAAGAATAGGCCAGTTTTTGGTTAGTTTTTCGCAATTAATCTAATATTTTGAAAATCTAAAATTAAGTTATTAATTTTTTTATTTAAGCCAAAAATATATTGAATGATAATAACAATGCCTATGCAACATGCGAGGTTACTAACAAGTTAATAATAATTCAACCTATTTTTTGCATAAATGATAACAAAGTTAGCTTAAATCTGAATTTTAAAAATTTTGACTTAATTATCTGGAAGACTGGCCAAATATTATTGACTTATTCTTGGCAATTTTGTTTATTTCAATTAATTTTCGTTGCAGGGTGTTCTTGAAGATGGAAAACAAATAGCTGTAAAGGTTGTCCAAAGTCTCGAACCATGGTGTACAACAATTTAAGAATGAGGTCTTGGTGCTCGCTAAGCTTCGGCATAGAAACTTGGTGAGGTTGTTGGGCTTTTGCTTAGGAAAAGAGGAGAAGCTCCTAGTCTATGAATATGTGGCTAATAAAAGCCTCGACTATTTCCTTTTTGGTACAACAATTCATTTCAAATAAGACATTTTTTGAGTTCTTGTTAAATTATGATTGTTATCAATTATGTGATCTAACCCATTTTGCTGTTTGGGTTCTTGATGTCCATAAAGACCTTGAAAAACAAGGACATTTAGATTGGAAAATGTGTTACAAAATTATTGGAGGGATCTCACGAGGAATACTATATCTACATGAAGATTCGGACCCAAATATTATACACCGTGATCTTAAAGCAGGCAACATCTTGTTGGACAATGATTTGAATCCAAAAGTTGGTGACTTTGGCACTGCCAGAATTTTTTCTGTGGATGAAGCTTATGCCAATACAAAAATGATTGTTGGGACATAGTGAGTGCAATTTCAAAATTAAATACTTATAAACATAACATTAAATAAACATGGACAAACTTTATAGTGTTACTACATCATAGGAAGAGTATGCGCAATAATTATTGAACAAATTGTAATAAATAATACACTAACAAGTATAATTATTGGTTTGCAGTAGTTATATGGCTCCAGAGTATGCAATGCACGGTGAATTTTCGACTAAATCGGATGTGTATAGTTTTGGTGTACTTATTTTAGAAATAATCAGTGGCAGGAAGAACATCAAATTCTGCCAGTCAAACCACTCAGGAGACCTTCTAAGCTATGTGAGTCCTCTCTATATATAAAAATAATATTTAAACCAAAAGATTAAATTGATGCATGGTTGAGCCCAGAGGCGGTCCTAGTATAGGACATACCATTATTTAATTTTTTTAATTTTTGTTACTTTGAAATTATACAAGAGTATACTACTCCATCTGTTCTAGTTTGTTGTTTACGTTTACTTTTTACATAATTTTAATGCATATGTTTAAACGTTAATATCTTATACATACTACATCACTTTATAAAAAAAAAAAACACATTAAAAAAACACATTTAGATGAATCAAAAAAAAATTCATATATATGAATATATTATTTCTTATGTATAATAAAGATTTTTTTTATTTTTTAACTTTATCTCTTTTTATATACTAAAAAGTAAACGTCAAGAACAAACTGGAACGGAGGGAGTATATAATTTTAAGCTATTGGAGATTTTTTAGTTATATGGTAATAAATATGTAGTTTTAAGGTGTTATGGTCCCTAGAAAATATATTTTGAAGATTGAAGTTATTTAGTTATATACTTATATACTCATTATATAAGTATATAGTTTAAGGATATATATAGTTATATTCAGATTTATAATTTGAAGAATTGAAGTTATATACAATACTATTCAGATTTTTAACACATTTTTGGAATGTAATGAATTATGAAGAAGTTGCGGGAAAAAAAATCGTCATTATAGATATTGGTGACCCATCATTATGAAAATCTTTGGGCCGCGCACTGTACTGGTTGAGCCCAATATTATATTACAAATTTTCTATCAAAGCTCGCTCTCACTTGTAATTAATTGTTGGATTTGTTAGGAATAGTCCTTCAAAGTTGAGTTAGTGGGTAATGGGTCAAGTTAGGACTTAGTATTTGTTAGTTAGTGGGCCATGTTCCCACCTTCTTTGTGTTAGTTATGTGTTTGTATTGTCTATATAAAGACTTCCTATTTATTGAATTAATACAATTAATTTAAATCATCTTTTTCCCTTAATAAAACTATCATGATATTTAATAACATGAAGGGTTTGAATTTACAGGCGTGGAAGCTATGGAGGGATGGAAATGCCATGGAATTTGCGGACCCAACAATGAGAGACGCTTGCTCAATTAAAGAAGTAATGAGATGCATGCACCTGGGATTGCTATGTGTTCAAGAAGCTATAGATAACAGACCTTCAATGTCAACAGTGGTTCGCATGTTGGAAACCAAGTCTATTTCACTTGGAGCACCGCAACAACCGGGTTTCTTCATTAACATTAGTACACGAGGAGAATCAAGCTCCGCTAAAGCAACAATTACTTTAGGCGAAACATTCATGAGCAACTCTGTGAATGACGTCACTGTGACTGATATTGATCCTAGATAGACCATGGTTATATATGCCAGCTAAGGAGCAACATTACATTATTTATTTATTGACTGTCCATTTATGTCTATGTTCTCTTCAACTTATATCAGATCAGATCTCTTCTCACCAATTCTCTTAAGTTTTCAGGTCAGATCAGAAAATTTCAGATGAAGAGAATGCACCCAGCCTAAATCTTCTTTGAAGCATTGCATGGTTTTAAATTGTAACTAGTGTGTGGGCCCGAGCGTTGCCCCGGGTCTAGTTTCTTTTTTCACTTTATATTTATTTATGTCTTACTTTGTGAATTTTTTTAAAAAAAAATCTAATCTATAATTTATTTAAAAAATGAGATGAATATAAATGTTATGTGTAAATTTAAAACACTAATAAAAGTTGGTTGAGACAGTAAGTCTATGACTTTAAATTGTAAGAGGTAATAAGTTTGAATCTAATTCTAAGCATAACTTATTTTGTTAGAATGATGTAACAACGTAATGCTTATGTAGCGCATATGCTTTAGAGACTGCCATGTGGACAATCTTACATGGTTGGCGTAATAAAATGTTAAGAGCATCTTTTAATATACAAGCGCATTTTCTACGAGGCCAGTCGTACCAATATGAAACTGTGTAGCCATAGGAGGTATGTCTCTCACACGATGCATTTAAATATTTTGTAACCCTAATGAAATAGTTTGTAACCCTACTCAATTAGTTAGTATACTTTGTAACACCGATATAGTTTGTAACTCCAATATAGTTTGTAACTCCAATTAAATACTTACTAACTCTAATAAATTAGTTAGTATACTTCTTAACCCTAATGAAATAATTTGTAACTCCAATAATAAAATAGATTGTAACCCTTAATTGTGCCGCATATGGATTTGTATTGTGCTACAATGTCTTTGTCATCTCCCTCTTTTTGTGAATTGTCATTCTTCTTACTTTGTTCCATTTCCAAGCCGAAACAATACTTCTTGATATGACTATTATTCTTAAAGTAGTTGCTTTTAGTCACATTTCTCCTATTATTACATTTGGACCAACTCCTTGAGTTATCACGGCCTTTGAGCATAGTACTTTTGCTTCTTGCGGGCTCTATTCTCAATAACAGGAGATGCACGTGTGAATTGCCAATTCCCAATTCCTTTCTACTGATTTCTCTATTAAACATTCTATCTTTGAACACATCAAAAGATATATAACACACCATTCGAAGTAAAGTTACTAATAATCACAACAAAGGTCTCGCTCCCAACTATATGGAAAAGAACTCAACAAGAACAGATTAAGCTTGCAACTCATACATCATCAAATCACTAAGATGCTTAGAAACAGATTTCCAACCTTTCAATTTCAAAATAACTAATCAATGAAACTTAGCTTTATTATGAGCAGTCTTCCTTTCATGAAGACATTACAACTTCTTCCACAAATCATAAGGGTTGGACTCTTATGACACATGGTTGAATAAGCTAATATAAATCCATTGTCTAATCATTCCCAAAGTCGTTATTTTTAATTTTACCTATTCTTTTTCTTCCATTTTATCCGGTTTAGATGGTTTAGTAACACTAGCTTCCGACTTAGTGACATTCTCAATTGGTTCATACAATTCCTTGCAAAATAATAAGTCCTCAATCACAAGTCTGAGATCTTCAACCGAAATAATAAGTTGATATCAATTTAACTATCGAGGTAGTACTACTCGACTCCATAATGTGATAATAATAAATTCCAACTTTGATCCAAATTTTAGGATTTAGAAGAAGTCACTACGACACTCACAACGTCACAATCTCATCAAGACAACTAGGGATGTAAAAACAGGTTAAACAGTCGGTAACAGGTCGGTCAAAAACATGTTCGCTAAAAAACGGTCAGTAAAAAACAGGTCGTATGAGTCTTTTCGGTATTGGTCGGTAGCAGTTGGACTTATTCGGTATCCGATCGGATTCAGTATTTTCCTAGGTGTCGGTCGATTTTGGTTCGGTACTTATCGGTCCTGTTGTTTTTTGGTAACATGTCACATTCGGTCGGTCAAAATCGGTCTTTTACAGGTCGTAACCGGTGCACGGGTCATAATCGATCGGTCAAAATCGATATGCATGTCATAATCGATCGGTGAAAATCGATAAGCAGATTATAATTAGTCGGTCGTGGTCAAATGTATGTCGTAAACTATCAGTCTTAAACGATCGATCACAATACAATCGGTCAATTCAAAACTTCGGATCAGATTTTGATATTTCGGGTTAGTTGGCCCAGAATTTTTGGCTAAGAATTTAGGATCGAATAATTATGCCCACCCCTAAAATATATTAAAAATCAGCTTAGTTTTATTATGTTTGAGCCAAAAAACAATGCCATATTGATCTTATTACAATTCGGATCAGAGCAGATCTAGTTTGGATCCATTCATGTGTGAAAATACATATATCGGGTCCATGCGGGTCAAGGAGTTCGTTTCATGCAAGTCTATTTAGTCCAAATAAGATCGGTATATGTGCTATTAAGAAATGTTAATTTATATACCTTAAGACAAAAAATGTTAATTTATATACCTTTTTAAAAAGAAAATCTTTACGAAATTATTAAGAATAACATAATGAATAAATTGAGTGATTTAATTAATATATATAATTTATATATATATTATCTAATTTAAAAAATATTGTACTTAATTTAATTATACTTATTTTTTTCTTATTTTTTAAAAATTTAAGTTTAATTTAGTCTAATTTATTAAGTTTTAATTAAATCAATATTAAAAAATTACATCATTTTTTCTGTCAACTTAGAAAAATCATGTAATTAAGTTCGGTCAAAATCAGATTCGGTTGTAAACAGGTAAACAACTTCGATCACAAAGCCGGTTCAAAACAGGTTTGGTCAAAAAAAATTCGGTACAATACGGTTTCGGTCAAAATTGATCAGTAAAAAACCGGTTTTTGGCAAGTCAAAAACAAGTTCGGTAACGGTCGGTCTCGGTATAATAAAAACAGGTTGGAAACAGGTTTGGTTTTAAACAGGTTCGGTAGTGGTCGATTTCGGTATGCGTAAAAGCGGCCGGAAAACGATTTCGGTCTAATTCGGGTTCGGTAGTGGTCGGTATTTGGTCACTAAAAATTCAGTCAAAAATAGGTTCGGTATCGGTCTGTAACAATCAGTCAAACAGGTTTCTGACCCACATTTACACCCCTAAAGACAACCAACCAATTATTCAAACCATATATAGTCACAAAATCAATAACCAAATACAGAGTAAAATTAAGAAAATTTTGCCACTAACCACCTAATAAGTACCAAAAGTTGTGAACAACTACCATAATTTTGTTTTATTAAATTTAACTATCAATTAAGTGCCAAAAAGTTGCAAACCACCACCCATTTTTAACACCGTTAACTTAAATCACAATTAAACCTTAATTAAACCACTTAAGTCTTAATTAAACCTTAATTAATCTTAATTATCACTTTTTATTTATAAAAAAAAAAAAAACAAATCTGGAAAATTAGAAAAAAAAAAACCTCAGCCACCCCTCCCCCTCCCCCAGATTTTCAAGATTTTCTTTTTATTTTTCTATTTTTTTATTAAAAAGTGTTAATTAAAATTAATTAAGGTTTAATTAAGATTTAATTAAGATTTAAGTGGTTTAATTAAGGTTTAATTGTGATTTAAGTTAACGGTGTTAAAAATGGGTGGTGGTTTGCAACTTTTTGGCACTTAATTGGTAGTTAAATTTTTTAAAAAAAAATTATAGTAGTTGTTCACAACTTTTGGTACTTATTAGGTGGTTAGTGGCAAATTTTTCTAAAATTAATTCAGCAATAATAAGTGTAAATATATGACAAACAACACACACACAATTTAATACATGGAAATCACTTCGATATGAAAGATAAAAACCACAGGAATACTTGTGAAGTCCACCCTATACTTCTCTTATTGCTATATTGAGTGGAAAATAACCTCAATCAATTTACAAAAGGTTCACACCCTATCAACTATCACGAATAACAATCAAAGGTCAAAATAGAGCAAAAGGGTGTAAACATCTCCTAAATATACACTTTGTCAGGTAGCAATTCTGATCAAATTTATATTAGAGCTAAAAACGACCATCCAACCATCCATACTGAAGCCCTTGATGTCAGACATAAGTTGTCTATATTTGAGGACAATCTAACGTCAGGTGCAATTTTGGGCAACTAAAAATTATGTGAAAGTTGTCCCTAAAATTTCAAAAAAATTAAAATGACATTCCTCTCTATTTTTGTGTTTCAATTTTTCATTTTTTATTTGCTTTACTTGCTCCATTTTTCAGCAAGAATTAAACCTTAAAAGTCTTAAACAAGCGAGACACAAAAATAAGCCCAATTATGGACTTAAACATCATAAGTAAAATGCTAATAAATTAGTCTATTAACAATGACTAAAAATAAAACACATTATATACCAACAATTGAGTTGAACTCATAACACTTATTTTGATGATACACAAAAACGACTACTAATAAATTGTTCCATTATTATTCCCAAAATTCTTCGAAACAATCATCAATCAAATTCTGTTTATACTAAGAATCAAAAGCTTAAGCTGATAGTTGAGGCCCGGGATAATATGTTACATATTCTATCACTCCCCCTCACATGAAAGACCTTCTGGGTTTGAAATTGCATGTGGAGGCAGCACAGGTCCCATCATATTCGGCACAAATTAGTTCCACTTAGAAGAGAGGGGATGAGAGATTCAAACCCGTGATCTCAGCAACACGTTGGCTTTGATACCATTTAAAGGTCCGTCTCAACCAAAAACTTAAGTTGATAAATAAGACCCAGAAATATGTTATATACTCTATCAAAATCATAAAGAATAATAATTGGCAAAAAAGCAAGGAACCAAAATTAAAAAAAGCACCCTCTTATTCAAAAATGGGGTCCATATAAATATTGTCTGATCTTCCCTCACTCAAATCCTAAGATGTGACCTCCATCATCTTCTTCATTTCACCCCCACCTCCCTTCACCATTTATTTTCTCCTTCATTACCCTTCTTTCTTCTCTATTCATTTTCATCACCCCTAAATATTTTAAATTAAAAAAAAAAAAGAAAAAGAATCCCTAATATATTTATATCTAGTCTAGTCCTACCATATATGCATATGATCACCATGTCAACCACCATGGAACCCAAAAAAACAATATCATGTGAAGATGAAAACAACCAACAACCACCGCAGCAAGGCGGTCGGCCACCAGCAGGACCCACCTTGAGCCGGTACGAATCCCAAAAGCGGCGAGACTGGAACACCTTTGGACAGTACCTGAGAAACCTAAGGCCACCAGTAGCAGTGTCACAGTGTTCTTACCATCATGTATTGGAGTTCCTAGGTTACCTTGACCAGTTCGGAAAAACTAAGGTTCACTTACACGGGTGTTGCTTTTTCGGGCAGCCTGACCCGCCTGCCCCGTGCTCCTGCCCGCTCCGACAAGCTTGGGGCAGCCTTGATTCGTTAATCGGACGGCTCAGAGCTGCTTATGAGGAACATGGTGGGTCCCCTGAGTCTAACCCCTTTGGTAATGGCACTGTTCGAGTTTTTCTAAGGGAAGTTAAGGATTGTCAAGCTAAAGCCAGGGGAATTCCTTTCAAGAAGAAAAAGAAAAAGATTAATAAGATGAATAAGAAGAAGATTATTCTCGATAATTCATCAACTCATCAACCATCTTCTTCAAATCTTAATCATAATCATCATCATACTTTTAATTAAGGTACTTAATTACTACTCTCTTTTATTGAAATTATTTCTCTCTCAATTTTTGTGTGATAATCTTCACTCATTCGTTAACAATAGTAACTTGACAATAAAATCAATAAGTTCCCATATAATTTTAAAGACTTTTATATAATTTTTTTTCTTTGAATTTAATCTACAAACTAGTATTTAGGCCCGGGCATTGCCCCGAGTCATACATTTTTTCATCATCTTCAATATTTTTTTATGATTTGAAAGAGATATAGTACAATGAGGGTTGTAAAAATACCGAACGAAATTTTGAAAGATAGTACAATATGGAACTTGATACTTTCACTAACGTATTGAAAATTGGTTATCATCATCATCATGGCTTCCTCCGTTTCGTTTTCAACACAACAAACGAATATTTTATATTTCAGAAAAATTATCCCTTTCATGCGTTTAAAATGAAACAGAGGAAGTATTATCATCATTAATTTGATCGAATGATACACTACGATTTTTATTTTGAGACTCAAGTCCATAAAACAAAGGCAACAAAAATTTTTAACAATGAAATTTAAAATACTTCTTTATGGAATAATTGATAATGAAATTAATATGGATTAGTGGTTAAGTTGTGACTTTTGTACTTAAGGCTTTTGTACCTAACGGATTATGGGCTCAAGTATACTTAGAAGATGCATTGTAGAAGAAGAGTATAGATTACATGGCATAATTAATAATTGTAACGTTATGTTGTGGCGAGTAATTACATAATATTTGAAATGAAAAAAAATGCACATCATTTTTCCTTTTGAAGAAAATTTGTGCGAGTCTTTTGAATTTAAAAAATATTTGTAAAATAAAAAAGTATTGTTATTGGTGTGTTGTTCTTACTACCATTGTTTCCCTTGATTTAAATATGACAAAAGATATTTCATAATGACGGTAAAACTTGTAACAATAATAATTAATATTTTTTTATAGGAACAATAATATGAATAATTAGTATGGATTAGTGATTTAAATTTAACTTTTTTCTCAAATAGTTATCATGGAAGGTAAGTATTATTATTAAATCTTATCCAACGCCTATCTTTTGCCTTATTAATAGTAATATTATTGTTTCTTTTGTTTGCGCCTAAAAAAACAAGGGATCTAGAAATTTATTAAATTTATTGTTAGATAATAAACTAACATTAAGTGTACTCGAACAATAAAACAATAAGTTTTAAAATAGTGGAATTTGAGATAATAATGAATGTTGGGTGAGTTGGTAAGTGTATACTATTAATGTGTTATAGTTTCGAGTTTGAACCTCACTATGAACATTTTTTTAATAATTAAACACCCAAACTAAAATCTTACATGTGTGTCAGCTTACGTGTCGCATAACTGATGCTTCGCGCACCTTTTAATATATTGTATAGATGATAAAATTGCCCCTGTATAACTAACAACTTTGAAGGATGGATAATATAAGTGTAGTCGGGTAATATAATCCACTTTGACACTGTCGCGACTTCTCATTCCTTTATATAATAGAGATAATGAAATAATTGAAGTATGCACAAAACCCTAGAAATTTGGAGGCGAATGAATTATTTGCTAAGTAATATTACTGTACATAATAATTAACTTCTAAAGGATTTCTAAATAAAACATTAGTACTAGATTCCCATCATTAGATGATATCTTAGACAAGGATAATCGTTTAATAAGAAGAAAAAGAAGAAGATTATTCTGGATAATATATACTCAATTCATCAACCATGTTACGTTCTTCAAATCTTAATTAGTCATAATCATCATCATAATTTTATTTAAGTACTTAATTACTCTCTTTTATTGAAATTATTTATGTTTCAAGTTTTGATTTTCATTTATTTTTAACACCATGGTGTGATAATCTTAAAATATTCCTTGACAATAGTAACTTCACAAATAAAATTAATAAATTCCTACATGGTTTTAAAGGCTTTTATCTTATTTTTTATTTATTTTAATTTAATCTAGTTTTAATATACAAATGACAAAATTATCCATACATAATTAACAATTATGAAAAATGAGTGAAGATAGTCTATTGAGGTATGCACAAAACCCTAAAAATTTGGAGGCGAAAGAAGTATTTGCTAAGTAATAGTGTTGCTGTACATAATAATTAACTTTTAAGGGTTTTTTTTTTTTTTAAATAAAACATTAGTACTAGATTCCCATCATTAGATGAAATCTTAGAGAAAGATAATCGTTTCTCTCTCTTATCATGCAATATGACTGTTTGTTAAAGTCTTACAGTATATGTTTGTATGTGGTTATTTATTTATTTTTTTTAAGGATAATGTGTGGGATATTAGGCCTTGGAATGGGGCCTTATTGCAGGTCACCCGGCCCAATTTTAGTCAACACACGCATCTATAAGGAGGGATAATAAGGAATCATCGCAAATGCGTGCGGTGAGAACCCAGGACCTCGTGTCTAGAATTCTGAATCCCTAACCACTAGGCTATGACTTCATTCTCGTATGTGGTTATTACATAGTCTGATTTATGTGTATAAAACATATACATAAATCTTCATAATTACTAAGTTTGTGTTACATATATAAGTTTATTTACATAGTCTTATATTAGCTTCGATTCTTGGATGTGTGTCTGGAATTTTCTACAATAATAAATTTATTCTTGGAATAGCATAATATATTCAATAACTATAAGCTATTAGTACTAGGGCTGTAAAAACAGGTTAAACGGTCGGAAATAGGTCGGTCAAAAACGGGTTCAGTCAAAAACGGTCGGTAAAAAACAGGTCATATGACCCCTTTCGGTATCGGTCGGTAGCGGTCGGTCTTATTCGGTATTGGGATGAATTCGGTATTTTCTAAAACAAGTGTCGGTCGGTTTCGGTCCGGTACTTATCGGCTCGGTCGTTTGTCGGTAACAGGTCACATTTAGTCGGTCAAAAACGGTCTTTTGCAGGTCATAATCAGTATACGGGTCATAAACGGTCAGTCAAAATCGGTATACATGTCAAAATCGATCGGTCAATATTGGTATGCGGGTCATAATCGGTTATTTACGATTTTACGCTAGTCTATTCAGGCCAATTAAGATCGGTTATGTTCTATTTGAGTTTATAGTAAGGGTGAAAGTAATTCGGATAAAAATCGAAAACCAAACCAAACCACACCGGATTATAATTTTGGATTGGTTTTTATTTTATTTCGGATCGGATCGGATTGGATTGAAAAGTTTAAGAAATTTGGATTTCGGTTTTGGCCTTTTAAAAACCGAAAACCGGATTACAAACCGAATTTAAGTTGCTATTGTTAAGTTAAATTCAGTTTCTTATGTCTAGGATTTGTAGTGAGTGCTCATAAAAAATGAAGCTTTGAATTGATTAAGTGCTCATAAAATATTTATATGTAGACCTTTTAATTTCCTAAAGCATTTGAGAAGGCACTATAAACTTGTTAATTAGTTGAATATCTTGCTATTTGCTAAAACATATTATTTTATTTATGGGTTATTAAGATGCATTTTTTAAAAAATAGTCTCAAAAGTTTGGATCGGATTGGATTACAAATACTAAAATCGGATTGGATTGAAATTTTTTTGGTTTGGATTCGGATCGAAAATTACAAAACCGAATTATTATGGTTCGGATTTGATTTTGCCAATAATCCAAACCTTACACCGAACTTTCACCCCTAGTTTATAGCAACATTGTAACAAAATATATGAGAATAACAACGGCATTAATAAGTGATTAATATAAATATTATATATGGACATCAAAGAATAATCTCAATGACTCAATGAGCCATATCAATTTATGATGAGTGCAATGGCTATCATGATAATAATTATAACAATAATAGCAATATATATCATTGGCCATGAGGATGGAATTTATTGTTGTCATAATCATAATAAAAGCTATATATATATATATATAGTAACAATAGTAATAATGACAATGGAGGTGAGTTAATGACATCAATAATCAATCGATCAATAATAATGATGATGGATGGTAATAGCATTGACGATCATAATGATGGTGGATAATGTTGATGATCACGATGGTGGCCAACATAAAGGATGGTGATTGATGAATTAGGATGACATCAATTATGTATGGTGATGAACGGTGATGATGACGTTGATGATGGGTTGAGATGGATGATAATGATCATGGGTGATGATCTTTTGTATATGAATGGTGATTGATGCTAATGATGGATGATGACAACAATAATGATAATATCAATGTATGATGTTGCATGATTACGATGCTGGATGTAGATGACCAATATGATAGATGGTCATGGATGATGATGATGGTGGTGCATGGGTTATGACGATAATAATAAGTGTTTATGAGCTTATGATGACAATTAAGACGATGATTAATGATAATGAATTAACGATAACAAAGATGACAACAATATTGATAACAATTAGCAACAACACTGAATTGATGATGCTAACGACAATGATGGTGATGATTGATATAAATTGTTATATTTTCTTTTATTTGAAAACATTAACTTAGATTAATATTCAATTATAACAAACAATGAAAAATTCTTTAAGAGTAAAAGGCTTTGCAAAATTACTTAGCTAAGGTTAATTGATTAAATTAAACGGAGTAATTTATAGAACTGTACTACCTTAATTAGCTCAAAAATTGTCTTTATAAAATTATTAAGTGTTAATGTAATTAATTAATTGAGTCATTTAATTAATGTATATAATTTATATATAATTTTTATAATTTAAAAAAATTATATATATAATTTTATTCAAATTAATTTAATTTTAATGAAATTATGTTAACTTTAATTTTATTTAATTATAACGTGTTTTAAATTAATTAATTTTTATTATTTATTTTCCAACTTAGAGAAATCATGTAATAAAGTTCGGTCCAAAACGGGTTCGGTCGTAAACAAACAAACAGGTTCGGTCAAAAATGAGTTCGGTCGTAAACATACAAAACATGTTCAGTCAAAACGGTCGGTCAAAAACAGGTCGGTACAATACGGTTTCGGTCAAAAATCGGTCGGTCAAAAATCGGTCGGTCAAAAATCGGTCGGTCAAAAATCGGTTTTTTACAGGTCGAAAACAGATTCGGTTTGAAAACAGGTTCATTAACGGTCGGTTTCGGTATAATAAAAACAGGTCGGAAACAGGTTCGGTATTAAACGGGTTGGGTATCGGTCGGTTTCGGTATGTATAGAATCGGTCGAAAAACGGTTTCGGTATAACTCGGATTCAATGGCGGTCGGTATTCGGTCACTAAAAATCCGGTCAAAAACAGGTTCAATATCGGTCGGTACGGTCGGTCAAACAGGTTTCTGACCCACATTTACACCCCTAATTAGTACATATCGATTCATCTATTAGATTTAGTGATTAATTACTAAGTTAAGATGGGATTATTTTGTTGGTAATAAACAATAGTGATCAACTATAATTTTCTGTAGTCAGAGGCTCAGAGCCGACGCTTAGCATGCATAGCACGCGTTATTGAACAGGGTGTCTAAAACGTAGAGACCCCCAAAATTTATGAAGTAAGGGTCGGCGCTTCGCATATAATCAACTACTAGCCTTGTGTGCATGCTTTGCGTGCTAAGATATTTTTAATGTATCTTCAAATATCGAAAGTTTTTGTTCGAGAATTTGAAATATTTTTTAAATTCACTCATTCACATAATCGTAAACAAACTTTCTCCTTTCATCCAGCCATTCTATAACAATGAACAATATCGGATATCAAATTTCTACGATAAACAAAAGGTAAATTTTTTATGTAACAAAGTATATTAAAATGGGTGTCTATTTATAGAGAATTTAAAAATATGAATTTTGATTTTTTAAATTTTATTTTTGCGAATTGTACATTTTGTAATATTTTCATTTTAAAAAATTCAAAAATTGTAATAACTTTCCTTAATAAATAAGAGTGATGTTATTTGATTTTTAATAAATTTTTAAAGGGCATTATGGACTTTTTGAGGGGACACCATGGCTCCCCCTTGGCTTATATAATAGAGATATGTTTCTATAGTCAGGGCCGACATTTCGACCTGATCTGACCCGATCTAATCTAGTTAAACCTATTAAAGCTGATTTAATTATAACTTATTCGAACTGAATTAACCTGAGCTGACCTGACCAAATTAAACTTGATAAGTTTTGAGACTCGATATAAACAAAGTTGAAGAGAACGCACTTTCTTGAATGAGATTACACCTTGTTGAATCATTTTGGGAAAAATATCAGGCGTACAGTCGTTAGTATATATATATATATATATATATATATATATATATATATATATATATATATATATATATATATATATTTTTTTTTTTTTTTTTTTTTTCAGTGATCCAAATTATCGAAAGATAAAAAAATCACCCCTTCCCCTTCTACATAAAATATTAGTACTAGATTCCCATCATTAGATGATATCTTAGAGAAAGATAAATGTTTCTCTCTATTATCATGCAATATGACTGTTTGTTAAAGTCTTATATAGTTATATGTTTGCATGTGGTTAATTACATATATAGTCTGATTTATACGTTTAATACATATGTGTTAAAGGACCATCTCAACCAAAAGCTTAAGCTGATAATTGTGACTCAGGAATATGTTATATACTCTATCAATGTGGATAAATCTGCATATGGTCGAGTTTGCCTTACATAAGTTTACACTAGGTTTTAATTTAAGGATGCATGTTTGAATCTCATGCAGCTTCATGATTATTAACTTCGTTGCTTCGATTCTTGGATGGGTGTGTGGAATTTTCTACAATAAACTTATTGATAAATTGGTATAGCATAAGATATTCAATAAGAAGCTATTAGTACATACACATCGATTCATCTATTCGATTTAGAGATTATATATTGAGTTAAGATGAGATTATTTTGTTGGTACATCATAAGGGTGATCACTATAATAAGTTTTCGTAAGTCAGGACCGGCCCTTGGCATGTGCAACGGACGCCATGTAGCAAGGCGTCCGTAAAGTAGAGGGCCAAAATCATATGTATTATTTTTGTTACGATTATATATATGGTAATAACACACATACATCATTGGGCTCAAACCAATATTTCATGAGGTCACACCTTGTTAAAGTATTTTATCACATGCTTTATTTTTTTGATTATACAATGGTACAAATTAAAGGTGATCAAAAGTTCGGGCCAGACCGGGTCGGACCGTGCCGTGCCTTAGCTAAGCAACTGTGTCCAAGGTCGGAGTTTTTAGGCTGATTTGGTGGGCCATCTATGGATTTTTGGGTCAGACCGAGCTTTTGAACTAAAAACGCGTATTTTATGTATTAATGAGTAACATGTAACCCGTAAATGCATAACATGTAACCGCCATAAAAATTAAATAGCTACCGTGTAGATATATAGTATGTAGCCCATAAAAAAATTAGTACTAACACCTAAGTAATTAACCAATAATGCACCTAAAATAACCCCAAAATTAACTAGGAAGTAAAATCCTTATCTAGTAACTTAATGAAAATTTAGTGTGGTCTTATGAAAATAGACTATTGTAATGGATAGCTAGGATTATTGCTTGATTTTTGATTTAATTTTAATTACTAAATCTAATTTAAAATCTTTTTAAAAATACTTTAATTAAATTTCTTATTTTAGAAAAATATATTCTACTTTTTTCTAAAATCAATTTTATTTTCATACCCATTCATCTATCATCTGTATCCTATGAATTGAATATCAGTCTTGCTTCTCAATACATACACAAAATTATGTGTAATTTGGAGGCATTTGGTTGCAAAGCAAACCATCAACCATTATTTTCATACAATTCATCTATGCATAAACCAATTGTAGGATGTTTTTAATTAAGTTGACTCTTGTAACTATAGTTAGTTAGTACTAATAGAGTATATAATATCATATATACCCATCATAGTTAGTTAGTATATACAAATTCGATCAATTGATGGTGACCCAACATTACAAAAATCCTGGAGTCGCCACATATAGTCACCGTAACCAATTGATCTTTATGGACTTGCATCTTGGATGGAATTTGAATCTCTCCAACCTAGAGATATAGGGGATGATTTCCGAGCCCCCCTTTTCCCTGTCTAATCCAGGCCAAGGGCTAATAAGCCATTAAGTATCATAGTGTAACAGGGAGTGGTTAAGCAATCCACCATTTCATCCACATGCAATCTCTCAATTGTGTCATGGCCTACAATTAATCTTTTCTGATTCAAAGTTCCATTAAGTCTTGACATGGTTTAACATTATGTAGTATTTATCTACCTTTAACAAAAGCACATTGATTCAGTTGGTTATAATACATGACACGAGATTGGCCCATTAGGGTTATTGGGTCGAAGGATTTGATCTATTTAAGTGCACAGGTTGATACAACATGCACTGCAACATTCCGTGTTTCTGCCGTCTAACATAACGCACACGACTCACTAACCCAATATTAAATCGGTCTATTCTTTCATGGGTTTGGGTCAAGTATCTTAAACCGCTTAAAAATTAAAAGTGGATCGACATGACACGACACGACTCGTTTAGTAGCCTAGTTAAATTATCGTTAATAGGATTCAACCATTTCATATAAACAGAACAGCAAGAACCCGAGCCGAATCAACTTAATTCAAACAGAGAACAACAATCTAGAATGGAAGCTTGCAAACAACCCTATTGCACCAAAATTCGAACAACAATTGTATACCTAAAATTCGAACAATAACTAGCATTTAAAAAAAAAAAAAGAGAGGTTTCTAACCTTGAAATTCGACCAGAGGGCCGTGAATTCGTTTGTGTTCAAGGCCCAAAATTCGAACAGCTTCAAATGCAAATAGTCCTACTACAACTACTAGAAAAGGGGATCCCGTCGTAGAAAAGGGGATTGCAAATTATTGTTCCCTTCGTAAAAATATGACCCTGTCGCAGAAAAAAGGGGGGTCGCAAATGATTTTTTCCGTCGCAATGCCGTCGTAAATGAGTCATTTCTAATAGAGTTTGAGTTAGGTATTAGTTAATTTTAGTGACGGGCTCAAAAACCGTCACAAAAGATTTACATTTGCGATGTGATTTAGGTCCGTAATTAATGTGTACCCGTCGTTAATGGACCAATGTTTTGTAATGTACTATACAGTAATTCAAAAAACCCTACACTACAAAAATTTAGCATTTTAACAACCACTAAAAAACGTTGCTATTATTACAAAAATGGTTGCTAATTGCACTTAGCAACTAATTGGCAACCAAAATTGTTGGTTGCAAAAAGGCTGGTTGCCATATGATATTAGCAACCAAATACTACCTAGATTCATTGCCATGATTAGCTTCCATTTTTATATATTGGTTGCCAACTTGGTGTCTAATATTAGTAGGCAAACATTCATTTTCGTTGCTATATAGCAACCACATTTTTAAATTTGTTGCTATAATAGCAACCAATTATAGCAATTTTGGTTGCCACTTTTTTTATTTGAAGCAAAATATCAACATCCCAAGAGGTCACCCATCCCAAGTTTATTCTCAATTGAGCACGCTTAACTACAGAGTTTCTTAACACGTAAACTCTCTAAAGGAAAGGTGCACATTATTGATATAAACAGTATATCAAATACTCTTAAAGTAATTGTGTATGTTACATATAGGCAATATAGCAACGGAATTTTAATTATGGTTGCTAAAATAGCAACAAAATAAGAGTAATTTTTAAATCAGTTGCCCAAAATAGCAACAAAAATTAAAATAGATGCCAAAAATTGCAACAAAAATTAAATCAGTTGCTAAATTAACAACATAAATTAAATCAGTTGCCAAATATAGCAACGAAAATTAAATTAGTTACCAAAAATAGCAACAGAAATTAAATTAGTTGCTAATTTAGCAATGAAAACCAACAAAATTGATGCAAAATTCAATTTAGCAACCAAATAAAAAAAAATTATAGCTAATTTGCAACGGTTATAGAATTGGTTGCCATGATTGGTTGCAAAATCCCTCCCATTTTTGTAGTGCTAGTGCAACCAATTCGAACAGCTTGCTGGGTTTTCATGGGTTGCTAGGTTGTCGTGAATTCGAACTGAATTTGCAACCAATTCAAACAGCCCTATTGCAACCAAATTGCTACAATTTTGGTCGAAATCTTTGGGAAAATTATGCGTGAATTCGAACAATTCTGCTGAGTTCAGATTATGCGTGTTTTTAAAATCTTTGCTACAATTCGACCAATTCGTGAAGTGTTTTACGTGATATTTGTGAGTGGAGTGAAGAGAAGAGAAGAGAAGAGTTTGAGGGTTTTTTTGCTGGGTTCATAAATTCGAATAGGCTTTTGTGAAATAGGGGATAATTTCGGGTTTTTTTATCCCATTTTAATAGCAGTTTTGTACAAACCACTATAAAATGGTGCCTTTTAATGGTGGTGATTAAAGAACCGTTGTAATAGATGCATTTTCGTCACAACTACAACGGTTTGTGTAAAACAGCTATAAAAAAAACCGTTTGTAAAAGAGAGTTTTTGGCGTAGTAAACCCTAGTAATAAACGTAGCCAAAAAATTGCCCTTCCCAATCATTGCCAATTTGCCACCTTATCAACACCCAATTTTGCCTAAATCCTTCTGGTAATAAGTCTCTCGGTTATAGATTTCAGATTATTTTCTCTGAGCACATAATTAGACAATTGGAGATCTCATAATTGAACTAGCTTCATTTATTTTACTTCATTACTTGTTTTAGTTCTATAAGTTTATGATCACTACCTTCCCCACACTTCCGATTTTAGTATGAGTATTCCCTGTTTGAGTATGAACATTTCCAGTTTGAGTGCGAGTATTATCAACAATTACATCAATTGAAATTAGGTCAAAAGATTTAAGGGCTACCTTCAACGTAACGTCTTGAATCCATAAGGTCATGTCCCTAGTATAACATAGATCCCGGTGTGAAATAGCCAAAAGATTTAAGGACTCATTTGGTTGATTGATCACTATTGCAGAGTGTATATTTTTTATTTGGATTTTAACATAATGTCCACAAAGTTTCGAGTTTTCTACGTTGTAAATTTTCGTGTGAGGAATTCCACATGGTGTCCCCTAATTGCAATAGGTGTTTAACATGGACTCTTAGTGCAAGTAGTAATTATTATGACACTGCCATTATTTAGACATTAAAATTGTGTTCATTTTACTTTAAAAAAATTGTGTTAATTTTGTGGTAAACCACAACAACCATCCAAAACCATGAAACTGGCATGATACAACAACCACCTCATAAATAAACCTAAAATTAAAATAACCACCGTCTCTATACCACATAAAATCGACAAAGAAAATTATATAATTATGATGGTATTGTGGTTTAGTGAATGGTCCTGGATCATTTTTAAAATTCTCTCTTCTCATTTTTTTAAATTTTGTCTCTGTATTTTTTCAAATTCCCTCTCCCAAACTCATCAAATTTTTCCTCCAAAAACTACATCCATCTAAAATCTTTACAATCTCGTTGAAAAAACTGCATTCTCCACACAAAATCATGAACTTTCTCTCTTTAAAAGCAAGAAGAAACTCGTAATTCGCTGTAAATTCTAGCAAAAACAAAGAAAAATTGACGCAAACAGCACTACAACATCAAGTTTTTGAAACAATTTTCATGTGCTTGGACAACACAATTTTTGAAATGCAATATTCATTTTCATTAAGCCTAAGTGGGAACCCTAACTGTTCAGGTTCAGTTTTCTCTAGATATTCATTTTATATGGAGTAATATTCATTTCTCTGAAACACAATATCCATTTCTTTTTAACCCTAGTTAACAAACCTAACTATTCCTCACTAAGTGCTAAATTTGGTGAATATTCATTTTCTAAGCTGAAATATTCATTTTTTTTAAAACACAAAATTTATTTTCTTTCACCCCCAGCTAACAAACCTAATTGCTCCCCCATAAAGTGCTCAATTTAGTAAATATTCATTTTTTAAGCTATAATATTCATTTTTTTGAAACACAATATTCATTTTTTTACCCCAAACTAGAACCTTAATTGTTAAACTTTAATCAATGAGTGTTCTACTAAACTGCAATAATTATTTTTTAACTTCTCATATTCATTTACTAAGGGATAATATTCATTATTTTTATTTAAATACAACCTTTATATGCTGATCCTTTGAATACCCTAAGGACTACATGAAAATTTGAATATCCCCAGCATCAGCCTACTCCTAGAAATTCAAGCCCAATACCATTGACCATAACAGACCAAAATATTCTAATTACAGATTAACAATGCAACAGTAAATCAGTAATATATACTCCTTCTGTCTCTTTTTAAATGCTACATGGAGAAATTGAGTGATTTTTAAGGTTGTAGTTAGTATAGGTGGGTCATAATATCAAAAATAGTAAGTGTGAATTTATAAGTGAGTCATAATATCAAAAATAGTAAAAGTAGTTTTAATTAATGTTATATTAAGGGTATAAGTGTAATTTTATAAGTGCGCAATAATATCAAAAGTAGTAAAAAATAGTAATGTAGCATTTATTTTATTGGGACAAACAAAAAAAGAAAATGTAGCATTTATTTTGGAATGGAGGGAGTACAAGTGTACAACATCTTGGACCCTCACAACATTTTACAGCCCAATTGCGGGGGATGATTTAGGCACTCCCAAAATTGATTTTGGCACTCCTCCCCCTCTCACATGAATAGTAAGGAGAAGGAGTGTCAATATCAATTTGAGGAGTGCCAATATCAATCGCCCCCAATTGCAGTGTGTCTCTTGCTTCCTTCAATTCAGTCCCCTCAAATTTGGAGTGGTGTGCTGAGCTTTGAACAATGGGGTCAACCATGGTACTTCTGGCCAACACTTATTGTCTTTTAGGGTGCGTTTGATTCGTCTGAAATTTTTCGATCTAATTTGATCATATATATCTTATTTGAATCTTTCTGATTTTATCTTATCTTATCTAAATCTTTCTGATCTTATCTTATCTTATCTAATTGATCAATTTTTATGATCTGATATGAATTTTCTTAAATAAGCACAAGAGTGCTTAAATAAGTTGAATTAAATGCACCCTTAGTTTTCTAACAAAATAATGAGTGATGGAAATTTGGGCACATGCAGAAGTTTTATGGACCCGAATTGATATTTCAATAATACATTTTCATTGCAGATATATTGTGAGAAATTGTACACGTGTATTTGTAAGAGCTCATGTCTCTTACTCTCTTGGTAGAACCAGATGCTTCTACCTCGCCTAATATTTTGGTGAAGCTCTCTTTGACTTAGCTCTCCTCTTTTGACTCTCTTCTACTTGGCTCACTTCAAACTATGCACATAATGCCTATTTATACTAGTTACATACAAAATTCTAGAGTTTTCTAAACTTATCAAATACTAGAGAGTTCTACTAATCCAGTATTTCTTATCTCTAGATTTTTCTTACTCTTAAATCTCTACAACGTGTTACAAGATTTTTCTAGAATATATTATGATTGATATTTTTTAACTTAAATTATACAAGAATTTCTAGATTAATTTCTAACAATGAGTTCCCTAACGGCCCGTTTGGTAGCTGGTTATAAACGGAGATAATGAGAATGAATTTATAACTGAATTTGGAAGGAAAATCAAAATTCATTCCCATGGTGCTGCTAGCTTAACTCTAATTTATCTAATTTTCTTCACAAATATCCATTCTCATCTAATACCACCCTTCCACATGGTAATAGGTGGTAATGGAAAATAAGAAGAAATTTCAAATTTGGGAATGAAAACTATGTTTTCCATGGGGATTTTAAAGTTTTTCCCTTACAAATTACACTATAAATTCATTACCATTAACATAATTCATTAACAATAACCAAACGGGCCGTAATAGTACACAAAACGCCCGCTTGGCCTAGTCGCTATTTATATAAGCGGTCAAGGTTGTTGTAGAAGTGGCAATTAACCAATAGACTTCCCCGTTCTGGACACCCATTCAGATACCTCAACACCCTCTTTGCATATGAGCTGAGGTTGGGCTTTGCATAAATTGGCTTATTAGAGTATGTACTGAGAAGCATTATTTGCCAGGCCTTGTAATTGTAAGCATTATTAGAGTATGTACTGAAAAGTCACTAGGATTTGGCAACTTAAACTCCTTCTCTACTTCAATTCTTCTCCTTTTTGTCTCCCTTGTATATATTCTTTCAGTAACATCTACAATTAGTTCACCTTTTGGTTCATTCATTTTAACTACTACAAGTGGATGGCAATAGCTTTTTAGATCAATTTTGTTGCAAGAGAATATCTATCTTCTCATCACAAAATAAAAAAATGTGACTTTTCTACTTACACACGGTGTCCTTTTTGGAGTTCAGATTTTGACGGAGGAGTTGTTATGATAGAATTTATATCGTGCACCTGAGTGTATGTATATCCGATCCATATTTATATTTTGTTCATTTAATATACAGTTATTTTAGACAATGAGCAATATCAAAAACTAAATGAGTAATCTAAAATAATTTTATAAGCTAAATTACATACTGTACTAAACCCAAAAAATTTCAATGAATATTTATTTCATATTGTAGTTAGGATCATAGGAATTGAGTTAGCTTATTTAAATTGGTTTATGACTTTCTTTTTTATCTTCTCATCTAAGTGAGGAAAACCATATGATTATGGCTCCTCCTATCATAATTTATGGATTAGCCAATGGGTATATGATATTTTTACAATTATAAGATGGACAGAGGTTAGATTGTGTGGAATGTGGAAGGAATTTGTACATTCCACACAATTATTCCTCCTTCTTTAGTAAATAAAATGGCGCCAAAGTTTGAGAGATTTGGAGGAGAAATGAAGCTCCACATTCTCCCTCCTTTTTTCCTCTCTCACCTTCATCCTGTTTATCTCCACTTCTTGTTATCCAAACATAGTGTATAATTACCTCCTCTACGTTTGAGGATCATTGTCGTTAGGGGAAATAGAAAAGCGCAAATAACTAACATGATCCGACAAAAAAGAATGGAGTCCTACCACTTCAAATAATACTTCAAGTTTATATGTGTCATTTATAAAAGCTAGTTTAGCTAAATTTAGTGTTTGGTTGCTTTTCATTATTGTATGTATGAACTTCTTTCGGATTTTTTTTTAAAATAAGGATAAAGTACATAATAATGCTTTTTCAGATTTGATCGAGAAATAACTTAGCACGTTGATTAATTCTTTGCCTGCAGATTTATGATCGAGAAACAATGCTTAGTTTGTTGCGCTATATTTTATGAGGGGAATTGAATAGCGCAACATGTTGGTCCAAAACAAACAAAAAAAAAAAAAAAAAAAAAAAAAAAAAACATGTATGTTCGGATATATAAGGTAAGTTAAAATAAGAGAAGGGTGCCAAATAGTTTGTACTTCATGAGCTAGCTTATTTTGTTACTATACGTTGACTTACCACATATTACTATACCTTGTAAACTTTATAAGAAATTACTTTTGTTGGTAATATACCAATTCATAATACTTGTATGTAAAACTTATTTAGTTACATAGAGAGACTAATTGTGCAATTGAGGAATATATGGAACTCTCTCTGTTTCTTTAGGTTGTTATTAGAGCATTCACTATAGTGTGTTACTTCTTGTTTCTTGCTTGTCTATGGAACTCTCTTAAAGGAGCTCACCATTGTGGTTCGGTAGATGAAAATAGTGTTTAGATTGATAATAAGGTACATTGGGCTCATTAGTAAACTTGACGACCAATAAGGAAGTCCCAATCTTTTATTCAAAAAAAAAAAATTGTGTACCACTTATAAGTTTGTGAGATACTGATTTTCATTGGTTGATTTAACAATATGGCCCACTACTTTTATAAAATTAAATTAAAATCAACTAGTGAAAATTAATGGCACACAAGTGTTACACATTTTTGGGAAAGAAAATCTTGATCCCACATAAGGTAGGTATTTTTTCCAAGTGTGCACGGGACCTCACCTACTAATCTACTATGGCTCTTGTTTGAGATATAAAAGGGTGACATTGTTTGTTCTGCCCGTCATGGGAGGAGGGAAGCAAGATTTGAACTTGAAATGCAAGGACAAGAGTATCATTGGCAGTGTGTTTCAAAACAGTTTGGGTAACTACAACCGATTGAAACTGGAAATGTTTAAATGAATTTGAACTGAAAACTTAAAGTGAACTAATAAAGCTTGAACTAAAAACTAAAATAGAATGGAAATAACAAAATAAAACTAAACTTAAAATAACTACATGACTGGAAAAAATAACAACTGAAATGAACAAAAAAGGATGGAAACTAATCTGAATTGAACTAGAGTAAACTAAAGTTGTAAGTTTGTAAATTATTTGACCCGAAAAAATGATTTTATCCAAAGCAGAACTGAGCAGGATCGATTTTAACCAAAATCAACTAAGACCCGATATGAATCAATTTTAATCAAAATTAATGAAATTTCTTAATATATTATAAATCAACTAATATCCAATATGACTATACTTTTATTTTATATACTACATCCTTATCACAATACTCGCAATTTTTACCATTTTAGGCTGTAACACAATACTTGCTACAAATATTTTTTTACTATATTTAGTATAAAAGTTACTCATGTGCTGCTTTTTTATAATTTTTTTAATTTTACTTTTGTTGTAGGCCCAATTAATTATTCATTTTTCACTCTTTCTCTCTCCTTAAATCTATTTTTTGCCTAAAAATCCGTAGCATCTACCTATGTAGCGAGTATTGCGATACGGAGATAGTATTAAAAAGAATTTAGAGAAGCTAGTCTTGTTACTTTTAAATAGTGTCAAAAGTTATGTAACTGAGAAGAATTAGGCTTTGCATAAAGTGTAATTCATTTTTAACCAGAGACAGAATTTTGATGCTAGAAAACGAATATTGATATGAACCTTATGATGTTTTTATTTGACATGGTGAATTATTTTCCCGAAGATAAAGATAGCCGAACCTAAAAGAAGAGTGACTTGCAAGTTATATACCCTACGAACCCATCAACTGATATCTAAACTACACTCATAGTATACTAAATATTAATGCATGTGCTTCCATGTCTAACATAATAAATAAATTGAAACTGGAAGGAGGAAGAAGGCCTTGGAACAAATCAAAGCTATTTACATTTTACATAATAAAATTCGCTAATAATTAATAGTAAAAGACAGTAAAGGCAGTATTGATCCGAATCGGACTTGATGGAGTCTTTGGCAAGCACACAAGATCAAGTCAAGGTATATAAGACACAAGTAGTGCAACACACAACCGTTTAAATTACAAAATGATCAGACCCAGATAGGCAATGATCCAAGAATCAAGAGTCATTTCAGACCAAATTGAAGTTAAAAGGTTTAATCCATCATGACAGTCCACACTAGTTCACAAATCTTCCTACCTCCAGTATGGGGCACTTGTACAATTACTGGTTTTATCTTCTTCTTAAAGCGGTTTGAACCGTTAGCTTTAAATAGCACACTACCTCATAAATCAGACTTCAGGTGGCTCTGAAATGAAGCTAGCTAGCTATACATATCTGCAAGAGAAAGGCAAAATTGTATGAGCTCGATGCAGAAATGTTAACATTTTCCAAAAGCCAAAAAAAAAAATGTAAGATGTACAAAAGTTGAAGACTGTTATTGAAGGATTGCTGATGCCTGAAAATTGCTATTTCAATACCTTGGTGTACCACAGATAAGTTCCAATAATATATCATGAGTCCATTGTTGGGGATAACCAGACACTCTTTGATTAATTATTAACTCCTATGAAACAGCTCTAGCCTCTAGAAATAACATATTGAAAACAAAAATGCAGAAAATATACATCTTAGAGACAATTCGATCATTTACAACTTTACAAGTTGGAACAAAAAATCCTAGACCTAACATCTGGAGCATGAACACAAAAGGCAGAATTTTTGAATGGTTGTCTCTTCCAAATTCTGTCTACAATTGAGTATGTTTAGCTACTTAGCTAGTCAACTTCCCCTAGTGAAACTAACCATGTGTATACTATCTGGAAAAAATGAATTGCTATGCTCTGAAAATGTATTATCAAATACTGCCTTCATTTCTTTCTGTTCTTCACGTTTCTTTCTAGGTGTACAAAGGTGTTCTTTCAAGGCTTAGTCAATGTTGAAATGAGCAATAACTTCTAATTCTACCAATATACTTCGCATGACTTAGTCGTACCTGATTACCTTCCACTGTAAAAGAGTCAGAAGTATGTTGCCTTATGATGTGAAATAATTTACAGAACAAGAAATTGTTCTATATTGCTATCTTTGTACCTAAACAAACACCACAATTTCCATTTCGAGATCCACAAATTAAACTTCAAGATTCTATTTTCATCACTTCTCGCTAATCCAAAACACTCCATACTAATTTTTCATTCCTCACACTCTGCAAAACTTTTCATTTACATTTAGCAACTATTAAATGCATGAAGCTTACATAGGGATGAACTACAAAAGACATAAAAAAGGGTTTGTTCTCTTCACCTTACAAAAATATGTTTCAGGTAGAAGTGATCATGGGTCAGGCCTAGTTCGAGCTCAAATTTCTTGCCCAAAACCAAAAAAAGTAGTGCGTGGTTTTTGGGCTGTTTCGGGTCGGGCCTAAAAAAATAACCAAAAACCCTAATTTTAAGTGTCCAAAGCCCGCAAAAAGAAACGAAAAAAAATCAGGCCGGGCACAAATTCAGGCCTAACATGCATGTTCAAAGCCCACAAAAAATCAGGCCGGGTCGGGCCACTTTTGGTCAAGTCTAATTTCAAATTTGATAAGTTAAGTTCATATAAGGTTGAAATACACCTTAAAAAATAAGTTTCAAGTTTACAAGTTCAGTTTAGATAAGTTCAGGTCTAATAAGTTAAAGAGAACGCACCCTAAAAGTCGGATAAGAAAGGGCTCAATCTTATTATCCCAAAAGTACAATACAGCCTATTATTATGAAAAGAATTCACGAAACTAGTTAAAATTACAACTACATTAATATTAGTATAATGCAGGTATAGATAATAGCACAACCCAAGGTAAGGTCTGAAATAACCTAGTTACGCAACCCCTATAGATCAAACCAGCAACAGAGACAAACCAGCATCCCATTATTAAATCCCCACCAACTCTCTAAGACTAACAACGATAATAGGAATCAATTTATATGTAAATTTGGAAGGAAAATCAATATTTATTTCGTGGTGGTGCTAGCTTACCTTCAATTTGCTAATTTTTTTCACAAATATTCATTCTCATTCAATACCACCCTTCTCAATAGTAATGGATGATAAAGAAAATATCCTTTCCATGGGGATTATAAGGTTTCATTCTTAACAAAATTATAATTTAAATCCATTTCCATTACCACAATTTATTACCAACTACTAAAAAGGCCCTAAATGTTTGTCAGTATGAGATAAACTTAACATGGAAGTAACTAAAACCTTAACAAGATAAGAAGCTATTAGATAAGAAAAAAATGGAGGAAATGATGCATGTTAGATTGACATGAAGAAACGCTACAGAAACTCTGTTTCATGATGTAGGCTAGTAAAAATGTCAATACCAAAACATTTAAATAAAAATATAAATTACCAAAATAAAAAATGCAATAGTTAGAAACAAGTAATTGCACCACACATCTTTAGTCCAAACTCCAAAGCCCCTCCATGTTCCCAACTAGCCAAACATCATAAAAATTTACTGCAGAAAAATTTGTAAAAAAATCAACTTGTTCATGGTAAAAAACTTAATGTCATAACCATGCTTTCTAAACTTCCCATTTGCACCAAACACTTGAAAAGGTTATTACTTTTGTATACCTCTGCATTATCAGTCTTCGATCCCATGTAAAGATTCATCAGCTGCTGACTACCATACATTTCCTCACTACAAATTGGACACACAACAGAAAGAAATTGCAGTACCACAACTCTATGTTACTTAGACATGGATTAAGTGTTTACTCGGATATGGGTGTCCAAGTATCCGACTCGGTTAATTTGAGAAAAAGTTGTAAGTTTTTAGTTAAAAATGAAGTATCCAAGTATCTTATCGTGTCCGACACGACACTGAGTAGACACTCATTTTTTAAAGTATATCAAGGTGTCGAAGTAACACAAATACAACTTGCTACTTATCTTTAGACTCCATCACTCCAAAGCCTTCAATCCAACAGTTTGTACGTCCTGTGACTATACTTATTGTTCTGAAACCTCAAATATGAAACAAGCCGCTCTATAACGGTTCTACATAAAGCTGGAAGTTGCTCAAACTACCATTTGTGATGCACTACTCAAAGAAATGGCAGTATTTCTACTTCAATTATTTTTATAACTCTAAAGCTTTAGAAGACTTGTTTTGCGACCATATTTACTGTTCTGAAGCCTTAAACAAGTTGCTCAAAAACAGATCTAAATGAGGTTAGGGCATTACAAAGTATGTTGCAACAGAATGGATGATAAGCAGCATCAATTGAGGAAAATTGGGTGAGCAAATGTAATGCAAAACAATGGAGAAGAAAAGAAAGGCTATGCAGAGAACAAGATAGATGTGAGAAAGCGAGCAAAGAATCTAACTTTCCTATGGTTAAACTATTCAGCAAATCCTGATATAACCAGTTAGAGATAATCCCAAAACACAAATAACAGATTAAGAATCAACAGCTGCTAGGTGTGTCCAGTGATAAAGTTAATTTGAACATATAATCAGTCAAATCCAAATTAGACAACCTCGTACTTAAATATGTGAACGTAATTGATGCCCGGTAGACAATTAACAAAAATAAAAAATGCTTAAAACTAGAAAGTTGATTAATTCCCTCGAGCCAACCAATAAAATAAATCAACAAACCAACAATCTGACGAGTCTTCCTTCCAAAATATATAATCAATAAAATAAAAAATAGTCCTATAGTTATTTATACTCACAAGTCACCATCCTTACTCAATGATACTAACATTGTGATACATGGCTTATATAGTATTAAAAGACGCGAGGCAAACTGAGGCACAAAAGGTCCTTCAAGCCTAGACACATGGTGTAAAGATGAAGTCACATGCCTTTTGAATAAGAGATGCACTTTTTAGTACTAATGAAAAACGAAGAAGATAGGCCTAAAAAAAGTACTATATGTGTGTCTATAATCTCTCTCTATATATATAAAAAGGCTAAGGTGCAGTAGTAAATATGTGCATATAGAAGAAAAGATGAGAAACCCTGCGCTGGGGCTTGCAAACTCACCTCATGCCTAGGCACTTTTTTAACCAAAGACCAAACATTATACCTAGTACAAAACCTAGACGTTATTCAGCACAACAGTTTATATTGCTTATGCAAAGGGCTCTAAAATGCCTTTTCTTTTTAATGAGTGCTTGAAACTAAGAGGTTATAGCTTTTATAAAACTTGTCACACAATATAGTGATTATGGTTTGTTTTTATTTTGTTCGTTCAATTAAATTGTGTAATTTAGGTCCGTTCAACTCTAAAAAAAGGCCCTGGTTTTTTAATGTTTGACCATGCAAAATCATATCAATGCCTAAGAGATATGATACAAGGAATATATATGATCAAATGATACATCTCCAAACCCCAAACATATAACAACTATTTAACCTTACTGAAATCCATCCATATAAGCTAAAAAATACAAGATACAATTCACAACAAAAAAGAGAGAGAGAGAGAGAGAGAGAGAGAACGATAGAACGATCTCAAAGAGCTTCAACAGCCTAAAAGCATAGACCATGTTTCAACAGCTTAAAAGCATATACCATGTAGCTTAACCAGTTATATTAGTGTCATCATTATAGAGGGGAAAAAATTTGAAACAGTACATTACCCAGGTACACCAATGTCATCAGTATAGAGGGGGTAAAACAAAGATAGAATTGGTATAGGACCCTTCCTACAATCCTATTAATGATATTAAGGAATACAACAGTGGTATTGCAAAGAACGAACAAGAAGTTCCACAAGGACAACAGCTCAATGAAAACTATGATAAAGGTGAGCGGTGATGTCTAAGATCAATATTAACTTCTCTAACACCCTAGAAGGCAATTATAGTAAAATAACCACCATTTTCTCAAGATTTCCGTGCTAGTTATGCCCATGAAAATAAGAGAAAACCTTATATCACTCAAATAAAGCGAGAAGAAAAATGTGAGAACATGAAAGCGAGACCGATTCCGCTTCCTAGGATCAATTAACAAACTTAGGGGCCGTTTGGTTGTCAAAGAGGAAAGAGAATCACTTTAGGAATGGGAATGAACGAGAATGGAAAGGAAAAGTGTTAGATTTAATTAGTTGTTTGTAAAAAAAAAGGTATGAACATACCACCGATCCACCACCATACCACACCACCACCACCCCAACCCATGCATATGCCCACCACCACCGAAACCACCAATCTTCCCTCCCCACTTCCGGCACGGCCACCGCTGCCCAACCCTCACCCCAGCCCCACCCAGCCCAACCACCCACAGCACAAAACCCTAAACCCCAAAAACAAAAAAAAAACTAAAACTACCTCCACCACCCACGAAACCACCCTTCCTCTACTCACCACCCTTCGCTGTCCAGCCCAAGTAGAGGAAAGGTGGTTTTGGGGTGGATTCGGGGTGGTTTTGGGGTGGTTTTGGGGTGGAGGTGAATTTAGTTTTTTTTTTTGTTTTTCGCATTTAGGGTTTCGTGGGGTGGGGTGGGGCGGCGGCTCCGAAAATGGGTGGAGGGGAGGTGGGTGGTTTTGGTGGTGGTGGATTTAGGGCTTTTTTTGTTTTAGGGTTTCGATGGGTGGGGTGGGGGTAAGGGTGGATGGGGTTGGGCTTGGTGTGGGGCGTCGGTGGGGGTGGGTGAGGTGGTTGGGGCTGGGGTGAGGCATGGGGTAGGGTGGGTGGGGCTGGGTGAGGGAATGGGTGGTTGTGTGGTGGTTAGAATAAGGGAATGGGGAGGGGAAAGAGAATGGGGGAAAGGGAATGAAAAAGATAAGGGGGAGGGTGGGTTTGGGAAAGCGTTAGAATAAGGGAATGGGGAGGGGAAAGAGAATGGGGGCAGTTGATTTCCATTCCCTGTGATCAATACCCCAACTAAACACACCCTTAGATGGAAAGACGAGGCCCACTTGCCTTTTACCGAAAAGAAAATGTTTTTTTTGGAACACGAAAAGAAAATGTTAAAACTATTAATTAACTCAATACAACAAAGAAAATACCTCATCTACTTTTATGATGCCATATGATGAATATCAACAACAAGAGACAGAAGCACATTAACTCAACTCAGAAACATTCAACCATCAAAAACTTGAATAATACTGCTAAAAAAATTAACACTGCCAAAAGACCATATATTGAATGCAACATGTTTCTCCCGGCCTCAAGACTTGAAAAGCTATATCCTAAAATACTAGAAGCTAACTAGAGTAAATTTACCATCAAATTCTCTAGATTTTTGAGATAGTAATGTCTAATGGGATAAGACGTTTGCCAGCAAAACATGTTAACTAATATGTACCCAACAAAATATGGTAAATAAAGAATATCAAAAGGAAATGGAGGCACAATAGCTCTATTCAGAAGCATTAAGCTCAAGGCTCAAGGAACTTACGCAACACCTCTAGAAAATTTTTGGAGGAAAAAAGCGGGGGGGGGGGGGGGGGGGCAAACAAACAATATAAATTATCCCTCGGAATACTATGAAAAGACCCCAATTTAAGGACAACACCAACAATATGACACAGAGACTTGCAAAAACTATGAATCTGGTGCAATCAATTTCTCATTAGTCATTAACCATTTCTGAGGAAACAAGTAAACAACCTAAAACATATTTTCAGTCACGAAATAGCACGAAGTAAGATGACATTGATTATCAACAATTCAACGTAGGGGGTGTTGGCATAAATTTAGGAATGGAAATGGAAACGGAATGGAAACAAATTAGAAAGGGAAATGGAATGGAAACAAATTAGAAGGAAAAAGGTTTTGTACTTTTGTTTCCACAAGCTTGGGATGGATAACAAAATGGAGGCAATGGTTACCATTAGATAGGGGAATATTTTGCCAACATCTCATATCAAACAAAAGGTAATAAAGATGGTTATTTGATTTAATTTCCAGCACTAAACAATAACAATACCAAACACGCTCTTAGAGTAAAACCTCAAAATACTACTTCATATAACATGCAGCAAAATCCGTCATCAAAGATAAATCAGACGAAGAAATACCAATACAAGTTATTTTGCCAGAAAACCTCACAACTATGCCACAGCTTTCATTTTTTAATGATAATAGAACAAGATTAAACTACCCCCACTATGTTGCTAATAGTCTGCTACCACCATAAAACAACCAAACTTGAGATCATCAACATAATAAAAGCAACCAGATAACCTAAGCCATTGAACATCAAACCAAGAGGTAAAAAATAAAATGAGAACCTTTTAAAAAAAATAACATCAAAACCATACCACATGTAATTATTTAAGCGAACCAAAGCTGGCAGTTCCTTTTTGCAAAGAAGCAAATTGTATAATTGAACAAGCACGACTAAATAAATATAATATATCCTTTCTCAAACATTGCAATACAAAATCCATTTCAGAAATAAAACAAAGCAAGAATAAGAAAGGAGAAGTCTCACCATTTGAGTCAGATTTTTTAGCACGCTTAATCTTTTCCAATTGAACCTGCATTTCAACAAGCATTTGCATCCTTTGACACTCTAGTTCCTTGGCGAATTGCATCCTTTGCTTCTCCAATTCAATCATTTGCCTTTGTTTTTCAGCCTCAACCCTTGCATACACCTCTCCAAACTTCTCAATCACCCTCGCCAGCTTCCTTATCCCATCCGCCTCGCTACTCTCACCACTCACATCTACATCCTCTTCTTCCTCCTCTTCTACCTCCTCATCCTCCTCCTCACTCTCCGCTGCCGCCGCTGCAGCTGCGGCCATCGCCGAATAATTCTTCCTAAAGAACGACGACGATTCATCTTTCTGAAAAGATGAAGGCGAGGGAGAAGGAGCAGGACGCTTCTGCGGCAACATCGCAGGAGTTCGATGGTTCATAATCGGAACCGCCATAGGAGGAGAAGGCGATAGTTTCTTCAAAGGCATAGTAGATCCAATCAGCTGATCTAAAGGATCAAAAAAAGGCCAAGGACTCTTATATCCAGCGTTATCCAAAACCCTACCTTTCTCAATCTTATACTTCTTCTTCAAAGTATCAATCCTATTCTTACACTGAACATCCGTCCTACGAGCTTTCTTAACATGACCATGGAGGCTATTCACCGCATCCGCAACCTCCTGCCACTGCTTCTGCCTCAGATTCCCCCGATTGAGCTCGATGTAGCGTTGTCCCCAGGCCTCGATCAGCGTAAAAGTCGCATCCTCGCTCCAGCAGTCTTCGCGAGCAGGCACAGATCGGGAAGAAGAAGAGATCATCATCGCCATGGAAGAAGGTGTAGGAGAAGAATCTGGAAGCTGAAGCTCCGCCATTGAGGAAAAGTGGAAGAGAGAAAGAGGGGAAAGGAGAGGAGGTGGTTATGGAGGAGAGAGAAAAAGGGGGGAAAGTGCCGGCGGTGGAGAAAAGCATGATAAGAAGAGAAGGGGAAAAAAGGGGTAAAGAGGAGAAGAAGAAGGGGGGTAAAGGTGAGAAAGATGACGTAACGTGAGATCGCCGGTAAGGGTGACATCGAGACGGGCGCGTGAGCCGACGTTACGGCTGGATAACTAATATAATTAGCTTTCCGTTAAACCGTGTTTTTTGAGAGATGACTCCTTTTGTTTTCTTTTGGGTTTAGTTTTTGTTTCATGGAAGGCTCTTTTTTTAGTTTAATTTTAAAAAGTCTTCAATGTTGTTGTTTCTTTTTTAATTATAAAAATAAAAAAATAAAAAAATAAAAAAAAAACAGAATTTAATTTTATTAATTTAATTAAAGAATAAATCAAAGAGCACACAATACTTCTAATATAACTAGTTTAAATGATTAATCCAAATTTTTTAAAGAAAAAATATTAGTCTTACAATTAGTTATGTTCTGGAATTAGTTTTTAAGATATGATGATATGTAAGATTAATTTTTAAAATAAAAACAAAAGAGAGTAAAAAAAACACTTTTTTATAGTAAGTAAATGATAGATTTTTCATGATGACATTAAGTAAATAATTATAATAAAATAAATTCTCAATTGATAGGCCAGTAAATTGGTTGTGCCTCGGAAATAGCTACAACATCAAGTCAGCAATATAAGCAAAAGTATGGTAAAACAATAAACAAGAGGTGCAAGATTTAACAAGGAAATGTATACACTATAGTCACTTTTATTAATATGCTCCGGAAAACAAATAACACACTATTTTTGAACTCATAAAAACAGTCTATCACATACTCAATCCAAGTGTGAGATTCACACATAAACTCACAAGCACTAAAATTGAACTTTCATCAAATGATACCTAAGCACTTTGTCAGTGATTCAATACAAAAGTTATACAATCTCAAAATGCTTCCTCACATGCTTATAATAGATCAATGAATATTTTACTAAGTGCACTCAATAATAATGAACCTTGTAGACACTTACATTTGTCCCCTTCATTTGCCAATGATTTAATCATATCGTGTGCTTCGCAATAAGTCCAACCTGAAAATTGTGACTAGTTGAGTATAGTAAGACTTTAAAAAAAAAAAAATTGTTACAAAATCATATGATCGCTCCTAAAAGTCACAAGCACTGAAAATTATTTTCTATCTTTTTGTTACTTTTTCTAATATTTTTCCACTAATTTAATTTTTTTTCTAATATTTTTATCAATTACTTCAGTCTTTAAAGCTACTTTTCATTATTATTATTCTAGTTTTAAATATAATTTTCAAAAATTTATTAAAACAAATATTTCAAAATAAAATCAAGTTTTAATTTAGAATAAAGTTGCGCTATTGAGAGAAAAAATAAAGCTTTTGAGAAAAAAAATCATCATTTTTGTTACACAATCAGATTCAGAGGAAACAAATCCGTTTATAATGGGTAATACGTGTTGGAATAATACGCGTAGGTCAAATCAAATGCGCACTTCTTTGTGCACCTAAACACAAGCCCTTTGACAGTTTATAAAAGCGAACCGTTCCCATTCATTTCGAGATCAAGAAAAAAACTGAAATTATTGTCCAAATTAATCCTAAACCTCCTCAAAAAAAACTCTACCTTTTCTCTATTTTTGAAAAAAATAAGAAACTCAAAATCAATATTCAAACCTCAAAAACACAAAAAAAAATAATAAAAAACAAAACAAAACAAAAAGACATCACACAAAAAAAATCTCCAAAATAAAAAAAAAATTAAAAAAGGGGTTTTCTTCAAAACAATTAAATTTTCAAGTAAAGTCGCCAATAATGTAGTATACGACGAAATCACAAAGGTTGTTTTCGCGACCGTCCATGCTAGGTCGCTATGTATTTCCTATGAGACAAGCTCATACTTTTTGTCTCTTTTTTATATGATTTATTTAATTTGACATTCACATTTTACTTTATTGCTTAAATAAGAGTGGATTTATTTTATCAGATAAGCAAATGTAGGCATCTTTAACTAATTTAATTCAAAGTGGTGGCAAAATGTAGATTTCTTCATTTGCGTCATTTCAAGGCCACTTAATTACTAAATTTCTTTTTGCATTTTTTCTAGGACTTTAATTTGGTGCTTAATTTTATAATGAAATTGCAATGAGATCAATTAAAGGTCGTTAGATGTGGGGGGAGGGGACTTAGCTAGTGAGCTACTTTATCCTTACACTCATCCCTAAATTCATGATCTGATATGGTGAACAACATAACAATGAAATCCATTTGCCTTCGGGCTAAAAACTATGAGTTCCATAAGTTCCCCAAAATTAAAGAGCACGGTGACGACTAACAACTTCTTTTAGGCCAAGCATGCTCACAACATGCACCTTGGTCTGCTTGATCTTTGTGGTTGTTCTCTCTTAATATGGCTCGTTGAAAAATCGTTGAAGAAAGAGCTCAAGGAACATTTATCCATTGAAAAAATAAGCAAAAGGATGCCCAACCTTTTCAATCGTAACCTAATTAGATTTACTTAAGATTGGTTATTAAAAATTTAGAAACTAACTTGATAGAGTGATAGTTTGTCTCTTTAATACTTTACTTTGTTCTTACATAGACTTGGCTTAGGCCCTGTTCTTTTGGAATTAAAAGCTACAGTAATCAGATCAGATCAGATCAGACATTATTACTCTTTATTATTATTATTATTATTATCAAAAATTTATTATTATAAACTAAAACTCAAAATGTTTACCAAAAGTTAGTGGGAAGCCTAGATACAATCTGGGCCCCCACTCCCCCTAGCTATTGCAAAGCCGATACGAGTGAAGATGTGAGCAGCAGCCCGCGCACCAATATCATGTGCTCTGGAAACTCTCTGAATCCGCTTCAACAGTGCAACAGCATCCTCCTCGAATTCGCCAAAAGTAGAAAAAGAGAAAGGAAGGAAACCATACCCAAGAGTAGCACACCGATCCGCATACTTACCCCGTTTTCGAGAAGCCGCATCCAGCACAGCACGACCAGGAACAAAATCAGCCATACCAGACTGAGTCAAAGGCGAGGATCCTGTCAAATCAACACATACATCACGACCACGATCCCAAGAATAAAGCAGCAAGTCCACAGGACGAAGAACCCCGATCTCCGAGCCCAACCCAATATCAACCTCTTTTCCAACAGAAATCCCCGATCGAGTGCAGATATCAACAAGAGTGTCCCGTACAATATTATGGTGATGCTTGACACCCACAATCCCAGCACACGACACAGCATGATCACCAAAGATGTCAACCTCGAAAACCCTTGAGCAAGCGGAACAAGGCACGGAAGCAGAAAACAAAGGAACACCCAACCTGTAACACATCACACACCGATACGTTTTACCATTCATAGTCTGACCCATCCCTGAGATCAGAACCACCCTAAGCCAATCAGAAGTATGATCCCGTTGTTGCGATTTCCAAAGAGCAGCCTGTCGCGTAGATAAAGAAAATGTGGTTTCAACAGTCTGAGTAACTTTTGTGAAATATTTATCTGCCAGTTTCTTCATGAATTTGGGGGCAGCGTTCTCACTAGGATTATCAAGAAAGTCAACATCCACAAAAGCATTAAGCCCACATAATGCATCAGCAAAGGCAGGCCCAGGATCCACAACACCAGCACCACAGAGAAACTTAAGCTGCAACCCAGCAAACTGCAGCCGCGATGCTACAAACGCATAATGCAGTACATCTGCAACCGAATAGACACCTAACCTACCAAAAGCAAAGGGTAAGGCGGCGAGCCTCCATTGCCAATCTCTGAAGCCTGGGGCAGACGCAGTGACAATACGCTCCAAAGATGAACGCAATGCATCATCGAACTTCTGTCGAGCAGCCTCAAACAGGCGAGGAGGACAAGTCCGCATTGCAAAGTAAAGCTTTGAAACCCCAGTGCAAGCACGAAGAAGTAACCACTCACACTGCGGATCTTCAAGCCAAGCAACCGCATTCATAAGCTCAATAGTCTTATCCACCCGACCCACCACAAGCTCGCTGCTGAAATTAGAATCTGCACTAACTGGCCCACCAAGTAATTTAATACCCCGGAGAGGCCGAGCAATGTTGGGTGGGAAAACCCCAACTAACCTACTCCGAGGGTCCTCTGCTAGCCAAAAAACCTCGGTTTTATCAACATTGAGATGGAGACCAAAAGCGGGCCCGTCCTCCATAATCAGATCCAAAACCTTACCAACCTCCAATGTGTCACCAATGATAGTCCCGTCATCCAAATACCATGCATGGAGACATAAATCAAAAGAGGCTTGAATCTTACACACTAAGGGATGTAAAACCAAAGCAAAAAGCAAAGGGCCTAGTGGATCCCCTTGTTGCACTCCCTGACATGACCATAAGACGTGCTCACCATAATACAACCTAGCCGGGCTAGAGTAACAGAATTCAACCCATCGCGAAATAGCCGGACATTAGAGGCGCACCTCTCGTAACATAACTTCTCGATCCACCAAGTTGAAAGCATTCTTGAAGTCAACCAAAAGCATAGAAAGACCAACAGTGCCCCCACGATCGTCAACCAACCGGTTAACTACATGAAGAATAGCCTCACTACCCCCAGGGATTCCGACACCGAACTGTAAACCATCAAAATAGTCACTCAACAACGGACCCGCTGACGCAGCACAAACTTTAGAAAGCAATCGCCTCCAAACGGTACCCACAACTATAGGACGAACACCACCCCCAGGCTTCACAAGAGGTGTAAGAGGCGCACTAGCAATGTATCCACCAAATTCCTCCGGGCACTTCCCACATAAGAAAAGATTGACCACTTGAGAGATAGAGCCAACCAAATCATCAGAGACAGCCAAAGCAGCACCACTCAAACAATCCATGAGATGCTGAGCACGCAAACCATCCCTACCACATGAAGTACCTGATAAGTCCATTTTTGTCACACTTTTCTACTTGGTTTTTGCTCGTTCTCTATGCAGTTTTATTATATTTTCATTATTTTTCTCTCATTTTTATTATTTCTTTAGTTTTATGTTATTTTGTCAGTTTGAGCTATTTTAGTCCTATTTTTGTGAATAAATGAATTTAGTACGACTAATAGCTATTTCGTATTATTTTTATTGTTCGTTATAGGTAGTAATAGCTATTTTTAGGTTATTGGTTAAGTTAAATAAATGTGGTTGAGGTAATTGTTTAAACTTATATTTGAGCTTAAGTTGATAAATCATTGCATGAGTTTAAACGATTTTGGTTTGTGTTTGTGGTAGGAACATTATAATATGAAGATGCTTCCGCGAGGGCTCGATCCCTTGACCTTGTGGCATAGCAACAACAACATCAACATGTCAACAATTAAAACTTGAGAAATGCTGCTCCCAAGGATCGATCTCCCTTGCATCTCCTGCCGAAGCAACAACCCCTTCATCTCCCACTCACCATCCACCACGGCACAACCACCACCAGCAGCAGCACGCTGCTGCAGAACCACAAACCTCCAGCCTGCCATTCTCCACCACCAACTGCAGCTCTAATCCACCGCTGAGCCACCACAATCGAGCACCAAAACAAGCCCCAATCGAGTAACAAGTTTGAGAATTCGGAGCGTCCGCTCCCGAATTTGGAGCGCCCGCTCAAGTCCAATTGCAATTCCATGTCCAATTGCCGTGAGTTTGGAGCGCCCGCTCCGTAATTTGGAGCGTCCGCTCCCTCTGTTTTGTGATCGAATGGCTGCGATTGGAGACGATCGAACGGTGATGGTGTGATTATGAAGATCTTGCGATTGTTGTTGATGATATGTTGCTGATGATGATGCGATGATGATAAATGATGATGAATGGCTGATGTTGGAACTTGGATGAAGCTTTGATGAATGATGATGATGCGATAATGATGGAAGCAGGGGACCGGGGTGAAGGTTCATGGGTTTGCTGGGGTAGTTTTTAGGATTTGTTTTTATTTTTTTATTTTTATTTTTTTTTTCTTTTACTTTATATATTTTTTTTCTTTTACTCACTTTTGTTTATTACTTAATTACCCTAACCCTCACTTATCTCTCTCCCATATAAAAAATCCAACTTAAGGTTATCAGGGACCAAGCCTCATTTGGGAGTCATCCTCCCCATTTGAGAGCCTCCTCCATTCTTACCCCATCTCTATTATTATTCTCTCTCTTCAAATTTTCTGATTTTTAGTTTAGTTTAGTTTAGTATTAGTTTAGGGTTTATTATTTTCTCTTTTCATTTTGCTCAAGCAAACTCTTTAATTAATTTAAGCATTCATTATTTGGTAATTTCTCCTTTCTTTCTTCATTTTATTAATTTCCTTGCTTCTATTAATTTCTTGAATTTATGCCTTGTTAGTGTAGTTTTATTTCATGTTTAATCACTTAGTTTGATGCTTTTAGTAGTTGTTAGATTAAAAAGTTTGTTCTTTCATAATTTTTAGATGTAGTTTTAGAGATTTAATGTTTTTATCATGCTATTGGTAATTTAGTGTTTAGATTTTAGTTTCTTTGTTAATGTTTATTAGTTGTAGTCCTTTTTATTATTGTTTCTTTCAATTTCTTGTTTCTCTATTAATTCTTTCATGATTTTCTCATTCTTAGGTTAGATTAGTAGCTAGGGAAGGAGGATAATTTGGTTTTGTGATTGAAATTGGATGATTGTTGGATTTTCATTGTAGTCGGGTTATGAATGTTGATTAGTCTAGGTTTTGATGAGTAAGGTTTGAAGAGTAGCTAACTTTATGCTTGAATATTGAGCTATTCATGAGTTGTGCGAGAGCAAGCTTGTGTGTAGCGGATAACTAGACTAGGATTGACCACGACCACCGCGGCGGGGTTGGGTAGTCGGATTATAGGAGTGCACGAGAGTGACTTCTTGATGTTTGACGATTTGGATGAATTTAGGGAGTGCACGAGAGTGACTTCCCAATGTAGTGCAAATCACCCCTTTCATGAGCTAACACTTTGATTTCCATGATCATTTGATAGAAATTGCATTAATCCAAATTTCCCCCTCTCCCTAGCGATCGTTTTAATGCTTTATTATAGTTTTTAGCGACTTTACATTCCTTTAACCAAGTTATTTTTATTTTATTAATTTATTAGTTGAATTTCTTAATTTTTCAATCTTCAAAAAAATCCCAAAAAAAATTTAGACCCTCATTAGGTGAATATAATTTTAAAGACAATTCTCACTCACCTACCTCCCTGTGGATTCGACCCCTTACTCCATTATACTACCCTTTTAGGTTAGTTAGGAATTTGGGTTTTTATTCTTGATTCTGGCTCCTTAGGAATTAACGACGCCTAAGAGACCGATCAGTACCCCGTGGAAAACTCTTAATCTGACCCAAAACAACAGCAGGAGTAGCAAGAACCGGATGGTGATCAGTAGTGCTATCAGGCAAAGAGGGTGGTGAAGAATATGGGTGCTTAGCCTGCAAATCAGCAAGAGTAGCCTCATTATAAGGAGCAACACCAGAAGACGAAAGAACACGAAGAGCCGCAGTATAATGGCCATCATGAATCTTCCTCTTGCACTGCCTAATGTTACGATCACCAGACTCTATACCCTCGTCAACATCCACCCAAGAAGGAGAATCCTCAACCAAAGCCTCCTTAAGAAGTTGTAACCCACCCCCGGGCTCTCCCCAAGAACGAATCGCCGCAGTGATACACTCCTCCTGTCGCTGACGTCGGGTACCAGATCGATGCTCCACATTGCTCCTCAGACTGAAGGTTTTAAGAATACAAAGTGGTAACACAAGCAAAGCAACCCAAGCAGAGATGTCAGAAGGCCTACTAGAAACCTTATCAAGAGCTCCTTTCAATACCCGAGAAAAGCCCAGCCGACATTTGGGCGGAATAGACTTAACAGTACGCAAGCGCTTGGAGAGCAAACGATCTAGTAGCGCAACAATAAAGTCCTGATCTTGCCCCATACTAACAACTTTGGACAGTTCAAAAGAGGGAGCTCGTGGTTTAGGAAAACCATATAGCACATATCGATCTATCCCATCCCCAACATCCAGAGGGTCCACAAACACTGAACCTAGCCCATGTTTACATTTAGAACGAAGAGCATGAGTCTTGAAACACACCCCACAAAGCCAAATTCCCATACGACGAAAGGTCACCTCAGCCTCCGTAAAAACATCCAAGCTAGTAGTAAGAGTTTGTTTGGTAATTTCTCGGGCATCACCATTACAATGCCGATCGTGTAGATGAGTGATCAACGAGCTCCGCGTAAGGCCATTCCCACCACCATCTCGACATCCACACAGACCCACAAAAGGACAATGAAACCTTACAATAGGAGTACGTGGACATTGGGTGCACCAATGCCAAAAACCCAAAAGTCCACCACTGCCAAAGAACCAAACAATCAACCAAACTGCCGCCCTGTACACGAGTAACAAGCAGACCCGAACCACCGCCGAAGAACCAAGGCCAGCCTATACACCAATAGCACACACGCACGAACCACCACCGAAGAACCAAGGCCACCAAAACCCCAAAACACACCAAAACACCCCAAACGAACCACCAGACGAACCACCAACACACCAGAACCGAACCCCCAGACGAACCACCAAACGAACCACCAACACACCGAAACGCCACCCTGAAACCACCAAAACGCCAGGAGCAGAAACACCAGTAGCAGAACCTCACGAACCCGCAGAGAACAACCCACGCAACCCCCCACAAACCCGCAGTATGAGCCTGAGTTCGCACCTGAAGCCGGTCCCTGAGACCCGCCTGCAACCTCCCAGAAACCGCCGCCTGCAACCCCCTAGATACCGCTTGGAACCGTGGAATCGCAACCGTCGAACCCTAAATCACCTCGCCTCTTCTTCCTCTTCCTCTTCCTCTTCTTGTTATTATTATTATTATTATTATTATTATTATTATTATTTCGAGCATAGTTTTTCCGAGCCGAGTTTTTCGGCGACGATTTTCAGGACGACCTTTCCGACGACGGTTTTCGGACTGACTTTTTCCGACGGTGATTATTTGGCCGACTTTTCCGGCGACGATTTTCAGGCCACGATTTTCGGCGATAGTTTTCGGGACGACTTGTCCGACGACGTTTTTCGGAATGACTTTTCTGGCGGTGATTATTCGGTCGACTTTTTCGGTGACGGTTTTGGAGTCAGATTGAATGAAAGGTTTGAAAAGAATGAAAAGTAAAATACTGAAGAGGTGAAATGAAATGAGCTTGAGGCTTTGAGCTCATTAAATTTTTGTCCCTAATAAAAATAAAAATATAAATATAAATATAAATATAAATATAAATATAAATATAAATATAAATATAAATATAAATATAAATATAAATATAAATATAAATATAAATATAAATATAAATATAAATATAAATATAAATATAAATATAAATATAAATATAAATATAAATATAAATATAAATATAAATATAAATATAAATATAAATATAAATATAAATATAAATATAAATATAAATATAAATATAAATATAAATATAAATATAAATATAAATATAAATATAAATATAAATATAATCAGACCAGATCAGTCCTAAAGAACAGAGCCTTAATCCTTGTTCCCTTCCTATCCTTTCATAGCCTTCAATATTTCTTTATGCTTTACTTACAAAAAAAATTATAAGAAGTTAGTAGAAAAATGGGGAAATTGTATTCAATAATTAAAATTTGTTTCTTTAATTTCTTTATTGTTCTTTAATGCATTAAAAAAAATTATTGTTCTCTAATGCATTAAAAAAATTTTGTTGTCCTTTAATGCATTAAAATTTGTTTATGGCTTTAGTTCTATTACATATGCGTGAATATTTTTTTAGATCTAGCTAGGGTTTAGGTGATTCATGTCTAATTGAATGTTTTATTTAATTTCATTGTTCTTCAATCCATAACTTGTTTCTAATTCCCTAAAATCTGTTCTTTATTGTTTAATTTGAGTTGATATTGAATCGGTAACTGAGAGCTGAAAATAATTTCATAAAGACTTGAAGTTTAATTTTAGGTGGGATTAATCTATTAAATTGCGAGAGCTTGCTAGATTAATTATGTAAACCTAATAAATTACGAGAGCCTGTTAGATCTTGGTTAGGAACTAGTTAATGATTTGTTGAATGTTATTATTTAATTATTTCAGGATTTTATTATTTATGATAAACCCAAACCCTAGAATTATTGTTTTGTCTTATAAAAATCAGTTCTTTTGTCTTTAGTTTCTTTTATTTGCCTTTTTATTCGGTCTTTAGTTTTAAGGTTTCGGTTTCTATTTATTAGATTCATTAACTCTTTCATCCCAAAGGTCCTTTTACATATAATTGATTCTAACTTTTCAGAGTATTAAGATTTAACTCACCTTCATTGGGTTTGACCCTACTTTTCAGTCTACGTACATTAGTTAGAGCTATAGGTTATTATTTTTATTTTTATAGGTTTGCGACAAGCCTACCAGTATTATGCAATTACGATCCACCAAATGTATGATGGAGTCCGTGCGTAACATAAATTTAAGGTTGTAAATCTTAATTGTCTTATATAAATATAGAGCGCCAAGGCTCCCGTATTCTACATGAAGTTTTTTTTCGGAATTTGCAAGTTGTTAATTTAATAGTCATATATAATAAAGAAGTCCGATCACTTTTGTTTCCCCCAAAGTAATAAAACTTAAGTTGATAAGGATAAGGGGAGTTGCTCAGCAAATAACACTTTCCCATACACCAGAGGTCAGGGTTTTGATCCTTACCCCACACCCTGTATGTTTGCCTTTAGAGATAGGGCAAGTGTATGTGGTGATGCCTACTCGTGTACCTTTTCGTGTTTCAAAAAAAAAAACAAAAACTTAAGTTGATTAGCATTTTATATTAAAGATCTAGTCCTGAAGATCAAAATTCTAGGTCCCACAACTACACAACTCAAAATAGTATATTCTTTAATTTAATTCCCAACTCTCTCACACACACGCACGCATTCATTTTTTTCTCACACCTCAACATATAAATTAAATCACTATCTAGATAATCATTTAAAAGAAAGTGAGTAAACTAGTAATAAGATCCCACAATAATCTAGTAGTAGCAGGCCTAGCAGCCCTAAGAATTGGTAAATAAACCATTCATTATTCTCAATACAAAAAAAAAAAACTAATTGCAATAAATTAGAAAAAGAAAATAATATTTAACCAATCAATTACAAATTTCCAATTAAAAATAGCATAAGATGAGGCTGTATTTAAATCGATTTTCTTAAAAAAGTCATATATTTACAACTAGATTGTCATTCCTATGGATTATGTGATCCACCCTTCTCCTTCCTCACATGAATAGTATTGTTCATATGTGATGTGCAAGTGCACATACCAATATTTGGAATGCAGATAACGGATAAGGACTTCAACATTCTTTTTTTATTCTAAGCACTCCACTTTTCTCACTCCGATCCTTCTCGCACCATTGATAAAACAAAAGCTGAGTGCATTGAGTAAAAAAAGAAGTGACTAAATCTTTACCTGTATATAACACCACCCCTCACTAATCATAACAAGGGGTTGTTTGGTATACCAAAGATTTAGCATAGGAAACGTAATCACAAAACAATACCGCTAGTCCGCTACCATTTGTTTGTTATGAGTTGTAGGAAACGGAAACAAATTTGTAATAGGAAAACAAATTCTCTTACATTGTTACCTTCCTAAATCTAGCGAAAACAATTACCATTTCCGAATGGTAACCATATACGTTTCCTTAGTGATATCAAACAACTAATAAAACTAACACTATTTATTACCCTTATTTATTTTCAATCCATTATATTTGTTAATCCCATACCAAACTCTCGTTATGACTTGTAAATCAGGCCTCAAACATTTTTTTTCAATAAAATGATAGAGACAATGATGTAAGCAAAACATCATTGTGGCACATAAGTGGGAGGCCCAACTCCAGTTCCAGGGCCATAGCCAAGGGAACATCTGAAAATTACCAAAAACCCCCTCTTAAATTCACATATTTATGTCCCCCATGCTAGTTCATATTTATTGAAGCACCTTAATTAAATATTAGAGTTTTATGTCTTTTTTTTATTTTTTTTTTATTTTTTTATTTTTTTACTTGACCTACTTAATTATTCTGTTACCTATTTGCTTTAATTATGACACTTGTTGGCTTGTTGCACTTTATTCTTCAGCGGCGCCTTTAACAATTCACTACTACGCATAATTATAATTTTATTTCAGATATTCTCTTTTTTTTTTATATGATTTAATGTAAATCTTATTTTATATGATAACTTTTTAATATTCGAAAACAAATTTTATTCGAGCTATGTATTGTAAAAAGAAACACTAAATTCAATTTTCCCGAAAGCAGGTCAGCCGTCAGCAATTATGTTTTTTTTTTTTTATTTTTTATTTTTTTATTTTTTTAATTAGCAAGTAGTGGAGTAGAATTTTAATATAGGCTAAAAGAGGTATTATGTAATTTTATTTATTTAATCTAAAAGGCCATCCAATTACATAATCTTCTGTTGTTACCATTATCAAATTATTCTTCAATTTAATTTTTTTTTTGTTACTCTCATTTAGAATCTTGACATTATTGATAAGTACAAATAATTTTGTAAATTCCTCTCCACAAACAAGAAAAACACAATCATGTAATATTATTAAATTCGTCTAAATAAATGAGTAATTTATTGCTATTCATTATTTTATAATCTTTAGCTAATATGTAATTGATTATATATATTATAAAAAACGAAATGTGTATCTATTATGTAGATGCAGTTTTATTTAATTATCAAACTAAAATTTTTCAAAAATTTGCAAAGAGTTAGATAGATAATCAATTATTATAAATAATTAAATAATATTAATTTTGAAGGATATGCTAAAATCAAGCGCTCGACCGATGTCATTTTATTTATAATTTTATATTATCAATTTTATATTTACTTCATCTAACACCCTAGAAAGTAGAAACGTTCGTTAACTTTTGCGAGAGGAGCTAGTATCTTAAACCACGCATAACCAATCACTAATAGTAAGACCACCTAGAGTGTCACTTAATTAATTATTTTTCTCGATTTTTAAATAGGCAAGAGCTATTCTAACATCATGGTCAAGGGCCTAGATAAGACATTTAAAAGTTAATATATGAAATTAAAATATATATTAGTTACACCGATCAATTGATGTGTGATTGTGACCTATATTATTTCAAAATTTATACTATCTTAAGAAGGATAATAATTAAAAATCTATCTAGTATACTGTCATAGAGAGCTATAGACATTATGTTTTAGGGCCCGTTTTACATTAGCTGAATAGAGATGAATCTAGCTGAATTGAACTGAACTGAATTTAATAGAGATGAACTGAACTGAACTTAATAGAGATGTATTAATTGAACTGAACTGAACTGAACTTAATAGAGATGTATTAATTGAACTGAACTGAACTGAACTGAACTAAATTTAATCGATCTGGAGTAAACAAGCCCTTAGAATACACACTTTTGCCACACATTTTAACATTTAACATTGGAGAATATCTTTTCATCTATTTCTATTTATCTTCTTATTTAACCAATGCTCAATATAAAGGTACTATACTACTAGTATCTCACAAAAGAATTTCACTAGCTAGCTTATTATTAACCACAGATTAGAGGTGATTGTGCACTGTGCAGTGTCACCTCAAAGAATTCCAGATGCATGCATAACGGATTAACGGGTCTGGGCAAATAACCCACCCCCACCCTCCTGGCCTCCCAAAAGCTAGTGCGTAAAGTAGTTATTATTATTATCTAAAAGGGTACTATATTTTGCTTTTCATTTTTCAAAAAGTGAATGTTTTGCATGTTGGTTTAAAACGAGAAAGTATTTGCTCTTAGCAGCTATATGTAAATAGCAGCTTTTCAGCCAATTATATTGCTTCATTTGTGTCAGAAACAAATGGAAGTGTTCCCGCGTACAATTGAAGCCAAAACATTACGTGGACAACAAACGACACCCTTGGGACAATAATTGTGTTACACCGGACAATAATTGCGTTGCAAAGGACAATAATTAAGACATTCATTCAAAAAACGCTAAATGCATATAGCAGCTAAGAGTTTATCATTACTCGGTTAAAACCTCACTAGAGTTAGAGAGTATATCATATCCAATTAGAGGTGCTAAAATGACACATACTCGATTATCCGATTTGAAATTTAATTTATTCGAATTCACTTGATATTATTGAACTGAATTTGACCCAACCTAAACCAACTCGAATTATCCGACCATTAAAGTGTGTAAAACTGATTATTACGGAGTATGTCCTTTAAATCTATCTATTTGGCAAAAATCAAAATCTAACCCGACCCAAAACCAAAAAAAATACTTGAGCTCGAATTGACCCGACTCGTACCCACACCCGAAAGACTAAATGCCACCTATATTAAAAATGGAATATGTTTTAGTAATTTTTGTTGTATGTTTAATTGGTAAGTAGGCGTTCATATATGATGGTGATGATAATAATAAATTTGTGTGTAAAATTAGAGGAAATTCAATCTCTATTTTCATGTTGGTGCTAGCTAGCTAGTTTACTCACAATTTATCTATTTTTTTTCAAAGTTATACATTACTATTCAAATAAATATCACCAGGGCCGTCCTTGCACATGTGCAAGGTGACCAACAGCACAGGGCCTCCAATTGTAAGGGGCCCCATTTTCATATTTAGCCCAATATATATATAAAAAAAAAAACAATGAAAGAAACAAACAAACAAATTAACCGTAATCTATAATGAATGTCAACTAATTGCTCCATATTCCATTTTCACATTAAAAAAAATCATTCATTAATTGCAAATCTTAAATTTCCATGAATTAATTATTCATCTTCATCTTCTTATTTAGGGGCCCAATATTTTTGTATGAGAATAGAGCCTCAAAATTCTTCATCTTCATCATCTTCATTTTGCACTATTCACATTATATACTTTGACCAAGTTTTGAGCTTTATACATAATAAAAAAATATAGTCAAGTGGGATCTTGTTAGATTCGTCTTGTAAAATACTATCTTAATATCAACTTTTTATAATTTTTAATTATTCATAATTATAGTTATTAAGGGTCAAAGTAATGTCTCGATATGCGTGAAATGTTGACTGTTGTTTTTTTTTGGAACGGAGGAAGTAATAAATTTGAAAGAAAAGTGTATTAAAATTAATATTTTAATACTTAATGGACCAATAAAAATCTAATTTTATAAGAGTTGCCAACACTTTAGATTATTCAACCACTAACTTATTAATATCGTCCAAGATGTTTACCATGCATTAATTACAAACAAGATTGCACATCTTTTCACTTGATCGAGTTATTATTATAATTTATCGGGAGTAGAAAAGAGGCACAATTTTTTCAAAAAAAAAAAAAAAAAGAGGCACAATAATCAATAACAAATTAAAATTTAAGTTTCAAAGATAACCATTTACGGAGTATAATCTCTTCGAATAAAATAAATGATGTTATAAAATTTATTTTAAGGAAAAATAATAATACAACCGTGGGAGCTGCATGTAAGATGCTAAAAGTGAAAATATTAACACAAATTAATCATTAATTAAATTGAATAACACTTAATTTGGTCATACTTTTCTAAATTATTGCAACATAGAATTATATATATATATTTTTTGGAGAAAAATTAGTTGACTTACTGGGTAAGCTATTTTAGCTATTCACGCCCTTATTTGTGAGAAGAAAAAATGTGATAGTGAAATCCACCTCATCACAATTAATTTTTTTACCTACGTTATATTAGTAGTGAATTAGCTACCCAGCGGGTAGATGTAGCATTATATTGTTCATATCTATTGCTACTTGCTAGGGCCTAGGGGTGGCATGTATCTTAATTATTGTATTATAATGTTGTCAAAGGTTTACAATGCAATAATTTATCATCATCATCTTACCACACCCAAATCCCAATCAAAATTAAATCTTCAACCCCCCATTTGAGCAAGATTTGATCTAGACATTATTACCTAAGAAATGTCACTAGCTAGCACCAACATATATATTAGGATGAAGCATGACCTAGCAGCATAGGCATCGCAATCGTACCCTCGAATGATGCCATGGGTTTGATGGTCATGCCATCCCCCCCTCCGCCCCCTCCTATATTCCAAGGTAATTTTATGAAATATTTAGATATCTTATGCGGGGCACTATATACCTTAATTGCAAACCCATAAGAAATTTGTTTATGTGCTATATCATTATATAACAAATATCTAACACATAAAATTAGATTATTTAATAAATACTCTCATATATAGTAATTTTTACTAGCAATAACAACATAAATTATTAGTGTATAGCTGAGATGTATGTAGATAAATACAAATTTTTGTACAGACTGAGTGTTATTATCATTACCCTTATATGGTAAAAAAACCTATATATGATGCATGTGTATGAATTTTTAAGAGATGATTGCTCAGAAATGACATAAAGCAAATCATAAAGCAAGATATTACAAAATCACCAAGTGGTTTACCATTTTGGATAGCACTTTTGAAAATTATAATACTGGTTCTTAAAAATAGGGATTACGTTTTCAAAGAGGAGACCAAAAAAAAAAAACTAATTAATTTTGTTCATGAAACATTTCTCACTATAAATGGCAAGAATATACAATAAACAAAAAGAGAGATTTATAAATAATGAAATAAAAGAATAACAAATAAAAAAATTATAATCATTAATTAACTTCTCCATTCATATTACTAAAATTTAAGAAGTTATATGAAATTAAACATTACATTAATCAATAATCTAACACATTAAAAAAAAAAAACTTTACTTTTACCCACATTTTTTTACACAAAAATGTTCATCAAATCAAAATCTTATAACATACCTTCATCTTCTTTCTTTCTTTTTTTTTCCGTATTGATTAATATTATTACTGCATATGTTTCTTATTATTTGTGACAATGAGAAATCTTTACTTTTTATTTTATGTCACATCGTTGCAAATAATAAGAAACACACGCAGTAATTAATAACAAATACAAGAAAAAGGGAAGAAAACACACAAAATGAAAATATTAATAAATAAATTAATGATCACTAGAAGCAGCTTCAGAAAGAGTTTCACAAATGCTCTCTAAACGAGGCCTCCAAACATGAACTCTTCCCCTTCTTTTATCTTTATTATTATTATGATTATTTGATATTACTACTTTTTCACTTAATATATCACTTAAATACTTATCACCTTCTTTATTACATAAAACCATCTTATTATTATTATTATTATCAGTTGTTAATGATATTATTGAATTCTTCCTTTGCTCCCTTCTTTTCTTCCTAGCCGTCGATCCTCCTTCGCCTCCCGATGAAATCAACGGTGATGATGATGTTGTTGATGGTGATGATGTTGATGATGATGATGATGGTTTTTTCTTAGTGGGCTGGTTGTTATGAACGGGGATGAGAAAGTAGATCTTCCCTCGTTGGAGTTGGGCGTCTGGTGGGACCACCACGATAGTGGGCCCACCAGGGTGTGAGTTTAGGGCTTCGACGTCGGAAGTGGGCCGACAAGTGGGCTTCTTAAGGACGTGTTTTGGGTGGGCCATCATTACTTCTTTGGCTCGTATTGAGCTGCTGATCTCCTCTACACGGCCGTTCGAATGTACGATGCGGATCACGTCTAAGGCCCCGCACGGGAGGATGCAAGATAAGCAACACCTTATTGCGTTCTTCATTTTTTTTGTTGGGGGGGGGGGTTGAATTTTTTTGTGTGTCACCTCATAATTAAAGAACAAAGAGAGAAACAAAAAGAATAGTAAAGGAATTTGTTAATTTGATGAGTGTATTATTAGTAGTAGAGACTAGAGAATTGAAAAATACCACTCATTATTTTATTTTATTTCATTGTTAGAATTATGGAGATGTTTCTTGGTAGAAGAAGAGGAGAGAAGAAGAGGTGAGGTGAGTGTAAATGTGTAATGAAAGTGGGAGAATGTGAAGAAGGCCAGGGTGGGTGTTTTGGATCGATCAATATACAAGAAAGAAAGAAAGAAAGAAAGAAAGAGGATGGAGGGGTCCATACTCTACCACCCTTTTCACTAAGTTCAATAATTTTGCATTGTGGAGTTTTTGGACTTTGCGTTTTATAATTCGGAGGAGGCATATACATAAATACATAATACATGTACTCCGTACTTCACTTGTATACTTGTATGATATATCTTTCCATGGATATAATAATGTATCACCCAGTTTCATTTTGTTTGTTACGTTTTTGAGTGTTTTCGTGAGAAAATAAATAGTCAAAGTGTAACAAATAAAGTAAAACGGATGGTCTATGATTTCTCTTACTTTCTGAGCAAATTACGGCTCGTTTGGTAGTCGGTTATAAATGATGGTAATGGAAATAAATTTATAACTAAATTTAGAAGGGAAATCAAAATTCATTCCCATGGCGGTGCTAGTTTAGCTCCAATTTATCTAATTTTCTTCACAAATATCCATTCTCATCAAATATCACCCTTTCCAATGGTAATGGATGAGAATGAAAAATAAGAACGAAATTGAAGCTTGGGAATGAAAACTGCTTTTCATGGGGATTATAACAGAATTACACTATATATTCATTACCATTACCGCAATTTATTACCAACAACCAAACGGGCCGTTAAAGTTCGTAATACTCCATCTGTTTCAAAATAACTGCTTTATTTTAACCAAAACACTCTCACAATTTTGGTCAAAGTGGAGCAGCTATTTTGAAACGGAGGAAGTAACAAATGTCCTTTTTGCAGTGTTTACATTCCTTTTACACGATTTACGTTTATATTTTTATTTTGATCAAGGTTTGTGATTACTGATTTATACACGAGAACTATATAGTTAATCTACCTGAGATTTCGTTAGATTCATATCGTCGAATATCTTTTATTTTATTAACTTTTTACAAATTGTTACTCATCCATAATAATTGTAGATATTATATAATGCTTAAAAATGGTATATGGATATGCCTGGAGAGATATTTTACTCAACCAACATTTTACTACAAAGAAAACATTTTTCTGTTGAATAAAAATACAAAATACAATAAATTAGTATTAGGTAATAAATTTTTAGTTGATCTGGTTTATTTGGATTATTTGACTAGATTAAAGTGTTGGTTCTTTAATTCGAGTTTATAAATCGAAAGAAAGCGTTTTAGACAACTAGCTAATGGATCAAAATATTATGTGACAATTTTGTGCCAAAATTTGTTCCATCAATCTATTTGTCCTAAATACCTTTTAACTATTTTTAAATTTTGTTATTCTAAAAAAAATAACTAACATGAATTTTTAAAACATATTCTTTTGTAGAATTGAATCATTGTCACATATTGTGTCACAAAATTATGTCACGGTAGATTTTATTCCTTAGCTAATGCATGATTGTATATAATTAGATATAATATAATAGTTAGATGATTTATGGGAAAAAATGTACATTAATTATTGTTCATAGAAACATTTTCATTTTATTGCTTTAAATGAAGGCTTTTCAATTAGATGAAAATGTCATTTATCAACCTTTTTTTTTCGCTTGACCAATAAAAAAAAATGGGAAAATCAACTTTATAAGTGAGCAAACAACCATATGTCAAACATCATCGTTACTTATCTGATGCCACTTCTTAGAAACAGAGTGCTCAATAATTGTTCATTACTATTGCTTGCATTGTTCCTTCTTATCAATTTCCCCATATCTTACAAACTTTTTAATTTGACTAAAATTATTACCAATGCAAATCTAAAACTAGAAGTCATCAAAAGAAAGTGAAGATAAAAAAAAAGTGGAATATGTCTTCCAAAATGAGCAAGTAGTTTACTTTAAATTGATGGTAACACATTTTTGTACCAAATTTGGGAGATGTGATCACCACATGTCACAACTTTACAATAGTAAATTATTTGATAGTTTATCAAACAAACGAATTAGTGACAAGTATTTGATATATATATATATATATATATATATATATATATATATATATATATATATATATATATATATATATATATATATATATATATATATATGCAAGCCTTATTCATATACTATACACATATATAATATAATATACTATAAGATTCTGATTTAGGCATCGGAGGGGCGTTTAAGTCGGACAACTCTCGAGCCAGTTTATGTTTGCTCATTGTGCAAGTTATCTCAGGTCGTCCAATCAATGATTTGTTAAGAATAGGTCTTTGATGATATATGATCCGTTATGTATTGCGATGCCGCAACTAGGGATATACACACACACCTAGGGGTGCTTATGATGTGAGTCGGGTCCAAGTACTGGGTTGCTCAACTCGACTCGACTCATTAAAATCTTGAGTCAAGCTTGAAAAAATCCGAGCTCAAACGAGTCGAGGTTTGACCGAGCTTTTGGCGATTAACATTTTACTTTTAACTATCATTTTATTTCAAATCATTAATGATCGAGGCATGATTTTATTGAATGAATTTATGTTTTTAAGATGTTATATGAAATTTAATATATCAAGCTTCTTGCGAGTTTTTTTAGTCAAGTAACGTGTTGCTCGACTCGACTCGTTAAGAACTCGAGTCAAGCTTTCAGTGGATATTGACGATCGAGTCGAGCCCAAATAGCTCGAGATTTTCTTATCTCATAAGCAGCCACGTATACAACCTATGGGCCAACTATACAAGAGGCCCTATAAGATATTATATTTGCCTAACAATAATATATTTTCCACATATATATTTCTAACACGATTGGACCGTCCACATTGTCTTTTCAATAAATTCACAAAAGTCCCATCTTACACCATATTATTATATATCAAAAGACATAAAAAGTTATATTTATTTATAGACATAAGATAAAAGAAAAATTAAGTAAAGATTAGGTAGTAAATTATCATATGCATGGTTCTATAATGTGATTGGGACAAGCAAATAAGATTGAATACAACACAACAAAAATAGAGTGTCCCAATTGCTTGCTATTTGTGTGTTTGAGTAGTTTATAAGATGCAAGGATTGAATAAGATATTAACACTTGTCAAAAGTATATAATAATTATTGGCCAGGTAAGAGTCGCTGGGTGGGCTATTCTTACATGAGTCATATTGGGTCCTTTGAACGTTGTTTTTATATTGCGAGAACACTGTACTAAAGTAGTGGCAACTCAGAGGATTATTTATTGATTAATTTGGCCTTTTCCCTTCATAATTTTAAAATAGTAACTAATATTATTATTATTATATTATTATTAATAGAATAATTTGTCTAAAACCACCTTTTAAAATAGGTTTTTTGTCAAAAATCACCTTATAAAAAAAAAATTGTTAAAAGAAACCAAAACAAAAAAAAAATTGTCAAAGAAAACCAAATTGCACTAATCCAAGATTTGACTACAATTAAAGGCATTGACCTTCCAATTAGTAATAACCTAAGCTAATTTTAATTAAAACAATTATTCACAATATATTAAGATTTTTTTTTTTTTTTTTAAAAAAAGAAAAACTAAAAAACTAAAAAATCAAGAATGGGTGTTGGCAGTGATGCAGCAGGGGCGGGTGCAGTAAGGGCGCGGGGGGCGGGGGTTGGTGGGTTGGGTGGGGAGGCTCGTCGAAGGTGGTGGGGGGTGGCTGAGTGTTTAGGGTTTAGGGTTTAATTAAGGTATTTTAAGGTTTAATTTAAGGGAGGTATATTAAAGTTTAAGGTTTAATTATGCATAATAATTGTACATAATCAAAGTCAAAGTTAATTAATATAAGGTCAAACCCTAATTAGTACAATTTGGTTTTCTTTGACAAAAAATATTTTAGTTTTGGTTTCTTTCCGCAAAAAAAAATGTATAAGGTGGTTTTTGACAAAAAAACTGTTTTATAAGATGGTTTTAGACAAATTATCCTTATTAATAATAAGCAACAAAGCTCATCAAGGGCATTCATTAATTACTTTTATTTGTTATGTGTTTTGTTTCATGTGTTTATTTTTATTTGTTATATTTAGATTTTTTTAAAATTTTATTTTGGTTATTGTAGCAGTTTTGAATCTTTTAATTTGATTGCAAATATTCATAAATAAAGTATTCTTATTGAGAGGGATTATTTGAATAAATGGATTGCAATAAATTTTATAAAACAAGAAAGAATAGTTTTTTTTGGACAAGAAGAAGCAACAAATTATCTGATCTCCATTCTACAAAATAAAATATCTTTATTATATAAGTCAACAGGGGCTATGGTGCCCCCTAGAAAAGTCTGTGTCCCCACCATGGCTAGGACGTCTAATTTGATCTGGTGGTTGTTGCGTTCGTTACGGTGGTTGTTGTGAAGGTTAGAGACTTCAGCTTTGTCTGGTAATAATTATGGAGAGGTGGTGGTGGAGGGTTAGCTTGTGTTATAATAAGAGGACGAGAAAAATAATATAAAGATTAATAAGAACGAAAACAGAGATTTACGTGGTTCACAAAGTATGTGTTGGCTACGTCTACTAGCAGAGGAAAGAGTAATTTTATTGATGAGGAATTTTCATAATACAGAATTAGGCTACAAATAAAACATAATACTAGTAGGCCTAGAAAAACCCAGAACAGAAAACCCAAAGTCTAATTATAATAATCTGAAAAACTTTAGGGGCGTTTCCTCTTAACCCCCACAAGGGCACGTCGCCCATGGACCCAAAGTCTAATAAGCGAGACCATCGTTTTGATTAGATTTGAAACGAGGGTGCAAAACAGATTCAAGACATATTACTACAGTTTGTTATTGAGATGGCCCGGTGGAAGAGGGTGTGGCTAGTAAGTGTTAATGAGGGGAGGGTAGTTTCATCTTTTCATTTTATATGTGGGGCTATATAGCCTAGCCTATATTTAGTAAAAAAAAATAGGGAGATAAATAATATATTAACATTTCACTTATTTTATTTTTTTTCATTGTTGTTGATGCTATAATCCAAAACTTATAACTTTGTAATTAATTATGTAGAAATTGATGACATGCAGATCAATTTTTGTATTTCTTGTGAAATCTAAATTCACAGCCCCCACCCAAGACTACACACCTAGTCAATCAAACAATGACTGAGTTTATAAATTCAGATGGAACATTCATTTGTGAAGACAAGAAAAAAAAAAAAAAAGTAATAGTGGAGGGTTCCTTTGGACTATATTATGCTTGGAAGTTGGAACATGGCAGAAAGAAGTGAAGTAAAGAAATTATTTTTGATTGGGTGAACAACTAAAGGGTGGTTTGATTCAACTTAAATAAGCACTTATGTGTTTATTTTTTTGAAATTCAGATCATATTAGAAAATTTCAGATCAGATTAGAAAAATTATAACTATAATAATAACTACAATCAGAAAAGTTCAGATCAGACCAGATCAGAAAATTTCAGATGAATCAAACACACTCTATTTTTTTTTATTTTTCAATCATAAAATTTTATTTTGTTTTGTTTTGGGTCGAAGATAATTCAATATCCGATCATGTGGGTTGTGGCTTTCATTGAAAAGTAACCTTTAATGAATTATTTTTTTCAACTTTTATAATGTCAAATAAAGGGACATGAGCCTCTTATGTATGTCATATGTGAAGTTACTTTGGCTCTTTTTTATCCTCCAAAACTAGTCTTCTTATTAGTGATTTAGTGGTGGTTGTCCTTTTTTCTTGCACTTCATAGGCCTTCGTTTGATACATTATTTTTGCCTTTTATCATTATAAAATAAAGGTCTTGATACCCTCTCCATCTTTATTCTTTGTTTTCTACCTATTAGAAATAAATTAATACCCTACAATTTATATCTAAAAATTAGTTCATATTGTTCCGTTTCCTCAAAATACGTGAAAAAAATAATTGTTGAAATCTTTATGTTACGGAAGAAGTATATATTTAGGATATATGAAATATAAACATTCACTTTGATATCATATGCCCTTAATTTATTTCTTGCTTTCTCTAGAAACTCTAATCTATTCTTCAATTTAAATGTGTGAATTATCATGATGACTAATAATTTTATTTTTTTTTGTTCATAGTCTTGAAATTAATGAGCAAGACAAGAATGTGTGTCAATGTTCTAGAAAAAGAAGCTTTTGAGTTGAACAACCAATCAAAATCTTAGAATAAATCATCAAGCATATATACAATACAACAATGGAGCTCCAAGAAAGGCACTTATATTCACATCTATCTAAAAACAAAGCTACATGTAATGTATTTGAGTAAGCCAAGCCAAGCCAGCCATTAAGTCCCTAGCAAAGCAAGCTACCTTCATTTGAATTGAAAGGAAAGGAATATTGTTTGTATCAATCAAAGCAAAAGGCTTGACATTGCAATTGCCACTCCATCCAATCACCAAAGTCAAAACTACTAGCACAATCCAACAAAGCATTTTGCTGATGCTCGTATCGGCATATATAATTTAGACCAACAAGAAGGTCACAGATTGCAGACTCTGTCTTGTCCCTGTCCGCAAAATAAAGAGTCTGTAGTAGAAGAACATTAGTTCTGGTTCTGGTAACAATTTGTTGTTGCTCGAAATTGCGCTCACTTTGCCACCTGATCATATTATGGGCCAACGGTGCAAGCCACTTGAAGATCTGGTCGAGGTTTTCCTTCCAGTCATGAGCCAGGGCGCCATCGAATATTGCAAAATTCTGCGATTTAGACTTGAGATTGGTCCTCAACAACCTTCTCAGGGTACAAGGCAACATTTGATACAAATCATGTCTAGCTTCCTCACCCACAAGATGGGGGTAGCGCACAAGTTTCTCTATAACTAAAATGAGATTAGCATAATGCAAAGCAAGGGCAGAGCCGCCGACAGTGGACGGAGTAGCATGAGGGACGAGCCTGCTCCTGCTCCTGCTTTTCATGGGATCACAAGGAAGAGTAATAATAGGATCATCATCATCATCATCGACTCTTGAAGCTGAACTGCCTAAACTGAGACACTCCATAAAGATCCGACCAGGATTAGGACTAGGAGCACAGGGATAAAGTAAATGTTGACGCTGAAACAAGTGCAAGTCTAAGTTAGTACTCATTTGCCTACCAGTAGCAGTAGCAGTCTTGATGTTCATCGTGTTTCCGAAGGCAACACAGATCCTGTCGTAAAGGGTGCACACGGTCCTTGCCAAAAGCTCCACAACCTTATCATAGGTTTGATTCCAAAGAGAAATATCCCGTAGATGACACACATCCTGCCTCTGCCATGACAACTTCTGCTCAAAAGCACGGCGGCTCTCCTGGTTATGATTCAACTGGAACTTGTTGGTTGCCTGCTCCAGCTCATTCAAAACCTCTAATTCCCCATACAAATTTGCAGTTGACCCCACATATCTCTCCATCTTCCTAATCATACCCTCCATATCTTTCACCAGAAACCCCAACTCCTTCACTTCTATCTTCCCACTCCTTATATCCCCGTATACATGTTCAAACCCTATCAACGCTGCCTCGCTACACTTCTTCCCCAGCCTCGACACCACCTCTGCTATCCTATTTAGATCATCTATCCTCTCTGCATATCCCAGCTCTAACAGGTATCCCTCGTTACCCGACACTAGTCTCTTTACCCCCTCTTCTTTTATTCTTTCATTTTTCAGTTTCCAGATCTCACTATCACTCACTGACTTGTGGAGATGCACCAATTTTGACATCACATTTGCTACCTCAAATGACAAGATACCTACTGTTTTTTTCCTACATTCCTCTTTCTTCTTACTACCACTACTTTTTTGCTGTAACATAACAGAGTTCTTGATATTGCTACTTACCTGGTTCCCCATTCTCAGTAACCAAGGCTCTGCTACCATTGCGCTCCTTTTTTCTTTTCTTTTCTTTTTTAACACCGAACCCCTAAGATCTGGATTTTCTGCAAGTTTTAAACAGATTATGGAAAATTAAACAACACTCGGAATAAGAGCAATGGAGAATGAAAGAATTGATTGAAAACTTAAACAAATTCCTTCTTCTTGACTACAGCTAAACGTCCAACACAAAGTCAACTAACCCCCTTGCCAAAACCAAAAAAAATTAAAAATTAATTACCTAGATGAAATGAGAACAAACAGGCAGAGGGTGTACTTGCATCAACGGCGCATTTTAGCAACGAAGTAATTGAATGAAGAGCAGAGGGAAGAGAGAGAGAGGGGGGGAGTGAAGTATTCGAAATCGGCAATGGATGCCTGGAGGGAAGGAAAGAATTGATTTTTATTCGTCTCAAGTTTTCTGATCAGATCTTATCTAAATTTTTGGGTTGATTTTTCAGATTGTAGTTTTTTTATATAAAGTAGTTGTCAAAATGCATAAAATCAGAATGGAGATCAACAAGAACACAAAGATTTGTACTTGAGGGGATGATAAAGGGAAATTTTTAAGCAAAACATGGGGTGAGGTTCGAACCCTGCAAATGTATGATAAGGTAGGTGTAGACACCATTCTCTCAAAATTGTGGGAGTGTTGGTTTAGTTAGAACCCTTCTTGTTGCCTGCAGGGTGGGTGGGGGTGTTAAATGATCACTAACAATAAACTAGATAAATAACTCATTGTTGTAGCAATTTTATACATAGTACTTTAGATTATATACGAGATAGCACCCGTGCGGTTGCACGGATTATACAAATTTAGATTTTTTTTTAACATTTAAAAAATTAACAAAAGTAACATTTGTTTAAAAAATGTGAAATTAGCTCGCCCACTACCACCACCGACCCACCCTCGCCAACCCACCACCACCACCGACCCACCCTCGCCCACCACCACCCCCAACCCACCCTTGCCCACCCATTTCGAAAACCAAGTGGGGCAAAGGTGGGCAAGTGGGGGTCGGGGGTGGGTGGCTGGACTCGGTGGGTGGGGTTGCTGGGTTGTGGGTTGGTGGGGGTCGGGGGTGGGTGGGTGGCTTGGCTGGATGGGTGGTTGGCTGGGCTTGGTGGGTGGGTGGGGTGGCTGGGTTGTGGGTTGGTGGGGCCCGGGTGGGTGGGTGGGGTGGGTGGCTTAGCTGCTTGGCTGGGCTCGGTGAGTGGCTGGGCTGGACGAGTGGTTGGCTGGGCTCGGTGGGTGAGTGGGGTGGCTGGGTTGGGTTGTGGGTTGGTGGGTGAGTGGGGTAGCTGGGGTGTGGGTTGGTGGGTGGGTGGGTGGGGTGGCTGAGTTGTGGGTGGGGTGGGTGATGGGGGAAAGGGACTGCAAAATATAGGGGGAGAAGGGTTTGTGAAAGTGTTAACATAGGGGAATGGGGAGGGGAATGAGAATGAGAAAAGTGGCATAGCAAACACAATCAAAGGGAATGGGGGCAGTTGATTCCCATTCCCTTTGATTATTACCCCCAACCAAACACACCCTCAGTTAATCACCCCTGCTAATATGTTATATCACTTATGCTTCATTGAGGCATTGATGGGTTCACCAACCTCTTCTACGGAGTATTATTTTCCCGAGTAAAGATCCTCTCCATTGGATGATCCATTTCCTAAATCAATGGTTGAGTTTGTATAAAGAGAGAAATGTGGAGGATTTTTAAATTATTTATTTTAATGTTAAATGAGGTGTCAAAATCCTAATTCTATTTTCCCTCAAAAATCACCCATTATTCTTCTCTCCATATTTTACTTTTACCCTTTCCTTTTTTTTTTTCCTACATCTTTTACCTCATCTTCACCGAATTCTTCTAGTCTTCATTTTCATTTTCTTTTACCTCATATTCTCATCCATTCTTTCATCTATAAGAAATCACAAAGTCTAGATTAAATTCAGTTCAGTTCAGTTAAGTTCAGTTCATCTCTATTAAGTTCAATTAATACACCCTATTCAGTTCAGTTCAGTTCATCTCTATAGTTTAGTTCTCACAATTGATCTTTATTCAGCTAGTGTAAATGAGCCCTAACTCAACCCAAAAAATAGATCTGATTAACCCACAAATTTCGATAATCAAAACCCGTAAAACGCCCACAATTTCGATCCCTAAAATTAAATTTAAAAAAAAACTTTATAATTGAAAAAAAAATTCGACCAATACGAACCCTAAAAACACGAAATTTAAACACAAATAATCTGCAACAATTGCTCCATAAACTCTCTAAAATTTTCAGCCAAAATTTTCCACATACATTCCAAAATTAATCCATAAACTAAAAACCTAAAAATTGTAAAAACATAAACTAAAAACTAAAAATCAAACAAAGAACATAAACATAAGCTAAAAATCAAAACATAAAATTAAAAAACGAAATAGATCTAACTAAACGAATAAGAAAAAAAAACTCACTGACTTAGAGTGACAGCCAAGGCAGCGACGGAGGGGAGCGAGGCGGTAGTAGCAGCGGCGGAGGGAGTGAGGCGGCAGCAACAGTAGCGGAGGGAGCGAGGCGGCAGTCCGACTGGGGAGTGAGAGTGAGTGAGAAGATGGATGCCTGGTTGATTTCATTTTTTTGGGGGTATCTGTCAATTTGTAGTAGCAGACTCTGCTAGTAGTGGTTGTTTTAGTGGAACAGTTATTAACTACTCCATCAAGTATATGAATTTTTGTTAAAAATTACTGTGGATATTTCTATATGAACCATTTTCTTGTTCTCATGAATTTTTTTATAACACTCTCAAAAGTCAAAAGTCATAACCAACAAAGAAAAATACAAGAATCTTTTCGCCAAAACAAACAAAGTCCAGAAAGAATAATGGATTCAATACCAACTTCTAGGAATGTTGACCAGTCTTGTAAGACAAGGTTGACTAGATATCACAACAACAAAAAAAAATCATACGAGTACATTATTACAAACACAACTAAACTAAATATGGAGTATAATATATCTACAATGGATCTACTATATATCTAGTTAGATGTGATTATTAGATAGGGTAATTCAGTGGAATACGGTTAGGGTGTTATAGATCGAGCATTTACTGGACTTGATCTTTAATGGACAAGGTCTTATTGACTAGGGCCAATACATGACAAAAAATAATAGCTTAATAAATTTTCTAACAAAAAGTGTAGACAAAAATAATTACATGAATATATTGTTATACATTTGTTTTAACTATTGGCTACGTTGAATTTTATTTATATTCAATATTTTAATGGTCCGACCGCTAATGACCCGTGACCCGCTTTGGCCCGACCCACTATTGACCCTGTTTAGTCGACCCTAGACCTGACCCGCCCCACACCGGCCAGTCCCTAACCCGTCCAATAACTAGATATAATCTGGATACACGTAGAGGTATGTATATAAAAAATTTTAAATAAACTTAGCTCATTTTAACTTTTAAAATGAACAAAAAACTATAAAATAAGCAAAATTACCTTTGAATATACAGAGTACCATACAACCGGATATATATAAGAATTTTTAATACATCTAATTACCCTTGTTTCGCAAGAGCATCCACGATGGAATTGGATTCTCTGATCTCCCCACTCTCCTTATGTACCATGCTTTACGTAGTTCATGCCATAAATAGTTGAATATCATATTATTACAATCAAGGATCAAAAACAATTTTCGAAGGCCCACTAAATTCGTCATCGCAATGTAAAAATAAAAAATAAAAAAATAAAAAAATAATAATTAATAATAATAATTATTATTATTTTTATTAATGTATCTCGACTTTCAACTACTTCCTCTGTGCCATATTAATGGCAACAAGTCGTTTTGCACGCATTTTAAGAAAATAATTTAAGAGTGCAAACGAACAAATTGATCAAAAATAACTTTAAGATTAGTAACCTATGATCTCAATCTTACTTGTATTAAAACCATTTTGATTAATTTGTTCATCTACACCCTTAAAGCATTACCTTAAAATGAGTGCAAAATGACTTGTTGTCATTAATATGTTACGGAGGGAGTAATTTTTTATAGGTGGTATGATTCTATTGTTTTTGATATAATAATAATAATAATAATAATAATAATAATAATAATAATAATAATAATAGTAGTAGTAGTAGTAGTAATGGTACTAGTAATAATAATAAACTACTCCGTAAGTAATTAAATTGGAGTACACATGCTTATTATTATTTTATATTTGTATCGGTGGCAATAGTCATAACTTGAGAGAATTGCATGTGCAGCCTAATTGTAGTTGCATTTCTTTTCTGAAACCTAATACAAGTAAATTAAAGCCTACCTCATGCAAGGTGATGACAATCATAAATAACAAACCCCACATAATTTGAGTTTCTATGGAAGTTGGTAGAATCTATATATTATTAAAACCTAATATGACTATATATATATATAACTACATATATTGTTGGAAGCTAATCCTCCATGCATGTACGAAGTATTTTGTTATGGAGTACTTCCTCTCATAGTTTCATGCAAACTGTTTTTGAAAAAATTGCCCTTTAATTTGTTCTCCAAAGTTATATTTATGGTGTGATGATTCGAGCCAATTTGAGTTCTAATTGATCAAAAACTCTTCAATTTATGCTACGACATCTTAGAGCTTAAATTAGTACATACAGCTTCACTTTTATGTGATCTAGGTAAGTGCTAATTTAGTGCGTGGTAGATCCAAGAATAATATACTCCGTAATATATTGGGGTGAAAATGTATTTTATAATATTTTTGAGGTGAATTGAATAACTTTTAAAGGACACCACTTAAACTTGTTGCATCTGCAGTTGCGTTTATCATTTCAAGTAAAGTAGGTATTGTACTTGTGAAATTTTATTAAGACAATGTGATTTAGAGCTGTCAATCAGGTCGTGTCGTGTCGATTTTGGGTCGACCCGCAAACATAAATGGGTTGAACCCCCTAACCCAAACCCGACCCGTTTAATAAATGTGTCGTGTCAACCGCTTTATTTAAACGTGTCAAAGTCCTTGACCCAAACCCATTAATTTCGTGTTGTGTTCGGGTCGTGTTAGCGTGTCAGGTCAATTTTTCACTAGAAAATTAATATTCAAGTGTAATCGTGTCGTGTCAACTTGTTTACATAAACGGGTTGAATTCCTTGACCCAAACCCGACCCATTTAATAAGTGTGTCGTGTCGTGTCGTGTCAACCCGTTTACTTAATCGTGTCAAATTCTTTGACCCAGATCCACTAATTTCATGTCGTGTTCGGGTCGTCTTATCATGTCGTGTCAATTTTTGCGGGCTCGAATGTCATTTACATAGCTATATATTTCAATTGTTATCTCATGCATATTCATATCAATCACATTGGTGGGTCCAGCCAAAACTAAAGTTGGTTGCAACTTGCTAATTATAAATTTCTAAGTGTAGATTGATGACAAGAGAGATAAAAAGTACAGAGTAGTTAAGGAATATTAACTTCATTTTTTTTTAAATGATTATTATTGATAAAACTTTGCTAATGTCATATCATAGAGAAGGGCCCATCCATTAATCAAGTGATGCAAAATTTCAAATGGAAGCACTTACTCACTTAGAAACCATGTGAGGTTGTGGAGGGGAGGGTCCATTGAAGTATTGCTCATATAATGTATGTCTGTGGCTTGTGGAAGTATCTAATAGTCTGTTAATGTTAGAAAATTGCATTTCGATCTGATGTATACATGATATACACAAGACTTCTAATCTTATTGTTCGTGAGGACTGAACCCGTTTTATCACCCTTGAATAAGCATGCCTTAACCACTAAGTTATACTTCTATTCTCTGTTAGATATTAGGTAATCTCCCTTGAGGAGGTCCCATCTATTCATCATATATATAGGTTATAGACTTATAGCTATGAATCTCTAACAACTAATCCCTCTGTAACATATTACTTGCAACATTTGGTTATGTATACATTTTTAGGAAACGATTTAAGGGTGTAAACGAAGAAATTAGTCAAAATAATTTTAATATCAGTAACTTATAATCACATTCTTATTTGTATTAAAACTATTCTGATTAATTCCTTCGTTTATCCCCTTAAATTACTTCTTCGAAATGCGAGCAAAAATCAATTGTTGCAAATAATATGTTATAGAGGGTGCAAGAAATATTTTTGCCTCATAATATACAAAAATAATATTTATTATATTTATTCAATCATCCTCAGCTCGCGCTAGTTTTTTTCTCCACTTTTCTCCCTCATTTCTCTTGCTCCATAAGTGATTTTGAAGGTGCTTCCATCGATTTAATCGGTGGAAAGCCCTAATTTAATTCTAATTTCTGATTTTCTTTAGTTTTCTTTTAGTTTTTAATCATTGAATAATTATTCTCCATCTTTAATGATGGTTCCTGGTCTACTTTTTTTGGTGAATTGATTTCTTCCATCTTGTGTGGGCTGTTATGTCTAGGGCCGGACAAAAACCGGATATCCGGATTTTCGGATATCCGAAAACCGGATTTTCGGATCACTTTTTTTCTGATCCGGATCTGGTCCGAAAAATCCGGATATCCGAAAAACCGGATTCGGAAATCGGATATCCGGATCCGATTTTAAATTAAAAAATTAAAATAAATAAACTTGACAATAAAAAAAGTAAAACGGAAAAATAAATTACATAATATCAAAGCATCAAATCATCGAAAAAATACATAAATAAGAAAAACCTAAACTTCTTTTTAAAAAAAAAACCTTAACTAGAAGACTAAAACCGGAAAAAAAAACCATAAAATCTAAAATAAAATAAAAAAAAGAAATTACAAAGAAAACAAGAACATAAATCAAAGCAAATTATATGATAAGAACATAAACTAAATTATCAAAGAGTGGAAAGCCATTTTTTTTATTAAAAAAAAAAAACCGGATACCGGATAATCCGGTTTTTAAAAAATGTGATCCGTATCCGGTCCGATTTTCATTTTATAAAACCGGATATCCGGTCTGGTTTTAAAAAACCGGATCGGATATCCGATTTTTTGGATAAAAAAAGCGGATAGCGGATCGGAAACCGGATACGGATTTTTTTGCCCGGCCCTAGTTATGTCCCATCTCGTGTGGGTTGTTATTTTTCCTTTATTGTGGGTTGTTATTTATCCTTTATTGTGAGTTGTTATTTTCCATAGTTTGTGGGTTATTTTTCCTCAAATGAGTTACATCCAATCATTGATTTAGAGAGTTATGGTCATCATTAACAAAGATTTAGGGCTTCAAATATATATTTTCTTTCTCAGATCTATACAGAAGGTGGTTGCAGTTGGACAAGACATATTGAAGTCGAACAAAAATCAACAGGTGATTATGCAATAATCGGGCGAAAGCGGAGCAATTAGTGAAGTTAAAGTTAAAATATGTATTGTTGTTTTAAATCTAATGTCTTTGGAGATATTATCAATTTGTAAGTGCCATTTGACTTTTTATTAATATATAATGTCTTGCCTTTTGATAAAAAAAAAAAAATCATCGTCAGCATTAATTATCTTGATAACTACTGTCTACTGATACTAGTTGATAGTAAGAGCATGTACAATGGTAAGCTAATTTGCTTACATTGACACATAAGATTTTCTCCCAAAAGAAGTTGAAGCTAATTTAAGCCCCAATGGTTAGCTAGTTGCTTCCCATTGAAATATGTTCCACATATCATTTATGAGACCCATATAAATCATTAATCTTTTTTTACATTTTTTAAAAAAATTATTTTTTAAAAAAATTAATCTTTCCCATGCATTGTTTTCACCCCAAGCAAATTAGCTTTGGCAAGCTAATTTGTTTGGCCAAGCTAATTGCTTAATTTTAAACCAATGGTCAAGCTATTAGCTAGGGACTTTTGGAAATTGCAAACAAGTCTCTAGCTACAACCATTGTACATGGATAAGTCTACACATACACTAGGTGTATGTGGACCCAACATACACTATGTGTTGGCACAATTGTATTGGTTGTTAGAAAGTTGAAAATTTCAGCCATTAATTGCACTTTTCATTTGAATTTGAAATGAAAATTTTGAATTCAAAATTCAAATTAATTAATTTTTTTTTTTTTTCTTTTTGCTATTTGGCATTTTAAGTAATGTCCAGCCGGATTCTGCCACTTTGGCCGCCGGTCACCGGAAATCTTTCCCGGTCAGCCAAAGCACTACTTATTCCGATGACTAGGAATCCTTCATTATTCCGGTGAGCCCAATGATTCCTGCCGGCGAGAGTATCTGACCATCGGCATCTCCAACTGTCCTCCCATCTGAGATCTGACAAGTGGATGAATAAAATGCTTTCCTTCATTATTCCGGTCAGCCCACGGATTCCTGCCGGCGAGAAATTCCGACCACCGCCGTCTCCTACTGTCCTCTCATCTGACAAGTCGATGAATTAAATGGTTTCCTTTATTCCGGTGAGGCCAGCAACATTCCTTCCGACGAGGAATTGGACGTTTAATAAGCTGGAAATGAAAAAAAAATTAAGTTTATTCAACATGACCCTTCATATTACTTTATTAAAAAAACCAAAATGATCCTCAAATATTTTATTTTATACCTTTAAAAAGAAAATTAAGTTTTTGATACCTTTAAATAAGTAAATAATCACAATTCTAATATAATGGAGAAAAAGCCCAGTTTCATATCTTTAATAAGTTTTTGATGCAATATAATTATTTATGCTCTTATAACAGTAGAGAATGAAACTTATTCTTAAAGACAAATATAGCATAAATATAATAATTATTATTAAATAAAACTTGCGTTTGAAACAATAATGTAGATGAAATATATCATTTTGTGATCTTGTTTATTTTATTTTATTCATACTTTATCTTGTCTTTATTTTAAATGTTGTAACAATTATAATATTCATTTATTTGATATAGTCTAAGCTCATACAGTTGACACGTTTTGCTTATTCTTAATTACCTTACTTTTTTTAGTTATTTTTCGATTGTAAATAGGAAGGAAAAATAGTAATTATGTGACATAAATACATAAATTTATTTATTACTAAATGAAGTTACTCGATTTAATTTGATTGTTTGAATAAGAGGTAATGCATGTATTAATCTGACCAATCCCGATTTATGTTGCAAACAACTCTATTATTCGATTATATTCGCTAACAATTAATTATCGATTTAATGGGCAAGTAGTATATTTGATACCTGGGCAATTTATTTGGGCCAAGAACAATATTTTTCCTATGGCCTGATGTTATTGGACCCAAACCCAACTCCAATTGTATATGGTTTAAATTTGTACTTTTGATATTTTGCTTATTATAAGTAGCCTTATAAATATTAAGTTAACTTGTATAAGATTGTATTTGTTTTAAAACAAAGAGTGATCATTAAATAAAAAAAAATACACTATTTGGGCCTGAATGTGTTTGAATCAAACCAACTTTAATAAAAATACATACATAATTGAGTACTTTATTAGGCCCAACAACATTATCTCTACATGGGCTGATGGTGTTGGACCCAAAACCAACTTCAATTATATGCGATTTAAGATCGTCCCACTTTAATATTCTTCAATTCACATATTGATCCTTTATAATATTAAATGATATTATGTAATGTAACTATAGATGATTTAGAATAAATTGAAATGATGTAAAGTAATAGTGGAGATTAATAATTTTTTTGGCAAAATAGGGAGAATGAAGTAATGTTAAATTCAAGAATAGATTGAACAAAGCATGAAAATTTTAAAATTTACATGGAAATCTTCAAAATTGAAATAGTATACCTTCTCACTTGAATTGTCACGTTCATGGTTGTTAATATCGTCCTTGTCCATGGATTAATTTCAACTTTTTACTTAAAGAAAAAAAAAACTTAGAACAGAGATTTATTTATTGAAGAGACTAAAATAATTGTAGAGAAAGTGTCTTTTTGTATTGTGGTTGATATATATATATATGTAGCCACTGAAATTGTTAGCAATATGTAGAAGTAAAGCAATGAAAAGAAGTTACAGAGGAGTAAGTGGGGGAAGTGGAGAAGTGGGAAGTTAAGCTGTGGAAAGTTATGTGTTATTTCAATGTTACGTTCTAATATAATGGATCAAAATTTTAATTTGCATCCTATGTATTATTAGGATCATATTGTGTTACGGAGTATAAATTTTTTATTACGATCATATATTGTCTACATTTTGTATTTTAATTTGCACCCTATAAATCTTTCGTTCTAACATAATAGATAACTTTTCATATTTACTAATTAAAATTAAAGTAATAACATTTCATATTTACTAATAGATATAAAATTAATATATAACATTTCATATTTACTAATTAAAATTAAAGTAATAGATAACTTCTTTCAAAATATGACAATAATATAACCCGCCAACACGACCCGAAGTCGACACGAAATAAACGAATTTGGGTCAATGATTTCGACACTTTTAATATAAACGGGTTGACACAATACAACCTGTTTATTAAATGGGTGGGGTTAGGGTTGAGGGGTGTGAATCCGTTTAATTAAATGACATGAAACGAACGTTTCACGACACGACACATTTACCACCTCTATAAAATTGAACATCATAAGAACGTACAATTGATTGTGGTGGATAAGTACGATTATGATGATTCATGCTATTTGAGGATCATATTCCTATTTATAAAATGAAATTATTTTTAACTACATATAAGAATTCGTATGGTCATTTGGCTTCGTATAGTGTGAGGATTATTCCTTATTTATCAAGATTGGGTCCAATTTGATAATTAATTTCAATTTTAGTTTTGAAATTCAAAATTAAAAATTTCCCCCCTATTTGTATATACTTAATTATATCTTCAAAGCAATTCCTATTGCATTCCACATAAAACTTTAAATGTAACTCACAGTTTGGATAACAAAATGGACAATTGATCGTGCTACATCATAATATGAGGATCATTTATGCTTTATTTGGATACAAAATTGACATTGTACAACTGCAAATACTTAATTACATTTGATTATGGACTATACAAAAATAAAAATATATTTTGTGTAAGCATGAAACTCCTTGTTATTCTTCATCCTTATATCCTGAAAAACTCAAAAAAAGGACTAAGTCATGAAACAAAATATGATAAAATAGACATATTCAAAAGACAAGTTTAAACCACAATTAAAAAAAAAACTTATACAAACACATTTAAATTATTTTTTTTTAAATGGGCACGGTTAAAATTTTGACCAAAATTAAAAAACAAAAATAATACCCAAAAATTCTCGATTTAAATCCTAAATATACCAAATCAAGAAATTCGTCCTTAAAAAAAAAAAAACTAAGTCCTCCAATAAAACTTTAAAAAAAAAACCAGTATTTAGTTTGAATACTTAAAAAATAATAGACAAAACTTAAACAAAGTCCTCCAATAACAAAGTCCTCCAACATAATAGACAAAAAATAAACCAAAACCAGTACTTAAAAAATAATGAAAAATAGAAGCTTGAATTAAACATTCTTCAGCTTCTCTTACTTCTGGATTCTTGTCCAAGTATTCGAGGACTCTTGAAGTGCCTGACAAAGAAAAGTCAGACAAATTTAGTACTGAAAATAATATAAACAAAAAACCAAAACATAATTAAGCTAAAATGAAATCTAACCTTCAAAAAATTGAATATCAAACGTAAGAAACTTAAGCTGCTTGAAGACGTTAGAGAGAGAGAGAGGAGTTGGCGGATGAACAGCTGCCTTTTTTTTATTTTTATTTTTTGAAAGGGTTGAACAGCTGCATTTTTTTTAAAGAAATAAGTTTAGGTTTTAGTTCTTTGTGTTGTTATATAAAAAAAAAGTGAATGGCTCATATTATTCAATCATAGATCTAAAGGTTAGGATTAGTGATCCATGTGCTTTTGATCCAAGGGGTCATATTGGAATGCATATTAATCTAAAGGTTAGGATTAGTGATCCATGTGCTTTCGATCCAAGGGTTCATATTGGAATGCATATTAATCTAAAGGTTAGGATTAGTGATCCATGTGCTTTTGATCCTATGGATGAGATTTGAGTAATAAAATATTTGGAGGGCTATAAATGAGTAATCCATTTGTTTTTTTTAAAATATGTACAAGTATAATGACAATAATGTATTTATCATTTAAAAAAATTTAATACTTGATAATTTCATTATGCTTGTTGTTGATGAAGATGAATTAATGAACAAGTGATACATTGATTGTGATGAACGATTACTATGATAAATAGGTTGTTTGAGATAATAGACTATGATGATGATAACAACGACGAGAAGGATGATGGATGATGATTACGATGATTGTTGATGACGAATGATAATCGTATATTATTGTTTCAAATGAACTACCGATGCATTGATTGTGACGATCGATGACTATGGTGAAAAGGTTGTTTGTTATGATATACTATGATTATGATGACTATGGTGAAAAGGTTGTTTGTTATGATATACTATGATTATGATGCATTGATTGTGACGATTCATGATGTGCATGATAATCGTGTAATATTGTTTCTGATGAACTACTGATACCTTAATTATGATGACCGATGACTATGATGAATATGTTGTTATTGATGATTGACTATGATGATGATGATGGATGATGATGACAAATGATGATCATGTCGTATTGTAAATATAGTTTATGATGAAATACTGATAAATTATTTGTAATGATCAATGACTATGATGAATAGTTTGTTAGTGATTGACCAATTGTATTGGTCTATTATGGTTTAGGAAGGAGGATTTAGGAATGAGGGTTTAGGGTTTAGGAAAGAGGGTTCAAGAAAGAGGGTTTAAAAAAGAGGGTTTAGGTTTATTGAAAATTTGAATAAATGATCCTTAACTTTAATATATGATCTTTTATCTCTTTTGTAGAAGCTTTATGATTTATAATATGAAATGTTTATTTTGTTTTTCTTGGAGATTATAAAAGAATTATTTATTTTCTCTATAACGTAATATAATCTTATGAAAAATGTAAGCTAGAAATTTTTTTTTGATCTGTATATTCAACAATTACGAGATCAAAACAAATTTCGTAGGATTAAAAAACATATAAGAAAAATGTTTGCATGACTTCATAAAGGTATGTGTAAGTGGGGGTAGTGGAGAAGTGGGAAGTTAAGCCGCGGGTTGAGGGGTTTAAACCCGTTTAATTAAATGACACGAAACGAACTTGTAATACCCCGAAATTTCGGGATATTTTAAAATTTTCATAATTAATTAAATATATAATTAATTGACTATTTAATTGATTATTATTTAATTAATTATTAATTTTATTGTAGCAGTCTAATTATTTTGATCATGGCCCGGACTTTAATTTCATCTTGCCAAAATCCGAGCCCAATTATTTCCTTTGTTCTTTGTATCTCACGGCCCACTCCTTCATCCTTTTCTTTAATTAATTTCTTTCATTTTTTTTAATCAATATTATTATTAAACCTTTATCTATTTTGTAACTAAGCCTAAAACCCTAATCCTTGCTTAGCTATTCTCCCTACTAGATTTTAGGGATCATCACCCCTTTGTTTTTATTTTATTTTTTCCAAACTACAAATAAAAACTAAACTACAAATAAAAACTACAAAATAAAAACCCCTTTTATTCATAGAGACTCACGGCCCCTTGGCTCTTTCCTTTTTATTTAATTCATTTAAATTGTTTAATCAATTTTTATTAGTTAATCTCTGTTTGACCCTTTCCTAAAAACCCTATTTTTATTCCAACCCTTCCTATTCTTGTTACTAGATTTTAGGAAGTCAAAACCCTCCCTATTATTTTCTATTTCACACGGCAACCCTAAGGAGTAACAACCAAATTGTTTTATTATCTTTTCCTTCCAAGATCAATCATTAAATTGTTCCTAAACCTTTTATATTGTTCCAACCCCTTAAAGATTGATCAAGAACCTTAAAGAAACCCCAAAAAAACCTCAAAATAAATCCAAGAAACCTTGAAATATTCAAACCCCATCCATAATCAAAGGTAATTAGATCTGCTTTACTTAATCAAGAGGATAGATTAGCAATATGATTATTAGAATAGGATTGATCATGTTTAGAATAGGTTTAGAATCATATGGAATTGATGTTGAATTATTTAGAATTATTTATGGTTGTGTTATGAAGAATGTCGAGTGTGACATGATGATATTCGAATGTTTCTTTGAGGAAAAATATGATTTTTATGTTATTTTCTTGATCTTTAATTAATCTTTTATGCAAATCTTGAATTGAATCTTTGATTTAGGCATTCTATGATGGTTTCTTGAATAAGATCTTGATGTTGTGTTAGACCATGAAGGCTGTGTATTTTAAGGTTTTAAAAGCATTGATTTTGTCTTGTTTTGGTACAAGTTTGATGATTTATTGATTAAAGTGTTATGTTATGATTTATTATTATGTTTATGTGATTAATTATTGTTAATTGTATTTGAGCAATTGAAGTGTAAGTTTTGGTATTTATGGGCAAGAATGCCGTGTGATGTTGAATGATAAAAATATGATTTTTATTTTGTTTTAAGCAATTTCTGTTGATGATTATTGGTTTATTAAGGAAGAATGTCGTGTGGTACTATTTTGGGTTTAGAGTTTTGGATCAAGTTAAGAAGAGCTAGAATTGAATAGAAGTGAAGTTGAGTCAATAAGGAATTGAATTGTGAAAAGGAAATCAAGAACAGAACAGAATTGAATTGAAAAGATGATTAACTATGAAGTGACCGCCTATCTAGTGGCACACGTGCCATGAACATAGGTTTAGTTGAAGCCACTATCCTATCTTTGGATTCGGGACAGTTCTTGATCCTAGTGCTTGGGGAGTAGATCTTTGTGGTTGACCCGGCATGAGCAAGGAAAGTTGGGGGGAGTAGATCTTCGCGGTTGACCCCTTACGAGCATATGACTGGTCACGGATTAGCACCTGAACTGAATAGAACTGAAGAGTCAATAGTGGTGTCAAGAAGTCTAGAACGGAGTAAATTAGTATAGAAGGTTGTGGTTATGAGGATTGTTATGATTGTTTTCCGCTGCGTACTTGATGATTATGTTTATATATGATTTCTTGATGTTTGGTTTGTCTGTTTGATTGACTTATTCCAATGATTATATTTCTAATTGTGTTCTACTGATTAAGTAGAACAATCTAATTACTCACCACTGACTGTGGACCCCCAACATTCTTTTCCAGGTACAGGTGGTGATTGAATTGGGTTACGCAAGGGCTGGGATTGTGAGCTAGCCAGCTTAGTAGTTGACCCTGATGTTTAGTTCTAGCTTATGTTTTACGTTTTTAGTGGACTTTCCTTATTTTGTATTGTTATTAGACTTTGGGATTATTATTTATTTTGGATTCTTTAATAGTTTTAATGAATAATATGATTAAATTTAGAGCTTCCGTTGCAGTTTATGGATTTGTTCTTAAAGGTTTTTAGAAGTTAAAGATCTGTAATGTTGTTTTCCTCCGAAAACAACGCTGCTAAATTACGGGTCATTACAGAATTCCTCACGATACGACACGTTTACCACCTCTATAAATTTGACCATCATATGAACGTACAACTGAATGTGGGGGATAATTACGTTTATGATGATTCATGTTATTTGAGGATCATATTCCAATTTATAAGATATATTGTTTGACTACAAATAAGAATTCGTATTTATGAAGATTGGGGTCCAGTTTGATAATTAATTTCAATTTTAGTTTTGAAATTCAAAATTAAATATTTCCCCCCTTTTCTTATATACCTAATTATCCTCTCAGATACTCCATTTCTTTGTTTTTATTAGATAAAATCTATTCTTTGCTTCTCTTCTTCTTTAAATTTCAAAATCTCAGAATTATAATATATTTAGCATTAAAATGTCTGTAAGAAGTGAGGGTTCAGTAGGAAGTGAAACAAGAGGTTTGTGCCGTTGTGGAATTCCCCCTGTTGAGCTCGTTTCTTGGACATCCATTAATCCTGGTAGGAGGTTCGTACGGTGCAAATCCTATATTCCGACTGCTCAAAGAAGTAGTTTTGGTGGAAGAAATGGATGCAATTACTGGAGATGGATAGATGAAGGAAACAATCAGTGGCAAACTGATCAGATTAACACACTTTTAAGTGTGAAAACAGAGTTGCAAAATGAGGTTAATTCTTGGAAGGACAAGTTTTCATGTTTAGCAATTGAAAAACAACTACTAATGGATGAGCTGACACAGGTGACGAACAAGAGGAAGAAGGAAAATGTGCAGATTGAAAAAAATACCCAGCACTATGGGATTTGGTTTCATGTCATTGTTTCTGTCATCATCTCCGTTGTTATTATGAATTTATTTACTTAAAATTATTAGTATGTAATTTTTAAGTGTTGGTTGAACTATGAAGAATAGTATTTTACAACTTGAATTTTGATGTTCTTTATGTAGATGTAATTGATGAAGTGAAATGAATTTATTTTTGTATTTCAATTTGTTTGTATTATATCTTTAAAGTAATTCTAATTGCATTTTAAATAAAATTTTAAATGTAACTCACAGTTTGGATAACAAAATGGACAATTGATCGTGGTACATCATAATATGGGGATTATTTATGCTTTATTTGGATAACAAGTTGACATATGAATTTTTTATACATAATTATTTGTGATCCTATATTTGGTTTTTTGATCTAACACAATAAAATTAGTACAAATCCAAAATGAGTAATTGTAGACTAATTTGTGTTATTAATGTTGTAAAATATATTAAAAATAAACTTTTTCAATAAAATGTACTACTGCAAATATTTAATTACATTGTATGAACTATACAAAAATATAAAGTTTGCAAAAACTTCCGTATTTGGTCTAAGCATGAAGACCCTTGTTATTCTTAATCCTTATATCCTGAAAAACCAAAAAAAAAAAAAAAATAATGACTAAGTCATGAAAAAAAATAAGAACAAAATACACATATCCAAAATTCAAGTTTAACGACCAATTAAAATAAAATTACAAACACAGTTAAAATTTTGACCAAAATTAAAACACAAAAATAATACCCAAAAATTATGATGACGACGAGGAGATGATGATAACGATGATGATAATGGGTGCTAATGATGATGATGATGCTGGCAATGATTCATGATGACGAATGATAATCGTTTAATATTGTTTCTGATGAGCTACTGACACTTTGATTATAATGACCGATGACTATGATGAATAGGTTGTTATTGATGATTGACTATAGTGTGGTTGGTGAATAGGAGGAGGATGGTGTCTATGATGATGTTGATGATGGATGATGATGACTAATGTAAATTGTGTAGTATAGTTCCTGATGAAGTACTGATACAATGATTGTAACGACCGATGACAATGATGAATAGGTTGTTATTTACAACTGACTACGATGTTTTTTAGGATGAGGAGTAAGGGAATGGAATTTGATGATGATGATTACGGATGATGATGATGATAAATGATGATCATGTAGTGTTGTTTTTGATAAAATACTGATACCTTGTTTATAATGACCGATGACTATGATATTTTGCAGGATATTGATGATTGAGTATGATGTGGTTGATGATTAGGAGGATGATAATGGTTGATGATAATGGATGATTAACTATGATGATGATGATGATGATGGATGATGATGAAGAATGATGATCGTGTAGTATTGTAACTATTGTTTATGATGAAGTACTGATACATTGTTTGTAATGATCAATGGTTGTGATGAACAGTTTGTTAGTGATATACCATTTGTATTTAATATTATGGTTTAGGAAAGAGGGTTTATGAAAGAGGGTTTAGGGTTTAGGAAAGAGGGTTTAAGAAAGAGGGTTTAGTAAAGAGGGTTTAGGCTTATTGAAAATTTGAAATAATGATCCTTAACTTTAATATATGATCTTTTTGGGTATGTTGTTCAGTGAACTATTAAGTATATATGTTTCACGCTATATGAAACTTGTGGGTATTTATTCAGGGTCATTTATCTGAAGAATAATGTAGTTTTATGTAGCACCAGACGTGAATGTATATTTATTTCAATTTCATTATTTGTCCACTATTGAGTTAGGATAATTTATGTAGGATCATTTAAAATTGATGAGGATGTTTTGGAACAAAAAACCTTTATTTCTGTTTTTAAATATCAACATTTAGTGGGACGGTTGATTTTTTTTTTATCCTTTTTATTGACTTATTCAATAAGGATTACTATAAATACAGATATAATTTCTTCCACCTTGCACACCAAAACCACTCAATTTTAACTTAAAGAAACAATGGAGGGAAAAACAAAAAAGTGTGACTCCTTATTAAAAGATACAGGTGTTAGTAAATTTGACGTTGAGCAAAATGTATCCAGTCAAAGATCAAAGTTTGGGGCATAGGATGAAATTTTTTTAGGAGAGATACTTCCAAAGGTTAATGGAATCTTTGATTTGCTCAAATGTCAAACCTTAAGTATAGAGTGTGCTCGATTGGTTGGTGAGAGGATTAACAAAAACATCAATGTCGACTGGACTGCGCTTGAGAAGGTTTTCTCACAGCCTATTCGTGAATTATGCAATGTGGTGCATAATAATTTGATTGATTTTGTACAATGTTGTCATTGTGGGTGGAGTGTTCATATTCGTCAATCATTGTTCTTGGAAGCTAAGGAATATTTGATGAAAACTTACGGCGGTCAAGTGAAGCATGAAGACCTTGATTGCCCATTTGTATTTAATATTAGGAAGAATGGCGTAATTATATTAGATTAGTTTTTTTTTTTTAATGTAATGTTTGCTCTGTATTTTAATTAGTTTTTTTCAATGATGAAAGCAGTCTCTCTTTTGTAGAAGCTTTATGATTAAAAAGATGAAATGTTTTTTTTTTTGGATGTAGATTTACGACGAAAAATTTTATTTGGTCTGTATCATAATATAATTTCCTAAAAAAATAGATCTGTATGTTCAACAATTATGAGATCAAAAAACATTTTGTAAGATAAAACAACATATAAGAAGTAATTTTTCATGACGACATAAAGGTAGGTAAAAGGGTGAAGTAATTAATGTAATTGTATTTAGTGTCTGGAATACCAATAAACGTAATTAATAAAACTAATTAATGAGTAACAATTGCATTAATTACTTTGTCGCATGGTAAATTCAAAAGATTGCAGCTTTTCGCCTCCATTTTCTAATAATGTTTGAAATACCATTTAAAACAAAATGATACTAAACTGAACTTCTCTTATTTTTAATTGTTTTTTCTGTATGAAACATATAAGATTGAAACAGTTGTTTTATACAATGCACGGATATTTGTTTTTTCAAAAAAAATAAAATAAAAATATTTTTATTTATATATGTATTATCCCTCTTGTAAGGCATCAATTAATTGAATTACATGAATCATGATATTCAATTTGAAGAACAGATGATAGAAAATTAAAAAGTATGGATTAGTGATCTATATTAAACTTTTTTGAATAAATTAGATATATATCATGTAAGTATTATTATTAGTTCTTATCCAACGCCCAGCTTTTGCCTTATAATTAGTAATATTGTTCCTTTTATTTGTGCCTAAAAAATAAGGGATCTAGAAATTTATTAAATTTATTAACAGTAAGTGTACTGTATTCTATAGTTTTTTTTTTTAAAAAAAAAAATTAACATTGGCTAAATTTATTGGTTAGGGGTCCTATGCTACAAAATGAATGTTTTTACTCTTAAAAAAATTTCTATGAACCAAAAATAATTGTTGTGAATTAGTATGTTGAGAATAATTATTAAAATATTAGGATAAGTTAATGTCATTTAGGATGCTTCTGTTGATGTAACGTATTTACGTAGACATTAACCAAAAAACTGGAGATTGTAAAATTTGCTGATAAGATTCATTTGGTAAATAGGAAATTATTTTAGATCATATAGACTAATGATTACCAAAATTTAAAACATCACAAACCCTCCCAAAAAGTTTTACACTTGTTCACTTCTAAAAAACTTACAACATTTTTCAAATTTCTTACCCTCAAAACCAAAACCATCAAAACACCTCAACTAGTAATCCATAATTTTTATAAAGAATTTCTTGTAAAGTTAGAAAATACTTCAAAATCCTTCCCTACATGCAATGGCGTCAACAGAGTAAGTGTAACCTTGTTTTTACTGTTATAAAAATTGAATTTTTAGCTATAATTTATAGCTTTATAATTTACGAGTTCATAAATTTTGACTGAATTTTCAGACACAATGGAGAAGATAGTCTTTCTGATTCATTTTGGGGCGACTTTGAGATTAAGGAATCAGCACAACTAATGGAGATAGAACCTCAATCCAAACCACCGCCTCAACCTTCCATTGCAACTGTAATTGGACAACCGATTTTGGATGATTTTCAAGCTGAAAAGGAAAGAAATTCAAGCACAGGGGTAAGCAATGTAACAGAGAGAATTTATGTTGTGTTAATTGATTGTGTTGTTTCATTTTGGTATTTGTATTACACTTGTAAATAGCGCCAACTAAGCTGGAAAAAATATACTAGTTTAGAGGGAAATCCCAACTACTTATACTCAAGATTTTCAAATGAAACGTTCGCCTAGGATAAGTGGTCCAACAATGGGGGCAATTTTTAATTTTAATTTTAAATAAATATTGATTATATTTGAATTTGAGTAGCATCTGGATCAGAATAATGTGAGGAATATCATTTTTATCAAATTGAGATACAAACTTGTATTTAAAAAATGGCATTTTCAAGTAATTCTGACAAACTATAGGGATACTGACACAAGCAACAATTAAATTGGGGGTGTTTTGGTAATTTATTTAGGACAAAATTACTGAATTGCCATTTTATATCAGTTTTCCCCAAGAATCATTGTAATATTAATATAAAAGTTTTAATGAAGGTTATTCTTTTTCTCCCATAAATTGTGAAAAAAATTAATTTCAATATGATGTTTTAGGGAAATTTTGAATGTGAGCTAAAACAAGCTAATATGTTGTATTTTTTGAGTATTAATGTGAGCTTGTTCAATTCAAAAAGATCATATGCGTTTAATTAGGATACTAACTTGATTATGTGAAATTTGATTAAATTTTTTATAAAGACATCATTAGATAAATTATTGTTCAAACTTTTTTTAATGTAGACATAATTGAAAGTGATAAATAAGACAATAATTTTTTTGAATTTAAAATTTGAGAACAGTTTTCAAAAAACTACCTATTGATAATTTTTTGTGGTTTATCTTATTTTTTAAAAAATAAAATTGAAATCCAATTCAATTTTTTTAATTTTAAATAAAGATTAATTTTGTATTCCTTCAGACATTAAAGCAGTTACAATTTACAATAAAAAAATATTATTCCTGTGACTTTCTAAAAACCTCCAAACTCAAAGTGGTAATGGTGTCTGAACAAAATCAGTCTGAATCGTGGGAGAGGACGATGTTAGACGTCAATTCAATTGCAAAGGAAGCAGAATTGGAAGCTGATGAACTCGAGAAACAGGGTTCAGATGATACACAAGGAGCGGCTTTATCCACAAATAAAGAACAACTACCTCAACCTTCACCAGGAGAACAACCATAATCAACATTAGAACAAAATACAAGTCGAACTGAAACATCTTCATCCTTATCAAAAGAGGGACAACCATAACAACCACAACAGTCCCCACAAAAACCACCGTCATCAACAACACCAGAAATTGAAACTCCAACTGTACCATCTTCATCTCCAATGAAAGAAAAACAACCTCAACAACCACCACATTCTCTAGAAAAACCACCATCAAAACCAGCAGCATAAATTCCAACTCCTGGTATTACATCTTCATGTTCAATTGCACAAAAACCACCTGAACAACCAACACATTCCCCAGAAAAACCACCATTATTAAAAAAACCTACTTTAGAAAAACCATCTTCATCCACGACCAAACGAAAATCAACAACTCCCGAAACATCCTTCCAACAACCGCCAATTAAAGTGCCTTTAACGGATCCCCAACCTTTGTCGAATAACAGTCCGCCTGATGAAGAAGAAGGTTCTGGAGGGTTTAAGATAAGGAAAACTTTAGGAAAAAAGCATGAAAGAGAAGAAATGGCTGTTGAGGATGAACCAACAACAACAAAAAGACCAAGGAAAGCTGCTCCCAAGGTAAGCAAATTTACATAATTGTAAAATTAATAGTTCTATTTTTTAGGTTTTCATTCATTATTGGTATAATTTGATTCTAATAGAAATTGAATCATATTTAGCGGAAACATAAGTCTGTGAGAAAGAATCCAGAGCCAGGTGGGAATGAAAAAGATAGTACTGAGGTATGTTGAAAACTAATTCACCTATGTTGAATTATTCAAATTGTCATGTCTAAGTGCTTCATAGTGTCATTTTGAACTCAATAGAATAATTTGTAGAAAAATTGACAAATAAATGGTTGTCGGTAACTACTTTGTAATATGTTTTAATATAGGCGATAACAACAACCACCAAGGGCCAAACTGCCACCATTGATGATCAAACTAAGGATCATTCCAAAAAACCCATTGAAAAGTTGCAAAAGGATACTCCTGTAAGTGATTGTTGGCTTGCATAAGTTTCCTTAAATTTGGTTGGGGTCAGTTTTAAATTGGTAGGATAAAATGTTCTACATTGTCCATGAATTTTGTGATTTAATTTTATTGGTGTCCTTTTGTTGGGGTAATTAATTTATCTGGTAGGAAAATTTGTTCTGTGTTGTCAAATGAATTCTCTAATTGAATTATCTTGGGGTCAGTTTTAAATTGGTATGATTCTGTGTTTGTTGCAGTCAAATGAATTCTCTTATTTAATTAGATTGGGGTCATTTTGAATTTGATAGGATAATTTGTCCATTAAATGTCACATGGAATCTCTTATTGAATTTAAATGGAGTAATTTTTAATTTTGGTATGATTCTGTTTTCAATGTATTCAAATGATTTCTCTTATTGAATTGGATTGGGATCATTTTGAATTTGGTAGGACCCGATTTGTCCATTAAATGTCACATGGATTCTCTGATTGAATTTTAATGGAGTAATTTTTAATTTTGGTATGATTCTGTTTTCGTTGTATTCAAATGAATTCTCTTATTGAATTGGATTGGGTCAATTTGAATTTGGTTTATCAGGTTACAAAAGAGTCCTCAAAGGGAGGTTCGGACAAAGATGGTGGTGAAATACAAAAAACAGGGTACGAAACAGGTCCAAGAACAAGAGGTTCTACACAAGTAAGTTTTTGTCTACTATCACAGTATTGCAATGTTCTTAGTTATGATGGTAAGTATTTTCAAAGGATCATATACATATTAGTAGGATAATTTTAGTCGGTTGGACATGTGGAGGTAAAGATGAGTTGATATGTATTATGATCTTTCAGGTAACAAAGGACACCAGTCAGGGAGTAGGGGGCAAGCATGATGGTCTAAAAACAAAAGATTCTGCATGGGTAAGTTTTTCTGTGATATGAGAGTATTGGTAACATTATGATAGGGTTGTTTTAATATAAATGATGTTACAGTAAAATGCAGAAGATTCTCAACGGAAGAAGCGTGGCAGGAAACCAATACCCGAATCGTTGAAAAAGACAATTGTAAGGTTTTGCGTTTCACTGCTGAATTTAACAATTAGGATATTTATTGTATGTGTTGTGGATATTATGTGATATGTATCATGTGTATTGGATAATGTGAGTAGTTTTTATTTATTTTGCAATGTTGTGATTCGAATTACATTTGACAAATAGAGACCAACAATGAGAGTCTACCCAGACAAAGTACGTGCTCTGGTTGATCAACTGGGGGATATGCAGATGAAATGGTGTGGCTGGCGCAGGATTGGGTGAATTGTTGAAAATTAAAATAGAAAGCCTTGATCGATATTTTTTAACATGGATTTGTGATAGGTGGAATCCTGATACCAGAGTTTTAACGATAAGAGAAGACTATGAAATAACCATCGATGAAAAGATGGTTGGATGGGTATTAGGGCTTCCTTATGGCGAATACAGGTATGAATTTCCAGAGCATAAAGCAACTGATCCTAAGTACAAGAGGTTGAAGTGCATGTACAAGAACAAAGGAGGGATTGGCTCAGAAATTGTTTTTAAGCATTGTTGTGAATATTCAAATGACAGGATTAAATTCCTTCAATCTTTCATTCTTTATGTTTTTGGTAATTTATTTTGTAAGGTTTTAAACAATTGGATTAGTCCGGGTTTGTGTTGGTTAGTTAAAAAAGAGTTTGTTAAGGAAGGTAGTTTATGGAATTGGGCAAGTTTTGTCCTTGACTGGATGGTAAAGCATGGGAAGGACATGGACAAAGAAGGCTGTGGTGTGAAGGGATCCCCGTTGGTCCTTCTGGTATTTTCCTTGTACATTGTTTACATAATTGTCAACTGATGAAAAGTGTAAATGTTTTACATTTTGTATATTTTTTTTGCAGATTGTGTACTTGGATCGGCTGAATTTTAAAGGAGGAGGACATAGATGGAGAACCGATTGTCCAAGACTTGGAATTTGGTCACAGAAGGACATTGACAGAGCTATCAAGGCTGACACTGCAGCAGATGGCACATACGGGGCTGCGGAGGTGATTTTGGTTTGATTTTTAAAAATTTTGTTGAATACACTGCAATATTTACTCACGTAGGATCATTTTGCATTGTTCATGATTTATAGGTTGTTAGAGAAGTAAGCTATGGTAAGGAGTACCCCATAGGTTCTCGTGAGGAGGACCCATCTTGGTTACCTTCCCTATCCTCTGCAGATTGTGCCGACAACACACACAAAGGAGAGATAAAACTTTTGTTCAAGAAGCCTGCAACAACAGAAATTAAAACGAGAAAATTGCCTACATACAAAGGCAAACAGGTTATCTTACTTACCATAGTTACAACTAAAACATTTTTTTTAAATTTATAATGGTATTATTTTGACACTTGAAACACATGAAATTGAAGGTAAAGTGCCTGTACGTCGACGGGTGATGTACAAGATTGCAAAAAGGTCCAAACGTGATGAGGTATGAATGAATCTTCACGTATTATAATTATTAGTTCCCATAATTGGTTTGAATATGGTCCAAACGTGATGAGGAAGATGAGGAGGAAGATGATGAGGAATGGGATGAGGAAAAGGATGAAGAGGATCAGGAAAAGGAGGAAGAGGATGAGGAAAAGGAGGAGGGAGAGGGAGAGGGAGAGGATGAGGTTGAGGATCAAGACAAAAACGATGATTCTGTTGAAGACAAAGAGGAAACCAAAAACCGTAATGTAAATAGGGGCAAAAGGAGGGTTACGCAGGAGGATGATATCTGTTTATCAGATAACGAGGTTGAATGGGCTAAGGGTTTACCAGTTATAACACCAACATTGAAAGTAAGATTTCGTAAGGTATACGATAAAAAGATACCGTTGAAGACGGTTTTCTTCAAGAATAAAGAATTTCAGATAACTCGGGGGCAGTTATATTTTGTTTATTCTAAAAAATCATCAATTCCGGTTCAGGTAATCTTAATTTTTATAGTACAAAGTAAGATTTAGTAACTTTTTAATATTTTTCTAGGACATTATTTGATTCTCTATTACAATAAACAGTCATGTTGCACTTATTTTTGAATTTTCTTGTTCAACCAGGTGATGGATGGAATGAGTATTGTTGGTTACCGTGTGCAGGGAGGTGATATATACGTCATGCGGTCGTCGTTCGTGGTTAGTGATGTGGCTAGTGATTTGGAATTATATGATATGCTACGGAAACTAATTATTTGTTGTTTGAATTTTGTATAGTGTAACGTTGTGTCTAATGCGCTATTAGGTGAAAACGTAGACGAGTTGAATTCAAACAAGTCACTCGTGTTGGATCAAGATATAAGTTTTGGTAAAGATATGGAACATATGAGGAATGTATTGTTGGCGGATTCAAATATCTTATATTAATTACTAGTTTTACGTTGTAATAGTTGCTCAACGTGTTTGTTTGTGATACAATTTTACCTTCCTTTGTTGTATGGCGGTAAATGGATTACATTCGTCTTCCATACTGAGCGAGGAATATTGTACGTTTTGAATTACAAGGCTGGCACAGAATATTCAACGCATAAGCAGATTGCTACTATCTTGGTTCGTATCTTTCTGCTTTCCAGTCTTATTGATTATATCCACATTATTTTATTTTGATCCTACAAGGTAAAATCTAATACTATTTTTCTAATTTATATAGACCAAATGTATGCTAGACCTTCTTGGCCAGATAGAAACTCCACTCAATATTAGGTCTCAAGACTATCCATTAAAACCTGCAAAGGAACTTGCTATAGGGAAAGTCAACGCAGACACCGGATTGCTATGCCTCATACATATTGCACACATCGTCCACGGCACATGGGATTGGTTCAAGGTAATCTGCTGCACTTCGAAATTTATATAAAATTCCATATTTATTCCCTTTTTATTTTTATATGTCTTACATATATGTATACACCTTTTTTTACAGGAATTTCATAAACGTGAAATGCATATAAGATCCTGTCTGTTGGACATGTTGATCAACAATAGTGAAAATGAAGTGCTTAAAGAGGTGGATCAGTTGAAGTAGTTTTTATTGATTTGTAATCAAAACAATTTCACTCTCAAATATGTATGGATACTGATTGTGTGTGTATGTAACTAGTATTGGCACACTTAGATTTTTCGTGACCTTTGTATGGTATGGTTTTAAATGTTCAGGATCTTAGTTGTTTTATTTCTTCAAAAAATATGAATGATTTTGGTTTGAAGCAAATGTTTTGGAACCTGATTTTCTATAACAAATCGCTGTGCTAATATTAAAAAACCATGCATATAATAATTACCTACCTATATATATTTTTGTAATAAAAAACTATTTTACTAGAATCTGATTGCAAAAAAATTTGACACAAGTAAAATTAAAAAAATGGAATATGATGATTATAATTAAAACTCCAAGTTATTAATCGATTTTGTTAATTGTATTTTGTTTAAATTATATATTTGCTATTAAAACATAATTAATTTTTCAGTTTATATTATATTTAATATTGAGAATCAAAAATAATAACAACTAATAAATAAAAGCAAACTTGTCAGGTATTAAAGCTAATGTATAATATCATTTTTTTAAAATTAGGATGAACATGGGGTGAATCGTTTTTAACATAGAAGAGAAAAAATCACATTTTACCCGCCAAGTAATTTTTTGGTGGGAATGATTAGCCACTATAAATAAGACTCTAGTTTTAGAGTTAATACAGAAAATAATCCCCTTTCTTACACCAAAACTCTTCCACAATACAAAAATAACCATGGAAAGATACTTGAAAAAAAGAAAAGCCTTTAACACCAGCTTGCCAAAAAACAAAAGAATTACTTCAAACCCACCAACTAAGAAATCTCAGTCAGAGCACAACTTAAGGGAAGATGGAATGATTGAAGATATCTTTATTTGTGAAGTACTACCCAGAGTGGAAAGTATATTTGAGTTGTTAAAGTTGCAAACCTTGAACAAAGAGTGTTTGGCTGTTATTGGAGAAAGGATAAATAAGAATAAGGGCATAGACTGGAGTGACCTAGAACGGATTTGTTGTGAGCCAACTCCTGCATGTGATATCAATCACAAGAACTTCAATGAGCTAGAGGGGTGTGATCGATGTGGATGGAGAGCTGAAGATCATAAATCAACATTCGAAGAGGGTGTGAAGTTTTATATTGATACATACAGTGGCCACACCATTAATGATGATCAGACATGGCCTTGGAGACACGCACTAAGACTAGAATATGCTATGAAGAATAGCAGAGAACCAAACGACGCTGAGAAGTTTCGTTGCTTTAGACTTGCATGAATGAAATGATGTTGTGTCTCTACTTACTACGCCTACTTGCTCTTTGTTATGTTTTTATTTTATTAAGTTTTTAATGGTAAGTAAGTTGATAATCGTAACTTCTGTTTGTTATCCAAATTTTGTAATCGTTGTTGTTTTAATTATCGCTTAATATATTCAGATTTTCTGGTAAAATAGCTATATTGGACCTGACATTCTTTCTTTCTATCTTTCTTTCTTTGGTTTTTTTTTTTAGATTATCAACATGCTTTCAATATCACATAATAATACCATCAACTTATGTTTTCAGTCATATTTTTTTCCATGGGATGAAAAGTAAATTGTTAGGATGATTATTTCATTATGGTAATAAATGTTGATATAGGAAACTAAACGACGGTTGCTTTTGCCGCCAATGAATATAGGGAATCTAAAATGACAGTTGCTTTTTCCGCCACTTTATTTTATCAATGCAGGCATGCTTACTCCTAATTATTACAGCCAGTATTTAATAATAATTTACAAAAAAAAAATTTAATTACATACTACCTAAACCACCAATTACCAATGCTAAAATAAAATATAACCATACATTTTGTAGGGAAAAATGTTCAAATTGCCTATAAATAGGTCCTAATAAAATAGCTTTGCCATTCTATTTTCACCATTACACAAGTAAATTAGAAAAGGATAAATGGCCAGTAAAATTCTCAAACTCTAATTCAAACTACAATGAGTTAGAAGATATTTTCATTTGTCATATACTTCCAAAGTGCAATGGAATACTTGATCTGTTGAACATCCTACCTAAACAAGGAGTGTATGTCGATTATTTCGACCAGAATCAACAAGAATGTGGATATCAACTGGAACCAACTAGAGAAGATTTGTTCCAAGCAAACTAGTCAATGTACTCTTCCACATCATGACTTGAATGAGTTGTCAAATTGTATCCATTGTTGGAAGGTTGGAACTTTCAGAAGGTATGTTTTCAAGCAGGGGGTCAGGTTCTTTGTTGCCACACATGGCGGTCTGGTTCGGGGACCTGGTAGGAAGTCATGGCCGTGGAGGGATGCTTTGAATGTCGAATTTAATTTTCCTCCAGCAAAGTTTCTATTGCGAAAAATGTAGTTTTAATTATTTATCAGTGATGTACGCGACATGTCGCAATTAGTTAATTAGCATATTTTATCTTTTGAATGGGTATTTCTTTTACCTTTCGTGTCAAGGATTCCAATTATAAGCATGATTTTAATACTATTTTCTAATTTATAATATCAGTTTTACATTTAATTGCATGTATATTCATCAAATATATTTTACATTTAATTGCATGTATATTCATCAAATACAACTCTAGCATTGCAGTTATAAGTAATTTTCCTAGCATTGCACGTATGGGTAATTTAAATGTTATAAGTAATTCTGCATCAATCCGCTCTTAATATTTTTAATTAAAATTTTATAACTATTTGTAATTTGAACAAAGATATATATATATTTTTTTAAGTAACAAAGATATTAAATTATAATATATTATAACACCTTTAAACATCGATGAAATTATATAAAAAAGATCATTTAAATTTTTTGAGGATTGTATTATTGGCAACTAAAGTTGTTTGGAACGAAAAAAACAATTATTATTAGGACCTTGATATGAGGATCATTTAAAAATTAGTGAGATAGTATTTCCATTCAAAGAGAAGGAAGGCCAAAACAAATTCACAAATTAAATAATAACTTCAAAATAATCATAATATACAAAGCATAAGTTTCAAATTTAAAATAAATTCACAAATATCTATTGCGAATGTAGTTTGAATTATTTATCAGTGATGTACGCAACATGTCGCAATGAGTTAATTACGAAATTTTATCTTTTAAATGGATTTTTCTTTTACTATTTGGTCGGACATTGCAATTATAAGCATGAATTTAATAATATATTCTAATTTTTAAGTTCAATTTAATAAGGATTTACTATTATTTGAAAGAATTTGATATCTTAAACAATAAAGTTCAACGATACAAGAATTAATATCTTATTCATCTTCTAAAAGGAAAATAGTTATTAAAATTTTCCAAGCATTGCACGTTAAATCAGGATCATAAAAATAATTGCAAGAAAAGAAATCATAAATTTTCATTTAGAGGAGATGTATGTACTAACACTTAATATTTTCTAAAAAAAATTCAGTAGTATGCCTCAACAATAAACTAGGATCAAAAAAACAAATAAAAGGGGGGATTTAATACACGTAGGATCAATTACGCAACGAAAAAAAAAATCCTTTTTTGAGCCTATCCACTAGAAAGGAAATAACATTGCATCTGCGTCTTCATAATGGCTTGCAGAATAGGATGGGTGTCTTTGTGTATTCCTTTGCACAACATCTTCTTGTGTTTGAGTTGTTGTGTAGTCGTCCCCTATGTCATCATCTTCATCCCTATGTTTTTCGGCATCCCCCCTTCTCCTCTTCTACGCTTTCGAACCCTTTTCGGATGGGTGAAGTTTCCTATTTTTGGTACCCCGGCCAGTGTGGCGTTTGTCGACAGGGTCTTTTGTGGCACCTTCAGCTGGTGGAGCAGCATTCTTAATTAGATGACGTTGGTTTTGATCCTTGGGACGTAATCGACGACGATCATACACTTTGCGCACGGAGGGATCCCACGAAGTTCCTCCTTCCCCGCCAGTCCTCCCAATACCTATTGCATCTTCTAACATTGATCTAACATTGTCAGTTGCTTCTTTGTACATCAAAAATGTTTCATCATTATGGAGTGCTAAAGAGGTAAGATAAGCATTCCTCTGTGACAACTCCCTAACTTTTTTAACCCTCTCAAATTCATCAGGGTCATAGTATGATACCTTAATGTCCTCATAACCTCTCACAATATCCTTTCTCCACCTGCTAAGTATGTATTTCTCTGGTATTAAGTCGACATCCTCAACCTCAATAATTTTTATTATATGCCTGCACAAGATACCTGTGAATTCGAAAAGCTTGCAAGAACACACGTACTCACCTTGCACCTTGTCAAAAGAAACATTGAACGACTTCCATTTCTTTTTCCATATAGGCTTTTGAAACTTTTCATCTGCTTTGTAGATAGCCACCGCACCAAGTGAAGTTATCTTGGACACATTTATGTTCTTTATAGCTGCACATTGTTCTCTGACTTCAAGGAATTTGGCGTTTGTGTAGGCTTTATGGAAGACATATTCAACTATCATGTCCTTGTCATACATAGGTGGTTTCTGTGCTGAGTTGAAATTCAATATTTTCTCCTCCTCAGCCTTGCCCTTCATAGCTGCCTCATATTGCAGAATAAATTGATGCAGTCCAGTTTCAATGCTCATATAATATTTGAAGAACCGGTTCATACGCTCACTCCTCTATGTCCATGACATTCCAGCCCAAAACGTGCTCCTCCAATAACCTGGGGCCCATCTTTCCCTTATTTCGAAGGTATCCTTTAACCATGAATTGTTCTGAATACCAAGCTTCTCCAACATTAACCCCCATGCTTCATCAAACTCATTCGGATCTAAACATTCATGTACAACATTACGCAAAGCATCTTCTATATCTTTCCAATTGGCAAGTTTCCCAAGATTCCTCGATGCATTTTGTAGTATGTGCCATAGGCACAACCTATGTGGCAACCCTACAAACACGGTTTCCACTGCCTTGCCAATGGCTTTGCATTGATCAATAAGGATGCCTTTTGGTGCACTGCCCATGCATTTCATCCATTCATTGAATACCCACACAAAAGACTCTGTATCCTCATGTGAAATTAGTGTAGCTGTAAAGACTATGGACTTCCCATGGTGGCTGGCACCAACGAAAGGTGCAAACGGCATTCTATACCTGCACATTCAAGTAAAATTGATGAGAATGTCATTACGTTTCATTGTTCAATTTTCAATAAATGATCCTAGAAAAATAACAAAAATCCTAATAATGAAACCACAAAATAAATTATGCATAAAATAACCCACGAAAATACAGATAATCCTAAATGGAGAGTCATGCTTTCTTCACCTGTTGCACAGAAACGTAGTATCAAATGTGATAATATCTCCAAAGTCTTTAAACAATGATCTGCTTCTAGGGTCACACCAGAATGCGTTCATCAGCCTCCCTTCGTCGTCCCTCTCAACGGCACTATAAAACTGATTGTTGCGCTCAAACTGTTGCTGGAAATACTTTTCAAGGGCAACAACATCTCCTTCAAATTGAGACTTACGGCGGTTCACATGAACAACATTCCTAACGTCCTTTTGATTGTACGTAATGTTTTCATATCCTCCACTCTCAACCACCAGTGCATTGTAGCTCTTTGCAATTGATATACCAGCTTTGTCATTGTTCGTGATTTTTGAAGTCGTTGGATCATCAATGCAACGGTAGTTAACCATCAAACGACTAACTTTTGGGTCTAAGGGGTGGTTATGCTCCAAATTACAAGTGCGTATTACCATTTTACCTTCAACCATGCGAGCAAAAACATATACTGGACATCCAGTAACGTGCGATCCATTAGTTTGCTTTCTACCACCGTACTTACAGTGAAATCGGATCCGCTCCATCATATAGTACATTGGCTCGTTTACGCCTGCTGAAGTCCTAACAACACCCCTATCCTTGTACTCCTGCAATAACACACTTGTTCTTGAAAAAAATGAAAACCCTTTCCGATAAGCATACTCATGACAGAATATTGCAAAGTCCTCTCCTGAGACAAAAGACATGCCCACGGTTGGCTCAACCAAGTTCTCCTCATTTCCTACCTCATCATAATTACTGTTTACATTTGTAGATGCTTCATTTTCACCCTCACCTAAATTTGAAATGTTTACATCTTCACCATCTAAATCAACAGGTATCTCATTTAGGTCTACAATATTTTCCATTGAATCTGCAATCATGACACATACACTTCAGATAATCGGCTATTCATATACATTGTTCAATCCACTTATTTAAATATTCTGCAACCATACTTAATCCAATCCACTAACTAAATATTCTATATATTATAAAATGATCCTAACAAATTTTCAACTATATTACTTAAAATACATCTTCAAATCAACTATAAACTGAATAGTGAATTGACCATATTCTCGTAGTTAGTTTATTTCAAGTTCATTTTCAAATTCATCTAAGATTATCTAATCCTATATTATTAGAAGTGATGCAACATAGTGTACATCCACGTATAATTCTATATATTCTAAAAGGATCCTAATTTTTTAAAATAGATAACTGAACCGGATCAGAGCATATAAATCAAATATATTCTCATTTATAAAATAATACTTTGTTTAACTTACAGGTCGATGTCATACAATACATTATCAAAGCAACTATAAACTTCAAATTCAATCAAAATATTTGATAATCTATAGAAATAAATTAATTTACAAAAGCAGCCGTACAAAGGAAAACATTTATTTTACAAAAAACTTAGAATTAATTAGATTCATTGTGAATCAAGAATTTGTGATACATACCTTCAAATCAGGTTGTTTTTCGCCTGAAAACTCGTCGGAATTCTGAACATAGCTAATGAAGAAGTTGCTGGAAAATATGGGTATTTTTTTCGCTGAAATTTTTTTTTTCGCCGGAATTTTTTTTTTTGGCCGGAAAAAATGTCGCTGGCCGGAGATGACAACAGAGATCAGGGAGGCGGTGGGGATGTGGTTGCTGCTATGGTGTGCTTTAATTTACTACTTAGGTGTCTTAAAAAAATGGATGAAAAAAAACAGAGGGAAAACATAATGACTAAATTAGGAGGGAATTTTCCCCCCAAAAAGGGCCTTAGCATCAAAAAAATTCCCCCCAAAACCTCTCTAGTTTCCCTCCCATTTCTAATTTCATGAAGCATTTTAATTGGTCCACATCAGCAGTGTATGTTGGGTCCATATACACCTAGTGTATGTGTAGTCCCTTCCATTATACATGCTCTAACACCCTGTTACTATCATTGCTTAATACAAGTAGTTACCTAGAATTGGAACCGTTGGACCGACCAAACTGGATCCAAAATTGGTTTGACCGATGTCAATACCAAAAGTCCAAAACTATGGACCCTTTTCAAACCAATTAGATTTAAAATATATCATTAGTTTTTATTTATTATTATTATTATTATTATTATTATTATTATTATTATTTTTTAATATTCATTGAAACCGGTTTGCGAATTTTCTACCCAAATAATTCTAATTTAAGGCCCAAATTATTACGGATTTGCATTGGATTCCAAATTATTTACATATATAACGTCCACGTAGGTTTTGAATTAGATGTACAGTGCGTTTTTTTTGTCATCACTAAATCGCTATTGACAATAACGATTTTGCTTGATAAATCAATATTGCCACCAGCGATATATAAAACAAAATTGCTACTGCCAGTAGCGATTTTTCCTTGATTAATCGCTACTGGCAAAGTGGCAGTAGCGATTTATACCGCTTACCAAAACCTTGCTACTGCTAATAGCAAACTATCAAGGCGAAATGGCTATTGACAATAGCGATTTTTCCAGAAATATTCCTATTGGTAATAACGATTTTGTTTGATAAATCGCTATTGGCAGTAGCGATTTATTACTGCCAAAAACAAAACGCAAACCTAGCGATCTTAAAAAAAAAAAAATACTTTAGGGGGGCATTCTCTTCAATTTAGATTGTGCTCTTTTCGCCTTAAAAAATTGTTTTTATGCACGTAATGCGTGCGATCTAGAATTCATTACAACATTAGTTTGACAATAAAATTAACAAGTTCCCACATAATTTTAAAAAACTATTAAATAAATATATATTGGTAAGTACCAAGGCCACCACCCTGGCACCAGGGCCACCACCCAAATATCGGGGTGAAAAACCCCAGATAGGCCAGCTAAACCCAGGTGAAGGCCAGCCGCAACCTCTCCAACGCTTAGCGTGACTTCTCGATGCTGCTCCAATGCCTAGTTTGGCCTATTTTGATAGTTTTTGGCTCATTTAGAATACTTTTTATCAAAATATTGTCAAAAACGACATGGAAAGTACATAAAATACTCCAAGCAAACTTATTAGCGGCAAAATAGTTTCTAAGAGCACAATTAGCACAATTAAATCATAAGAAATAAGGGGAGAAACATATGAATAAAACCAACTTATCAAGAACGAAGCATATATGAGGGATGAGGGAGGAGCAATGCACTAGTTTATTTACTGCACCAAATGAGAAGCTTATTCTCATGACTATTTATCACTACTGGAAAAGATATTATTTACGATCGGAATTTCCACCGTAAAAATGTGACTCCGTCGTAAAAAAAGGGGTCGTAAATGATTTTTTCCGTTGTAAAAATGTGAACCCTGGCCTTTGTATTCCTAAAATTTACACCTTCCTCTAATGACCCTGAATTAATTATGGGTTGAAGCAATAATTATAGATTTGAAACGAGATAAATAATAGCCAATAATTTCTAATGAACTGTAACCTTTATTTCATCATCTTGCATTGCACTATCCTTTAATTCTTTCTTTTAATTTCCTCAAAATATTTAATTAACTCACGTATGAAAACTTGGGGGTCTATGGACAAATAATCAAATTGAATAAGGTTTCTATAAATCAAATGGGATTTATGTTTTATATGAATTGACTCTAGAGCTTCTTTATCATGATGATTATCGTTTCCTAAGCTGAGTGAGTTGTAAATCAAAGAAGTGCAAAGGTTTCAAATGTGGTGGTGAAGATTGTAAACTTCACAATCTTGAAATTATGAACAATATTATATGTAGTCTCGATGCTTAATGTGACATTTGTGTCAAATTGACTCTGATACCATATTAATGGACTATCTCAATCAAAAGCATAAGCGGATAGATGATGCATAAGAATATATTATATACACTATTACTTATAGTAAAACTAGGTTAGCACAGTTAGCACCCATGTGATAGATGCATGATTTTTTAAAAATAATTGGTGAAATTATAGAATTATAGTAAAAAAAAGTATGAGAATTATATAAGTCTTAACCAGTTTATTAATAATATCCAAGGAGTTTAGCAAAAAAAAAAAAAAGATTCTTCATCTTTAACTTAATTAATTATTAAAGTAGACAAGTAGTTTGAGTATGATGGTTGTTTTGGGTTTGATACCTTTTATTTTTATATTCGTGTACTGTACATACTCAGCTATAGCTGACTTACTTTGGTTGTTTTCTTTTCTTTTGGTTGTTGCCTTCTTTTTGGATGACCATGTGACGACTCATTTTTAGAGAACCGCAGGTAAATGTTAATGATGGAGCTAGCTGATGACTCTGTGTCGAGGTGCCTGACGACGATTCTGGTCATATTAATTGATGAAAAATGAGAACTCGGATTTGGTTAAAACACTCTTGACAATCTTTAATAAAAGGCCTTAAGTGGTTTCAAGTTGTGATTTATTTTATTTTATTTTGCTTCCACTTAATTTAGTTTGAAATGATTTGGCTTTACAAATGACAACTTTTAATTAAGTACTGAATACTTTAACCTCTTCAAATGAGATGTTACTAATAACGAATTTTTAGTTTAGTCTGTGCACCATAATTAGACTTATGTTTAGTTGTGATGTGGCGGCGATAACGCATCTTGAACTCTAATTTATTGGTAAAATATGATATTTCTAAGAAGAGATTTTTGGGGTGTTCCAAAAATACTCGTGCAGTATGCAAGGATTAAAAAAATCTAGTTTCAAACAAATTAAATAGCAAATAATAATAATAATAATAATAATAATACTAATAATAATAATAATAATGTTTCTATTGTTTAAATAATTTTATTCATACAAGGAGGCACGAGCAAAAGCACGTACAATATAATGGATAGGTTTTACACAAGTATATTAATTAACTAACACATAGACGTGCATATTAAAAAACTGAAACATATATAATATACTACATGTATATATATATATATATCACACACACATGCACTATAGGGGATAAGAAGCTTCCATGGCAACATTACAAAAATTAGAACCTCTAGGAATCCTCATAAATCCTTTATCCCCCCAAGATTGTCCATAAGAATTCTTGAGCAACCAATAATCTTGGCCAGAAGTATCAGTTCCATATCCAATGGCAACAACAGCATGTAATCTTGTACCACATTCACCATTAAAAATATAATGACCTTGAAAGTGCTGAAACTGGAACGACCCTGCGTAGATGGTCACAGACACTGGCTGTTGCGCAACTGCCTGCTTAAGAGCATTTTCGTCGTTTTTCGGACTAACAACTTGATAGCCTTTTATTTTAACTCCATTATTATTAGTAGTAGTTTGGCTCATAAGTCGGCATTTTCGTTTATTACCATGGTACGGGTACTCGTCTTCTGTTACTAGCCCTATTTGGCTTTGCTGAATGTAATCGAATGCTGTTTCCATGTACCCCCCCGTTACAACCGTGATTGGATGTTACGCAATCTAGGAGTTCCTGCTCTGAAAGTGGCATTAATTGTCCTGTGTTTAGGTAATTTAGACTCTCCACCCACTGCTGAGAACGCCCAACAAGATCCTGATGCCCAACCAATTCAACAAAAATAATAATAAGAATAATTTAATAATGTGATCAACTTTGAAAATAATGTAAAAAAAAAAAAAAAAAAGATAGGATTTAATTATGAACGTAATCAGATCAATGTTACTACTCCCTATGTCCTTTTTTTAATGCTATACAGAAATTTGGCTAGTGACTTTTAAGGGTGTAGTTAGTTTTTTTTGTCATTTAGTGGGTATAAATTTTATAGGTGTATCATAATATCAAAAGTTGTTTGTGTGAATTTAATCAATTTAATTTATAGTGGGTCATAAGATTAAAAGTAGTAAAAGTAGAATTAATTATGGGCAATGCATAAGAATTAACAAATGCATTAATTAATGTGAAAAACACATTGAAACTTGTTTTACACAATGATTATATGAAAATTTTCCATTGAAATGTGAAATTATTTTCATATATTAAATACATATTTCACTTTTCTATGTAATATTTTCATATATTAAATACATATTTCACTTTTCTATGTAATATTTTCATATAATACATAAATAAAATATATTTATTTCACTTTTCAATGAATTTTTTACACATATTAAATGTAAATTTCAACTTTTAATGCATTTGTTAATTCTTATGCATTGCCCTTAGGGCAATGCATAACAAAACCCTTAATTAAATTAATGTTATGTTAAGGGTATAAGTGTAATTTTATAGGTGGGTCATAATATCAAAATTAATAAAAAGTAGTAATGGATTTTGGGACGGACAAAAAATTGAGCATTTATTTTAAGACGGAGTAGTAGTTTGCACGTAATTGTTTCTTACCACATTCGCCTTGATACTTTACAGGAGTCACAGCTCCTTTTTCTCTCCAATCTAATGAATCGAGCAATTCATCACCGCTAAGGCCGCCTTGATACTTGACCGCGTTGGTGCCATTAGTTGTTGACGAGTAGTTGGAATGTTGAAACTGCGGCTTCTTATAACCGGTATGAGTCGCTACAAACTCCTCATTGGTTAAATCAGCAAAGGCATTAACACCTAATTTGAATGATTTGTTGGATGATGCATTAGCATTAAAACTCTCTATACGCTCAACATTCTCTTTGAATATGTTGAAACGTCTCTCCTTCTCTATTAGATCTTTGTAGACACGTTCGTGTCTAGCCATCCAAAGCTCATGCCTTTCTCTCATCGATAAGGCCTTTTGATGGTCGTCAAGAGGACGAGCCAAGATTGGAGTTGCCCGTAGCCCCAACAAAATGACTAAGGCAAAGCATAAGAATAATAGCAAGTGTTGATTTGTGAAAGCCATTGATTTTTAAGAGTGTATAATATATGCTGGGGTATAGTGGGTGTACTGTATTTTCTATGAATTGGTTACTCTTACTTAGGCTTTAAGTTGATGCACAAAATGATATCATTGTAAGCTACTTTTATAGGCAGCTTTGGGCAAGAATAGTGCTACAATTTCTAAACCAAATTAGACGTCGTTATTGCATGGGAAAAAAATATAATGTGGACTTAGAATAGTACTCATATAAATTGGCTTCTTTTTTCGTAATTTATGGAGTATTCTAAGCTCAATGATTTCAGTTAATCATAATACGTATAAATTACTTTTTAGGGAAAAAAAATCTTATCTATCGCAATTTGTGTCTCATTTGTGTTGTAGTTGTACCCATTTCGATTGACTCTTAAAATATTTTTTTCGACTTTAAAATTTTAAAAAGTTAGTTGTTGTAATTATTACAACCAATTAAATTAAGTGGAACATGAATGAAAGACAAATTATAGGACTAAAGATTTGAACCCTTCACTTTGTGAATAAGGTGCGTTTGATTCATCTGAAATTTCCTAATCTGATCTAATTTGATATGACATTTCCTGACCTGGTCTAATCTGAAATTTTTCAATTTGATATATAAATTTTCTAATTATAGTTATTATTATATATTATAATTATAAATTTTCTTATCTGATAATTTTTTTTGATCTGATCTAAATTTTTCGAAAATAAATAATGGAGTGTTTATTGCAGTTAAATCAAATGCACACTAAGTATTTTCCAAGGTTCAAACCGGAAAAATTGAGCATTAAATTCAAGTGGAATACATTGGAAGTCATGATTACAATTTACAAGTAACCAGACATTTCCCTTCATTATCTTGTAACTTTGTAAGTATGTGAAGTCTTCTAATCATGTACCCCGTAACGTACTCAGCATCCCAAAGAAACAAAATTGAATCGTTTATTCTACAAGACTACAACCTTGTATACGCTTGCACCAAAAAAAAAAAAACAAACAAACAAACAAAAAAAAAAAAAAAAAAAAAAAAAAAAAACAAACAAACAAAAAATTAAACAAACAAACAAAACAAACAAACAAGGTTATATTATGACTTTCCATGCTTCGTTGAATGTAATCGAATGCTGTTTCCATGAACGAACTCCCCCTCACTACAACCTTTATTATTGGGTCTTACGCAATCTACGAGTTCTTGCTCTGAAATTAAAGTGACCTTAATTGTCCTGTTTTTATGTTATTTAATTATATTAGATGTATTATAGAGAATAAGTAATACCCAAAATGTATATAATTTTCAAATAAATTATGCAACAAATACAATTTAGGAAAATTTTATAAAAATAAGTCAAACTTTGACCGGTCTTTCATAAATAAGTCAAACTTTTAAAATTCCATAGATAAGTCAACCTTTGCACCATGTCAGCCAAATTTAGGTTAACCAACACCTCGACCCATCGAAATTGACCTTTAACGCCACATTTCTTTTTAACCTTCATGGATCTCCTTTTTTTGGATTTCACGGTTCACTGATGTGGGTAATCAAAATTTTCTGATCAAAATTTGGCTGACATGATACAAAGGTTAGCTTATCTTTAGAATTTCAAAAGTTTGGTTATTTATGGAAGATCGGCCAAAGTTTGACTTATTTTTGTCAAATTTTCCTACAATTTAATTCCCTATAGTTTGGATAGAATTGTTTAGATAATATCATATGAGATCAAAAAATTTAAAAATCAAATATGATCAAATCAGAAATTTTCATATGAATCAAACCCACTATAATTTCCAAACCAAATTAGACGACGTTGTCTATATTGCATGGGAAAAAACTTACACGCGTTTTTGGTGCAGCAGGTTGCACAATTAGTCCATTACTAAATGATGCGGCACGCTGTCAAATTGAGGGGTTACAAAGTTAATTTTTGTAGGGGTTACAAAGACTTTGTAACCCCACTTAAACACTTTGTTCACCCAATTTTGTAACCCAGTTAAACACTTTGTAACAAAAAAAACCTTCATAAACCCAAAAAACACTTTGTAACCCAAAAAAAAACTTTATAACCCCACTTAATTAAACACTTGTAACTCAAAAAAAACACTTTGTAACCCAAAAAAACACTTTGTAACCCAAAAAATACTTCGTAACGAACCCTAATAACACTTTGTAACCCCACTATAACCCCACTTAAACACTTTGTAACCCCACTTAAACACTTTATAACCCCACTTAAACACTTTGTAATCCAAAAAATATTTTGTAACCCCAAAAAAATTTTGTAACCCCACTTTAACTCCAAAAAAAACACTAACCCCAAAAAATACTCTGTAACCTCACTTATACACTTTGTAACCCCAAAAAACACTTTGTAATTTCACTAAAGACTTTGTAATCTCTAAAAACGGCCGCATCATTTGAAACATTACAGCAGGCCCCCACATATAAGAATTTGTCAAAAACTTAACGTGCTGTGGACATAGAATAATACTCAAAAATTAAAATTGAATTTTTTTCCATAAATTTGCGCGGAGTATTCTAAACGATTTAACTTAGGCCCTGTTCTTTTGGACTTAAAAACTACAATAATCAGATCAGATCACATCACATCAGTTCAGCTTTGTTTTAATATTATACTCTCACAAAATAATACCTCCACCTAATCAGATCAGATCAATCCTAAAGAACACAGCCTTAATGAAATTACTTAAAATTCACTTGCTTAATAAATTGTCTTTCAAAGATTCAAACTGGAAATTTTCACAGCCGTGTAGATTGCAATTTGCAAGCCATGGTTATTAATTTTTCAGCCATAGATTTCACTTTATTACATTTAGACTGCGTAGAAAAACACCATGTAGATAGGATTGTGATGGAAATTTAGGCGCACCCGGAAGTTTTATGAACCTAAATTGATATTTTAAGAATATATTTTCATTATTGTTGATATATTGTGAGAAATCATACGCATGTATTTGTAAGAGCTCACGTCTCTTATTCGCTTGGTAGAACCCTTTGTTTCTACCTCTCATAATATTTGGTGGAGCTCTCATTGACTTAGTTCTCTTTTTCTATTGGCTCATTTTTTGTTCATGCACAAATAACGTATTTATAATGGTTATTTACATAAATCTAAAATATTCTAAACTAATCCAATTCTAGAAAATTCTACTAACTATTACCTCTAAATATTTCTATTCTCCTAGATTTTACATGACTTATCTAGAATTTTCTAGACTAATCTCTAACAGATTAAATTGGATATCTTTTTTTCGAGCATAATTGGATAACTTTATATATTAATATTTTTTTATCTATATATAACAAAAAAAGTTATATATTTGAAAAGTACATACACATCGAGACGAATCGACTGAGATCTATACATCGAGCCTATTGCACGTACAAGTTAAATACTTTCTCAGTTTTCTTTTTTAATTGGTGTCCTATGAGTATACATCAATTGTAGCAATGCTCCAACACACTCTAAAATAGGTATTGAATTGGAGTACTTTTTGGTAGAAAGGGGAACATAAGCATTATATATTTAATATTATATAGCGTCATATAAAATGTTAAACTTAGTACTATATCAGCCTCATAATATTTAAAAAAAATCTAGGTAAACCGGAAATGGGATTGATTACATTGATGGAATTGCTACTAATTCTAGTTACTCCTTTTCACAATTACATCTGTTGCCAGAGCATTATGCAATATGCAGAGTTGTGCAATTCATGAGAAATATTACGTACACTTTAGTTACCTTTGCATATATCTCTTGAGAAATACCTAGACCTTTATTCTATACAAGTTTCATTTCAGCATTATATGAAGTCTAAATAGATCAAATATATATATTAAAAAAAAAAAAGTAAATTTTTCTAAGCATTTTTTTTCCAACATATAGATTAAATCATTTTTCGGCATAAACTTGATCATGATGTGTATTGATGAAATGTGTAGTACGTATTAATGTATCATCATTAAGATTCTTTATTTAAAAAATATTATCTTTACTCTACTGCTCAAACCAATCCATCTATAAGTCTATAACTACGGAGTATTAATTAAAACAAGCCATTGTTAAAAAAAAATTCCTCTAAAACCTATAACCACATCAATCTTTTTATTAAAATTTTTAACACTGTACTCTCAAGTTTCAACATAAAGTATACTGAGTAAATATTTTTTTAACATCTATTTATAATCTATAGCTATTATTAAAACAAAAGTTGTTGACATCATCATTTTAGACATTTCATCTCCTTAGATCGTAATCGGTAGTCATAAGAGCACAGTAGATCGAATCATTCGTGTATTATACAAGTCAAAAATCTAGTTTCAAAACGACAAGTAATAAAATTATTATTGAGACTATTGTTTAATTAATCACTTTGTATTTGTTGATAAAAGGAGCAAGCTAAGATCAGAGCACGTACAATTTATAGGTTTTACACAAGTATATTAAAAACTAAAGAAGTGCATATAATTAAAAACTCATACATAAATAATTATTTCAGAGGATGAATATTATTATTATTATTATTATTATTATTATTATTATTATTATTATTATTATTATTATTATTATTATTATTATCTTTCATGATTATTATTATACTATACGGGATAAGAAGCTTCCATGGCGATACCACATTGATTTTGACCTCTAATAATTTTCATAAATCCATTTTCACCCCAACTCTGTCCCCATGAATTTTTAACCAACCAATAATCTTGGCCGACGTCAGTCCCATAACCAATGATAACAACAGCATGAGTCAGATGGTGACCACAATTACCGTCAAAAATACCACTTTTGTAGTTTTGAAACTCCATCCCCCTTCCGTCGATACCGACAGACACTGGTTGATGCGCAACTGCCTGCATAAGAGCGTCTTCGTCGTTCATCGGAAGGCTTTGATAGCCATTTATCTTAACGGCACTGACGATATTACTAGTTTGGCTCATAAGTCGGCATTGTCCTTGAGTAGATTGGTAAGGGTACATGTCTTCTTTTACTAGGCCTATTTGGCTTTGTTGAATGTATTCGAAACTTCTTTCTATTGACCCCCCGTTACAACCGTGATTGGATGTTACGCAATCTAGGAGTTCTTGCTCAGAAAGTGACTTTAATTGTCCTGTTTTTATGTAATTTAAACCCTCCACTGCTGCCACTGTTGAGAACGCCCAACAACATCCTGACAAATTAAACCAACCAAAAAAAAAAAAAAGAATGTACTTGTCAAATAATACCCTTGTTTGGAGGTTGCTAACGTATTAATTACTTCCTTTAATTTGTCTGTTTTTACTTGCTACATTTTCCTTATTTGGGGCTCGTTTACATTAGCTAAATAGAGATGAGCTGAACTGAACTGAACTAAATAGAAGTGTATTAATTGAACTAAATAGAGATGAACTGAACTGAACTGAACTAAATATAATCTGAAGTAAACAAGGCCTTGATGGGTGTCAGTGTGTCACAATTTACTTCCTACATTTCTTTTTTTGATTTGTCGGGCTTATCTAAATGCTACATATCACACTTTTTTTTTTTGTCATTTATCCTTTTTATTTAACCTATTTTACCTTGTTTTTGTTATATTCTTCATAAATTTTTTAATGGTCCATACTACTTTACATGTTTCTCCTAAAAATTATATTATATTGAATGTAGCAAGTAATTAAAGACGGAGGGAGTAATTTTTAATTATATGTAGTTCAAGCTAAAATATTTTTATTTAAAATGTGTATTAGGTGCGGTGTGAAAAAAAGAATCTAGCAAGTATAAAAAGACATATGGAGTACTTGTGATCAACTTAGAAAATATTGTAAAACAAAGATAAGATTTATGTACGTATATATGTATAGTATGTAGTTCTTTCTTACCACATTGGCCTTGATCCTTTACCCCAGTCACAGCTCCTCTTTCTTTCCAATCTAATGAATTAGGTAATTCCTCACTACTAAGGCCTTGATACTTGACCCCATTGGTGCCATTAGCCGTTGAGTTGTCGGAATGATGAAATTTCTTATAACCGGTATGAGTAGCTAAAAACTCCTCATTGGTTAAATCAGCAAAGGCGTTAACACCTAATTTGAATGATTTGTTGGATGACACATTAGCATTAAAATTCTCAATACGCTCAACATTCTCCTTGAATATGTTGAAACGTTTCTCCTTCTCTTTGAGATCATTGTACACACGTTCGTGTCTAGCCATCCAAAGCTCGTGCCTTTCTCGCATCGACAAGGCCGCCTTGACGTGATGGTCGTCTAGAGGACGAGCCAAGGTTGGAGTTACATGTAGCCCCAACAAAAGGACTAAGCCAAAGCATAAGAATATTATCAAATGTTGATTTGTGAAAGCCATTGATTTTTAAGTGTGTATAATATATATGTTGATTGCTCTTAATTAATTAAGCTTTAAGCTGATGCAAAAAATGCTATGATTGTATGTTACTTTTATAGGCAACTTTGGGTAGTAAGAATAGTATAGTACTACTATAATTTAATTTCTAAACCAAATTCTACGTTGTTTGTTATTGCATGGAAAAAATCATAACGTGTTGTAGATTTAGAAATTAGAATAATACGCATATTCATATACATTGATTTTTTTTTTTCCTTCCAGAATTTCCGGAGTAGTCCAATTTCTAAACTGGAAAAATTCAACAGGCGTCGATTGTAAGCCAGGGTCATTACATTTAGACCGCGTGGAAAAACATCTTGCAAGTATGTGAATCTTTTAGAGCACTCCCAGTCTCCCACCAGTGGGCAGTGGGGAAATTACATGTCCACAACAATTATGCTAAGGGAAAAAAAATTTACTAGCTGCCATCAGCAAGGAAATTAAAAAAAAATAAAAAAAAATCATTTAGCCCATAGTATTTATAATTTTGCCCAATTGGTGACTGAGTGGTGGGCTGAGTAAATATGCAAAAATAAGCCAATTTTTGCTGGACAGGTGTTGTAAATTACACAACGGATAAATTTAATTTGCACATTACACAGGTCATTGGCTGACACGTGGCTTGTCATCATGACATCTTAACGAAATTTGCAACGGATAGATTTGCACTGTGGCTCTTTCAACTACAGTACGTAGATTATTCTGTTGCATTGCAGAACTCTTCCCATCAATAATGCAGGGAAGTTTCCTAATTTTCAAAATGCATTTACTTTTATATCAATTTCCAAATTACCATCCACGTCAGCATAGGAAAAAAATCAACTTTTTAAATGAGAAACCGCTACTTGTCTAAAAACCGCTACTACCAGTAGCGGTTTTCTCAGATAAAGAAACCGCTATTGGCAGTAGCAGTTTATGTGCAGTATTTTTTTATAAAGGTTGAAAGCCAATAGGTTACTTAAAAAATTTGTATTTTTTTTAACTAGGACAAACCGTTACTGGGAGTAGTTGTTTTCTTTAGTAAAACCGCTACTCCCAGTAGCGGTTTTGTCACGAAAATTGAAAAAAAAAAAAACATTCAACCGTCTACGTGGACGGTAATTTGGGAATTGAAGAAAAAGTAACAGCATTTTGCGAATTAAGATTATTCCTAATATTATTTAGGGAAAGAGTTCTACATTGCATGGCTTTGAATACATTTTTTATTGAATAACTAGTTTTTAGGCCTGGACGTTGCTCCGGGTCATTGATTTTTCATCATCTTAATTTTATTTTATTTTAATGTTTAAAAAGTAATATAGTGAAATAAGGGTTGTATAATACCTAATGAAATTGTTAAAGATAATACAATACGGAACTTGATACTTTTACTAACGTATTGGAAATTGGTTATCATAATCATCAATTTGATCGGATGATACACTACATTGTAGATTAATCCAAGTGGCCCATTTAAATTTTGATTTTGAGACTCAAGTCCAAAAAAAAGGCAACAAAAAATCGTACACAATAGAGCTTATAATAATTTTTATGGAATAACTAATATCGATTATTAGTTAAGTTGTGACTTTTGTAATCAAGGGGTTATGGTTTCAAGTATGTTTAGAAACATAATTTTTTTTTGGTTAAATTATGTTTGATAATGCTCATGTGACATTGTGGATGATTTATCGTGACACGTGGTGAGATGACATGAATAGTAAGCTTAATTGTCGTGACACATGTCATTACGAGAATGATTGACTCGTTTTTTAAGAAGAGTATAGATTGAAAAAAAGTTCCAATAATAAATAAAACGTTGTATTTTAAAAAAAGAACATAAGACAACAATAATAAAAAAAAATTGAGTTAGTATGTGCTACTTGTATAAATTTGACGTGTTATGATTCAGTAAAAAATCGCATGATATTTAAAATAAAAAAAAAGTACACTGACTTTAAAAAACCATGCACTTGCCATAATTAAACATTTAAAAACAAAATTAATACTTCATATGGATTGATGATTAAAATGAAACTTTTTTTTTTGTCAAAAGTCACGTAATTGGTAGAAAACATTTGAATAAGACTATTGATGCAAGCCACAATATTAAACGAACAATTAGTTGAAAATGAGAGGTAATTGAATCAATAATTATTGTTAGTTGAGTTGGTAAGTGTATTTGTTTGTAAGCAAGTTGTCCTAGATTATTTTGGACATATGTGAGTAGCTACCATTTCGTTAATTTTTAAAAGAACGTTTATTTATTTTTGAATCTTTGTAAGAATTGTAAGAACATTTATTTATTTTTTTATTGAATAATTATTGATGTCATCATTAGTATTTCATTAGTATTGGAGGAATATATTTTCATGAAAATATGAAACACGTGTCTATTAATGATGTCAATAATTGCTTGTTTTAGTATTAGTTATTAGATTCAAGATAGATATATTATTCAATAATTATTTAAATTTGGAACATGAATTATAATTTCATTAATTTTTAAAGAACATTTCTTCATTTTTGAAACTTTAGAGAATAAGAATTTGGAAATAAAAATGATGTCATCATTAATATTGGAGGTAAAAAAAAATCATGAAAATCTTATAAAAGCGTCATAATGAGTTTTTTTTTATATATATGGACTTAAAAAAGGGGTCACGATAGTTTTTCAACAACTAAAAAAAAATATAATAATGATTTTATAACTAAAAAAGCATTAATTTTTTTAAACAATCCCAAAAAACGTCATAATTTTTTTCATGGACTTAAAAAAGTGTCATCATATTTTCTCTATTGACCTAAAAAGGCGTCAAAATATTATTTTCTATGACATAAAAAATATTCACATTATTTTTTATATCAACTTTAAAAAAAGTCATCACAATGGTTGGAAATATTGTCCCATAAAAATGTCATTATATATCCACCCTAAAAAGGGGACGCTTTTTAAAAGTGTCACAATGCAAAATTATGACGCTTTTTTCCTTCACTATTTGACATAAAAAGCCTCAAATTTGGCCTTATTTTCTAGTAGTATTAGTCATCATGCATGGAGAATTAGACCACCATTAATTTACACCACCACCATACTTCCTCCATTTCCTCTCTTCTTTTTTTCCGCTCTTTGAGCTATACATAGGGGGAGAGAATGGAAGTAAAAAGGTTAGAACACTAGAACTATATACTTACAAGTTATACATATTTATTTTGTTTAAAATTTTATAATGTATATAAAATTTGTATAAGGAACACCACCATATCTGATTATCTGGACAAGCATAAAATTAAACGTAGGTCGGACCGTGCATGGCAGACGTTTTATTTTATAACTTGGTACGAACTTGGCGCGTCACGAACTTTTTTAGCTTGTTATAGGCATGACCATGGCATATGGGCCATACCAGCACAATCCATTCACATCTTTATTCGAACTATACACATTTTAAGGATATAATTAAGGTAGGAGCGAGTGGGTACCAACTTGCCACTACCTAGTCTTCTTGACCGTCTCCTCTCCTATATAAATAGCTCCTACACCCCCTTTCATTTCAATTTCCTTCACTTCCACCTAAAAAAAGACCGTGGGAGTATGATACGTTATTTCGAAGCTCTTGACATTGACTACAAAATGGTATTTGAATCTCTTGATTTTTTTATAATATGTGGGGTATTAGGCTTTAAATCGGACCCTACTGCATGTCACCCGATCTAATTTGGTCGACATTCACATCCACAAGTGCAAGATAAAGAATACTCGCAAATGCATGTGGTGAGTAGAGATGGCAACGAATCATGGATCCGCCCAGGATCCACGGATCCAGATCCATTTTTGAGGATCTGGATCTTCATATTTTGGATCCGCGCGGATCCGGATCGGATATGGATCATCTGGGAAAATGTGGATCTGGATCTTGTTTATAGATCCGCATTAGGATCCGCAAGATTCGCATATCCTTTTTTTTAATAAAACATATACTAAATTAATGATACTCTTATAAGGTATACAACCCAAATGCCTAATACTCCAAAGCCTAAACAGCCCATTATCCAAGTTGATTATGTAATGTATTGATTTTAGGATGTTGATGATGTTAGTTTGTTAGTACTAAGTTGATAGTGGGTTTTCATTTGCATATTAATTTTGTACTAAGAGGAACCGTTTAAGATCCGTTTTATGGATCTAGATCTGGATCCTCATTCTATGGATCTGGATATATAGGCAGAAAAAACGGATCTGGATCTGGATCCATCAGGATTCGGTCCTGATCCGGTCCGCTTCCATCTTTAGCGGAGGGTTTTGAACTCGATGTGATTTTTTGAAAAGTGTTGTAAGTATGCCTGACAAATCAGTCAAATCGGTCGATCAGGTTAGTAACATGTCGATCAGTATTATTAAAAGAGTTTTCGGTCAAAATGGGCTTTAAATTCTGCTTTTCAGTTTCGAATTCGGTCAAATAGATCATCAATAACAGGTCAATCATTATTATTTTTGGATCAATTTTCGATCGAGTTTCAGGTCGTGTTATTTTTGCGGGGTATAGTTATAAGTAATTGGGACAATATTTCACTAAAAATTCTAGGTCACCGTTAACAAAACATAAAAACTGAAGGTGATAAACTTATTATTGAGAACTTTTACAACGCAAATTATTGTGTGGACCCGGGACCACCCAGCTGGGTGGTCCCGGGTCCATACGACGTCGTTTTATAAAAAAAAAAAAAATTGTTCAAACAGTTCATTTTAACTGAGCTCTTCTTCTTCTTTCTTCTTTCTGCTATGTTTTTTCTTCCATTTCACCATTTTTGCACGCACTATTACACCATTTTTGTTGCATCTCACCATTTTTTCAATCAGTAATACAATATTTTTTGCCATTTTATTAATTGTTTGAAACCCTAATATACGTTTTTTAGTTTTCGATGTTTTTTCTGCATTTTTCGTAATTCTTCACTTTAGAATTTTGCTTTTTTTGCACAATTGATTTGATTTAATGGATGATAATTTGAGTTTTGATGCTGATAATTCAAATGAAGCTACATTCCCTGTTGAAAATGATGATCATGGTGATAATTGTAAGTTTTTCATTTTTTTTTTGATTTTTTATGTTGATGAATAATTTGATGTTGATATTTATCCGTAATTTTTATGTGTTTTTTGTTGCTGTTGTGAATATTGCTTAATTGCATTTTCAATTGTTTGTGATGACTGTTTTTTTTTATAAGTGTTAGTGAACATTGCTATGAATAGTATGGTGAACATTTGTGTGAACATTCATATTTGAACGTAATTCTTTATATTGGTGAATATTCCTATATATTCATAAAGATTTGTGTGAACATTTGTGTGAACATTCATATTTGAACGTTATTCTTTATATTGGTGAATATTCCTATATATTCTTGAAAATTGTGTGAACATTTGTGTGAACATTTGTGTGAACATTTGTGTGAACATTTTTGTGAACATTTGTGTGAACATTGTTGTTAAATTTTGTGTAGGTATTAATGAAGAAGTTGTTGTAAGTGAAGCAGACACTTCTGAATTGTTATATAAAACTGTTAGTGGTGATGATGAAGCATATAATTTGTATAACGAGTATGCTTTTTCGAAGGGTTTCAGTATAAGGAAGGGTAAAAATAGAGCTAGAGCTGGTGGTGAAGGTTGGACGATGAGGCGTTACTTGTGCTCAAATGCTGGTGTCAAAAATCTTTCCAAACATATGATGCGTAGTTATGATAGGGTTGATCTTAGAACAAATTGTAAAGCCTTTGTACAATTTAGTATAGGGAAAGATGGAGTTTGGACTTGTACTAGGCATGAGATGGTTCACAATCATGCTATGTTGCCTATTGACAAGAGACACTTGTTGAGGTCCCAACGAAAAATCACGGATGATCAAAAGAATTTCATGGTTAACTTGACATCTAGTGGGGTTAAAGTTTCTGATGTTGTCCGTGTGATGAGTAGAGAAGCTGGTGGTTCTCCTATGATTGGGTTTACTAAGAGAGATTGTTATAATGTTATGGCTGCCGAGAAGCATAAAAAGCTTGAGGGATGTGATTGTAAGCACTTGATCAAGGTTTTTGCCCAAAGGTATAGTGAATGTTTCATACATTTTTTGTGAACATTTATTTATTATTCTGTGAACATTTATTTATTATTCTGTGAACATTTATTTAGTATTTTGTGAACATTTTTATACTAAGACAGTGAATATTTGCATATTGTAGGCAAGCAAAGGAATGTGATTTTTTTATGAGTTTGAGCTTGATGATCATGGCTATTTGATTAGTTTTTCTGGCGTGATGCGAGGATGAAGAGGGATTATCAAGCTTTTGGTGATCTTCTTGTGTTTGATACAACTTATAGGACCAATAAGTATGGTATGATTTGTGCTCTGTTTGTTGGGATGAATCATCATTGTAATAATCTTATGTTTGGGATGGGTTTTGTTTTAAATGAAAGGATTGAGTCATTTATATGGCTTTTTGATTCTTTTTTGAGCTCTGTTGGATATGTTTTTCCTGTTACTATTATGACCGATCAATGTGCTGCAATGGCTGCTGCTATTAAGATTGTTATGCCAAATGTTCATCATCGCTTATGCACTTGGCATCTTGGTGAGAATTCGGCGAAGAATATTGGTGCACTAAGAGCATTGGAGGGTTTTTGTGCCCTTTTCAACTATCTTCTTAAGTATGTTGAGACTCCAGCTGAATTTGAACACTACTGGAATATGTTGGTGGTTTATATTTTGAATATTCAACTTTTTATCATGAACATTTATTTACTCTATATGTCATCATATTATAATGTTCACTGTCATGTTTACTTGAATGTTCACTGCAATGTTCAATGATATAGTAACTATAATATTCGTTCATGCATTACAGGATGCTATTAAAGTATGGTTGTTCAAACAATAATTGGCTTAATGATTTGTATCTGATGAAGGAGAAGTGGTGTCCTGTTTTTTCCAAAGACTATTTTTCTGGAGGTGTTTTGTCTTCACAAAGAAGTGAATCTACAAATCATTCTATATCTCATAGGTTGAAGGCAACCCATGGTTTGTCTGATTTTTACAATATTTTCTTGATGTTATTTCTGATTGGAGAAGTAGGGAAAATGGAGAAGACTTCAATTGCTTGAAAAAAGGTAAACGACATTTAGCGTTTGCAAACGTTTCCCTACTAAGCCACGGACGTGAGGTGTACACTATTGAGGTGTATAAGATTTTTGAGGAGGAGTTTATCAAAGGAACTGCTTGTGATCATGACAATAATAGTGTTTCCTTGCCTGAATATAATTATTATGTATGGAGGCCAAAGATTGATTTGATCAAGCATCAAGTGTGCTTTAATAAAGAGAGTCTTGAGATTAGATGCACATGCAAGTACTTTAGTGAGATGGGACTTCTCTGTTCCCATTCACTACGTGTGTACCACCTGCATTGTGTTGGCCACATACCGGAACAATACATTGTGAAGCGTTGGTGTAAAACTGCAATGACTTGTCAATCTGTTGAGGAATTACGTGACAAGTCAAATGTTGTCCAACCATCTGTGTGGAGGGCTCAGAAAATGAGATTCCTTTCTCAATTTGTTATGGCTTGTGCTGATATTCCTCTTTGTAGAGACGAATTTGATAGTGGCATGAACTGGTTGAGGGAAAAAATTGAGAATATTCGGGGACAATAAAGATTAGTGAAGTTGATGAGGAGGAAGTAGCTATTGACATGTCGCATTTAAATATCAAGGATCCTCCTGTGGTTACGAAAAAATATGAGAGGAATATCAGACCCAAGGGAGCTGTTGAAAAGGCACGAAACAAGGTAAATGCTTGGAGGAAACGAGTGGGTATATATGCTGACTATCTTAAGAGTACAGCACAAAGTTCAGTTCAGGTATGTGTAAATATTCAACTCTAATTAGTGAATATTTGTTATTTGTTCAGTGAACATTTGTCATACTATTGTGAACATTACTTGTTTCTGTGGTGAACATTAATTGATTTTATTTGTTTTTTGATATTGTTAATGTTGGTTGTGAAGGGTTTTGATGCAGGTGTTGTTAGTTATGTGCATCCAATGGCTGAAAATTCAGATTTGGTTGGTATTTTAGGCAATGGTGAGGTTGCTCCTGTTCGAAAAAAGGCTGTGCGTCCTCAGAAGAAAAGGCCACGAAAGAAGAAGGCAGAAGCATCAGGGAATTTTGCAAGTGAAGCCTCGCAAGGTGTTGATGAAGAGAGTGCTAATGTTGGATCTTATTTTATGCAGCAAGATCGAGTTCATGGTACAAATAGATATCAAGCATCAACAAGTAGGCAGAGTGTGGATGGTGATTGTACTTTACGTGATGAAGTCCATAGGGTTGATCCATTTTTTGATGTAATTCTTTCTCATTTTGAATGATTATATTGTGTCAACAATTTCAGAAGAAAAGGCCACGAAAGAAGAAGGCAGAAGCATCATGGAATTTTGCAAGTGAAGCCTCATAAGGTGTTTGATGAAGAGAGTGCTAATGTTGGATCTTATTTTATGCAGCAAGATCGAGTTCATGGTACAAATAGATATCAAGCATCAACAAGTAGGCAGAGTGTGGATGGTGATTGTACTTTATGTGATGAAGTCCATAGGGTTGATCCATTTTTTGATGTAATTCTTTCTCATTTTGAATGATTATATTGTGTCAACAATTTTTCTTTTTTTAATAGATTTACTTTTTGATAAATAAAAAAGGTTAAACCAACTATTAGTTCATGAATTTTTGTGAATATTGTTAATTTTTTTGTAGAACGTTTACTGTTTACATTGTGAGGATTTTATGATTTTTAAATGTGTTGTTTACATACACATTGGAAGAAATATTGTCAAGATATTATTAGTATGTAAGGCAAAATTCATAGAAATGTTCACAATAAATTTAACTAGAATGTTCACTGAAATGTTCACAATAATGTTCACTGAAATGTTCATAATAATGTTCACTGGAATTTTCACTGCAATGTCGATTATTATATAATAATAAGAATATCGTTTAATATTGTTCACTGGAATGTTCATTGGAATGTTCACTGAAATGTTTACATTTAGTATTGTTTGTTCACAAACCAAAATATTTATCATTATATACATAACAAAATATTTACAATAATCATCATTCTATACCTAATAAAATGTTGTTAGCAAAATATTGACAATATTCATCATTCAAGAGCAAATTACTGTAATGAAAATATTCAAATTAGTTTATAGACATTCAAACCCCAAAATATCATGAATGTTCACAAAGATGTAATTTCTGAAAATGTGTCAATGTATATCTGACGACCCTGCATCGGTAGTATGCACCCTCCTCAATCTTGTACTTTCGATCACTTCATTCTTGTTTTTGTTCTCTCTATGCAATATTATTTGGCTGCAGTATCTTGCTCGGAGATTTGTTATGTCAACTTCCTGAGATTTTTTATTATTGGTAATTACTAGTTAGTATTTAAATTTAAATATTCAACCAATTTAAAATTCAGAACATAATCGTGAACATTATTGAATAAGAAACAGAATTAATCAGTGAACATTTTGAATGGTTTTACTATGAATATTTATAATTAATCAGTGAACATTTATAAGTAGAGTGGTATTTTTACCTGATCACTATCTTTGAAGTCACATTGCCAGTTTTCCTCGCCATTGAAAGTTTCAATGTGATGCATCAAATAGATTCCACAATTTTTATATCAGACTTTGACTTCCATGACATTTGCAAAAGTACTCGTTTAAACTCAGTTATGATGTTCCAATCTTTGCATTTGTTTTCTTTGAGCCATTCAGCGAGTAGCTTCAGCTGTAGCAAAAAGAATTCTTTTAGAGTGGCATCTATTATACCAAATTAATTGAAATGAAAATTAAAAGAAATGTTAGTAATGTTACCATTTTATCTGGCCTATCTCCATACTTGTGGTTTTCATCAATTCCTTCTGGTAACATTCGGTTGTCAATGATGAACATTGTTTTCTTTTCCTTGTTCATGCACAACAAATAGTAGTGCCCTTCATACAGACAAGGAAAAAAGAACTGGAACAGATAATTTGACTTTAGTGCGTGGTAAATTCAAATGTGTGTAATACCAACAACATAAAAAATTAATTAGAAATTAATTTTTGTCGTACCATGTTTATGTTGTTGATGTTTGGTTTGCACAATTTGCATTCTTCAGTCATTCGCTCAATTCCTGAAGGCAATCTTTCTTCTATTGTAGATGATTCTTGAAATATATTATTTGTGCACATGAACATCTGTGAACATTTAGAGTGAATTTGTGAACATTCAGCTTTGTCTAAAGCGTCTTTTTGTGAACATTTACAAGCATTTATGTGAACATGTAAAATTGATAAGATATTTAAATAAAACTTACAAAGGGCATAGTTCCAAAGCAGAGTCTATCCTTTTTCCTCTGGTTTTCATTGTTGATGCCATTGTTGAGGATTTTTTACCACGAATTTAACAACACAGTTCATCACTTCTTCTTCAGCTGTCATGGTCTTCATCTCTAAGCGGTTGATTGAATTCATACCGTCATAGTAAAGTGATTCCCTGTTTTAAATTTAAGACATAAATAATTGTTGTTTTGAAAATTTTATTTATTAGATATTAGACAAGATCGAATAGATAGAATATTACGTTTGGTCCCCATCTGATAGTGCATAGTCAGTGATAACAGCCTTCAGAGTATCCATATCTTTGAAAAAATCCTTGTATCTGACCATAAACGGTGAGCAGAAGGATTTTGGTAGATTGTGAATTACTCTCTGTGGTCTTGTTTGCCTAGTGAACATTGTATTAGTGTTAGAAGAACGTTTAACTAAGAAATTGTGAACATTTGTATGTAAGTTTGTGAATGTTACCCTTGAAGTTGTTGCTGTTGAATTGGTTGTTTTGTTGTTTCATCGTTGTTGCTCTTGTCCTTCTCACTTTCTTCCTCATCGTTTTTGTTCTCATTGTCATCTCCTAAAGCAGTCACCTCATTCTCAAACATTTTGAGAACTTATGTTGTGGTTGACATCTGTGTTCTCAAGCTTAGGTTGGTGTCGATGGTGTTGATGGTGTCGATGTTGTAGGTTGGAGATTGAGGCTCTTCTTGCTGTGAGAGTGGTGTTAGAAGCAATCTGAAGCCAATATCAAATGGCATATTTGGATCAAACTATTTCTTTTCAACCAAGACAACTCTTTCATTTCTTTTTTTCTCTGCTATTATCTCCTGTTCAATCCGTTCTATCTCTTTCAAAAATGTTGGACTTTCAAAAATATTTTTGTCTTGTGATAGCAGAGAACTTGTGTCTTCCACTCCTTGTTTTTGTATTTCATCAATGTATTCAGTAGCTTTATCAGCCAAATTGTTGTTTGGCAAAAGCTCTTGAGCTTGGACAATCATGTTTCTCAATTTTGTGACATGAGGTCCTATGATTTTTAGCTCCTCACAGAATTCATTCAGAAAACCCTGTAAAATTAAAAGGTTATAAAAAATGTGCAGTTATGTAAGAAAAGGCATGTAAAGAAACTACTAAGTGTAAGAAACATTATGTGTGAACATTTGCTTTAAAATCAGTGAACATTTGCTTTAAAATCAGTGAACATTTCAGTAAAATCAGTGAACATTGTGGTGAAATCAGTGAACATTTCAATCAAATCAGTGAACATTTGCTGTCAAATCAGTGAACATTTCAGTAAAATCAGTGAACATTTCACTGAAATTTTTTATAGTTTTACTGTGAACATTACCACTAGTATATAAAGTATATGTTGAATTATATATTTACCTCAACAGATGTTGAAGGCTGATTGTCTACATTTGCTGTAGGTTTTTCAGAAGGACCTGCTGGTTGTTCTTGATCTTCAAAAATGTTTTCAGCATAAAGATCATTATTGTCATTGTCGTCATTCCGCCTTTGTGCAGGCCTTTCTGACAAATCATCAGTGGCATTCTTTTTTGGCTGCTTTTCAGCAGACATATCCTCATCAGTTATTGTTTTGGTTTGCTTTTCAGCATGTTTTTCAATACTTTTCATCCGCTTCAGGACTTCCCCCTTGCCAAATCCTTCGGCAAGCTCTATATTTATCCGTTCTTGGATCATTTTTTTGTCCAGCTTGCGATTAGGGGAAGTGTCCTTGATTGTTTGAGGCCTAGCCTCTTTACTCTATCCATGTAGCATAGTTGTGAACATTTGAAGGTCAGATTGTTTAATTATGAATATTTTAGAGAACGTTTGGAAATAAATCAAAAGAGTTAAAACAGTAATTATACTTACAGTTAAGAAACAAATTGGCCCCTTGAAGAAGCTTTGATTCTTCTCCTTGTATTCCTTGGCATCTGAAATCAAGTGCTGGTGAACATACTTGCACCAGTTCAAATGCGGGATGACCTCGAGATCAACCATAGAATAAAGGAACTTGAAGTTGCTTTGGGAGGTCGCCTTTGATGACATGAGGCAGTTTACAACAACAACCAAAAAGTTGTACTTGAATGTGTCATCGGCCGGGGAATTTTTTTGTTATATGGTGTATCTTGTGACTATCTGTTTTACTGTTGGGCTTCCAACATTCTGCCCAATTCCATAAGAGCCTCTCCACTGAGCTAAGAAATTTTTGAAACGGTCAGTGTATTCGTGGAGATTTGGCTCTAGAATTGTTATGTCACCCTTTGGTAGCCCGAGCACATTCTGAACATCTTTTTCATTGATTTTTATTTGTTGGTTGTTTGGTAGTTTCAAGGTTGAACTATCCATATCAAAATGAGAAAGCAGCAGTGAGTTGAAAGAATTATTGCCTTGAGGGAAGTCCAACTTAAGCAACGAACCAAGCCCTAGTTCCTGAACAGCATGTTTCTTCTCCTCCGTAAGCTGTTCAACGAGGTTCATGAACAGCACATGCCCGCCTCTTACTTTAACTTTGTTCAGGAGTAGCTTTGGCTCTTCTTTTTGTTCATCATCATCATCATGTAGCACCTGTGAACATTTGAAAGTAATATAGTCAGTGTTAGTAACATCTGTGAGTATTAATTTGTGCAATGTTCACCACAATGTTCACTATGTTTTTTAATGTTCACATTGTGTTAGGGGTTCAATGTTCACCACAATGTTCATAACATTTTTCACAATATTTTTCACAAATTTATTGAATGTTCAGCACAATGATCACTACATTTTTTTAATGTTCACATAGTGTTAGGGTATAATGTTTACCACAATGTTCACAACATTTTTCACAACATTTCTCTGTTCTTAAGCATTAATTATTTACTTTGTGAACATTTTATGTAATATTATGTAACATGTAATTAAAAACATACCATTTCCTTTTTCTTCTGAGGAGCAATGGTTTGTTTTATCCTTTTTGGTGTTTGCTCTCTTTGTGTTGGTGCTTTCCGTTTTATGGGCACCTTTTTCTCTGGTGGTGTTGCTTTGACAATTTGTTTTTTGGAAGCCTTTTTTGCTTCCTCTTTTTTTATTTTTTTCATCAATGTTTTTGCCCTTTTTATTGCAACAGTCTTTTTTCTCCTTCCTGTTTTTACTGGTTTGTTTTGTTCTTGTTGTTGTTGTTGTTTTTGTTGTTCCTTTTCTTGTTCTTCTCGATCACCTTCTTGATCACCTTCATCACCTTCTTTTTCCAATTCTTTCTGTGCTTTCCTGTTATAAATAATGAAAATGTATTAGTTAAGCTTATATATGAATTGTTTTCAGTGGTATTAAAATGTTTTTTTTTTCATGGTAACAGACCTTTTTCTACTTCCTCTTGATAGTGGCCTGTGTTGTTCTTTTTGTATTTCCAGTAGCTGCTCGTGTTCTTCCTTTTGTTGTTGTTCGTGTTCTTGTTGATGAACTTGTTGATCACCTTGATGAACCTCAGCTTCTTTTTCCAATTCTTTTTGTTCTTCTCTGTTTTAAATAATGAATATGTATTAGTTAAGATTATATGGAATTTGTATTCAGTGGTATGAAAATATAAAGATTGATATACCTGCCAAAAACAGCTGTTCTTTGCTTATTTTTTACATATTTGAGAACAGGCTTTTCTGTATTAGCTTTCGATCTGTTACAAGATCGAAATAATGGAAATAATGGAGATTGTTACAAAGATTGAATCATTGTTGTGAACATGGCAGTGAACATTAATTTTTGAAAATAGGAATGTGCATTCATAGTATATTTATACAATGTTCACACCAGTATAGTAGGCAATGTTCACAATTATATTTCAATAATTTATGCAATGTTCACCACAATGTTCACTACCTTTTTCAATGTTCACATATTGTTAGGGTTACAATGTTCACCACAATGTTCACAGCATTTTTAACAAATATATTTCACTAATTAATGCAATGTTCACCACAATGATCACTACGTTTTTTAATGTTCACATAGCGTTAGGGTTTGGATGTTCACCACAATGTTCACTACCTTTTTTAATGTTCACATATTGTTAGGGTTACAATGTTCACCACAATGTTCACAACATTTTTCACAAATATATTTCACTAATTAATGGAATGTTCACCATAATGTTCACTACATTTTTTAATGTTCACATAGTGTTAGGGTTTAATTGTTCACCACAATGTTCACAAAATTTTTCAGAATTATATTTCACTAATTAATTCAATGTTCACCACAATGTTCACTACATTTTTTAATGTTCAGATAGTGTTAGGGTTACAATGTTCACCACAATGTTCACAATTATATTTCACTAATTTGCAATGTTTACCACAATGTTCACTACGTTTTTTAATGTTCACATAGTGTTAGGGTTTGAATGTTCACCACAATGTTCGCAACCTTTTTTAACGTCCAGATAGTGTTAGGGTTACAATGTTCACTACATTTTTGACAATTATATTTCACTAATTTATGCAATGTTCACAGAATTTTGTAAAAATTGTCTAATTCATGTACATAAATATATTTGAAAAACTTACGCTTGCTTTTCCTCTTCCTCTTGCTTCTTTTCTAAGTTTTCTAAGACTCTCCTCACTATAGATGATGGACTTTCAGTGTGTTGTCGTTTTGCTTTTCGTTTTTCTTTGAGCATTTGTCCAATTGTTTCTTCATTTCTGAAAATTCAAAACAAGAAAATATATAGATACTTTTTGCTTTCCAAATGTTCATAAATTTATACAAAAATTTGAAAAAATTGAAGCAAAACTTACTTGTCAGTTCGTTGCTTTTCTGCATGTTCTTCGTTTGCTGGTTTTTCCTGGTTCGATTTCGCCATTTTTGGTACCGGAGTGCTTAAAATGTTGCAGTGAAAGTGTTTTTGTGATTTTTTTGCAGTAATTTGGATGAATTTAGGTGTTTTTGGAGAGAAGAAGTTGCGTATGGCAAGAGTAAAATGAGCGGTTTTTTTGTAATGGGAGTTGAAAGGTTTGAAGTTTGTCAGAGAGAGGTATTTATAGGGTTTTTTTTTGAATTTTCTGGACGCACTTTTTTTTTTTTTTTTTTGTCACGCGCGGCACGCGTGGGAGCACCTATAATTGGGTGGTCCCGGGTGCATACATTACTTATTGCTTTTACAATACTTTTCTATGTTTATTTCAGTTAATCCAAGTGATAAAATCAATTGCTCAAATATCAGGAATCACTTGATTATTATTCACTTCGTAACACAAAACTTTCTAACAATTAATTTTGTACGCATTTTGAGAAATCAAGTTGAAGATGTAAATGAAGTAATTAGTCAAAATAATTTTAATATAAGCAAAAATATAATCATAAATTACTAATATTAAAATTATGCGGACTAATTTCTTTGTTTACACTGTTAAATAACTTCCTCAAAATACGTGCAAAACCAACCATTAAATAAATTTATATTTTACGAAAAAAAATCAATGACTATAATTAAAAATTAAAATGAACAGCTCAAGTGCAGACAGACCAAAAACAGCGAAAATATGGATCCTTCAATCATCAACCAATCACCAAATAAAATTTCAAACTCAGTCTTAACAAATACAAATGGGTACCCATAAACCAATCCTTCACAACCATCATCTCTTCTATTCTCTCATCGTATTCTTCATATTCTCTCTCCTCTTACCATGTCTCTGTTTGACCGAGCTTCTCAAATCAGAGGACCAGATGCTGGAGGTCTTCCAACAATGGCGGCAAAAACATGGAAAATCATACGGCCGTGCTGAGGAGGAGCTGAAACGTTTCAAAGATTTCAAGAGGAATTTGATCTACGTTGTTGAACATAACTCGAATCGGGTCGGGTTTACTGTGGGTCTGAACTCGTTTAGTGATTTGAGCAGTGACGAATTCAGAAAGAGGTGTTTGGGCGACGTCAATAGTTGGATTGAGCTGAATAACACGCGCAAGGGATCTGCGTTTAGTTGCCACGCGCCGTCGTCTTTGGATTGGAGGGCCAATGGCGCTGTTAACCCGGTCAATGACCATGGTGTCTGTGGTAAGTAATTTTAATCACCATTTTTTCGACTATTCTACTCGTAGTATTACATTATGATTGTATACGAATTATTCTATACATTTTCTTAGATGTTTTGTTTTCTAATGGAACATGGGATTATGTGCAAGATGATAGTGTGATTACAAAACAAAGAAATAGCAAAGAAACTGGTAATTTTAGATCTTGCAACAGGCCTATTCAGGACTTCAGGTCACTTCACTTGCTGCACTAGACATGCTTTGTATTCTGCCTCTGCACTTGACTAAGTTAGTACCAAGGAATATTGGATATGTACTCAATGCTCTACTGAATCATTATAGGATACAAGCATACAACATTTGGAGTATTCTCAGTAGAATAGAACAAGCTATGATCACTAGTGCCTTTGAGAGACTTCAACACATGTAGAGCTAGCTTCTCTTAAATAAGGTAATCTTGGCGAGTCCACAAGCTGACTTAGGGTGCGTTCTCTTCAACTTATTTGACCTGACCTGGTTAAAACTATTAAAGCTGACTTGATTATAACTTATTCGATCTGACCTGATTAAACCTGATAAGTTCTGAGACCTGATAAGAAAAAGTTGAAGAGAACGCACCCTTAGGTGTTGAACTGCATTATTTACATTCAATTTCCATATAGACCAGTCATAAACAATAGCCATATCTGCGATTACTCTGACAGTTTCAAGCTTTGCTGCAGGAGAGAAAGTATTGAAATCTTCCCCCTCAATATGCTGGTAACCAGTAGCCACAATTCTAGTCTTATGCCTTTCTATAGACCAATTGGGATTCAACTTAGTGGTAAGAGGCTAAGAGGCACTAAAATCTACAATTTAGTTCAACCTATCTCCTTGCATCAAAGTATAACAAGACAAAGAATATGACTGCTTCTCGCATAATTTGCAGCTGCATTATCTCCAAACCTTCTCCCTTTTATTGCTTTGACCACCTCCCACAAATGGAATTGATCATAGAAGAATCAACATCTGATCATCAAATGGAGAATCCTTCAGCACATCCTCTTGATTAGACTCAACCATCACATTAGAAGCCATTCTTGGTTTGTTTACAGTAGTAGTATCTATCAACATACTACTTAGGATAACCAATTACTTTAAAACATTGATTTGTTGTATGCCCTTTTCCTTTACAATACTCACACTTCCTATCAAATTTCTCCTTCTTCCAATCTATCATGTTATACATTCCAGGCTTAGAATTAAGACCTGAACTCCTATTGAAGATCTGGATTGCCATTGCATTGGTTTGAGGAAGTGTTTCTTACACCCACTTGCTTCTTTCTTCTTTTCATCTGTTGAACAATAGCATAGGCTCTGCTCATAGATGGTAAAGGATCCATTGAAAATATGTTTGTAATGGTATTGTCAAACCTGTTATTAAGACCTAATAAGAATTGCATCATCTTTTTTTCTTGTTCAAAATCATTGATCTTCTTTAAGTTATTGCATGTACACTTACGGCACCACACGAAAAGCTAGGAATTGCTCTTAATTTTTGTAGCTCATCCCACAACCTTTTGATTTTTCCATAATAGCTCAAGATTGTCATATTCTCCTATCTTAAACTTGCAATTTCCTTCTACAATTGATATACATAGGTCCATTAGAATGACCAAATCTTTCACTAATGTCAGCCCAAAGTTCAACTGATATCTTTGTTGAAGAGAAGTCATCAGCAAGATCACCATTCATAGAGCTTAACATCTAGCTCATCATCGTAAAATCCGCACCTACAACTGCTAGAAATCCGCATCAGTACTTGTAGGTTGCTTGATTGTGCCATCAAGAAAACCCCTTATGTTCTTAGCAACCAATGCTCTCTTGATATTTCTCCTCCAACGCATAGATTTAGTGCCATTAAACCCCACATTAGTAAGAGATCCAGCCGGATTATCAGAATTTGTAATATATAAAGGATAAAGAATCCCTCCATTTTAAGTATACAAGAATTAGGCTTTAGAAGTGAGATCAAATTCTCAACTCGAAAAATTGCTCTGATACCATATAGAGAGGTAACGAGCTAAAGAAATTAGAAAGATTTGTTATTAATTGTCAAAACAGGATACAACTCATAAGCTACATGCTCCTGTAATTTGGGATTTAGCTTAATTTAGTTAAGTATAGATAAGTTAGTCCAAAAGAACAGGGCCTAATAGCCTAAAAAAATTGTAAAACCAATTCTAATGGTTTATAAGAAGAAATGTCTCTTAAGAACAAAGAAGCAACGTGGATATATTTCTAAACCAATCAAAGAAAAATAATTGTTGATTTGCAGTTGCATAATTGGTTCTAAAATGTATTGACTTTAGTTCAAGGCCTTAGGGCGATTATTACTGCATAACAGTAACATATCCTGAATTGTGAATGCAGGAAGCTGCGGGGCATCCTTTTCCGTTGACAATACAGTTTATGAATCTGGTGTGAGTTGTTTTCTTCACTTATCATTGAGAGGTTTGAAGTAAATGATGTGAGTTATTAACTAGAACTCTTCATTACTCAGACCTAATCAATCATGTTAGACTCTGCTACTTTTTGAAAATATTCCAAGAATTTGGTCTTAAATGCTTCATTTAGGCTCTGTTTACTAGGGCGTAAAACATTTTCCATTAAAACTATTTTCCTCTATTTTCAACTTTACATTGTTTACTTTGCAAAGTAGTATAAACTCATTTTCCCTAGGATCAAAATATCTGTTACAATGAAGGGAAAACCATTTTCCCTTCAAGGTGAAGAGAAAACTATTTTCCTTCCTTTTCCTTACCTTACCACCTTATTTTCGCTTTCATTTTTCTTATTTTCCATCAATGTTTAGTAAACAATGGAAAACATATTTTGCAATTGTGTTTTCCACTGTAAATTGTTTTACATGAAAATCATTTTACATTGAAAATTTTTTACACCCAAATAAACGGAGTCTTAGTGTCTATCTCCTTGTCTGAGAGTTGAGAAATTGAGATTCGATCGCCTTACGCTGTTCGACTGAACTCGTTGGCTTTGCGATGGGAGTGTGAGAATGTGAGATGAAATGTAGTGTGAGTGATAATGTGATATAGCTTGCAAGTGATATTCATTCTTTTGAACTGAGTCTGACTTTAACATCTTGTTTCTTAGGTGGAAAAAAAGATTGTAAACATTGATGGATATGTAAAAGTGGAAGAAACAGAAACTGCTCTACTCTGTGCTGTTGTCAACCAGCCTATTAGTGTTGGAATAGATGGATCCTCTATTGATTTTCAGCTATATACCGGAGTAAGTATATATGTACACCCATAGCTGATTTTAAGACCATCATCATCATTTGTATAAATATTGACATTTCATTTCATGCTTTTCTGTACATTTCAATCTTTTTCTTAGTTCGTCATCAGATGTGAATGGCCAGTAAGAATTAACACTGCCATATATGCTGATACAGATACATTAGTTTGGACAAATTTTATGCTCAGTCTCGTGAAATTCACTATGTATCGCTCCTGATCTTAATCTGATAAATCAATGATTATGTTATCATGTATTCATGTTGATGTCATCTATTCTATTCTGTAACCTTAACTGCAACAGTGCAACTTAACGTCATCTTGTTTGATTGTTTGTAATAAATTGTGGTAATGGGTATGGTATATTGATGTAAAGTATAATTTAGAAAAGGAGAAACCTTATAATCCCTATGGAAAACATACTTTCATTTCCATGCTTGAATTTTCCTCATATTATCTGTTATCATCCATTTCCATTAGGAAAAATTAAATAAATTGGAGTAAATCTAGTACAAACATGAGAATGTATATTGATTTTCCTTTCAAATTTACATCTAAATTCATTTCATTACCATCATTTATGACTGGTTACCAAACATGGCGTTAGAGTCTCATTCTTCCATACATTAATTTTCAGTACTAACAAGATGGAAGGCTGCTGATCTTTTTGTTGCTTCATTCTTATCTAGATGATTAATTGCATTACAAATGAAAGTATTAGCTATATTTCACTAACATTCTGTACATTCAATATTCTTCTACTAGGGAATATACGACGGTTCATGCTCGAGCAATCCAGACAACATCAATCATATTGTCCTGATTGTTGGATATGGCTCTGAAGGAAACAAGGATTATTGGATAGTGAAGAATTCTTGGGGTACTAACTGGGGTATGAATGGCTACATACACATTAGAAGAAATACTAACCTTCCATTTGGTGTATGTGCAATCAATGCCTTGGCTTCATATCCATTACAAACAACATTAGCCTCATCTCCTTCACCTTCACCATCTTCTGCACCACCACCATATTTTCCTCCTCCTCCCACTCCATCACCTTCCCCACCACCTCCACCACCATATAATCCTCCCCCACCTCCGGGTCCCACTCCTAGTAGATGCGCAGATTTCACTTACTGTCTAACAGGACATACTTGCTGTTGCCTGTACGAGTTTCACGGTTTTTGCCTTATACAAGGTTGTTGTGAATACTCCAGTGCTGTTTGCTGCCCTGGGTCAGACTATTGCTGCCCTCTTGAATATCCCATTTGTGATGATCAGGGTGGATTATGCTTGAAGGTACTTTGATTATATGTTAACAAACTTTTACGTACTCGGCCATGTTTAGTTCACCTTATTTCAACACCTAATTGACAATTTTACAATATCAGCTAATGGTCCGACTGAACTTTTAACTACAAATTTCTATCGAACTGTATGATGGAAATGTTCTATTTCTATTTTCCTTTTTCAAAGTAATCCATCGAATTCTTTTCCACCCTAATGTTTTGTAGAATTCTGGAGACAAACTAGGCGTTGCATTGACAAAAAAGAAGTGGGCAAAAGTAGCATTTCCATGGAGTAAACTCGAAGGAGGTAACGAAATGGCTTATCAACCGCTCAAGTGGAGGAGGAATGGGTATGTAGTAGCAGCAAGTTGATGTAATGTCATTGAAGGTAGATGGATGTCCTTCTCTAATGCTAGATAATGTAGTGACAAGTGATTGATCATTGTTTTAAAGCTTTAAATTCTAACATGGCTAAATGTCAATCTTCTTGAGAATTATTTTTGTGAGGATGGTTTAGGTTTGCGCCAAGCATCTGAGTAGCAAAAGGAAAATAAAGGTATTGAAGAGTGACTGAGTGCATGATGCAAACTCACTCAAGTCATATTCAATATTCATGTGTGGTGTTTTTACTTCAATCATGAAGAGATTTGTTATTTATTTACTTTTGCATTGTTCTAAATAAATAAAATTTGTAAATACTAAGGTCATGTTCTTTGTGACTTATTTTTTGGCAAGTTATGGACGTTGGTTGCTGGTCATGAAGATCTAAATTTATTTATTTTTTCCCTAGTTTATAATCTTTATATGATGTATTATTTTGAGAATTTAAGTTACAAATTCAAAGGTACACACTGAACACACATGTGTACCAATAGGATGGTATACATGCTATATACTAGAGTTCGATTTAAATAGACATTAGTATAAAGTATTAAAGTTTAATAAAAATTATTGAAATTTTAAAATTAGACTAAATGAAACATTCATCATCAACAATAAACATTAATTCCTTGTGAGTCCAATTTGTATGGGAGTACATTCTCTAAATTTCATCTAGGTTTAGCACTGTACCACAATAATAACCCAAAATTCAAACTATGATTTGAAATTCTAATCTTAACCATGTCTAAATCTCAAACCGATCTAAATCGGAAAGGTCCGATTCAAATTGAACTGATATGAAAGCAACTCGATTAAAAAAAAAAAAAAAACAAAACGAAATTGTTAAGTTAGATTATACTCAATTCTTCATACTTCATTTTTATGGTCATTCATTTATAGCTAGGTATATGTATATATGTATAATGTATTGATGCCTTAATGGTCAGGGTAGCAAACAGAGTCTTGGAGTCTCTACAAAGCTCTCTTTAATTGAAGGGATTATGATCCCAAATTTCACAGCCTTACTGGAACTGAAACACCTTAACCATTTAGGGTCCGTTTACTAGAGCGAAAAATATTTTCCCTGAAAATAATTTTCCTATTTTACATCGTTTACTTGGGATGAAAAAAATAAAATGTAAAACTTTGGGTGAAAACTCATTTTACACCATATTGGAAACATTTTCCTCCAAATTTGGGAGTAAACTTATTTTTCGTGCAAGTAAACATTGGAAAATTTATATGAAAATGAGTTTTCCAACATAAAATATTTTTCATGGAAAATCATTTTACATCGAAAATGTTTTACACCAAAGTAAACGGACCCTTAAAGAAAAAAAATCCCAAATTTCACTATATACAATCGAATTTAAGTATAAAATCCCAAGTTATTACATCAACTCACTTGGGTTAATATTTCAACTCGACCCAATCTATTAAATTAAGGCTCCGTTTATTAGAGTGTAAAATGTTTTCCTTGAAAATAGGTTAAAAAAACTCAACGCAACCCAGTAGTATTATGTTGAATTCAAATTGGGTTATTTGGTTGGGTTAGGTTTTGCCAAACTCTAGATCCAATCAATTTACCAAAGCTGGACCAATATTTATTTTCCTTTCCTTGGGCCAGCCATGAATGTGAGACTTGGAGGAGGCTGTGTCCTCTTTGTTTTCTATTCATATTAAAATAGTCATCATAAAGTTGTTAATATAAAAAAAAAAAAATACAAAAACCCTGTTTCCAAAAAAAAATATATATTAAAAAAACCCTAAAATAATTTCTCCCCTCTCCTAGTCTCTTCCATTCTGCCGTAACCTTCCATAGTTCCATTTACTATCATTGATTTTTTATTATAGGTTCTTTTTTCTTACTTCGTAATTCAATATCTAATTCCAATCAAGACAAATAAAAGGCAATGGAATGAGTACTTAACAAAAAAAAATGTGCTAATTTTTTATTTATGGGGCCATATTTATTCATTTAATTAGTACAGGGGTCCCAAAATCTTTAAGACAACTATGTCAAATTTAAATTCAATCCATAAACAATAAGGGGTTTGTAGGTAGAGATGGAAGTTGGTCAGGAACCTGATTTAGACCCTCCTGGATTTGATTTATAATAGTATGGGTCTAACTTATTTAAACTCAATGGGTCTGGGTCGGGTTTGGGTCTCATTGATCATGGGTCAAGTTTGGATTGTGCCCAAAATTTTCAAACCCAGACCCGAACACGACTCTACTCGCATACCCATTTACATTAAAAAAAAAATCCCTAAATAAAAATATAAAAGAGTCTCATTACTCTCATACAATCATAATCAGTTACTCATACAGTTGGAAAATTAAACTTGTGAATTGCAGCTGCAACTCCAAGGTTAGAATTGTCGAGTTGTAACTTATAACTTTGCGAGTCATAAAACTTTATAATTTAAGCATTTTACATTTTTTTGAGAAATTGATTTATTATGATTGAACAATAACCTAGAACAGAGTGCGAAAATTTTAAATTGTTACATGATAATAAGTTATTAATTAAATGCTTGAAATATGAAAAACTAACTTAAGACCCATTTAGAATTTATACAACCGATATGTTATGAATCCGGGTCTAAAATTTAGATACAGTAGATCTGAGTCTCACAGACCCAACTCATTGCCATCCTATTTGTAGGAAATAGAACTCTTGATAACAAACCTCTTGAGTCTTGGCTCTTGTACTGTAAGAGAATTGGACAAATTAAACCATTTGGCGGGAAAGTACATGGCTCAATGATCTGTCAGTCAAACAAACGACATCCGCAGAGTTAGACAGTTACTCACATGCGTAGATGCATGTTAGTCAATGATAAATGTTCGGTAAAATGGTCGTTAAAGTTTGTGTTAGTTTTGTATTATTATTAACTCCGTCCTAAATTATTTGCTACAATTTTCTCATTTGAATATCCTAAAATACTTGCAACATTTCTTTTACAGTCTATAGGCCCAGATGTTTAACATTTTTATCCTTATTTTTGTCATTTTACTCATTATTTAAGTCCTATTTTTCTTCTAATTACCTTTATCAACAGTGGGCCCCACAAGAAGATTAGTTTGCATAAAAAATTGTGCCAAAAGTGAATGTAGCATGTAAAATGGGACCGAGGGAGTAATTTTTTAAGGCTTGTTTATAAACTTCTCTATTGTCAGTGGAAGTTACTAGATGTGAAATTTGTGAAAGTTACTAATTAATAATTAGGGTATTAGCAATAGGACAAACTTTTTATGATTTTGTTCATGTGCCACATCATTATTGTACAAATCTCTACCTAAACAAATCTTTTTACTAATAATAGACAAACCTCACTAAAGGTTTTTGCATGGAACTCATTGTCACCCAAAAAAAAAAAAAAAACAGGTCTCTCACAAAAAAAAAAAAAAAGAATTAATTGAGAACCCGTTACTCTTTAGTAACTTGCACAAAAATATTACACCTGATCATGGGCCGGGCTGGTCCCATCCTCAAATTAAGGTCCATTGTTGTGGGCCGGGTTGGGCCGAGCCTAAAATTGGGTCTGAACTTGCTGCCCAAAGCCCAACAACAAGCGGTTTGTTGACAAACCTTAAAATTTTAAAAATAAACCTCTCCACAAACCCCTTATTACTAATGTCCTTAGCAATTTAGATTTGTCATGTAATTTTTTTTTTCTTTTCGTGAGAGTTAATTTTTTTATTTTTTTATTTTCACATTGGGTCCAATATAAACTTTAATAAAGATTTGTCTATTGTTGGTGATAAGTTTATTTGACATAAGATTTATTACATATGATGGCATGAGGTTTGTCCCACAACTTCCCTAAAGTCCAAGCCTTGGTTATTGGCTCGATTATTCCATCTTCTCTCTCTGCTCCACAAAGAAAATTTTTTTTTTTCTTTCTTTTGATAACATTACTCCTATATCAGGTATATATTAAAATTAAAGTATGACCGAAAAATTTTCTAATACTCTTTTCCTTCAAAATAAATAAATAAATATTCTGTTTGTTAGTTATTGTCAGAGCAACGTGTTATCAGCTTAAATTTTTGGTTGAGATATTCTTTGACATGTTATCAGAGCAACGTGTCACATGTTACATGACATAGGCTCGAATCTCATTCACCCCTCATTTACAAAGTGAAATTAATTAACACCAGATATGGTGGTTCTTAACTCTATGTTGCATTCACATTTCAAGTTCAAAGGGCCTTCATAGGAGGTGGAGAGATAGAGTATATAACATAATTTTGGGTTTCAACCATCATCTTAAGCTTTTGGTTATTCGTTTGACAATTACATTTTTTAGTAACACACAAAAATGAACATAGGGGTAAATTAGAGCTTATCCTCATTGCCACGGCCCGAGAATTTTAGAGGATTTGACACACTTAAAACATGCGTTTTTAGTTCAAAATTTCGGCCTAACTCGAAAAATCCACATATGGCCAACTAAACGCGTCTAAAAAATCGGGGCTTTGGGCACCTTTGCTTACGTAAGGCCCAACTAGACACAAACTTTTGATCTTCTCTAGGGTAAATATTTATGAAAAATGTTATATACGGGATACTTATAACAAGCTAAAAAACGACAGTTTGAGGAAAATAGAACATTAATTACACCGACTTATGCATGATTTTGTTATGAATTTTTTCAATTTTCTTTTCATCATCTTAAAATACATATTTAATTATTATATATTACATATAGCGGTAACTTATTTATAATTATCCCTTATGCTATGTTTGGATACAAGCATTTCATTTGAAATGATGGATTTGGGGGTCAAATTACATGTTTAGCATGTAAAAAAATTGGAATTGGATTTGGCCCAATTCCCAACCCAAATGTTTAACAAGTAAATGTTGTGTATTTCAAATACTTAACAAAACCATATCATTTCAAATTCTAAAAACAACCCAAACAAATAATTGTCATTTGAATTGTAACATTTCAATTTCAAAAATTGAATTTATCAGTTTGAAATGAATTCTACATATCAAAACACTACCTTAATTAAAGGATTATTATTTTTTTCACAAGTATTAAAGGGAATGTAAGGCAAAAGCTAACTATAAGATCTCCATGATACACCAATGGAAATATTAAATTAACATGGATATATTGATGTACTCCGCATACACTTTAAATTTTATATTTTCTTCGTCCTAAAAAACTATTCCACTCTTCTTCTTTTTTAAGTATTATGATCCACAACTTTTTTTATATTTTTCCAGTTTTACCCTTACTTATCTCTATCCCACTTATTTTACCTAATTTTACTCTAAACCATTTAAAACTTAGGCCATTAACTCACTACAAGACAAACAAGTGAGACCCATAAAAAAATGAGGATAAAGGGAGTACCTTTACTCTAAACCATTTAAAACATAGAGCTGTTGTTATGGGATAGAGGGAGTATTATTTTAGAAAATATATTAAATGTTTATGTAAAACCTTGGAAGTTTAAATATGTCAACATAATTGGAGTACCTTCAAGGCTTCAAATCCATTGGACTCTTATTTAATCTTAGGGGAAAAAAAACTAAATGCAACTCTTAAAGTGTTGAACCCCATATGGTGGTGCAATAGTGAGTGTCCCACATCGGAGAATGAGGAAAAAATAAACTAACTTACGAGTCTAGGAGTTACTCCTCCTACCATTAATTGGTTTTAAGAAAAAACCTTTTTATGGCTTGTAAGTGACCTAACTCTCCTCTTCCATTGAATTGTCCAGGCTCGTTTATAATATTCAATCAAATTTAATATGGTATCAGAGCCCATATTGTGTGTTTCTTCTTCTATATTGGGTTGCTCACGTCCGTTTCTAATATTCAATCAAATTTAACATAAAGCTCCATATATAAGAAGCTAAAAGAGAAAATTCTTTTCCAAAACATTTAACTATTACTTCCTTTGTCCCTTAAATTTTGCTACATTTGCTTTTTCATACCTCCCAAAACACAACTTTAAATGAATATATCTTTAGATGTATATAATAAAAAATTATATAAATTACATATTAAAAAATAGACATTGAGCCGAATCAAAAGAGATCTCACTTGACTATATGTTTTTTTTATACGTATAAAATTAGAGAGAGTCAAAGTTATATAGTGAATAATGCTAAAAGTCCTCATGTAACAAACAAATAGAGAAGGAGGAAGTAACATTTTTAGAATAATATTTAATACTGAAACATTGCCCTTAAAATGTTATTTTAAATTCAACTAAACTTTGTCTTATTATAATATTGCATATTTATTTCAAAGTAGGCCCCTATCCTATATAACACCATAAGTTAAGGAGTAAAGTTGGGACCAAATCTCAATCAACGATTTTTCCTAAATTTCCTCTTCTTCTCTATGTCCTTTTCCTTTACTTTAATTTAAGTAATGCAAACCAACAAAGGCAAATGCAAAATCTTCCCTCTAACTAACCTTACTTACTCTGTTACTCTCTCTGTCTGTCTCTCTCCCTTGTCTTTAATGCTGCTTGCTTTTTTCCTCCTTCATTTTCACTCAATTTCCCTCAAACACCCGCCATCATTACTCCATTCACATCTTCTTTCATCAAATCTCTTCTTTCAAAACTAAAGCAAGCTTCACCAATTCTTTCTTTTCTTCATTTCTTCTTTTCTTTTTTACTTTAATTGAAGGTAAGTTATTTTTTGCATGATGTTTATATGGCTAAAATTGTGGTATTATTGTATCCATTTATTGAATTATTACTCAAATTTTGCTTTGTGATTGATGGGTTTTGCACAATTGATGTTCTTAATAACTTGTTTATCTTTTGTTTGGTTGTTAATTAGTTTGTGAATCCTTTTTTACATATAATATAATATGCTTTTCTTGCTTGGATAAGGTTTATGGTTTCTATACATTGTTTCCTCACTTGTCTTTCTTGTGTAATTCAGTAAATTTTACCCTACATGGGAGAAATTGCAAAATTAAATGAATAGGTTTCCTTTTATATCAGCCATTATATACTTGTTTTACCCTAAATGAACTCAATCAGTTAACCTCTAATCGCTAACTCCCAAACAGGGCCATTATATACTTCTTTTCTTGTTTGCAATTTGAGTGTATTGTTCCTTTTTCCTCCCATTTGGTAGGGTTTTAGTTTTTTCTGTTCTGCTTTTGATTTGTTCAGTCTGAATTCATCTTTGAGTGTGTAATTGGTATGAATTTAAATAAATACTTTTTTTAAAAAAAATTTGGTAGAACTATTCACAAATCATAACCTTAATTTTGAGTAATTTTTTTATGTTGTAATATTTACTTTTAATTTTTTGTTGTGAGAAGTTCAGTAATTGTTGTTGTAAAAAATTCTCATAGTTAGTTTGATGGTTGATAATAAACTGTAGCAATGAAAATGTATATTTGTGAAGAAAATTAGATAAATTGGCAGTCACTAATTCACTATGAATTGATATTGGTATTCTTTCTAGATTTACATACTTCCTCCACTCCATAATTCTTGCAACGTTTGCAACTTGTCACTATTCATAGTCACTCACATAACTAGTTTACGTGCTTTATACGTGTAAAAAAATAGTCATGTGGATCTCATTGGATTCGTCACAATGTATATTTTATTAAAATCTAATTTTTATATTTTATTAAAATATAACTTATGCATTGACAAGTGTGAAATGACAAACGTTGCAAGAATTTTTCATTCTCATTATCATCGTTTATGATTGGCTACCAAACAGCCAAACAGGCCATTACGGTTTTTTTGTCAGATGTAACAACTAAAAAAAGGCATAGAAAGATATTGAGAGAAGTGATGACTTCTACATTACTACTTCCCTTATGATTTTTCTGTCAGTCCTATTACAGAATGTCAGAATGTGTCTGAATATGTTGTAATGAAGTTTTTTCTGATATGGCTTATGTCCTTTTTTTATCACAGATTTTGTAGACATTTCCTTGATTTCCTAGAGAAAAATTCAAAGTAATGGATAGAAAACAGCTTAATTTCAGTGCTCCTCTTATGTCTGCAAGGAGGTATTCATCCCCATTACGCCGTTCAGATGAAGATGGTAATAACCCGATTAATTCACAGCCGTCAGATGTAAAGGTAGAGGAGGAGTTAGTAAATTCGAGTTCTATTCCGTTTATGTGGGAACACATTCCGGGGAAAGCGAAAGGAGGGAATGAATCTCAGATTCAAAGCCCTAATCAGATTCCCAAGCTTCCTCCCAATATGCCATTTCCTCCTGGTAAAAGATCAGGAGAATTGAATGGATTCAGAACACCCAATATGTTATCTGGGGAGTTAGCACTTCTTAGGCCTAGAAACAAGCTATCAGGAGAGCTATATGTTCATAAACCACATAAATTTTCAGGAGAACTTCATACGCTTCGACCTAACAGATTCTCGGGTGAGCTGAAGATGTCAAGTGCCAAGTTTTCTTGCTCTAATGATGGTATGGTTAGATGGGGTAGTTCAAAAGAAGGGACTGAAATGAACATGAGTTTTCAATCCGAAGATGATGATGATGACGATGATGGTGGTGGTGGTGGTGATGATGATGATGTTGCATTCTCTGATGCAATCGAGACCTTTTCTCAACACGAATTGTTATCTATTAATTGTAGTTTTAGTGGCGTGAGTGCTTCAGAACGCCCTGATTCTAACTGTTCTGATAACCTCCCAACTGATCCAAAAGCTCGGGACTTTATGATGAACCGTTTCTTGCCTGCTGCTAAGGCAATGACCATTGAACCGTCTCAGTATGCTTCAAGAAAGCAGCTTGTAGCTGTTGAGCAGTCTAAGGAAGTGAAAGCTTTGGTTCCTAGAGCTCAAACACCTCCACCTAGTCGTAATGTTTGTAGCATTGTACCTTATACTGGTCAAGATATTGGTTCAGAAGATAGTGAAGAAGAAGATAGCTTTGATGGTAGGAGCGCCCTATCTGTTAAAGTCAAAGCTTGTGGATTTCTTCCTTGGTTTTGCTCGAAGAACTCTTTGCGCTTTGTTAATCCGCTACCTTCCATGAAGGATAGGTCAAAGAGTGCATTGTCTTCTGCCAGTAAACTCAGCAAATTTGTCAAGACTAAATCGTGGAAATCGCCCAGTCGAAAACTTATCAAGGTAATGTTAATTGGCTTTGGTCCTGTGCTTTTGTGATTATAATAAATATCGAATAATCATGTCAAAAAGTGTCTTATTTATGTTGTACAAGGAGGAATGAGGTATATACTATAGAGCATTGGCTCCACCTCTGCCTCTGATCCTTAGGTCAGAGGTTTGAATCCTTATACCAACCAATGAACTGGTAGATTTCTCACCTAGTAAAAAACAACTTATCTTAACCAAGGTTTTATCCTGTATTTCTTTTTTATAAGGTGTGTTCTCTTCAACTTATATCAGATCATATCAGATCTCATAATATAAGTTCAATTTCTCATATATTTTCAGATCTTATTACATCAGATCAGAAAAAATAAGACGAAGAGAACGCACCCATAAACTTGCATTTATTCACCGTGATGGGATTTCAAACGAAAATTTTGCTGAAAATCTGATTTCGACTACCTAGTTACTAATGATGATATAACATATCTTCACTCTTCAGCATGATCCATACCCTAATCCAAAGCACAAGGTTAGTCAAGTGTACAAAAGCTGTGAGCTCCAAAAGCCGAAGCATACTCCGAGGCCCATGTTCTACTCTGGGGAGTTGCAGAGTAGAAGTGGTTCCCCTTACCGGAGTTGCAGAAGAAGCAGTGGCTCTCCTTTCCGGAACGAGTCACCCCAATCCGTCTACCAAAAGGGTGTAGGCTTTCTTGCAGTTCCTAGACGGGTTGATTCCATTGATGATAACAATCAATCAAAGATTCCTCAAAAAGGTTCTAGAAGATTCGAAGAATCAGGAAGGAAGACAAGGAGTTCGAGCACAAGAACTCCAACTGTTGAAAAAACACTGTATGTAGATTCTGTAAATATTACTAAAGTTTCTCATTCGATTCTGAACTTGCCAAAGAACAAGAGACAGGTAGAAGGGTCAGTCCAACAGGCAGTAAGATCAGAAAACTCATATGAACATGGAGGACGAATGGAAATTTTAAAGGCGCGGGGAAAAAGTGGACCTCTACTCCGCAGTGGTGTTCATCCCTTGGAAACTTTCGGGGTTTCAGAAAAAGGAAACACAAACAGCTGCAGGGAACTTGTTGTAGTACCTTCAGATGATACAACTACTATGCAGTCCACTCTTACTCCGCCACTGCCACAATCGCCATCAGAATCATGGCTATCTCGGCAAGTGCCTTCGAATTCACCTAGGGTTTCACCAAGGAACTCGGTTTCTTATTCGAGTTTGAATTCCAAGGTTTTGTCCAGGAAGCAGAATGCCAAAACACCCACTTCAGGTGCTAAGTGGGAAACTATTGTCAAAAGCTCTCATTTGCGCCAAGATCATGGACGTTTCTCTGAGGTAAAGTCATCTCAATGTTTATTCCTTATAGCAATCCAAGTATTTACTCAATGTAAAGCAATGATAAAACTTAAGATGATAATCAACCTAGACTCAACCCGAAAGACTTCTGAACGTGCTCGAAATATAGTTTTGAACTACTTAGTTTTACTTGTTTTAAAATTTGCACATGATCTCAAAATGCTAGTAATTAGACATTTTGTAACTTAAAAATAAGTAATTACATGTTTATAATCTTAAAGATTAAGATTTTAACCTATTTTCAACTCTATTTTACTTGAACTCAGGTACCCATGTCCAATATGGGTATGTCCAAGAGTCTAACCCGGCAATTTTGTGAATTTTTTTCATAATCTTGACCCAAAATGAAGTGTCCGAGTGTCTTACTCATGTTCGACTATCGAGAATATGACACCAGGTACTTAAGGTATAATGAAGTGTCTTGAATAACATGCGTTGAACTTGAAGAGTAGAGCTTGAAAAAGATCAAAAACCTAGTTGATTTATGGAACTAAGGATATAAACATCATCTTTGAATATTTCATATTTGGGTACATGTAGGAGTTATCATAGAACTTTAGTAGCTGAATAGAAGATTTTTGGTATAGAACGTTTCGAATTGAACTCTTAGGGTGTGTTCTCTTCAACTTATATCAAATCAGATTAGATCAAATCATATCTCACAATATAAGTTCAAATTCTCATACATTTTCAGGTCTTATCTTATATTCTTATCAGATCAGATCAGATCAGAAAAAATAAGACGAAGATAACACACCCTTATTTATGCAATCCCAGGGTTTTAACTATGAATTTGACATCAGTATAACTGTATTTTCTAACAGCCACATTGCTCTTTGCAGGAACTGATAACACATGTTCCTCAGAACCCTCAGAGGAGGAAGTAAAGATCTCCATAGTATTTCAGAAAATACACACAGTATTAATACTCACTGAGATTACAAGAGCAATTATTTTGCCATAACTGAAGATTTCTGGGTTTTTTTTCTTCGTCGATCTTCAGTTTTCCCATCATTTTTTTAGGGGCTGGTTAATTTATCGGTTTATGCCGCCCTAAAGGTTTTTTTTCTTTTTTTTTTTTTTTCTTGGTTTGATTAAACTCTATAGTTGCTGTGAATGTAATTAGTTCCAACAAGTGGGTTTGTTGTGAACCATGTATACAGACTGCTTTCATAACACAGCTTTGGTTATGGAAAGCTGTAACATTATGAACTTTCAATTTATTTATATTATTAACAAGGTATTTTACCATATTTTCTATAAATAAGCAATTGAATTATGACATATATGTTCAAGGTTGGCTGCAAACTAAAGAGTGCTTCATCTCATATTCAGAAGTCAAAGTAAAGAAGATGGTCCAAGATTGATAGCAATGGTGAGTGTTGAAAGAAGTTGAAGTTGTAGCAAAGGGTGGATAGGATTGGGCTAACGTTTAGGGTCCGTTTGGTAGGGTGTAAAACGTTTTCAGATGAAGATTATTTTTCATCAAAAACGTTTTACATTGGAAAATTCATTGTCACAAGGGTTTTCCATTGTTTGGTAGCACGTAAAATAATTTTCGATTTTAAGTATTTTTCATTGTTTGGTTGAATTGAAAATCAATTGCTTCAATTGCGACAGAAAATGTTTTCCTTCCAATTGTGGTGTAAAGTTTTTTCCTTCCAATTTGTGTGTGTGTGTTTTGCATTTTAATATTATACTCCAAACTAAACAATGTAAAACGGGTAAGCAATTTTAGGAAAAACGTTTTACCTCCTACCAAATGTACCCTTAATTAAAGTTGTTAATAAAGATAGGTGGTTTTGCAAAAGAACATTAAACTCCCATATTCAATTAATATCTATTTATTTTTATGGAAAAATAAACAAGTTTTACAGTTCTCTTCCCACAAGACTGACATGACCATATAATTTACGTCAATACCAATAAGTAGACCTAATTATTGGACATGGTAACTCAATATGAATGTGGTTAGAGTCAAATTAATAGAGTATTTACTCATTTAATGGACAAGGTCAATAAAGGACCAAAAATAATAGCGTGATAATTCTTCCAAAAAAAATACTACATAATAGTATTGACAGATATACACTTGTTTTCATTTTGGACAACCTTAGATTTATTTATTTTTAGTTGCATATTGGCCTAGCTACTAACGAACGATGTGTTATTGATTCGTGACTCACTTTGTCCCAACCCGCTATTAACATTTTAAAGTGACCCACTAATGATCCAACCTTGACCCTACTTGGCTAATAATAAGGTCTACCAACAAGAGTTAGTGCAGTTGATGGAAGACCATTTTATTTTGGACTTATTTTCAGTTCAATTCAGCATATAAAGAACAAGGCCTAAGTTACTAGTTAAGGTCACATGTTTGACACTTCGACTGACACTTGTTACAAGTGTTTGGGAGGGAATTAAGGGATCTCTTACTATTATGTTCACGGGAATTGTTCAAGGATCTCAAAACCAAGTAATGTCATCATTAGCATTTTGAAAAAATGAAAGTGTTCATTATGATTTCAAGTCAAGAATGATTTCGAAAATATAGGCCCCACTCAGAGGTGGGGTTTAATATGTGTTGCTAAACTTCTATCACATATTGCAAACTGCTCTACAACAAGACAAGTTTAATGCAGAACTCATTCCTCAAGAAAGACCTTTCTCAATTAGATAAGCTTTGTTGTGATGGAAGAACACTACACTAGAAAAAAAAAGGCAAGGTATAATTGCCCACAAAACAAAGTAAAAAAGACAATATTGTATTTGACTTAAAATTACCCCATAATAACTTTGATTATATAGACGACATCGGACACCACGTCACGACCTCGACTGCGACCACCACCACCATGATGATGGTCAATTATTTGTTTTTTTTCCAATAGGGGCGTCCAACATAGACGTCCTGACCATGATCTGGACGTACGGGCCCGACGCCTCGATTATGGTCGAGGGATCTGATCTGGACATCCCCTATTTGTTAAAAAATATATATCTTTGTTTTTTACCACCGTCATGGTGGTCGTGGTCGTGGCTCGGTGGGTCGTTGTTTATATAATCAAAGTTGTTGTGGTGTAATTTTAAGTCAATGACAATTTCATCTTTTTTACTTCGTATTGTGGCCTTGTGGACGATTTTAAGTAACATGCGGGGCACGCTTAACAACTTACTTAAATGACTTAATATATCCTAAAAATTGAGAGTCACCTCAATTAATCATATATTGATGACACAACCAAACGAGGCCCATTGATAAGCACAACATTCTCAGCTTGGGTAACATCACATGTATCAACAGTTTATCCTCATTAGTAATAGTAGCCACACCACACCACACCACACCACACCACACCCACATTGGTAAATCATCAATACCACACGTCACCTTCTACTTCTTACTAACCAAAAATATTAAAGTGGACATTTGATGGCTACAAAAGTAGCTAGACACACCCATCGGCCATCGGCATAGCCACGATTTTTGGAATGATGCGTCACCATCAATTTTCAATCACATGTAATTATCTCATCATACTATCTTATTAAACACATATTGATAGGCCACTTAGCATTTTTTATAATTTAGGGTAATGCTATATGTAGATTATATGATTATAAATAAGAATTAAATACATTTTTTAAAATGATACTATAAATTTGAAAATTTATGAAAAAATTACATGTAAATTTATATAATGGTCTATTTTTTCAAACTTTCCTTTTTCCCCAAGCGTTATGCAACTTTTCATACTATCATACTTATTCTGTTTTTTTTGTTACACTTTTAGTATATATGTGAGAGATAAAATAATAATAAAGTGTAACAACTAAAAAAAACGGAGGAAGTAATTCATAAAGTAATTTAACTTTTCATTTAATTTTGAGCTTTAGCTAATTCTTTTGGACTTAATTCCCGACAAATTCAATATAACCAAGTCTCAAATTTAGCTTAGGCAGTGTTTGGATATGTGGAATTCATTTCAAATTGATGAATTCAATTTCTGAAATTAAAATGTTATAATTCAAATGACAATTATTTGTTTGGGTTGTTTTTAGAATTTGAAATGACATGGTTTTGTTAAGTATTTGAAATACACAACATTTGCTTCTTAAGTATTTGGGTTGGGAATTGGGCCAAATCCATTTCCAAATTTTTTTACTTGCCAAACATGTAATTTGGCTCAAATCCATCATTTCAAATGAAATACTTGTATCCAAACATAGCATTAATTCAATTCAATTCAGCCCAAAAGGAAAAGGCCTAATAGATTCTCCAATGGCAAAAGAATTATACAAGTACAAAGTTAGAGTGTATAATTTGCAATGATAAATAATGCTCACAAGTAGAGATAATGAACAAGGTAATATATGGATTTAACAAGTTAAAACCAGACCCTGAACCTCTATCACCTGTGACAAATGAGTGTGTCAAAGATCCCACCTTATGTACAAGTTAACACCTCCTTTTCAATGATTTCATACTGTTTGTTGTCTAGGCTTCATCAAACCTATTTATATTTATTACTAGAATTCATCAGCATGAAGAACCCCCCCAATAAGGTCACTCCGATATGGTCTATCTTCGATTAGCCTGCGCACATTTGTTCAATAGAAAGTGTGTGTACATACGATCCGACGAGACGTTAAGGTTTCTTCACCACGGGACCTTTATACTGTCCGCGGAAAACCGCAAAGTTCTCTGGAGGTTGAATCTCTTGTAACAAAACAATTTCGTTGACATTTACACCTTCTAATTGTTGAACAATATCATCTAGCACAAAATAAGATTTTGGAGTAAAGGGTTGGTATTAAAAAGTAAGGTGTAGAAGATAATGAGAGGTTTTAATTGCATGAAGAAAAAGATTGAATACCTGGCAAGTCTTGTCGAGGAGATCTCCGGAAATAAGAACAGTGGCGTCCGTCCTCTGAGGAATATGGAGGGGTAAGAATATCGAAGATTGCACAGGGCGTTATTGCTTTGAAACAATGAATGTTGCCGCCGTTTGTTGGGTACAAAACAGTTGTACTGCAAGGAGCACTCATTTCACAATCTCTAACCAATTTGGCAGGTCTACCTGCCAATATCAATTTATTAAAACACAACCTCAGAATGTTGACATCTTTTGGTGGGTTTTTTAAGGGGGGTGGGGCCGTGGGGGGGGGGGGGGGTAGGGTGGGGTGGGGTGGGGGGGTTGGCAGTAAATACGATTGCTAAAACAGAAAACATTAGCCGAGCACATATTTTAAGTCTATCAAACCCTGCAAACATTCTTCCTGCATGGCCAGCAACCAGCCCACAAAACATTAGCCGAGCACATATTTTAATGTTTGTGTGTTAGACACTGAAATTGTCCGGTAGAACAAAAAAAATTCCCTAATTTTATCCCTATTTTACATTGTTTGGTTGGGTCAGAAAATTAAATGGAGAAATTGGGCTGAAAATTTATTTTACACCCTTTTGAAAACATTTACCCCCAAAATTCGCACGAAAATGTTTTCATCCTTTCCTTATTCCATGCACAAATGCCTTCTTAGAGGCATACTTAAACTTTTTTTTTGGTTCCTTTTCAGTTTTCTTGCAACCAAACAATGGAAAATCATCATCTTTGCAACCAAACGATGGAAAAGTCCTATCAAAAATGATTTTTTTTTATTGTGCAATATGTTCCATGGAAAATCATTTTCATTGCACAATATATTCACTGCCAGCAACAGTAACTAATCCCTCGCCCCGGGTGCTCCACGTAAGGGGTAAAGGGCTAACCAAGAATCTCTTTCCATTCCAAAGGGTTGGAATTCGATCCCCAAACCTCTTAATTAAAGGGACAAGGTGAGCAATCACCATGCCAAGATGAATTTGGTTGATTAAAAATGTTTTGCACTCTACCAATTGGAGCCTATAATTTACATACATTGCATTCTTTTCTCAACTCCCCTTCTTTTCCTGCTGAGATGACAGACTGATTTGAGCAGCAGATCCTCAAAACAGAGGTTGGAATAACGGAATAACCAAAGAAATCTGGAGGCCTACATTCAAGATACAGTAGTCTGATTTTCCTAATGTCTTCTACTCTACTTCACTTCACAGGTTCATTTTACCATTTTTCTGCAAATATGGATTCACTACTATACTAGCACCCAAACTACAAGTTAAAGCAATCTAGATATTCATAATGGGAATGAATAGCTAGAAGAATCATGATGAAAACAGTTGTCTTCCAAACTTTAGAAACTAGATCAGGTTGACAAGGAAATAGCTCCAAGCCTCCGATGAAAATAAAGCAATTTCCAAAGTGGGCACAACATACCACCACCCAACCAAAAAAAACCCACAGAGAAGGAGATTGTTTAACAAGCAAGGATAACAAGCACTCCGTCCAATTGGAGAGGGTTTTTTACTCGCAAACAGGAACGGATTCAACATTGGGTTCAATGGGTTCAGTTGAACCCATAGTGGATCCGGAAAATAATTAGGAATAAATTAAAAAAAAAAAATTGGTTGAAAATAAAACTTTACAATTGCATTCGTTTTACAAATAAAATGCTTAGCTTAGTGGTCCATGTCTATTCTGCTGCCGTGCTGCACCAGGGAGAGGGGTTCAATTCTTCGACTACTCTATTGAGCAAGGAATATCTGCTCCATTTTATTTTTTTTCCTTTGGTTCTCTTCTCGTTTTATATCATTAAATTACATGCACCTTTTCTTTTCTCTTCTTTTTTATTATTTTAATTCATTCCATTTCTTCTTCACTTAATTCTGATTTATTTTTCGCCCTTATTTTGGGTTATCTTAATTAATTTTCAACCCTCTTGTGCTTTAATGATAATTTACAAGCAACTCAACCTCAAGTCTTTTGTTTTGGATTATCTTAATTAATTTTTAGCTCTTTTGTGTTTTTTAAAAAAATTACATGCAGCTCAATTCAAGTTAGTTATAAAAAGTAGGTTATTTAATAATAAATTTTCCTTTAAAAAAATCGAAAATATTAACACAGAATTTTTTTACTTTAGAGCTAAAAAATTGGAACTGCAGCATGAGTTTCTAAAATTAAAATTTTAATTTAGTCGCCTTAAATTTAAATGCTCGAACTCATAGGAAGAAATTCCTGGATACGTCCCTGGTCACAGAAATGCTGCTGATATGTTCATACCCAAGTTAACTCACATGAAATGTATAACTGCAGCTATACATAAAATAATTGATGATAATAAGGGATTAAGGGAGGCACCTTGGGAAGAATCAGGGAGCTCTGGTAAGTCCACCCAATCATATGACTTTACGTGCATAGATCCATACACAAGTTTGCTCAACACAGTCATTCCGGGATGATTGTGCAGAGGTATAATTGATGAGGGTGGCATGCAGAAAATTCCTATCTGCAAGACAAGAAACCTATCAACTTTAGGCATCACTTGCCAGAATTTTAACACATACCACAAGAGCAATGCATAGAAGCTAGAAAGCTGCTCATCAAATGAAGTTATTTTCTTACAGAGAATTTTTCACATTCATGTATGTGCAGATACTTTATGGGTGGAGGATACTGCTGCTGGTTCCCATTGCGACCCTTTCTTCCGTTGCTACCATTAGCAAGAGGTTTCCACTTTTGTGCTGCTATTGCTTCCTGCTCAAGACCCACATTTGCAGGCTTCAAGTCGTCTGGAAGAATAATTGTTTAAAAAGAAGCACCAGAAAATTATGACTGGTCAGCAATAAATTCAAAAATTACCTCCTACATGAAGATAGATATAAAAAATAGTCCTCAATTCTTGGAGGTAAACTCAAACAGCTATTCAAGTATAGAAGGCAACTTAAACCAGAAAATAATAATTTCATCGGTGATATATTTGATTTCGGTAAGTAAACACTGGACAGTATTATTCGCAATATTATCAACAGGTCCACTGACAGCTGACCCCCAACTGTCCTACTAAAACATAAGCATAATCATAACTTTAGTTGATAAGAGACAGAAATGTTGTGACAGATTATGCAACACTGAACTCCCTTCAATTAGGAAGAAAGGTTTTAGGAACAAGATAGATCTTCCATTCACAGAAGTTACACTTGAAACAGGTGAGGAATGTGTGGAACAGTCGTACAGAGAGAGTACTACTCATAGGTGGAACACAGGCTAACACTCCCTTGATGGTTTTGGTGATGATACAATAAAGAACAATAGCTGCCTGTATTAACTCTCGTAACAGATTAGAAATCTGGCATACAGCTGCCCTGAGGAAAACATAATATGTATAATGCAGCAAGTTGCTGAATACATATTGTTTGTAGCTTCTTGGCATTCTTTTTTCCAAAGTACATTTCAATTTTCCAAGTATATCAGCAGTGACCATCTAGATATGCTTCAAATAAATCTACCCTACACAGAGAACGAGAAATCCTCCTGTAAATTATAAGTGGATCTCCTAGCATGCTGGCAACAGCTACGCAGAAAGTGTTGCTTCCTTTTCGTCTCTCCAGTGCTCTCTAGAGATATAATAACTGATTACACATGCAAAGCTAAGATGAATTTCAAAATTGATCAGTTTACTTCTCATAACCAGAATCCATTTCTTTCATTTTAATTCCTGCATTTGTTTTAATACATTTTATTCTTTAACTAATGACAAATGGCTAATTGTGTCAATATAGGATTAATAGAACTGCATACTTCCCAGATACCAATGCCTCTTTCATGTGAAATTTGTGTTGCTGACCAGGAAGGATAATGGATATGTCCTTCTGCTTCCAGTGACGGGCAAAAAAGAGAGGCCTCATTATTAGGGAACACTTGGATTGGAGGTAATTGATCATAGAGAATTACAGATAACAGGAGACAAGAGAATAAAGATAGGTGAATGTGGTGGACTGGGGGGGGTAGGTCCTATCAGGAAATGACAGTATAAGGCAGGGCAATTACTGCCCTCAATTTACCCCACTACTTCATCCTTTCTACCATCACCTCCACAGTCCACAAATCTTTATTCCATTACCCCACAATCCATTCTCTACAGTCCAAGCGTGACACGGTGCACTAAGACTAAGAGTGCTATATACCAGGAGTTGGCTAGCCATACCCCTCAAAATAATTAGGGATAGAAATGGTGGAGAAATTGATGAAAGGTGTAAACTGCACACAAGCCAAAGTATTTATCACAAAAACAAAAAAAAAGCTTGATACCTTGAGCACCAGAAAAGTTAAATGAGGACACCGCAATAATTCTAGATGGTGAAAAATGGATCTATTTATTAAGCCCAAAGCAGGAATGCAAGAAAGTCTAAAGCTTGTAACCAAGAGGCAAGAGCATACTATATGTCTATATGACAATGCCCACTAGACCAATGTAGTGATAAATCTCAACAAGTGAAATATCCCCAAGTCCAAATTTGTAAAGATGGCACAACACTGCACCAAGATTGGTTAGGCATGGCCTATAGACCACAAACCGTATGCAATGTATAAAAAGGCTCAAGGCGCACCAAGGCGATTGGATTTCCTAGAGACTTAGGCGCGCCTTAGTGCGCCTTGCACCTAAGAAGGCATGGGAAAAATCTGGGAAAAAATCTAGGAAAAAAAGCAAAGGTGCGCCTCAGTGCGACTAGCCACAGATGCCTCACCTTGGCCAAATTAAGTGCTTAGCCCCTAGCGCCTAGGCGCGCCTTTTATCAAACATTAACTGTATGTCCATATCATGCCACAATTTCCAACAAGTTAGCACATCGACTGGCCAACAGCATATATTTATTTTTAATAATGTTTAAAACTAGTGCTTTTGGAGTAATCCTATTGTTTTTTACTTGTAGGATTGTGAATCGCAATTCGTATTAGCTTGTAAGTTATTGAATAATTTAATGTCAAAACCTTCTAAAATTGTGCTAAAATAAACAAAAATTAAAAAATTGTTAAACTGCAAACGAGGCTCCTAGAGGAGAAAAGCTAATTATTGGTGGTGATCTCAACGGGCATGTAGGCTCTAAGCCTCTAACATATACAGTTTTGAAAGCATTCATGGAGGTTTTGCTGTGGGAGATATGAATGAATTGGGAAATGGGAAGCGATACTTTGGACTTCGGGTTGACACATGATTTGAGTATAATGAACACTTGGTTCCGAGAAAAAGCTCTCGAACCTATTGACTTATAAGAGCGAGGATCATGCGAGTCAAATCTACTTCTTTCTAGTGAGGAGTACTTAGAAGAAAGGTTTTCTTGATTGTAAAGTGATCCTCGGCAGAATGTGGCAACTCAACATACGTTAGTGGTGCTTGATTTTTGATGCAAGGAATTTGTAAGGAGACGAAGACAAAAAGTGGAGCTTCGAATTAAGCGGCGGAAACTTCAAGAGGAGAAAAGGTAGGAATTTATTGATAAGATATTGAATGTGGATATTTAGCCCACAAACATGGATTCAAATGTAGACTTAGTATGGAAAAAATGATGCATAGCATAAAAAAAGTGATGAAAGAGGTGTTAGCCTGTTAGGATGATCAAAAGGACTACGCATGCCATCGGATAAGGACACATCCTGGTTGAACAAAGAAGCTCATGAATCAATAAAGATAAAACGAGAATAAGAAGGTTAGGGAAATGTCAAAGTGATGAAAATTACGAGAAACGTAAGGAGGCTCAAAGAGAAGCCAAGAAGGCGATTGGTGAAGCTAGAGCAAAAGTATAAGAGAACCTCTATGCTAGATTGGATACTAAATAAGGAGAAAAAGATATCCACATAATTGTTCATATGACCGTATGAGGGACAAAAGGACCTGACATATTGGGGCAATTAAGTGTGTGAAGGATGTTAATCAAAGAGTCTTGCTTGACGATAAGGAAATAAAAGACATGATGAAGATAATACTTCGATAACCTATTCAATGAAGACAAGGACATGGTTTTAAAACCCGATTGCATCATTTCGTCTCAGCCAATTTGATGTGGTTTTCAAGTTTGCCGAACCATAATTTCCTGATGTGTAAAGGTGTACAATAACACAGCACAAGGAGCAAGAAATTGGAGACACAAGTGTTAGTATGTTACCCATGATCTATGTTACCCGGACACGGCTGATTTGGCGTCATACCCGGGTCGATACGACGCGACACGGATCCGAGTATGAAATCCATTCCGGACACTCCATTATCCTCCCGGGTACGGCGGCCATTGAAGCTCTTGAAGTTCTTGAAGCTTTGAAGATGAGAGCATAAGGAAGAAGAAGAAGAAATGTGAAGAGGACGGTTCCCAAGCACATGAAGCAATAAATAATATATTAAAACATAGCTCCCCAAGCAACTTTAAAACAGTAAAAAAAAAATTAATGAATAAAACACAGCTCCCCAAGCAATATTTTAAAACAGTAAAAAAAAAAAATTGGCTTCCCAAGAAAGAGCTACTAAGCTTAGGTTAGCTTTCTTTATTGTTTTTTTTTTTTACAGGATTTTTTTTTTTTTTGACAGTGACCTACAGCTACTGCCTACTTGCTTGTTCATTAAAAGTTACTATTCCTTTTTAAAAATTTTAATCAGTTTATCATTATATATAATCGGTTTTATTCAGTTGAAGAACTTTTTTTGTTATGTGTTTTTTTAATCTATTTTCCTGAATATTTTTAATTATGTATATTTTTTTTGAAAAAAAAAATTGTCGTATACCCGAGTCCAAAGTAAAGACGGTGTCCCCGTGTCCTAAATTTTTTAGAATGGCTATCGGACACTTGGATCCGTACCAATACCGGATACCCGTAACCGTGTCAATGTAACATAGCCCATTACATGATAAATCGAAATTTCATGAGAAGAATTTAGTAGGAAATCAAAAGAGAATTGAAAAAGATGGGATCCAAGAAGCAATTGGACCAGATAAAATTCCTATTGAGTTGTGGAGATGCTTGGGTTAAAGAGAAATTGAGTGGCCGACAATTATCTTTAACAAAATTTGGAGAGGTAATAAGATGACTACTAAGTGGAGAAAAAGTACTATTATCACAATACATAAAAACAAAGGGGATATACAAGATTGTGCTCATCCCAAAGGGATCTAATTAATGGGTCATACTATGAAGATATGGAGCTGAAAATAATATAGTGCACTCAGAAGCATCGGGCATGGTGACCACCATGCACCCACCGTTAAAATTGAAAATTTATGTTATACACTTTGAACAATTATGCTATATATTGATATTTATGTTTTACATTTGGAACATTTTTTAAAAAAATTTACGTGAAATATAAAAGAAAAAGGTTCTAAATGCTCAAAGTAGATGTTTTATATGCATATATGTTCTATTTTAAACACAAGTGCATGGTGTTCATTGTACACCCGGGTGCACAATATACGGATTGTATGGGAACGAGTCATTGAATTAAAATTAAGAAGAAGTGCGTAGATGGAGGCAATTCATCTTATAAGACAACTCATGGAGAAATATAAGTAAGAGAAGAAGGATTTACATGTGGTTTTTATTGATCTGGAGAAGACATATGATAAGGTGCTAGGGAAGAATCTTGGTGGGCTTTAATAAGAAAAGGTATCCCAAAGAACTATATTGACATTATTAAGGATATGTATGTGGGTGCTAGCACAAGTGTGAGACTAGTGTCATGAAAACATAAGAGATTATCATAATTGTAGTACATGGATGAATCAACTAGTGTTAGTTGGTGAGACAAAAGGAGTAGAGTAAGCTAGAATTACGGAGAAAATCTTTGGAATCCCATGGGTTTAAGTTAAGCAAAAGTAAGACGGGGTATTTGGAATGTAAATTCAATGGGACAGAAAGTATGAGGACAAGATCGATCAATTTGGATGGAATGAATGCTCAAGCATTTGACTCATTCTGATAGGATCTATTCTACAAGAAGATAGTGAATTAAATGGGGATGTTGCTCACAGGATCAAATCAAGTTGGATAAAGTGGAAAAGAGCTTCGGGGTTTTTTTTGTGATTAGGGTATGCCACAAAGACTTAAGGGCAAATTCTATTGCCATTAGACCAACATCTTTATATGGCACAGAGTGTTGGGATTTAAAATAATGTCATGTTCAAAAGATGACTATAACAGAGATATGGATGCTAAATTGGATATGTGGGCATTCAAGGAATGATAAAATAAGATTTGATGTTCTCAGGAAAAAGAAAAAAAATAGAGGTAACGACTTTGGATGATAAGATGAGGGGAAATCGACTAAGGTGGTTTGGTCATGTGAAACACAGACCGATTAATGTGCTAGTAAGAAAACTTGAGGAGTGGCAAATAGATGGGAAGGTAAGAGGTGGAAGAAGAATGAAGCAAACTTGGATCAGGATTAATACTGTGAGATATAAGGCTATTAGGGCTAGAGGAGGAGCTAACGTAGTGACGTTAGATAGGGAAGCATGAAGGGTGATTATAATATATTGATTCATATCTAGCCAACCCCTAATTATTTTGGGACTAAGACTTTGTTGTTGTTGTTGTTTAAAGTGCAATTTGCATCGCACTAAACCGCATTATGTGGTTTGGTTTGGAATTGTATGCGGTTTGGTCTATAAAATCCAAAACCGCAATTTTGCAGTTTGGATTGGTTTGTGTGTCAAACCGCACCAAACCGGACCACGCTCACCTGAAGTGTCATTATGTTCCTATGTTGATGCTAGCTCATCTAAAATTGGTTTGTTTATTTATTCTTCCTAGATTTCCATTTCCATCCAATTACCCTCAAATAGACAAATAGTAATGGATAAAAATATTTGTGTGTGTGTGTATGTTTTAAAGAATAAAATCTTGCATTATCATAGGGGTTGCAATATTAATTTCCTTGCTAGATTACACTTAAAACTTATTTCCCTTATTGCCGCTTATTGAGAGCTACCAAACAAACTATAAGGTTAAATATCACAAATAATCCAGCTCAATACAGTTTTTTTCATTTTCCCACTTCTCTGTTTTTTTTTTTTTTTGAAGGACCTACTTCTCTGGTTGATAAATGAAGAAATGGTCTAAAACTAATAATAGACACAAACCACTACGTAGTCAAGTAGGTACACCCTTGAACACCCCCTCGTAAATAATAAATTGTGGACAAGAATTAGCTCCAAGGGATGAGAAGCAAGAAAGGGAAACAATGTAGGGAAACGGGAAAGAATCATAAAGCTTTATGAATAGCTAGCATAGTATTGAGTTCAAATGATTTAATTTTAGAATATTTTTATAGGATTTCAACAGGAAAACTTTTTTAAATAATATTTCATAATCTATCTCATTTTTCTCATCTAAATCAAGTAAAAAGTTTTGAGAACCCATTTCGTATTTTAGCTAGATGGATGTGTGGCAACACCCTACGAGATAGAATCAGAAATGAAAATATTCGTAGGAAAGTTGGTGTTGCGGATATTGCAAGCAAGCTAAGAGAAAATCGTTTGCGTTGGTTTGGGCATGTAACACAGAGACCCCAGGGAGCACCGGTACGAAGAGTGGAAGAGCGGGATCAGGGGGATTTCAAACGTGGTAGGGGAAGTCCGAAAATGACTTGGTGGGAAGGAGTTAGAAAAGATATGAAGCAGTTGGATTTATAAGAGATTGAGGCTCTCGACCGTGCGGGGTGGAGGAGGAAAATCTATGTGGACGACCTCTCGGAATAATCATTTTGGTTCATGTAGCTGACCCCACTTATGGGAATAAGGCTTTGATTGATTGATTGATTTCGTATTTCAGCTCATTTAGACAATGATAATGTTACACTCAGAAAGTTACTTTTTTTTTAATGTCTCAGACTATCAGCGAAATACATACACCTAGCAATACTTTACAAACATTAACCACTTGCATAATTACATAATTACAACTAAAGCACATTTCGTTGATCAAAGCCTCAAACCCTGAACCTATGGGCTGACCCCACTTATGGGAATAAGGCTTTAATTGATTGATTGATTTCGTATTTCAGCTCATTTAGACAATGATAATGTTACACTCAGAAAGTTACTTTTTTTTAATGTCTCAGACTATCAGCGAAATACATACACCTAGCAATACTTTACAAACATTAACCACTTGCATAATTACATAATTACAACTAAAGCACATTTCGTTGATCAAAGCCTCAAACCCTGAACCTATGAGGTGGCAAAGGTCTCTTTGACTATTGTCAATGGAGCAGACCACACTCTAAGCATTATTCATGATTACTAGTTTGGCCAGCCAGAACTTCAGGTTTTCATGATATTTCACCAATCATATCAGGTTTCCAGCCATTTCATCTTTGTTCATTTCATGTTCAAAGCCTATGTTATTAAACTCTTCATTTTATCTCAAGTATCCATGTTAAATACTCAATCCATGAATATGGTTATGATATGTGAACATTTGATTTTGAATCAAAATCATTCAAATTATTTATAAAAGGACCATGTCTGACATTTGGACATGAACTCATATCTAGCAAATTTAATAGTGCCAAAATAACATAGTTCACAAGTCACAACACATCTCTACCTATACATCTCTACCTAGAATCCGCATTCTCCCTAACTCTAAATTCCACAGGTGAACCAAGTGTCTTAAAGTTGGGATTATTTTGGAAAGATAAGTGAAAGTTCGGACTACTCTTGTGAAATTTTCCAAATAATATTACAAGGATATATTTAGAGCTAAGTTGGTCTCAATTTGAAAAAATTTCAATCATTCTTCAATTTATAAGTTAAATATAAGCTATCTTAAGGAGCAAAGGCATGCCATACCAAAGGCGCTCTGAGGCGCGCACCTTTCGTAGGCGGCTAAGCCTTGCTTGCCTAGGCGTGCTTTTTAAAACTAAGAATCATAACAAGCAAAAGCAAGAGTGCTCCAGGAAAGACCAAAAGAGTCAATCCGTCATTTGGTCCAATTGCAGGGCTTTCCAAGCACGATGAATTCAATGTTCGGAAATCAAGGCTGTAGCACAAATTTGCTTAACAACATGGTTCCCTCCGAAAGAATCAAAGTTTCCACATATTTCTACAAGAAATGGTTAGATGGCAGTGTCTTTAACTAGACAATCATGTGAATTAACTTGCTAACAAAAATTTAAGGTGTTGAACTCAAACTCCTACAAAGAAGCCTCAGCAATTATAAAGCATTTCAATAGAAAGAGAAACAAGTGACAAGAACTTAGCATTGATGTATGAAATGAGGCTTTACAGAAACCCTAGAGGATAATGCAGGTGCAGCAGATCAGCCAGGATCCAAATAATAGTTCGGTTTTAGCAATATCATGTTTTGATGATGCCAATGCATTTCAAATGAATCAAATACACTTAACTCTGACCTACTTTAGTTTCCAATCAAAACTAATCCATATTAACTAAAATAACTTTAAGAAATCCCTAAAGGCTATAGGGGAAAGGGAATAGCTGTACTATTTGTTCACGAAGCATGAATATATTTTTAAGTTAAGTTATGAGAATGCCAACCTACAATTGCGCGAACTTTTTCAAGAGCTTCCTCAGAAATAGGACCAGTAGGTGTAAATGAATCCTTGCAAGCATTGTATATTTTCTTCAGAACGGGCATGGCGTGATCAAGCTGAAAACAAATCAGCACACCCACCACTCCACTCAACGGATGATTTAATCAATCAAGGCAGATACATCAACAGCTTCCCCTACAGTCAAATATGCTCGATTTAGATATATCCTCAACAATAAAATCACAAAACAAGCAAACTCCCATTAAAACTAAATGGAAAAAAAAAAAAAAAAAGAACTTACAAGATACAATTTTTTGCAAGTAAATGGAATTGAAAATTAACCAAATTGGAATGATACCAGCATCCATAGGTAGCATAAAATTGCTAAAATTTACCTAATTGCCACCATTGGCTGACTTATTACAAAAGGGCACATCTACTTTTTCCATCAAAAATGAAAATTAAGTAAAAAAAATCTCAACTGATTTCAGAAACCCTAAGACTACCCAGAAGATTCAGCATCAAATTAACCTTTTTCATGAAGAACCCAGAAATCAAAAATCCCCAATCAATCAAAAGCAAACCTTGTAAACCCATCAAATAGAAACACACACACACACACACACACACACACACACACATATATATACTTATTAAAAATCAAAAGTAATGATAAAAGGCAACAACAATAACAAAGAACCAGAACATGGATTTACAAATTAGATCAGAAAAATGAAGAAAGTACCAGTAAAGAAGATGACCCCCAAACAGGAAAGTGAGTATATTATTAGTATAAGGTCATGTGATAAAGGAGATTAATAAGAAAAGCAAAAAAAAAAAAAAAAAAAGTAGAGAAGTAGAAGTGTCAGAGAAGAGAAAAGGCCATAACAAAGAAGTGTAAGAGAGAGGGAGAGGAAGAGAAAGAGCAGGCTGGAGTAGCCCCAGAGGCGGAGCCAAATGGATGTAAAACTCTGTTGTTTGCCTTTGTTGTGTTGTTAGAATTTGATTTTGTTCCAAAATGTCTCGAAATTTTTGGATTTTGTTCCAACATACGCCAGGAGATGAATCTGGTAGTTTTTTTTTCCTCACTTTCATATCAACTTGCATTTTTTCGAGTAAAATCTACCGTGCCTTTGACCCCCAAAATTGTGTCAAACCGACTTACTAGTTACTATCATACTTGTAATAGAATTTTATTTAATGTATATTTGACAATTGATTTTATTTGATTAATTGGTATCAAAATAACCTAATGTTTTGTTTTCATACAAGCATTTCTTTAAAATGATGTATTTGGATCAAATTACATACTTGGCAAGTAAAACAATTTGGAATTGAATTTGGCCCAAATCCCAACCCAAATGCTCTGATACCATGAAAGAATGTAATCCCTTACCTTCTCATTACTCATATTCAAACATATATACAAGATCTCCTACAATCACGTTGCTAGACATAAGGCAACAATCATGGAGAATAATAATCAATTTACTTAACTTACAATATTACAAACTGATTATATTGCTTATTAAAGGAAACTAAATATTGACAATGATATGTACAATATTTGTATATTCTAACAAAAACATGTCATTTCAAATTCTAAAAACAACCCAAACAAATAATTGTTATTGGAATTGTAACATTTCAATTTTTGAAATTGAATTCATCAATTTGAAATGAATTCCACATATCCAAACACTACATAACACAATTTGTTGTCGATCCAATTTGTAGTTGACTAGAGTTGTTTGTTAAAAGACCATCTCAATCAAAAGCTTGAGCTAATAGTTGAGTCTCAGGAATATGTTATATACTCTATCACTCCTGCTCACATGAAAATAGTCTTTGGGCTTGAAATAATGAAAATGTATAGGCAGCACAGGCTCAATCATACCCCGACGCGAATTAATTTCACTTTGAAAGGAGAGGGAAGAGAGGTTCGAACCTGTGACCTCTGCATCACGTTGGCTCTTATACCATGTTAAAGGACAATTTCAACCAAAAGCTTAAGCTAATATTTGAGGCCCAGGAAAAGCTTAAGCTAATAGTTGAGACCCAGGAATATGTTATATACTCTATCAATGTTAATACTCGAAACCCTATTAAACAATCAGCACAATAACACATTAATGACTAATTTGTATTGTATCATGTGTTGCCTATTTCAACGATGAATTGGCGTCACATCATCCAATCAAAGTTTTGCAAGCCATAATTATTATTTGAAAATTGTAGTTACTAAGATTCGAGCACACAATTTTTCACCTTTGCCATAAAAGACTTTACCATCTTATATAAGCAACATTTTTAAATTTTAGTTCAAGCCATGGTCATTGTGATAAAAAAATATCACGCAACTTTTCACTTTTGCCATAGAAAATTTAATCATCTCATATAAGCACGGACTATAAGAGCGAATACTACATAATGACAAGACCACTTCCGACGGTCTCAACTTACTGTCATGAAGCAGGTGCACCAATTGCTGACTATCAGTGAATATGGCCACATTTTTTGTTGTTTTATCCTTAACTATAATAAGACTTTTAGGATATGGTATCCTTCAACTTGTAGTGCAGATAAGGCTCATATGTTCTATCCTCCTTTAGTTGCTAGCTACCCTTCTAACAAAAAGTATTCGTCCTATACCTGCTTTGCTTGTAGCCCCTTACAAACATAAAATCCTAATGTGAAATGGCTAGAACTTGCTGGCCCAGTATTGTAACTCCTGGCTTCGTTTGTTGGTGCATCTGAGTTGATTGATGGAGATCACGCATGATTTTTTCCGAATTGGTCGGGTAGCCTTGGAGCAAGACTTCATTTTGATGAAGTGAATTGCCCATAAGGTTAGCAGGGTCTCTATAATTATCAGGTTATGATGCTCGTCTTCTTGCACGAAGTAGATTAAGGAGTTTGGAATCCATTGGGGGAGAAGAATCGGTTGATCTTGTGAGGTTTGGATGCCAAGTTAGCCGCTTACCATGTATGGGTTGAAATAAGACAGTCTCTGAAAAAATGCTCCAGTGATTCATCCTTCTCTTTGCAAAATGGGCACCTTGTCTCCATGACAATATTTCTCCTTGTCAAATCATTTTTATTAGGATAACTTTTTGTAGGATCTTCCATAGGAAAATCTTACATTTCGGTTAGCAATTTCCAAATTTTTATAGTGTATTTCTTCACATCTCCATGTTTTTGTTCCTCCATGAGCAATTATATGCCAACTTTGTTATGTATCTTTCATAGAGAAATCATTTGCCCAAAAATGCCATCATTCTCATCTAAATCCATGAGATATGAGTAGCAAGAATTCCCTGTGCTTTGTTGAGATGAAATTTTTCCAGACAAGTTGTGTGTTCCATTGTCTCGAACTATGATGAATTAGTTCCGTGACCTTTGAACTAGCATTGAAGGCATGATGTTACTTCATCATTGGTTTTCGATCATTAATCTAGGGACTCATGATTGATTTTGCCTGTGAATTCTTGCATACTAAATCTTCACTTGCAATGTTGAACAACTTTGCAAAGCCCTTTGGATCCCCATGAAGTCGTCGCCAATGGATTTGGTCTAATCCAATCTCCATAGGGGACTCCTTGTACTTCTCACGCAGAACTCTTGCATGGAGATGGTTGGATTCTGCATGAACCCAAAAGGCTAAGGTAGTACAATAGTACACTGTGGCAATTAAGAAAGAAGTAATTCGTATATAGCAAAGTAAAAAGAGTATGAACACAAAGTTATTACAAGCTCTTACACAGAGAGTATTTATAGAGGAAGAAATAGGACAGAGAGGGAAGAACAGAGAGGGAAAGGGGTTAGTTAGAAGTTTGTTAGGAGGAACTAGTTAGTTAGAAATAAACTTAAATCTAACTCACTAATACACATCCATTCCTAACCTTATACATTACTGATATAAATATAATACACACCCTTATTCCTAGACCATAAATTAAGTATTAACCAAAAAAAAAAACAACCAGAAGTAGACCAGCTTGAGCAATGAGAGGGCAGACTCCATTTTGAGCAGTACCTTGAGTTTCACACTGAACTATGAAGAGAAGAATCTGCAAGATATACTGACAACAGAACCACACAACATTATGTGCCTTCAGGAATAACCTAACTACTATCATGTCTGATCATACACAAAGAAGACAACCCTAATCTTATAGACAAACTATGATGCTGACTAGAAGCTAGGGGTTTGGTTAAGACATCAGCGAGCTGGTCTGTACTAGGAACATGTTGAATTGCTAAAATTCCTTCTTCAACTTGTTCTCGTACATAATGCATATCCCTCCTAAGGTGTTTCGTTTTCTCATGAAACATTGAGTTATGAGCTAAGTGAACTGCAGATGTGTTATCACACTTTACAGGAATAGGTAGATGAATCTGAACCCTGAGATCTTGCAACAGACCCTGAATCCATGTTAGTTCACTTGCAGTAGCTGAAAGACTTCTATACTCTGCCTCGGTAGAAGATTTACTAACTGTTGATTGTTTTTTTGTCTTCCAAGACACAAGATGTTGTCCCAAGAAAATGGCATAAGCACTCAAAGATCTGCTACTAAATTGACAAGCATTCCAATCTGAGTCTGAAAAACCTCTTATCTGCATATCATTGTTAGTAGAAAAACACAAACCCTGCTCTAAAGTCCCTTTTAGATATTTTAATACATGAACAACAGCTCTCATATGTGGGACCTTAGGGTCATGCATAAATTGACTTAGATGTTGAACTGTGTAAGATAAATCTGGTCTAGTAATCCCAAGATATAGAAGTCTTCCTACAATTCTTCTATAATTCTCAGGTTTGTCAAGTTGATCACCAACTTCTGTAGATAGTTTTAGACCAGATCGAAGACAGAGGAACTGCATAATTTCACAGTTTAACATATTTGCATCAGTCAAAATATCCTTAATATACTTCTTTTGTGATAGAAAAGTCCCTTATTTATCTCTATAGACTTCTATACCTAAGAAATAATGCAGCATACCTAGATCCTTTATAGTAAAAGCTAGATCAAGATCATTTTTTACCTTTGCAATTTGTTCTTGAGAAGTACCTGTAACAAGAATGTCATCTACATAGACAAGAAGTATCAAGAATTGTTTATCTTTGAATCTAGTGAACAAGGAATAATCTTATTTAGATTGAATGAAGCCAATAGACTTAAGAAATTTAGTTAATTCTTTATTGCATTGTCTAGGGGCCTGTTTAAGACCATAGAGAGATTTATTTAGTCTACACACTTGGCCCAATTTACCTTTTGTATACCCAGCTGGTAGTCTCATATAGACTTCCTCATCAAGAAAACCATGTAAAAACGCATTATTAACATCTAATTGATGTAAAGGCCAATTTTTAGAAGTAGCTAAAGAGATAATTATTCTTACAGTTGCTATTTTAGCAACTGGTGAAAAAGTTTGTGTAAAATCTTCACCTTCTACTTGTTGATAACCAGTAGCTACAAGCCTAGCTTTATGTCTTTCTACAGATCCATCAGGATTTAGCTTAGTTTTAAAAACCCATTTACATCCTATTGCTCTCTTCCCTTGTGGAAGTTCAGTGAGGGACCAAGTGTTATTCTCTTCCAAAGCCATTAATTCCTTATTCATAGCATTTATCCATTCTGGAGAATCCTTTGCTTGATTGTATGTTTTAGGCTCAGAAATCAGAGAGGAGTTTACAGCAAAAGAAAAGGATTGTGAATTATTTTGTTCAGCATCATTTCTGTGAGGCATATAGGATAACTAATAATTCTGATATTTACTAGGTAATACTACATTTCTTTTACAGCTTTTAATATTACCTAGCAAATTATTTGATGCATGAGCTATATTATGATCTGTAGGTTCTTGATTGTTAGTCAACATTTTACCACTGCTGTGAATAGCATTATACTCATGACCTGAACACATAGAATTTATGTTTCCATGATTACTAGAATTTTCAGTATTAATTATAGGTACCAATTCAACATTAGCTCTCTCAGTCATAGCATTAGAACCCAATATATTTCCTGGACAGTCAAGTAAATCAGCAGAACTAGGTCTATTATTATTATTACCATTAGTATGGTTAACACCCAAATTAGAATTTGCTCTGTTAATCATTTCACTTTCAGAATATCCAAAAGTTACTAACTCAGGAACAGAACAAACCACAGAAGTTGGTTTTCCATTCTGAAAAGGAAATATGGTTTCAACAAACTTTACATCTCTAGCAACACTAATTTTATGAGTTTCAAGATTATACACCTTATAAGCCTTCTATGCATAAGGATACCCAATAAAGATACACTACTTGTTCTTGAATCAAATTTATCCCTGTTCCTATTCATATTATAAGCATAACATAGGCAACCAAAAGTTTTAAGTTCATTATAAGAGGGTGTTTTTCCACACAACACCTCATAAGGACTTTTCCAATTTAAAACTCTAGTAGGCAGCTTGTTTATTATATAAGTTGCAGTCAGAATAGATTCTCCCCAAAACTTTTTAGGCAAACAAGCTTGAAATCTCAAAGCCCTTGCTACCTCAAGTAAATGCCTATGTTTTCTCTCAACCCTTCCATTTTGCTGAGGGTATCCAGCTATAGTTCTTTGATGAACTACACCATTTTTAGACAAAAAATCTTTGCAATCTTGCTTAATAAACTTAGTGCCATTATCTGTTCTAATAGCCTTAATTGATTTATTAGACTGGTTTTTAACCAAAGCAAAGAAATCCATGATAACTCTAGCTACTTGCATTTTATTATTCAAAATATAAGTCCAAGTAGTTCTGCAAAAATCATCTAAGATAGTTAGAAAATAAGAAGCTCCATTTAAATCCTGAACCCTATAGGGGCCCCATAGATCAAAATGAACCAAATCAAAAATTCCACAAGCTCTACTCATACTCACAGGAAAAGGATTCTTATGATGCTTTGCCTTTAAACATATTTCACAATGCAAATCATAACAATCAGAAGCAGTACACATACCCAATTGTTTCAAAATATTCAAAGGTACATGACCAAGCCTACTATGAGCAATACCTATAGGAACTTTAGACACTAATCCTCCTTTATTCACACTTGACTTATCCTTATTCTCAACATTACAAACTGAACTAGAATTAGCGGTAGCATTACAACTGCTAATTTTACTATACTGTCTATCACCAGACCTAACATAACAAGCTTCCAAGAAGTATAAACCTTCCATCTTCTTGCCAACAGCTATGCTCTGGCCCTTAGCAAGGTCCTGAAATACACAGCCCTGTTTATTGAAAGTCAAGTTAATCTTAGATTGCTCTACCAATCTACCCACAGATAGCAAATTATGCTTAAAATCCTGCACTAACAATACATCATTAAGCATAAGATTTTCATTCAAACACACATTACCACAATATACCACAGTTTTACAAGTTCCATCAGGTAAGCTAACACTAATAGGAATTTTCAAACACCTAAGATCAGTCATAACATCTTTATTAAAACACATATGATCTGAGGCTCCAGAATCAATTATTCACATAGAAGAATCAAGATTACCAAGAATTTTACAATGTAAAGCATAAGACAAGTAAGAACTCATACCAGCAAAAGTAGAACTGTCATTACTACTTTCCTGCTTAGTCCTCATAGCTTTCATCACCTCTTGGCAAATCGTGTTAATTATCATCTCATCTGGCTTACCAGAAACCTCATCAGCTCCAAAATATCCCTCCAAAGGAGTATTGTAATGCCCCGTTGGGATATTTTAAAATTTTTATTTATTAATTAAATGTATAATTAATTAACTATTTAATTGATTATTATTTAATAAATTATTATTTTGTGTAGCAATCTATTTATTTTGAGCCTAGCCTTAACCTTTTCATTTTCTCTTGCCAAAACCCGAGCCCAATTATTTCCTTAGAGTCGGTGTTGCACGACCCCCTTTATTCTTTTTCTTTTTCTCCTAATTATTTTATTATTCTAAGTCCAAAGGGCCCACTTATTTGGACTGCTTAATTTTATTCCTTATCTCAGAATTGGGCCAATGACCCAACTTTTCCTTCCCCTTATGTCATGGCCGGTCCTTCCTTTTATATGGGCCAAGTGTTATTTTTCTTTTTGATTTATTTGATTAATTAATAATTATGTTATTTAATTAATTAAATTAATTAATTATTTAAAAAAAAAACTCCTAAACTAATTCAACCTAAGCTAACTAACCTAAGATTTTTGCTCAACTCCCCCTATTCTTTTCCCTTCCTCACGGCAACCCCCCTTTAACAATTAGGGTTTGTTATTTTTTTTTTTTTCTTCTCTCTTTATAAATAGGACCTATGTAATTTATTTGGTCCCTATTTGCAAAAGGTTCATAAACCCTAAAAGAAATTACTCTTTTTTTTTCCTCTCTTTTTGGCCGTGTACTATCATCACCAAATTGGTGATTTTCCTTTGGAAATTTTAGCGATATAAGGTAACTTTGCTTTCTCTTTTAATTTTGGGATAGATAATCACATAGTTAATTAGGATTGATCATGAAAATTGTAGGATTTTATGTTTGTATTGATTCGAAAATGTCGAGTACATGATGATTTGATTTTTGATTTGTTTTATGTATTTTCTTGATTATTTTATGTAGTTTCTTGAAATCTTTAATTGTTGAATAATTACTTGTATGAATTTATTTATTAATCAAATCTCGTTATTTCTTGATGAATTTTTCGTGGAAGTTTCTTTACTGTTTGATTATGAATCATGATTTATTTCGTGGCAAAATTCGTCCTTTTATTGCTTATAATAATTTAATCTTTCAAACCGGTAAAACTGTTCAGATTTGGTTTACGAATTATTCAAGATACTTAATCAATTCGTATGGCTACGAAATTTTAGGTGGAAGTCATTAATAGTTTTTTTCAGCTTGTGTTAAATTTTCGTAATTTTTAAAGATCGATTTCTATGGCAGAAAAATCTGAAACCGAATTCTTTCTAATCTGATCTGTTAATTATAAAATCACTTAAAATTAGTAAATGATGTTATTTTTAAACGAAATTCATGCACGTTAAACCTTGAACCTATATTTAGCTCCCATAAAAATTTTCAGATTTTTAGATACCTTTAGATGGTCGATCTTGATTTAATTCTTTAAAAATCAGATTGTATAAAATAGGGTAATTGAATTGTTAAAATATGTTATTATTAATTTCTTGAATTTTTCGAGTAACCTAGTGTTAAAAGGGAATTAAAAATATGATTTTTAAGATGTATCTTGATGATTCTTGAATTATTAATGCTAATCTTTAATTCAATCTTTACGTTAATCCTTAATAATCATGATATTGTTTAAATCTTGAAGTTGTTCTTGATTTGTTGTGCCATGAATGCCGTGTGGTTTGAATGTAAAAAGAAATGATTTTAATCTTGTTTTGATTCAATTTTGATAATTTAATGTTCAAAGCATGATTTACTTGTTTATTATTAAGTTTGTATGATGAATTATGGATAATTGTATTTATTTGATTAAGGGTATAATTTTTGATATGTTGACATGAAAATGTCGAGTGCCTCTTGGATGGAAAAATATTATTTTTATCTTGATTTAATTATTATATGATGCTAATTGTTAATTTAGATGTTTAATTAAATTGTTTATATGAATTATTGTGAACTTATTTAATTGTTGGTTTTATATGGAAAATGTCGAATGGCCTAGTATTTAATTAGTCAATTTTAGTTTAATTTTGACTTATAATAATATTAGGAATAATTAATATATTAATTATAAAAGTTACAGTTAAAGGAATCAGTAGGGATAAGTTATATAAGTTACGAATAAGATATTAATAGGGAAAGAAAGGAAACAGAGTAAAAGGAATACGAATCGTTTCGATCTCTGGCTAGGAAAGACTTGGTATTTAAGGTGGCCAATATACGTGCCGCACCTCTCTTTCCTGGGACTTCGAACGGTTCATTTCCGATTACGGCCACCTAGTATTTCCCGATATAAGATAAGATATAAGATTTGAAAGATATAAGATAAGATAAGGACGCCCACCTGATGACCCGAGTAGTCAGACTGGGTTAAGTCGAAGCCACTGCTCAATGGGACGAACACACGAGTTCCCCCGAGTAGTTCTGGGTCTTAGGATATGTAGTCGTCTAAGTAGTAGTACACGAGCTGCTATTTAGGGGTTATGGCCATAGCTTAGGCTTAGTGGTGAAACACGAGATCCGCTACGGGTTGAGTACACGAGCTCACCCCGGCATGTTCTAGGAAAGTTGTGGTGCAAACGGGATCCACAACGAGTTATAGTGACCGGTCCGCTGAAAGATGATAATGATATGATATGAAAGATATGAATGATAAGATATGATATGATGATATGTTTTGATAAGATGATGATGAGTAACATAAGTTATGACATATATTGTAATATGACATAAGATGTATAATTTAAGATGTAGGTTATGATCGAATGAATTCGGGATAGTTAGGTTATAAGGGTATAATTATATAAGTATATGTATTGAGAATGGTATAAGACTTCCGCTGTGTATTTATGTATTCGTATAAGATTGTATGTAAGCATGTACGTATGTATGTATCCATGTATGTATACGTGTAAGTATGTATGTACGTATGTATAGTAAGTGTATATTTGTACGTATTCCTAACCGTATTTTGCAGGTATGATTACACGTACATTATACGTAGATTTGTACGTATTCTAACCGTATTTCTGCAGGTATTCTTATACGTATTTTGTACGTAATCGTATACGTATTTTTGTACGTATTTTATACGTACCTCGTATTGAATTTTGTATAACATGTATTAGATTTTTGTATGGTTTTCATGCGATATTCTATGATATTATGTGTTTAGCGGTCCCTCGATTAAACGGGACAGCCTAGTTACTCGCCACTGACGGTGGACCCCCCCCCCTCAGTTTCAGGTGACGATGCTGCAGCTTAGAACGGGCTTCCGATGGTTGGGCTTAAGCGTGGCAGAGTTTTAGCTTTACCTTAGAGTTTCCTAGATGTTTTAAGACAATTTTACTTTATTTATTCGTTTATGATCCCGGCATGTTGGGACAGTCTTAGGACAACTTATGTAATTGCTTTTCTTTTGAGAGTATTAGACTTTGGATATAGTTTTATTTATTTAATTCAATAAAGGTAGTTTAATTTAATTAATTAATTTAATATTTAGTTTAAATAGTTTTGGTAATGATCCGTTTATCGATTTCCCTTCGTAAATCGACATGTCCAAAAGTCGGGTCGTTACAAGTATCATCAGCCTCAACCACAGCATTTGCAGACGCCTTATAAGACCCTCACTGCATTCTTCTTTTGCTTAAGACTAGTGTACCAATCAGGATAACCATTCTTCTTGAAACACTGATCCACATAATGGCCTTTCAATTTACAATACTCACAAAGCCTACCAGCCTTCTCCTTCTTCCAATCAGTTTTATATCCCATATTAGGTTTATTCTGCCCATTGATAAACCCAGTAGGCTTGTAAGACTTATGAACAACAAGTGCTGCCCCTTGAGTACTGGTTTCTTGATTCTGACTAACCTCTTTTTGTGACTCAATTTGTTGAACCATAGAATATGTTTTATTAAGATTTGGAATAGGTTCCATATTCAACACATTACCAACAGTGTTATCATAAACAGAATTAAGACCCATCAAGAATTGCATTACCTTTTCTTGAGAATCCGCATCTGCAATTTTCTTCAAGAATTCGCATGTACACTTAGCAAGTGCACCACAGGTACAAGTAGGAGAACATTTGAGGCTAGCCAAATCTTCCCACAAACTCTTAATCTTCCCATAATACGACATAATAGAGAGATTTTCTTGCTTCAAATTAGCAATCTCTTTCTTCAACTGAAAAATCATTGGACCATTCGCCTGTCCAAACCGTTCTTTAACATCCTTCCACATCTTATAAGCTGATTCCACATAATCATACTCATCTCCAATATCACACTTCATCGAACTCACGATCCAGCACGTAACAAGATAATCTGCCCTCTTCCACTTTGGAAAATTAGAAGCAGACTCATCAAGTTTCTTAATCGAACCATCAATAAATCCCATTTTGTTCTTAGCACCAAGAGCTCTTCTAATCTTCTTGCTCCAACACATATAATTGGCGCCATTAAAGAGCACTTGAGTAAGAGCAGTTGTAGGATTATCAGAATTACCAATGAAGTAAGGATCAATGTTAACTTCACTAGTACCATTAGATGAAACGGAAACAGACGTTGCCATCTCAAATCAACCAATTAAGAATTTCACAATTCTGTGAAGAAACCCTAAAAAAAACCTATTCTCTAATTGAGATAGGCTCTGATACCATGTAGCAATTAAGAAAGAAGTAATTCGTATATATCAAAGTAAAAAGAGTATGAACACAAAGTTATTACAAGCTCTTACACAGAGAGTATTTATAGAGGAAGAAATAGAACAGAGAGGGAAGAATAGAGAGGGAAAGGGGTTAGTTAGAAGGTTGTTAAGAGGAACTAGTTAGTTAGAAATAAACTTAAATCTAACTCACTAATATACACCTTCTTCCTTAGGTTTTTGTAAGGTTGTCTTGCTTTTCCAATGCAAAAGTTGTTTATAATGGAGACACACACACATAATATTTTATTCATTAACAAATTATCGTACCTCTATCCTTTTTAATATTAATGAATATTTTTTGGGAAAATTCCATTTAGTAGCGCTTAGGTTTCGTAGTAAATTATCAATTATGAAATCTTTATTTTATTTTATAAATCTCTCATAATATTTTGTTTGTGTATTTGATACTTTTTGTAACATAAATTTTATCAATTATTGATCGAAAGGATTTTGATCTTTAATACTTTTATTTATAATTTTTTTAATTTACATTTTCATATTTCATTCATTGGCCCGAGGCATCGCTCGGGACAAAAATTAGTACGTATTAAATTAAGTAATTTTCAAACACATAATTATTGATCGACTAGATGCAAACGCACATATTTTGCAATCACTAGTAAAAAAATCCCTATTAGTATCGTTTTTTTAGCTTATTAGTATCGTTTTTCACACGATACTAATAGAGGCGTTAGTAATAGAGAATTCTATTAGTATCGTTTTTTAATAAAAAACGATAGTAATAGAGAGTCTATTACTATAGTTTTTTAATAAAAACGATACTAATAGAGAGTCTATTAGTATCGCTTTTTACTAAAAACGATAGTAATAGACTCCATATAATACTAATATTTTTTTTATTTAAATTTATATTTGATTTTTGGGCCAAATATATATATATATATATATATATATATATATATATATATGCATCCTTTTGGCATTATCTGCAGCCCTGTTCAATTCTGTATAATGTACAATAATATAGTATTTTTTTTAATTAATTAAAATTTGTAAACGATACATATATATAATAGAAGTTCGATGTATATATTCATATAAAATATAGTTTACAAGAACGAGTTGGATACGATCGATGTTTGCGAAGTAACTATAAATAAAATGTATAAATAATGTGCTACTAATACAAATTTTACTTAATTAGGATCGGACAATAAGAAATTTAGCCTGAAGAACCTCGCCCATTGCTCGCAAACCTCATCCAACTCTCCTTTGGTATATGGGGCAGATCTTCCAATGTAGTCCTTCAAAATCAAAGATTGAAAAAAAAAACAGATAAGTAATGTTATAGACGCCATCTTGCTTAGAGTTTTAGGGCCACAATATTTGCAAACTAAAAAAAAGGATGTTCTGTTGTAGATCTACCTAAGCTATGACGGACAAATGAAAGATAATTTGCACTAAATTAAACTTTAAGTAATCTTGGCTTAAAACATGATTTGCATGTGCTTTTAAGGTTTATCCATGTTCTATATCACTCATGAAATATTAAATGACTTATTTGCATGTGTTAGGCAGGAAATAGGGTGTTTTGAACAAATACAAGACAAACACAGTTATTTTAGCTATTTTTGGGGTTTTCATGGCAATTTTTCTACCAACCAACCTATATCCTGCTGTTAAGGTTTATCCATATTCTATATTAATCTTGTAAGCATTACGTGACTTATTTGCATGTGTTTGTGCGGAAATATGACGTTTTGGAACAAAAACAAGACAAATATGACATTTTTTTTGTGGTGTTTTCGTTTCCATATTCCTACCAATTAACATATATACTGTTTTTAAGGTTTATCTATGTTCTATATCATTCGTGCAATCATTAAATGACTTATTCGCATGTGTTTGGGAGAAAATAGGACGTTTTAGAACAAAATCAAGGCATATAAGTCATTTTGGCTAGTTTTTAGTGTTTTCATTCCCATGTTCCTACCAATCAACCTATATACTGTTTTTATGATTATCCATGTTCTGTATCATTCATGTAAGCACTAAATGACTTATTTGCATCTGTTTGGGCGAGAATAGGGCATTTTGGAACATAAATAAGGCATATAGGTCATTTTTGGTAAGATTTTGGTGTTTTCGTTCCCATGTTCTTACCAATCAACCTATATATTGTTTTTAAGGTTTATCCATGTTCAATATCATTCTTATAAATATTAAATGACTTATTTGCATGTGTTTGGGCAAAAATATGGCATTTTGGAACAAAAATAAGAAACATAGGTCATTTTTGGCTAGTTTTTAGGTGTTTTAGTTCCCATTTTCCTACCAATCAATATATATATTGTTTTTAAGGTTTATCTATGTTCTATATTATTCTTGTAAGCAATAAATAACTTATTTGCATATGTTTGGGGGAAAATATGGCTTTTTGGAACAAAAACAAGGAGCATAGGTTACATGTTTATTAATTACTAGATAATACCCGAGCAAATGCTCGGTTTATTTAACTAAAGTAGTTATTTCTTGTATATAAATTATGGAAAGCATGCATTTAATACTATGGTATATAATAAGTTGGGAGGGAAAATAAGAGTTTAAGGGGGAAATTTTTTTCAAGTGGCTTGCATTTTAGTATGTAGTATAGATTAGAGTGCCGCGATTGCGATCTCATGCCACAACTACGCCCCCGTTTAAGAATCTAATCATTTACCATGTCAATGGGCACCCATCCCCCATTCATGATCGACATAGTTAGATTTAGATCCTTGAGACGGCCCACGCAAGCGACAGTGAGATTGTATAAAGCGATAAGCAAGAGTATTTAAAATTAGAAGCAAGTGATTGGTTACATTGATTTAAGCAAAAGCAAAGCAAAGAAAGCAAGTGAAACAAAAGGAACAAAACCAAAACCAAAGTAAAACAAAAACAAAATAAAACAGGAGTAATTCAAAAGAAATCAAAACAAATCAAGAGAATCGAACCACAAGGCAAGCAAATTAGGCACATAATTCCCAAAATCATCAAATAAGGTTGTGGCACAACGCCATCAACCATCCAGTGTCCTGAGGTCGGGAACCTCTTGCCCCTAACAAAGCAAACATCCTCAAACTATCGTCTCAATCCTATATCTAATCCTAAAAAACTAAGCAACCAAGAATTAAAAGGGGAGTTGGAAAGAACTCACTGAGGCATCACCATCTTCAACTGTTTTACCCTCTCCATTCTTCATTTGAAATATAGATACAAAAAAATGAAGAAAATTGAAGAATAATTTAAAGAATAAAAACTCAATTAATCTAACCAATAAATTAAAAACTATCAATCAAACAATTCAACTAAATAACAAAAAAATCAAAATTTACCCACGAAAATCATAATTCATTCCAGCATCAATAAAAAAACAAAAACCAATAAGGACATGGGATTAAAACATAAAACACCAAAGTACACACACATGTCAATTTACCCAGCGCGGCTGCCAGTAGCCGAGCACCCAGCCAGCCACCCGGGGTAGCAGCTAGGCACCCGATAGCACCCCCAGGCAGTAGCACCACTGCCCAGGCAGCAGCAGCACCACCCGATAGCACCCAAATAAGAAAAGGACTGACAGCATTTACCGAATCATTGAGCTCAATTCCACCTTTCAAAAGCTCTCTACCACCTGAAATTTGAAACAAATATACCTCGTAAGAGTTGAAGAAATTAAAGCAACAGCTTGAAAAATGAAAGAAAGAGATAAATCTAAAGTAAAAGCTTGAGTTTTCAGATGTAAAACCTGAAAAATTCATCAAAAAGGTATAAAAATCCTTAACAACATTCGAAACCCCAAAACGCAGCAATAAAAACAACAACAATTAGCAAACCGATCTCTAAAATTCAATATGTCTTAACAAAATGAAAACCCCCAAAATCGTAAAACCACAACAACAATAAACAAAAGATTTAGATTGAAAAATAAAAATTAAAAAAGAGAGATGAATTACTTGGTTCCTTAAATTCGAAATCGAACTGCTAGGCTAAAATTCGCCTCAAACCCTAGCTCCTAGCATTCGCTTCAGGTTGAGAGAGATGAATGACGACGGTGGGTCGGTGGTGGCTCGTTCGCGTTCTGAGACTAGTGGTGGTGTTGCGTTGTAGAGCAAATCCCTAAAATTCAAATCAAAATACCTAAAAACAACATAATACACTAGTAGAAAAATCCCCCATTAGTATTGTTTTTTTAGCCTATTAGTATCATTTTTCACATGATACTAATAGAGGTGTTAGTAGTAGAGAATTATCACCAATTCAAGCACAAAGTTAGAAGAAGAGAAAACCACTCTAGACCACCCATGAATTGAAGAGGAATTACAAAAGAATTATTCACCATTTCACTAATATAATTAACAAGAACTATAAACCCATATATTCTAAATTATGCATATGCGTGCTAAGTTACAAGATCAAAAAGAAACATAAATTCACAAAAATCTAAATTGGACCAAATAGAATGAAAAACCTAAGTATTGGCCATTAATTCGACTAATAAAGGGTACTAGATAATTATACCAGTAAGTATTTAATCCATGCTTTTCTTTTATAATCTCACTTCAAATAACATCAAGTAATCACAAAACAAAAAAACAAAAAAAAAAAAAAAAAGATATTTTAGAAATACTTTTTTTCATAAATCAACAACTAAAAGAACAAATTACTGAGCTAAAGGGATTTATTCAAATATACTCATCATAATACCCAAATATGAGATGCTAAAAATTGAGTAAACTAAACAAAAGTTGGAAACTTAGACATGGGATTGACAAATAATACAGTAAAGAACAAAAAATTAAAAAAAAAAAGAGGAAACAAACCTTCGAGCAGAGTAGTCGAAGCTTCGAGCAGTAGAGTAGCAGTGGAACCTTCGAGCAGAGCAGTCGAACCTTCGAGCAGAGCAGTACCAGTGGAGCCTTCGAGCAGTAGCCCTCGCTCCAACCTTCGAGCAGTAGCAGAACCAGGACGAAGCTTCGAGCAACCACCGTCGAACCAGGTCCAGCCTTCGAGCAGTAGCCCTCGCTCCAACCTCGAGCAGTAGCAGAACCAGGACGAAGCTTCGAGCAACCACCGACGAACCCGCGAGCAGCACCAGCAGGTCGACGACGACGAGCACGGAGGAAGAAGGAGCGGCAGTGGTGGTGCAGTGGTTGTCAAAGGAAGAGAACCAAAAAAGCTAGGGTTAGTGTTGGGCTTTTGGTGATGAGGAGTATTTGGGGGTTTTAATTTGGTGGAAGTAATTTTAATTTGGCTGAAATCCTTGTGATATGTACGTAGGCTTTTAAAAAAAAAAAAATACATTGCTATCGTTTCTAAGAAAAAACGATAGTAATAGATACACTATTAGTATCATTTTTCTTACAAACGATACTAATAACGTCTCCATTACTATCGTTTTTCAGAAAAACGATACTAATATAGCATTATTACTATCGTTTTTCAAATAAATGATACTATTGGGGCGATACTAATAGACAATTTTCTACTAGTGAATAAAAAAAATTAATGTCATGTTATATATATATAGTTGGGTTCCGGTGAGAAATTTTTTATCGTGAGAAGGTGAGAAAAGATAGATACATCAACAATGACCTATAAGTACATTGACCATCATAAACTATAAATATATTGAGTAAAAATACATTGATTTTATACCATAGATATATTGACTCTAGACTATAGAAGGAGTAAAGAGGGAAAATCAAATTTAATCTTAGTCATTCATTTGTTGATCAAAGGGTTGTGATTGTTTCTCACCCTTCTCACCAAAACTACATTTCTCACATAGGCCTACTTCTATATATATGTGGGGGGTAACTAACATGACCTAAGGAAGCCAAATGTTTAGAAAAATAAAATGCTACAATTCTATAAGTTGTGAAACCATCATTGTGTTGGATGTGTTGATAAAAAAATTAATTATGAATAACTTTGAATTATTTCACCTAAAATTGACAATACCATATCAGAATTTATCTGAAATTAATATAATTTAATTTGATTTAAAATTAATGAAATAATTAACCAAATTCACAATCCTACCTATATATAGTGATAGAGGATATATGGACTTGTAACAAAATATTCCAAGAAAATATTTTTTTCCATAAAATTAGGATAATTAGTTGAACAAATCCAAAACAATTGTACCTATATATTGCTATGGAATAAAGAAGTAAGGCAGGGAGAATTTTCACAACTTTCATGGTATCAGATTTCCAGGTTCTTTATTAAAAAAAAAAAAAGCATCATCTTCCTCACGTCTCCTCAATACTCTCTACTCAACCCACCATGGCTGTTGCAGACTCTGATCATGACTCTTCCTCCCACAAAACTGAATATCACCCAGCCCTCTTTGTTAATAATATACACAATGACATCCCTCTCGTCCTCGATCGCGAGACCGTACAATATTCAACCTGGGTCGAGCTCTTCGAAACCCATAGTCATGCTTATAATGTACTGGATCACATTAATCCCAAATCTTCCAAACCCACTGATGTTTCCCCTGAATTGTGGCAACGACTCGACTCCATCGTCAAGAAATGGATCTATGGCACCATCTCTCCGTCCCTCCTCCAAACCGTCCTTCACAAAGGTGCTACAGCCCAAGAAACTTGGAATCGAATCAAAGCTCTTTTTCAAAATAATAAAAATACCAGGGCGGTTTACCTCTAGAATCAATTGAATCTTGTTCATCTCAGCAACTTTCCCCATGTCTCATCTTATTGCCAACGCCTCAAATCTCTCAAAGATCAACTAGCCAATGTCGATCAAGAAATTAGCGACCAAAAATTGGTCCTTCGACTCATCGCGGGTCTCGTCAATACGGACTACGAAACCACCGCCTAAGTTCTTTCCCAATCCGATCCTCTTCCAGATTTTGGGACCGCTTGCTCCAAGCTTCTACTGGAAGAAACTCGCAAAGCCGCCATGGACAACACCACCGCAACAAGCTTCATCACACAGGCCCAACCTGCTGCTCACGTACCTCCGTCAGATACTCCGCTACATCAATTCTCGGGTGGTGGCGGCTCTGGAAAATCTGGAGGGGGCCACCGTGGTGGTCGTTCTTGGCGAGGGGGCAACAACCGTGGTGGGTGACAATCTCGAGGTAGGGGGCGAGGACAATCTCGTGGTGATGCAAACCGTGAAAGAAATTTCCAGAATAATTCTAATTCTCATTTTCAACTTAATAACTCTCATGGGCCTACTAACTCTAATTGGACAGGCCCATATTCTAATCCTTGGGCAGCTTTCCAAACTTGGCTCCAACAACAACAATGGGCAAGCCCACCACCTCATTACCCAACAGCAGGTCCAACACAAGGTAGGGGCATTTTAGGCCCACCACCACGCCCCCATTTTGCTCAAGAGGCCCATACAACTGGTCCAGTGGATTTTAGCCCACCTATGACCCCCACTGAGCTTGGTAGTGCACTTTCGACTATGCATCTTACTCCAACCGACGACAATTGGTACATGGACTCCGGCGCTACCAGTCATCTTACTCATAACCCAGGTACTCTCTCGTTCTACTTTAATTCTGGCACTAACTCTCATATATTAGTTGGTAATGGTAATCGCATTCCAATTATGGGACATGGTCATACTACCCTACCTAATTCTCCTTTACTACTTAACAATGTCTCCCTTGCCCCTAAAATAATAAAAAATTTAATTTCCGTTCGTAAATTTACCACTGATAACCATGTCTCCATAGAGTTTGACCCAGATGATTTTTCTGTGAAGGATCTTCGTCAGTGTGGGCGATAGTGTGGGCGATATTTATCCTGTTACCAACGCCTCTCCACCACCATTTTGCTATGTGACTTCTCTCTCCGCCACCTCTCCTACCACCTGGCACACTCGTCTTGGTCATCCTGGAGCTCATTCTCTCCAGTTTCTTAGGAAAAATAAATTCATAGCTTGTAATAAAGAATTTAATTCTTCTACTTGTCATTCATGTCAAATTAGCAAACATATTAAACTTCCTTTTTATGATTCTAATAATACTACCACTTGTGCGTTTGATATTATACATGCTGATTTATGGACTTCTCCCATTCAAACTTATGATGGTCATAAATATTATCTAGTACTTCTTGATGATTTTACTCATTATGTGTGGACTATTCCTCTTAAATTCAAATCTCAAGTATTCCAAACCTTTCTTGAATTCCACCAATATATAAATACACAATTTGAGCGTCCAATTAATTCATTTCATTGTGATCATGGTCGTGAATTTGATAATATTCAATTTAATTTTTTTTGCAAAAAGCATGGCATGACACTCCGCTTCTCATGTCCACACACTTCATCACAAAATGGAAAAGCCGAACGTATGATTAGGACCCTGAATGATATCAAACGCAAATTACTTTTTCATGCCTCGCTCCCCCCTTCTTATTGGCACATTGCTCTAGAAACTGCCACCTATCTCCTTAACATTCTCCCCACAAAAAGTCTTCCTAATATTACTCCCTTTCAAGCTCTTTATCACAAAATACCCTCTTACTCTCATCTTCGCACTTTTGGATGTCTCTGTTATCCCAATATCTCTACCACTATGCCTCACAAACTTGCACTAAAATCTACACCTTGTCTTTTCCTTGGTTATCCTCCTCATCATCGCGGATATCGATGTCTAGATCTCCTTTCACATAAAATCATTCTGTAACACCCCGTCCTTAAAAACAGAGGGTACAAGCGGAAGATAGGGAACAGGACGGGAATGACACTTAAGTTCTAAGAAAACATAACCCAAAAAAAAACTAATAAAGTCTGATTAAAGAAAGTCCAATACCATTACAAGTCCGAAGTACAAGGTATAAACACCTATACATAAGTCTAGAAATCAAAACTACTTAAATATGAATCATAAAGTAGGGAATTCTGGCCATGCCATACAAACTAGGATGTCTAAACTAATGAAAAGGATCCATAATAGCAATCCTCACACACACAACGCCCAAACCTTTGCAATCCTGCGGTCAATCAACATCTGAAAAATAAATACAACTCCACTGTCAGTGGCGAGTAACTAACAGTTCTCCCCAACATAGAAAACACAAGTTCAGAATCATAGATCAGGGAGTCAAATCAATATCCATAAATAACAAGAGGCATTCATGTCATTCAATACAAACAACCATCACTTACCATATCCTCGACCATAACCCACCTGTAGAACCAGTTAGCACAGTACATCACAACAATCACATACTTCATCCAAAAGATAGGAAATCCAATAACATCCCAAATGAAACCATTATACCACAATTGAACCCAAATTCCCAGATGAGTGTTATGATCACAACTATTTCCAACTCCCCAAATCAATACATGTACTGAAGACATAACGTCCACTAGTGGTATCCCGCAGCACCACCCCTAAAGTACGTTAGGTAGATACCCAAAATATGGACTTACACTACCAACGATAAATACAGGCAATTGTAATTGTAGATGGAACGATCGCTAGTGGTATCCCACAGTACCACTTCCTAAGGTTTGTCAGGTAGATGTCCAAAATATGGACTTACACTACCAACAATCAACACAAAGTCGATTGTGTCTAAGATTGGCCAAATCTCCTGGTGTCGGATGGACGCCCAAAATATGGTCTTACACCTACCGAACTCCCGGACGACAACAATTAACCCAGGTAAATAAAAATTGTTCTTGGATTCCGCAGCCCAAGAAACATAACTGATCTAACCATTGAATTCCGCAGCCCAATGGCTCTAACTAACAATTATAAATAACCTCCTAGACACATGTATGATAAAATACATCGTTCTTATTTACTCATTCCAAATCCCACTATATTTACTGATAAAACCCAAAATTACAACTTCCATAATCCTCCCACAACTAACATGTACTCAATACTTAATCAAATTTAAATTCCAAAATAATATTTCAATCATTTACACACTCAAAATAAACAACAAGTAACTTAGACAAACTCATCGTAGAAATACCAATTTCAACCAAACTTGTACCCAAATAATTCCTATTAATTAGTAACCATTTAACACATAATTAAGGGTCAAATATACATCAATAAAACATAATTTTAGAACATACAAAGTTGTTGTCCAAATTAATACAACAACAAAAACAACCACCAAATCAAGCTCAAAAATAATTAAATTTATACAATTAATTCTATAATTCATCAAGGTCATAACCAAGCATAATTTAAGCCCAAAACAAAATTAAAAACATGCTAAAAACTTTCCCAAACCACACGGCCAACAACTTGATTATTCCAGAAAATAATTACACTAGCATCGTTACAAATTACTAAATTAATTCAATAAATCTTAAATTCATCAATTCAACAACTAAGCATGATTTAACCTTAAAAATCATGAAATTAACCCATAAAACCAGAATATATTAAAGCTAGAAATATAACGTAATATCACTAAAAATTTGGGCAGCATTTCACCTAGAAATTGGACTAAAGCGAAATTCGCCAAATAATTCATAAAACAATTTTTACAACCACTTATTGAATAAATTACCAACATAAATCATAAAATTTTATTTTAGCCTAAAAACATATAAAAATTCAGATTATATAGTCACACATATCACACAAAAATTTCAGGAAATAAGTTGTACAAATTTCTCACAACAATTATCAAAATAAATAAAACCATGCATAAAATACAAAAAATAATAAACCATGAAATTTCACATAAAAATAAACAAGAATAAATTCTGGAAGTATATTATAGGCTACAAAAAATCAGAATAACTATTTTATATAAAATCATGCTACAATTTGAAAACAAGGCATAAATTATCAAAATTCATCCTAGTTTGTTTTAATCCGTTTTAACATGATTTTAACCCTAAAATATAATCCTAAACTATATGATTTCTAGGTTGAAGATTAAAGTTAGTTACCTTGAAAAATGAATGAGAAATATGCACTAGAATTCACCTAAAATGCTTCAAAGACCACCAAGGAAAAATGTCTAAGACTTCACTAGAACTTTGATTGTATTTTGTGAGGTTGTGAGAAGATGAAAAATAAGAAACAAATCAGCCTAAAGACTGTTTATATAGCTGGCCACAGGGGAGGGGAAAGATGAGGTGAATTAATGGAGTATTTATATTCCTACATATGCCTAATTCTAGAATATTCGAACTCCTTAAATGGAGGGTTTTAGAATTTACATGTACATCGTAGAACAACCTAGAATCATTCTAATTCAAGTACATACAAGAATCCTTTGGAACCTCCTAGATGTATCCATACTAGAATACTCCTATAAAAATACTCTTGAACATTCTAGAGTCATCCTCTTTAGAATATTCTACCACCATCCATATTATTCTTAAACCCTCTAGAACCTTCCAAAAGTTTCCGAATACTTGACTCATTAATGCCAAACAATAAAGACTAATTTAACTAATTGCATAATATATATATTTTAATCATGCAGATGAAATATGTATGAAATAAAGAGTAAAACTTTCGTACCAAATATATATATATATATATATATATTTTATATTAACAACCAAATATTCCAGTCTTCACATCCCATCCAAATACCAATATGCAGACATCTTCACCAAAGATCTCCCGCGACAACTCTTTATGGATTTTAAGTCCAGTCTTATCCTTCACCCTCCTCCCGCTACGACTGCGGGGGTGTGATAGAGGATATATGGACTTGTAACAAAATATTCCAAGAAAATATTTTTTTCCATAAAATTAGGATAATTAGTTGAACAAATCCAAAACAATTGTACCCTATATATTGCTATGGAATAAAGAAGTAAGGCAGGGAGAATTTTCACAACTTTCATATAGGCCTTATTCAACAAATGTGACCACAAACGCCCCATATTTTGCATTTTAAGTCATGCTTCAATTGTTGCACAACAATGTCATGTCACAACACCATATTTTTCTACACAATATCTGTGACGACCCGACTCGCTTAAATCGGCGCGGAAGAAACCGACGAGTCGAATAGTCAGAATTAACAAATCAAAATACTTAAAAATTAAAAACAACCTCAAAAATATTATTACTATAACCCAAAAGTACAAATACCCACAAGTTTGTACATTACTAATCCAAAAGTCAAACTACCACTACTAAAAAAAAACGTAACTCCAAACACATGTCAGAGTTATAGCAAAAGTATACAAGTATCACTACTATAGTCCAAAACCAACTGAAATCATAGAATAACAGAAATACAACTATACAACTATATAACAATATCGGCGCTCGCCCAACCTAAAGCTAAGCAAGCACCTCATCATCAGAATTACCTGAAAAGTAAACAACAGTCCACCGTCAGTGGCGAGTAACATAACTGTCTCACCCTAACGGGAATACACATGAACATAGCATAAATCAAATATCCAAATCATAACATCGAATCATGCGAAATCATACAAACACATGGTTGACTCAACTAACTTAACCAAACTTATCTTTGGCGCAATCATTCGCAAACTAGACCGGACTACGCACGTACGAACGCATCTTACGCGATTGAACTTTCCAACTATGCCAGGATTGAGAATCTTACCCCCAACCCTATGAAACCAATCTTACTGGAAATCCATGTCAAAGACGACATAGTGGTAATCACTATCCCAATACCGCGGTTAGGATAGGGGCAACGTCTTAACCCAAAAACATAGAATCTTACTCTAAGTTTTAGGCGTCTAGCTACGAAATCAAGCTAATCTTACATTCTTTAACTTTAATCCGAAGTTTACATTCTTAGTTACTTCTTAAGTTGCATCTTACGCCTTGACTTAAGAAAATAACGTGTAAACCAATCATCTTACAACATCTTATCGTTTTCTTTAACATTTTCTTTAACTTTCTTTAACTTAAAAGACTTAATCAAGAACTCATAAAGACTCTTAAAGAACTCATCAAGAACTTAAAGAACTCATCCAAGATTCATAAACCACACGCATACTTCCAATTTTATACATGAAATCATCAACTTACTAGTATCCAAAATTCACCAAACTTGAACATGATAAACATAAACTTACTACTAACATAATCAATCATAAAATCATCATATTCAATCATCAAATCATCATTAAACCACTTAAAAATCAGATTTACAATCATACTCAAAAACATGATCAAAACTTCATATAAACTAATCTTATGCATTTAATCTATACTATGAAACATAGTATGCCAAATTAAGTTGAGAAAGTATGTTACCTTATTGAAGATTAACACACAAAATCAACAAAAACTTGCTGCCCGGAACGAGACACGCACGGCCCTAGCAACACGGACCACACGAACACACGGCCTGCACCACCACGGACCACCTTGGCACGGCTGCCCAGCACGACTGCCCACTGCACGAACACATGGCACCACCACTTGCACGGCTGCCCACTGCACGGCTCCACACGAACCACCACTTGCACACACGGCTTCAACCACACGGCACCCACTCGAATCAAGCCACACGAACAAGCCCGGAAACCAACCCGAAATAGTGATCTTGAATGCAAATTATGTGGTCTAGATTGTGTTTTGATACCTAAAGATCAATAGAAGTTGAATCTTTAAGTTGGGATATTGAAAAGATGATGAACAAATGATGGGGCTCAAATAGCCAAAAATGGCGTGAGGCAAGGGAGCAAATGGAGGGAGTTTGTGTTTGAACTTTGATGGCAAGAGCATTAGATAGCAAGTGAACAAAAAGTCTCAAGCCTTACTAACATCCTCTATTTATAGAGTTAGTTAGGTGTGAACATGAGGCAAGTGGCAAAACTTGCCATCACACTTAAGGGGGGGGGGGGCGGCCAAGGTAAGGAGAAATGGGCCAAAAATGGGCTTTCGTGATTAATTGGGCTAATTTACAAAAATCGCATGACTAATCATGCTTAAATCGATTTAGCCCGAAATATTAAATAACTAATTAGAAAATTAAATAATAAAATTCTAATTAATTAAATAATAATTAAAATAAATAATAACTAATCAAAATAAAATAATTCGAATTAAATCGAAATTATTCACATAAAACAGAATAAATAGTTCAAAACTAAATTTGAACCATACATATCAACACATAAATACACATAAACATCCGGCAGAAATACCAATAAAATCAGGGTCGTTACAATATCATTCCCCTGCTTTCAGATATAATAGAAAAGACCAACACACCAACGAACATTATTGCAAGACCTGTACGTCTTTGAAAGCACCCATTACGCCCATCAATACTGATGAAGGGTTGAATATACTCAAGAGGTCGGGGGGTGAATTGAGTATTTAGAGATTTAGGGAGGAACAAGTTAGGTTGGCAACATAATGAACTTGAAAGAATGTAAAGAGCAAGAACACAAAGTTCGTCCTACCCCTATGTATCTTATTAATCAAATCAGAAAAATAAGAATACATGCTCAATCATTCCTTACTCCAAGAACCAGTTTCCCACACTCAACTCTGAATGTGCTCATTTGCGATTAAACTCACAAACACACCCCAATCTCTAACCTCTGTGAGAACCGAATTATAATCTTATTTTTAACTCTCTAATCACTTTCTCACTAAGCATAAAGAGTTTTTGTTTAAGCCCTAAACTTATGTGTGATTTTTCTCATCGGAATACTTAAGTGTTTGTGTGAATTTTCTCTTAAATTAATTTTGCTCGATATTTTAATTTTGCAGAGAGACGTCCAAGAGAGTTCAGAATGCAATGCTATGTATTTATATATACTAAGTTTCCATGAAGAAACCTAGTAGTTTTTTGAAGATATTTTCAAGTAAAAATCTATCCTAAAAAATAGGAAAATATATTTTTTGTTTTCAACAACTATACCCCAAAAGATTTTCCTAATTTTATGAAAATCAACCTGATATTTAGCATTACTTCAGCTATCATGATATTTTAAAACCCCAAAGGCCATTTCGAAAATATGCTTTATGGAAAATATTTTTTGAAATTTTGACAGCAATCTCGTGGTGTAATTGGCCCCTTGATGATTTGTTACCTAGATCATTAGTTTTATGAATGTTATATAGTTGATTTTAATATTCATAACTCTACTTATTCACACATAAACACCTTTGTTAAGCCACTAATTTCAAACACGTAAACATTATAATATAAGAACAACTAAATGCTCAAAATAAAACCATAATATATCTTTATGTACTTCAAGACTTGGAAACTACCTTGAATGACTTAAAACCAAATTCTTGCTTCAAATCTTGGAACCACTTACTTTGATATACATTTTAACAAAGTTAAAGCATAGAAAAATTATCATGATTGTTTCAGTGCAGTCCATAGAATAATTTAAACGGTTCCCAACCAATATTCACAAATGTGCCCAAACTTTATTCCCTGTATAAAACATATGTTGTTAATCAAGAATAAATTTAATATACTTCGTAACAATATTCAGCTGGTTCTGGCCAACTGCATAACATATGTAGTACATAACTGTTCCATATTATTGTTCCATGTCCATGAAGCATGCCAATTAGTAACCAGAGGAATTTAACATATTCTAGGAATATGTTTGGATATAAACAATTCATTTGAAATGATGGATTTGGGCCAAATTATATGTTTGGCAAGTTAAAAAATTTGGAATTGGATTTGACTCAATTCTCAACCCAAATGCTTAACAAGCAAATGTTGTGTATTTCAAATACTTAACATAAACATGTCATTTCAAATTCTAAAATAACCCAAACAAATAATTGTCATTTCAATTGTAACATTTCAATTTCAAAAATTAAATTCATTAATTTGAAATGAATTCCACGTATCCAAACGCTATCTAACTTCATTTGGCACATTGCAACAATATATACGAAGTATATGATTTAGCCAAATTAGCACCAAGACCTATAACTTAAGTTTCTAACGCTAGTTTCAAAAGTATGACAAATTTATTATCCCCTCTACAAAATGATAGGGCAAAATGCACCCATTAATTATTGGGTCAGCCGCACTTAAATCAGCCCAATTCAATCTCAAGACTAACAAGAGGGTTACACTTCAAGAAAGGCCCATTTGGTAATCAGGCCCATATATGGAATAAATCCAACACACAACCTGATCCGTCTACATCCACGCTCAACCACCAACCAGGTCCAGGTCAGCTACCAGGTTCAACCCAACCGACCAGGGGCGTTACGTAACCATGCATCCAAATGGACTATAAATACCCATCTCCACACAACATGAAAGGTATTCAAAAGTAAACAAACATTCTCAAATTCTTTTCTTCTTTCTCTTTCTACACCCAACTGACTTGAGCGTCATAGTGGCATTCCCCGGAACACCTCAGGGGGTAGCTCACGTGTGTTAATTGTGTAGGGAACGTGCTTGATCTCGTGCAAGTGGACTAGCTCTCGGCCCATTTTTGTGAGAACCAAAAATCACCTCAACACAAAATATCACCAAATAAATCATCCGTAATGACCAAGTGATTCAACTTTAATTTCTGACACCTGAAGTAGCCTGGAATTGAAACCCACAAAACAAAAGTTCTTCAAAGGTAATCCATGCACACCACAAACAAGATAGGGGACATTGGATTACCTTGTCATAGCCCTCTCTTTCATACTTTGAAATAACCACATATTCCACCATTCACAACAAGTGAGTAAGAAAGAGAAGAAACATATTACATTATTAGAGTTATGAATTTTTTAGCGATCCTCAAAGCCACCAACATGTCTTGAAGAAAACGTACTTCAAACTCACAAAATCATATATCTTCTTAATATCAACCATCAAAATACATCTAGAGGGGAAGTCTTCATACCATACCTTTTGACTAAATCCTGAATAATGCTAATGTTGTGAAGAATCCGCCTTCCTTTTCTTAAAGTCAGCTTGATTAGTAGAGATTACATGATGCAAAACCCTCCTTATTAGCCTCAAACAAAGCAATATAGGATTAGAATCATGTGAGAAGGGTTTTATGTGAGAATAAATCTACATTATTGACACTTTTAGAATTTAAATCTAAAGGTTGATGTTTCATTCCTATTTTTGTTAGTAAAGGCAATTTGATAATTGAATTTGATTAGTATATTTCCTTTTTTATAATTATTATTTAAAAAATATATATACTTTTTTTTAAAAAGAAAAAACTATTTTTTCCTTAAAAAATGTTACATTTTTTTAAAAAATATATTTTTTCCTATCCTAAAATTCTTGTTTTTTTTTTGTTCATACCCCCTAGTTATATATGTTCCAAAATTTATATTCCATGTTCTAACTTTATATATGTCATTTTTCAAATTTCATAAGAAATGTTTTAAATATGTGTATGTGCGCAAAAAATTCCAATTTATTGTTGGATTTATTTGAAGTAGCTAAAAGATTAAATCAATTATAATCCATGCTCTAAATTTTACAATTCATGTTCTAAATTTTATATGTTTTGCTTCAACTTTTATAAGTTATGTTCTAAATTTTATAAGTTATGTTTTCTTCCAACTTTTATAGGTCATGTTCTAAACATATAAAAGTTCTAGATTTTATATTATTCTATTTTCTAAATTTTATGAACAATGTTCTACATTTTATTAACCAATCATGTTATAATTCTTTTTTTGATATGTTCTAAATTTTATGTGATTCGTTTTAAATTGTATAAGATAGGTTATAAATTTTAAACCCGCTTGTTCTAAATTTGTTTAGCCAAGTTCTAAATTTTATATTTTATGAGCAATGTTCTAATTTTATATGGCTAACTGATTATAATATGATGATAAAAATTTGTTTCCAAAAAAAAAGATCGATGACAATAGTTTAATACATACTTAAAATATAAAATTAAATTTATTAAATTTTATAAAATATGTTTCTTTTTTTAGAAAAAAATCATTCAATCTAGAATTAAAAAAATTGTAGATGGTGGGTTGCAAACTTACTTTCAACTGATTCCAAAAATAGGGTTTTGTTAGTAAGTTTGTTTTTATTTTATTATTTTTTTAGAAAAAAAAACCTACAAATCATAGTAGATCGATGACCTAGATGTTTTCTAACTTAAAAACCAAAGGCCACAATAGCTTTATTATAGTAGAGCCCTATTCCATAACACAAGACAAGGATCTTGCATCCATCGCAAGCTTTAGACAAACATAAATTATAATATCAATTGATGTGGATATTATAGGTAACTTATCTATTATGGAGTACAATAAGTTTAAATATTTTTAAAATAATCCATATAATACTTTACGACAAACAACATAGTTTGTAAATAACTAACAATTTTTAACAACCAAATCAATCAAAGAATAAATGTATGTTTCAAGAAAACATCATATCAGCAACCATTCATCACAATTAAACTAATATGTCTATTATTTTCACATATTTGCATATATAATGAATGTTAATCTATTTATGCCCAATAATTCATGCCAATAATATTTTCTAAATTCAATACTATATGTTTATTATTGTTATGTATTTGCATATATAATGAATAATTATTTATTTAACGCATGCATCACGTAAATAAAAGATTAGGGGTCGTTTGGTTGTCAAAGGGGAAAGAGAATCACTTTAGGAATGAGAATGAGGGAGAATGGAAAGGAAAAGTGTTAGATTTAATTAGTTGTTTGTTAAAAAAAAAAAAAATATATATATATATATGACCCTCCATAACAAACCACCACCACCCCAACCCATGCCCACCACCACCGAAACCATCCACCTCCCCTCCCCTCCCTACTTCCGGCGCCGCCACCGCCGCCCCACCCTCACCCCAGCCCTACCCATCCCAGCCACCCCTCCCCACACCGCGAAACCCTAAACCGCAAAACAAAAAAACACGAAAACGACCTCCGCCACCCACGAAACCACCCTTCCTTTGCTCGCCACCCTTCGCCGCCCAGTCGCGAGTAGAGGAAAGGTGGTTTTGTGGTGGTTTCGGGGTGGTTTAATTGGTAGAGGTGAATTTAGGGTTTTTTATTTTTTGCATTTAGGGTTTTGTGGGGTGGGGTGGGGCGGCTAGGTAGGGTGGGGCTGGGGTGAGGGAGGGGCGGCGGCTCCGAAAATGGGTGGGGGGAGGGGAGGTGGGTGGTGGAGGTGTTGGTGAAGGTGAATTTAGTTTTTTTTTAGGGTTTTGGTGGGTGTCGTGTGGGGTGGGTGGGGCTGGGTGACGGTGGGTGGGGGTGGGGCGTGGGTGGGGCTGGGTGGGGTGGGTCTGGGCGTGGGTGGGGTGGGGTGGGTCTGGGCGTGGGTGGGGTGGGGCCTGGGTGGGTACGTGGTGCCTGGGTGGGTGGGGTGGGTTGTGGTGGTTGGGCGGGAAGGTGGGGAAAGGGAATGGAAAAGATAGGGGGGAGGGAGGGTTTGTAAAAGTGTTAGAATAGGAGAATGGGGAGGGGAAAGGGAATGACAAAAGTGGTATTACAAATACTATCAAAGGGAATGGAGGCAGTTGATTCCCATTCCCTTTGATCAATATTCAATACCCCCAACCAAACTCTCTTAGTTTAATTATATAAGAAGAGTGACGTGGGTCAATTGTGTGAATACATAAGATTATATGTTCTCCATCCATATTTGAGTGAATTGAACTAAATTTGTCTAAAATTAAATCCATAAGAAGGCATAAAAAAGTAAAATTACAAAATAAAAAGGAATTGTGTAACTTGAGACAATGCACTTCTAATTAATTAGTTCTCAATCTTCTCATCTCAAAATATTTCATTAATCTGTAAAAGGTTAAAAGTGGTCCATCTTTGACTCTTTGTAACCTTTTGTTTTGACAAGTTGATATATGCTTGCTCTCTTTTTCTAAAAAAAATTAAATAATAAGATAAAATAAAATAAAATTGTTGCTATATATCTTCTATACTATATACTATATACTAAAACAAAATATTGATTAAATCTCCACTTTTTACTATACACGTGCCACTATTATTTCATCAAAAAAATTCCCTTCAAAATTGATTGATGATGTCGTTTTTTTGGCTAATTTATATTATTTCACAAGGTCCAATGTTGACAAAAAATTAATAAGCTCTTCTTATTCTGTACATAAAAAATAATTAGTATCCTTTTTAAAAATTACCATAAAATATTATATAAATCGTGCAACGCACCGGACTATCCTAGTTTGATACATAAGTCCATGTCTCCGTTCTCCATCCATATCAAAGTTTCAAGTCTATAAAAAAAAAATTGATACATAAAAAAATAAATAACCATATAAGATGTTGTTTTATTCATCCTTATAAATACTGTGGACTCCATGTAATGTTGTAAATTGAAAGAAAGAACTGGAAGAATAAAAACTTAAAAATGAGTCAAAAGAATTTGCAAATTAGAGGTGCGCACGCTAGAGGAGTCTTACAAGTAATTAGTCAACGAGCAAATCAAGATTATGATCACTTGTTACCATCATATATAATGCCTATAATAATGGAAAAAATTGTCAAATTAAAAATCATCCTTTGTAGGCTGGTTTTGTAAAAAAATGTCTTACTTAGAACTTTTTGCAAAAGTTTATACAACTCCTTGTTGACTATCATATTTAGCCCAAATCTGGTGTTGACCCGCATATTTTATGCACGTGAATAACTAAAACACTTTGTTTTTTAGTTTTAAAACCCATTTATTCCCCATTGAAACCCATTTAACCAATTCCCCCCTAATCCGGGGGGGCATGGGTTAAATGGGTTCCAATGGAGGATAAATGTGTTCCAAAACTGAAAAACAAAGGGTTATAGTAAGTCATGTGCAGAAAACACGCGAGTTAACGTTGAATAAGGTGGTTTCATGCAAAAAGTTTTAAATAAGATGGTTTTTTACAACTACAAAAGATGGTTTTTGACAATGTTTCCTAATTAATAATGGATAACGCAAATCAAGTTCTTGAGTTTAACATAAATATACCCTTCCGTCTCAAAAAATTTTAATGTTTGTTTTTTTGTATAGTTTTTAATGTATTTGTTAAAATTTTATATCTTTCACTATATTGTAAAAACACTTATAAAAATTGGTATTTTAAAAAACTCCGTATCTAGACTAATCTAATAAGTTCCCATATAAATAATTTTTTTTGAGGGGAAATATGTTTTTTCCATATATATGATTAAAAAAAGTCCACTTTTAAAATATATCTTTCCCCATACCTAAAATTTCAAACGTAACAAACATAAAGGTCGTTTGGTTGGAGTGCATTCCCTTTAAACTACAACTTCCCAAGAATTAACTAAATGGCTTTTTATTTGGTTAACAAGAGAGAACATAAGCGTATCAAATACTGTAGAGTTTTTAAGGGAAATAGAAATTCCTAAAAAGTTTAGAAAATTAATCACCTACATTCAAGAGGTGAATGCAAATTCAGGCGTCAATTATAAATTCGTAAAGGAAAAATTCAAATAATTAATCCCAACTATTGGACGTCTTTCAATATTAATCCCAACTATTAGTTATTACAATATAATCCAAACTTTGGGGGTTGTTTTATGATATTACTCTATTGACTTAGTTAACCTATTGTAATCGGTTACCAATTCATAAAGTATTCCTTATCTTTCATCTTTTCCTATTTATTATACTTGACTATACCTTCCTCCCTTTCTTCGAAGGAAATTGGGGCCGGTCAAAAGTTAGTATGGACTAATATTATAATACTACCCCCATAGTTTGGATTATAATGCAATAACCTATAGTTGGGATTAATATTGGAAGACCTTCAATAATTGGAATTATTCATATGAATTTTTCCATTCGTAAACTACTTAACCATACAATTATAGACATTTCCTAGGAAATTAATAAGAGAATTTATTTACCATAAAGGCTTTGTTTGTTTTAATGAAAAATTACAAATATATTTTTCAATGTTTGTTTCCATGGAAAAAAGTTGAGAAAAAAAAAAGAAAGAAAAGGGGAAGTGAAAGGGGTTGGGAGGAGAAACTGATGGAAGTAAGGAAATATGATGGAAAATGTGGTATACCTTCTTCATTGAAAGGAAAATGTTTTAAAGGATCATTTCCACGCACCTATGGAAAACTAATTTCCATTCTTTCAAAAACAAAGTTAAACGAGAAAATGGTTTTCTAGGAAAATTATGTTGAAAACAAATAGAGCTAAAATGAGAGTTGCTATGAAAATTAAATAATTAACTTATTTGCTCAACAAACTATACCTAGCAAAAACAAACCTGACATCGTATTGATCTGAAATCCGAACTGAAAAAATTGGGTCACGAATAAAAAAAACAAAGCTTGAAACTCGTTTTGACCAAACCCAAAAATACATTTTTACATAGTGATCAACTTCGGTACCAACCTGGCAACCTGACCTATCGATTTTCCAAATATAGTCTTATACACATGCAAATAATATGAATATATTTTTTTAATATGTACAAATAAAAAACATTAATGGAAATTATAAATGTAAATAATGCATAAGTCCATTTTTGCAATAAAAAAGAAACGAAAGAAGCATTTCAGATAAAAATTTTATTGTTAGTTGAGTTTTTAATCCCGAAAATACAAATAATTACCCTATCTTTTACAAAATATTGAAGAAAAAAAATCATTTAAAAAAGCCGATCTGACGTATTACTGAAAACTTTTGATCATAGACAAAGAATTTGGACTTGTTAACTAAAAATAACTCACTTGTAAACGACCAATAACGAATTACCGGCCAAACGATTAAGATGTACTACAGTAACTACACCCATGAAAAAACTCGCGCCAAAGCTTGATTTCTCCGACGGTAACAGTTAATACCGGTGAAAAAAAACGCCGGCAAAAAAGACGTGGGTGGGGCCCAACTTTATACCCTTATGTTATGGTTCCACATAATATAAGATATTCTTATATTTTCTGCTGACAAAAGTTTAGTCACTAGGAATTTTTGGACCGCCTATGTTATAGATTAAACAAAAGTAGTTGGCAATTCATAAAAATTAATTTCAAAAAAAAAAAGTAAGGAAAAAAAAAATAGAGAAAAAGGAAAATATGGTGGCAATGGTGAGACATTGTTGTGTGGATGAGAGAGAAAATCAAGGAAAATAGAGAGAGAAAGAAGAAGAAGAACAAAATAGAGGGAAATCAACAACATTCAGCCCTTTTGGAGGCTCATCTTCTTTCTAAGTCTTCTTCTGAAGAAGGATTGAAGAGGGGCTCTAAGATCATTAATGGGCATTAGAATTATAATTCTTTAATTATTTATTTATTTATTTATGTATGTAATTTTCATAGATTATATACTTTTTTTCCCCAGAAATATTTTCCTTCATTCTTCCCTTTTCTTCCTTCCAAATTCACAAGTTTTTCACCCATTTGAAGATAATAGCTGAAAGTTTCAGTCTTGGTTATCCCTTGGCCCCCTGCATTCAGGTAAACCCTAAAAATTCAGCACCCCTTTTTCGCTTTTTTTAGGGATTGCTTGATAATGTGGTTATTCTTTGATTCTGAACTTTATAATAGAAAATGTAGTTTTGGGGTTATTTTGTTGTAGTCTTTTTGTGCATTTTTTTAAGAGGGTTGAATTTTGAATTTTTGATTGTGTTATTTTTATATTAGAATTTTATATGATTGAAAAATGTGGTATCTAAGCTATTTTGTGGGTACCCATTTGTTCAATTTGACTAGGTTTTAATCCTGGTTTTGGTTCTTGTTTTGCAATTTTCTGTTCTGATCATGCATGTTTTTACTGGTATTGTTGTCTCAGGGGTAACATTGTTTAAAGAGTTGTTGGTTGCATTGTTTCAGAAGGTTTAGTCTTTCAATCTTAGACTACAAACATGAGGGGAACTCATTCGGTTGTTAAATTCAAGAAGAGACCAGGGTTTCAAGTTTATGTTGCAGCTCTTTAGCTGTTCAAACTCTGTAATCTCAACTTATTGTATCATTTGTAAAACAGTTGTGAATTTTGTGTGTGTGTGTGTGTTTTTACCATTAATTGGTCATTGAGGAGAATCCTGGCGATTTTGTACATTAGCAATTTGTATAGGTGCTGGCTGTCAGGGGATGTCCTTTGTAGCCCCATCACTCCAGCGTTTCGTTGAACAAGCAATGGGAGGTAGATGGCGGGCTTTTAAGCTTCAGTTTATCTGTTTCGTGGTTTTGATTCTTGGTTCGGGGTTTCAGGGCTCATTATCACTCAATCCTGAAGGTAAGCATAGCATACCCGAGGACTATTATGGCCTGTTTGATAGTTGGTAATAAGTTGCAGTAATGGGAATGGATTTAAAAGTAATTTAGCAAAGAAGGAAACCTTGTAATCCCTATGGAAAATGTATTTTCATTATCTAGTTTGAATTTTCTTCATATTTTCAATATCCATACATTGGGAAGATTGGTACTAAAAGAAAATTAGATAAGTTGTTGCTAACCTAGCACCACCATTGGAATGAGAATCTATATTGATTTTAATTCCAAATTCACATAAAAATTCAATCCCATTACAGTCATTTGACCGGTTACAAAATGGCTCGTTAGAGTTCATAAGTTACAAACATTGCTTTTCTTTGAGACTTGATGGTTCTGTTGTAGGATCAAACCTATTGAAATTTTGGGCAAGAGTAGACTCAGATCCTTATAACTCGCTTGCAAGTTGGGATCCAGAAGATGATCATCCGTGTAACTGGAATGGTGTTCACTGTGTAAACAGTAAAGTGTATATGCTGTAAGTTCATTTTACATAATTATTGGTTGTTTCGATGATCTATCTTAATGCGGAAACATTTTTGTTATCTTTCAACGAGTTTCTCCTTTTCTTTTCAGGGACTTGAGTGGATTTTCTCTGGGTGGAACACTGGCACCTGAGCTTGGGTACCTTGATAATTTAAGAGCACTGTACGTTGAACATGATCAAACCACCTATTTCCTATTACTGATTTTGAGAAATAACTTTGATCCTATTTCCTTGTTACGGTTGTTTTGAACATGATCAAACAATTCAAGACTGATTTCTAAACTGTCGTCAAATTAGATTAAAAAATTACCATAGAAAGCTTTAATAATTTTGTGTTCAATTCGACAGCATACTCCATACAAACCACCTCTCAGGTGCGATTCCAGCAGAGTTCGGAGGTCTTACCACACTCGAAGTATTGGATTTGAGTGACAATAATTTGACTGGAGCGATCCCTGCGGAGATTGGCAAGATAGTGTCACTGAAACAATTGTGAGTGCTGATATAGTTTTGTTACTGATACATTTCCCGCTTCAGGTATAAATGACCAAAATCTTGTTTTGTTACATCAGATTGCTTTGTGGCAATAACTTTGAAGGCATCATCCCTCCAGAACTTGAAGAGTATAGCTCACTGTCTGACCTGCAATATGATGAATACCTTGCATCTTTTACCAGCAGAAAATTTGGTCACAGGTAAGCTGTGGGCTTCTACTGATATAATGCCATGAACCATTAACCATAGTTACCTAATTCTCTAAACTCCTTGCGAATTGCGAACCGAAAAATGCGAATTCTGGTCGGTTTTGGGCTATTTTTGGCCCATTTTGGGCGAACTGCGAATTATGAAAGCGAACTAAAAGGTGAATTAGGTGACACTGTTGGCATTAACACACCCTCTTACCTTATTGTTTAGTGTAAGTTGCTTTTTTTTTTTTATAGTTTTCAGCGCCTTACTACTTGTTATAGCTTTGTGTTACCTAATCCGCTATTTAGTTCGCCTTATATAATTTGCCAATCGCCCAAAATGGGTCAAAATCGACCATGATTCGCTTATTTCATTTTGGCAATTCAAAGGGTGTTTTAGGAAATTAGGTAACACTGCCACACTGGTATAACCGAGCAATGTTTAGGTAGCTATCGCCTTTATGCTCTGGAAGTGTCCCAGCTTGGAAGTGTTATTAAGTTTGAACAGATACAGCAATCTGTTATATATTTCCTGCCTTCCTAAATTGCTTGAGTTATTTTACTCTAAACTAGCATTCACTTTATCATCCATTTTTCATTCTTATTATTTGTCATTTTAAAGCTCAGTTGCCTGCCATTATGAGCAGTTGTAATTTTTTTTTTTTCAGTTTTGCAATTTCATGTCATCGTGAGGCATCATTTCCTTCTATGCCTAGACATATTTCTATAAAAAGTCTGACTTCTTTACCCTATTTCAAGGCCAAAAAGTACAACAGAGTCCTGGATTAATCATGGAGGTCATCAAAGTGGTAATGTTGAAAGTAAGTTGGTACAAGTTCCTCAATCCTAATCTTTCTCAACAATCTTATAATGTAATTTATTTGATTTTTTGTACATCATCACACTATCTCATTTATATTACTTTTGTTTTTGCATTTACCAGTTTTGTATCAACCAAACGTGCTGCAGAATGTGCATGTGGCAGCTACTATTACACGTCGTAAATTAGATGAACAGTCTAACCTCGAAGCTTTACGAGCTACAAATGGTCCTGTTACTCAAGACAATTCTCAACCAGCTTTAAGAAGTAGTGGAGCTTATTCTGCTGTAGTAAATGAGAAGAGCTTGTCTCAACCACCACTTTCAATGCCTCCTGATTCAAAGTCAGACCAGGAGAAAGCACCAGCTCAACCACCCACAACTGCCGCCCAACCCCAGACTATCTCAAAAGGGCCTTCTCAGAAGGTTTTGGTGTTCGTTGCTATTGGCCTGGGAGTTCTATTCTTGCTTGCCGTTGCTACTGCGTTGTTTTTTGTATGGAGAAGACGAGGTGCAAAGTCTATAGGCCCCTTTAAGACTGGTATCAGTGGTCAATTGCAAAAAGCATTTATAACTGGTAATACGCCCGAAATTCCTTACCAAATCCAAAAAATAAAGAGATTGGGACTATTATTAAGTGAATGGTAAAAGTAATGCTTCTAATGAAAGCATGTGATGTAATTGATGATCAAGTATGGTCAATTTATTCTTGAGCGAGTTTGTTAATGAGTTTTTACTTCTATTGGCAGAATATATCTAGATTTTTTTTGCTAATTTGTATTCTGATAGCGGGTGATGATTGTCTTGTTCACAGGAGTTCCAAAGCTAAATAGACACGAGCTAGAAACAGCATGTGAGGACTTCAGCAATATTATTGCTACTTTTGATGCTTTCACAATATACAAGGGGACATTATCAAGCGGAGTTGAAATTGCTGTTTCATCAACTCTAGTCAAATCTTCAGAAGATTGGTCAGATGCAGCAGAATTAGCATACCGAAAGAAGGTTTGTTGAAGTCAGAATAGGCAGAAAAGCCCATGGCTTATTTTCTAATTCTCTACAACACAAATTGATTACAGAATTTTATAAAACATGCATAGATTTACCCTTAATGAACACCCCAACTAAATATATAGATCAGCGTAATCCTGTCGCATTAATAAATACCCACAAATTACAATGGACAAAAAAGTGATGGGTTTGAATTAGAATACCGCAACTGAGTTTGGACATAATATTAATACTAATATATAGGAATAAGATCAGCCCATTGTGGGTATGTGTGCCGTGTGCGTTTGTGGGTGGGTGTTTTGGGGAGGTCTATTTCAATATTGAATTGATTCTATGCCATTACCATGTTATAAATTGATTTATTTTCTTTTCTTTTCGAGGGATGCTATAGATTGAAAAATTGTCACGAGTCAACCACAAGAATTTCGTCAATCTTCTTGGTTATTGTGAAGAGAATGAACCTTTTACTCGAATGATGGTCTTTGAATATGCCCCAAGTGGAAGCGTCTTTGAACATCTCCATGGTAACATACTCTCCTTGTATGATCATTTTTAAGTATGTTATTCCAACTCCCCTGTTTACAGAAATTTTAAGAATATTTAACCCAACTTTTTTCTCTCTTTTTCTCTATATTCTAGTTAAAGAAGTTGAGCATCTTGATTGGAATGCTAGAGTTAGGGTCATTATGGGAGCCGCTTATTGTCTCCAATACATGCATCATGACCTGAATCCTCCCGTGGCACATGCAAACGTGAGGTCAACTGCAATTTTCTTGACTGATGATTATGCGGCTAAGGTACTTTAATTTGGATCATCTCGCATCTACAAGCTACTCTGCTTTCTTTTATGCCATGATTTCTAATTCCCTTAATGTCTGATGCAATTCCTTTTGATATTTTCCAGCTTGCAGAGAGGCCATTTGAAATTATACCAAAACCTGAAGAGTCGGGCGAAGATAGTTTGAGGCCTATTATTGAATCAATCAAATCTCCTGATCTGCGGCAAAATGTTTATGACTTTGGTATAGTGTTGCTTGAAACTATTACGGGAAGGCTTCTGTACTCTGAAGACGATGGGTCTTTGGTTGATTGGGTAATGTCCTAAATCCAAATCTTATAATCTAATGCTTTGAAGGCCAAGATATGTACATGACTACATGAGTGTTGCATATACTGGACTATTGCCATTTTCATTGGCTGCATTATTATTGTTCCATATTTGTATCCATACATTATGCTGTTGCTCATACTATTATATCTAACTGGGTGATACAGGCTTTGGAGTATTTGAATGATAGAGAGGATTATAGAGAATTGATTGATCCGACTCTTAAAGCTATCAAAACCAATGAACTAGAAGTCATTTGCGAAGTTATATTGGAATGCATTAGACCCGAGCCAAAGCATAGACCGTCAATGAAGGAAATCACAAACAAATTGAGGGAAGAGATTCTTATTACGCCCGAGGCCGCAGTTCCCCGACTTTCTCCCCTTTGGTGGGCCGAGCTAGAGATCCTCTCAGTGGAAGCACCGTGATTTTCTACCCTTTTTTCTCTCTTTGTATGTTCTAAATATGTGCTCGTTTGTTGCATTGTAATATCATACCAAGTAAATAGGACCACCCCACGAGCACAAGGGCATATGCGCCACTCTGCGCATTTTTCTCTGAAATATCTTGTGATTATTAATGTTATTTGTTTGGCTTCCCTCGTTACTATCCACCCCCTTCCCCACAAATGATGGGGAAAAGAGAAAGCAAAGAATGATGTGATAAAATCATCCTTTGGGGTATGTTTTGTTATCTGTTTTGTAGGTAGTGTGTTTGAGAAAACTTGCGCCGCAGATGTACTCATGATTGAACTCGAACAGGAATTTGAAAATGAATGATAGGTGAATGTTTGGTCGATGACATGCCTTGTAGCAACCTTATGGCCTTGTAAATGTGACAATTGAGCTGTGTATAAGATTGATGAATAGCTCAATTATAGATTAAGTTTCCTTTCCATAGTGTTCATTTTGGGTCTGTGCCTTTTTTTGTACAAGTAAGAAGTATAGTTCATTTTATATGTTATTTTCATTTGTTTTTAGAGAGCCATTAGGGGGCAATGAGCCAATGATGCGGAAAAGATTTAATCTCAAGTCTTGGATTTGTGTTCTAGAATTTTAACCATCTAAGCTAGTTTGATTTTCAAATTTTGAATGAATAATTTTTCAAATATAATTTAAGAATTGGATTTTGAGTTTTTAACTAATAATTGAAGTCACTTAACGGCCTATTTGGTTGTTGGTAATAAATTGCGGTTATAGTAATGAATTTATAGTGTAATTTTGTTAAGGATGAACCTTATAATCCCCATTGAAAACAAATTTTCATTCTCAAACTTCAATTTTCTTCTCATTTTCCATTTTCATCAATTACCATTGGGAACGGTGGTATATGATGGGAATGGATATTTATGAAGAAAATTAGATAAATTAGAGCTAAGCTAGCACTACCATGGGAATGAATTTTGATTTCCCTTCCAAATTTAGTTATAAATTCATTTCCATTACCATCATTTATGATCGACTATCAAACGGGCTAATGTTAATAGTATATGATAATGGGTTGTACCTAGCCTGTCAAAGTTGAAATCTCAAATTAATTAAAATTGGTTCCAAGATTCATTTTTGATGGTGAAAAAATAACAAATTATGATCCCAAATTGATTTGTTTCCAAACTTATTTGGGTTGTGTGATAGAGATGACGGACCTAATAATTAAGAGAAGGTATTGTGTCAGACTGGTCTGACAGTAACGTTTTTGTCAGACCAGTCCCCTAGATCTGGACACATATGATTGAATCTGGACTCATATGTGTTGAACCTGGACACATATTGTTAAATCTGGACATGTATTGGTAGACCTGGTTACATGTTTGTAAACCTGGACACAAATTTGTAACCCTGAAAACATATTTGTAAACCTGGACACATATTATTGGACCTGAACACATGTTAAACCTGGACATATATTGTTGAACCTGGACACATATTGTTAAACCTGGACATGTATTGGTAGACTTGGACATATATCTGTAAACTTGGACACAAATTTATAACCCTGGAAACATATTGTTGGACCTGGACACATATTGTTAAACCTGAACACATATCTGTCTAACTTGGACATATATTGTTAAACCTGGAAATCTATTTATAAACCTGATGACATTTGTAAAACTGGTGAAACTTGTTTAACCTGGAAATATATTGTTAAACCTGGACAAATGTTGTTGGAACTGGACACATATTTCTTTGACTTGGACACATATTACTAAACCTGGATCCCCATAAATTGTTAAAAAAATACAAGTGTTGGACGGTCCGACGATCGGACCGTGCGACACAATACTTCACAATAATTAATCCACATATCATAATTTGTTTCTAGCAAACATTAAAATAACATAAAATAATCGAATAATTAATTTCCACTATTAATCCTATTTTAGTTAATGTCAATTGTTCATTCCTTCAAATTACAATGCTCCTCTCAACCTACCAAGAAGATTTCCGTGCGAGTCTTGTATAGGTTAGTTGTAAAAAAAAAATGATTAAAGGAGTGATGCTTAATACCTTCCTAGAGCCGGGGGTAACCTTGTACTCCCTCTGTCTCTCTAGGTCTGTTATACTTCCTCTATAAATGAATTCTTGCAATAAATGACTTTTTATGTATGCCAAGACGAAACTTTGAAAATTAACATCTCTAATTACGTATTTTTAAAAATTATAATCACTAAATAATAAAAAAATACAGGTTGAGACAAATCCAACGAGATCCCAAATGACTATATTTTTCGTATAATTGACAAATTACAATCAAAGTGAAAATTGTAAATAGTGTCAAAAGTACAATTGTTACAAGAATTTATTTACGGATGAAGTACTCCCTCCATAACATAATACTTGCAACAACTGGTTTTGCACGCATTTTAAAGAAGCGATTTAGGGTGTAAACGAAAGAATTAGTCAAAATGGTTTTAATACAAACAAGAATGTGAGTATAAGTTGCTAATATTGAAATTATTTTGACTAAATCCTTCGTTTACACCCTTAAATCTCTTCTTCAAAATGCGTGCAAAACCAATTATTGCTAATATTATGTTACGGAGAAAATATTTATTTTTTCACATAAACTTTAGACACGTGTAATAAAATTAAAAAAAAATTGTCTCGTGCTTCCTAAATGGTAAAACATTCTCTTTCTGCCACATTGCCCTGCATAAACAATTATCAATGCTACTCCGTACAGGTGTACTGTGGTTCCATCACGAGGAACTGTTGCTCATTTGCTTTTAATTTTACGATTAAAATTGATTTTTATGGACGTGAATAAAATAATTAGGGATGAATCATTGGACAAAATAGGTGGGGGTGATGAATGGGAATATGACAAAACAAATAAAGGCCATGAAAAATTGAAAATAATATATGGTTTTAATAAAAACTGCACTTCCTCCTTAACATAAAAATTTTACATTTGTATTTTTTACGGACCAATGCAAAATTTTCTAATACATTAAGACATTAATGAGACACTAATTAAATATAAATCACAATAGTTAAGGGTTTTTAGGCTCTCTCTCTAGGGATTAGGGTTTTTAGGGTTCCTTAGTGTATTCCTAGGGTTTCCAAGATTTCCAATCTTTTAGAGTTTGATGAGGATACTTTGCCTCGGGATCTGTGTCTCGTAGGGTTTTTTTTCATTTTGTCTCGTTCTTCTTTATCATTATTACTTCTATTTTTGTTTCGTGTTCAAGGTTTCCAAGGCATAAATATTATTTAACTCGCTAGGGTTTTTGACTGGTTGGATATGGCGACTGGGCTTGAGGATAAGTGGAGTGCATTGACGTTAACGGATGCAGAGAACGGCATCTTGGTGGCGGAGGAAGAAACCGATGAGTTATCGGAAGAACTAGTGGCACATAGTCTGGTGGGTAAGTTGATGACAGAAATCCCGTTTAACCCAGAAGCATTGAAAAATACGATGAGGACCCTTTGGAAGCCTTCGAAAGGATTAGTGGTGCGTGAAATTGAAAATAACATCTTTGTGTTCCAGTTCTTTTCGAAGGTGGACAGATCAAAGGTTCTTGAACAAGGGCCTTGGTCCTTTGATGGAAAATTGCTTCTTCTAAAGGAGGTAAAGAAAGGGGAGCAACCTGCAGAGATGACTTTTGACATGGCACGATTTTGGGTGAATGTTTACCAAATTCCGGTCGACCGACGGCGGCAGTAGATGGCTATGGCCATTGCTAAGAAAATGGGCTATTTTGTGGAGTTTGATGGAACAGATCCGTTTGGCTATAAGAAATACATGCGGTTCAGGGTCGATTTGGATGTCACAAAGCCTCTGATGAGAGGAATTAAGATCCTTGTTGGTGACGTTCAGAAATGGGTAGATTTCAAATATGAGAAGCTCCCTGACTTTTGTTATATTTGTGGGATGTTTAGGCACCAAGTGAAGGAGTGTATGCACTATGATGAGGAGACCCCGGAGAACTTATTTCCTTACGGAGCCTGGTTGCGTGCTTCTCCTACGTGTAACCGGTTTCGAAGTGAGTCATCGAGGGATGCGGAGCTTCGCATGTTAGAGGAGTTTAAAAGTACTATTGCTAACTCTAAGGCAAAGAAGAAGATTACTTTTGAAAGCCCTGATGAGAATAGAGGGGATATGAGTGGAAGGTCAAAGGATGGTGGTATAGTGGAGGGAGTTGGAGAGAATCCAGTAGGTATGCTAGTGGAGGGGCGAAGCAATAAAAGAGGGAGGAATGCTAGTGGAGGGGGTGGGGCGAGAGGAAATGGTAGGGGCGTGATTGACGAAGGGGCATTGCATGTTGATAGTGCTAACAATATGGCACTGGACCTAAATTCTTCTGAAAATGGAACGGCGAAGGTCGGTACGGATCGACCGTGCCGGGCATTATGAATCTCTTGAGTTACAACTGCCGGGGGCTTGGCAACCCGCGAGTAGTTGAAAACGTTAAAAAGTTGTTGCGGAGGGAGGGGATGGGTATGGCGTTTTTGATGGAGACGAATTTGAGTTCGGCTGAGTTGATTAAGGCTTGGGAAGATTAAGGTGATACGATGGGGGAGTTTGTAGATTCGGTGGGTCGTGCTGGGGGTCTAGCATTACTATGGTCTAAGGATATTCGAGTTACTCTCTTGTAAAAGTCTTTACATCATATTGACGTGCTGGTAGATGGGTTATTTTCGAGTGTTACTTGGAGGTTTACAGGTTTTTATGGGTGGCCGGAGAATTCAGATAAGCACTTATCTTGGGAGTTGTTGAAGTCTTTAAAAGCAAGTGTGGTTTGGGATGGGGCGTGGCTTTGTGCAGGGGATTTTAATCAAATTTTGCATAATGAAGAAAAGATTGGGGGTCCTAGGAGAGAGCAAGTGCTGCTGGAGGACTTTCGTTCTTCATTGGATGAATGTGGCTTGCTTGACTTGGGGTATGTGGGTATGGCTCATACTTGGTGGAATGGCCGTGATGGAGAACAACGCCTACATGAGCGTCTTGACCGTATGGTAGCGAATAAAATTTGGATCGATGAGTTTCCTTTACTCACGGTCTATCATCTTAATGAGGGAGGGTCGGATCACATCCCTTTGAAGCTTATCGAGCATCGGTGCAAATCCAAAGAAAAGCGTCGAGGTAAGGGCTTTAAATTCGAAGATTTTTGGTTAACTTCTGATGCTTGTGCTACTGTGGTGAATGATGCATGGTGCCTAGGGGAAGGGGAGGTGTTTAATAGAGTTCCCAGTAGACTAAAGAAAGTGTCCATAGCCCTTAAAAAATGGAGTAGAAAAGAATTTGGTATAATACAAGATCAAATAAAAGAGAAAAAAGTGCTACTGACCCAAATTGCTAATAATCCACCTTCGAATGATAATTGTAATAAATATAGAACATTAATGAAGGAAGTGGATGACTTATTACTTAAGGAAGAAATATACTGGAGGCAGAGGGCGCGAGTGCAACATCTGAGCGAAGGTGACCGTAATACTGGGTATTTTCATGTGAAAGCTTCTATGAGAAAAAGACGAAATTTGATTAAGGGCACTAATGATGATAACGGTGTTTGGCTGGAGGATGAGGATAACATTTCTAAAGTTGCTGTTAATTACTTTGAGTCCTTGTTCAAATCAACCAAGCCTAGTTCCTTTGATGATGCCTTGGACGGTCTTGAATGTCGGGTTACAGAGAAGATGAACGAATCCTTATGCAGGCCTTTTTCCGAGGATGAGGTATTCCATGCTCTTTCTCAGATGAAACCAAGTAAGTCTCCTGGTCCAGATGGTCTTAATGCTAATTTTTATCAGAAATTTTGGTCTACTTTAGGGTCTGATATTTCTCATTTTGTCATCAGTATTTTAAATGGTGAGTCGAGTCTTGAGTTCATTAATAATACTAGGATTGTTCTTATTCCTAAAGTTAAGTCTCCTTCTAGTATGTCGGATTTTTGTCCTATTTCTCTTTGTAATGTTATTTATAAGTTGGTGTTTAAAGTCTTAGCTAATAGGTTAAAAAGTGTTCTTCCTTCAATTGTGTCTTTTAATCAAAGTGCGTTCACTCCTGGGCGTCTCATTACAGATAATGCCCTTGTGGCGTTTGAGGTCTTCCATTATATTAAAAATCAGAAAAAAGAAAAAAAAGGTCACATGGCTCTTAAATTGGACATGAGTAAAGCTTATGATAGGGTCGAGTGGGATTTTCTAGAAGCTACTATGTTAAAATTGGGATTTGCTAATCGTTGGGTAAGGATGATCATGAATTGTGTTAAAACTGTTAATTTTGTGGTTCAAGTTAATGGTGTTGATTCAGGTTCTTTTCGCCCAGAGCGTGGATTGAGACAAGGAGACCCTATTTCCCCTTATTTATTCATAATTTGTGCAGAAGTTTTCTCTCATTTGCTTTCGAAGAACTTGTGCATGGGCAGAATCAATGGGGTCAAGGTGGCTCGAAATGCTCCAGCGGTTAGTCATCTTCTCTTTGCCGATGATAGTATATTGTTTGCTAAAGCAAATGTGGAAGAAGCAAGAGCTATAAGCAGGTTTTGGAGACATATGAGTGGGCTTCGGGACAGAGAATAAATTTTGAAAAATCGCAGGTCTCTTTTGGGGCGTGTGTTTCGGAGGATCGAGTCCAGGCCATTGTGGATGTTCTTGGTGTAAGTTCTATTCAAACCCCTTCTAAGTATTTAGGTCTACCCACAGTAATTGGTCATTCCAAAAAGCATATTTTTAATCTTGTTAAGGAGAGAGTTTGTAAGAAGCTGAAGGGATGGAAGGAAAAGTTGCTTTCATTTGCAGGGCGGGAAGTTCTCATTAAGGCAGTTGCCCAATCAATTCCAACCTATGTAATGAGCATCTTCAAGCTTCCAGTTTCTCTTTGTAATGATATACAATCTCTTCTGGCTCGATTTTGGTGGGGTTCTAAGGTGGGTGAGCGAAAAATCCATTGGATGTCCTGGAATAAAATGTGTAAGCGTAAATGTGAGGGTGGTATGGGGTTCCGCCAGATTGAAAATTTTAATGATGCTTTATTGGCAAAACAGGTGTGGCGATTGGTGCAGGATCCTGATTCGTTGGTTTCTCGTATTCTTAAGGCACGTTATTTTCCTAGAAATTCTGTTTTGACTGCGTCAAGGGGTTTTAACCCAAGTTATTCATGGAGAAGCATCCATAGGGCTAAGTGGATTATTGAGGAAGGGTCTCAGTGGAGGGTAGGGAATGGTTCGGGGATTAGAGTTTGGGGTGACAAATGGATTGATCGTGCACCATCCTTTACGCCTATAACTGCTCGTGGAAATAATGAAGAGGGGATGTTGGTGTCAAGCCTGATTGATTGGGAGAACCATAAATGGGATGAGCAAAAGGTGAGACAAGTATTTCTCGATGTGGATGTGGATGCGATTTTAAGGATTCCCTTGAGTGAGAACCCAGCTCCTGATATGTTGATTTGGCATTACACAAATAATGGTTATTATACCACTAGATCGGGTTATAAGTTTGCCCGTTGGGTGAAGGTGGAGAGATATTCCCCCTCCTCATCGTCACCCACGGCGAGTCTCTGGAACAAAATATGGAGTCTTTGTCTTCCTCCGAAAGTGCGTGTGTTTTTATGGCGTGCGTGTGCCAATGCATCACCTACGAAACAGGGATTGTCGGTTAGATTGAAAGACGTGGAGCCTTGCTGTGCTGCCTGCGGGAAAGATGTGGAAGATGTCTTACATGTGCTTGTTAAGTGTCTCCTTGCTGCTAGGATATGGGAGAATGCTGGGTATGACATTTGGTTGGAGGATATGGAAAGGGTTGGGTATTTTTGTTGGCTGGTGGGAGTTGGTCCTGTCACGATCCACGATGGAGGAAGCTTGCAAGATTGGTATGGTTTGTTGGGCTTTATGGAATGTTAGAAACGAGGAGTTGTTCTTGGGTGGTGCTAGAAGGCGGGAGGATGTAGTGGGGGCGGCTTTAAGTTTTTACGCAACTTTCCTCGAAGCAAAACCAGTGATGGACACTTGTAAGTTGGAAGTATCAAAGTCATGGAAACCGCCATCTGAATGCTTTGTTAAGGTTAATTGTGACGCGGGCTTTATAGGGGATGATGTTGTGGGAATTGGTGTGGTGGTTCTTGATGATGTCGGTGATGTGTTGGCAAGTGCAGTTCAGCAGGTGAGATCGAGTTGGGATCCGAAAACAGCGGAGGCTATGGCGATGCTGTTTGCGGTTCGAGTTGCTCTTCATGGCGGCTTTGATTCAGTGGTGGTGGAGAGTGATTGTTTGGATGTAGTCTAACATCTTCAGCGTGAGAAGACCTCCATTTCTCCTTTTGCTTTGATTATTGATGATATTCTTTCCTATTGTCCTTTATTTAATCATATTTCTTGGAGTCATGTTAGTAGGCAGGGCAATGTGGTTGCACACACCCTTGCTAAATTTCAGCCTGTGGAATTGGGGGATCGATTTTGGATGGGGGGAGGACCGAATTGTACTTTAGACGCAGTAGCGTCGGATGCTTGTGAAAACTTTATTATTAATTAATATACCCCCTTTCCCGTTTCAAAAAAATAAAAAATGAGACACTAATTAAGCATCCAGTCATATTCCTCGCCATTGAGCCAAAAACCACCACCGCTCATTGTTCACCCGACAACACAACTACATTAACGAAAGCGCCACCGGCAAGGCACCACCCCAGGCCACCAAATTCAATCAAACTCTAATCTAACTAACTCCAATTGAACTCCACCAACTCCAATCGAACCACCGGCAACGTACCACCATATATGAAGAAATTCTATTGGGGTTTATGGTGTTTGTCAGTTTCGGATTAGTGGGTTCTAGCTAGGTTCGTGGGTTTAGGGTTAGATTGGGTTCTGGGTGGTTGCTTTGACTGGTGGGTTTGATTGGTGGGTTTAGGGTACTGTGGCGTGAAGAGGAGGTGGTGATGGTTTAGGGTTGGGTGGTTGCTGGTTGCGTTGGTAGTGGTGGTTTAGGGCTGGGCAGTTGGAGGGTGGTTGTTGTGATGGTGTTTAGGTGAAAGTGGTTGGTGGTCATTGGTGTTTGGGTAGGTTGATTACTATTTGAATAGGTAGATGATGTGTTTAATTAAATGTTAATGATATGTTAAGAAGTTTTTAATAGAATTTACATAAATAAATGGGATTTTTTAAAAAAAATAGAAAAAAATGTAATTGGTGGAATTTTTTGTTACACCCGGCCGGCCGGTCAAATATAGAAATTGTTGAAAATTCTATGCTACGGAGGGAGTACACATCAATTAATTATTATCTTCCAAAAAGCATAAAGCTAGGAGTAGGAGGAGGAAAAATAATAATCAACACATAAAATCTGAAAGCTAATAAATTGCCAAGTATAAGGGGAAGACAGATCTGTGCAAGGAGTGTAACAAGAAGGGATATTTTTGTAATTTTGCTTGGTGATAAAAAGAGGTTTTTTTTTTGTTTAGCAAATATTTTGGTAATTTTAGATATGATTGTTAGTTATTCAAATATAATTCCTTGTTTTCAGATATGATAGCTTGTTTTTAAGAAATGAGTTTTTTTCCTTCAGTCCTTCAAATATGATACTAAGTTTTTACCATATGATTATTTGGTTTTACGGTATGATTATATGTTTTTACGATATGATTATTAGTTCATATGATATCAAACTTTTTTGGTAAGATATGATTATTTGTTCGTAAGATATGATTATTTTTTGAGAAGAAATAACTCTTTTCTTTATATATGATTCATTGTTTTTAAGATATAGTTAGGTGTTTTTAAGATATGAGTATTTGTTTTTATATATGATTAACAGTTCATAAGATATTATTCTTTGCTTTAATATGATTCTTTGTTCTTAAGATATAGTTTTTTGTTCTTAAGAGAGAAAACCAATATATTTTGAACTTTTTTTTTTTTGAAAAAATACACTTTGAACTTTATAAATGACGATGGTGATCAAATATCATCTTATAAGCTATCTTGATAAATTTATGAGAGGATGAAATATTATGAGATCGGTTGAATTCTTTTGGGATCTTACGAGACTTGATGATTAAAATAACGGTTCTTATAAGTTATCTCGAAAGACATCAACATACGTAGAGGTGTCAGTTCAATTAATCAGTTCTGTTATGGTTGAACCCAAATGGTTTGGTTGACTTCAATTTAGTTGACTTCAATTATTTTTTTCAGATTAACCAATTTGGTTTTAACATTTAAGTTATTTTTATTTTTAGTTTAAATCAGTTCAGTTATAGTTTTACCCATACAATTTCAGTAGTTGTCAGTTCATTGTGAACGATTGACATAACAGTTCCGATTGTATTCAGTTTACGTTATGGTTGAATACAGTTCTATGCGTACGATTTTAATTATTATCAGTTAATTTTAGATGATTATATTCAATTACATTATGGTTATTTTTAGTTTTGTAAGGACATCTTTAATGGTTTTGATTGAGGTAGATATCAAGTATTACTGGGTTTACCCAAACTTTCTTGTGTTATTCCCCCAAATAATATGGTCGGATCGTATTCGGCTTAACCTTTGAAGTATTTGGTCTTACAATGGGTTAATTTATTTGTTTATTCAGTTAAGGTGCATGTTTTTTTTTAGGGTACTTAAGGTGCATGTTAATATTATTTATTATGTATCAATTTATATTTAGATCAATTTATCCTTGTACTAATATTAGGTGTAAATGTGTAGGTGTGTATCGAGTATTAATATTGAATGTAAATGATGGTCAAGATGATGATGGGTGATACTGAATTGGCGATAACAACGATCATAACAATAATGATGAGTAGCAATTAGCAGCAACAACAACAATGAATTGATGATGATACTGATGATAACGATGATGATGGTGATTGATATATACGAATAATATAATGACAATAATAATAGTAACAAATTAGCAATATCAATAAGAAGAACAATAATAAGATTTGAGCCTATTTTTAATCTAATATAAAGTTAATAATATGTGATATGCGTTAGAGATTTAAGGTTTGAGGATATTGTAGTCATATACAATAATGCATACAATTTTTAATCTGATAATATATAACACCATCATCATACTATATAGGCAATACATCACACTGTTCAATCATTAAATTATACTATAAAAACAAGACATCATATAATATTAAGACAAAGTATCATAGTAATACAATTATAATGGTTTCCATCAACAATAACAAACAAAAAGAAAGATAGTAAAATAATAATTAAATAAAACGGAGGGAGTATTTTATAGGGGTTACTAAGTATTTATACGGGGTTACTAAATATTCATATAGGGGTTACTAAGTATTTTATAGAGGTCATTAAGTATATATATATGGGGTTACTAATTATTTATATTGGGGTTACTATTATGATTTAGAGGGGTTACTAACTTTGAGTCAGTGGAATTACTAACTTTGAATCAGTGGGGTTACCAAATTGAGTCAGTGGGATTACTAGTATGGTTTAGAATGTTTACTAATTCTAAATGAGTGGGGTTACCAAGAGTCAATGTAGTCAGTAGTGTGGTATAAAGAGGTAACTAATATGGTATAAACAGGTTAATTACTAACACAACAAGAAAATCACTCTCGGCCGACCGATCTTACCGACCGAAGTTCATAACGTCGGAAAATGCCGACCGTCGCCGACGGAAAACAGTCGGCAAATGTGTACCGACCGTAACTATGGTCGGAAAAAAATCGCCCGACTGCCATCGTGGTCGGTAGCGATCGGTAAATACCGACCGACTGTGGCCGGTCGGTATTTACCGACCGCTACCGACTACGATGGCGGTCGGGCGATTTTTTTTCCACGTTTATCTATAGTCGGGCGAGTCACCCCTCTTCCTTCCTTCCTTATTCCTTATTCCTCAAACACTCAATCGGAAAAAACCCTAGCTTCATTCACTCTTCTCCTCCCTCGCACTCCGACGTCGGCACCACCTGGCGGCTGCTGGTGGTGGTTCGCTGCTCCCTCGCAGAACCAGATTGGCGTTCGCGGCCCTCTTCTCCTCCCTCGCACTCCCTCGCGATTGGCGTCGCTGCTGATGGTGGTTCGCGCGGCTGGTGGGCTGCTGGCGTCGCTGCAGCTGGTGGGCTGCTGGCGTCGCTGCGGCTGGTGGGCTGCTGGCGTCGCTGCGGTTAGTGGGCTGCTGGCGTCGCTGCGGCTGGTGGGCACCACCTGTACCGCCCCTTGCAGTTGAGGTAATTCATTATTAGGGTTAGCATTTACTTTTAATTGTTGTTTATAATTTTAATTTCTGGTTTATTAGTAGTTGATTTGATTTGAATTTTTGGGTTTTGATGATTTTTGGTGTTGGCCTTGTTTATTGATTTTAGGGTTAGCATTTAGTTTTACTTTGAATTGTTGTTTTTAATTTTAATTTCTAATTTTTTGGGTTCCATTTAGAGTGATTTTTTGTTTTAGGGTTATGAGTTTTGATTGGTAGTGATAATTATTTTGCTGTAGGTGTAACATGTTGTTGGAGGAATTTTGAAGTTTACTATGATGGAAAAACTTTTTGTTTCTGCATAAAGCTTCCCAAGATTAATGTCCAACATTATTGATTTAATTGTTAATTTACTGATTTGAGTTTGAATTTCTAGAAATTGAATATATGATTGAAATAGGTTTTTTTTGTAGAAAGGATATGATTGAAATATTTTTTTTGCTGCATAAAACTTCCCAAAAAGAAACATCTATATGATTGAAATATTTTTTTTATTACTCATTTAATATGCTCTTTAGGATAAAAAAGACTGCCTAAATATCAATTATGCAACTTGCCAATTTGATTTGAATTTTTTGGGTTTTGATGATTTTTTGTGTTGGCCTTGTTTATTGATTTTAGGGTTAGCATTTAGTTTTGATGCGTTCGAGTCTTTTTTTGGGTTTTTTTGCATGGTTTCTTGCCCTTTTTTGGTGTATTATGTTTTTGGTGTGCAATTTATGTGATTTATGGAAGCGTTTTGTTCATGTTTTTATGTTGTTTATCATGCATCAATGCTAATATTTAAGTCGGGCATAAATTAGTACAAATTAGATTAGCAAATCTTGTTGTTTTGGCCTTCTTATTATTGATTGTGATCATGGTTTAGTGTGGGTTTTGTTTCTGTTTAAATCAAGACCTAAAAAGCTTAAATGAATAACCTATGACATGATCGAGCTTTAAAACCGTGTAATAGGTAGCGTTTGTATAAGTTAGGCGTGAAAACACTCTAAAACGCCACAAAAATGCAACAAAATTTGCATGTCAACTTTATTTTTCTTTTATTTGGAATTGTTTGAACTAACTCCATAATTTGCAGGAAAAATAAACCCATAACCTTTTGGAGTCCGAGCGTTTGGAGGTGTCCGAGCGCGCTAAGGCGGAGTGTTAGAGGAGAGAGACCGCCGTCTGGAGGATAATCAAAAGAATCAAGCGGAGTGTAGTTATTTGTTAGATTTCGGTTTATTATAGCTTACTTTTTTGCAAATTGTAACATGTGTTAGTCTTGTGTATTACAAATTATTTATATAAATAATATAAAATTTAATTTTGTAATTTTAATTTGTTTTTCATTAATATATAGTTTAATTTATTTTTTAAAGCGTTTTTGATATTTAGTGAAAAGAAAAAAAAACAAAAAAATTGGAACAAGGTAAATAAAAGAAAAAAATGGCGCAAAAAAACAAATTTTCCGACCGCTAGTCGGTCGGAATTACCGACTGAGGTCACGACGGTCGGTAATTTACCGACCGCCTAGCGGTCGGAAAATTGGATTTTAGCGCCATTTTTTTCTTCAGCTCCAATCGGTCGGTAATCGGTCGGTAAATACTTTCCCGACCGATTACCAGTCGGAAAAAAAAATTTACCGACTAAAGTTTCACCGACCTACGTTTACCGACCGGGAGCGGTCGGGAAATATGTTTACCGACCGTTAGCGGTCGGTAAACGACGGTCGGCCGAAAGTGATTTTCTTGTTGTGTAAATGAGTGGGTTACTAATAATAAGTGGGGATACCATCATGGTTTAGAATAGTGGTGATCATGGGATGGGCCGGGCCGGGCTCAATGCACAAAATAAAGCCCATATGGCGGACCGGGTTCGGGCTCAAATTTCTTGGCCAAAGCCCGAAAAATTAGTGCGGGCTTGGCGGGCTTTTCGGGCTTTTTCGGGCCGGGCCTAAAAAATTAAATAAAAGGCTAATTTTTAGTGCCAAAAGCCCGCACTAAAAAATAAAAAAACGGGTCGGGCCGGGCCCGAATTCGGGCCTAATTTTCATGCCCAAAGCCCGCAAAAAATCGATCCGGGTCGGGCCAGGCCCGCGGGCCGGTCTGCTTTTGACCAGCTCTAGTTTAGAGGGGTTACCAACTATGAGTCAGTAAAATTATTAAGTGTAAGTCATCATAATTACTAGGATTAAGTTAAATAGTTAATGTGGTTACCAAGTATAAGTCATTTGGGGTTACTTATTATGGGTTCTCGATTAATTTTTTATACTGTTACTAAATTAATTATACATAACTACCAAATATTTATATCGGGTTACTAACTATATATGTTTATAAGGGTTACCAAGTATTTGTATTGAATTACTAATTAAGTACTTTATGGGGTTACTACGTGTTTTAAAAGGGGCTAAAAATTTAATGTTATAAATTATATCAATATGAGTCTCTATTTGTAGAAAATTAAAAAATATAAATTTTGGTATTTTTATTTTATTTTTTGGTGTTGTATTTTTTGTAATATATGCATTTGAAAATAAAAATAACAAATTATATATTTTCTCTCTCCTGCACCCTGGTAGGATTTGAAAAAAGTGAAAGAGCGTGTATTTGTTGTAGAGCACAAATTTGCAACGCGCAGTTTGTTTTTTTACTAATTGAAAGCTACACAGATAAGATCCATGTGGCTGGTTATGCCAGAGACTAAGGCCCCGTTTTATAGGATTGAGAAAACATGAACTTAAATGAAATGAATTGAACTTAAATGAAATGAACTGAAATTAAATTAACTAAACTTAAATGAAATGAACTGAACTTAAATTAAATTAACTGAACTTAAATTAACTGAGAAAAAAATATTTATACTTCTTATATTTATTTTTTATTTTTTATTTTTTATTTATATTTTAATTTTAATTTTAATTTTTTATTTTTATTTTTGTCGCCGAAAAAGACCGCCGGAAAAGTCGGCCGAAAATAATTGCCGAAAAATTCGGTCGAAAAAACACCCCAGAAAAGTCGGTCTGAAAACCATCGCCGGAAAATTCGACCAAATCGTCACCAGAAAAGTCAACCAAACAAGCACGGCCGGGGAAATCAACCTGAAAATCGTCGTCGAAAAAATCAGGCGAAAAAGCCTCGAAAATAAAAGCGATGTCGAAAAATGTCCAGCGGAAAAAAGATGTCAGAAAACAATAATAATAATGATAATAATAATTTGGTCGGAAAAGTTGGTCAGAAAATTGGTCCGGGAGTCGGCCGAAAAATCGTCGCCGAAAAAGTAGGTAGGGAAAAATCGGCGAAAAAGTCGAGCGGAAAAACTTTGCCGGAAAATTCGCCTGGGAAACAGTCGCCGGGAAACTTGGCACAAAAACCGTCGCCCAAAAACTCGGCATAAAAATCGGTGTCCGGAAAATTTGACTGAATAGTCACCGCCGAAAAAGTCAGTCTGAAACCGTCGTCGGAAAAGTCGTCCGGAAAACCGTCGCCGATAAACTAGGCCTAAAAATCGTCGCCGGAAAAGTCAGCCGAATAATCACCGCCGAAAAAGTCAGTCCGAAAACCGTCGTCGAAAAAAGTCGTTCCAAAAATCGTCGCCGAAAAACTCGGCCTGAAAATCATCGCCGGAAAAGTCGGCCTAATAATCACCGCAGTCAATCCTAAAACCGTCGTCGGAAAATGTTGTGCGAGAAAACAATGCCCAAAATTATTAATAATAATGATAATAATAATAATAATTAAATAATAAACTAAACTTAAATTATCTGAATTTAAATGAAAAAAATGAACTGAACTTAAATAAAATTAACTTAAATTAAGTTAATAAAAGTCCTAAAAAACGGGCCTAACTGAAATAACTAACAATGATATCTAAAGAAATTACAAAAAACTTTGCTTAACAAAAAAAACTTTTTCTTATTTACTAAGCAAAATTATGAAAATACCCCTTCTTGTTACACTTCTTGCACAAGAATGTCCTCCCCCTATCACTCCTCCCAACATTAGTCATGTAATCAATTGTTTGGTTGGCATTACCAGGATGATTTGAAGAGTAAGATAGTCAGCTGGTATTGTATTTGATGAATTGATGGTCTCTATTTTATAAGCCAATGGAAGAGGGTGCGACGACCGCATAAAATGTTTCATCTGCCCTTATTATATTAAAATTAATATTTATATATGCCTGACACCGCTAAAACTTTCAAAGGCAATTAATTATTGAAATTTTTTTCACTAACCACCTAATAAGTGGTAATTGTTGTCAACAACTACCATACGTTTTTTTTTATTTAATTTAACTACTAAATAAGTTATGTTTTGTTGTAAACCACCACCTACCCATGAAAACTTAATGGAATATACTAACGTCGTTAGTTTGTGACACGTGTGGCGATTTGATTGACCCTTGATTTATTTTTCTTTAAATTAAAAAAAAATGAGAAATTAAGAAAAAAAAAATTGAGAAAAAAAAACAGAAAAAAAGAAAAAAAATGAATGGTGGTGGGGGTGCTGCCTAATCGGGGTTGGGGTGTGCCGGTGGGGAGGGGGAGGGGTCGGCACTGCCGGTGGGGGAGGTGGCTGCAGTGCTGGTGGTGGAGGGGAGGGGTGGCTGAGGTTTTTTTTTTCTTATTTTTTTAATTTTCTTATTTTTTCAGATTTTTTTATATATTCTTTTTATTTTAAAAATCTGCTAATTAAGTTGAAGTGATTTAATTAAGGTTTAAGTGATTAATTAAGGTTTAATTGTGATTTGAGTTAACGGTGTTAAAAATAGGTGGTGGTTTGCAACTTTTTATAACTTATTTGGTAGTTAAATTAAATAAAAAAAAATTATGGTAGTTGTTGACATCAATTACCACTTATTAGGTGGTTAATGGCAAATTTTTTTTTAATTATTTAGGTAATTAATAAATTGATACATATCGAAAACAACCAAATAAACAATTGTTTTTCAAACGAAATGATACTAAAAGTAATCTAGGAAAATGGTCTCTTTTAATCATTACTAAGTTAAGCCCATGTGATGCACGATTTATTTAAAATTTGTTCACATAAGAAAATGTTATATTACTTTTATGAAAAAAGTGTAGTCATATTCAATATCATTAAATTTGTAAGAAGTATTTATGAATTAGTTTCGAAACTTGAAGATTTGAATACAAAAGAAAGTGATATGATAATTAGTTTTGAAGGAAAATTTTTTAATGAAAATTTGACACGTGATACTTAATGACATCAGCATATTATGTTTTTAGTATATAGTTATAGACACGTTTTTTAAATAATGAATAATAAAAATTTTATGATTAAGTTTTTTTGGTGTAAATTTTTACGATTATGTTCAATGTGCAATAATATGCCTAAATATGTCCAATGTGCAATAATATGTATTCAAATATGTTCGAATATGCTGAAATATGCACAAATATACTCGAAGTATGGACAAACATGCTCAAATATGCTCAATCATGTTCAAATGTGCTTTATTTAATAATGCCCAAACTTACACAACTACGCAAATATAATCATATTCAACTGCACTTTAATATGATTAAAAAAAAAAAAAAAAAAAATTGGAAACTAATAATTCCAAATTTTTTCTCTCCCACTATAGTTAGTGGGAAATATTGAAAGTATAATTGTATAAGATGCTTGGAAAGTGTTGTGTTTTTAATTTGCCCGCATTGTTTGTTAACGGTGTAGCTGGCTGTATAGAAAACCCACTGATTATAAAAACAAGATATTAAATGTTGGAATTATTTATTTAAGGACCTACATACAATTATTATATGTACATTTCGAACATAATTGTATTAGACGCTATCATATTGTTTAGCCCAAATATAATGATTTAATTAGCTTTAGGCTAATATTATTACTGGGCTATTTACGTCTTTTATAAAGTATGCGTTTGGTTTTATATGTGTAGAGACCGACGGACCTTTCAACACGATGGGCGGATTAGGAAGGAGTCTATATATGAATAGACGTGCAGAGTTATGGTCCCTAATATATATAACTCCCCACCTCTTGACATCCATCATCCAGAGAGAGAACCTAGGGTTTCATATACCATTGAAAGACCAAACCCATCACAAGCTCTCAATCAATCTACTACCATGGATCAAGGCACGCTTCTGCAACTTAATTTTATCAAGTAATCTGATATGAAGTTTTAGATCTTGTAATTTAGGGTTTAATCCCAACACTAAAAACCTACATATCAAGACGAATCTATCGAGACCCTACTTGACTATATTCTTACTTATATATAAATCACAAACGATGGTTAAAGTGCACTCAGTAAATAGTATCAAAATTCAAACTGTAACAATTAAATAAAAGGAGAGAGTAGATAGAATAGTGTAACACTTATTAAAAAGTGGAGGTACAAGTGTCAATTCAATTAATCAGTTCAGTTATGGTTGGACTCAAATGGTTTGGTTGACTTCAGTTCAGTTGACTTCAGTTAATTTTTTTCAAATTAACCAATGCAGTTTTAACCAGTCTAGTTATTTTTATTTTTAGTTAAAATCAGTTCAGTTATGGTTTTACCCATACGATTTCAGTTGTTGTCAATTCATTGTGAATGATTGACGTAACAGTTCCGATTGTATTCGGTTTACGTTATGGTTGGTCTTCTGTTTTACCCGTACGATTTCAATTGATGTTAGTTCATTGTGAATGGTTGATATATCGGTTCCGATTGTTTTCATAATTTTTTCAATACTTCTAAGTCATATACTCATATGGATTACAATGATTATCTTATGAAATGGGTCGATTAAATACAATTTTTATCAATTAAATTTAAATTATAACAATACTAAATTATAAAAATATTACATTTTTATTAGTTATTTTTAAATTATTTCTCCGTAAATGAATTCTTTCAACAAAGGACGTTTCACGTATGCCGAGGAAAATTTTTGAAAAACTTAATATATCTAATTATGTATTTTAAAAAAATTATGATCATTAAATAATAAAAATTACAAGTTAAGACGAATCTAATGGGATCCCACATGACTATATTTCTTCTGTATGTACAAGTGACAAATTACGATCAAAGACTCAAAGTAAAAATTGTGAATAGTGTCAAAAATACATTTGTTGCAAAAATTCATTTACGTGGGAAGTATAACAAATTAACAATTCAATTAACTTTAAATTATAACAATATCAAGGCATTTTGGTTCAATTGATCAACAATTAATAACAGTTTAGTTAACTAACAAAACCAAACAATTTATAAGTAATTTCGGTTCAGTTGATCAACAGTTAAAAACAGTTAAATTAAATAATAAACTAACAAAACCAAACAATTTATAGTTAATTTCAGTTATGGTTCAGTTATGATCAGTTAAAAACAGTTATATATAATCAACATTTTCAGTTTCAGTTTCAGTTCAGGTAAGTTCAGTTCATTTTGTTTCAGTTGGAATTTCAGTTATCAGTCATTTGATTCTTGGTTCATTTTAGAGCTGATCAACATTAGCCCGGCCTGTTGGCCCGGCCCGATCGGCCCGAAAATTTTGCGAGCTTTGGCGCACTTAAAATAGTCATTTTTAGTTCAAAAGCCCGGCCCGGCCAGAAAAGCCCGCGCAAGGCCCGCCAAGCCCGCCTAAAAAAACCGGGCTTTGGACATACTTACTTAGCTAAGGCCCGGCCCGGCCCAAACTTTTGATCACCTCACTTCATTTTATTTCAGTTCAGTTAGGTTAACAGTTGAACCAACAGTTCCTAACCAAACTGACAGCTCTAAGTGGAGGAAATAATACATTAGGGCATTAGGCCATTGACATGTTAGTGGAAACTAGAAAGTTAAAAATAAAAAAGCGCAATTCAATGTTTATATTAATAATAATATGGGGACAATATTACACCAATATATATCTGGCATCCAAAATTTGCCCTCACCTTTTTGTTCTTCTCCTAATTTCAATCCTATTGTCGGTCAATCAATTTCATCCCCAAAGAAATCAAAACTCCTTTTACAAGTTAATTTTTCAACCCACTTTCTCTTCTTTCAATGTACTTGTAGTACTCCTAAATTATTTCAGGAGACCAAACAACCTTTTTCAAACTACAAATAATGTGAAAAAATAGTCTTTTTTTTCCCTAAGAACCTATATTGCATTTTTTTTTTTTCGTATAGACTAATTCTTAGTTCTAAGCAAAAGATTAGGAAAAAAAAAAAGATGAAAAATGGTCTAAATTAATCGATCAGATAAACTTGGTAGTCTTCTAAAGAAGTTTAAACTAGTTGGAGGCATTGGCTCTCTAAACATGGGATGCCTCAAAAAATAGAATCCAAGTGCTACTGCAACCATTTTTGGTGGCACGGCATATAGTGTTATTGTGATCATTAAGCATACCCCAATAAATAGTTTCGTGGCCCGTGGGTCCCTCCAGCTAACCAATGCTTGCATTCGCTCGCCTTGGGTTGCTAGGTCTCCTAACACGGTTTGAACCCGTGCTGCTAAGATCCTCAATCGATCATACCGAAACCTGATCAAGTCATGTGGCTGAGAACTTGGGATCGTGTCGAACTCCTCTTCTAGGTCGTCTGGATCTACGGCCTCTGCTTGTGATAGCCGAGTGTCCATACCCGCGGGTATTTTGGGTTTGAACCGGTAGTACCATATTCCGATTAGGAAAACGTATAGGAACCCTGTTGGCACGATCAGATCCGGGTACCATACTAGGACCAAGTAAAGAATGTGGACCAAAATTGTGGTTAACGGGTTCTTCCATTTTCTTATATGGTCTAACCACTTGGCTAACCCGATTGCCCACGCGAGCACGGCTACGATTCGGAACCAATTTGCCTTGCTTTTCCTCATGCTCCAACTATGTGAATCTGCGTCCAACATATACCTGACCACTTCAGGCCCAAGTGGGGGCTCGGCACGGGCTAACCATGCTGCCACCATCCTAGTTGCATCTCGTCGAAGAGCATCTTGCTGGGCCACCCCGAGCGGGCGGATATAGTGCATCCGTGGAAGTAGTGGCTGCCCATATATAACACATGTGTCGGGCAACAAAGTCGGGCACACAAACCGTAGTGCCAGCTCAATTTCACCCATCTTCTTAAGCCCGGTTCGGAGCAACACCAAGAGCGGGTATGAATTAGTGTACACCTTGTTACTCTCCAATGTGGACACCCGAATCCGAACCTTACCGATTCGATAGTCCGGTTTCTCCTCCCCCGGGTCAGCAAACATCCGCCAATTGTCGAATACTCCGATTGTCAACACAGTGCACGGGTCAAACACCTGCCACGTGTACTGCTCGTTCCACCTCGGATCAAAACTATCCGTAATAGTCCGGGTTCGGACCCACTTCTTCCCATACTTAGCCACACAATAAGCATCAGTAGACCCCTTACCACCAACCTTGTTTTTCATAGGAAGTAAACCACGTGACCCAAGAATGCCCAACTCTAATATCCCAATAGGAGGCTTCCATAACTGCTTCGCCGTCGGGCGGTAGTCACTACACACGTGAGCAGCCTCATCCAGCACGTGATACCCTCCTTCTAAACACAACTTCAAAAGAAGCCTCCCACAATAAGCCCCATCACCCTCCAAATTAGCCCATTTTGCCAGCACGGGTCGATCATGGACACGTTGCTCAATGGACCCCACAGGAATAATAGTGTGTCCTAAAAGTAAAGGATCCTTCCCCGTCCTATCCTCCACTAACAGAATCAACTGCTCCTCCAACGGTTCCCCTGCAATAAGAATCAAATCCTCATTCCATCTCACAGTGGCCCCACCATGAGCGCTCATAGACCCGCTCCTAGTCCTCACTGATTGGAACCCAAGCTGACCCTTCACCCGAATCACCGGCGTTGTAAGCGGCGGGAGATTCGTGGGAAAGTGTAGATCCTGTGCCTCGATCACAGTCGCCCGTAAGTACCACAACTTAGGCGACTGGTACACCTTAGCTCGGGTGTATGCCTGCTGAGTTGGCGCGTCCGAGGTCCACGCCTCAGGGAACGCATCGTCAGCTTGGGTACCAATCCAAACTGCAAGCTGCACGTCCCCTGAGATACCCTCCCCGCCCTCCAGATGGTACCACTGCGGAGCCAGCGGACTGTCCGGTGGGTCCCGCATTGGTACATCTGAGAGGTCAAAGCACACCCCTCCTAAGAACCTTTCAGATACCGAGTCCCATATGGATATCTCCAGAGTCCCTGCAATGGATGATGAGTTGTTGGACGGGGATAAGATTGCGAATACCTCATGCCACTCTGGATTCTCCGGGGTGCGGTAAGTAGCAGGTTTAGTTCGGAGCAACTGAGTTGAAGTTCGAATCTTTATAAACGGACCTTCACTTTGTGTTAGGCCACGAGCTTTTACGATGCGAATGAATAAGTATTGCATTGGCTCCACAAGGTCTAAGGCCGGTATTTTCTCATTATCAGCAACCACTTTTCCTACAATCACCCTTGGTGCATACTCACCTGTGGGCCCCGCAGTTGTTCGTCTGTGAGCCATGCTCCGAATAACCTCCGATGGAGGCGGAGGGTGGTAGTCACGTGGTGGAGGTGGGTAACCGTCGTGATGGTGGTGGATAACTGTTTCCGTTGTACCACCACCTGTCATGGGTGGTGGAGGACAATCTTCACCTGGCCCCATAGGGGGTGGACACGGGGCCCCGTTCGCAGCAGCCTCCATTGCAACTTCAGTTGGCATTGGCTGGCCAGCCTCGCCGCCCCCTCTACCGTCATCTTCCCTCCTCAGCTCGGGAGGAGCCTCGGACACCTCAGGGGGCGGAGGTTCTCCGCCCCCGCCCCCGCCACAATCCCCTTGAGGCGGTGGTTCATACACCACCGCCTCATCATAATAACAAATCCTCAACCCAATCTCCCCTTTAATCCAACTAAAAACACTCTTCTTCTCCAAAGGAAAATAAACTAACCCCTCATCACCTCTCCTAGAAAACTGGGACCCATACAACTTCACCCTCCCTAAGAAATGATTAGTCTTCCTTGTAGCTCCACCCTGATTAGACGACGACGACGACGACGACATCATCATCATCCTCTTATCATGGTAAACCTCAACATTAAGCTCCTCAAAATCCATAGTATTCGGGTCGGATACAAAAAACTCCAAAGGCTCGTTCCAAACCGGGTTAAGGTGGTCCCGGAACTTGGTACAAGTACGCTTACGTTGACCATCAAAGTCAACCACAACATAAGGACTAGAACTTCCTTGACCATCCTTAGGGAGCAAGTCTCGAGCATCAACCACCTCAACAATCAACTTACGAACAACACTTTGCTCCACTACTACGCCGCCCCCTCCTGTTGGTCCCTGAGGCGGCGGCGGTGGTTGCCGCGGCGGTGATGAGCTCATACCTTCATCCTTAGGGACCTTTTGTTTTTTGTTTGTAACTAATAAATACTGACACGAATGGACTGCCGTTGATTGCGGCAAAGAAAAATACTAAGATGAGGTTTCTTTTTAGCAATATAATAATAATATAATAATAATAATAATAATAATAATAATAATAATAATAATAATAATAATAAAATTTAAAGTGAGGTTGTAATATTTAATGGGTTCCTGTTTTTGTGGGGTTGGGTTTCAAATATGTGCATATAAGCGTGTTCAGATTTGAAGGATTTTTTTGGTGGGTTATGTTTTTTTTTAATAAAAAAAAGAGAGAGAGATGAGGTGTTTTTGTTTAAGATTCTATTCTTGTCTTGAAGTTGAAGGTTTTACTGTTTTTTTTTTTTAAAAAAATTATTATTATATTTTTATTTTTATTAATTTAACAATTTAGGTTCCCTTCTTTTTGGTTTTGTAATCAGCTTCCTTTCCTTTGTTTTATGGTTTCATAATTATTGTTGCAAAGCTCTTTGCAATACATTCATGTATGGAAATCATAAAAGGTACACTCAAAATTGATATTAATTTTTGATGTGTCAATATCAATCCTTATTCATCTCTTCGGTTTCTGTTATGCTTTTAAAAATTTCAAATACAGTTTAAGGCTGGTTGAAACTGTAATTAGTAGGAAAAAAATTCGAAATTTGATTACAAGTATATATGTGTCTATGGTAAGTTGTTACAATGCCAATAATGCATTTCGGAGTGCCAATATGTGCAGATTTTTCCGGTGAATTTCCGGTGATGGTTTTTCGACAACATTTCTAGCGACGGTTTTCGATCTGACCTACTTTAAATAAAAAATAAAAAAAAATTAAAAATAAAGTAATTGTTCTTGTTCTGGAACTTCTTCTGAATAGTCAACGATCTTGATGTGATTGATGCGGATTCCGTACACTTCTCGCTAGGGTTTTGACCTGCGAAACAGTCAAAGGTTGCTAACCCGGAGGTGGAATCCGGGAACACCCCTCCGATGCTTAAGTCAGATATCGGGAGTAAGGAGTCAGTGTGATGTGAGTTTGTGAGCTATGAATTGCGTACTTTTGGAATGATCGGACTGATCATTATATAGGCATTAGGTTCCCTGGTTAGGGTTTTACTGAACTAGCAGAGCCTGCGTGTGGGCCTGGCCCATAACACACAGTGATAACCTGGTCAAGGTTTTACCTAGTCAGATGACACGTGGCATTATCTTGTTCGTTGTAGAATATCTGGTGTAGACCTAGCCCTATCAGAATTGGGCCTAGGCTTTTGGGCCACTAATACGGGTTTGACCACCTGGGTGGGCCCGGAACAGTAATATTTAAAACTAAACATTAAAAAAAATAAAAGAAAATAAAGTAAATAGTAAAAAAAATAAAAGAAAATTTGGAAAAATTAAATTAAATTATTTTTTAAAAAGGAAAAATAAAATAAAATAAAGAAATTTAGTTCAGTTCAGAAAAATTCAGTCCAACGAAACAACAACTTACTCAGTTTTCTTTTTGGATTTTTTTTAAATTACCCATTTATTATATTCCCTAAATATAGTAAATTTATATTCTCATACATTTATTAATTTACGATTTCCAATTTTTTTCCATATTCGTTCTCTCTCACTTTTGACTAACTTTAATAAAATTATACTATTTTCTCTCTTTTCTATACTCTCAATCACTTTTTATACTATTTTTAATGATCGTTTATTTATTTATTTTTTGCTGAAAAACTCAAGTGTTTAAATTAACAAAAATATGGAGGGGGTAATTAGGATTTAGGATACAATGTGAGAAAGGTTGAAGATAACGCAACTAGGGAATGATATGCTATGCTCATATGATGTACTAAGATGCCTTGTATGTGCAAACACTGCAAAGCATATGATTCCAGTTCCACTTCAATATTTGTGGACCATGAGTAAATGTTTTAATTTGAAAAAGCATTTCTCAAAGTTTTTGAATAAAGGCATTTTTTCCCAAGTGCAAAAGGCAGCAGCATCTCCTTTTCATTTCTCATTTATTTTTGTCATAGACTAGTTTAGAGTTGTCAATTTTCGATCCAAACAGAAAAAATATAGCAAAACTGACCTTGTAAATAATGGGTTTTGACCAACTTTTTATATTTTTGATCCGTTTAAACCTGACTCGTCAAACCCATTAAATTCCGTCAAATTTCGACCTGGCCCATTTTAACCCGATGAGTAAAGTACTTTTCTATTTTTTTTTTTCAAAGCAAATATATTTCTATAATGTCAAGTTATTAGACCATTGTTGGGGAATTTCATTAAACTTTGGGTAATAGTATGTGAAAATTCTTGAGGTGTGTACGAAGAACACTTTCCTGAAAACAATATTCCTATCCAATTCTTAGGCCGGGTTGCAAGGAATTTGTTGACGAGATACAATAAGAACAGTCATAATCGAGCCTAATTTCAACTATCACCTAATGAGAACAAGTTTAATGTCAATCTTTTGTAACAATGGAGAAACACTTAGGTTTTTGCAAGAGTAGATTGAGAGACAATAAATGAATGTAACTTCTTGTGTCTCTCACTTATGATGATAAGTTATATATAACACATCATACGTATAGCAGTTAACCCCAAACGACACAACGCAATGGGAAAAAATCGAACAGAAGCGAACACGAACCAATAGGCTCGCGAGTCGTGACCTATGGTCGCGAGTCGCGAGAAGCTTCTGTCTATTTTGGCAATTTGATCTGTTTTTACCTGGTCGCGAGCATATGTCACGACTCGTGATTTGCCACTGTTTCTGCTATACTTTCCTCAACGTTTAGCGACATAAATCGCTAATAAACTTTGCATAATTATGAACTTCAAAACACATAATACTACGTCTAGTATTATAAATATTCATAACTATATACATTTATATTCTAAATCAATAAATCTCAACATTTCTTCCCCCATTTAGAATATAAACCACTTTTACATAAACCATTCCAATGCTACAAACAATCTCACGCTTACATGAACTTCCACCTAGTATAATACAAATTCCAAGTTATTGTATCCAAATAGTGTCGTTAACGTTTGAACTATTTTCAATACATAATTATAACTCAAAGATATTATACGCACAAGATTAATTACTTGAACTCACTAAAACAACACAACTATTGGGCCATGTGTTCGTATCTTTCGTAAGTGCATCAAAGCTCTCCCCACAAGCTTCTTGAGGCGGCCAAACCTCGCACTTATATAGGCTTATCTCTCCGTCAACATGCTATTGTGACACTAGCACAACCAAGACATACCGCCTTAAAAACCGTCACAATCCGGAACTTCAAATAGGATGAATAAACAGTTCCCAATCATCAAGAAAGAAGATTTATCTCGTTGAACTTGAGACCTAACGTCTTATCAGGCGTCAAGTTGAGATCCTCTCAATTGTGATTAATCCGGGGCTTCAATCTAAACCGAATGCCATCCACTACTATACCGTATCTCTAGCTAAACCACTAATTTCTTTTCATAGACATAGTCAATAGTTATAGTGCATCATTTTATAAACTTGACTATAAATTCTTATACACTCAGCTTTTACCAGCCAAACACATAACAACAAACTCTATTGTCAAAAGGAGTTTACAACGCAAGTTTGCTTCTTGAAAACCCAAGAAATATCATCTTTCCATGGAGGAAAACCCATCCAATAAAAGAAACAACCTCCAACTTGTATTCTAATTCCCTTCTCCAATAGAAAAATATTGTTATAAATTAAACCAAAACTATGATTTCTTTAATACTGATGAATAATTAACTTTCAATGTTACATACTAGTAATACTAGTATAATTCCACAGTTTGCCCACCGCAAATGCAATAACATTCGTCAAAACTTATATTAACAACCTATAGCTTGCATTACCTATTACTTGGTAATAACTTAACTCATATACATAGGTGTTTAACTTTTATATCCAGAATGGAATTGACTTCCCCCAGATCTTTCATAGAGACAAAACCGTTTTATTATAAAACTTGTCATCTATATATAGAAGAATCATGATAACTTAACCATTATCATCAATTTTGTAAATATATATACTTGTTTGAATTGTTCATAGAAACCCATTAGACAACACATTGTCATTAAATTCTTGATTTCAATTAATCAACTTAACTTTAAACTTTTGACCTTACACATCAAACTCTATCGTTTGTTGCATGTAAACCTTTTATTACTCTAGAACACTATCTTGACATCCGTTTGATGGATCATAAGATTATAAATAGTTACAGGAACTATAAATAACTTATAATAATAATATACTAGCAATGGGTGAATGCCACCAACCGGGCTTAGATCACATCCATTTTCAACTTCCTTTGAAAATTCATTCCCACCCAATAGGTTTACTTTTAAGAGTAAATCAACTAAAATCCAAATATTTTCCTCATGATACTTTTTAACTCATAAAAAATAATCATATCCCATAAGGAATATCTTGAGAATTTATATCCTCAACAAATTAAAGAATCACCTTCCATAATAAAACATATGGAATCCTTTGTCAAAATAAAACTTTGATTCTTTAATTAAACATACATGAAAACAGGCTAATTTATATTTCCTTAGCCATATTACCTTGCTAAATTGTGATGATATAGATGCATCATTCTCAATCAGGATTTGATCAATTTCTTAATCATTGGTATTTGGAGTTACATCCTTTAATTTAGGAAGTGATAATTAATTTTCATTACCTATTGCATCCTTTGACCATATGTTGGTATAAACCAACCAAATGTCACTTATTCTATAACATGGAACCCATAGGATTTGCTATACCGCATATCCTATATTGATGCTTTCAACTCCACTTTCATCCAATCTTTACATTTGGATTCCAAACCTTGAAATAACTCAAGTTTGATTTCCTTTAGCACCATAGTTCACATGGGGTTACTTAATTCCTTTTCATAAATCAATTTAAAATATGTCATGCCATTAAGGCAACTTTTCCCCATACATCATCACATAACCTGAATAGAATGTCATGGAAATAACCTCCACTATATTTCTTTCAGTCACACCACTATATTGTAGTGTATCAATTATAGTAACTCATGTATAATTTATAAATATTGGAATACTTGGATCGAGTTATTCACCTCCTATATAACAGGTCTAAATCTTATAATTTTTCAAGTATCAGTTTGACAATATTGTGAAATTATACATTACAAATTCCCTGTATTAAAATACATAATTCTTGTCTAATATATATCCTTTAAAAGAATAATTACTCACAATCTTACTGTGATTATTACTATTCAAATTATTTGAATAGAAAACATGAACAATACTAACAAGTATCAGTTCTACTAAACCGTAGAACAAAATATCAATAATTAAATTGAACATTGACATAATTACATAAATTACATAATCCTCTAAACCCAAGGACTATTTTCTCATGATTAATTAATTGCAGTAACTATGCAATATTTGCATATATATATATATATATATATATATATATAACATGAAATTCAATTCATCCTTATTATTATATTAAACCATAGAGAATATTAGCCTTTAAACAATTAATCACTAATTTATGTCAATCACTCCTTTATACTAAGGAGACTAAGTAAAGACAAATAAATCTAACTTTACTTATAACACTCATTAACCTGAGAATCATATTTAACCACACATAGCAATAATAATTGCTAAAACTAGTTAAATATTAACTATAATGCCTTGCGAAGTTGCCATGACGGAACACGACTATTAATGAAAATTAGTCAAGTAACCGAATGACGTTATAACAAACAAATGGGATTAGTGCAACTGCAAAGTAACCGACACATCCCTTGATAAAGAAATTAGGGCATGAGTGCATGACAAACATTATACTACTAAACCACTAAGAAAAAAAAATTAATTGCATGCATAATACAATTATGCTGATCATGCATAACCTGCCATCCCAAATGAAGTTAACGCAAGTCCAAAACCAATCAAACCACTTTCCAAAAGATAAAAACCGGCAAAAAATCAACAAAATAACCTCAAGTTAGAAAATTAACTAACTAACCAAAATAAAAAGATAATTAAATAGATCAAATGAACAACACAGCAATGCAAGGAATAATAACCGCATGTCGGTGCTTCAAAAGTGACCAAACAATCCAATGAACCATATTAGTCATACCATAGTATGATAACTGCTATACATCCGGATAAATCAACATCCAAAAGAATAACCCCCGAATGATTTCCGACTTGAATCACCGACTTGTTCATCCATAGATTTATACCGTCAAAATTACAAATCTCATATTATCAATTTATATTGACAATACCATTTTCATGAACAATAACTTTGTTTATCCATTAACAATAATGTTAATTTACATGGTCTTAACCAACCGTCATGATTTTACCAATCATCTTTAACGGTAGTTCATGGCAACACATCTTCTCATAATTATCAAGACATCATCAATCAACCTTGATGTTATCATGTCTAAAAATTTATCCATGAGAAGAAGAATTAATAATAAAACATATTTTTAAAAGATAAATACTTACTTGAAATGACTTTAATAATGCCATAAATTTGAGAATTAGAACATATCCGTCCATTGATTCTTTGTCCTTGCTTTTGATACTTCATCTTTCACCATCTTCATTCTCCTTTTCCATGGGCACTCCCAATAATGACAACAAGATTTGCATCTTTTTGACACCCTCAAAAATTATCCTAAACATACTAAACTATATTGTTTTCAGATTGTTGGGGAATTTCATTAAACTTTGGGTAATAGTATGTGAAAATTCTTGAGGCGTGTACGAAGAACACTTTCCTGAAAACAATATTCCTACCCAATTCTTAGGCCGGGTTGCAAGGAATTTGTTGACGAGATACAATAAGAACAGTCATAATCGAGCCTAGTTTCAACTATCACCTAATGTGAACAAGTTTGATGTCAATCTTTTGTAACAATGGAGAAACACTTAGGTTTTTGCAAGAGTAGATTGAGAGAAAATAAATGAATGTAACTTCTTGTGTCTCTCACTTATGATGATAAGTTATATATAACACATCATACGTATAGCAGTTAACCCCAAACAACACAAAACAATGGGAAAAAACCGAATAGAAGCGAACACGAACCAACAAGCTCGCGAGTCGCGACCTATGGTCGCGAGTCGTGAGAAGCTTCTGTCTATTTTGGCAATTTGATCTGTTTTTACCTGGTCGCGAGCATATGTCACGACTTGTGATTTGCCACTGTTTCTGCTATACTTTCCTCAACGTTTAGCGACATAAATCGCTAATAAACTTTGCATAATTATGAACTTCAAAACACATAATACTACGTCTAGTATTATAAATATTCATAACTATATACATTTATATTCTAAATCAATAAATCTCAACAACCATTACTTTTATGTCTCTATTAAAATTAATTTAATTGTTTGTCTTATATATATTAAAATTTGGTGATTGTACGAGTAAGTTTTTTTTATTGGATTGAATACGGATGTCCAATAATATAGTGCAATGTTTTTATTTTAGTCGTTTATCTGTTGACTATGGTTCTTAAATATTAATGACACTATATAAGTCTTATTACTTGAGACACAAATTTAGATATTATTTTTTTTACAAATATGATTATATATATTACTTTTAAAACATAAAAAATAGTTGCGATTTTTAAAACACTAAATCCGTTGGGTCGACCAAAATCTAAAGTTCCTTATTCATAAACATTTATTTTATGACCCAAACCCGTTACTTACGTGATATGTTCAAACCAAACAAAAAAGTATTTTATCCCAACCCGATCCGATCCGTTTGACATCCAGGTCTAGAAAGATTCCATTATTCTTCCTCTAAAAAGCTATTTGTCAAATTATTTACCTTTTTGGATTATGTTTTTTAGTCATTCATCTACTCGGATTTGTTTTCTGAGTCGTTTCACATGATCGACCTTGACCATCAATTGCTATTCATTTTTATTTTTTTTAGAAAAGGTAAACAATTAAAACATCAACATCTCTTACTCTCGAAGATGATCGAGAAATAAGAGAACTTAGCATCCAAAAAATGATCGATATCAATGTGCGTGGGGGTCCAACGCCCGAGGGATGCAATATATTGAATATAATTTGCAGAATTGTTGGCTTCCCTAAAGACATGAGCAGAAGACTGGGTCGTAAAGTCTCGGATGATAGAGCAAATATCATCCATAAGCAGCTGTATTTTCCAATGACATTTGAATTTACCCTACAAAACACTGATAACTGTACTTTAGATTATCACCACCTTCAATAAAAAATGGTGGGCAGATTATGTTGTCTAGCTAATAAAAGACCATTCCGGAGGGCCGTGGCCTCAACAACAAGGGAGAAGCATTGATCAATGGCTATTCAGACCTAAGAAAAGAATGTAATCGTGTGAGATTTTTTTATAATTAATTTATTGTTTGGTTTTCAAATATATAATACTAGTTAATTCCCGAGCTAATGCTCGGCTTATTTGAATAATGCATTGAGATATAAAGCAAAAGGCTCAGTTTATTGGCCATAAGAAAAATAAATAAATGGTAATTACCTAAAAATAATTTATAAATAATTTATTTTCATTTTCATCAAAACATATTAAAGTAATGAATGATGTGTTCCTTACTTATATATTTAGAGCTTATTTGGTTCACATGGGAAGTGATAGTCCATGGTAATTCATATTTCATGGGAAGTTATTTCTTTCTTAATTTCATAGGAAGTTATTCAGTTTCTAGGGCATGATGAGTTATTCCCCATGTCTTAGGGGAATTTCCATTTCCTAAGAAATTATAATTCCTGTGTTTTTCCTTAATTTCTCCAACCAAACACATCCTTATTTTGTCATTTCTTAAGAACTAGATAATACCCGAGAAAATGCTCGGTTTATTTAACTAAGGTAAGTATTTAAATCTACATAAAATCTTTCTATGCAAAAATTAGTAAACAGTTATTGTAAATGGAAAACTTATCGAAGTACGAATTACTTTATTTTTTTATATTATATTATAGAGAATAAGTAATACCCGAAATGTACATAATTTTCAAATTAACTTATGCAATATATTAAAATTATATCAATAGTGCTTTCTATAATCATTTCGAATTTGGATTGATATCAATCAAATTATTTTTTTTCTATTTGCTTTATGTCTATTAACGTTGACAGTGGAACATTCTACAATTTTTTTTTTTGTCAAAATTATGTAGTTATTTCTTGTATATAAATTTGTACTATTGTAAAAAAAAATTAATAAAGTCATGTATGGTTATCATTTCAATAACTTTTAGAATAAATTGTATTCATGAATTTCACTTTCATTTTTTGGTAATAACAAAAATAAATATTTTCAAATGTAATAAAAAAAAGTTAATGATAATCAAAAAACTTATTTGAAACTTATATGTGAAGTACAAAAAAAAACATATTTAATATATATAATGGTTCATTCATTTTAGAATATTTTAAAAAAATGAAAAAAAAAGGACAAAAACTAAGATAGAAAAAATCGAGTTTAGTCAAAAAATATAAAATCACCAACGAATCAAGGTTGACAAAAAATTCTTTAAAAATTAGAAAGTAAGTACTAATAAGAATTTTTTTGTTAATGGATTAATAGTATAGTTTTGTATTGGAAAGTAAAGTACAAATACTTATAATTGTTTTAGGGAAAAAAAAAAAAAAACAAAGGCACCTTTGTAAAATGGGAAGCATTTAATATTATGGTATATAATAAGTTGGGAGGGAAAATAAGAGTTTAAGAGGGAATTTTTTTTTAAGTGGCTTGCATTTTAGTAAATCAGTATAGAAGTATAGATAGATAGATTAGTATTTTCAATGGAAATAATCTTCAACCAAACAACACCTTAGTGCAATCATTTTATCTCTATTGTATAAACCAAGGGGGGAGCCATGGTGTCCCCCCTCAAAAAGTCTATGTTACCCTTCAAAACTTTCTAAAATCTCAATTTGTATCACTTTTAATTATTAAGGAAAGTTATTACAATTGTAAAACTTTTTAAAATAAAAATAGTACAAAATATAAATTTCAAAAAACAAAAACAAAAATACTAAAATTCATATCTTTAGATTCTCTATAAATAGACATCAATATTAATATAGTTCATCAAATAAAATTTTTACATTTTGATTATCATAGAAATTTGGTAGCTAATAGAATATGAATGAGCGTGAATTTGATAGATTTTTTAGTTTTTCCAACAAATAATCTTTATTTTTTTATTTGTTTAGACAAATTAATAGATTTATTTAAACAGCTTGTTTTCTGTGTGGCTGGCCGCACAATTAGAAACTATGCGGCCAACCATGTATCCTTTATTCTTCCAACATGAAAAAGGAAAGAATGTCTTTTCAAATGCAATCTACTCCGTACTTGGTAACTATGCATATTCTATTATATATAACTTTCCACCAATCATAATAGGAGAGAGACAAAAATATTATAAAATTCTTCAAAAGTATTTTTTACAAAAATTGTAATTCTAAAAAATAAAATACTTTGAACGACACTTAAACACTTTGTAACCCCAATAAAAAAGTTTGAACTCCACTTAAACACTTTGTAACCTCACTTTGTAATCCAACAAAACACTTTGAACGACACTTAAACACTTTGTAACTCCACTTAAATACTTTATAACTCCACGTAAACACTTTGTAACCCCAAAAAAACACTTTGGAACCCCAAAAAACATTTTCTAACCCCAAAAAAACACTTTGAACCCCCAATTAAACACTTTGTAACCCCAACAAAACACCTCATTACTCCACTTTGTAACCCAAAAAAATACAACAAATTTTTCGACTACAATAGATTACTTTGTTATTGGGGTTATAAAGTATTTATTTGCGGTTACAAAGTGTTTATGTGTTGTTCAAAGTGTTAAAGTGGGGTTACAAAGTATTTATTGGTGTTACAAAGTGTTTGTGATGTTACAAAGTGATATTGGGGTAACAAGGTTTTTATTTGGGGTTACAAAGTGTTTATGTGTGGTTATAAAGTGTTTCGTAAAAAAAATACTATATCAATATGGGTCTCTATTGATAGAGTATTAAAAAATAAAAATTTAGGTGTTTAGATTTTATTTGTTAGAATTGTATTTTTTTGTACAAAAGATACATTTGATTTTTTTTTAAAGTATATACCTCTCTCATACTATGATTGGTGGAAAAAAAATTAAAAGTAAAAAATTTAAAAAAAAAAAATCAAACAAAAATGCATTTTAAAAAAAACTAGCAAAAATCATACACCATGTTGTATTGTTTGGAACCATACAACATGTTGTATATAAGAATTTGTAGTATTTAAAATATCATCGCACGCAAAGCGTGCATAGAAGGCAAGTTATACTATAAGTAACCCTAAGGGCTGCATATAAACATTAAATATCTTTCCTAAATATATAGTATACAGTTGGGAATATATGATCATTCACAAATCAGTGCAATTAATGCTAATTATTTTGTTAACCTTTCCATTTTAAGCTTCTTATATTCAACCCTTAGGCTCTGTTCTTTAGGACTGATCTGATTTGATTTGATTTTGTCTGATCTGATTTGAGTTTGTCTGATCTGATCTAATTTGAGTTTGTCTGATCTGATCTGATTCGAATTATTTAAAATAATGATAATATTAATAATAAATATTAATTTTATTATTATAATTGGAATTGTAATTATTATTTTCATTATTATAATTGTAATAATTATTTTTTTTATGAGAAAGGTAATACATGATTATATTTACTAAAATAATAATAATAATAATAATAATTATTATTATTATTATTATTATTATTATTATTATTATTATTATTATTATTATTATTATAATAAATTTTTTGGGTGAGATTGAGGGGAATGTAAAACGACATAGCAAGTAGTTTGGTTTGGGCTTTGTAATCTTTTAAGTGTTACATGTTTAGAATTTGTAATTTATTGGCAATTATATTGCTTTTATTGGGTTTTTTTTAAAGTTGTATCTCCTAAAACATACAAGCTAGAATCACAATTTAATTAAGGGGTATCCGATCCACTAATAATTAGTATATTGAAATTATTCTTACAACAAATAATTTTAGTAGTAGTAGTAGTAGTAGTAATACTGTAATAGTAGTAATAATTACAATAATAATAACAATAATAATAATATTAATACTAATAATAATAGTAATAATAAAGAGTAATAATGTCTGATCTGATCTGATCTGATTTGATTAAATCTGATCTGATCTGATTACTGTAGCTTTTAAGTCCTAAAGAACAGGGCCTTAGTGATGCATATAGTTTTTTCCTTTTTACTATTGGTTCATGTTTCTAAGAGAGTTTGAAGGATTTTTTTAAAAAAAAAAATAATTAATTCATTAATTAATTAATTAATCTCATTTAGTGGTAATTAATTTTCAATGCACCTTTAATTATGGTAAAAGATTAAATGTATAGGAGACATTTTATTAAATGAGAAAATTATATTAAAGAGAGAAGAAACATGTGAGTTTAGGAAATTAGGAGGGAAAATGGAGTTTGAGAGGGAAGATATAAATTTAGTGGTTTTTGTTTTAGTAATATAGAATAGAAAGATTTATGTTCTATTATATATCACTACTCACTAGCCTTTTGTTCATGCTATGCATGTGTTGTAGTTTGGTTGAAATATTAAAGGATAGTAAAACAAATCAAAATCAAAAGGTTTTATAACTTGACATCCATTTTGCAATAGAAGAACAATTTGTGCACTTAAAAATAATATTGATTAAAAAAACACATTAATATAAGTAATAAAATTATAATCCTCTCATGCATAATTATTACTTCCTTCCATGTATACACGAAACATATTATTTTTTATGCAAGATATGAATGCAATAATATTTATGGTATAACGTTTACTTAGTAAAAAAAAATAATTAAATGAAGGTTTATATCTAAGTTTATACCTATTTTTGCAATAGTAATAAAAAAGAAAAAGGTGTATAAATTTGTTAAAAGACGTATTTTAATTTTTGCGATAATCTTAGTTTTTCGCAATAAAATATCAAAATTAAATACAGAAAACAATGTTTTTTTTTGAGAGGTAGGGAATAAAGGTTATTTGCTCAGCTATAACTTCTATAAATTAAGATTCAGCTATGGCCTATGCGGGTTTGAAGAAGTATGAGAAAGAATTACTTGATAATTAATACACATAGTTAAGAGTTAACAGTTTACATCTTATACAATTAATTTAGTAGCACAAAAACAAAATTAGAAAAAGAAATGTGCAGATAGAAATGGGTAGCAAATTACCTTTTTTTTCTCTTCTCATAACAATGAACAAAAATATTGTTCCTCCACTGTGCTTTCTTTCATATCGAATTTTCACTATAGTCAAATAAAGCTAAAAAAATTATATGACAAAACTATATTAATGTTTTTATTTTAATTTTGTTTCTTCCTAAAATTTTCCTTATTAATGTCACCAGTTTTAATAGTAACTAGTTTTTTGGACCCGTGCAAAGAACGGAGGATATTTTTAATTGAACTTTATATTTTATATAATTTTGAAAGTATTAAATAGAATGAGATAAAAAGTGATAACGAATAAACGTGAGAAAAATAAGAAGGGAAAAGCAGCGTTTCTTTCAAGAAAATAGTCACTTGTTTTTTAATATCAATGATGGTTATTTGCTACGTATAATATCTTTGATGATTTTTAAGAGGTGAATGATATTATTTTTTTAAGAGGTCAATCAATGTGCATATGTTAATTTTTTTTTACTTTTTTTTTTTCTGGAAAACGTTTTTCAAGTTGAATTTTTAAAGCGCATTCATGTATAAAAATGAATATATATCTATTTGCATATTTTTTTCCCACTTTTTCTGGAAAAAAATTCAAGTTGAATTTTTTTAATGTACGTTCACATTTAACAAAATGCACATATATTACAAATTTTATGAACCATCAATTTTCCACCATCTCATTTTAAGCATCTTTCTCAAAGCAGATTATGTTATTGACAAAAATGATTAAGAAAAACAAATAAATATTATTGAAAACTAATTAATGAGAAAGAGAAATGAAAACAATATTACCAAGAACATTGTAACAATGATTTTAAGCATCATTCGATCTCAAAACATAGTATGTTATTGGCAAAAATGATTAAAAAAAATAAATAAATATTATTGAAAACTAATTAATGAGAAAGAGATGAAAACAATACTACCAGAAATATTGCAAATAAAAATGATTAACAATATTTTAGCAGTTTTTTTTTATCCTTTTGTATATAGAAAAAGGGAAAATGGCTTTTAAAAAATCTAATTAAAATTGAGCGAGAGGAAACATAATTAATGAGTGTAAAATTATAACTGAAAAAAATAATTAGGAAATAAAAAGATGAATGAAGTTACTCTACAACTAAAAAGTTGACATGATAATGAATGGAAAAGGAGATTGGAGGAAGAAGTACACTTGGCAAGTTGATGTAAGAAAGCAAAGATGAAGAGTTGAGAGAGAGATGTCATGTGTCAAGCAAAGATGAAGAGTTGGGAGAGAAAAATGTCATGTGTCAGTGGTGTCACTAGGATAGATTGGGGGAGAGTTTTAATATTATATAGGTATAGAGGTATAGATATTATTTGAACTTTTAGGGTAATGAAGACTTTTCCAAGGGGGACAACATAGTTCTCCCCTTGAGATTAGATATATTTGGGTAGGTGAAAGTCGCATCTCAACTAATGTGAGAAGTGAAATTGAACAAATAAATAAAAATCAATATACTTCGATCGTATGTATACTAAAAGAGAAGCAACTCGAACCATAGCTCGCCATATGTCACTTTCTTAATAAATTTTCCCACCTATTTTGTTTGAGCCTAAAAATTCAAGTAAATATTTCTAAATTCATATAATATTGACATGCTATAATAAATTTTCAAAAATATCATTTCATTTACTTCCTATAAATTAAATAATAACTTAATTCCTTAAATATTAATTTACTTTCCATCAAACTTTCATTTTTTTATATGTTCTCATAACAAAAAATTATATTCCATGATATATATATTCATTTCTTACAAATATATTCTCACAATAAACAATTCCCCTATTTAATTTGTGGGGTAATGGAGTATTATATAGACATGCGTTACACAATTTTTTTTTATAAAATTTGAATAGTCTACATACTAGCTAACTTGCCAATTTTAACTAGTGTCTCGACCCAGGCATTGCTTCGGGTTACTTATTTAACTTGATATATATGTATCGATTATATAGATGTTGGCTCATATGAGAAAGGTTATAAGGGTGAGAAATGTGAGAACCAATCTCAACCGTTAGTATGATGTATTTGTGTGGTTAAGATTAGACCCGTTTTCCAATCATTAATCAATCTTCCTGCCTTCATCATCAGCTTCATCGTTAATCAATATCCGATCTTCTCCATTAAATCAACAATTCGATCAGCATCGAACCATGTTTTATGGATATATTCACATATGGTATTCAAGCATGTGTTTGAGCAATCAGAGCATGCATGTTGGATTTACAAAATACAAATTAGATTGTATGGAGTGCAATTTGGTTAACAATCTCATAATCTCGGCGAAATTTTGATCTCATTGTTTAAACAACGATGTTCGATTCTCTAAATAATGAAATCCATTCAACAATGTTTGATTTGACGATCCAGCCTGCCATGTTCGATGTTTGATTATTATAATTTTGGAGTTGAGCCCCAAAATTGCTTGAGGATATTCTAATATTCATGATGTATTCTGATCGATTTGCCCTAAAATTCTAATATTTTTTGCGAATGTTTGGGAAAATAAGTGTATCCCAAGTCCCACATCAAAAGAATAGCAAGATAAGAAGCTATTTATATAGTAGTGCTCAATATATACTTGTACAAGACCTTTTGGGAAGGAGCCCAAAAACAAAGCCGTGCGGGTTAACGCCCAAAGGGGACAATATTGTACTAGTATATGTATGAGCTTGGTTTGGCGGCCCAAGAAGTGGTATCAGAGTCGGGCGGTTCAGTCCGAGGCAGGTGGTCGTCGTATTGGTGTGTGGGGTTGTCCCTCTTGTGTGCTCTCGAAGTTGGTGGGTCTGGTGTGCCCTTGTATCGAGGTCTTTGAGGGAAGGTATGAATATTCTGATTTTGGAGTAATTTTTTTTGAGTTGTTAGGCTTTGAGAACTTGATGTATCTAGTATATTTAGTAGATGTACTTGTTATAGTTATTTGATGTATCTAACTATATAATAAATTAATGTATTTGTAATACATATGCAATGTACTTATAGTTAATATATGTGGCGAAATACAGTGCGAGCAACGCCTTTTAATAGATTTTTAGGTATTATTTATGTTCATTTCATATCATACTAACACAAAACTGGTAATTGTTTTTCACAAGTCTTTGTAGTCTTACGTAAAGTTAAATGAATAAAACTTAATACAATATTGCTTGTATAGTAACCTCTTACAATATTTTTTATTATTTTACTTGATTATCAAATTCTGTTTGTTATATTTTAATCTACATATGTATACAATTAATTAAAAAGAACTATTTTGCAATGTATTGCGCATTTGCGCCATGTAAATGCCACGTAAGATTGAGTCCATGCGTACTTAAATCAAAATTAAAAGGGGGAAACCTTGGAACCATATATTTTCACAGGATTTAGTATTTATTTATAGCGGTTAATGTTTTATATAGGGATCGCTGATTATTTGTAAAGGAGTACTCAATATTTTGTACAAGGATTACTCTTTATTTTATTTATATAAGGATTGCGCTCTATGTTATAATTTTTATTGAGGGGTTACTCAACATTTAATTTATTAGTATATATAGAAGTTACTTATTAGTGTTTCGTATAAAGTTTGTTCAAAAATGTTTTGTATAATAGTTATTAAAAACTTTTGAATAGATATTACTCAGTGTTTTGAATAAAATTTAGTTAGACAGTACACTAAAGTCTAACTTAGTTGTATAAGGGTTACCAAGTTAGAGTTTACTTAGTTATATATGGGTTACATAGTAATTTTTATAGGGTTTAATATTTTGTTGTAATACCCCGTGTTTTTGTACATTTATACATGTATTTTTATACGTATTTTATAACATATACACGTATTTTATACGCCTAGAAGAATATTTTATATGCTTTACGAATTAGGATTAATAAAATGTTTTAAAGTAAATATTTACGAAAATATAATTAATTAAATATTTATATAATTTCTTTATATTTACAAAAGAATTTCATAAGAACATATTTGGAAAGTAATATTAAAGGTTTTAATTAGATATTTTGGACGTCGTTTATAAAATAAAATATTCATGTTTGAAAAAGGGTAAAGGTTTTTATAACAATTGTCATGAGCCCGACACAGCGGAAAATCCGAATCAGGCCCACGTTGTATATATACTCATAGGGTAAACTCAAAACTGATCAAAACCCTAAATTAGAAAAAAAAATAAATAAATAAAACCCCCCTCTTTCTACCTTTCTCTCCCGTGAAACAATGAACAAGAAGAGGAGGAAAGCAGTGAACAACAACGACAGCAACCGGTAGCGCCACCACCGGCCGGCCCGAGGACTCGCCACCACATAGCCGCTGTTGCCGGTGGTCCCCCGCTGGCGCGTGCTGGAGCCGTGCCACATCAGCTGCCCTACGTGGCTGCGTGAGGTTCTGTTTTAAAAAAAAAAATCAGTCTTCTCCACGCACAGCCGGAACCACCACCGGAGGCCACTACTTCCCTGACGACCGCCGACGTCCATCCAGCCTTGTCGTCGCCTGCTGCCTTCTGCCGCCGTGACCGGTGCCCCCGTCGCCTTCTTCTGTTGCTGCTGCCGGTACTGTTCTTAAAAATAAAAAAAAATAAAAAAAAAAGATTTCTTTCTTTTAATTAATTTAAATCTTGGATTAATCTTGTTTAATTAGTTTTAAATCAGAATTTATATTATGATTCTTGTATGGGTTTGGGTATATTTGGATGATTTGAAATTCTTTTTCTTTAAGTTTGTTAGGGTTTGAATTTCAGATTTTGTAGTTATTGTTTAAACATTGTTTAAAACCTAGAATTTTGATTTTGATGTGTTGTTATACAAGTTTTAACCTTAGTTTTGATTTTGTTTAAGGGTAATTAAAATTCTGATTTTATGTGTTATTTATCAAGAATTTCAGATTTAGATATTATTGTTAAAACCTTATATAAAAACGTTAAAATGTTTTGTTTATGATTTTACGTACTAGGATTGGTCCATATGTAAGTAGGGCTTGATTTTATAAGTTTTTAGAGTATCAAACATGGATTTTTGGAGGTTTTAAAGGTGTTTAAACTATTTTAAAGTTGCTGGAATTTTATTTAAAAGATGTTTAAATGGTTATTTTTAATAATTAGTAGTCTATAGTTTTGGTATATAATTTTATTTGAAAATATATGATTCTTGGGACTTAAAGTGTGGTTTTCATTAAGTTTTTATAATTTTTATAATGCTGCGATTTTTGTAAAAGTAGTCGCATTTAATGGATTTTAATTATTAGTAGCGTATAATTATTTTTGGTAGTGTTAGGAAGCCGTCGGGTGTTGTTAGTACTTTAAAATCTATGTTCGGAACGTTTTAAAAGGCTTTTAAATAATTTTATACGCGCTGAAATTTTTGTTATCGTACGGTAAGGCGGTATTTCGATTATTTAAATTATTATCCAATTTTTATGGCATAAAAATATATTTCCGAAATTAAGTTGAGGAATTAAGTGTTATGATTAACTTTTATTAGAGGCTGGAATTTTGTAATATGTACTTAGAGTAGTTTGGGGTTTTGATTAGTTGTAATGTTTAATTGTAGGAGATTTTGAATTCCGAGAATTCAATTAAAAGTGGCTAGTCGGAATTATTATACCAAGTACGTATGTACTCAGTAAGTTGTCTGCATGTGGTAGCATGTCTAGGGCATGATTTGAACTGCGTTGACTGGTTGTATGACACGTCTGGGACAAAAGAAAATATATATATATATATATATGTCTACATGTTGTCCTGATTTGTATATTTTATTGCAGTTGGATTAGGAGTTCAAATATGAACCTTTATACCACGTAATGTGGGGCCAGTAGGCATTAATATTGTTTTACCACCATTGTGTGGGGTCATGGGCATTTAAGGATTTTGTAGGATTTTTACTCATTCCCTTTGGGAGATTGAGACTGGATAGAAAGATCAGCTAAATAAAATTGGTTATATGATCACTTAGTCTAGAGGATTTAAAACGGAAAATGTGTTATGTGATGCATTTGTTTTATGTGGTGTTTTGTGTGGGGTGAGTCTTTACGGTTACTAATTAAATATGATAAATCACGTAAAGCGAAAGAGGATTCACACCAAAACTCTTGGAACGTATACACCTTGAGTATGAACATATGGGGGAAGCTAAATAGCTTCCTACGAGGGGTACAAGACGTTGTTCACCCTTGTTTATTTTTCTTATTTTTGGCCTGGGATCCCGTCACCTAGTGACACGGTTTTTACCACTCGACTTGCATACGAGTGGGGCTCTGGTGGGCATGGTTACTTATCTTTGGAAACCCGTTCGATGCTGAATCCAAATCTCCTTATAAACTGATAAAATCTAAGAATGTATGGGATTGGTCATATAGTGTATAGCAGGTTATCATTTGCATTATTTATTTATGTTATATTATATATGCATATCTTGTTGTATATATGTACTCAGCTTTTGCTGATTACGTGCTTTTGTTTGTGTCTTTTTTGGTCATGGCCCTCGCCTTAATGACCCTGTGATGAACTAATTTATACACTTGTATTATTGGGGAGCAGAATTGCACAGGTTAACTTGATAATGTGAAGTTCAAGTTTCCAGCATACGCATGGCCTTGGGATTGGTGTAAAGAGAGAGTTTACGATTATTAAATTTGAGCTTGTTTTAAAATGTATTTCATTTAATTTAGTTGGTTTAAATAATTGTTAAAGTTTTCCGTTGCAAAATTCTGAATAAGCCGAAACGTTTTCACACGTGGCGGTAATGCTTTGGAAATTTCCTTTCAAATATATTTTATGTCATAATTTTAAATAATGTTTAGAGTTTTTAAGTAGGGAATTTTCAGGGTGTTACATTTATATAGAGGTTACTAATTACTTGTATAGAGGTTACTCAATATTTTATATAGAGGTTACTAATTACTTGTATAGAGGTTACTCAATATTTTATACTATGTATAATGTACAACGTATTGGATTCAAAATGGTAGGTTTATATATAGTTTAATATTTTTCGACCCATATAAATAGAAATCGTATTATGTCAAATTGGTTTGATTAAAAGTACAGTTTAAGGAGACGTTTGAAATTTTTTGTTGTAGGAAACAGAAACAAAAAAGTGTTTTCATTTTTAATAGTTTGTTATTAGCTATACATAACAAATACCATAATTTTCAAAGAGTAACAAAATCTCGTCAATTGTTACCCTTGTTAAATTAGTGGAAACAAAATATTTTTCCTTTCCAGAATCACAAATCCTTGTATATTTGTATTATTTCCAATTCATTTGGTTACCAAACATATAATAAAGGTAAAGTTTATAACTACCTTTTCCCCTTCTTATTTAAATTTTTTCTATTCCGTATAGGGTGTTTATACTGAACATCTCCTATGGTGAGGCTATCTCCAACTTAAACATCTAATCATGCAAATTAACTATTTGAGTAACAATATTAGTAATTAGTCTAATTACCCTGATTATTAACATTGATATTTGATTATTAACATTGATTGTACGGGTCTGGTTGTAGGGGGCGCTTGGCATACGCGGGGTGCTCAATCGCTCAAGGCCCCTCATTTATAATATTACTTATTGTTTCCAATAATTAAAAACAAATGTTGCATTGATTAGTGGTAAGCTTAACTAAACTTCGTTAAAATTAATTTCAAGGCTCAAGTCGTAAATTCAAATCCCAAAGGATTGTTTTTTTAGCTTTTAATTTGATTTTTTTAAGAACAATATAATTTAACAAATTGTGTCTACGTACAAGAATATGTACAGGGCTTCCGTTAGCTCTGCCCCGGCCATGTCTAGTTGCAGGATATATCATATATTATATACTCCCTCCATTTTTTTTTTAATTATTACACTTTAGGAATATATATGTGAGAGATACAATAATAAAGTGTAACAATTAAAAAAAAACAGAGGAAATATTATATATTATATATTATATATATAGATTAATGGAGGACTGGTTGGTTTGACCTGCAGCAATGCATAATTCCATAATATATTTGTCTCATTATCACTACTAAATTTCTGTGGCATGCATGCAATGATCCATCTGTTAACCCCTGCCATCTGTTTTATAAACCTTTCTCATCTTTTATGTGAAATACTTCTTCCATTATTATTCCATTATTATTAAGGAATAGAAAATTATTATTCCATTATTATTAGGGAGTAGAAACTTTTGTTAAATTCCCTTTTATTTGTAGGAGCCACAGTCAATTCTCCATTTTTTTGTTCCTCCTTCTTTCGTTGCGAAGAGGCGCTTTAGACCCATGTATATTGGCGATGGGAGGAAAATTGAACGGAATATAAGGAAGAAAGATTTTACGGAAGGGTTAATATTATTAAGAGTCGCCGATAATTTTTTAGAAATTGGACTAATAAACCATATATTTGAATTAAAAAAAGGGATAAGATTAGTGACAAATCTAAACAGCATGATTTTACCCAATTGATCCTATGAAGATGACTCTAAAAATGGTCACTTGAACAAAACTTTGAATTCGGGGGCAAGGTTACTAATATGGCGAAATGGGTCATATTATCTCGTAGACGACATTTACTCATTTCTCACAATTATACACATACAAGTTATATATATATAAAACAATTATTTATATGTTGAAAATAAGCGACAAAATCTTTGACTTAATTTTTATGGACTATAACTTTTGATCTGTAGCTCCAAATAGGACATGTAATATATCATTTTGAGGCTCCTTCAGTTTTCTATATGAATGAAATATAATTTCACAATAATTTTGACTAAAATAAAAATACTATTGGCCTTGGGTTTTTCTATGTAGTGTCCCTGTGGTATAGGGTTTTATAATTTCAACGTTGTACCCCTCCAGATTGGGACTTCTACATGGTACCTCCGAGGAACAATAACGTTGTACACAATACCCTTGTTGTTAATGCAACGTTAAGTGGAGACGTTAAGTGTAAGAGGAAGGTTTTTTGGTGGGAAATTTCCCTCCAATTCTCTAGGGTTTACCACCTTTTTTGCATTATCTTCACTATTCTTTAGGGTGGGAACTAGAGTGTATTTATAAAGAAAATAGAAAAAAGTGGTAAACCCTAAAGAATTGGAGAGAAATTTGCAACAAAAATATCTTCTTAGTACACTTAACGTCTCTACTTAACAGCAAGGGTACTGTGTACAGCGTAACTGTTCCTCGGGGGTACCATGTAGAAGTCCCAATTTGGAGGGGTACATCATAGAAAACCCTATACCACAGGAGCACTACATAGAAAAACCCAATACTATTTTAATAAGGGTTAATAATGACTAGTAACACACAATTACATAATATTCTAGAAAAGTAAGTTTATCACTATCATCATCGAGTCTTTCCTCAGTACAGGGGACTAAATTCGGTGTCAACAATGTTTAGAACCTTTGTAAAAACCCCTTTAAGTTTTTTTTTTTATTTTTTTGTTTTTTGTATAAGACCTCTAACATTTTGATGCATTATTAAATGCACCCCTAATCTCATAATTCCATCAAATTAATGGGCCCCACTTCTCCCTTATGTTTTTTTATTAGAAACCCTGTACAATTTCCAAACATTATAGTATGCACCTCCTAAAATTTTCAAACATTATATTATGCACCCTCAAAGTTTTAGAAATTCATTCAAGCTATACTTCAAAATTCAATCAAGATCGATTGAAGAGAAAAATTTCCCTTTGAAGCTTCAAATCATCAAGTGTTGAAAGAAAAAATTCAACTGAAATCATAAATATGTGATCCGATTGTATATTTGACGGAATTATGATATCAGAGGGTTCATTTTATAATTTATCAAAACGTTAAACAGTTGTAAACATCGGTGGGGGTTTTCACAAAATTTCCTTATCTCTATTATATAAGCCAAGGGGGGAGCCATGATGTTTCCTTTAAAAGTCTAAACTACGTACCCTTTAATTTTTTTTTAAATACTCAAACTATATAATATTAAATAAAAATGAAAGTTTTGTATTTTTTTAAAATGAAAATATTACAAAATATATGATTCAAAAAAATAAAACACAAACACCAAAATTCATATTTTTAAATTCTTTACAATTAGATACCCATATTGGTATAATTTTTTTCACACAAATATTTTCTTTTTTATTAGTATAAATACCTATTATATAAAAATGTCTAAAATACCGATATTCTCATACTTATGAAATAAAGATAATTAAAAAATAAAAATTCTTTCAATCAATAACAAATAAGAAATTATCAATCAAAGAGCAAATAATTATTTATTTCTCATAACATATAACATTTTTTTTGCATTTTTAAATGAAAATATCACAAAAATTAATAATTTACAAAATTAAATAAAAGCAGCAAAATTAATATTTTTGATTTTTTTTACAAATGAAAATCCATATTTATATAGTTTTTCCATTAAATTTTTATCTTTTAATTATAGTGAAAATTTGATCAGAGATATTGTAGTATAGTAGATGAAATTAAATTTTATTCAATTAAACAATCATAATCTTATTTTCAACAAGCTCATAAATAATAATGTATACAAACATTATATAAGATACTCATACATTAAAGCATGCATAGCGTGCACATAAGACTAGTTATTATTATTATTACATCATACATTTCATTTATTTCTCCTCTTAAACAAATTAAAAAAAAAATACAATAAAAGGACACCTAGAAAGAATAATTAATAAGGAAGAGAAGAAGCAGAGAATTCTGTTGTACATTGTTTTTCGGTTAAAATTTATTACATTTCAAAATTCAACTCTTTTATTAAACAAAAAACAAGAAGTTGAATTGAAAGCTAAAAAAAAATGAGTTTGATGAGTCTTCCCATGGAAAGTAGCAAGTCTTTGGTTGAGGAGAAATTTTGCACTTACTATGAGTCTTGGCTAAAACAACTAGAGCTACATCTCCAACAACTAGTTTTGGGCCATCAGCCCAACTATGACACCATTGTAGCCACCTTCACAGCCCACCACAAGGCCTACTACACGGCCAAATGGGCTGCCGCCCAAGAAGACATCTTGGCTTTCTTCGCTCCTCGGTGGTCAAGCCCATTAGAGTCAGCCTACACATGGGTCACCGGATGGAAACCCTCCACCGTTTTTCGTCTCGTGGACTTGCTTCGCAAGACCCGAGCCCCGCTTACGAGCCTGGCCCAACTTACAGAGGGCCAGGCCAAGAGAATAGCGGAGCTCGGGGCGAAGATCAAGTTAGAGGAGCAAAGAGTAGAGGGATTGTATGAGAGGCAACAAGTGGCTGTGGGAGACTTGAAGATGGTGAAGCTGGCTCGTCGAGCCAGCCGAGTTGATGTCAACGAGTCGAGCCGAGCTGTGGAAGAATTGGTGGGGTCAGCTGGGAAGGAATTGTTAAAAGGGTTAGAGAAAGTAATGCAAATGGCAGATTATGTGAGGCTCAAGACATTAAAGGGTGTTTTGGAGGTGCTTAGTCCAAGGCAAGGTGTGGATTTTTTGGCTCTTTTTGCTATGCTTCAAATTCAAATTAGGAAATGGGGCAACCAAAGAGCTTCTTTTGCTATTGCTAATGCTAATGCTAATAAAATTAATAGTAATGATAATGATAATAATGTTGATGCTAAGAATATTTAGGGCACGTTCGGTATCGCTGTGGTTAATTTTCAGTTTTTTTAGCTTTTAAAAAATCTTTTATAGCCATATATCATATGTTATAAAGGATTTAGAAAGTAATTGAACGTGAAAACTGCAACAGAAAAGTGCAAACCACGTACTTTTTTCTGATTTGAGTTTTTGTTAAAAAAAACAGAAAATAGTACCGAAAGAGCCCTTAATTTAGCTTATTAGTTTATGAGATTTGGTTAATTAGTTTAATTTTGATTCATATGATACTAAAACAAAGAGTTGCATTGTGTTCTTGAAATGTCATATCATATGGAGCAGTGGGCTTGTATGTTTTTTATTTTTTTTTATTTTTGCCTTATGTTGTTTTCTAATTTTAATTTAAATAAATGAAGTTAGAGTCAATGTGTTTAGTGAATCTAAACCCAAAAATTCTTTTGAAATGCACTTATTTATGATTATTGCATAATTAATGTTAGCTCTTCTGTCTATCTGTTCTGTTACTAATTTTTTTATTTGTACTATGAGGAAGGTACATCCGTACATGATATGTAAAGGTGAGTTATCGGTCCGAACCTTACCGCATGCAGTTGAAATTCTTAGCTTATTTTTTTCTTTCTTATGTGTGCTTATGCAAGTGTCAATTAAATTGAGTCAGTTAACTTGAGATAGACCCCGACTAGAAGGCTAGCACACCCAACATTACCAATAAGAAAATCCGTACTTTTTTTTTATAAAGAAAGAAAAATCGACCAGTCTCTTTCAGAAGGCAAATCACTTGTGTCCTTTTGGACAATTAGAGAAAGATTGTGATCAAGAGGGAAGTACCAGAAGGTTATGTCCAATATAACAATATTGGCTAAGTAGTCTACTGCACAGTTAGCTTCTCTATAGATATAGTGAATGGAGTAATTGTTAAATTTATTAAGATCCATCCAAATGTCTTAGATTAGATTGTGAATTTCCCATGAAATTTGCCAGATTTGTCTAATTGCATTAATGATTATAAATTTATTAAGAAAATCCGTACTTTGGGGAGTACTCCAATTGGATTCAAAACGTATGGTTATATATATATAGTTTAATATTTTTCGATCCATATAAATAGAAAACGTTTTATGTCAAACTGTTTTGACTAAAGTTTATGGTGAGACCATCTCAAACTTAAATATTTGACCATGCAAAATAATTATTTGACTAACAAAAGTAATCACCCAAGTCTTTAATTAACATTGATATTTGACTTTGGGGGTAAAACATTTTCGATGTAAAATGATTTTTCATGAAAAATATTTTACGTTGGAAAACTCATTTTCATTTAAATTTTCTAATGTTTACTTAGATGAAAAATAAGTTTTATTCCCAAATTTGGAGGAAAATGTTTCCAATAGGGTGTAAAATGATTTTCATCCTAAGTTTTACATTTTATTTTTTTCACCTAAAGTAAACGATGTAAAATGGAAAAACTGTTTTCAGGGAAAATATTTTTTGCTCTAGTAAACGGACCCTGATTGTACGATTCTAGAAAATGGTTTTTTAACCTTAAAAATGGATTGTTTGACGGTAAAAATTGATTAGCTGACCCTAGAATTGGTTAAGGGAGGTGTTGCTTTATTAGACCTAATCCTAATTTTGTACTCCCTCCGTACTAACAAATAACTGCAACGACTTGACATAAATAGAGAGGAAAAATGAAAAATCGTCGCAGTTAATATGTTACGGAGTGAGTAATTAATTAGTAAATGGGCCAATACTTAAAGGCCTTATATCTCCATACAGGCTTGTATATATACATATTATCTTTTCATAGTAATTAATTGCAAAATTAAATTTGTCAATTAAGGGTGCATTCTCTTCAACTTATTGATCCAACCTGAGCTGATTAAACCTGACTTGATTATAATTTATTACACTTGACCTAATCTGACCGATTGAAACCTGATAAATTCTGATACCCGATAAAAAATAAAAAATAAAACAATTGAAGATATCACACCATAAGGGAGCTCTGGTTGGTTTGACTTGCAGTAATGCATAATTCCATAATATCCTTGTCTCATTTATCTCCACTAAATTTCTGTGGCATGCATGCAGCGCTCCATTTGTTGCCCCCTTGCCATCTGTTTCATAAACCTTTCTTCATTCAACCTCATCATTTTATATAAATTCTTCATCCATTATTATTGCATGACACTATTTGAAAAAATGTTATTTATGTGAAAATGTGACTCCGTCCTAAAAAAAGCGGTTATAAATGAGTCCACCTTAGAAAAAAGAGAGTCGTAAATGATTTTTTCCGTCGCAATCCCGTCGTAAACGAGCCAAATTTATTAAAGAACTCCCTCCGTAACATAAAATTTTCAACAATTGATTTTGCACGCATTTTGAGGAAGCGATTTAAAGTTGTAAACAAATGAATTAGTCAAAATGGTTTTAATACAAGCAAGAATGTGATTATAAGTTCCTAATATTAAAATTATATTGATTAATTCTTTCGTTTACACCCTTAAACCGCTTCCTTAAAATACGTGCAAAACTAATTGTTGAAAGTTTTATGTTACGGAGGAAGTATTAGGTTTTAAAGACGGGCCCAAAAATGTCACAAAACATCTAAATTTAGAATGAGATTTAGGGCATGTCATTAATATATATCTGTGTTAATATGCAATTTTTTGTAGTTCATCATTTCATATATTTCTTCTGTTAAACAAATAAAAAATACAGTAAAAGGACACCTAGCAAGAATTAATTAATAAGAAAGAGAATTCTGTTGTACATTGTTTGTTTTTCTGTTAAAAATCAATAAGAAAGAATATAGAATATTAAAGATGGCCAAGACAAAACAGCCACTCGGTGCAAGTTTGTAGATTAAGGGAGGTCTAGTTGGTCTTGTAATTGTTGTTGCTGCTCTAAAATAAAATGGCAACTGAATTCGGTTATTCAATTGTGAAGAAAGAGTAACTGTCAAACGGGCCTGACCCGCGCCCACCACAAGTTGTCCAAGTCCACTTTAAAAGTCAGTTCTATCTCAAATCTATATGGTAATGAGGTGAGTAACTCTTATTATTCTTGAATGTGGAACATTTTTCGACATTGTAAAGTATATGTTCGTAACGGGTGTGGCCCAGACCCATTTATCATGGTATTCGAGCTCAAGTTTTGGTTTGATTGATTAGGGCCAAACTATGGACAACTCGCTTGCATTGTGACTTGTGAGGGGAGTGTTGAGCCCATAAACAACGTAACCCACATGTGAGTGTAAGTATAACATTGTCCCACATTGATTAAGGAGGGTGTTAGGAATAAATATGGTTTTGAAATGGAACCTCCTTGGACTTGTAAAATGAACTTGCAGTCCACCTTGGCGGGCGCGACCCAAGCCCCTTTAACAGAAACAATGACATGAGAGGCTTTTATTAATTGCGTGCATGTTTTGATTTTGATCATACCGTATGGTCCAATACTTCACATATAATTATAGTTTGTTAGGTACACCTAAAACTTTCAATTTAGATAAGATCTAATTAAATGTAATAATTTCAGTATGATTTGTAATAACTTCACATAAGGATAGCCCTGAGTGGATTAGTGTAATGAATAAAAAGCTAAAAACACTACAAGTACTAAAACTTGGACTGATCTTCCAAAAGGGTAAAAAATAATAGGTTCAAAACGGGTGTTTAAAACAAAGCTTAACCTTGAAACTGTTAGAATAAATTGAAGGAGATGAATTTACATAATTGAATTAGATGACAAAAATGCTTTTCTTCATGGATTTTTAGATGAAGTTTATATGATACCTCCTGCTGGTTATGATAGAGTAAATAATCCTTGACAAGTTTGTAAATTAAATAAGACTTTTTATAATAGGAAATTTTGTCAGAAAAGACCTTTTAAAACATTTATTTTGCGAGAAAATACCTTATAAAAAATTTGATGTGAGCAGGGACCTAAAACAAAAAAAAAGTTGCAAAGAGGGACCTTATCTCTATTTTCCGACGTTGACTGTGAATCTCCGGCGTTGACTCACTATTTTCCTCCAGTTTTGCACGAATCCTTTCGTATTTAAGGGGGTAAGAGATGAGGAAACCCAAATTTAAAAGAAGAGAATTTTAGATGCTAGAAGGAAGTATTAATGTAGGGTTTATGTAGATGAATTTAGGAGGGAAAATGAAGGGTGAGTAGAGGAAAAATGAATTTATAGTGAAAAGAAAAGGAAAGGTTAAATAGAGAAGAAATTATTCGTCGAAAATTGGAGGGAAATAGCGAGTCAACGCCGGAAATTCACAATCAACTTCGGAAAATAGAGGTAAGGTCCCTCCTTGCAACATTTTTTTGTTTTAGGTCTCTGTTTACAACAAATTTTTTATAAGGTCTTTTCTTACAAAAATAATGTTTTATAAGATTTTTTTCTGACAAATTAACTAAATCCCTCCTTTATAATAAGACTTTTTATGGTCTAAAACAAGCTTTTAGGTAATAGAATAGAGAATTAACTAAATCCCTGAAGTCTATAGCTTTTAATCAATCTAAATAGAATTATTCTCTATTTATTTACTAGACTAAGGTATTGTTTGGTTCCCTTTATTTCCCATGGGCAATCAAATTTCCCCATGAAATGTAATTTGCTCAGTTGTTTGGTTGTTTAAATTTTGATAAAATGAAGGAAATGCAAATTCCTGGGAATTTGGAATTCCTACAAATATGAATTATCTTATCAAGTTCCCCCTTGGTAATTGAAAATTCCCATGATTTTTAATTTCCCTCATGCACACCAAACAACTTTTGAGAATTAAATTCCAATCAATTACAAACTACTATAAGAATTTATTTCCCATATCAACCAAACAATGCCTAAAAGATGGTCTTTTAGTTTATCTAGATGATATTCTAGTAGCGTGCCAGCCGGCCAGGTGCTTCTCAAGTTCAGCTTGACATGGTAAAGAATTAACGGCCCGTTTGGTTATTGGTAATAAATTTTGGTAATGGGAATAGATTTATAGTATAATTTTGTTAAGGAAGAACCTTATAATCCCAATGGAAAACAAAATTTCATTCCCAAGCAACAATTTTCTTCTCATTTTTTATTCACATCCATTACCGTTGGGGATGGTGGTATTTGATGGGAATGAATATTTGTGAAGAAAATTAAATAAATTGGAGCTAAACTAGCACCACTATGGGAATAGATTTTGATTTCCCTTCCAAATTTAGTTATAAATTCATTCTCATTACCATCATTTAGTACGGTTACCAAACGGGCCATAAAGAACATAGATCTTGCCTTTACTATAAAAGACTTGGGCTTATATATTTTCTTATAATAGAAGTACATAGAAAAAACATGGAACATTTTTTTCTTAAAGTTAGTACTCCCTCTATAACATAATAAGTACAACAATTTGACATAAAGTAGAGAGAAAAAATGTCAAATCATTGCAGTTAATATGTTATAGAGGGAGTATATCAAAAATATGTTGATTGATGCAAATATGTGAAAATAGTGATTCAGTAGCAGCTCCTCTTGCTACTGGACTGAAAATGTCCACAAAAATTGAATTGGAGAGGATTGGAGTAACCTATCATGAATCTTATGGAAAGATATTTGGTAAGTTATTATTCCTTGGTATAATAAGGCCTAATCTTTCATTTACTATGCAACACCTAAACCAGTTTATGCATGCTACTAAATTTCCTCATATGAGAATAGTTATACATGTTTTAAAATATCTAAAAAGGACCATGGATCATGGTTTGTTCTACTCTTGTTCTTTATTTTAGTTAACAAGGAATATTCTAAATTTCTAATTCTAATTGGAATGGATGTAATGCTTTGGAGTAGTAGGTCTCTTATTACAGCCCATTTGTGGTAATGATAATAGATTTAAAGTGTAATTTTGTTAAGGAATAACCTTATAATCACCATGGCTAACATATTTTCATTCTTGAGCTTGAATTTTTTTTTTCTTATTTTCTATTACCATCCATTACCATTGGAGAGAGTGGTATTGGATGGAAATTGATATTTTTGAAGAAAATTAGATAAGTTGAAGTTTTTTTTTTTGGAAATAAAATCAATTTATTAATAAAAAGTCATACGACATCTACCATAAAGATCAAAACTATCAAATAAAAAACCAATTTGAATCAAATCACATTCTAAGTTGACAAAACTACGATCGTTAGTTGTGCATGAGATCTGGCGATGGATGTCCTCTTTTACACCGCTGTTTTATGCAGCCTTCTACGAGGGGGTCTTTTGATCTATTGTAGTTTTGACATCGAACAAAATTTAACCAAATTGATTGTAAATGTAAAATCAACATCTGCTACAACGCCGCATAAATCTTCATTAACAAATCAATTCTGGTAAAAAACCAAAACACACCCCTAAAACACTCACAGAGAGTGAGATAAAACCCAATATCTGTTAAATTTGATTGGATATTAGAAACAGGCCTGGGCAACCCAATATAGAAGAGGAGAGTTAGGTTACTTACAAGTCATAAGAGGTTCCATCCTAAAACCAATTGGTAATAGGAGGAGTAACTCCTAGACTTATAAGATAGTTTGGTCTCTCCTCATCTTACGATGTGGGACACTCACTAGTGTAGCATATGGGGCTCAACACTCCTCAACCTGGGCTCTAATACCATGTTAAATTTGATTGGATATTAGAAACGGGTCTGGGCAACCCAATATATAAGAGGAGAGTTAGGTTACTTACAAGTCATAGGAGGTTCCATTCTAAAACCAATTGGTAATAGAAGGAGTAACTCCTAGACTTATAAGCTAGTTTAGTCTCTCCTCATCTTCTGATGTGGGACACTCACTAGTGTAGCATATGGGGCTCAAGAATATCTGGGTAATAAAACTCTCAAATAAAGAGATAATGGAGTTTATGGGAGAAGAAGCGGCTTATGAGAGAAGAGGAGAGGGAGAGGAGAGAAAAAAATTAGATATATACATTGAAGTTAAACTAGCACCATAGGAATGAATTTTGATTTTGTTTCCAAATTTAGTTATAACTCATTCTCATTACTACCATTAATGACCGACTATAGATATAGGAGTGTTTTTCTCCTTTATTGTATTTTAGCCTATTAAGGGTATTATTTTCCTTTTTCAATTTTTAGGTCTTTTCCTTATATAAAGGCCCTTTTCTTCTTCTCTTGAGTTTTTTTACTGGGTTTTGCTTTGCTTAAAATACTCAGTGTATATTCTGGAAATTGCTCAAATAATATAAAATTGCTCTTAGTTTCTTTATGGTATTAGAGCCCTCTCTCAATTGAGATTTAGTTTTTCTTCTTTTTCGAAGCTATTCTGTGCCCTAACAATGGCAGATGATAGTGTTGATTCTTCAATCTCAGCAAATCAAACAAATTCATACACAATCGATCCTTATTTCATTTCGAATTCTGATAACCCTAATTCATCTTTGGTGAAGGTGCTTTTCAATGGAAATAATTACAATCGCTGGAGCCGTGGTGTCAGGCGAGCGCTTGGAGCAAAAAATAAAGAAGGTTTCATTAATGGAGTGATTAAGGAGGCTAAGGAAAGTGATAAAGATTTTGAGAAGTGGAAATGCGCTGATTATATGGTCACTTGCTGGATCTTAAGCTCGATGAACAGCGACATTGCTGAGGATTTTGAGTCAGTCGCGACTTCGATTCAACTATGGCGTGAGCTTGCTGAAAGGTTTGGACAGAGTAATGGTCCACTCATTTACCAATTAAAGAAGGATATTCAAGATTTGAAGCTAGAACATCTGACCTTGCTTTCATATTTTAGTAAAATCAAGAAATTATGGGATCAATTGAAGGATCTTAGACAAATGCCATCTTGTGTTTGTGGTGCTATGAAAAATTGCACTTGTGGTCTCTTCAAGAAATTTGCTGATTTTGAGGAGGAAGAAAAATTACACCAATTTTTGCTAGGTTTAAACATAGGATACGACAATGTCGTAGACAATGTTCTGACCATGGAACCACTGCCTACTATCAACCATGTCTTCTCAATGGTGCAGAAAATTGAAAAGAAAATGGAGATTTCTGGTACTCGTCAAGAAGTCATTGCTGACAGTAGTGCAATGTCTTCACAGAGAGCTGGGAAAGGTGGATCGAAACAAGGTGGTCCAAATAAGAAGGATTGGAAGAAAGAAATTTTGGGGGGATTGTTTGTTGACTGCTACTTATGTCATTAATAAACTTCCTACCAAAATTTTAGGTTGGAAATCTCCTTATGAGGTTCTTAATCAAAAACCAGTTGTTTATGATGAATTAAGAACATTTGGTTGTCTTTGCTATGCCTATAACTTTGATAGGAAGAAAGATAAAATGGATCCTAAGGCTAAAAAATGTATTTTCATTGGATATCCTTATGGTCAAAAGGCTTACAAGTTATATGATTTGAATACTCATTCTATTCTAATTTCTAAAGATGTTGTCTTTTATGAGCATATTTTTCCTTATAAAGATAAAGTTTTGGCTACTAATCATGAATTTGCTCCTTCTATGGTTACTTTTGGTGATAACAATGATCCTTGTACTCATAAAAATTCTGAACATAAGGCTGATCAGAGCAGAACTAGGGAAAATTTTGCCTCTGATCAGAACAGAACTACCACTGTGTCTGACCAGAACAGAACAGAATGTTCTGCTTCTGACCAGAACAGGGCAATTTCTTCTCCTGCTCAGATCAGTCCTATATTTGAGTCTTCTTCTTCTGTTGGGACTTCTAATAATAATGGAATTATGTCTTCACAATCATATGATTTATCCTCACCTTCCCCTAATTCTCCTAAGCCTAGTAGACATGTTACTACTCCTAAAAAATTCAAGGATTTTATTTGTTCTTATAAACCTCATAGAACAGATTTTAATGACAAATCTGAATAAAATTCTTTTGTTGTTAATTCCAAACTTAATATAGAACCTAAAACTTATAAACAAGCTAAAGGTTCTCCTCAATGGGTTGAAGCTATGAATAAAGAATTAATAGCTTTAGAAGCTAATAAAACTTGGGATTTAACCTGGTTACCTAATGGAAAGAAAGCTATAGGATCAAAATGGGTTTATAAAACTAAATTAAATCTAGATGGTTCTATAGAAAGACACAAGGCTAGGTTAGTTGCTATTGGCTATCAACAAATTGAGGGTATTGACTATAATCAAACCTTTTCTCCTGTGGCAAAATTAGCCACTGTTAGAGTTGTTATTTCTCTTGCTATTATGAATAATTAGATGTTACATCAATTAGATGTAAATAATGCTTTCTTACATGGCATATTAGATGATGAGGTTTACATGACTCCTCCTCCTGGTTATACCAAATGTTTGGATGGTCAAGTTTGCAAATTAAAGAAATCCATTTATGGCTTGAAGCAGGCTTCAAGGCAGTGGAATATAGAGTTAAAGAAGTTGCTCTTTTCTTTAGGATTTATCCAATCTACCCAGGATTACTCTCTTTTTACAAGAAATCAAGATTCTCAATTTATTATAATCTTGGTCTATGTAGATGACATGTTGATTACAGGAACTTGTTATTCTCAAATCTCACATATTAAACAAGCTTTGGATGATGCTTTCACTATAAAAGATTTGGGGGAGCTTCATTATTTTCTTGGTATTGAAATTATCAAATGTAAAGGAGGTATGTTTTTATCCCAAAAGAAGTATGCTTCTGATATTCTTGTTGATTGTAACATGGAAGATTGTGCTACTGCTGCTGCCCCTTTACCCTCTGGATTAAAATTTTCTATAGACACAGGTGATATCATTTCTTCTCCTGAAATTTACAGAAAATTAATTGGTAGATTGTTGTACTTAGGCATGACTAGGCCTGATTTATCTTATAGTATTCACCATCTAAGCCAATTTATGCATAGTCCTAGAGTGCCTCACTTAGGGCAGCTCTTCATGTTCGTAAATACCTTAGAGGATCTCTTGATTTTGGTTTAATGTATTACTCTTAGGCTAGTACCTCTTTATTAGCTTATAGTGATGCTAATTAGGGAACATGCCAATTTTCTAGTAGGTCTCTCTCTTCTTATGCTATTTTCTTTGGCAATAATCTAGTCTCATGGAAGACTAAAAAGCAATCTACTGTAAGTAAAAGTTCTGCGGAAGCAGAATACAGGAGTATGTCTAGCACTGCTAGTGAAATAGTTTAGTTAGAAGGTCTTCTACAAGATCTTAATATTTCTATCTCTTTGCCTATTAAGCTATGTTGTGATAATATGTCTGCTGAAATTCTTGCTCAGGATCCTAAATTTCATGAGAGAACTAAGCATTTGAGGAGGGATGTCCATTACATAAGAGAACAAGTCCGGTTTTATCTCAACTATGCATGTTTCAAGTCAACATCAACTTGCGGATATTCTCACCAAGGCTCTAGCTAGTTTACAACATCATTCTATTTGTTCCAAGCTTGGTATTATTTCAGCTTCCAAGCTTAAAGGGAGGGTATAGGAGTGTTTTTCTCCTTTTTATTGTAGTTTAGCCTATTAAGGGTATTATTTTCCTTTTTCAATTTTTAGGTCTTTTCCTTATATAAAGGCCATTTTCTTCTTCTCTTGAGTTTTTTACTGGGTTTTGCTTTGCTTAAAATACTCAGTGCATGTATATTCTGGAAATTGCTCAAATAATATAAAATTGCTCTTAGTTTCTTTAACAGACCAAACGTACCGTTAGTGCTTATGTTAAATACTTAGATATATTGGAAGACTAAGAAGCAATAAAGTGTGTTTTGACATCTAATGAAACATATATAAAAATAGCAGCATCTCTGCAGCATTGAGTGAACTAACTTGGGTGGAAGCAAGGTTTGTTAGAAAAGTTCTTAAAAGGTTAAAATTGCAAAACATATATAAAAATAGCAGCATCTCTGCAGCATTCATATACCTATATTATCTATCATTGATAATTTTTAGATTCACCTTTAATAAAATATATATATATATATAAATTGAAATTCTTGAACTATTTATTGAAACGAATCAAATAATATTGACTTTGTTTATCTATACAGTATATTCAGACTAATTTAAATAATTTCCTCAGTTATAAAATTTGAACGATTCCAAATGTAACACAACACAAGAAAACGGATGATGGATCGAAAAAATATCTTTAATTCATTGTAAGATGCTCTTATAAACAATTTTAAATTGATATATAGTAATAAATGTATATATACACCAAAAACTATAAATTGTAACATTTGTCACCAAAGAAATTAGGTACCATTATATATCAATTATAGAAATCATAATGTTCTTATTAGGGAGTCCAAGTCTATGAAATAATATCATCTAAATTCTAATCTATATATGGTGAAATTCATATAAATATAAGGGAGATCACAACCCACCTTAGCCTCTTTCACACCAACACTAGATGGTAGATACCAATATACCATATTCCCTTAACTTTATATCATATACACCGAATAAAGGGGAAGAAACTAAAGAGAAAATCAGAAGCCTCAAATTAATACCAATCTACTATATATAGATTATTGTGCTAATAATAAAACTAACATAAAATGGCATTTTTCCCCCCTTATTTTCTACACCTATGTCCTCCACTAAAATTTTGAGATCTTTTGCTATGAAGAAAATACCAAACATAAGGCTTATGCATGTTTGCATTTTGACCTCTTGTAGTGTGCATGGTTTGATTATTCTACCTTCATAATTGTCCTTCCTTTAATTTGCGTTATTAACGCAATTTTTCTTCTTCTTCTTCTTCAATCGTTAATGTAATGGAAATATCTCATATCGAAATCTTACCTTACCATAATCAAAAATCGCCTTGCTAATCTCCAAATAAAAGATTTTTCATTTCTAAGGAAAATTTATTTCAAAATCCTTTAAAGAAATGGAGAGAAAAGGAACAATTTTGTTCCGAAAATTTGAAATAGGTCGATTGCTAGGTCAAGGGACATTCGCAAAGGTGTATCATGCCCGAGACATTGTCTCGGGCAAAAGCGTAGCCATTAAAATTATGTACAAAGAAAAGGTGTTAAGGATTGGTATGATCAAGCAAATCAAACGCGAAATCTCGGTAATGAGGCTCGTTAAACACCCTAATATAGTTCAACTCTATGAAGTTATGGCTAGCAAAACAAAAATTTATTTTGTTATGGAGTACATTAAAGGTGGTGAACTTTTCAATAAGGTCTCAAAAGGAAGGTTGAATGAAGATCAAGCAAGAAATTACTTCCAACAACTTATAAGTGCAATTGATTATTGCCATAGTCGTGGGGTGTACCACCGTGATTTGAAGCCAGAAAATCTTCTTTTAGATGAAAAAGGTAACCTAAAGATTACGGATTTTGGGTTAAGTGCATTGGTTGACTCAACTAGACAAGATGGCCTTCTTCATACTACTTGTGGTACACCGGCTTACGTTGCGCCCGAGGTGATCAATAAGCGAGGGTACGATGGAGCAAAGGCTGATGTATGGTCATGTGGGGTCGTGTTGTATGTATTATTAACCGGGTATTTACCATTTAAGGACACAAATCTTATGGATTTGTATCGTAAGATTAGCAAAGGGGACTTTATTTGCCCTAATTGGTTCCCATCTGATGTCCGGATACTCCTGTACAAGATCCTTGATGCAAACCCGTATTCAAGGATTACTTTGGCAAATTTGATGGAGAACCCATGGTTTCGAAAAGGATTGAAACAAGATGACGATGCACCTATTAGTGAAGAAGATCTTGGTGAATCCCCGCCTACAACTCCTAGGGACGTACGCAACGTGTTTAATGACATTGATTTTGATCGTAAGAGCGTAGAAGAGGAAGAAGAAAAATGTACCAATAGTGATAATAATAATAATAATAACGACAATAATAATAATAATAATAATAATAATAATAATAATAATAATAATAATAATATAGTCGCAATGAAGCCCACATGTTTAAATGCATTCGATATCATATCCCTATCACCGGGATTTGATCTTTCAGGGCTTTTTGAGAAGAAGAATACCCTCAGGCCAAAGCCTGAGGCTTGGTTCACGACAACTGAGCCCCCTGAAATAGTAGTTTCAAGAATCGAAGAGATTGCTAAGATGAATAAAAAGTTTAAGATTCATAAAAAGGATGGAATTATGAAGTTGGAAAGCAACAAAGAAGGGAGAAAAGGGGTACTTAAGATTGATGCTAAAATATCTGAGGTAGCTTCAATGTTACATGTTATAGAGGTTACTAAATCAAGTGGGGATACGTTGGAATACAATGATTTTTGTAATCGAGAATTGAGGCCTGGTTTAAAGGACATAGTTTGGACGACAACAACAACATAAACGAACAAATTGTTTTAGGGGATAATAATCCAATGTATAGGAAGTTTAAGTGATGTGTTTTTGTTGTTGCCTCTATTAGTTTTTTTTTTCATTTTGTTTTTTATTTATGTTGAAAATAAAATATTAAGTCATATATAATTAATCTGTATCGAGATTTGGTTTTTTTACATAGAAGTAAATCAATTATAATCTATAAAGGTAAGGTCAAGAGGGGTGATTTAGTGGTGCTCCATCCCACCTCGTATCCCTGAGATATAATAGAAGGTTCAAATTGCTTCTAATATGCATTGCCCTTCCCCCATGTATGATCAAAGATCATATTTCTTACACACAATCAAAACAAATACACAATCAATTATAAAGGTTTTAGCTAGTATACTTCCAATAATAAAAAGGTGGTTTCACGTGTAAACTAGCTTTGAATGTACTATGCTAAGCACACGTAATCTATAAATCTAGTGATTAGAAGACGTTATTGATAACATATTGCACCACATAAGATTGTACGCATGGTAATCGTTAAAGCATATGCGTCACGTTGTAAGCATGGCATCATATAATTTTATCAAAATAAATTATGCTTAAAATTAGATTCAAACACATAAAGGAATATGTAACAATCTTTTAGGAATAGATGAAGTATATATGATGGATGAGTTGAATGTCTCAATATCCTTTGTTTTCTTAACCATTGTATCTCTACAAATTGTTGTACTTATTGGCCATCTTTAACATGTATACATGTAATACTCCCTGGCCTTCTCTTCAATTGTTATTTTAATTTAGCGTGTGAATGTTTTGATTTATCTTATTTTCATGAATGAAAATCATGTTTTTCTGTGGATGTAATGCATTTTATTTATGTTTCTACGTACCTCTCACACCCTGTCTTCTATCTTTCGGTTGATTCCCTCCTTAACTAGGTACAATCAAGCGTAATTTTGACGGATCGTCTTGAGATAACTCTGCTTCAGCCAATGGCATCTTTCGTGATCACTGTGGTGATTGCATCGCCGCGGCCTGTGCATTCTTTTGGGAAATACTTCCTATTTGGGTGCCGATCGACCTGAACCAACTCGCAACTATTTTACACTAACTTGACCCGACTTGTAACGCCTCGAGTTCTAATCCATTTTATTAGATTATTAGCAGCGGAATCCTAATCAGTTGGTGCGTCACATGCCGTGTTTCTTAGTTGAGAAACACAAGGCGCATACAAAAACTACTTACAAATATTATATTAATAAAGCATAAGTCTTATGACATTAGTTAAAATATTGGTTTACAAACCACAATAATTAAATAGCCTAAAGCTAGAACTTAACACAAGTTTTATCTAATGTTGTTCACTATACTAAGCGGAGAAATGCCACTTCACTGATCACCCTCACACTAATTTGTCTCGTTGTCCTCTTCGGCACCTAAAACCAAAAAGCAATATCATGAGCCAAGGCCCAGTAACATAATACCCTGACAACGTAAATTCATTTCAATTTAATTAATTTTATTTGCAAACAGAGAGAAGCTTTATAATAACGTAAAATCGTTTGTAAAACATTTCATAAAAATTACTATAGAATAGCGTAAAACCTTATATAAAACATTTTAGAAAAAGTAGTTTAGAATAGCGTAAAACCTTTCATAAAACGTTTATAAAAATACTTTAATATTGCATAAAAACCTTTCATAAAACATTTTAAAAAGTAGCATTTTTAAAAAGATAAATATAAAGTTTCTATGGTTAAGTTGTCCTTCATATCATTCCGTATTTTAACTCAAGAATTCTGGCAAGTATAAACATAAACATAAACAGACGTTACCCACTTCGGGCATAACCGGATACTTCGTATCCCATAAACATAATATAACATAACAGGATACTACCGTAACTGTGTCTTTCACTTTTATGTATCGTGTTTCAAATCTTTTTAATCATATGCGTCAATAAAACACCATTTTTATAAATCATAAATTCATAATTCAAAAACTCATTAAAACGTTTGTACCTTTAAAATAATACTTCATTTGAAATCATAAAACGTCCGATAATCGGGAGTAATAAGGCAAACATTTAAACATAATCTCCACAATCACATTTGCAAATGGGACCCTAGGTGTTAGCAATAAATGTCACAAAAAAATTACTTTAAAACATAACCATTTGTAAAAGTCGTTAAAATAAACATTTTACGAAATCGAGTTCGCAGGTGTCAACCATATTTGTTACCTTGATCTGTGGTTAGTATAAAATTCCCTTAATTTCAATGGATCGTTCTTCCCAAGCTCTGATGACTTTTTAATTTTAAAATAAGTAAATAGAATAAAATAGCTTATTTAATAAGAGTAAATTAATGTTTTATTAAAGAAGTTAAGAAAGGCATTTTAAAATAATTTTTAATAAAATAATCAAAATTATACTTTTGTTAGTAATAAAATAATTTTAATAAAAGCAATAGTAATATATATTAAAATAATAATGTTAAATAAAATAATAATAATAATAAATATATTAAAATAATATATAGTACTAATAATAATAATTAATAATACTAGAGATAACAATAACAATATTAGTAGTAAAACTTTGAGAATAAAATTAGAATGAATTTATGATTGAATTGAGAATGTAAGTGATGAGTGATTGAATATGGATGATTCTTACACTATTTATAGGAGAATTTGGAGATTATTTTAGATTAAAGCTTATTAATGATTGGATAGAATGGGAGGTATGTGGAAGATGTGGTGGAGAAGAAGGGTGATGGCCTATTTCATTGCATGCTGAACACTTGGAGGAAAAAAATCAGATGCTTGGAGAAAGATTTTAATGGTGATGAAGATGATGTAATTAAGAAGGACGATGAAGATGATGATGTAGTTTGCTTGGGGAAGGGTTTTAGTTGGGAGATGAGGTTTATTTTGTGAGTTTGAACATTTAGGGAGTTATTTGAACCAAACAATCTTTCAACATATTTTCATAAAATAAGTTTTGCAAAAATAAATTTGTACATTGAAATAAGAATAATAAAAGAAAGCATAATGTTTAGGAAAATAATTAACCATTAAAAATATTTTTTGGAGAGTAGAATAATATTTAGGAAAAATATTTATTACTTTGAAAATAATTTATCATTAAATAGAACTTTAAAACGATTTATGAAATTATATTCAAAACTCATTTTAGTTTTGATAAAAATAAATATAACTCGACTAATAAATTTGAAAACATAGTTTAAAATACGTTAATTAGACTCGTCAAATAATTAATATTAATTAGTTGGCTTTTAAAAATTTGGGATATTACACGACTCAACCCGTTTAACAAGTCTATACTAGTAGAGTACAATATAATACACCATGAAGTTATAACGTTAAGTCCAATTCGTGGATCCTCTTATTAATATATTAAGCTAGAATTGCCTACGAAATGCGAAAAAAATGATTCACTGTTATGTTGGTAGGAATTGAACATTGCTCCTCTATATTACAAGTGTGATTCCAGCTCCATGGCGCTGAAGCTCAATTAGACTGGGGGTGCGTTTGATTCAACTTATTTTAAGAAAATTCATATCAGATCAGTTCAGAAAAGTTCATACTAGATAAGAAAAATTATAACTATATACAATCAGAAATTTTCGGATCAGCTCAGAAATTTTCATACAAGGTTAAAAAATTAAAATCAAATTAGATCAGGTCAGAAAATTTCAAATGAATCAAACACACCCTTACCTTTTTTAAAATGGTAAGGTAGGCCATATCTTAGTTCGTGGCTTTTTTTTCAAAAAGCAATACCACATTGGAATTGCTTAGGGTTAGAGGAGGGGATTCGTTGTTGATGAAAATACAACCTTACGTATTGAGAGGACACAATGGTGACACCATTGGAACACAATCCTTAGCTAGTAAATCTAACTTATGCCCTATTATTTTGGGCAGAGATCACAGAAACTGAATTGAAATGGAATGAACTGAACTGAAGAAAATTGAACTGAAATATTTATTTTTATTTCTCTTTTTATTATTATTTTTTTTATAGTTTATTTAGTTTTCATTTTTATTTTTATTTCATGTCAAAGTAGCATACAAAAAAAAACCCTTTATCTCATGTCAATGAAACCCTCCATTTCAAAATTCGCCTCATAAATTTGGTCGGAAGAAGTTTGCCAAAAAAAAGTCACCCGGAGAAATTCGATTGGAAAAGTTGGTCAGTAATTTGGTTCGGGAGTTAACCTAAAAATCGTCGCAGGAAAAGTAGGCTAGAAAAAAATCTATGGAAAAGTTGTGTGGAAAAACATTTCTGGAAAACTCAGCCGGAAACAGTTGTCGAAAAAGTCGGTTTAAAAACCATCGTCGGAAATGTCGGTTGAAAAACCACCATCGAAAAAGTCAGCCAAAAAGCTGTCGTTGGAAAAATCGATCGAAAAAATATCAGTCTAATAACGGTTGGCTGGGAAACCTCAAACAGAAAAACGATGCCGGAAAATTTTGAGCAAAAAAACGTTGTCGAAAATTAATAATAACAATAATAATGAAATAAATTGAAATAAAATAAATTAATGAGAAGAAGTCCAAAAAATCGGGATCTTACCCTTTTTTTTAACCATACATGGCAAATCCGGGTTTCTTGCGGTGTGTATAATGGCCACATATAATTTAGTGAAATATGGCATCACCATGACACCTGATGATTTAATTCTGTCCGCAAAATGTGCTTTCACTTTCTTTTTCTTTTTTTATGATTTTCCAGATCTTCTCACGAAACAAAAAATAATAATAATGGTCAATTCTTAATTTTGTCCGTAAATTGTGTATACTGTTTGTTTCCCAAAAACTTTTTTTTTCAAGTAAATACGACGTTCTAACGTCATACCCTGGGCCACTTGGGTGTAGCATTTGAGGATGAGATAAATTCCAGACACGATATCCTGAGTTTAATTCTCACTGTACGTATTTGCGAGAATTTCTTATTATACTTATACAGATGTGTGTGTTGGCTATTATTTAGCCGAGTGACCTGCAGTAAGGTCCGGTGTCAAGGCCTAGTATCCCAATATCCTACACTTTATCATTTAAAAAAACAAAAAAAAAAAGTAAGTTTCTATATTTACTCATAAGGTAGTATACCTAAATCTATTAAATAAGTGCCAAAATCATTTTCCAACTCTCGCAAATGCAAACTGCAAAATTCAAACCTAATAGTTAAATTTGTATTTATAAAACTTAACCAGTGTATTAAAACTCGTAATTTCCCATCGATGACAGGCAGGGTCGGCCCTGGGGAGGGGCGAGAGGGGCCTACGCCCAGGGCCCATATTTCAGGTCCATAGTTCCGCTAAAGACTTACTTGTAGTATATATATATGTAAAATGTTAATTGTATAATGAAGCTTGTGTATTTGGCTCAGCGGAGAAAGTGTTGTTGTATCACAATTTAATGTTAAATTCTCATTATTCCGTTATTTTATGTAATTTTTTTTGTTAAAATAAAAAAAAATTGAAATTATAATTTCACACTTTTAATTTTTTTTTTTTTTTAAATCATATACCCCAAGAGGCTAAGAGTTTTTTGTTAGATTTTTTTTTTTATTTTATCAATATTGAGACAATAACACTTTTTACACCCTAATTCTTTATGAAGCAGTTTTTTGGGACGGAATGAGTACTTATTTTGGTCATATGGCCCACCCAAAAATTACAAAACAACTTTTCAGCCACTACAAAATAAAAAATATTGTACCTTCTTAAAAATGACCCCAAAAGTTTTGGATCTTTGATGGTGGAATGAGAGAGTACAATTTCTTTCAGTTACATTATATTTTTTTTGTAAGATGTCAATACGTTCTTAAAGTATTGTACTCTTTATGAATTATGATGTACGGAGCATAATATTAGTTATCTTTAAATATTTTATTTAGAAAAAGGAAAATATTTTTACCATTAAATAATGTTTTCATATTTATACATGTGTTTTTTTCGTTGTAAATAAATATCATTTAAAAAAAAACAGTTTATAGGGCTCATTGTCATAAATTCGCCCTGGGTCCATAAACTCTCAGGAATGGCCCTGATGGCAGGCATTCTCGGCTCATAGCCAAACTTGCTACACTTTCAACTTCCAAGTAAATAAGGCTCTTTTTAATAGAGACATGTACACTTAGGGTATGTTTATCCCTCAAACTCACTCTTATAATTCAGACTCTGCCACATCACCTTTTCACTAACTTTTACCACTTCAGACTCATACAAGTTTTTACACTTTATCCCAAAGACTATAATACAAACTCATTTATCCATATAAAAAAAAAAAAAAAGTTGTTTTATAAAGACTTGCATTCAGACTCAAACCTAGTTTGTATAAGATTATCCCTAAAGACTCAAACTACCTTTATTAAATCTGTGGGGCCCACGAGTCTTGAGTAGAGTTTTGAAAACCAAAACTTGCATTCAGACTCAGACCCAGCTTGTATAAGATTATCCCTAAAGACTCAAACAAAACTTACATTCAGACTCTAATTCAGACTACCAATAAACATGCCCTGAGGTGTCGTTTGGTTGAACATAGGAATTGCAAATTCCTTGTAAATTTATATTCCCATGCAATTAGAATTTCTAGGAAATATAATATTATGTTTGGTTAACCATGGGAAATGAAAATTTCTCATAGGAAGTTCCACTTACCTAGCGGCTAGCTAGGCCCTCTAAAGTAAGTAAATTCTCCCATTTTGTGGGAAATAAAACTTCCTAGAAATTTCTATTTCCTATGAATTTGTCAACCAAATAACACATATAAAAACTAAATTCCTAGAAAATTCTATTTCCCATACATTTTTTTTTACCAACCAAACCACAGCTTATATTATAAAGTGGGTTTGAAACTCTGGTAATCAATTTTTTTAATAGAGACAAGTACACTTTATTATATTATAAAGTGGGATTGAAACTCTAAAGTAATCAAGATTCAAGAAGACTCGAGTAACGTCACTATAGCTTTGTTGTCATGTAGTGACTAGTGACCCTTGGGTTTTAATCAAAATTAAGTAAATAATTGAGAGTATAAGAAAAAAAATATTATGATTAAAAATTTATTAAAAAAAAAAAGATAGACTATGGAAAATAAAGAAAAAATAAATAATTTTATTAAAGTTAGTCAAAGTTAAGAAAGATTCAACAAAAACACTTAAAAATCATATATTAATAAATACTCGTATAGGAGAATAAAATTTTACTATATTTAGGTAACGTAAGGAGTATGTTAATTTAAAAAATATTCAAAAAAAAAGTGAATAAATTAAAAAAGCGGAGGAAGCATTGTAGACACCTAATTTTATCCCCTCCTAATAGGCTGATGATTTAATCATATCATGTTACACAGGTCTAGCTCTAATATAATTATGCCCACATTGCCCACTTGATGTCTCCTAAACTTTAATAAAATACTTCCTCTCTCCACAGTACATTTACTTGCTACATTCTTAAAAGTAACACCGTAAATTTGTAAACCTTGGCTGTTTCTAGCTTTATGTACGTAACGAAAAATACAGTAATTATGGATCTAATTTGATTTGTCTCAATATGTATTTTTCAAATATATAATTTTTATAAATTTTTATTTAAAGTTGTGTCTTATGAGATGTGAAAAATAAAATGTAGCAAGTAAAAACGGAGTAATAATTCATATGCTGGTTTTAAGAAATGAAAGAAATTTGAAACCCCAATTTATGTTGGAAATATTAATCTAGAAAAATCCATAGAAATATCTAAGGAAAAATTCTAGAAAAATCTTGTGACATAAAGGTCTAGAAAAAGCTTAGAAAAGGAATTATCTAGAATTATCTAGGATTAAATAATCTCAAGTCTTTTGTAGAAAATTCTAGAGTATGTCATGTAACACTATATATATGTGACTGTGGAGAAAAAATTAAGAGTATGGAGTCATATCTACATCCCGCCATCAATAGTTCCATCATCATGGAACCTTGGAGTATCACGTACATCATAACTCCCCCAGGCCAATTTTGTAACAAAATTCCCAATCAATAAACTTTCACATTTCATAAAAATTAGGCTCATCAAACTTACGCGTGCGCCCCACCAATTTTTTTTTATTATGGTATCAGAGCTAGAAGATTTTGTCTCGTCCAAGTGTTTATAAAAAAAAATGATAATTCATTACAAGCTTCCCAATGTATGTCTATTTCAAAATTACTTCATGTCTTAATTAGCATTCGATATGTTATCCATCACATTATTACACAATACACAAGCTGATCAAAAGTGGGCCGACCCGCTTTTTTGTGGGCTTTGGACATGAAAATTAGGCCCGAATTTAGGCCCGGTCCGGGTCTGATTTTTTATTTTTTCGTACGGGCCTTGGACATTTAAAATTAGACTTTTTGGTTACTTTTTTAGGCCCGACCCGAAAAAAGGCCGACAAGCCCGCACTAAATTTTCGGGCTTTGGCTAAGAAATTTGGGCCGAACTAAGCCCAGCCCAAACCCGGCCCGCTTTATGAGCTTGATTTTTTTGCATTGGCCTGGCTCGAACCCAGCCCGGCCCATGATCACCTCTATTACACATTTCACATGCACATAAACATACACAAGGCATGCAGCTAAGCTAAGATGCCAAACAAATCATGTTGATGGCCAAGAAGAGCCACACCATTTCAAGCATATGAGTGGCAAATATAAGCTAGCCCAATGCATTCAAGGGTGACAAATACAAAACATTGTCAACCCATTTCATCAAGGGGCAAGGAAAAAAGTCCCCAACAATCAAGAGTCGGGCAAAAGACCTCGAGTATTAAAAGGGCATTAAACCCTAACATAAGTTTGATAAGATCCAAGCGAAATATGGGCAATTAACCCAATAACAATGCATGTGGTGGGGAAAGACCCAAAATGCAATCTGAGGTAAGATGACCTCGTCAGTGGGATCAAAATTCAAGATACCGACAAATTCAAGAAAACAAATAACATGTATATCAAGAGTAATACAAGAAAACAAGGCTTCTAACACAAGGGAAGCGAAAGCAGAGGAGTAAACAAGAAGATAAAAGCCATAGAGCACTAAACAAGGAAATTCAACAGCACAAAAAAAGTAAACATTATTAAAACATAAGAGCATAATGAAGATACAAGAATGGGGATGAGTTGAACAAGATCAATTCATTCAAGGAATTCAGATTTTTCAAGATTAAGGGGGAGTGTTGGAAATATTAATCTAGAAAAATCAATAGAAATATCTAAGGAAGAATTCTAGAAAAATCTTGTGACATAAAGGTATAGAAAAAGCTTAGAAAATGAATTATCTAGGATTAAATAATCTCAAGTCTTTTGTAGAAAATTCTAGAGTATGTCATGTAACACTATAAATATGTGATTGTGGAGAGAAAATTAAGAGTGCGTGGACTCATATCTACATCTCACCACCAATAGTTCCATCATCATGGAACCTTGTAGTATCACATGTAACTCCCAAACTTTGTAACAAAATTTCAAAGCAATTAACTTTCATTTCTCATATAAATTTGGCTCACCAAAATTTCTATCAATTTATTGTCAATATATTTTCCCCCCTCTTCTTTGCAAGTTTTAATATTAAAAGATTCATGATATTGCCCATAAAAGTTTGCTGGTTACCAAAATACCAACATCAGTTGTTTGGGATTATTTAATCATCAAAAATCTTCTATTTCTAAATTAAACCAACAAAATAATTCTATCAAGGTAAAAAGATAAATTTAAAATCATATTTAATTCTTTTTTTTTAGTTTACACGAATAACCCTATAAATATTTTGATTTTTGACGGATTAATTACTTTATGAAATCGTCCATTCTTTCTGGCTTTGATCATTTTATTTCAAGAGTCTAGAAATAAAATATAATTATTTTTAAAAGGGGGACGATTCGTTTTTTTTTTTTTCATATAACATTTTTCTAATTACTGGCATGAGTTACAATTTTCTGATCTAATTATATATATACACATTACACTAAAATTTCTTTTTAACTCATCAACAATTGTTATCTAGGTATATCCTTCCTTTTTTTCCCTAAAGATTTGTTGTTCAATTTGCGGGCCCAATATATGGGTTCCTGATAATTTTTTAAACCACTTTGAAAGGCGCTTGATATATAATTTGTGATCGGAATCATCAGATGGTTATTTAATTAATTAAGATGAAGAATTGTAGATATGGTTTAATTTGGCTTTAAACATCAATTTATCTGAATTTATGTTTTGATTGTTAAATGAAGGAATTGTTTTCATAGTTGTCGTCGTCTTGTCAAGCATGCAACCCCTCACAACGGAAAGAAAATAAATAGGGACGGAGAAAGTGAAATATTTTGTACTCCCTACGTAACATAAAAATATCTATTTTTGTTTTTCACGTATTTTGAGGAAGCGATTTAAGTGTGTAAACGAAATAATTAATCAAAATGGTTTTAATACAAGCAAGAATATGATTATAAGTTACTAATATCAAAATTATTTTGATTAATGTGGTCGTTTACACCATTAAATCGCTGCCTCATAATGCGTGAAAAATATGTTACGGAGGGAGTACTTAATTTCCTTAGCTTCATTTTTTGAAATTCACGTTTTTTAGTTAAGGACGACCTCTGTTTTTTATTTTTTATTTTTCCCTTTGAATTTAATGATGGAATTGTGTTTTTTTTTTTTTAGCAAGTGATCAATGAAGGGATCAACTACATTTTTTTGATCATGTGAGTTAGACAAAAGTTAGTTGGCATGAAAATTATCTGAGTTTCCAACTTTCCAAAAAGTGGGGGAAAAAACATGGAGATCCAAAAGATGAAAGAAATAAAAGCTTAGTGTCACTTTTTTATGGGTAGTGTTTCATGTTTGTTTTTTTGAGAGGGTGTTTCATGTTGTTTCATAATAAGTTAATGTATGTTTCCTTATTTTTAGGCAATTTTCATCACTTTGATTCAATTTTGGTTTTGGTTTGTTTTGTAATTATTTAATTAATGTGTACTCTGTAGTAAATAATTAGGTTGTTACATTTTGGTTCCGGCTAACGGTCTGTCTAAGATACTACGTAGTGTCATCTTTATACTATGAATTATGTACGTGTTTAGGGTTTTATTTTATGACGTGTTTTTTCTATATTTGCTTGTGATTTAAAGCTCCAATAATGTTTGGAACATTAGGTCAGAGTTGATATCACTTATCTATGTGCTAGACAAAAGAAATTCACTTCTCAGATCAATTTCCATTTAAAGAGATTTTTTTTGTTGTTGGTAAATTCCATTTAGATTTAGAGAGTTGTTTATAGTGCTGAAACCAATATCACAATGCAGAAGTGTAGAGCTAATGGCTTTTTTTATTATTATTCATGCTGATAGGAAAACCAGATTTTTAATTTTGAATGATTTTTTATTTGTATTAAGCACGTTTACAAGTTAGATAAAATATTTTTTTGTGCATGTTTGACATAATGCAGATTAAACATTGTTGCTCATTTGGAAATGATGAAGAATAAAGTAATGCAAGATGAGTGTTACAAACTACATTCGAGACAAATCGATTATGTTTCATTCTCCCTAAACAAATCGCTATGCGATACTTAGCTATGCTCAAGCGTCATAACAATGGGTTTTTTTTTTATACCAGCATTTCAATTCCTAGTGATTTATTTCCATGAGAAATGTAAACATGGATTTGTGCAACCAAAAGTTCAGCATAAAGAAACACCATATATGGTAACTACAATTAACAAACAAGGTGTTTATATAGTTATGTGGGATAGTGATTTTGGCACTTCCAAGTACATTTCCGCACTTCACTTTATGAAACTGTTATCAACTAAAAAATTGAAGAAAAGTAAAACACGGAAACGAAAATTGAGATTGTCAAAAATTCAAAATTACTATCCAGTTTACATGCATAACTCAATTCAAGCACCTAGCTCTAGGCAAGCAAGATAATTTCTTACCATATAAAAGAATCCTTTAATAAATAAATTATATATAGATGGAGATTACATTAAGTAATAATTACGAAAATTATTTTTGGTCACCAAATCATTTGTAAAAATTAAAGTTTAAAAATTAAAGTACAAACAAAAAACAACAAAGTTGTAGTCCAAATCATGTATACTCCCACTATTGAATATTGATCATTGATCTCCACTTACAACAAATGTCAATGTCTACTACCTAATTAAACTCCCATAACAACAAGAAACATGAAAAAATCTGGCCCTAAACAACATCAACCCATATATATTTCTTGTATATATCAATAAAAATAAAATAAAAATTAATTATACACTGTAATTTCCTTTTTTTTTTATTTACTCAGAATCGGACGGCAAATGCGGCGACACCGGCGGCTCAACACCACTACTACTTCCACCACCACCACCATCATCGCCACCATCCAAGGCGGCGGAGGCGGTGGCGCCGGGCCCACTAGAATGGCCATTAATAGCGAGATTCTCAAGGCCAGGCATCAATTCCCGATTACAAAACTCCTCATATTCACCTTTATCGCCGCCTTGTTTCGTAACCTCCACCATACATAACGACGGCGTTAACTCAAATATCTCCGCCTGCAACGTCAAAGGCCCTTTCGCACCTTCTTTAGAACCTTCTAGACTCACCCTACAATCCTTCTTCCTTACCGTGAAGCTCACCACCTGCGCAATCTCCTCCAGCTTCGATATTATATTCGAAACCGGAGCTCCAGACACGAATCTGGATCCTTCCCCATCATCGTCAAATAACCCGGACAAATCAAACCCGCGAGAGAACGAAATGATATCAAACGCATTCAAGCTCGCGGGCCTGGGGAGCCCGCGAACGGGCCTCCGCGGCTGCTCGAAGCTCGACTCCGATTCCGTCTCCGACATCGAATCGTTACCCTCCCAATTATTACCAAAATCGTCATTAATGGTGGAAATTTTTCTGTCTTCGATGAAAAGCTTAATGGGTTGAAACCCCTTTTTAAACCATCTATTTTCCATTACCTGAGGAATTGTAACCCGTTTTTCAGGGTTGGTATCAAGAAGCCGCCGGAGAAGCTTGACTAACTCCGGCGAAAACCAGCGAGGACACCGGAACTCGCCTTTATAGATCTTACGGTACATAGACATGATATTCGGGTCATGAAATGGTAAATAACCCGCCATTAAAACAAATAAAATAACTCCACAAGACCAGATATCAACCTTAGCAGCGTCGTAGCCCTTACGGGACAAAACCTCCGGCGCGACGTACGCCGGAGTACCGCAAAACGTGTGGAACAGCCCGTCCTGTTGAATCTGATCGGAAACCGCACTCAACCCAAAATCCGACACCTTCAAATCGCCGTTTTCGTCAAGGAGGAGATTCTCCGGCTTCAGATCACGGTGGTAAACGCCTCTAGCGTGGCAGAATCCAACGGCGGAGACAAGCTGCTGAAAATACTTACGAGCGGCGTCTTCCTTAAGCCTTCCTTTAGAAACCTTATTGAAAAGCTCTCCACCCTTGACGAACTCCATAACGAAGAAGATCTTCGATTTGGTAGCCATAACCTCATAGAGTTTCACGATATTAGGGTGAGGAACACGGCGGAGAATAGCGATTTCGCGCTTAATGTGCGCCATTAAACCACCTTTAACAATTTTTTCCTTGTCCAACACTTTGATTGCGACGCTTTCCCCTGTTTTCACCGCCTTGGCTTGGTAGACCTTGGCGAAAGTGCCGTGGCCGAGGAGTTTTCCGACCTCGTAACGACCTAGAAGAAGGCCCCCCAGCGTCGCTGAATCCTTCTTCGTCGGCGTAGCCATCATGGAAAGGCGGCTAATAAACGGAATGAAAAAGGCGTCGTAATGTGATTATTATTACGATTAATAAATCAGGGTGTATGTAATTTTGGGTATTGAAGATTGAGGGTTTAAATTAATTGTGATTGAGAATGATAATGGAGGGGAAGAGTGCAGGGGAAGAGGAAAGTGGAGGGGAGGAGAGAGAAGAAGAGTTTTGTTAGCGTTATATTTATATTTATATAATACATCTTTATTGTATAAGCCAAGGGGAGCTATGGTGTCCCCCTATAAATGTCTAAAATATCCTTGGATGTTTCTACAATTATAAACTACATAATTAAGGAAAGTTTTTACAAATTTTTATTCTTTTCAATAAAAATAATACAAAATATATAGTTCAAAAAAATAAAATTAAAATATGTAAATTCCTATCTTTTAATTCTCTACAAATAGATACCCATATTGATATATTTTTTTACATAATTTTTTTTTACCTTTTGATTATAATGGAAATTTGGTAGTAGAGAATAGTGGGTCAGATCACTTTTTTTTCTTTGTTCATTTTTGATATTTGAAAGAAATACAATTTGTATATTATTTCTCTATGTATATACTATTACAAAATGGATGAGAACTCAGATTCAAACCTTATTTTTATGTTGTATGTTTTACTATTGTAAAACTATTATATATAAAAAATGTTGTCGCACATATAATGTATATAAAAAGCATAATATACATGTCTATTATATAGGCCAACGGATGAGCTTTGATATCCCCACGAAAATTGTTATATAGTCTTAATTAACTTAAAACAATTATGAAAAAATTACCTTATATGTGATTAAATCAATTAAAAATTAATTCCTTAATTAATTCAATAAAAAGGTAACTTTTCCTTTATCACATTCAATTTTAATGTTTTCAAATAATTCAATAATATATCAATTATAAGTTATTTTATTCTATAAAATAAAATATGAATTATTTTATGCAAAAAAATAAAATAAAAATTGTTTTGTATAACTTTGTATTTTTTAATACAATATCTTATTATAGTTTGACTGACACTATTTAATTGATTGATATTACTTTATTTATTTTTTTAAAAATTCAATCAATACTAATTTTTTAAAATCTTTACATGGTGTCCTCCCAAGTAAAGATTTGATTTTAGTACTAACAATAAATTGCTATTACAACCAGCATAAATGGATGCATAAAGAATAAAAAATGTGTCTTAATTACTATTTTAAAGTAAATCAATGTTTCTTCTATAGCAACATGGATGTCAACTTAGTTACAAACTTTCAATTTAGGTTTGGTTTTTACTATCGAGTAACACTAAGCCCTAAATATCAGCACGCATAGCGTGCACAAAAGCTAGTAAATATATAATAATACTTCCTCCGCCCCAAAATAAATGCTCCATTTCTTTTTTTGGTATATGGTCCACATATAACTTACATTTGTACCCTTACTTACCACTTAATATCCACTACTTTTTACTTACAACTTTACATTTTTACCTTTATTTTTTATAAAAAAAATGGGTCTCAACAAAAACCCCTTATGAAGCAGTTTTTTTGGGACGAAAGGAGTAATAATTTTTTTTGAGGAATATAATAATAGTAATTAATACTTCCTTCGTCCCTAAAAGATTGCTCCATTTACATTTTCTCATCTTCCGAGACACATTTTTAAATGAAAATATCTCAAGATACGTATAATAAAAAATTATAATCATTACATATTAAAAAAGTACACATTGACTATATTTTTCCTTACATATACTCCCTCTGTAACATCATACTAGAAACAATTAGTTTTGAACGCATTTTGAGAAAACAATTTAAGGGTATAAATGAAGGAATTAGTCAAAATAATTTTAATTCCTTCATTTACACCCTTAAATTATTTCCTCAAAATGCGTGCAAAACCAATTGTTGCTATTATTATGTTACGGAGGTAGTATAAAATTATAAAGAGTCAAAATTATTAAATAAACAGTAATAAAAGTCAAAATGGAGCAATCTTTAAAGGACATAGGGAGTAATTATTAATTAATAATATAATATAGGAGAAAGAAGGAAAAGAGTATAGTTGTTTCGTTAAGCAAATTAGGAGGAGAGAGAAAACGGTAAAGGAGGAGGATTTAACGGGAGATAGTAAGTCGGTAGGAGGAAATGACAGCTGAGCTAGTGAGCTGGGGACATAAGAAATGGTGTGTCTGACGACTTGGGACTTGCTTTAACGGCTGTATTGTTTATTTTATTTTTTGATATTCACTATCAGTCACCTGGAAATCCTGGAATTCTGGAAATGGTAATGTACTCCGTATTTGTTTGAGAGGTATGTATTTCCGTATTTCACCTAGTGGTGGGAAACGTGTTGTTTCGTGTCGAGTTCGTGTCGTGTCATTTAATTAAACGGGTTCACAACCCGTTTATATTAAACGTGTCGAAATCATTGATCCAAACCCATTTATTTCGTGTCGAGTTCGGGTCGTGTTGGCGGGTTATGAAGTTTTTTTACGTTAAAGTTGAAAATCAATTAAAATCGTGTCGTGTCGGGTTGACCCGTTTAATTAAACAGGTTGAACTCCTTGACCCTAACCCGACCCGTTTATTAAACTTGTCGTGTCGTGTCAACCCATTTAATTTAAACGGGTTGACATCGTCGACCCAAACCTGTTAATAACAGGTCGATTTCGTGTCGAGTTAGCGGGTCGTGTCAAGGTTTCCCACCTCTAATTTCACCGGACATTTAGGGTTCTCTAGTTTATTTTGTACTCAAATACAGTCTCTCTTTCCCCAGTTCAACAATTACACTGTTCGGCATATTTATCGTGAAGGAAATTGCGCGGCCGATTGGATTGTAAACATGGGACATTTCATCCCATCTACTCTATGTATTCAATGTACTTCAACTTCTCAAATCTGTACTATTCTTGAGGAGGATAGATTAGGTATTACCTGGTTAGAAGGGCTACCTAATCTTTTGTTACTACACCCTCCGTAACGAATTAGTCGCAACATTTGGACTAGCACGGACTCCTAGATGAAATAGGTTAAGTGTGGTATTAGGTAATATAATGATAAAAGTAACAGAGAGAAAAGTAAGAGAAAGAAAAGTAAATGGGATATTATATGGTATGATGATAAAAGTAAGAGAAAGAAAAATAAGAAAGAGAAAAGTAAGTGCGGTATTGAAAAAAATTGTTGCAAGTATTTTGTTACACCTAAAAATGAAAATTGTTGCTGGTAATTCGTTACGGACGAAGTATCTCTTTATCCTATATAAAAAAAAAATATTTTGTACTTACTCTGTCCCTTTTTAAATGCTACATAGGAAAATTGAGTGATTTTTAAGTTTGTAGTTGGTATAGATGCGTCATATTATCAAAAGTAGTAAAAGTATAATTAATTAATTAATGTTATGTTAAGGATATAAGGGTATGGCTTGTTTCTTTGTCAAAAAAAACAACATTTAGGTGGTGTTTGATTCATTATATTAAGGGATTGTTTGATTCATTTAAAATTTTCTGTTATAATCTGGTCTGGTCTAATCTGAATTTTTTCTGATTGTAGTTATTATTATAGCTATAATTTTTTTGATTTGGTCTGATCTGAACTTTCTGAAAATAAGTATAGGAGTGCTTATTTAAGTTGAATAAAAAACGCACCCTAAATGATATATTTCGTAATTTTTTAATTGTTGGTTTAATTAAGAAAATTTTATACCCTTTAAATCATTAGGCATTAGCAGGGTCGTTTCTAGCAGGGGTATGCAAAGAGCTCTGCCGCATAGGGCCTCAACATGAAAAGGGCTTCAAAATTTTAGTTTGATTAATATTTTTTTAAAAAAATGCTTATTTCTTTCTCATTTCTTTTTCAAAAAAATCTACATGATAGAATATTTAATTTGCTTATTAAAATTATATATTGTTACCTAAATTATTAAAAATGTATTGATTTTAATAATATAAAGGTCTCGTTTCAATTTTTAGAACAAGGCCCCTAAAATTTCTAGGACAACCCTGACATTAGTATAGCGTATCATAGCATTGAATGATCCTTTCTTAGGAGAGTTGTTAAAAATGGGATTTTAGCTTTGATTATATATAAAAAAAAAACGGAGGTTAGGAATGATGCTATTGACGGCCCGTTTGGTAGCCGATCATAACTGGAGGTAATGTGAATAAATTTATAACTAAATTTGGAAAGAAAATTAAAATTCATTCCCATTGTGGTGCTAGCTTAACTCCAAAATATCAAATTTTCTTCACAAATATGAATTCCCATCTAATACCACCTTTACACATGGTAATAGATGGTAATAGAAAATAAGAATAAATTTGAAGTTTGGGAATAAAAAATATGTTTTTCATGGGTTTCATTACAGCTACTGACAAGCTATCTCAACCTCTAACATATATTTGTTTGCTACATTAGGACTTTTCTTATTATTCAATATGTAACTTTGACTATCTTTAAATTTATATATATAAGAAAACATATAGTAAAATGTGATTACGTTTGATTCAGCTCAATGTGTAAGTTTTTAATATACACTTATTGTAACTTTTTATTATATGTACTCCCTTCGTAACATAAAACTTTCAACAATTAATTTTTCACGCATTTTGAGGAATCGATTTAAGGGTGTAAACGAAGGAATTAGTCAAAATAAAAATTAATATTAGGAACTTATAATCACATTCTTGCTTGTATTAAAACCATTTTGGCTAATTATTTCGTTTATACCCTTAAATCGCTTCCTCAAAATGCGTGCAAAACCAATTGTTGAAAGTTTTATGTTGCGGAGGGAGTATATAAAGATATATTTATTTAAAGTTGTATTTTAATTTGAGAAATATAAAAAAACAATGTAGCAAACTTTAAAAACCAGAGAAATCATATTTTTGAATTAATTTTTGCACCTAGTCCAAAAGCTAAAAAAAGCACCTCAATAGCTAAGACTAAATATTCCCTAGTGACAAAGGTTTTTAAATGTCATATTTAAGGTCATGGATTAAAATATGTTTGAGGAATTGAAACTGAACTGAAAAAGTTAATCGAAAACGTAAATTGAACAGAATATTTGAACTAAAAACTAAGATAATCAGGAAATAGGAAAATGAAACTAAACTGATAATGAATTGAAAAGTTAAACGTCAACTGGAACTGAAGTGAAAAGGCTAAGAGGAAAACTAATGTGTACTAAATTGAAGTACACGGAAGTTATGATTTGACCCAAAATTGATTTTAACCAAAACTGAATTGAAACTGCAACTGAGTTGACCTAAAATCAATTTTAACCAAAATTATCTATGACCAAATAGTCCAATAAGAATCAACTAGGTTTTTGGCTCGTGCATAATGCACGGATTTTGTACATATTAGATTAAATTAACAATTGTTTGCTTTAATTTTTCATTTATGGTGATGTTTGAACACTGAAACTAACACTTAATAATTCATTAAAAAACAAAAATATCAAATTTATAATTATTTTAAAGATTATAACATATACATTTTAATTTGAAAAAATAATTCATTTGGATGATTATAAAATAGTGGAAATTGATTTTGTAAATATGAAGTGTGAGTTCATTTAAAGAGAATTTCAAAATGGGAGAAAATAATTTAAAATGAGTAACTTAAAAAGGGAGGGATAGGAAAGAAAATGACATTATTTGAGAGAACTTGAATTTTTTTTAATTAAATGTAAATAAATTATAATTTAATCGTAATTGGAAAGGAAAAATAATTTGTTACCCAAAAAAAATGAAACACTTTTTATAAAGATGACACGTGACAATTTTTTTGGAGATATCAAGTACACGTATCAAGGTTATGTATGGGGAAGATGACACATGACAAATTTTTTTTTAAGATACCAAGTACATGTGTCAAATGTATATTTGGGGGTGTATTTTAATATTTGGGGTTCTTCGTCCTGCGGATTTGCTGCTTTATTCTTGGGATCGTGGTTGCGATGTTTGTGTGGATTTGACAGGGTCCTCACCCTTGACTCAATTTGGTATGACTGATTTTGTTCCTGGTCATGTTGTGCTGGATGTAGCTTCTCGCAAACGGGAGTAAGTATGCAGATCGGTGTGCTACTCTGGGATATGGTTTCCTTCCTTTCTCTTTTTCTACTTTTGGCGAATTCGAGGATGTTATTGCACTGCTGAAGCGGATTCAGAGGTTTCAGGAGCACATGATATTGGCGCGCGAGCTGCTGCTCACATCTTCACTCGTATTGGCTTTGTTGTAACTAAGGGAATGGGGGCCCAGATTGTATCTAGGCTCCACACTAACTTGTTGTAGACATTTTGAGTTTTAGTTTATAATAATAATAATGATAATAATAATAATAATAATAATGATAATAATAATAATAATAATAATAATAACAATAATAATAATAATAATAACAACAATAATAATAATAATAATAATAATAATAATAATAATAATAATAATAATAATAATTTCATAAAAATAATAATAATTACGTTGAACTGAACTACTGAATTTAATGAGCTTCTTGAACACTAAACTAAAGTGAACTTATAATGTCTGAAATTAAGTCCAAAGAAATAGAGCCCACTTTATTAGTTGTTCTAATTAGAGGTGTTCATAAACGGTTAACCGAACCGTTAAAGCTTAACGGTTCGGTTAACCGTTAAAACGGTTACAGGTTTTTGGTAACCGTAACTGAACCGTTAACAAACGGTTAACTGTTACGGTTAACCATTAACAAACGGTTAACTGTTAACCGTTAAGAATAATAGAAGATGAATTAAAGGATGGATGAAAATATAAAATTATAAATGAATCATAATTATGCATATGGGGGCAATAGGATTAGGAACATATGTGGGTTTCTTAAAAATAATGCATTTAGTCCATTTGAAAATTGAGTTAAGCATACTTAATGCCTCTTAAAAAAATTAACGGTTAACCGTTTGTGAAAATCGTTAACCGTAACCGTTATGCTTAACGGTTCGGTAACCGTAACCGTTAAAAATTAACGGTTAGGTAAATTAACCGTTAAAAAGTACTGGTTACAGTTTTTTTTTAACACCCTAGTTCTAATATATACGTTAAGGAAAAAATATTTTTAAAACCTATGGAATTTATTTTACTTTTTTTAGAGCAAAGAATTTGTTTTATTTAGGTAACATTTCTACTCTTTACAAAATATAGAGTAACACTGTAATTAAGGTTTAAATGTGGTCAAAAACCAATTTGATCGACTATTACCGAACTCATTTTTGAGTGACTGGATACCGACCACTATCGAACCCGAATGTTTCTAATCTTTCTGACCTATTCTACGCATACCGAAATCGACCGATATTAGACCTGATTTATACCCAAACCCGTTCCTGATCTATTTTAATTATTATACCGAAACTGACCGATACCGAACATGTTTTCAAACCAAACCTGTTTTCGACCGAACATGTTTACATGATTTCTCTAAGTTGCCAAAAAATAATTAAATTTATATAAATTAATTAAAGTAAAACTTAATTATATCATTTTTGTTTTATAAAAATTAAATTTCATATAATTTTTTTATGAAAATTAGTAAAATTATGTAATTGTTGTGAGCTCGATAAAGGCCGATATGATATGTTTTTGACCAACATTTTTTACCAAAGTTATTTTTGACCGGCCTATAACTGACCGTTTCACACTTTTTCACATCCCTACCTGTAATAGAGATGATTAACATGAGATGCAATAGAGGTGATTATTGATTAACATTTATACTCTTTAAAATATAGAGTAATAGAGGTGATTAACATATTCCAAAAAAAAAAATAGAGGTGACTAACATAAGATGTACTCGACCAGAAATTTGGGTAGAATTGTTCGATTCGAATTTAGCCCCGGCCCAAATATTTTGAGAAACCGGCCCAAATTTTAACATGTTTTTAATTTGGGTAACACTTGCTCATATGTTTTTTGGATTTTAGTTCAAAAAAATTGTCAACCTAAAATTCTGAAAAGGTTCATCGATCCATTAAACTCTATGGGTTTGGGAGAATAGATTTTCAGCTCGAAAGTTGGACCAGTCTGACGCAAGAATTGTTTTTGGTGGAAAAAGTTTAGTCTACCAATCGAATTGACTATCCACCACTAATAAAGAGTTGTTGATGACATTGATAATAGAGTCATACTTAATATAAATAATATTATTTAATTGCTTTATTAGTAATGGGTTGTCAACCCATTGAATTGGTGTAGCATTGTCCGTTTTTGGTTCCATGAACACTTCCACCTGAAAATGACAAATATATCTTATAACTCCCTCTATTTTACTTTATTTATATTTGCTTTTTTTCGCCTTACACTAACTATTCATAAATTACTCAATTTAATTAACTATGAACAATATTCACCTTAATTTTCCACCAAAAATAAAAAAAATAATGTACTCCCTCCGTAACGAATTAATTTCATCATTAGTTTTTTACGTATTTTGAGGAAGCGATTTAAGGGTGTAAACGAAGGAATTAATCAAAATGGTTTTAGGACAAGCCAGAATGTGATTATAAGTTACTAATATCAAAATTATTTTGATTAATTCCTTCGTTTACACCCTTAAATCGCTTCCTCAAAATGCGTGAAAAAATAAATGGTGAAATTAATTCGTTACGGAGGGAGTACTTATTATACTAGTGTAATTTCAAGTAATTTTAATTTCCAAAACCTAATACAAATGAATACTTAGTAACACTGTATAAAGCATTTAATTTGTTCATTTAGAAAACACTTTGTATCCCCCAAAGAAAATAATAACTATTCCCCATAAAAACACTTAGTAATACCCATTAAAAAATAGATTACCACCAAAGAAACCCTTAACTTTGGAAAAAAAATACTTATTAACTACTAAAAACCGGGAATTGATATTGGCACACTATATTTTGATAAAGGCACACCTTCTAATACCTTTCACATATGTATTTTTTCTTATAGAAGTTGTGCCAATATCAAAATTAGTTGTGCCAATATCATTTCCCCTAAAAACCCTATAGAAAACATGTAAAAATACCATTGAAAATACTTGGTAGCCCCCCATAAAAACACTTGGTGTTGTTTGGTTTATTAGGTTGGAATGGATCGGATTGATATAAAATCTCATACTACATAGGTATGGATTCTAAAACCCATACTATTTTAAAGTTATTTGGTTTTAAGGTTGAAATGGATTCTAAACTTCATTAATAGAATGGATTATGAATCTTAAGGGAGGAGGGGTGGGTATGAGATTCTAGGAGTATAGAATGGAGTTAGAACCCCTTAGATATGAGATTCCATAATTTATATGCTTAACCAACAAAAGAATAGATGGAATGGATTCTAACTCCATTCCAATCCATTAAAAAGAAACAACCAAACACATTATTAGTAATTCCCAAAGAAAACACTAATGGCTTGCTTATATTATTTGGACTGAATTAATCTGAATTACATTGAACTTAAATTAACTAAACTTAACTAATTGAATCTTAGACTCAGTGCAAACTAAACTACATTGTACTATACGGAATTTATTTGAACTAGAACTAAATTAAAACTTCACAAATTAAGTTCAAAAGAACCGGGGCCAATGACTACCATAAAAATTACTACTTAGTAACCCTTATAGAAAAGTTAGTAAAACAAAAATGAATACTAACTAATACAAAAACAAATGTTGTTATCCACTTATCCCCATCAAAAATATTAACGGCCCGTTTAGTAGCCGGTTCTAAAAGGAGGTAATGGGAATGAATTTATAACTAAATTTGGAAGGAAAATCAAAATTCATTCCAATTGTGGTGCTAGCTTAACTCCAATTCATTTAATTTTCTTCACAAATATCCATTCCAATCTAATACCACCCTTCCATATGGTAATGGATGGTAATGGAAAATAAGAATAAATTTCATGTTTGGGAATGAAAAATATGTTTTCTATGAAAATTTTGAGGTTTTTCCTTAACAAATTACACTTTAAATTATTACCATTACTACAATTCATTACCAACAACCAAACGGACCGAGTATATACACTTGGTTACCCATATCCATCTAATCCCCACATTCCTTTACCCACCACGTATTTAATATCCATGTTATACCCACATAAAAAAATATGGAATATATATTACACATTTTATATGAAATCTAAAATGTTTTTAAAGAGATGGGATGAATACAACCTAAAATCCATCCCCGTGGCAATGATTATCAGCCCTATCTCTGCCTCAACACCCGCAACACTTAGTCACATCCCCACCACGATGGCGCGAGAATAGGGTGGGTTTCCTACTTGACTCGACTCATTGACAAACCTAAATATACTTGAATAAAAAAACTTTATAAAATATTTCTCCTAGCGTCATGGAATACATAGAAAAAAGAAAATTCTTCAAGTGACAGATTAGAAAGAAGAAAATTCTTCAAGTAAATGTGGTTGTACAGCTGAAGGAGTTTTTTTTAAGCATTTTATATTTAGCCTAAGAGCTACATATATCATTTTCCTTTTTCTTTTATAAATTTTAAAATATAGTCATTTCTGACATGTCATTTATTAAAATGTGATTCGAATTTTCTCCAATATTAAGATTAGCCTCACCAAGCAAGGAGTAGCTTTTATGTTACTTTATGCTCGACTCTCACAAAATAAATTCAAAAACATACTTTGTAAGTTATTTATTCGAAGGCTCCTTCAGCCCAAACAAAGTCTTATATATTTGGAGGCAATATTCATCATAATTCATAATCCCTTTGTTTAAGAAGCCTCGTCTTCTGAGTTTTGTATGAATTGAAGTGCCACAAAGCGCCTGTTGGACTTTTTTTAATTAAAGCCCGTTGGGCTTTTTCATACATATTCATGTACACAATGTGGGCATTCTTAAACATTGGTTTTTTTAATACTCGATAAAGTATATTGGGTCCCAATGCGCGGCTCCTATCATACAACTACCAGATTGACATTGCTCGTATGACACATGGAAACCCTAGGGGTAAGTGCATTCTTAAAGTTAAATAAATATTTGAAATGTACATATAAAATTATGTGGACTTTTAAAAACATCAATGAAAGTTTGTTGCAATGGTAAATGTAGTACATCTTTTTACAAGTGGCCAGGTTCGAATCGTGCTAAAATCAATTTAATTATTTTTAATTAACATGGTAATATACGTTGTGACTTTGTGCGTTTATTGACATAGCAGTTTGCGTGGGTCACATATTTTGTGAGTTACTAACATGATGCGTGTCAAAGGACATCGTTTCTTGAAAAAATGGCACATTTTAATTATACTAGTTGTTCACGGGGCGCGTTGCGTCCCGTGTCCAACATTTTTCAATCAACTTTACTATGAATCGTGAAGCTGTTTGGTGATTATTATTGTGGTTCTTGTACTCAAAGTTGGTTTATGATTTGTAATAAGATGAGGATCGTCTAAGTTCATGTTTACTAAAGCGGTATTGCTTGAAAACATGTAATTATAAATTATTAAAAAGGTAGAATTTTTTAAAAGCCTATCTTAACACGGTTAACATTTTTGTACTGATTTTTTATGTTGAATTTTTTAAAGGCAATTGAGAGAGCAGTAATTGAAATCGTAATATGTAATTTGATATTTGTTTGAATCTATCAGGAAGTTTGTTTTATGAAGAAATATAATAATTGGGTGAACAATGTTGTCTTGTGTTATATAGAATGCGCTTGATCAAAAGTTGTGTTTATCTTAATACAAATATCTATTATGTTTATCGGATAAAATACGCGCGCCATGTTGCAACATTATTTGTTATCAATATACCTATTTTGAGTAGCTATGTTAATTAGTGTAAAGTAGCATGTAGGACAAACTATTTGAAGTATATTACATAAAAGGAAGATTATTAATTATTAAATAGTAAAGATGTTTGACATAGTACATACGGAAATTATTATACAATATAGTTTATAGACTGTAGTAGACCAGTCTAAAATTTACATAAGATTTACAGATGCAAGTGGATTTGAACGTAGATTGAATGCATTTTGAGGGAGGTTTTATAGTTGAAATGAAGGTGCACGGTGTTGTTTAGTCGTCAATCAACACATCTGAGAGATATGATTCTTGCAAAAAATTAATTCATCATGGTTGGTACTTTGTAGGTACACAGAAAATACCAATCTGCAAACAAGTAGCTTATATTAGCATGGGCAGAAAAACAAAAGGTCAAAGTGAACAAGGCTATAATTTATATAGAAATAGGGGAGAAAGCAGTGAAGCAATTCCTCCATGAGGCCCCCCAATTAAGGCAGTAATTAACCTGTTTTAAGCACTAACTGCGCACAAAACTATTTATCCCCTTTCCTTGTAGTCTCACTCTACTGGTGCCCTTGAAACTTGCAATTTCTACCCCTACACAGGCCCACTACCCAACTGCAAGTCTCAGCCCAAATTTATGTCCCTTAATTTTTAACTAATACATCTTCGATTTCACACACAAAAACATTTCTATCATAAACTCACCTAATAGCCAAGTTTTATAAACAAGACCAAAATATTTTTCAGTGTTAGATTAAGTGAAGATTCATTAACAAAATCAAGAGAAGATAAATCATAATAAAACTAATTAATTGCCTAGACATCTTCCCCTTTCCTTTCCCCTTACATTTCCTGCCTTCCCTGCCCCAGCCAACCAAACCCTTAATATCAACTCAATAATTGGAAAAGCAACAAGACATAAAAAAAAATGAGTTACATTCATTGCTAGTAACCATCTTAGTAATAGTTAGTTGTATCATCTCTCATTAGCACGTAGGTTATAAATAAAAATGATTTTTCTAAGTAAGACAAAAGATTTGTCTCAGTAAGACAAAAGACAAAAAGAAAATGGGTTACAAATAAAAATGAATAAAGTATAACTTGGTGCAAGAGCCAATGATACTTCTCAATAAGACAACTTTAGCATTTGATAAAACATCCCACTGAAGCAAATCCCATGCTTTTGTAACATTAAAAATAATGGTCGAAATTGCCTAGGGCTTATAAAATTATAGGACTTGCCTTGATTATGAAATATGTTACATTCATTGTTCTTTTAGAAATAATTAAGATGTAAATCTGTATATGGAGTACATATTATAAAGTTTGAACTTAGCTTGCTTTTTCAAGGTATTGATCATTTAACCATATTATGCACTTTTCATTTCAGTAAGAAAGATAAGTAAATTGCCACTCATGAAAAGTAACTCATTAAAAAATGACAACAAACCTGAATAGCACTTCACTTTGTAGACATATGAGTCCCATTAGCGCTCTAGAACAAAATTAAACTAAGGATAAGTAGATAATGTTTGTAGACATATGCATGCCTTTGTCATGTAAGTAGATTTGAGCAAGCAAACCTTAATAATCGTTTTGTTCATCGCATGTGCCAAGGCGGATTCCACCTTTTTTGAATCAGCAGGAGAAAGTGACAATCTGGATGCAACAACTTCAACACAATAGTTATTAAAAGAGAATTTGTGAGACTAATGTGGTATAGTACACGATGAAAAGCACGCATCAAACGTTAGAAAAAAAAGATAGAAATCCATGAAGCAAGCAGTACAAATCCCTTGTGGCAATAAATAAAAGAATCATACACCATTAGAAACAAAACTCCTCCTTGAACAAGACTGAAACTAACAATATTGGTGCTAGGAAGAAGTAGAGAAAGGAGGATAAAAACAATCTACAGTACCTCTTAATCTACATAATGCCCTTTAAGCAGTTTTCAGCAATAGAAGAATGGTGTCCAAGAAGAAAGAGCCAAAGCATAATTTCCTCATCTGTTGCAGAAGGTAGATAGCAATAAGATAAGAAAATTAATCGGGAGCAAACTTAACAAAGGTGATATTAAATTCACACGAAAAGCATCAAAATCGAACGAAAAAACCCAGATCTAACACGAAAAGCATCAAAATCGTTAAACCCTACCTCCAATATGTGGTGGAAGAGATCCAGAGGGAGGGGAAAGCTGAGTAAAAGGCCAACTGCAAACAAATAATGACGAAGATAACGGCGATGATGATGGCGATGATGGGGGAAAATCTCTGAACTATATGGGAGAAGATGGTGAAGGAGGAAAGTGAGAACTGAGAAGAGATCGTGGTATGGGAGAAGATGGTGAATGAGGAAAGTGAGAAATGAGAAGAGATCGTGGTACTGAAGAAGAAGCTAGGGTTTTTTGTGTCGAAATGAAATAGTGGGGGGGGGGGGGGAGAACTGACGTGGAACATCCTGGAGCAGAGGATCGAATTAGAGTAACTAAGGCCATTGGATCATTACTGTTCATCTATGAACAGTAACATGATCACGGCTTTTTAATATGTATAGATATAGATATATGTAGATATAGAATAGTGGCATGATATCATGTTAACATATTTTTTTTATACGGAGTATTATGTTAGAGTTAAGTGTGCTCAAGTACTTAAAATATAGGTAAAAATCTAAAATCATATTCCTTGTTTATCACAATATGTTTACTTTTGAAATATCCATGTACTCATCACAATAAATCTTAACATTGGATGTTATTGTATTATTGGAATTTATCTGAATTTATTTGAACTAATCTGAACTTATTAAACCTGAAACTTGTTTTTTTTAAGGTGAAAAGAACGCACCCTTAGTCCGTTTTTTTTTCTAGAAAAACTCTCCTTTGTTTTCCATAAAAAAATGTTTAAAACCTAAGCATTAATTGACTAGCTTTCCTAGAAAATGACACCAACAAGTCTGAATGTTGTTTGACAGACTTATTCAGATCAATTAGCAACTATTTATGAGCATAACTTTGTATGACTCGTAGATACTTGTGTTCCATTACAACTTTACTCGTGTTCCTGTCACACTTTAGTTCGAGACCTACTTATAAAACCTTGAAATTTAAACTCTAATCTTTTGGACTTTTGCACTCATTTAAGATGCTCCTACTTTGGATCTCTTAATCTTTAACTTCTCTTGGTTCTATTGTGGTTTACTCAAGTGACTTCTGCTATTAAGTTTCTTGAATAACTCTTGGGATATTCCTCTCAAGAATTGTGTGCTTATGTTCTTACTATAGAACTGCACCGTAGTTGCTTTACCTACCTCTGGAACCTGGTGTTATTTTTTTCCAGGAACTTCAATTCAATTTGCTTGCTTAGTTATGTTTTTTCAACTCTTCTGATATTTTTGTAAGGCTTCAACTTAGTAGCTTTGAGTTGCGCTCTCACATAATAACTTTCTCTCTTCTTTATAGCCTTCCCTTGAAAACATAAATACTCCTTCAAGTTTTATTGGTCGATCAACTACGAAGCTCTTGTTTAGGAACTCCCTCCATCCCTAACTTTTTTTTTAATCTCATTTGACTTAGTTGCTCTTTTAGTGTGTTGGAGATCATGTGAATTTGTTGTGAGAATTGATGAGAGACATAAAGTTGATGAAAAAGAAAGGTTGTGAGACTCAATGTAGTTGTTGTGAGAATAAACTAGTGAGATTCTATATTTATTTTTAGTATGGTGCAAAAATTTTGAAACAGTCAAAAAAGAAAAATAATGCAAACAAAAAGGTATGGAGAGAGTACGTACATGAATGTTAACTTTGACATTCAACTTTTTGATTTATGGACTCCAACTTTTGACTTATGTACTTTAACTCCTCTCATATGGACAGTGATATTGAACACTATTCGGATGAGGGAAAATAGGGAAAAAAAACTTGGTTAATGTAACGACCCGACTTTTTAGACTGTCGATTTACGATGGAAATCGACAAATGGATCATTACTAAGCATAAACGTAACAAAAATAACATATTCTAAATACAAATGATCTTTTATTAATTAAAGTAATAACTACTAGTCTCAAAATCCAAAAGTAAACTCTAAAGTACATATTGAAATGTTGTTTAATCCCAACAAGCCGGGATAAATACTTAATAAATAAATAGAAAAACATAAATAGACTCTGGGTTCACTAAGCTAATCTCATCACATCTCACAACCCGATCCATACGAGCCCACTTATGCGTCTACATCATCACCTGAAATGGGGGGGGTCCATCGTCAGTGGCGAGTAACTAGGCTGTCCCACTTAAATGAGGGACCGCTAACCACATAATAGCATAGAATCGAACATGAAAACCATAACACACAACATTACATGCAAATCATACATGCAGGTTACGTATAAAAATACATACAAAAATACGTATAAAAATACGTATACGATACGCATAATAATACCTGCAAAATACGGTTAGAAATACGACATATACGAAATTAAATACGTACAACATACAGGTTCATATACATATGCACAAATACATACAAATACGTACTCATTCTTATACATACAATATACATTTACAATACATACGACGTACTTATACTTATACAGACGTACACAGCGGAAGACTTATACACATCATCTAATACATTCCATTTCATTCTTATCTTATAGTGTAAATATACATATAACTTAGCTATCTTTATACCATAACATATCATATCTTATCATAACTTCTTTTCACAACTTATCATATCATCTTAACTTCTTGGCGGACCGGTCTTTATAGCTCGTTGTGGATCCCGTGTGCACCACAACTTTCCTAAAATATGCCGGGGTGAACCTTTGCGTCCAACCCGTAGCCCTCCTTTGCGAGAACTAAGCCTAAGCTATGGCCATAACCCCTAAATAGCCCTCCTTTGCGAGAACCACCTAGACGACTACATATCCTAGAATCAAGAATTGCGCAGATACCGCAGTCTGGCAGTGGCAACGACTTAACCCGATTGATGACCTTTGCGCCATCGCAGGGGCGTCCTATCTTATTAACCCGATTAATGACCTTTGCGTCATCGCAGGGGCGTCCTTAACTTAATATCTTTCTTATACCTGGAAGTACTAGGTGACCGTAATCGGAAATGAAATGTTCGAAGTCTCAGGAAAGAGAGGTGCGACACGTATATTGGCCACCTTAAATACCAAGTCTTTCCTAGCCAGAGATCGAAACAAATCAATATCCTTTTACTCTGTTTCCTTTCCTTCCCTATTAATATCTTATTATACTTTCTTCCTATTGTAACTTATCCCTACTGACTTCCTTTAACATTAACAATGATAATAAATATTATGGAGACAAATATAATAACTATCCCTGAAATCCTTTTATTATTATTATGTTACAACTTATTCCTTTTGTCATATTATCTTCATATTACAACTTATCCCTGATAGTTCCTTTAATAAGTAATAATTATAATAATAACAATAACTCCTAAAATTATCCCAATATTATTAAAAGTCAAAATTTAACTAAAATTGAGCAAAATGGAACTAAACCACACGACATTTTAGGAGTAATATAACAATTACATAAATTCATCAATTAATCATATAATTAATTTAACTCTACATAAAATACAATTAACTACATAAATTACCTAAAACATGAGAAAAATTCCACTTTTCATATTTTATACCACTCGAAAATTTTGGGGCAATATTACCGTGAGATTTCACAATTAATCAAATAAATATGATTAACAATAATTCATAACAACTTAATATTAAACATTAAATTTATCCTAAGAAACACAATATATCAAGATTAATTGTAAAAACAAGATCAAAAACATTCTTTTATATATATAATACACACTGAATTTTGGGCATAATAATATTATGAAGATTAAATCCAAGAATTCAATAATAACATGTTTTAATAATTTAATCACACTATTTTACACAATCTGATTTTAAAGAATTAAATTAAGAACCACCGTTAAAAGGTCTTGAATAATCTGGAAATTTTTATCGAAGCTATATATAGGTTCAAGGTTTAACGTGCATAAATTTCGTTCAAAAATAACGTCATTTACTATTTTTAAGTGATTTTATAACTAATAAATTAGATTAGGCTGAATTCAGTTTCAGATTTTTCTGCCATAGCAAACGATCTTTAAAAATTACGAAAATTTAACAAAAGCTGTAAAACACAATTACTGACTTCCACCAAAAATTTCGTAGCCATCCGAATTGATTAAGTGTCTTGAGTAATTCGTAAACTAAATATGGACAGTTTTACCGGTTTGAAAGATTAAATTATTTCAAGCAAGAAAAGGATGAATTTTGCCACAAAATAAATCATGATTCATAATAAAACAATAAAGAAACTTCCACGAAAAATTCATCAAGAAATAACAAGATTTGATTAAGAAATAAATTCATACAAATAATTATTAAACAATTAAAGATTTCAAGAAACTACATAAAATGATCAAGAAAAATTCATAATAATTCATCACATGGTTCGAAATTCTTAACCTTAACATGATACTAATTCCTTTAATTTTCCTAACCGTTTTCATGACTTAATCCTAATTAACTATGTGGGAAACTTGTACCAAATTTAAAAGAGATAGACTAGTTACCTTTAATCGCTAAAAATTCCAAGGAAAATTCAGCACTTTGGTGAATAAAATGCTCGGCTATTTTGAGAGGAAGGAAGGAAAAGTTTTTCTTTTTAGGGTTTATGAGCTTTTGCAATTAGGAACAAAATATTGCTAAGCCAAAAGTATATATAGGAAAGAAAGGACCAACAAAAACAATCAACAAAAGGGGAGGGGGTGCCGTGATTTTAGAGTGGAAATAGGAGTGAGTGGACTTAGTAATTAGGGTTTGTTAGACTAGGTTTTGGAATTTGAAAGATAATTACTTAATTTAATTAATCTAATTAATAGAATAATCTAATTAATTAAATTAAATCAAAAAGAAATAATCATGACCCATACTAAGAGGGCCGGCCAAAGAGGGAGGAAAATTGGGTCATCGGCCCAATTTTGAGATAAGGAGAGAAATAAGAAATAAAAAATAAAACAGTCCAAATAAATGGGCCTTTTGGACTTAGAATAAATAAAATAATATTAATAACCGCGAAATTTTCTGGCCCTAAATTTCGGGGTATTACAGTTAACTACTGGGTAGACTACCTAATGTTAATTGAGAGTACTAGGGAGTAGTGATAGTGGAACTTCACTCAACTTAATAATCAATATTTTAATGTTGTATACTTGTATTAGTAGTGGGTAGGTAATCCACCAGGGTGATGTAGTCATGTCCGAAAAATAGAGTGCATATATTAAAAGATAGAGTGCCAAAATCAAGGGTCAAAGTAATCATCATATTATAAATTGTGCTAACATTCCCTTCACCTTGCGCATTTGCCAACCCTAGAGTGTGTCACTAATACATTGTTTTTTGGAGTTAAAGCCTTAAAGGATATGGCAATTGACATTGTTATAGTATTAACTACTTGGCTACCCACCTATAAATAATTGAACTTACCTTATTCCCATAATCCCATATCCCTCCCACCAAAACAAACAATTTCTTTTTAAAAAAAAAAAATTGAACCAAACCACTTTTCAATACAAAAATACAACAAAAAAACACCCAACACACTTGCACACTCAGGCTACCCACTCCATTTTCCAACCAAAATAGACTACTACATTCCATTTAACATTCCCTCTTTCTCTCACTATATCTCAATACCCAAAAACACACCTCCCAAACCCCAAACCCCAAACCCCAAACCCCAAACCAACCTCTTCCTTCTTCTTTCTCCTTCACTAATGGAATTACACTTTCCTAGACTTATCATTCTCTTTTCTCTACTCATTTTAGTAGACTCATCATGCACTAACTTCAACTCCAACTCCAACTCCAATTCCTCAGACTTTGATCTTGTTCTCAAAGCCTTTAGCTCTGTTTCAGGCTTCAATTCATCTTCTCTTTTCCCTCCTCAAAACTGCACTTTTCACATCACTCATATTAACCTCTCATTTCACAACTTAAGTGGATCAATTTCATGGAAGTACTTCAAAAATCTCACCCATTTACAATACCTAGATCTTTCTCATAATTCCTTAAAAGGGTATGTTCCTAGTTGGCTATGGACCCTTAACTCCCTCCTCAAAGTCAATCTCTCCAACAACCAGTTTGGGGGTAGTATTGGAATTTTACACCACCCTTATCTTGTAGGAGTTCAAAGTTTGAATCTTTCACACAATAGGTTCACTAATTTGTTCAATTTTTCTGGGTTTTCAAATTTTACTTCTCTTGATGTTTCTCATAACAATTTGAGGGTTTTGCCATCTGGGTTTTTGCATAACTTGACCAAATTAGAGCATTTGGATGTTTCAAACTGTAACATTTCTGGGAGTTTAAAACCCATTAAAAGTTTGAACAAATTGAAGTATTTAGATGTTTCAAACAATCATTTTATGGGCAGTTTTCCTTCAGATTTCCCATCTTTAAAAAACCTTGAATTTCTCAACATTTCATTGAATAAATTCAGTGGAAAATACTCCAATGAGAAAAGGTATTACCATAAATTTGGTAAATCTGCTTTTTTTAAAGCTGGAAACTTCAACTATTCAAATGTTATGGTTGCTAATACAAAGATCCCACATCAAAAAGAAGAAAACCCCAGAAAAAAACAGAGTCAAAACAGAGCACCCACAAAACAGAGAAAAAAACAGGGGTTGAAATTTATAATGGGAGTGTCGTTTGGTTCAGCAGGGATTGTCGTTTTGCTTTCTGCTTGCGTGTACCTCATCCACAGGAGAAGAAAGGTGGGGATGCGTAAGAAGAAATGGGTAATATCAAAACCAGTACAAACCCCTTACAAGATGGACAAATCAGGGCCGTTCAATTTCGAAACAGAATCAGGATCTTCATGGATGGTTGAGATTAAAGAGCCATCTTGTGCTCCTGTTGTGATGTTTGAGAAGCCCTTGATGAGCTTGACTTTCAAGGACTTGATTGCTGCCACGTGTCATTTTGGGAAGGAATCGCAGCTAGCAGAAGGAAGGTGCGGGCCCCTTTATAGGGCTGTGCTACCAGGTGACCTCCACGTGGCAATCAAAGTAATGGAAAATGCAAGAAGAGTTGACCAACAACAAGCTATTGCAATGTTTGAGGATTTGTCAAAGCTTAAGCATCCTAACTTGTTGACTATTGCTGGGTACTGTATTGCAGGTGACTTCTATTTCTCAAATTTTATCTCATTTGTTCATTAATTATGCTAACCGTATTATCGTTTGAGTTAAAAAATAGAATGATAATAATAATAAAAATAAAGTGAAGCAACATGTAATTAATAAATTAAATAATCAAGCTATTAAATATGCCTTCTCTTTAACTTATTCGATCTGACCTGATCTGATTAAACCTTTTAATACTGATTTGATTATAACTTATTCGGCCTGACTTGACCTAATTAAACTTAAAAGGGTTTTGAGACCTGATAAAAAATTTAAAGAAAACTCACCTTAAATCGCTCTGATGATAATAAAATTAACGTTTTGAACAAGCATAATTCATTAACGTTTTGAAAATTTAGAATTAAGCTAATTCTATTATCGTTAAATGAAAAATAGACTGAATGATAATAATAACTTGAAGTAACAGGTAGCTAATAAGTTAAATAATCTGACATAATCTGACCTGATTGCATCTATTAAAACTGACTTGAATATAACTTATTCGACCTGATCTGACCTGATCTAATTAAAACAGCATAAATTGTAAGATTTGATTAAAAACAATTGAAGAGAAAGCCTCCTAAATCGCTCAAATAATAATAAGGTTACTTAAATTTTAAACTTTGTGAAAGTTTGACTTAATTGTGACATGTGGGCCAAAAGTTGGGTTTGACAAATTTTCCAATTAAAGATTTGTTTATTTTGTTTTTTAATTGTTGTGTCTGATTTTATATTTGAAAAAAAATGGACGGATTATAAACCATGCATTAAATGGGGTCACGGAAAATGGTCGAACTCAGAAAAGAAATTGTCTTACTGTGAAGATTTATTGCATGGTTTCATAATTCATGAATGACGTTACGTAAGGATGGATAGTCAAAAACATGCAGTGCTATCATTACGCCTTGTAATTCGTGTCTTTGCTATTTTTTGGGTTTATATTTTTGCCGAAAGTTATTTTTTGGTAGTACATATATTATACACCATGATAATGATAATTGGGTTCTGCTGTTATTTGCCCTAAGGTAATGTATAAGAATTAACAAATGCATTAAAAGTTGAAATTTACATTTAATATGTGTAAAAAATTCATTGAAATGTGAAATAAATATATTTTATTTATTTATTACATGAAAATATTACATAGAAAATTGAAATATGTATTTAATACATGAAAATAATTTCATATTTCAATGGAAAATTTTCATATAATCGTTGTGTAAAACAAGTTTCAATGTGTTTTTCACATTAATTAATGCATTTGCTAATTGTTATTCATAGCAAAACTCATGATAATTTATGTGATTAAGATGCATACCAAATTATTAAGATGCACAATAATTGCCCTTTTAATGAATTGTTTACCTTAGCTAAATACGGCCAAAATCAATTGAGTTGAATTTAACTGTGAACTGAATTGAATATAGTTGAAAGTAATCTCTATTATACTCCCTCCGTTTTTATAGTTGTAACACTTTAACTTTGGCACTATTCATCCGACTCACTTTGACCGTTAATTGTTATTAATATATAAAGAAAAATATAGTCATGTGGGATCTTGTTGGATTCACCTCGGAATACACTTTCCAAATATATAATTTTTATAATTTTTACACTTATATATTTAGAGATATTACGAGTCCAAGTTGTGCCTCGGCAAGTGTGAAAAGTGAAGTGTTACATCTAAAAAAACAAAGGGAGTATAAGCCAATGGGGGAGCCGTGGTGTCCCCCGCGAAAAGTCCATGCTACCCCTCAAAACTTTCTAAAATCTCAATTTATATCAAACCTAATTATTAAGGAAAGTTATTACCATTTTTAAATGAAAATAGTACAAAATATAAAATTCGAACAAATAAAACAAAAATACCAAAATTCATATTTTAAAATTCTATATAAATAGACATTCATATTGATATAGTTCATTGCACGCAAAGCGTGCATAAAAGGCTAGTATTTTATAAGAAAAACAAATTAATACTCCCTCTAACCCAAATTACTTGCTACATTATCTTTTTCACATCTCCCAATACACAACTTTAAATTAAAATATCTTGAACTACACATAATAAAAAATTATATGTTTGAAAAGTACATATTGAGACGAATCAAACTAGATTCATCATTACTATATTTTTCTTTATGTACATGAAACTATAAGCAGTCAAAGTTTACAAATGAATAATGCCATTTTTCAGAATGTGGCAACTAATTTGGGACGGAGGGAGTATATGAATTGAATTGAACTGAATTTAAACTGAACTGAATTTAAATTGGAGTAAACCGGCCCTAAAATACAAATGCATTATATTGTGCATTAAGGATTGATTAATGATACCAAAAAAAAATCAAATACAAATATCCGATCCGATAGATTTTTCACGTATCAAAAACATTATTCAATGACCAAGAGATGCCTATTAATTAATTATGCTAGTTATGACCTTATATATATTGGCTTGCTTGATAGGTAATCCAAATAAATGACAACAATAGATATTGCGTGAGAATGAGCTTGTTCGATATAAATGTTTTAAATTTTGCAACTAACCACCTAATAAGTACCAAAAGTTGTGAACAACTACCATAATTTTTTTTATTAAATTTAACTACCAATTAAGTGCCAAAAAGTTGCAAACCACCACCCATTTTTAACACCGTTAACTTAAATCACAATTAAATCTTAATTAAACCACTTAAGTCTTAATTACCATTTTTAAGATTAATTAAGGTTTAATTAAGATTTAAGTAGTTTAATTAAGGTTTAATTGTGATTTAAGTTAACGGTGTTAAAAATGGGTGGTGGTTTGCAACTTTTTGGCACTTAATTGATAGTTAAATTTAATTAAAAAAAATTATGGTAGTTGTTCACAACTTTTGGTACTTATTAGGTGGTTAGTGGCAAATTTTTCTTAAAAAAATATGTACTTGTAGTCTTGTACTATAAACCTACTCGCATTTTTGTGTGAGCAATTTTAATTCGTCTAATCTATCTGGTGAGGTGGATTGAGGGCGCCAAAAATACATTAGATCATGCTTTAGAGCCTTCAATTTTCAATCCGACCTGAAAAATCTAATAATTCGACCCGTATATAGTTGGTTTTGACAAAAAAAATAACGACATGAATCCGTTTTAAACCTTTTAAATATAATCCATCGCTTTTAATCCGACCCGACCTACTTTCAAACCGACCCGAAAATCATTAGTAATGCACTAATAATTAAATTTATGATATTATGTGAATCTTTAGGTAAAAACACTTCATATATACCATTAAAATTGAATTTGAAATTATTTTTATTGGACCACAACATCAATTATATGTCATAAATTTGTTATTGATGAAGATATATCTTATAATTTATACTTTTTAGAACGTTTAAAGTATATTTTAATACATATATTGCATTAAAACATGAAAAATTAAAGGGCGTTATAAAACTTGTCAACCTAAACCCGGTGACTTTTGATTATAAAAAAGCTAATATTGACACAACTCGTTGACACCAAACCCGTTACAACTAGCTCGAACCCGCAACTATCTTACATCAACCCGACCCATTTGACAGGTGTACGCTTGAGAGTTGTGACTTGTGAATCCTTGTCATTTGTGAGAGACATGGTGTTATTAATTTATTATGGTATTATTGTAGCATGTATTAGGATTTATCCTTCTCATTTCTTTGTATTCATTTCATATTTTGAGATCGTGACCTTTTATTTAAAATTAAAATAATAAATATTTAAAAATCCTTATTTTTTTTTCATTGGTACATTCTCAACTACTCCCTCTGTCCTTAAAAGATTGCCCCATTTACTTTTTCTCATCTCCTGAGACACATATTTAAATGAAAATATCTTGAGATACGTATAACAAAAAATTATATGCATTGAATATTAAAAAAGTACACATTGAGTCGAATCAAATGAATCTCATTTGACTATATTTTTCCTTACATATATAAAATTATAGTGAGTCAAAGTTATCAAATGAACAGTACCAAAAGTCAATATGGGGCAATCTTTAAGGGACGAAGGGAGTATTAATTTAGAAAATAAAAAATAAATGGAGAGGACCTTGGCATGTTGCATCTATCTAGTCTAGTGAGTAGTGATTACCTTATAGTTATTACATAATTTTATTTTATTTATTTTTAAAAAAAAATCTTGCAAATGTAGACCAGACAAAAATAGTTACGTGTTACATATGTTTCGTCTAAAAAGAGTAGAAAAGGATTGATTATAATCTATTTTTGTCATTTTTTTTTGTTCTTTTTTTTGTTTTGAGGAAAATTGGTTTTATTCATTCAACTTTAGTTGACATTAGTTTGCATCTTTGTCAAACAAAATATTGGTAGAGTATATAAAATATTTCTGGCCTTAACTATCAGGAATATATTATATAATCTATCAATCCTCCTTTTATTTTTGTACAATTACATTTACGTACTAATGTAGCATTAATAATTATTTTTTATTATAAACACTTGTTAAAGAGGCATTTTATAATGAACAATTTAATAAATATTCGATAAATTGGGATGACATAAATTTACATTTAAAAAATTCGATTTTCTTTATAATTTAATTTGTACCAACACAAAAAAACAATTGAAGAAAATATGGGAATGAGATAGATCAACTGATCAAGGCGCTTATGCCCTTCCTTTAATTGATCTAGAAGCACCTTGAACTTCATTATTCGCAAGCTTTCTACAAATATTTTTGGAATAATTTCTAGAGTGAAATTAGTTAAAGAAATTGTGGTACCTCTTGTTTTTATTTTGGGTAATTTCTAGAGTCAAATTTGACAAAACTATCAATATCTAGTTTAGATTTTTTTTTTTTTGGTTGTTTTGGGAAAGTGTAGTTTAGAAAATGTTTGAGGTATCCCTAATGTGTGTTAGGTGATCTTGGTGACATATACAATATATACGAAGTACTCCCTCCGTAACATAAAACTTTCAACAATTGGTTTTGCTCGCATTTTGAGGAAACGATTTAAGGGTATAAACGAAGGAATTAGCCAAAATTATATTGGCTAATTCCTTCGTTTACACCCTTAAATCGTTTCCTCAAAATGCGTGCAAAACCAAATGTTGAAAGTTTTATGTTACGGAGGGAGTATTAAATCTAAGAGATACCCTTAGATTTTTTTTTTTTAAAGGCAAATTGGTTAGTTATAAAAGGTTAATTTTTACAAAATCTAAGACATATAGGATGTATTTTTTTCAACTTATATTAGACCAGCTCATATTAGAGATTCAAAGCAGATCAGATTAGATTAGAAAATTTCAGATGAAAAAAATTCCTAAAACAAAAGGAATAACTCATGCTTGAAAGCTCAAGGGTAGATAAAACAGTTGGGAAAGGAGATGACTTAATGAAAAATTTAATTTCTTATGTTCTTCTATATGTTTGTTAGGTGATCTTGACCACATTGTATTCAATTTTTCTGTGTTAGAGTACCAACACTAGTTGTTTGAATTCAACTACTATGAATTGAATTATTGCTTCTTCACTTCAGATCATAATTGTCAGCTCTCATCAATGCAGTTATTTTTCCTTCTTATTTCTAACACATAAATTGTCAGCTCATCAATGCTTATTAATAAATTTGCCAGGGAAAGAGAAGTTAGTATTGTACGAGTTCATGACCAATGGTGACTTGCATTCTTGGCTACACGAGCTACCGCCGGGTAAACCCAACGTGGACGATTGGAGCACGGACACGTGGGATTACTCGAATGACCTAGAAGCCACTCCTAGTCGAGCCATATCGCCCGAAAAAATTGATTGGCTCACGCGCCACAAGATTGCTCTTGGGGTGGCCCGTGGGCTTGCGTACCTTCATCAGGCTCGGTCCAAACCCATGGCCCATGGACACCTCGTGCCCTCGAACATTCTCCTTACCGATGACCTCGAGCCTCGTGTTGCGGATTTCGGCATGTGCATGGCCGAAAATGTGGGGTCCATTGAAGATGATGTGTTCGGGTTTGGGCTAATCCTTATTGAACTGATGACTGGTCAACCGGTCGATTCAGAAACTATAAATAAAGTGAGAAGATCGGTCAGGGATGGCAATGGAGCGAGACTGCTAGATCAAAGGCTCAAAATCGATGACGAGTCATCGAGTGGCGCGGTCGGGTGTCTCCGAGTTGGGTACTTGTGCACGGCCGAAATTACTAGTAAAAGACCTACAATGCAACAAGTTGTAGGTCTACTCAAGGATATACAGCCGAGTTAACTCTTTTTGCAATATTTATTTATGAGTTGTTTGGATAAAACTCCATGCAAAAGGCGCGTTAATGAATATAGAAATGTAAAAATGTACGGGACTAAACACTTCTTGTGTTTAGGGTCCCCAAAGAGAATTACTCTTTTGCTCGACACCTTCCTGAAAACAACACTTAACTTCTCTAGATGACTTTTGCACGGGATACGATGCTCTGTGTGCTACGCACTAACCCTTTTCTTTTAGATGTTTATTAAATTTTTGGAAAATTTCATTACCATTGTACATTGAATTTGTAATCCATCATAATTAGGAATGTTTATGAGGCGAGACAACTCGTGAGCTGTTTGGGATTGACTTAGTCAAAGCTCGACCTGAAATCATTATCAACTTGAAATATTAATGAGCTGAGTGGAGAAACCCAATACTCAATTTAAAAAACTTGTGAAAAAATCAATTTATATAACATTTTTAATGCAATATTAAGATATGAGTTTTATTAAATTATTGTTAAATTTATCAAACATTTTAGTTTAAAATATTAGTACTTGAACATTTTTTAATTGAAATAACTTGAGACGAAATAAAAATTGTTAAAATGACCAAAAAAAAACATTTTAAAATTACTCAATAAAATTTCTGTCAACACTCGATCAAATTTTGAATCGGTCAACACTCTACTTGCAATGCTATACTCGAATTCGTTCCGCATCATAAGCACCTCAAATCATAATATATCTTAAACAAAAAAAATTAGTAGGTTGAATAAGGTTGGAGATTTACCTCATTTTGTGTAGTTACGGTTTTTTAAGTCATTCTTTTCCTAATTTTGACTTAAAACTTGACCATAATAATCAATATGGCTCGTAAATTTTGCCTGAACAAGTCTCGTTACACACTACAAAAAAAAAAAGCTTTTAGCTACGGAAAATTAGAGACGGATTTTATCCGTTTCTAAATTAGAGACGGAAATTTCAAATCCGTAGCTAAATTTGTAGAGTAAAAATTTAGAGACGGATTTTAAAAATCCGTCTCTAATTTTTTAGAGTACAAATTTAGAGACGGATTTTAAAAATCCGTCTCTAATTTTTTAGAGTACAAAATTTAGAGACGGATTTTAAAAATCCGTCTCTAAATTAAGCTACGGATTTTTAAATCCGTCTCTAATTTTTTAGAGTAAAAAATTTAGAGACGGATTTTAAAAATCCGTCTCTAAATTTAGCTACGGATTTTAGCTTCCGTCTCTAACATTTCTTTCATTTATTAACAATTCTATGTATATAAGATTGACAAATAAAATTTGGTACAGTTGGTAAGAGTGTCACCCCGTGACTTTAAGGTCACAATTTTGATTCCTACCAACTATGATTCATGAGACTTATAGATTTTAAAAATCCGCCCCTAATTTGAATTAGTGACGAGGATTTTAGAGACGGAAAAAATCCGTCTCTAAATCTGTTGCTAAATCCAAATAGCGACGGATTCGGTGCGTCGCTAAAAGCTCTTTTTTTGTAGTGACATAAGATATGCAATTGATGTAAATTTCTAACCTTATTCAACCCCAAATTAATGCTTTATATAATAAAATGTTATGATAGAGAATAAATTCAAACTACAGTAATATGATTTAGATTTTTTTTTATTAAAAAAAATTGAATTTCAAATGAAAAGCTCAAAGTACATCGGTACGAAATTAATTAATTTTTCTATAAATATAATTTATTTATGTATAAACAAGTCATGTAGAATGTAAAAGGGATAATGCGGTCATGTGGACAAGAAGAAGTGGGGTAAGGTGAGAGATTAAGGCAAGGAATGAAAGAATCTCCCACTAATTATTTGTCTTTTTGAAGTTTGCAGAGAACCCAAAAAAATTATTAAAAAAAAAAGGAAAAAAAGAAAGAATGATTAATTCCTTTTTATTTTTGTGCCACTTTAAAGTTAGGTTGTGTTTTGGCTTTTTGTCTCTCTCAGTTTCCTTTTGTTTCTTTTGCTATAGATTCATATAAATCAGCTTAGCCAGGCCATTTTCATTAAAAAGAAGAAAAAAGAAAATAAAAGGTTTGAATGATTGGAAGTGATTTACAAAAATACAAAGATAATTTTTCTTTTCTTTTATTTATTATTTTGTTAAGATATGTTAAACCAAAACACAAAGATAAATTGTTTCCATAAAAAAAAAAAAAGATAAATCGTGTTTTTCTTTTCTTCCCTTTGATTATTGCATGTTACTTCATATAGTGATAGAGTATATAATATATTTTTGGACCTCAACTATCAGCTTAAGCTTTTGGTTGAGGTCACGGGTTCGGATCTGTTCGCTCTCCCCCACTTATAAATTAGTTTAGTATCTTCCCATTGCATTATATGGGGTTCAACACTCCCTTCACTAGCAAGTGTCCTTAGAATTTAGACCCTTAAGCTGGGCTCCGATACTATGTTAAATTTGATTGAATATTAGAAACGGGCCTAGACAACCAATATGGAAGATGAGAGTTGGGTCACTTACAAGCAATAGGAAGTTCCATCGTAAAACCAATTGGTATTAGGAGGAGTAACTCCTACACTTATAACTTAGCTTAGCCTCTCCTCATCTTCTGATGTGGGACACTGACTAGTGCACTATATGGGGTTCAACATTAATCTTTCAATTTTTTTTTCTCAACATGTGTAAAAAATAAAGTGCTATAAATAATATGCAACGGAGATAGTATAAAATAAAGAGTTTTAAGTTTTGATGTTAAAATAATAAAATTCCTTTGAGACCTGAGTATTCATTCTTTATCCATTATGGGGAGGAATGAAAATGCTTTATAAATAAATAAACTAAACTAAGAGATCGAGTGGTTTTGTTCAAAAGAAGACCACTTTAGATCAGCTGTCGTCTTTGGTTTCGGTTATATAAAAGACTTGCAACAGAAACATTAAGAGAATATTATTGTCATTCGAAGAGGTTGAGGGACCATTCCATTGGATTGATTAATTATACTCTAGTACTTTTTTTTTTTTACTTTAGTTGGTTCATTTTCTAAGACTTATTTGGGATGCCAAAAAGTGAGTTAACTAGCTAGATGATGTAAGATATTTGTATACGTGGCAAAAATAAACTCGATCCAATACCGACCTGAAAATCAGCCCGGGAAAATTGGGTCATGAATATAAAAATAGAATTTGAAATCCGTTTTTGATAGAAATTGAATATCCGTTTTAAAGTAGTAATTGTCCTGATATAGACCTGGCCGACCGATTTTTCAAGTATAGTCCTATACACTTGCAAATAATATTAGGTCACAAGACATATCCAGTATGATCCTACTTGAATATTTTTCATTATGTACAAATCACAAATATTAATCAAAGTTGTAATTGTAAATAGTGCATAAGCCCACTTTTTGAAATTAAAAAGAAATGAAAGAAGTATTTCGATGAAAAAAAAGTCCTATTTAGTTTAGTTATATTATGCATTTTTCAACTCCTAAAGTCCAAATAGTTAGCCTATCTTTTGCGAAACATCGAAGAAAAAATCATTTTAAAAAAAGTAGACCAACCGACCTGTTACCGAAAAATGATCGACTTGAAAATGACTGAAACATGATATTGACCGACCGATACCAATCTGACCGACCGATTTGCCAGGTATAGAAACATACAATCACCTTTAAACTCCTATGTTTGGCTCCATGCGCTTTGTTAAATTGTTATTGTTAATGGTAAATTGGTAATGGTAATGGTAAGCACGTGCAATTAGGTTTATATATTTTGATTTTTGAAAGTGCTGATTTCAATATATTTACAGCTAAACCTTAGGTTGATTGTTGCCATGCCTTTTGTCCATTGAATTTTTCTGGTCATTTTTGCAGAGCTTCTGTCTCATCAATTGAATGTAGTTTGAATCAATTATTTAATCAGCTAATTGGGTGCATATGGGTCTTGCTGTTGAATCAATTATTTAATCAGCTTATTGGACCATGTCTACTTTCACTTTGGATTTCGGAATTGGGTAGGGTATACAAAGTATTAAAAGAGCACTAGCATCAATGGGATTTTTTTTGTTTATGAGGAAAAAAATGTCCAAAATTGCATTACACTAGTGAAGAAATTAATTCTTCCCCGTGAACATCTTGATTTCTCCTCAAATCTTAAGAAAAAATGAGCATGAATAGTAACCGTGTGGGCCCCACAATCAATTCAAAATTTCAGAAAAAATATTAAAAGATGATGTGTAGTATGGTGGGGTATAAGAATTAGTAAGAGAGAGAATGTTGAAGTATTTTTTTTGTTTATCATTGGAGTGGTAGAGAGAGAAAGTAGGAGAGAGAGTGGTGAGAAGTCTTTTTTTACTCACTAGTGATAGACTGATAGTGCTCTAAGGCTTGAGCATCAAGGTCTATATAATGTATAGGTGCTGGAGTGCACCATACAACCAAAAGATTGCAAGTTTGATTCTTAATTTCTCAATATCCCCTTTTCTTATAGCCATGCATGTTAGATTGTCAATGAGTGTTTATAGCTGCATTACAAGAATTACAACATAATAAAGGTGTGTGTTTTAGTAATGCAAAGACATGTCAAACTATAGTTAATGTTTTGCAAGGTAAGTTCATCTCCCTATGAAAGATATGACTAATCTTTGAGTCTTTGGTTCCGCTTCTTCAAGGCATATCTATCAAGAAGGCAATCAAACTGCGGATTATATATATTGTCTCATTCAGACACTGGACCCCTACGCACATCCCCTTTTATGAATGTTAAATTCTCGTTTTTTAGCTACTGATAGTTCATGATTTTTTCTTCGAGGCTAAGAGATCTTAATTACTCCTTGTTTACCTTTCCTTCTAAAAATATGTCAAACTATAGTTATACATGTCAGTATTATTGAAAGTTTCAAAGCAACACCTCACCAACTAGGGGCTCGTTCTCTTTGTGGGGTTATGCAAAGATGGATTAAAATGGATTATGCAAATAAATTGATTTAACCCAAATAGTACGTAAAGATTTAATTGCAATTCCAACAAAATAGAGCTTTCAGAATTAGCAAGTCACCAACTTCAGTGGTATTAATGAACTTAATATTTTTTTCTTAATATGGTATAAATTTTTAAAATATATATCAAAAAACTGCACCGATCGATGTAATTAATATTCATTTTATTCAATATTTATCTATTTTTTAAAAATCATATGTGATATTATTAAGGTTGAATTATTGACTTTGACAATTATAGAGTAATAGTGTAACTCACATCACCACATAAGTATATAATGAAAGTGTAGTTGTTAATCTCGTGTATTTGACTACAGTGTACTGAATTAAGTAAAATAATGAAATAAACTTGCTACAAAAAGGTTCAGCTATCTATTGTTGAAATGAACCAAAAGTGTGAAGATATCGTATCTTATCTTAATAAATTAAAAAGAGCATAGCATTGGCATTACCAAATACCAACATCAATTCACAATTTGGAAAATTGTACTCTTTTAATTCACACCCTCAAGATTTCTAAGGTTGATACTATAATAAGTTTGTAGGCTCAAAGCCTCCCCTTAAGCGATCAAATCAAATTAAGGCTCTGATACCACTTGTAAGGCCACAGGCGTACATATCACAACTCAACCATTAGTATGATATTGTCCGCTTTGGGCCAAGTATGCACGCATTTGTTTTTGGGTACCTTCCCAAAAGGTCTTATACTAATGGTTGCTTTGTAACACTAATAAAGAGTTCTTCTCCTCTTTATTCTTCCGATGTGAGACTTGAGATGGACCACTTCCCAACACATACTAATTCGATACATAGACTTAAATTGAGAAGATAAGCAATTCACCCATGTAAATGGGATAAAGTTCGAATCTAATACCACATTCTTGGGATTCGAAAACCTTAAACACTAGACCAAGACCTCAGCCCACATCCATTCATTTGTACATGCCATTGCATTTATACAAATTCAACCAATTACCTTTACAAGTCTAATACCAATGAAGGTACTTCCACTTTTAATTAGTTCTAAAACAATACTCACCCACGTTTTAATATTTTTTGGATAGATGTTGCATATGTACAAGTTCAAAACCGCTTTTAGGGGTTTACAAGTCTTTATAAGTATGATAATGAGAAAAGTCTAATAAGTATGATAATGAGAATATGATGTGTATGGTGAACAATTGTCTTTATAAGTCTAATAATATGGTAAACTCAAAAATTCCTAGCACAATACCTCCACCGCTATTAAATTAAAAAATTGTAACATTTTTTAATAGATACTTCAAATTATGATAATGAGAAAAGGTAATTAATTACAAATTTCTACCTACACTAAAATGTGCAGTGATCACCATACACATCCTCCTTAAAGAAGAAATTTATGTTATACATTTAGAGGTGTTTGTTATACTAATCATAAATGAAATGATTTTGTTAAGACAGAAAAAACTTAATAATAGATGTTACCTTTATTTGGTTTAAAGGTCTAATTTTTTTATGTCAAACACCCCGTTAGAATATTTATGTTATACATTTAGGATGTGTTTGTGATGAAATTAGTAAGGTAATGAGTTTATCACATATAAGGGAAAAAAGTAATACATACAGTATTATACATTGTTACCCTTATTAGTTGTTTTATATCACTAAGGAAACGTATATAGTTATAGCTATTCAGAAACAATAAAAGAATTTATTTACACTACAGATTTGTTTTTATTTCCCACAACTCATAACAAACAAATGATAAAAGTATTACTTTGTGATTAAGTTTTTTATGCTAATTTTTAGGGATACCAAACAGCCCCTTAGAACATTCATTTTTTCTTTTTAGAACACTCACTTTATAAAATTAAGTGGTCTATACATAAACCAAACAAGATTTCCCAACTCCTTGATCACATAGCTTTCAGGTACCATATTATTCTGACTTCAATTGCATTTCATTGCAGCGAATGAACATTAACAACTATCATCAATATTACAAGTAATGGCACCATAAAAATAACAATGGCCTCCTTTAAAAAAAAAAATGGAAAAATTGCCAAGAATAAGCCAACCTTTGGGCGATCTTCCACAAATAAGCCAACCTTTTGAGAATCCAGAAATAAGCTAACCTTGTTATCATTTAAGCCAAAAATAAGTCAAATAATTATTTAACATGTTATTTTCTATTGTTTTTTATCACTATTTTACAATCATTCAACCTATTTTTTGTCTTAAATGATAACGGTAACTTGAAACAACAGATAACTAATAGATTAAATAATCGTTTAACCTATTTTTGGCTTAAATGATAACAAGGTTAGCTTATTTCTAGATTTTCAAAAAGTTGGCTTAATTGTGGAAGATCGGCCAAAGGTTGGCTTATTCTTGGCAATTTTTCCAAAAAAAATTAATAATAACAATGGCCTGTAATTTCAATAACTCAACAAACAAAATATGATTTGTACATGCAGGCAGTTCAGCATCATAAAAAAAAACAACGGCCTGTAATTTCAGTAACTCAACAAACAAAATACATGATTTGTACATGCAGGCAGTTCAGCATCGGATGATATGCCGCTTGGAAAATCTCATTTCTTCTTCCCAGAAAGTCATAGCATAGAATGGATGATGATCGTATCAGTTAAAGTTGATTTGGAGAGGTTTTCCTGTCAAATTACAAAAGTGGATTTCAGAAGGTGGAAATGAGTTGCCCCCTTGACACTGTTTGCAGCAATGCTAGAAGCTGATCGCCAGTTTCACAATGCAGAGTTGCACAAGATACCCAGAAACAGGAAAAGATCTTCCTTGCTCCCATTTGAGTTCCTTGTTTATGCAAAGTTCCTCCATAAAATAAGTCATGATCTTCTCTCTGCCTTCCTATCACTCCATCTTCTCTCCTCAGCTTCCCGGCGCTTTTGTTGCCTGAAATTTGAGTGGGTTAAAGTTCACAGTTGTACCATCACCACTATTTGTAGACAAAATAATACTTTGCATAGAACATTGCAGGCGTTTAAGATTCAAGAAAATGAATACTTCACAGTTCACACAGTGCATGTTTTGATTAGTTCAAATGAGCGTATTTTTTAGAAGGTAAAGTGCATGTCCTGGTTAGTTAGCAACTTCCAAATACTTCCTCCATTCTTATGGCTCCGTTTATTAGGGCGTAAAAAAAAATCTTACAAAACTATTTTCCAGCTATTTTCAAATTTACTTTGTTTACTTTGCAAAGTAGTATCATTTTCCCTAAGAGTAAAATATCTCTTACAATGATGGAAAACCTTCATCCCTTATTTTCCTTCCTTTTCTTTACCTTACCTCCTTACTTTCCTTCTCATTTTCCATCAGTTTTCCTACATAATACTCTCTCTGTATCGGTTTATCTGCAACAATGAATATTTTACCTCTCACATATATATTCTCAATTGTTACGGTTAAACCAATAAAAAGGGAGTAGTAAACAATGAAAAATTTATTTTGCAATTGTGTTTTCTATTGTAAATTGTTTTCCATGAAAACCATTGTACATTGAAAATATTTTAACCCAAGTAAACGAAGCCTTACTATAGCAAAACTTATTTTACAATTGTGTTTTTTATTGTAAATTGTTTTCCATGAAAACCATTTTACATTAAAAATGTTTTACACCTAAGTAAACAAAGCCTTACTATAGCAAACTTTCCCTTATTTGGATGTTTCATATTAATTGCAACATGTCAACAGTACTCAATTTTGCCAATCTTTCTCCGTATTTTTCCCCTTAGCACATGGGTCCACTTTTTTTTCTCTTTATCTACCTCCTTTCCTGAAAATTGTGCATAACCTCAATGCTTTAAAATTATATTTTTTAAAACATAGGAAAGCATGACAATTCTTAACCATTACAATTAGAGGAAAGCATGACAAAACCACAGCAAGCCCAACAAAACTGGTGCTAGACATTCTTAACATCCTGTCTTAAAATCTAAAGGTGGTAAAAGATAGAACAGGTTGAATAAAAAAACATGTGTTTCGGCCTTCAATAGATTAAGGGTCAGCCGGGGCTACTAGATGTTATGGAGTGATTAAGGGTATGCGATAAAGTTAATGAAGAAAAGAAGCAACCACCAGAAACATCAACTATCAGCAACCACCACAAACACCACCACCAACACAGCAAACACCACCGTCGATCAAAACCACTAGCAGGAATCCACCACCACGAAACCCCAACACCAAAAAAGTAAAAAAGCAACTCGCAAACCACTCCAATCAAACCCAGTCGAAGTCACGCAACCCCAATCAAACCCCCCCCCCACCAAACACACACACACCACCACCACCACCACAAAATCCCAACTGAAAACCACCATCATAAAACCCCAATTGAAACCCCCAAAATCCACTTACCATTTCGATCTTTCAAAAACCCTTACGGCCCGTTTAGTTGTTGGTAATAAATTGTGGTAATGGTAATGAATTTTAAGTGTAATTTGTAAAGGATAAACTTCATAATCCCCATGGAATACATATTTTTCATTCCTTCTTATTTTCCATTACCATGGAGGAAGTTGGTATTAGAAGGGAATGGATATTTGTGAAGAAAATTAGATAAATTGAAGTTAAACTAGCACCACCATGGGAATGAGTTTTGATTTTCCTTCCAAATTTAGTTATAAAGTCATTCCAATTACCACCATTTATAATCGGCTAACAAACGGGCCGTTAAGGGCATAAGCAATAATAGGTTTGTCCAGAGGTTTGTAACAAACCTCCTTGTTGCTACAAAAATTTACTATGTGAGTGGTTACTAAATAGTAAACTATTTTTATGTGTTGTATATTTTATTTGCTATAATGGGTCCCAAACATAGATACTTAATTAGGTTTGTCTATTGTTGTTGAAGGATTTATTGTTAGAGAAGGTATGTAAATTGATGATTTGGCATATTGACAAACCTTTTATGAGTTTGTCTATTGATATTGCTCTAAACCCATAACTCAATTTCAACTTATTAGCAAATTCACCCACAAAACAAAATTGATGGTGGAAATCGGTGACTTTTGGTATTTTTAGAGGTGGAAGAAGGTGGTTTCTGGTAGCTTACAGTGGAAATCGACGGTTTTTGGGTAGTACGGTTGGTGGCTGCAGTGGTGCAAGTGGAGAAGGTGTTGTGTTGATGGCTGGTGGAATTGGCGGTGGTGGTGCAGCAGCGAGTGTGAAAATTTGGAGCTACAATAGTGGGAGTGGAGATAAGTAGAGAGAAGAGGAGGTGAAGGTGGTTTATGTATTATAATTGACCATATTTTTTTTTATTACTAATAAATTTGATTTCGTAGTGTCAATTAATAACCCCTTTAATTGTTTAAAAAAAAAAAAAACTGTTCATAATTCATAAGCTCGCCATGGATCCATTCGTCACCAACATGAAAAAAAAAAAAAAGGTCGACATTTAGGGTGATCAGAATGCAACTTCGAGATTCCTTTCCAAAAGTAGAACCCAAATAAGCAGACAGACTAAAGAAATTTGTTTTGAAATCAACTTCCATACTTTTTACATTGTATTAGTTCTTTATTCCATTCCAGATTCCACTTTGTTGGTCTATGCTGACTCTTCCCATAAACTAAGCAAAGACAGTAGCAGTCAAATTAAACCCATTCATTTGCTCAATAGAGAGGAAAGAAGGAAATTGGATTTGATTCTGTTCATGGAAGAAAAGGAGCAATTTTAGCAAACCTACAAGAAAAAGAGAAATTGTACGTATCAAGATATCCTCAATTTGTTAGAAAACAGTTTGTTATCCTCTATTTCACTTCCCTGAATTCCTTACCTTTAGAAGACAAAATTAGCTTCTCAGCTAAAACTACAAGATTACCTTTCACGGGGGAAAAAATACAAGATAGCTAGATACTACTAAGGGAAGCAAAAAAAATTAGCATGGCACTATAAAGTAATAAGGAACCTGTAAATACTAAACAAAGGACACAGATGAATGAATGACAAGTAGCATAGGAAAACTCACGTGAAAGCAGCATATCCAGCCCCAGTTTTAGCAGCAGAAAGGAGTGCTGCATGGGCACCAACAGCAGATAAAGTATCTTGTCCACCACCCAACACATTCCTTCTATCACCGTCAACCTAGAACCAACAAACCAATTTTGATAAACAGCCAAACTCAATTAATTTCTGAATGCAGATAATAAAAGTTACCAATTCCAACCTTATCCCATTTTGATTTCTTATTTTGTCGACCTTCCCGAGTTATGTCAGCTGAACTTGATTGCAATCCAACAGAAGACCGATTTGAAATACCTAGAGACCACCATCAGCAAAAACAAAATAACAGTTCCAGCTCAGATAATGAAGCATTAAATACAACACATGTAAAAACACATTCAATTGTTGAGTACCTGGGCTAGGCAAAGTAACTTTGTGTGCAGTAGCACCAACTCCAGCTTGTGTTCCACCAGAAACAAAATCAACCTTTGGGCTTTTCTTCCTCTCTTGTTCTTTCCTTTCCATTTCCCGCTTCATATCAGCTTCTGCTTTCAGAAAATAATTAATAAGCACTTAGGCTTCCAGGGACTGGCTGCATACGTGGCTAACTGCAGCCTTGAAGCAAGAGGCAGACATAAAGCTACTTGCAGTCTGATACGAATAAAATAATTCTTTAGAGAACAAAATTTGATCTATAGAGTTCACGGTATTCGCAAGGAAATTTTTAAAAATGACAAATTGAAAAAGTTACAGCCATTTAAGAAAAACAGTAGCAAGATGCAGGATTGTGGATTGAGGAATGAAGGGAAAAGTTCTTTGAAAATAACATGCCATGACAGTTCATTAAGGAGCAGAAACCCTTGGGGAAGAGGAAGGGGGAAAGGGGGCAACTCCTATATATTATTTTAAGTTCACACTTCAAACTAGCAATTGGCTCTCATTTTCTGAAAAGTGACAACAGAATAGAATAAACAAAGAGCAAAGGGTATCGGCGTATCGTCCACGCAAAAAAGGACGGACTACAGCAAAATAAACCAAGCCCTCAAGATATCATGTGTCAATTTATCTACAACCAGGAGACAAGTTTTGCTACATCGATAAGACCCAGCTGCACAGCAATATTGAGTGAAGAAACTAGAATCTTTGAAACATTTCTCCACAACAATATGTTCAAAACGGATAAAACAGAGAAGTTAACAACCAATTTTAGCATAGGCAACATTAAAAATTACAGTGTAACAAAACGAAGGATAGATAGCCAGATCCTATCCAAAAATTTGTGATTAAATGACAACGAAATTAAGAAACATTAATCAGGAAGAGAATAGATGAGAAGAAAAATGCTATAAAAAAACTGTTACAAACCTATTGCATCAAAGTAGTCGCTTTTGTCATATCCATGTGGATCAAACACATCTTTATTGAAGCATGACCCTATTTCATCAATGTCTTGATACCTCACAGCATGACGCAAGAAATCAGGGTTTCGATAGTCTTTCCTATTGCGAACCTCTACATTGAAGCTTTTTCCTTGTCTCTTGTATGCAAGAAACTTATTTATCTTCTCCTGCAGGAAGAGAGAATGGAGCATAAACCTCTACACTTAAGGATAAATACTGGCTAGAGGCGAAACACCAATGTAAATGACATGAAAAAAAAAGAACATTCTTTTGCCTAAATGCCACACAATGATGGCAAGAAGAAAATGACTCACCACATTATCACAAGTTAAACGTTTCTTCTAAACGTTTTTGGCAAATTATATATAGGGCCGGGTTCTGTTGAAAAATTTCCTATTATAAAAAGGTGAAAAGGAGATAGATACATCAACGATGACCTATAGGTACATTGACTAAAAACTATAGGTATATTGATTGACTTTAGACTATAAATACATTGCTTACAAACTTTAAGCAAAGTAATAGGAAACAATTTGATTTAATCTCAACCTCTCAATTTGCTCATCCGTGAGTCACCACAACTAGTTTTCTCACGTGAGCCTAGTTCTATACATACATACATACACACACACACACACATATAATAGAAGCAAAACTAGTGTATTACATAAGAAAAGGTTAGTGCAATGACATTTAGGAAGAATATCCTAATCCTTGGATAACTTTGAGGCCGCACAATTGCAGTGTGTTGTGCCAAAAACATATGAACTCCTCTGCCCACCAACTAAATAACATAAATAGAGGTGCATTAACCCTAAATTAACTAAAAGGGGAAAAGAAGAGGTCAATGGAGTTGATAAAAACGAAGCCAAATATGTAACGTCAATTCAAAAGGTGTTTTTAAACAAATATGCAAATCACCAAAGAGGATCTTTATGCTTTATGGTATTATGTCATAAACAATCATCAAACTTACAGAGTAACTGCTTGCAAAAGACCCACACTCCATAGGAAACCATTTTGACAACAAAGTACTACATGTACAAGTTACCTTTCGTATTTACATGTAAGTAGAATAAGAATTTCTTTCTTCAACAATTTTGAAATAGAACTGTTACTACTACGAAAATAACAGCAGCAAGATGATATTAGCAGATACCAAAGGTTGAAACTTGACAGCACTATTAACAAGTAGATTCAAATTTCCTTTTATAGTCACTTATGCTTTAATACTGTTGTATAACTTCAAAAGCTGGAAAAAAAATATTGAAAGAAATAAAATTGTGCGATTAAACAACTGGAAAGTAGTTTGTTATGGATCCATATTCTACCCAAGACTCGCTCGTGAATTTGCACAAGGGTATGGGTTTGTGCTGCATCTGGTATTCTGGTTTACAACGAAAAAAATTGAATCAGCGAATCAGGTCAAACCATTGTCATTCCTAGGTATGACTCATGTTATGCTTGAAATATTTAAAAAAGAAACATGCAACAAAAAAAGGAGCAATCAATCATCTAATGCACTAATGTTTAAGAGCTGAGATTCTGAGTAGTAGGGGATGACCTGCAACTCGTCTGAGCACTTCTTTTCTGGTGGTGGTGGAAGAAAATTTTGTACCGGATCAACATCTATTCCAGTTTCACTAAAGAGGTTTACACCTTCCCCAATCTCAGCTTCTGATTCTATCATCGCACTGTGATCAGGATGTGAAACATTTATCTGAGCAGACAATTGAGGAGAGTCAACTTGCTCGTTTGGTGTCATTACATTAACTCCAGGCGTCTTCTGTGAAAAATCTGCCCAAACAAAAGCTACTGATATGGATACAATACATCTGACAATAGAAACTATTTGGGATCATCATGTTGAAAATTTGACTTTGCTATTCTCAATTTCTTACTCTACGGTCTCAACCAAGAAACAATCAACTTCTTTTTCTTTTCTATTTCTATTGCTGCAGTATTCTTAATAAAGAATTATCCCAAACTTGATGGGCATCATTTTCTAAAACAATCAATCGAATCTACAACTTTCTTGGCATTTAATTTCTGACCAACACCTAAAAGGATCCACCAGCTCCTTGGAGAAGAAGAAACTCTAAAGCCTAATTTTTATACGAGTTGCCAAGGGTAAGATCCTCATACTGGTGTTAGAGATAGGCAGATCATATTTAATATCAAGTATCGAGTAATACATAATATTTAACAAATTAACAGAATTTTTCCCAATAACTTTGTCCATAAGAGTATGTTGTAACTTTTACAAACAAACTCTAGCCACATTACAACTTACTACATAGTACACTCTATTTGAAGAATTTTGACATTAAAAGGGAAAAAAAAAAAAGTGTAACCAGCATCCTTACCATGTGTAACCTCGAGTTCTTCCCCATACATAACTCGGCCAGCCATGATTTCTCCATCCTGTTAAAAAGTTAAGAGCATACCTCTTCATTAAACCTAACAACATAAGAATATAATTTTTATATAAATAAGCCACTCAACCCAGTTTGAACTAACAGCAAACAAATCAAAGATTCACTAAATAATATTTCAATTCTTACATCTCAATTACTAGTAAGTTGCTTTAAGTTACAAGAGAAGCTATGCTTAATTCTTATTTATTACAGACTACATCACAGTATGGCAGTATGCTACTAAACATTACAAGCACATCTCAGCATACTTCTTACTAGCAAACTACTAAGCAATTAACATCGTCAAAGCGTTTCTTTATACATCTTACTCCCTTTGGGTTTTTTTCATTTACTTACTTTCCTTTTTGGGTTCTTTTTTAAAAAAATTACTCACTTTCTACATTCCCTAAATATAGTAATATTTTATCCTTCCGCATTTATTAATTTATGGTTCCCAAGTGTTTTTTCTATACTCGCTCTTGCTTTTGTACACAACTTAATCATCATTTATTTTTTTTCCTACTCCCAATTAGTTTCTTACTTTCGTGACTTTGATGAAAACCCAAGTGAGTAATTAATTAAAAAATTAAGAAAAAAAATGGAGATAGTATTTAATGGTGAGAAGTTTATCACATGTAAACAAAATAAGAGCTCTTGTGAGTAGATATGTCTAAACTTTTAGAAACGTTTTTAGGACAATTTCATTTTTATATGCTAAGCTACTAGCCTACACGGCTAGCAACTCATTGGCGGGCAAAGGTTTACTAGCCTATATACAAATTTTTCAACATTTATTGAGATGAGTAATTAAACCCTTGACCTAAAGCATCATAGGTTGATATGAAACCATCGCCCCATACCATTCTCCCCTTGTATGACCTTTCCATATATCATTTCAATATTGACTTTTCAACTTTTACTTAACTTTTGTTATTCTTCTTAATTTTACAAAATGAAGGTATAACAAGAAAATTTAGCTTTCGTATTATAAGAGCATTTACGCATAGACCTTGTTTACTACTCACTCCATTTTTTTCCTACTTAGATAAACGTGTATAGTCCATACATACCTTTGACTATTAATATATTTATTTACATATCGGTAAAAATATAAAAATATGATATTAATAAAGTATTCATTGGGGCGAATCAAACAAGATCCCACATAACTAAGGTTTTTTTATGGGTTAAGAATAATTTAAAAGATTTCCTTAATTTAAAATGAAGGTCTAACAAGAATTTAGTTGTCATGTTATAAGAGCATTTACGCATACTCCTTGTTTGCTAGTCCCTCCGATTTTTTTCCTGCATTGATAAATGCGTAATACGTACATATCTTTGACTATTAATACTCCCTCCGTAACACAATTCTGCCAACAAGTAGGTTGTGCACGGACTCCTAGACAAAATTTCTTAATACAAGTTTAAAGCAATAATGAGGCCCTAATCAACATTACTAATCTCTTCAAAAAAAATAATCAAAACTAAATCAAACCCACAAAACACCATCACCTCCCCAACTTGGCCACCATCAAATCAGCCCACCAAAACCCTAAACCCAAATCAGCACCACCACCGCAACACCAAACACCAGCAACAACCACTGGCGCAACAACCACTGTCGTAACAACCCAAATTGGCCCACCAACAAATCGGCACCACCACTACAACCCTAAACCTGAAACCACCACCAAGCAGCCAACAACCACCACATTTGCAAAAAGAAATTCGAAATTCTAGCTACCCAGATCTGTGTGCGAAATCGCCACCACCACCTTCGATTATGCACGAAATCGCCACCACCACCTTCGATAATGTGCGAAATCGCCACCACCACCTTCAATTATGTGCGAATTCGCCACAGCCACCTTCGATTACCTTCGAAATCGCAACCACCATCTTCGAGTACCTTCGAAATAGCTGGGGTTTCAATGGTTTAGGGTTTTGAAGGTTTAAAGTTCGAGGGTGGTTATGGTTCGACGGTGGCTGGGGTTCAACGGTGGTTGGGGTTTAAAGGTTTAGGGTTTTGATGGGGTTTGGCGGTTGAGTTGGTGAGGGTTGCTGGTGGTGACGGTTGGAGGCTGGTGACGGTTGGAGGAGGTGAGGGGAGATCTGGTGGTGAGGGCTGGTGGTGAGGGGTGACAGGGAAGGTGGAGGAGGAGGGAGAGAGGGAGATAGAGGAGGGAGATTAAAAACTAAATATTCTGTCATGAATAGGCCTCCAATACATCACACATATGTACGAAAGAGGGGCAATCATGGGAATGTCTAGAAGTGAGTGCTGGACCAATCAAGTGGAGAGCAAATAAGGATGGATGGTGCTATAAATAGTGAAAAAAGAGCTGTCATGGGGATTCATTCAGAGAAAGGAAAAGTGTTTTATTTTTGTCTGTAGTGTACATTACTCTAGTGCCTACTTTGGAATCATACTTTTTTGGTGAAATAGAAATTCTCAACCTCTCCCTCAAACTTAGTGTTCATTTCATATTACTTGTTGAGTGTGTGTGTACCGCTACTGTGTTTTGCTGCTGCCGTGAACTGGGTGCAAGTGTGGGTGCAAAGCTAGGCCATAACATATTCATTAACCATTTTTTAATTTTTTTAAGTAATGGCATTTTTGTAAATAATTGGACTAGTTTTTTACAAAAAATATAAAGAAAAAAACTTGTTGCCAGAATTTTGTTACGCTCAAATATGGCAAATGTTGCCAAAATTGTGTTACGGGAGGGAGTATATTTTTTTACATATTAGAAAAAAAATTATAAATATTTGATACATGAAGTATTTGTTGAGACAAATCAAACAAGATCCCACATAGCTATGTTTTTCTTATGGTTTAAGAATAATTTAACAGATTCCCTAGAATTTAAAATTTTGCAAGATTCCAAAAAAAGAACAAAAAGGAGAAACTGAGAGACCACTAACACAGTAACTCGCAAACAACCAACATAACTAGTAAACCATAAACATCATAAGGGCTTCACTGCAGATAAAAGCACCAAAACAACAAAATTTAAACCCACTCAATTCATAAAAACAAATAACAAAATTCTAGTCATACAAAAATGTCTATCATACCTCATGCTCAGGAGACACAGCAACATCATCATGTGCATAATCAACAATGCTAGGTTTTTCTCTCCTCTGCCGCAACACATCTGGATCCGTAACCGAGCTCTGTGGCGTTGGTGGCCTTAAACTACTCCACTTCATAGTCGACACAGCAGTAAATTGCACATTTGAGGTCTCCATTGAAAGAGATGTACTAGACAAAACAAATTCATCACTTATTCTCAAATCTTCAACCTTACTAGCATCTTGCAATTCTTCTTCTCTTTGTTGAGGCTCAAATTCTTTCTCTTCTTCTTTCTCTTCATTTTTTTCGACGTCATCCATATCATCATCGTCGTCATCTTGGTACAAGTTTAGCAAATTGAAAACTTCTGAATCTTTCTTCTTTGACTCCATGTGAGAAAACCCTAGGGTTCCAGAGAGAGAAAAGGTTTGAATTGAGAGTTATGTGTAGGGGGCAAATGCTGATGGGTTCCAGAGAGAGGAAAGGTTTGAATTGAGAGTTATGTGTAGGGGGCAAATGCTGATACAAAATTGTAAGAATGGTTCGACACCATAAAAAGTGAAACATATTATTCTTAAATAGTTACTTTTGATTTTTATAAAATAAGTAAATGGGTAATAAAATCGAACATTTATAGCATACATTTAGAACATTCAAGTTTTACTTTCAGAACAGTTTTTTTTTAAATAAGTGGTCTATATATAAAACATCAATGTTCTAAATGCTCAATATTGATGTTCTAAATGTTCAATAAAGATTTTCTAAATGTATAATATGGATATTTTGTTTTAAATGTAGTTGCATGATAATAATTGTGCATCTAAGCATATCATTTACGGATTATGAGAATACAACCAAATGGGTACTTTAAAATTATTATATTATAATTATTGTTCTCTACCAAATTTTTTTAGCTGAAATTTAATTTAAGCTTTCACACCAAACACTACTAATTGTTATATATGAGGGACAAGTTCAACTAAAATAAGTTGGATACATAATTAGGTAAATAACAATCCAAAAATTCATAAGAATAGAAACCATAAATTCCATAAATATTACTCATTATAAAAATAAAAAATAAAAAAACGAAGTTTTAATTTTAAGGATTTTTTTGTCGGATGAAACCTTTAAAAAAAATTGCAAGATGAAACTTTTTTTAAAAAAAAATTGCAAGATGAAACCTTAAGTAGAAAATATTTATCACATGAAACATGTTGCTTATTTACCTACGTTGACCCATACTTAACGACGTCTTAATCACAAATTAGGAGGCTAATTAAAAAATCTAAATAACCTAATTTGAAACCCCTAACTAACGTTATTTGAAATTAGATTAGTTAGATTTTTTTTAATTAGCCTCCTAATTTGTGATTAAGACGTCGTTAAACTTGGGTCAACATCGGTAAATGAGCAATAAGTTTGATGTAATAAATATTTTCGACTTTCAGGTTTCATCTTGCGAAATAAAATTTTTAAAAGGTTTCATCTTGCGAAATAAAATTTTTAAAAGGTTTCATCTAACAAAAAATCCTAATTATAATTACAACCCACGTTTCTTCGGGTCCTCATGTTTTGAAAGCGTTCAACGAATCTTCGCCGGGAACTTGTAAAAACACTTATTTCTCAATAAAAGTGACCAAACAATAATTCATCAATTCTAAGTTTACTTCTTCCTGCGTTCAAAGCAGAAGAATTAATTCTGTAATTTTCATCTCTTTTATATCCCCTTAGATCTTGTATATAAAGTTTTTTTTTGTATTTTTAGTTTTTTTTTCCTTTTTTCCCCTCTTTCAGAACCACGTTTTAATGCAGAACAGCAGAACCAAGTTATAACGCAGAACCACGTTATAATGCAGAAGGAAGCCAAAAAAAAAAAAAAAAAAAAAACAAGATAACACAAGTTCAAACCCTGACATCTTATCCTCTGATGATGAAGAAGAAATAATGCAAAACATGAAAACAGCGCAATAAGAAGAAGAAACTTTGCACAAAATGAAAATTAAAGCATGAAAAGAGGGATTAAATCAGTAAATCTACATTTACTCATATATGATTTTAAGGTTTGAAAAATAACAAACCTGGTGGCTGGAACCGCTGTATGCAGGACACTGAAGTCGCTCGTTACCGGAGGGCTCAAACGCTACGCAGGTACTGGCTTCTTCAGTTCTAGCCCTTCTGGCGAGTGGGGACAGTTCTCTGTTCTCTACTTCTCTCTCTTCCTTTTTTTCGCTTTCTCTTGCGTATTCAGAGCATGAATGGAATAGCCTTCAGGGAGAAAAAAAAAATCATTAATTTCTCTTTCCAACCTTCTCGCCAAGCCTCATTACAATAACTCATTTTTAAATCACTTCTTCAGAACAATTCATCTAAAAAAAATTATCACTTTGCCTATATTACTTTATCCCAATTCCCAACCCCACCATATTTCAGATATACAAAATATATGAATACATTATTAAAATCAGGTATAGTTTTAACTTTCAAATATATTATTAAATTCGCATATATTAATAAATTCGGTTAATATACTAGTTCGGCTAAAATATTAACCTCCTCTTAATTTTTCTTTTCACCTCACGAGTGAATTGGCACGGGCGTTGCCCTGGGTCGCATAATTTTTATTATTTTTATTTTAGTTTGCCTATTCATATAATAGTGCCTAGTAGCGGACATAGGATTTTGAAATTGGGGGGATAGAATATAAACGTCCTAAGCTCTAATATGATTCAGCAAACTAAGCTCAAAAAATGGCTCAAGCTTATTGTTCCTTCGTTTTGTTTTATTGCAAACTGAAATTTTTTAGAGGGTAAAAACATTGTGTCTCAATATTTTATTTTATGTAAATGTCTCTAACAATATCAAATGGTCCTTATAATTTTTATAACCTTCAAAGCAGTGCAAGTCATTTTTCATATTACAAAGAAAGCTTTGAGACTTATTGCCACAAAAGATATGGTGAAAAATATTGCATGCAAGTTAAAATCAATATTAGAGACCGTTTTAGATGAGGCTAACTGGCTAAGTATGAGGCACTACCGTCTCGCCTACCATTTCATCCAAACTTATTGGAGTTCTTTAAAGTTTATTATTGTCGCAAATTCGGACAAAAATCCATAAGATTGTGTTGTTTCAAAAAGCTAAAGTGAAGTGCAACAAAGTTAGCTAACGGAACTCAATACTTTGGGAAATAGGAGGAGAATTTCAATAAACAATTCTCTACATGTGCATATATAACAAATGAAAATGCTTCTTTCAATATTCTTATGATGTTGGAATAGAGAAATATGGGTTTTAAAGAGAGAAAAAACAAAAACAATATTTCAACATACACTTAGAGGGCATCCATGAACTACCAATACACACTTCAAAATTCATCAATAACCAATCCAATACTTCAGATATAAGTTAAGAACAATAGAACATTGATTCATAAAAAGATTTAAAATAGGCTAGGGTTAGGTTTTAAAATTAAAAATTGACATTTTTTCCCTAATCCGCTACTGATTTTCAAATTCACTAACAATTTTCGAACTAATTTACAAACTAACTCATTAACAATTTCATTCACAAACTAATTAATAAAATCATAATTTACTTCACAATCATTGACGATTGATTGATGAATTCATAAACAAAATATTCTTTTTTTAATAAACTATAAAGCTAGGGTTTAAAACACATAAATATTACCTCAGGGCTGAGAAGATTTTTGCCTAACTAAGTGACGCTCGCCAGACGCCGGTCGTCGACTGGGGGCTCCTCGCTGGCGGTTGCACAGGCGGCTGTGGGCTCTTGGCTGCGGGGGCGAAGTTCCCTCTCTCAAGTCTCAACTCAGCTTCTCTCTCCTTTCGCGCCCCTCTTGTCTCTTTTTTCACGCGTGATTTTTACGGTGTTTTTTTTTTTCTTGATAGTTGTTCTGTTGGTAATGATTTTGTCACTTCCAAAATTGATTTTGGCACTCCTCCCTTTTGCTATTCATGTAAGAGGGAGAGGAGTGCCAATATCAATTTGGAAAGTGTCAAAATCATTTCCCTTGTTCATTCCCATATTCATTTAAATGTTAAATCCGTTATTAATCATATAAACCAAGAAGAGTTGTGATTTCTCTGTAAATATCTTTTTTACCCTAGTACATTTAGAAATTTAAATAATGTTACTATTAAAACTATTGTCATTGATAAGAAAAGTTTTAAAAGAAAAAAAAATTAAATGTAAATATTAAATCTATAATAAAAAATATTAAAAAATTATATTTTTTAATTCTCTATAAATAGAAATCCATATTATTATATACCTGTTAAAGAAATTTAAGGTTTTTCTTTTATCACAAAATACATGTCAACTTATAGAAAAAATTGATTTTGATTTATTTGACTACCCTTTAATATGTCAATCTAAAATGTCATGCATGCATAGCGTGCACAAAAGTGTAGTTGCTTAATGCTTACCCTTTAATATGCTTAAGTGCAAGTGGCACATGTGATCAATTTTGGCCTAATTTTTTTTACCCCAACTAGCCCCCTCTCTACTTGGCACCAATACCACTTGTTTTTTTTCCACACCTAGCCAATTTCTATAAATAAGTGTCATTAGTGAACTTGACACACTTTATTCATCTCTAATCATTTGCTCACAAATCAAATTAAACACACTCCATCCTTTACTTCCTATTCCACACACCATTTTTTGCTATTAATCACCAACAATTTGTTCATCAACTTTCTTCAACCCAAAACTTAAAGATTCATCATCCATTGATCTTTAAGTATCAAAACTCAAATTAATCCTCATTAATTTCATTCAAGATCATTTGTTCGGGTTTGGTTCCGGGTTTGTTCGAGTGGGTGATCGTATTCGGGTGGTACACGGGTTCGTGGTGGTGGTCGTGCTCGTGGACTAGTGTTGCACGGTGTTCGAGTGGTGGTCATGTGTTGCTTAAGTGCGTGTGTCGTGTGGGTTGGTTGTTGGACCGTTTTATTTGTTCTTAGCTTGCTCGTTCTTTGATTGTTTTAGTTACCGCATTATTTCCAGGTAACTAGATTACTTCATTTGAATACGTAATTTGATCATGTAGTATAATATAGCGAGCATGTATAGAATTCATGTTAGATTTATTGTTTATTTTTTATCATGATTTTATGTATAATTGTTGATTGAGTATTTGTACATATATGATTCTATGTTTATGTTTTGATGTTCATTTTGTTGGATGTATGAACTTTGTTCAAGCTTTAATTGTTTTTGATGTCTTGGATTTTCGTGAACTCTAGCTAGGTATAGTTTCATGAGAGTTTCATTGAGTTTTGGTTGATTCTTTACTGTTCTTGGAATAAAGATTTTGGTCAAATGTTTCTTGAATAAGTTTTTGATGGTTTTCTTGATGATTCTTGAAGTTCTTGATTTATGTTGATGAATCTTGAATATTCTTGATGATCCTTGTTGGTTTTTTGGCGTTCTTGGAAATGGATCTTGTTAAGTTTCGGCTACGTTATTGAAAGGTTTCTTTAAGATCTTGTTTTACGAGGTTTTCTTGGTTGGATTTTCGAATTAAGATGGGTTGATTTATGATTTTCTAAGTTTTGTATCGGTCTTGATGATTGTGTCGATAAGTTGTCGAATTTATTTTCGAAAAGTCAGTCGCCTAACTAGTGAAACACGAGTAGCTAATAAAGGTTAAGTCGAGACCGCTACCTTGTGTTCGATCGTGGGGTAGTCAGTATCCTAACATGTGTTGTCGTCTGGTTAGTGAAACATGAGTAACTAGACTAGGGGTATTGGCCATACTTAGGCATAGTTCTTGCAAAGGAGGACTACGGGAATACGCAAAGGTTGACCTGACATTTGTTTAGGAAGTTGAGAGACGCAAAGGTTGACCAACAAGCATAAGACGGTACTGTCATAAGATAAGATGAGATAAGATATGATGTGTTGTGACGTGTTGTGTGTTTCGTTAGTTTGGTCTTTCGAAATTATGTTTTGGTTTTATATTTGGTTTTGGAGGAAATGACACAAAGTGGTCGGATTCTGTTATTTGCAGTTTCGGTTGCGGACACCTGGTACTTCTGCTGGTCTTTTGTTTCTTTGATTTGGAAACCATGTTTTGAATAAGTTTTGATTAAGATTTCGTTTTACGATATGATGTGGTATGTTTGTTTCTGCGGCGTTTGGATGCCAGGTATGTGACTATGTGTTAATTTGCATGACTTTGTCTATCTTATGTAGCATGCTTGAGTTCCCTATTTGAATGGGACGGTCTAGCTACTCGCCATTGATGGTGGAACTCCATATTTTTCAAGTGACGACGGCGAGTAGCTGTTATTCTATTTGACTGAGCTTGAGCGTGTGTATCTGCGAGATTGTAGCTAGATTTAGTCTTGTTTTCTTTATTGTTAGTATGTTGGTATAGTACTTTCGCAGTTATGATACTTTGGATATTTTGGGATGTAGTAGTAATTGGACTACGTTGATTTTGGAATTATAATAATAATATTTGGGATTTTTGGTTTAAGTTTTTAATATTCCGCATTTTTGTTAGAGTGCATCTCGACTTTATATCGTATTTCGATACTTTGTAAAAGTCATGGTTTTACACTCCCTCCTTCCCACAACGAGTGCTTATAATGAGTGCTTCATTTTGATGGATGGCATTTTTTTTACAAGAGAACAAGCAATACCCTAGTGAGCGTGAGTATGTGCTGAAATAGAATTACAACTTACTGAATGAAATAAACTAAGACAATGAAAATTACAGAACAAGTTAGAAAACTTAATTAAAATATTGCAATTTGTGATTCTTGGTTCTTTACTAAAGATGATGTACTTGATTAGGTAGTTGTGCGGCACATGTATTGCAATATGAAGGAACCCTTCCTTCCTTCAAAGCGTCAGCTGCCGTCATAACACGCAGGGTGGCCTGTTTAGTTTCACGAGCCTAAAATAATGCATTGCCATCTTGAAGTCTTGTGCCACTTCTGACTGTCCAAGCACAGTTGTTGAGATTGGGGTGGATTTTGTGAAGACTGATGGTTATCGTGGCAACATCGGTGCATTGACCATCCACTAGAAAATTGTCAGCATCATCTTCTTCACCAAATCCCGGATGACATTATTCACATGCTAACTTTGACTTTCTTAATTTGTATATCTATAAGGAAAAACATAATCACGCGGGATCTCGTTTAATTTGTCTCGACGTGTACTTTCTAAATATATAAATTTTTGTTAAATATAACTCAATATATTAATATTTAAAGTTGTGTTTTGGGAGATGTGAAAAAGTAAATATAACACTTATTTTGGTACAGATGGAGTAATAAATATATTGTACAGAGTGTAATAGATAAATTTGTCACGAACAAACCAAATTTTTTTTTGTTGTTGTTTAGAGAACCACAAAGATGGGGATAAGAATCGATCCCAACATCTTCAGAAATCGGGAAAAACTCTTACAACACAAAATTCTAAAGAAACCAAAATAAATAAACCAAATTTTACAACCTAATTCTAAATTACATACCAAATTCTAATTAACAACATATTTTTTTTGAAATACATTTTAGTTGATCAATTTTATTTCTAGATTAACAATAAAAATAGAAATAAAATTTAGAAAATTTCAATTGTGGTAATGGTAATAAATTTAAAGTGTAATTTTTAAGGAAGGACTTTACCATCCCCATGGAAAACATATTTTTCATTCCCAAACATGAAAATTCTTCTTACTTTTTATTACCATGGGTGAAGCGTGACATTAGATGGGAATAAACATTTGTAAAAAAATTAGATAAATTAGAATTAAACTAGCACTCTAGCATGAGAATGAGCATTGATTTTCCTTTTAAATTCACGTATAAAATTATTTATATTATGATCATTTATGACTAATTACAAAAGGACCGTTAGGGTATTAAGATTTAAACCGGCCTTACTATAAATCATCAGACGCAAATAAACGCATGCATCAAAGGAGAAAATAAAGAATCATAAAAAAAATGCTTGTGGTGAAAATGAAACCAGCCGATGCTTGTAGTACTGAAGCCAACCACTAGATAAGATCTCGTCCTCATTTAATTTCAATTTGAGTTCAGTTGAGTAAAAGAAACAGGTCCTTAGTAATAGCTGCGGCATACATTAATACAAAGAAGTATAGAACACAGAAGGGGAAAGAGAAAGCGCCGAAAAACTCCCTCAGCGTCGGATCAAAGATCGTTTCTGGCGAAGCAGAAAGGGAGAGTGGTATAGAAGTGTCGTTTTTAATCACTTTCTAGGGTTTTCTTGTACTGATAATTTGAAATCCAATTCGAAGAAGATAGAAAACAAGTATTAAAGAAGGAAGGGTTTTCGCAAATCAGTGAAAATGGTGAAGACAACGAAAGGGGGCAAAGTCATGAATCCTACCGATGCTTATCGCAAAGAGCTTCGCAAGAAGGAATTAAAAAGGGTTAATTTTCTTCCCCCTTTTATCGTTTTACTTTATGTGTATTTCTTGTCATGCTCTGATTCTAGGGTTAGCTGAAAATTGTTTTAATCCTTTTTCTTTGGAGTGTTGTAAAGATTTTTTTGGGGTCTATTCATCAATAGTAGGTGATATATGAACGAATTGACAATTATGTGTTACATTGTCGTTCCTGAAATCAGGTGATATTAAAGGTAATGCCAAATGGGTGCCTATGTAAGTTACTCCTTATCAAAAGACTTTCAGAAATAAATTTTCTGATGTTAAGAACCTAGTGAGTGAGCTGTTTGCATTTCCTATATTTCTGAGGAAGTCGCTGGAATGTGAATTTCAGGGGGTAAATGCATAAGTTGATCATGTGTATCTCTAATTTGAGGCTCTAACATAAAGTAAGAATTTCCAGTAGTTGCATGGTCTTGTACTACTCTTGTTTGCAGTTGCAGTTTTTTGGAAGGATTATTTGTGCACTATATTCAGATAATATCTAGGTTGCATGGAGACCAGGGTTGAAAATGGGTACGGCTTGGGAACGGCAAGTAAAAAAATAAAAATTTATTAGAAAAAAAATACAAAGTCCCTAATACGATATCAAAAAAAATAAAATTAGTTCCAAGTTCGAAACAACACAAAAACACAACAACCTAATTAATGATAAGCTACTAATATAACATTAAAAGAAAACCGGTTCAAATTGTTAAATAACACAATTAGCTATCGGGCTTGCGCTTAAGGATTTCTAATTTTGGGTTATTAGCCTGCTGAGGACTTCTATTTGGGCTTTGGGAATTCTAAATTAGGTTTGGGGACTTCTAGTTTGGGTTGGGGACTTCTAATTTAGGTTGGGGACTTCTAATTTAGGTTGGGGACTTCTAGTTTGGTTTAACAAGACGACACATTTCCCTAGTTGACTTTGAAACTTTGTTAGAACTTCTAACAATGCTGACTATCTTGCAAGTTAATCCCAAATATAGTTTAGGAGGATTGTCATCATAGCCCACAGCATAGCAGCATAGGCCATAGGGCCTTAGGTAAAAGATATGAGGCAACTGGGGCTTGAGGAGGAGCTATCGTTTAGATAGGGAAGCATAAAGGGAGAAAATATGGGCAACTAACTTTTGCAATTCCATAAAGTGACTTGTGTCTAGCCGACCCCAAATTATTTTGGGACTAAGGCTTTGTTGTTGTACATGCCATCAAAAGTACTGAAAAATACAAAAAAAAGCTATGGCAAAGGTAGTTCAGGATGATAGTCATCATAGTCCATATCCTTTTAGGGCCTTAGAGAATTTTTTTAGTATGTTTCACCCACTGGGTTCTGTGATTTTCTAAGGCATGTTCTCGATTGCACCGAATTTTATATTTTGTTTGCTGGGTTTTAAGGTCTAGTGTTGAGATTGTTGTAGGATTCCCTTTTTTCTATAGAACAGTGCTCAAATCATCATGTTGTATTCAACTTTGCCATTGGACAACTTCCTAAATTGAATATATATGTTTAGAAGATTCTTCTTCTATTTGAATCTTATATTTGTTTGTTCATTGGCTTGGACAGAACAAGAAAGAGAGAAAAAAGGTTAGAGAGGTGGGTCTCTTGAAGAAGGATCCTGACCAGATCAAGGATCAGATTCAAAAGTTAGAGATGATGAGTAAGTTGACTCTATTGAAATTATATGTTTTTTTCAGATAGTAAACATATTTAGATGACTCTTACGTTTTCTGTTTTAATTCTCTATTCTACAAGATGTGATTTCCCTATTCTTCATGAGATGCTAAACTACAATTAATCATCCTTTTGTTACAAATTTACAATCCTACATGCAACAAGTAAAATCTATCTATTTGCAGTTCTATGTGTTTTTGTCCTCTCCATATGCTAGGAGAGTGAATCTTTGTAGTGTAACCTTATCATAGATTTTTTTTTTTAATAAAAAAAACCTTAATGAGCTTGTTCAATTTTATCCGTTCAGAGGCTGAAGGTGCACTCGATAAGGCAAGAAAGCACAAGAAAAGGCAGCTTGAGGACACATATAACCTTGTTTTGAAGAAGAGAAGGGTATGCTTGTTTAATTTTGCCATTTCCGTCAAACTATGTTTGGGCTTCATGTATGTCTTGATGACAATGTTGCTACCTAGACTCTGGAGACTAGTTGCTCTCTTTTTCTTTATTACTTTGTCCCAAGTTGGCTATCAAGCTCAGTATCTTCATTTGTACTCCCACCCACCTCTCCCCCGGACAATATGGTTGTAACTAGTGACAATTTTTGATAAGAAATTTAGGAGACAGCCTTGTTTTTTTTTTTTTTTTTTTTTTTTTTGTGATGTTAAGAGGTGTTCCCCCCCCCTCCCTCCCTCCCTCCCTCCCTCCCACTCTTTTACCTACTGACATGGGGACTTGGGAGTTAAAAAAGAATCTTAAATCTTAATTAATAGTCTGCAAAGCATATTTATTTTAAGTGTGAAGCCAGGCCTGTAGTTGAATGTGGAGTCGTGAACTCTTAAATTCCTGGTGCGAAGGTTATAGGAAACAGCTTTTGCTTGCTACATGAGAATGATTGAGCATTATTTTACCCTTAATGTATAACTGGGAAGCTGCTCTCCTGTAAAGGCAGGCCTGTAGTTGAATGTGGAGTCGTGAACTCTTAAATTCCTGGTGCGAAGGTTATAGGAAACAGCTTTTGCTTGCTACATGAGAATGATTGAGCATTATTTTACCCTTAATGTATAACTGGGAAGCTGCTCTCCTGTAAAGGCAAATAAGTGGCTTTCTTTTTTTTTTTGCACCTAGTATGTATAACTGGGAAGCTGCTCTCCTGTAAGGGCAAATAAGTGGCTTTCTTTCTTATACACCTGGTATGTACAACTGGGAAGTCACTGTAAGGGCAGCAGCACTCAACTGAAATTGGGAGTGTGGAGCATTTTTACTGTTGTGGGCTGGGCTTTGGATTTATGTGAGCTCTGTTTGGTCCTCATGAGGAGGCTTGAATTCTTGAACAGCATACTGAAAGGTAAAAACTAGTATTAAGGCCCGGGCGTTGCCCCGGGTCATACATTTTTTCATCATCTTCAATATTTTTTATGATTTGAAAGTAATATAGTATAATGAGGGTTGTAAAATACTGAACGAAATTTTGAAAGATAGTACAATATGGAACTTGATACTTTCACTAACGTATTAAAAATTGGTTATCATCATCATCATGGCTTCCTCCGATTTGTTTTCAACACAACAAACGAATATTTTATATTTCACAAAAAATACCCCTTTCATGCATTTAAAATGAAACAGAGGAAGTATCATCATCATTAATTTGATCGAATGATACACTACGTTTTTTATTTTGAGACTCAAGTCCAGAAAACAAAGGCAACAAAAATTTTTAACAATAAAATTTATAATACTTCTTTATGGAATAATTGATAGTGAAATTAATATGGATTAGTGGTTAAGTTGTGACTTTTGTACATAAGGCTTTTGTACTTAAGGGATTATGGGTTCAAGTATGCTTAGAAGATGCGTTTTAGAAGAAGAGTATAGATTACATGGCATAATTAATAATTGTAACGTTATGTTGTGGCGAGTAATTACATAATATTTGAAATGAAAAAAATGCACATCGAGGAAAATTTGTGCGAGTCTTTTGAATTTAAAAAATATTTTTATAATAAAAAAATTATTGTTATTGGTGTTGTTGTTCTTACTACCATTGTTTCCCTTGATTTAAATATGACAAAAGATATTTCATAATGATGGTAAAACTTGTAACAATAATATTAATATTTTTTATAGGAACAATAATATGAATAATTAGTATGGATTAGTGATTTAAATTTAACTTTTTGTCAAATAGTTATCATGGAAGGTAAGTATTATTATTAAATCTTATCTAACGCCCAGCTTTTGCCTTATTAATAGTAATATTGTCTCTTTTGTTGCGCCTAAAAAATAAGGGATCTAGAAATTTATTAAATTTATTGTTAGATAATAAATTAACATTAAGTGTACTCGAACAATAAAACAATAAGTTTTAAAATAGTGGAATTTGAGATAATAATGAATGTTGGGTGAGTTGGTAAGTATATACTATTAATGTGTTATAGTCTCGAGTTCGAACCTCACTATGAATTTTTTTTTAATAATTAAACACCCAAACTAAAATCCTACATGGAAATATTGCATATGTGGCGGAACTCAGGCGAGAGATGATGCTTGTGTGTCAGCTATGTGCCAGCTTACGTGTCGCATAACTGGTGCTTCGCGCACCTTTTAATATATTGTATAGATGATAACGAAAGAAGGGTTGTTAGAATGACTGACTGATGATAAATTTTATGAGTGTAACTTAAACAGAAATGAAAACAGTAGACATTGGTACTGAAAGGGAACTGCTGATAAAGAAAAAAAGGATGCTAGTTTGACTGACTTAAGATATGCTGCATAAAGTAGACAGCGATGTAAACTTGACCTTGATGATTGGGATACAACAATTATTTTCTAACTTCCCTATAATTCTCACCTTTACAGAATTATGTATCCAAAAGAACTTTATGTGGTAAATTCTGTTTTTGTGGGGATAGGCCCTCATTTCTCAAGTGTGTACATTCTGTTTATGTGGTAAATTAGAATTTTTTGTGGGGATAGGCCAACATTTATGGCCACTTTGTCATTTTGTGGGGATATCCCTCAGTAAATTTTTTTTTTTGCGAGGATATCCCAAACTAAATTTAATGATTGCGAAATTAGCCCAAATTCCATTTTCCGGGGAAAAAAGTCAAGATTTCGGGCATTGACCGGCTAAATTAGGTGAGTTTATGAATTTAATATGTTGTAGGATTAAATGCGTTTGATGTTCACGCATAATAAACTCACCTAATTGAGCTAGTCAATGCCAGAAATCTTGACTTTTTTCCTCGGAAAATGGAATTTGGGATAATTTCGCAATCATTAAATTTAGTTTGGGATATCCTCGCAAAAAAAAAATTATTGAGGGATATCCCCACAAAATGGCCACAAATGATGGGCTATCCCCACTAAAAGTTCGGTAAATTATGTGTCATATTTATGTCTGTGTAAGTGCACCTTTGTTTTGGTGATAAATTACTATATGAATTATTCCTTCTATTACCCAAAGTTCTCTCTTTTTGTTAAAATTTAAAGTTGGTTCTATATTGTTATTCTGTCTTTTGTTTATTCCTATTTTGGTGAAAAAAATTCCCCTTTTTTATCCTTAGCTGGCCATCCAAGAGGACCCAAGTATCCTTATAATGCAGAAGGGGCTCAGTCATTTTTCCCTTTGTTCTGGTCATTGTGGAGACAGCAAGAGGAAGAACTTTGTGGAATGGATGTGCTGAAATTATTAATGTGAGTTGTTGTGATGTTTTGTGTTTTGTTTTACAGGAGTATGAAGATAAAATGAAGGAGAAGGGTGAGGAACCGGTTATGTTCAGGTATTTATTTATTCACTTCTATCTTCTTTTTTAAAAGTTCTATATTAAATGTTTTTTTCTGATACAAGGTGAATCTGCTGCAGCCATTTGGGACCTGTACATAGACGGACTTCAGCGGAAGAGGAAGAGAGAGTGAAACATCCACAGCCTGAAGTAAATTATAATTTGTACTTTTTTTGATGTTGTAATGTTCTTTGCTCACCTTGAATGTCTTGTGTAGAAGATCATGTTTAACATAAGCTTTGGCTAAAGGACGCAGTTATGAAGTAGTCTGAAGCATTACTATGAAAAGTGTATATGGATAGTCAAAGTGGAGTTGTAAAATTAGCTAGGCTTTTAAAGTGGACAGAGAACTAATTTTTGACTTGCCAATATTGACTCTCATTTGCTTTTTTTTTTTGTTTAAATTTTTATTTTTCTTATTTATGCTTGGTTTTGTGTGTCTGCAGGATTCTGTATACTATCATCCGACATTGAATCCCACAGGAGCACCACCCCCCGGAAAGCCTCCTATGTACAAGTCTTCTATAGGTTTACACTCATTTTCTAATAGCACTTACCATTTGTAATTTTATATATGCTGCTACTCCTTATGTCTGATCTGAGCCCTTTTCTTACTTTCCATTTAATGGCAGGGCCTCGAATTCCTTTGTCAGAAGCTTCCTCATCAACTGGGGCGGCGTCTTCTGCAGGTCCTGATGATGTTGAGTTGCCTGCACCACCTCCGCCACCTCCTTTGCCAAAAAGTGGTGAGCCTGATTCCATTGATGGCACTGATGTACCATCATCTCTGCCTCTACCACCCCCACCACCAATGCCTCCAAAGCCTTCAGGTTCAGATATGGCATCTGCATTGCCTCTACCTCCACCTCCTCCACCACCACCTGGTCCTCCTCCTAGAGAACATGTTGGAGCTCATCCTCCACCCCCTCCACCTTTACCCCATCAGCAAACCATCCAGCCACCAGCACCAGGAACATCTGGAAGCGTGACGGATACTAATAGTAATGCAGTTCCTGATGGCTCTACCTCAAGAGATATGCAGGTACATTTGTGAGTCTTGTGACTGGTAAACTTTTGTATTTCTGCAGTCATGCTATCCCCCATCCTTTTAGGTTGGAGCATGGGATTAGTTGCTAGCATTTTCGAACCATATTTTTCATGATCTATTCATTGAATTGGCATTGATATAGTTGGAGCTCATCTTAATGGAATATGGTCATACCTTTGGCTGAAATTATATGGGCTTATATCTTAGGAATGCTTAAGCAGTTTAGTTGGTGTCAGAAAAAAAAGAAATATCTATAATAAATATCTGCATCTTTATGCAGGTGTCAAATATGTTCCCTCCACCACCTCCACCACCTGGATTACCCCCCAAATCAGCAGGGAATCAATCTGGTGTCGAACCTGATGCCAAAAATCAGGAAGCTGGCAAAGATCTTTCTAAAGTGGCACCACCACCTCCACCACATCAGCCTCCAGTACCAGGTGTGACAGGACCAGTTGCACTCCCTGCATTACAGCCTGATGTGTTACCCCCAGGCATTTCAAGATTTCCTCCACCTCCTCCACCAGATATGAGGCCATCATTATCTGCTTCTGGAGCTCCTGGACAACCTGCACCCCCTGGAATGGTTCCACTTATGCCAAGGCCGCCGTTTGGTCCTCCCCCTGGACCACCTCCTATGATGAGACCTCCGCTTCCTCCAGGTCCTCCACCTATGATGCTACAGGATGACTCAGCTGCAATGAGGCCAACTGCACCACAGAAACCATCTTATGTTAAGTCAGCTGCACCCACTGTTGTAAAGAGGCCTCTAGCTCAGCACACACCAGAGCTCACAGCTATGGTATGTTTATTCTGCAATACGCAGTTATCCCCTTAAATCTTGCAGTCATTAATAAAGTGCGCCTTTTGAACATTTTCTCTTTGGCTTGTATTTTGCATTGGATTAGATTCTTGTATGTTATGTTTTTATTACATTTTAATTACTTCTGAAGGTTGGTGCTAATTTCAGATATCTACTAATATCAAAATGATGCTTACGGAGGTCTGTGTTTTTTATTTTCCTTTTTCATTTATCTACTAATATCTAAATGTTTCAAGTGTGTAAAGGGGAATTGAAAAAAAAAAATCCAACAAAGGAAAATCTTAGTAAGGAAGTTGGGGTGTTACGTTTGAAGCTTTTGTGAGAGATTATATTTGAAATAGTGGGAAAAAAAGGGGGAAAAAGTTGATGTGCTAAGTTGACATCTTTAGTGAGTCAAATGAGATCTGTAGTTCTGTATAGAACTTATGATGATTTCTGACCTGTTAGAAAATTCTGAAACAAGTTTGTATCTTTATTCATGTTGGGTTGTAACATGCTTTGTGTTTGAGTGCTGTGAATAGTTTCTATCATACAATCTTGCGACTTTGAGGATTGGATTTCATTACTTCCTGCTTGATGGATGTCAAAGAAGTGCCAGTTACTTATACAATGGTTTATGTAGATAGTATTGTTGTTGAGATCTGGCTTGGTGGATATAGATAGATTAGAATTGCTATTGTAGTATTTTTGAAATAATTATATGGTATAATATTGTGAAGCAAATCATGTGTTGCGCTTTTGCCTGATATAATTTGAGATATTGATAATGTTGTTTTCGATAATTTTATATATTGCATAATCCATAAGTCATTAGCATTTTTTCACTATATTTTCAATGTTCCCTCCTATTGCTATTTTCTTAGCATGTTATCCTGCAACTCTCCTCCCTTTGTATATTCACTTTTCTCCCACCGTTTGTATTCCCAATCATTTATAGTTATACCCATAAAAATTTATATTAAAATCTGGGCTAACTTTAGTCTCAAGTCTCAACGAAGATTAGCTACAAATTTACAAAGGAATCTAAGAAGCTAGCTAGGTGAGGTTTGGGGTAAGGGGAGGGGTGGGACTAGCTTCTTTTTTCACATAGCAAATATCATGTGGAGCCGGAGGTGTTGCTGTTAGAATGGCACCAGTGTTGAATAGCTCTAAATCTAGGAAGGGCAAAGGGAGAACAGAGGAATTTGAAGGAAGAGGATAAGAGGTACTCCGTAGTTTTTTCATATTTGTGTCATGCTGCACATTCAGGTACAAAAGAAAAGAATTGCTGATATTAGCTTGTATTTGAGAGACAAGCTGCTCTCCTTAAGTTCCAAAAGTGAATTCTTATTTCATGAATGCCAAAGCTCAGAATACAATAACTATATGCTCTCCACTAAAAAGACTAAAATGCCCTTGAGGGACTTAAAACAGAAAATACTAAAATAAGGAAATATAACTACAACATAACTAAACCAAAAAGAAACTTGATTTATTAAAATGCTTTACGGCTTTTTTCTAGTATATGTCTTCCTTATATTAGTTGTGGCTCGATGTGCAGCAATACCCTCCCCCCAAAGCGCCACCTTGTCCTCAAGGTGAAATTCAGGGAATCGTTCGTTGAGAATGGCATAATCTTCCCAAGTTGCCTCAAAGGGATGTAACCCCTCCCAAGCAATCAATACTTATGGTGTAGAAGAATGGGGTTTAGGACGCACTCCTTGGACAGAAGCTGGAGTAACATTCAGCACCAGTTCAAAAGTGAGCTGCGGAGGGAGTGTGGGCGAAACCGGAGCTGTCCCTACTGCAGCTTTCAGCTGTGAAACATGGAAAACGGGGTGTAGTTTGCTCCCCGGGGGAAGCTGAATCTTGTAAGCTACTGCACCTATTTTCTGAACAACCTCGAAAGGGCCATAGTAGCAAGCAGCCAACTTCTGATAAGGTCTGCTAGCCAGAGAAGTCTGACGGTATCGCTGGAGTTTTAGGTAGACCTGATCTCCAACCTGGAATTCTACCTCTCGCCTTTTGGAGTCCTCATAAGATTTCATTCTCTGTTGAGCTCTAAATAGATGAGAACGTAGGTCATCCAAAATTGCGTCCCTGTCAATTAACATATCTTCTACGGAAGAGTTAGGTGTAGTACCTTGGTTGAACCGGATTAGCTTAGGGGGATCCCGGCCATAAAGAGCTTTAAACGGGGTACACTTGGTAGCAGAATGAGTGCTAGTATTATACCAATATAAGGAAGACATATACTAGAAAAAAGCCGTAAAACATTGTATAAGTCAAGCTTCTTTTTGGTTTAGTTATGTTGTAGTTATATTTCCTTATTTTAGTATTTTCTGTTTTAAGTCCCTCAAGGGCATTTTAGTCTTTTCAGTGGAGAATAAGTCCTATATATAGTTATTGTATTCTGAGCTTTGGCATTCATGAAATAAGAATTCACTTTTGGAACTTAAGGAGAGCAGCTTGTCTCTCGAATACAAGCTAATATCAGCATTTCTTTAAGTCACCCCAAGTTGTGATACCTCGCCGGTTGTTCTCAAATTGGTAGAAGGACAAGGCGCGGTCCTCCAAGGCCACCACCGCCCCCTCAAGTCTCTCATCCTCCGTCATCTTGTAGAAGTGAAAGAAACGTTCCACCCTCAAGATCCACCCATCCGGGTTTGTACCATCAAACAAAGGTAGATCTAGTTTCTTGAACCTCCAAGGCCCCGTAGCCCCTCCGTCTTGTGGCCGTCCTCCACCCACCTGAGACACCTCCGCTTCTTTCTCTCTGTTCAGCGGACCCATCCTAGCAATTTGGGCACTTATTTCTGCCCTAAAATCTTCTTGTTGCTTCATTAGCCCCTGAGACATCTGTTGTAACGAGTTTTGTAACAACTCCGATTGGTCAGCCAAGGCGGTCCTCAAGGCGGCTAACTCCGACTCCATTGTTTCCATCCTTTGAGATTGAGTGGTGCTCACCATTTTTATGCCCAGAATTGTCTAGCTCTGATGACCAAGTTGCTGCACATTCAGGTACAAAAGAAAAGAAATGCTGATATTAGCTTGTATTCGAGAGACAAGCTGCTCTCCTTAAGTTCCAAAAGTGAATTCTTATTTCATGAATGCCAAAGCTCATAATACAATAACTATATATAGGACTTATTCTCCACTAAAAAGACTAAAATGCCCTTGAGGGACTTCAAACAGAAAATACTAAAATAAGGAAATATAACTACAACATAACTAAACCAAAAAGAAACTTGACTTATTAAAATGCTTTACGGCTTTTTTCTAGTATATGTCTTCCTTATATTAGTTGTGGCTCGATGTGCAGCATGTCATTGTGTGTGTGAGTCTCGCATGTGTTTTAGGGGATGGGTTATGATTGCCATTAAAAAGCGCTCTAATCTTATGTTTCTTACTTAGCTGCTGTATTAAGGTTATTTTGAGAGATTTACCTCTTTAAGGTGAATTTTTGAAATTTCAAGATAATAGGGTAGGGGCGCGGGGCTAGTTTGGCAAAATACTGTTCAAGATTACTCTATACAAAAGAGTTAATTTGTTGGAAATCACCTTTAGATGTCACCTTTAATGAGGGTGATGATTTTGGCACTCCCAAAATTGATTTTGGCACTCCCCCCCTACTATTCATTTGAGAAGGGGAGGAGTGCCAAAATCATTTCCCCTTTAATGATGCTTCATTATACTATCAGAATTAAGTAGGTTTATTAGAGTCAAGCCACTTCACATGCTTAAAATGGGTTATTATTATGCTCTTTTGAAAACTTTCCTTTTTTTTGGCAAGGAAGAAATTTCCATGTTCTGTGCAATTAGAAGGTAATGTTGAGGAAAATAATTTAAAATTATTTTTAAAGAAACAAAAATTCAACTGTGGCTATTTATGATGAAATCTCATTTATTTTGTAATTTTAAGATCTTTATGTATGTGGCCACAGGTTCCTGCATCAGTTCGGGTTAGAAGAGAGTCTGCACGTCCAAAGCCAAAAGCAAAAGTGTCAACAACCACAACTACCCCTCAGCTGCCTGTGGCTCCTGCTCCAAAACCAGAACCAGTTACAACCGCATCAGCAACAAAACCACCAAGCATTGATGACTCTTATACGGCCTTCTTGGAGGACATGAAAGCACTCGGTGCTCTTGATAGTTGACGTGCATTTAATTGAACGGGTGCATAATGTTATTATCAACAGGCTCATAGTTAATCTAGGTCCATTCCTGGTTCTGTATTTACCAGATTTCATAGTGTCAAATGTATTAAACTAATGCCAGTTTATGTTCAGATTTGACATTATAATTTTTGGTGTAATTTTGGCTCACAAATCCTTGCCAATGGACAGGACTGAAACGGAACAATTTTTTCTTTTTTAACCTTTAATGACAAGATTTCTTCTCACTGAATCCCACTATATGTTGTCTGTCTTGTGTTTGTGGCTCATTCATAAACTCTTTATGTTTCGAGGAAAATAATTTGGTGGGGCATTTTCATAAATTTATTTTGAAACCGAGCCCAGAAATGTTTCTGTCTTGTTTAGCTTGCTAGCTAAATACAATTTTACTTTTTATTTTAATTTCTAATGGTACTGGATTCAGAAGACTATTCAAAATTTTATCTACTCAATTAGAGTTCCATTACTAGAAAACAAAAAAAAATTGATACCAATAATCTAAAATATTGACGATCTTTAAAAAGATCAAATTATTGTTTATTTCTTAACAATCTGAATTATATATACTCCATTTCATATAAATATACATGTTGACCTGCAGTAATGGGTAATTCACCTAGGTAGTATGGGTACTTGTTGAAATAATCGTACCCTTAATAAATTATTGAATACTGATATGATAACGATATTTCTAAAAGACTTGAAAGGTTATATTTCTCTCCCTATTCTTTTATTATTGTAACATTTTTTTTATTTTATTTTTTTACTTTTTTATTAATTGCAACATTACTAAATTTGTATATTCTTTCTCTCTATTGCTTCCTTATAATATGGGACCATCTTTTTGGGTTAAATACAATGTCTTAATTTTTTTCTAAAAAAAAATCCTTAGAAATTTTGTACGTAATCTCTAAAACGCATAATAACAAATAAATGAAAAAAAAATCACCAATATAATGATTCATATGTTTTGGATAGGGGTGTCAATGAGTTGAGCCAACCTGAACCCAAACTTACGGTACCTTAGGCTTGATTCATGACACTTTTACTCGAGTTTGAGCTAAGTCTTGAGCTTTTTCTAGCATAAATTATTAAGTTCGGGTTACACTAAAACTCAACATCGCTTCGTCTTAACTATATAAAATCTATTTTTAAGCTATAATATATTATAACTAAGGGCTTGTTTACTTCAGATTATATTCAGTTCAGTTCAGTTAATCTCTATTTAGTTCAGTTCAGTTCATCTCTATTTAGTTCAATTAATACACTTTTATTCAGTTCAGTTCAATTCAGTTCAGTTCATCTCTATTAAGCTAATGTAAACGAGCCCTATATTATTCTATTGTCTTAGTAATAAGATTCTAACGATAATATATTAGTTTACCATGTTAAATAATAACTCCTTTTCTTTTTAGTTACAACGATTAGATAATTTTTTATCTCTACTTTATGTTATATCGTTGGAATAAAAAAAAACGAAAGTAGTAACATAATTGAAATATTAGAAAAATTAAACAGGTTTAGGGGAAAAATGAAGGGAGATATAAAACAGAATGGTACTGACTACTGAGTGCTTATGTCAGGTCAGAGTAGCAGCCAATACAATGATATAGTCGTTGTAGATTCAGTCTTTGTCACACGTTCGGTTGAGTCAGATTTTAGTTGGAAGTATGCATTTTTGTGTCACTAAGCCAAATTCATCCTATTGGTAAAATCAACCTTTTGTTTTTCAATTTAAAGAAAATTTGTAAAAAAAAAGGTAAATTTTTATTCGGTATTCTTAAAATAAGTCAATATTTTGATTAAATCACAATAAGTCAATCAATTACACATATTTTCTCAAATTAATATTTTTTTTTACAATTTAAGGTGGGCAAAGTTAACAATTTTAATGAAAAATCAAAGCGGTGCTTTAATATGGTGTTGTTTATATGATTTTTCATTAAAAATGATAATTTAATCAACAAATAAATAGTGGAAAAAACTTAATTTGAGAAGACATGGACATTAGGTTGACTTATTTTTAGTTAATAAAAAGGTTGACTTATTTTGAGTTTAATAAAAAAAGTTGACTTAATTTGAGAATATCAGATAAAGATTGACTTATATTTCACAAATTTTCCTTCAATAAAAGGTAAAGGACGCAATTCCTTTCTTTTTACACATAAGAGGATATTTGTTTTGGAAAACATAGGGCCACCTAAATCAGAATTGATAAATCAAGGTAATTAGTGGATTAAAATGGTCCACTAATAGGGGTACAATGATATGTTACCTCATAAGACAATTTTTTTTTTTAAAAAAAGGCCGGTCTCCACCATGTGTAGTTTTGTGGTGCTATTATTAAGCTGACATTTGCATTTACCGAGCCACCATTTTAATTTTATAATTTACCATGTTTAGATTTATTAAGTTGACTAGTGGACCAAACAATCCACTAATACCATTCTAAATTTTCAAGCTTGTTTGGATTCCTATTTTTTTGGCTGGTGGTTGGATTTCAAATGACATGGATTGATTGAGGAATTGTAGATGACCTCTTTTAAGGGACTTGGAATTGGGCTGGAATTGACACAATCCCAATTTCTAATGGTTGTTAATTAACAACCCAATTTCAGAATTTCAAATGAAATTCAGTTTTCCAAACAGGCCCTTAGTGAAATTTTATCTTATAATTTTAAATTTATCTGATAAAGATCTATATGGTTTTCTATATCACTACATAGAAATAATGTTGGTAATAGTTAAAAACGAATTCTATTGTTGTAATGTTTTGGGGTTTTAGTTAAACAAATTCTTATTTTATCTTGCAAGATAAAAGAAAGCAAGATTAAACAAAGTTGATGTAGGAGATATACGTAACAAACATACCCCACTGGCCAATGCATGAGATAAATTAAAGCACTTACTTAAAAAAAACTACTATTTGTAGTTTGACACTTTGACTATCTTTTTCAACTAAAAGCCTAAAAGTAAGGTGAAATAAACTCATAAACTAAAACCTCCAACAACATTCTTGAGGACTAATTTAACCACAATTGCAATGAGATATGGATCCATTGAAAGATGAATAATTTTATCAAAGAGTATAATTATTATATCCACTATTATTACTATGTATCAGTAGCAATTACAAATTATAGGATTATTTGCTTTTAATAATCCAATTTTTCGAGTTTTAGTAACCAATAATCTAACTTTTCAATTTTTAGCAACCAATGAACCAAACTTGAAAATGAGAAGTCAATTATACGTTGCTCAATTGTTTTCTTGAGTTTTTTTTTAATCAACTACACTTTAAAAGACCGACATTAATTTGTCTTTAACTTTAAAATGAGAGCTTCTGGTTCATTGGTTAGATATGGGGTGCAAAGGTTAGATTATTCGCTAATAATCCAAAAGTTAGATTATTGATTACCAAAACCTGAAAGGTTGCATTATTAAAAGCAAATAAGCTTAATTATATCCAAGCTTATTTTATTTCGTCAATCTTCTATTTTGTCACATTATGTCCAACAAGTTTAATACTGTATCCATTATTATTATTACTACTACAGATCTAGGAGCGACAAGGGGTTGGACTCAGATCGGTTTGGAGTCGAATGTGGATTTTTTTTAGATTCGAATTAGATTTTTTTTCTTACAGGTCAGATCAAACTAAGATCGAATCCGGCCTAAATTGACATCCCATCCCTATATCAAAAAAAAAAAAAAAAACATTGTGTCTGAAATTAGGGAAATGAAACTACACCAGAAAAATATATTTTAACCCTTGATCACCCCTTTTGAGGAGTAAACTTAGGAATCTTGCAAACCCAAATCTTTTTCACTAATCTTATCTTAATTTAATAACTAACATTTTATTCCTAATCCTAATTATTTTTCACTTATATTAACCTGTGTAATAGTACTACTGCTGCATTAACAATTTAACATGAGCTTATATTACTGTACTAATTAAATATTGAAGAGGGGCACATAAAAAAGCAACGGTAACAAGGTGTTTGGCAGTTCCTTAAGGGGCAAAATAGTAATTTCCGAAAACCTAACGGAAACCTTTCACACTTAGAACAGAGGAAAAGCACCTGCTTTTGTTTATGACACTATTTAAAGCTCTACTATTTCTCTAATCTCTTTCCAACTCTCTCTGTTTTTTTTATTTTTTATTTTCAACCTTTTTTCTTCAATTTAATTAACTTCCTAAGTCACTCTAAATTTCAATTGACTTTTAATTTCTTGCTTTCTTCTATTTTTCATGCTATCTCTTTCCCTTTTCTTTTCTTTTTTGAAGAAGAAGTATCAAAATTTTGTTATAAATTCTGAAAATAAGGAAAAATTACAAGTTATGGAAGCTATAAAACCAGAAGAAATAAGTCACCCACCAATGGATCAACTTCAAGGTTTAGAGTATTGTATTGATTCTAATCCTTCATGGGGTAATTTTCTAATTTTCTTTTTTTTTTTCAATTTTAATTTTACCAAAATAATTTTAATCAAATTTTAGAATGAATTTATAAATGATGCTAATGAATTTGAGTGATATGAAACAGGGGAAGCAGTTGCTTTGGGTTTTCAGCATTACATATTGTCATTAGGAACTGCTGTGATGATCCCTACATTTCTTGTTTCTTTAATGGGAGGTTCTGATGTGAGTTTTTTATTTATTTATTTTTTACTTTCTGGTTTTTTTTTTTTTTTGCATGGGATTTTGTTAATTTCTTGGAATTAATCAAAAAAAGGGTTGGTGAAAATTATCTATTTTTATTGGATGTGATATGAATATTTTCTAAGTGTAATTAATTAGAAGTAAAGTTTTTGTGAAATTAGCTCTTGGTACTTGTAGAGATTTAGTTATGTACTGCTTATCCCTTCCCAATTGTTTGTTTTCTTTGAAACCTTACGCTATTCATAAGATGAGAGATTCTTCTAAATTACTCTCAACATATAAAACACAATATAGTCATGTATATTCTTGTTTGATTCGTCTCAATGAATACGTCATTAATATCCAATTATTATAATTTTTACACATATGCAACAAAAGATATTTACGGTCAAACAAGTACATTGGCATATGTGCAAAGTCAAATAGGACAAACAAATGGGAACGGAGGGAGTAGTTTTTAGTGGTAAATTGAATTATGTGAGAGGTAATTAATTACAACACACAAGACACACACAACTAACTAAATGTCTTGGTTAATATTAATAGTGGGTTACAACTCATATTATAAATAATATTTTAATGTATTTATTAGTAGTGGTTAGTCTACCCACCGGCTTGATGTAGCAATATCCAACTAATTTCTGATGAGTGAAAAAATGGGGAGTGATATTGACAACTCATATACATTTATAATCTATAATGCATAATTTTATAATTATATACTAAAACAAAATATGCTGATGTGATCGCATATTTCTCATGAATTTTTCCCTACAGAACTAGTGATGGCATCACTTTCACTCTAATTCCAACACTTCCTGCTAGTTTCAAGACTATTTAATAAATATTTTCTTACAAATTTAATAAAACTATGACTATATTTTTCCATAGAGTTAATATAATATTTTTTATCATAAAAAACTAAATAGATTTTGCATTACTAAAGCAATAACAACTAGAGTAGATTTTACCTCCCAATCCTTTTAATTTTCTCTCCAAGTTTTTATTTACATTACATTTATTTCGTTATAAGTTCCCTAGATAATTCTTTTTTTTTGTTATATTTCATTTTTTAAAAGAATAAAAAATGATAATTTATTAATGTTTTTTTAAAATCATATTGTGCAAGTATGCTTTTTTAACTCCGTATTTTTTTATATCTTAATAAAAAAAATGATTTTGATTCATTTATTATTTTTAAAAATAATTAAATTTTTTTATTTTCTTTATAATTCATATTTCTTAATTATAATTTTCGAATTTTTTAAAATTGAAATTCGAGCATTGTCCGGTGATTATCTAGTTTGCATATATATTAGCGTCTTGTATATTAATCTTAGGCAAAGAAAGGTTTGAATGACTAGTCGATTAACTTCTTGGTTTTAGTAAATAGTAAAGATACTTTTCTTATTCTACACTCTCTACTCCGGTTTTGTTTGCACCATTTTTCTTTTAATAATGTCCTAAATTTTTACTCTTACAAGTTATAACAACTATTACCGCTGTTTCTTATTATTTGTAACGATTTGACATTTTTCCTGACCATTGAAATTCTGAAGTCCTAACCACTGTGCTATGACTTCAGCCTCGTGGTAATAAGGAAATTAAAACACTTATACCATTAAAAAAATTATACATAAACTCAGCACAATGGTATTATTTATACATAAACTTTGTATCATATTATAGGACCATTTCAACCAAAAGCTTAAGCTGATAGTTAAAACTCAGGAATATGTTATATACTCTATCACTTCTCTGGTAAGACGATCGTGTCACAAACTTCCATAGCTTTCAACTAATAACAAATCTTTTATCATAAATTTTAAGTTTTTACATAACTACTTACGTTTATATTTAGTATAAAAAGTTATGTTAAAAAATAATATAATTTTTTTTTTTGGAAGGAAAGGTAAACAGGAACAGTTAGGTTGACTTTCTATTGAAAAAACAACCCGACTTGTCAGTATTTAAAAAGTAAGAGAATTTAGCATCCATAAAGGATCTATATCAACGTGCGTAGGCCTTGTAGCACAATGTGAGAGCAAACTTGTTGAAAATACAAAGGAGGATGCTCATTATTGTTGTTTATATCAAAACTTTAGCTTATCCAAGTACGTAAAAAAGCAAGCAAAGTGGAAGACATAAATATGTCCAGTGGTCTCTTCGTCCTTAGCTTGATTTTGACCTGATTTACAATTTGGCTTGTCCTTCAACATGATAATTCCTTTCTTGATTGTTCCTCAAAAATCTTTTATTTATTCCTTTCTTGATTTTGTATGGCCAACTACGTGACTTTAAATACTTCATTCGGTCCATATTGTTAGCAACATTCCCTTTTCATGCTTACCAATGTATAATTTAAATTTGTAATATTTTTAATTTCGTCATAAAAACTAATTGTATGACTGATTATAAATAGTGTCCAAATTCCCAATATTGTGATTAATATATATATAGCGGGAGAAGTTTTACTTTTAACTATTATCTAAACATAAATTTATCCACACTTGTAATTTTTCATACCAATGAATATTCTTTGGTTTCTCCTCAAACTATAACATGAAACATCTCCAAGGTACGAAAGTAGTATATAGTTATATCATTTTACTTTCATATCAACTACGAATCGTTTTTGAATTTGATAAACAATTCGCCAGCCTGGCCTTCAGTCGTTATTATGAATTTGAACCTCTTGCTTTTAAGATTAAAATAGAGGTGGAGTCAATGCTCCATAGGGGACCGTCTCGCCAATTAGTGCCATTATCTACCCCCACAAGATTTAATCTCTTAGGGATAGAGAAACTAGAAGGTAAATAAGGCTGCCTAGTAATTTATTAACTAACAACCAATGCTAGAAATTGACAAGAATGTTGTGTCACGTTTGGGTGTAACTTTTGCAAAAATAGAAACAAAAACTTTTATGTATAGCGTGTTACACCGTTTAAGAACAGTGCAACTAGCATATGAGAAAGGGGTTACAAAGTTCTTATGCAGGCCTGCAGGGGGTTACAAAGTTCTTATGCAGGGGGTTAAATAGTTACTAGAACCCCCACAAAATAACTTTATAACCCCCCACACAAATAAACTTTGTAACTCCTTCATTTGTGTTATGTTACACGCCCCGCTGTACCAAAAACACATTGAAAAAAAAATAGAAGCTCTGGAATGTAGAGAAATTCATACATGTTTATTCATTTTTATGTACTCATTCATCATCTATCATTGCATAAATGCATGTGTGCTAAAATAAAATATGCATTTGACAAAGTTGTATAAAAAAAATTTGAATGTAGGGAGACAAAGCAAGGGTAGTGCAAACATTGCTATTTGTACAAGGAATAAATACACTACTTCAAACATTATTTGGAACTCGGCTACCAACTGTGATAGGAGCCTCCTACGCTTATATGGTTCCCATTATCTCTATCATCCATGACTCTTCTCTATCTACCATTGAAGATCCACATTTGGTTTGTCCCCTCTTTTTTTATGTCTACTCAACTTTTTTTTTCAATATTTTAATGATATATGCACTTGTAAATTAGTAATATTGTACAAATACATGTCAAAATTACACGTTGTGCGCTGTAATAATTTTCCTTTTAGATTCTGTTTATTAGGATGTAAAATATTTTTAATTGAAAATTATTTACCATGGAAAACGTTTTACACTGAAAAGCTCATTTTCAAACAACTTTTTCATTGTTTATTTGTAAGGAAAATAATTTTCCGTTGTTTACACGTAAATAAAAACTTTTTCCTCCCGATTTGGGGGGACAATGTTTTTCAATAGTATGTAAAACAAGTTTTCAGCCCAAATTGTTCGACCCAAACTAAATGATGTAAAATAGAGAAAAAAGTTTTACACCTTAGTGAATGGAGCCTTTGCACCCTGTAGGCACTAAGGAGTGTGCTATATTTCTCATTTATCTTTTTAAAAAAAAAAAATGAGGAATAGTTAAATTGTAAGCTTTAATGAACTTAGGTACCATTTGCAAGCTAAGGAAAGGTAGAAAAAGTTGATATTATTATTTTTTTTGACCCACCTAGGACCTATCTTTCTTTCTTTTAGTAAAGGAACTAGCTTTATGTTCTTGAGGGTTAAGTTTATCAAAATACTTGCTTTGTCATTGAATATTCAAATTTGATTCCATTGTATATAAACCTTCAAAAAATATTATATGTGATACTTATCTTCAATGACACTTTTAGAAAAGTTATGTAGAACTTTTTCAACAATCTTAGAAAGCAACTGAATGATACTAAAATTACACTTTTGCCATTTGATAAGCACAATTGTTGGGACTAATTGTATTACATAACACTTTAATTTACTTTATTATGGTTGTTATATGCTAATTAATTGATTGTGAAACATATATATGACTTACAGAGATTCAATAACACAATGAGGGCTGTTCAAGGAGCTCTAATTGTGGCATCAAGTCTCCAAATAATACTTGGATATAGCCAATTATGGGCAATTTGTTCAAGGTTAGATGTTTACATTACATATGTCATATGTAATTTTTTATTTTGTTTCTAGGACAAATAACCCTACAATAATAATCTTATATATAATAAGGGCCTCTCGAGTTTCATGTTAAAAGCCATGCGGCAAAATTAATTAATACTCCCTCCATTCCTGCACTTAAGTTCACATACGCTGATAAACAATTTTCTGGGGTTAGCGCTATTTTTTTTCCTTAACTAGGTTGTATTTATATATTTAAATTTATGTAAATTTTGAAATTGAAGTAGATTGAGCATATGATAACTATATGAAAGTTGACAATTGACTGTGATTTTTGATGTGGTATGTCAGGTTTTTTAGCCCATTGGGAATGGTTCCAGTTATTTCTCTGGTGGGTTTTGGCCTGCTTGATAGGGGATTCACTGTGGTATGTACAAGCAACCTGATTCATTCATTGTTTTGCCAAAAATTCAAATTTTGTCTTAAACTTCATTTCTTAAAAAATAAAAATAAAAAAAAACAAAAAAAAGGGTTTTTCTATGTAGTGCCCCTGTAGTATAAGTTTTTCTACGATGTACCCCTCCAATATGAGACTTCTACATGATACCCCCGAGAAACTACTGATTATTACGTAATACCTATAAATTATTAATTACGTAATTAACACATTGAACATGATTATTAGTACACTAACCTTCATGATTAAATATAAATTACTGCTTGCTAATTATTAGTACACTAACCCCCGAGAAACTACTGTTCACCACGTAATACCTATAAATTATTAATTACGTAATTAACACATTAAACATGATTATTAGTACACTAACCTTCATGATTAAATATAAACAACTGCTTGCTAATTATTGCTATTTTAAAAAAAATTCGGTAGTTTTTGTTTTTTTATTGTATTTTTTTGGTAATTCTTTGGTAATAATTAGTAATAATTTGCAGCAAATTATAATAATTATGACGGTTAATGCACTAATAATCAAGATTAGATTATTAATTACGTAATTAATAATTTAGAGGGTACTAAGTGGTGAACAATAGTTTCTTAGGGGTACCATGTAGAAGTCCCAATTTGGAGGGGTACATCGTAGAAAACGATATACAACAGGGGCACTACATAGAAAAACCAAAAAAAAAAAACAAAGAGTAATGTTATATGCAACCCCGAATGGGGTGTATTTAAACATTAAAAAAATTGATCAAAATGGGAAAAAAAAAACTTGCAAATTTAATTATTTATCACTTATTATTTCCATTTTTAACTCCTTATATGCAGCCCTTAAAGAAATTATCGTTTGCTTTAAAACATGCATGTTCACATTGAACAATTATGTGAAGATATGTGTACTTCACTTAATAGCATGACATATCCTTTATTATATACTTAAGTTTTAAAATTGTAGACTTCTGTCCTAATACCCTTCTCCATATCTTCAAAGTGCAAGCCATTAAAAAAAAATCAATTTTTTTGCCGTACCTTACAGTGATAAAACCATTAATATATGACCTTTAATTTGTCTGATTTTTCAGGTAGGAGGATGTGTTGAAATTGGCATTCCCATGCTCATTTTGTTTGTTGTCTTCTCTCAGGTATCTTGTCAATTATGTGACCTTTGTATGATTTTTTTGCCAAAAGTTGGGAATATTTCAACTTCATCTTTTGTGGACATTAATTAACTAGTTGTGACTTCATTCCAGTCATACAACTTAAAAAAAAAACTTGACATGAGATATCATATGATAAAACAAAGAACGGAATTTCTGGCATTTGACGAACTTTAAACTAAAAACTGTAGCTTTTTACTAGTAACTTTTTAAAATGACACTATTTAGTTAAACTTGTACATAAATTGGTTGCATTTTTTTTGGAAATCACTTTTACTATATTTCAAAATCACTTTTTATGCCAAAAAAAAAATTCACATCTTTGCTTCTGTTTTCTACCCCCTCTGGTGTGCAGTATCTGAAGCATTTTCAGATAAGGCAGCTGCCAATGCTGGAGCGCTTTGCTCTGCTTCTATCAGTTACAGTTATATGGGCTTATGCACATCTTTTGACGGCTAGTGGCGCCTACAAACACAGCCCTCTTAAAACTCAAATGAACTGCCGAACTGACAAGGCTAACCTCATCTCTACTGCACCATGGTAAGCAATCTTAACTTAGTGTACACCAATCTTAACCCTATAGATTATTGTATGTTAAAAAGTTACATAAATAATATAAGTCGCTATATCAGTAAAGTTAATATATGTCACTATGTTGATCTAAAAAGGTCACTATAAACTCGGTGCATAATAAAACTCTTGTCTCAGCCGTTGATATTGTATTTGTAGGATAAAGATCCCGTACCCTTTACAATGGGGTGCACCTTCTTTCGATGCAGGTCATGCATTTGGGATGATGGCTGCTGTGCTAGTCTCACTGATTGAGGTACCATTCACAATCACCATAATTTTACCTCAACTGTAATTTATAAGTCACCTATATCAGTAAAGTTAATATATGCTTATGATTGGCTTGGAATTCCTTCTGTTATAGTCAACTGGAGCTTTTAAAGCAGCAGCTCGTCTAGCAAGTGCTACTCCACCTCCGGCTCATGTCCTGAGTCGCGGTATAGGCTGGCAGGTCATGTTTTACCATTTTGCTCTTTTTTTGTTTTACCATTTTGCTCTTTTTTTTTCTTTTCTTTCAAACATTTGGGCTATATTTGTGCTATTACTGAAATATGAACAATGATATTCACAGGGTATTGGGATCTTAATGAGTGGACTCTTTGGGACACTAAGTGGATCTGCTGTCTCTATGTAAGTATTAACAAGCATATGTCTTCTTTTCTAAGGCACGAATTTTGGAAGTAAAAACATAACACAAATTTTGTATGATATCAGAGAAAACATAGGCCTGATTGGAAGCACTCGTGTGGGAAGTCGCAGAGTTATCCAAGTTTCAGCTGGCTTTATGATCTTTTTTTCGATGTTAGGTGATGCCTACTTTCCTTCATTATACTCCACCCGTCTTTTTTTAGCTGCTACATTTAACTCTCACGATTTTTTTGTCAAATGTAGCAACTAAAAAAAGACAGTGAATCTTAAAAATTTGCTAAACAACTCACAACCTTTATTGACCGACTCTTGCAGGAAAATTCGGGGCTCTCTTTGCTTCAATACCTTTTCCTATATTCGCTGCAATGTACTGTGTTTTCTTTGGCCTTGTTGGTGAGTGACAGATTAAAGTTTGGTTTATAGAGAAGATGAGAGAGCGATTCAAAAACTAATTTGATGGGTTTTTTTCTTCTTCAAAATGATGTTTTTTCCAGGTTCAGTTGGGTTATCATTCTTGCAGTTCACAAATATGAACTCAATGAGAAATCTGTTCATTACAGGAGTTTCCATGTTTCTTGGACTGTCTATTCCTAATTATTTCAGAGAATATACTGCAGGTGCTCTACATGGTCCTGCTCACACCAAGGCTGGATGGGTAAGTTGCTGTATTTGCTGCAGTTTCTGTTCATTTTTTCTACTGTAGTGAAAATTTTGAGTTCAATATATTTTCTGGGATGTAATTGCAGTTCAATGATTTCCTGAATACAATCTTCTCCTCATCACCGGCAGTGGCACTGATCGTGTCAGTTCTACTCGACAACACCCTTGATTACAAGGACAGTGCTAGAGACAGAGGAATGCCATGGTGGGTGAAATTCCGAACGTTTAAAGGTGACAGTCGAAATGAGGAGTTCTACACTCTTCCATTCAACCTCAACCGGTTTTTCCCTCCATCATGAATGAAGCCTTTTACAACCCATTAACCTCTCTCAACCAATTTTTCTCCCATCTATATTATTAATGGATTCTTTGAGAGTAGTTTAAAATCTCTTTGATAGCATTGTGATTATCACATCACAATTCTGGTGATGAGGGGGAGGGTGGAAATGTTTTCATTGATGGAGTAAATCAAGTTTTGCTCTTAGTTTGCTTTTAGATATATTGATTGATTTATTATATATAGCTGAACTCGGTATTTCGAGTTCAATCTAATAATAATAGAAATTATTTATAGGCTTGTTGTCAATTTGCTTACCTTTTGCCCATATTAGATTCTTATTTTACATTTGGTGCTGTTAAGTATGGAGAATGTCTCATCTATAATTTGGAAAGCTTGCTTGATCCAAAACAATAACTGTCAAATACAAGTAGTTCATATCTATATATCACTATGTCATGCAAATATCAAAGATCAAAAACATAAATGTCAAATTGTTTAAATAAGTAGGTGACAACTCAATTTATAACGGATGGAAAGTGGGTTGATACGAATATGAAGCGAATGAAGTATTATGCTAATAGTATGGATTCAGTTAATGACTAAGCACGTGACAAATACGGGTGATCCATCTAAACCACCTCCGGTAAGCCGGTAATAGATGGATTCAGTAAATGACTAAGCACGTGACAAATACGGGTGATACTTCACTCGGACCACCCGGTCTAATTCCATCAGAAATACATAAAAAGTTAAACATGGCAATTACAAACTTAAATGACAACATACTTGACCAAAGATTTAAGGTGATGGTGCTGTTTGAACAGAAGATCATAAAGGATGTATTCCCTTGCATTTTACTCATTTGCCAAAAAAATTCCATTGCATATACATGAATTATGTGGTATGAAACTATATATGTAAAAAAAAAAAAATAATAACAAATCAAATATCAAAACTGTGTATAAAGACTGTACAGTAAGGGTGAAAGGCTAGTGAGATTTGCACATGCATTCAGGACTCCTCGGTAGGCGATAAACGCTTTGTCCATATCGTCTCACATGAACTCTTTGGCCTTCTTCAATCATCTTTTCTACTCTATTCTGAAAACTGTTCCATGCTATGGTTTCATTTTCCGACAATATTGCTGCAAGCCTCTTTCTATTTGGGCGCAAGGTAGGAGCATGGCCGCCTCCAAAATATGTACGATATCCCGATACCAAGGAAGATAATTGGCTTCCCGAGTCAGTCATGGCAAAGACATCAGCAGTTGCACATGCAATAAAGTCCAGTGCAGCCATCTGCAGGAAACAACAAAGAGAAGCTTGGTGCAATGAATCTAAAAAAAAATAAAAAATCAGTCTGATTGCATTTATTTGTGCAAATTACATCTGCTATTTGTGGACAAGTTAGTCAATATCAGTTATTTGTGCACAAATTGTCAATCCACAAGCACAGAAACCAGGACGGTGCTATAATATTATGTTGATTCTTTATAGTTCAATTCTAGATAATTTGCCAATAAGCATTCAAAACTGAGAAGAGAGATTCTAAATACAGGATTATATATCTGAAAGACACCAACTATTAAATGAAGTGACGTGGGAAGTTGAAAATGGAGGATTATATATCTGAAACTTTGGACGCAGAACTAATGAAAACAATTACGGATTACCTGAGAAGAGAAATTCTTAAAAGGCTCAAGTTCACTGGGAGTCAGAAGATCTTCTTTGGTAACCAAATTTGGATAAAGGCTGGTAAACGGCTTCATCCTTGACTTTCCACCGTAGATTTGAGAACCAGCAAGATATATGTATGTACCACGCTCTAAACCATGACCGGCAAGAAGCAGACCAGCTTCCTCGGGAGTCAATGGACATCTTCCAGAAATTCTCAATTCCTCTGGAGAAGCAGGCCTATATATAGCATCGAATTATAGAAGCACATCAATTAACATTAGCAAGTACAATGCAGCTTAGGGTAAAAGATCCAACAGGAAATGAGTCTCTATGAAACCGAGAATGCTAACGTACTTGGATTTCGCAAGTCGTTGAAGGACCAACGGGAAATGAGTTTCTCTATAAGCTTGTAGTTCTTTTCTCTCATTTTCTCCACCACCAAACTCACAGAGAGAATAAGCCACCATATCCACTTCAAATCTCAGATGTAGAGCAAGATACTTGGATGGGCCTTTACTTGCAACATTCTTTATTGCATCATTACTTGGCATAAAGCTTCCTAGCAGCTCCTTGTCTATTCTGTTTCTTGATGAATCATAATGTCTTATCCTCCTTACTAATAGTGAACCAACTTCTTGAATTTTAGGCACATACTTCAAAGCATGGAAGTTGCATTTACATCTCAATTTCTGCAATAAGAATGTTCCAGTGTGAGAAGGATCATTTGATGAACTATGCAAGCGACAATTGATAACCAATGACATGAGCATTGAGTAAGAATCTAAACTATAAATACAAATGAAACTGGAAGTATAATATAATGAATCTTCATGAGATAACTCCAGTCTCCCAGTGGTGTATTATACAAAAATCTGATTTGTATTAGATTAAAGAACTCTAACAGCAAAGAAAAACAGTTGCTTTCACTACAGAAGCAAGAGAATGCTTAGTCTATACAACGAATCCCTGATTGCCAGAGAGAAAGGAGTAGTTCATCTTCTAAACAGCTTATAATTTTTCTTATATAAGATATGTCAAAAAAAGTTTGGTCAATAGAAAAAGAAAATTTTCAAACACAAGAAAAAGGATGGCAAGGTCATCATTATGTTATTCCAATATAAAATCACCACAAAAATGCTTAAATGGGTTCATATTTGAAAAAATGTACCCAACCTGAAGGTGGGGAGGCAATGGATCGAACCCTAAACGGTTTCCATATCCAAGAAGATGAACAACACCATTTTGCAGAAGGAGAGGAAGAACAAGTTTAATATAATCAGTAGGCTCTGCCTCCTTCACAAGTTGTGCATCAGTGACCTGAAAAACATGGTAAATATGACCAACTAGTAAGTAAATTTCACACATATTCAGTCCAATTTCAGATTCGACGACTGCAAGCAACAACTAACAAAATAACTTACTACACTACCCAATGCTTCAAGGTCTATTGATCTCAAATGTGGAGGGAGCTCTTTGGTAATAGTTATGTCATCCTTCAATTTGTTCATGAAATATTCTTCTTGATAAATATCACCAAACTGGCTGGAATTTTAGGACTGTATTAGTACACGTTAGTAACAAGTATTACAACAATGATATACAATACACATAGTTGTCTATCCTTAAAGACAAACAACAATCACTAAGATTGGTGCTAGAAAAAAAAAAATAGGACATTGTTTCAATTAACTCGTGACACTTTTTCTCTCAGATTAATGAAATCAAAGCATCAACTATCTGTAACAACAAAGATAGTAGGAGAGATCATAAAATCTAAACAATGCTGTAACTGAAATGCTGAGAAAGGATACCATCCTTCTACCTGGAATCTTACCACTTTACAGCCAGATATAGTCGGATAGAAAAAATGGTTAAACTTTAACTTCCGGAAACATTATTTTTTGAAATTCAATTCAAAAAAGACCTTTACTGCATTTATTTGTTTTTTTAAAACCAACTACAAAAATTCATTTATCATTACCAAATGAAAAGAAAATATTGAGGTCCATCTTGAGATAAAAGAAAATATCTTCTAGTTAGAGGGGTATTATTTCAAGAAAATTCAACTATACGAATTATATAGAATGTTGATTCTGAATATGAACCATTTCGGTTGACAAAGAACAAATGTGATGAACAGGTTGTTTTACAGAAAATGAAAGTTGGGGGAGAGAAAATACTTCAGTAAATAACACCAAAGAACTATTTGAATTTTCTATTTTAAGAATAAATGAAAGCAGCAATAACTTATTTCTAGATTTAGCACGGAGAGATACTTCCTCTTCTTCCTTTTCTTTCTATTTGAAATTCTTGTTTTATTTTTCCTGTGGGTAAAGTAAGCTGCATTGAATGCTAAGCTAAAAATTGTTTGACAAGGGTAAGATTACCTCGGATCCTTCCAGACACTGCTGTAAAGAAATCTTGGGACAACTAGTGTTGCATTGAGTAATGATGCCACTGCAACAGCATTGCAGACCTGTAGGCGAATATTCAAAGTTAAGAGTGTTCAGACTTCAGAATGCAGTCTAAAATGCAGCAGAATGTTTTTTCTACAATTCTGTTACTGCAATGTGTTTGGTTTCCCGGAAAATTGAAAGCAAACCAAATCACTGTAACTCGTTTTTAGGCTGGAAGTGTTTTTAGTTTTAAAGAAGAAAGTGACATTTATTTTACAAAGGCTATAACATATTTACAAGGTTTTTTTCTACAAGGCTTTTTTCTAAATTTTTATTGCCAAGGGAATACTACATCTACAAGGTTTTTTTCTAAATTTTTATGAGAGGTGTCTAGTTAGGGCCTCAATTCTATAGGTCACTTTTGACAAAGAAATCATCATATGGTTAAAAGATTAAATTTTAAACCACACAAACTAATTTTTTTTCTTTTTGGGCCAACACAAAACACTATTATGTGCTGGAGTTTGGGTCATAATTGCATTTTTGCAGTTTGACACTAGACATGAAGAAAAGATAGCAATAAACAAATATGAACTACATGCATCTAGCTCCAAAGAATTTAGGTAATATAGATGATCAGGGTTTTATTTTGACAGACTGTTCCATTACCAAATTGAAATAAATGATAAATAAACATAACAAGTTGGCTAGATCATTAATGCTTCCGCAAAAACAAGCATTTTCAGCCTGATTGATTTAGTCATTTCTAAAAATTATGCAAGTTATATTATTCATGTCGTTCAGCACCTCACATTTAAAAATATAAAACAAGAATATAGGAATCACTTAAAGAACCTTAAATTTATGGATGTGCAGCAAGTTAATTACATTTCTCTGTCGTCCGTCAACAGGAAGATCAGATTGGGCGGGGCATAGATCAAATTAATCTATAAGCATACCAAAACAAAAACGTCTAGAAGCAAAGCTAGACATATGTAGCTATGTCATTATAAATTTTCACAGTTAAATATGTAGTCTTGCAATTTTGGTCAAATTCTTTTATAACCTTTACACACGCACACACACTCACACACAAAACCTCCGCCCCTATTTAATTGCAACTTTTACCCTAAAAGGAAACTATAAATTAGTTGCAACAAATATTTTATTTCTTTAAAGGTAAACATTTCTTCCTATCTGTCTCAATACAAACATTTATAAGCACAGTAATGCTACATCAGATATGCAGAAGTGCTCAATTATCAAAAACACATTACAAAGGTTATCATGAAAAGGGCACTTTGCATAATAGAGCTGCCATCTAGGCAACCCAGGTTAAGATTCAAAAACAGGGTACTTCATTCGGATAACAATCATGCAACACTGCAAAATCATAAGATATCTAGTAATTCTGTTAACTCTGTTTTAAAAGACCTATAAAGCTGGATTCTGAAAAATAAGGTGAGTTCTGAACTTACAGCAACACGCTGTTGATTGAGACCACCATTTGCACTAACTAATAAAAATCCGTTGCTTTTTCTAGGACTTCCTGTACCAATAGAAAGGAAGAAAAAATTCAATTACCAACTACTGAATGATGTACCATCAATAATTCGATCATAAAAGGATACAATCTTCTAGTATATTGGCCAACTATCAATTAACACATGCAATTGAACTTGCCCAATTTGTTTCTAAGGGCATTGAAGGATGTCACTAAAGCAAGACTGCACGAGTCTCAAAAAGGATTTTTTTTTTTTTTTTTTTTTTTTTTTTGCAAATAATGGTGGAGCTTGTGAGCTGACATCAAAGAAAGAAATAACTACCTTGATCTTTTGGGTTTTGTCCTTCTGCACAAGGTTTCCACACTGCAGATCGTGAAGAAGGCTCTTTCCATGTATTATTTGGATCATGCCAAATCTCTCTCTGCATCATCAATATTCCTTCACTTACTTAACCAAAAAGCGTGCAAATAGGGACAGAAGAGAAACATACAAGGAAAGAAACAATATAAAAAGAGATTGGGTAAACAATGAAAGAACCTCTGCAAGAGAACTGGAAGCCAAGTTTAGAAGACGGCCATACATTAGCGACGGAGAACTTTCTTTCTTCCCAGAAACACCTCTATCATCCTTGGATTAACATATGCAAAAGTATAGAGAGTCAATAAGCAGTTCTCCAGTTTACATCCCTAAGTAACAGAGCAAATTTTCACATAACTGCCAAGAACCAGACTAAGATCAAAGATTTATTCACACAAATCTCCAGTTAATGTCCTAAGCATACAGGAAAAAAATTACATGCCCAAGATAAAGAAATATATAAGCACTGCCTCATGGCCAGTGGGGCTAGTAGAAAGAGGGTGTGAGTTCAACAATGGTATAAATCCAAGACAACTAGTTTATTTAAATAATAGAACAATCATTTTCAAAAAAAATAAAATAAATAAAAATAGCACAAAGTCTGCACAATCCTCCTGAACCCAGTTAATGGAAGGAAAAGATGAACAAGAAATGCTTTAGACAAATAAGTTCCCAAGAATTCTAGAAACAAAGCAATTGATTAATTCAAAAAACTGAACAATCGTCCTGAACCCTGTTCATGAAAGGGAATGACCAAGAAATACATTCAACAAAAAAGGTCCACACACTCTAATTCACTAGTATTGACTGAAGGTACCTTAATTATATAATTCTGCAATAAAAAAAAAAAACTTATTTTATTCCACCTAGCCTTACCAAACAGAATGCAGTACATAATGCAGATATACATGTTGTCAGGATAGATGAGAACATACATGGATCAGTGACTTCTTAATTCTCAAAGCTGCCTAACTGAATAGTGAATACTCAATTCTCAAAGATCCCCCAGAAACAAATAAATATCTGACATCCAAGGTTTTTATAATAATACCACAACATCATCTACGCTATATTGCATAGTAGTAGACAAGATCAAAATTACAGGGCTGATGCTCTCCCTTTAGAAAAGAATTCAAAATAGATACTAATAGGTAAGAATAGTAAAGACTATAAAGTCTGCAAACAGGCAAAGGTGGTCTAGACTCTAGAAATTTCTGATGACTTAAACCATCATCCTATTACTGTAGTAAATATAGGACACAGCCATCATCTTCTGGTTCAATAATTTCAAGTTTTGCAATCGCAACATGTCTCTGGTGCAAATTAACAGCATCAACAGAAAATATATTCATTGCATAAGAATTTCCTTTATTTGATCTTTGCCCTACTTTGGCTGATCAACAGTACCAAATAACTTCAACACAAAAGCAAACATAAGCATTATCAATTTAGCTACTTTATAGCAGTCAACATGAGGCATAAACTAGTTACTACTGGAAATGATCATGTACATATTTTTTTAAATTTCCTGCAGATATCATTGAGATAAACAGTAGTTTCCTGAAGTCAATAGACACTGATAAAAACAAGAAATAGACATTGTAATTAATAAAGACTAATTCATCACTCCACAAACCATAAGCTAAAGTCGATCGTTGCAAAAACAGCAATAGAAACTAGAAATTTCAAAATATTTGGTATTCTAGGCATTGATAAATCATGGTATAGCCCATAATTGGCATAATAGATCCCTCATATTGTTGCAAATTAGATTTCAACACCCATCAACATAAAGTGTACTAAAAAAGATCCTCATAATATGAAAGGCTCATGGATGAGGATTTTGAGGAAGGTAAGCTTGGAACCTAGCTTAGAGACTTAAACCACTAGACAGGACACAACAAAAACCAATTGATAGAAGAAACAAACCCAAATTCGCATTCAAATACCTTCCGCATGCTTGTTTCTAAGACGGATTTTTTGTGAAAATTTGCAGGTTCGAAGTCCACAAACAAGAGAGAATCCAACCAAAAAACGAAACCCATCAACACCATAGCAAAACCAATTGACCTTAAGTTCTTGTGAAACCAATTTTGTCTTTTTCCACCATAAAATCCTTTATAATTTGCTTGTTTTGCTGCCATAGTATTACCCTTCATGCTACCAAACAGAAAATCCTTGCTCCAATTACTATCTGTTCCAGACATCCTTCTCCCTAAAGAAGGATCGCAACTCGGAGTAGTCTCATAGCACTTCAATGGACAATCTCTCATCCCAAACAAGAATCCAATATTGGCAGGATGGGGATGTGGTCTCTTAGGAGATCCAAGCTTGCCCATTGAGCTCAAATTTATCTTTCAAAACTTAACCGCCTAGTAGCTTTTTGTGCTTGGCGCCTTGGCCAAAGAATTTCAATAAGAATTCATACTATTTTCCTCTTTATTTATATAATTAAATAATTAAAAAGCCACCGTTCTCACCCAAGTCTTTTTGTCTACATGCCTCCCACAAACTTCCCATAACCCAAATAAGTTTATAACATCCATTTACCAATTCAACAGCAGACTTTTTAATTTTATTTTTATATTAAATTAAATTTTAAATTTATAAGAGTCGTATTAGCTGAAACAGAAACATCAAACTGACCAAAGCAAGGATTCAAAGTGAAGCTAGAAAATTCCAGTAGGTAGCTAGATAATGATACGTGAGTGAAAAGTAAGCAAAAAAATAAAAATTCCATTGCGATAAACATGAATCGTAAATTAGTTAACAATAAGTTTAACAATCACATCATAGAAAGAATTGCGACTCACCAAACTCCAAATGTTGGTCGTTAGTTGGGTGGCTTTGACCGTCCATTTCGAGATGAATTGAGATGAATGCAATGATAGAGAAAAAAATAGAAGAAGCAAACCCTAGAATCAGGCATTTTGCAAAATGATTTCAGAAATTAAATTAGGGTTAAGAAAATTTGAATTGCGAACACTAAGATGAAATGAAGATAATGATGATGATGATGATGAACAAGGGAGGAAGAGGAAATGTGTGGGAAATAGTTAGTTAAGTGGGCCTACCAGAACGACTAAAGCAGTTGGCGGGAATAAAAAATGTCTGCTGAATTTGTTGCTTCTTGTTGAGCACCAAAGATGATTTTTTTTGTCCATGTTTTCCATGTTTTTTATAATAAATAAAAAATTAAAAAAAAACTGAAAATTTCAGGGAATTTTCCAAGAAAAAAAAAACTAGTGAAATACTAATTATGAGGAGTTTTGATCGAATTAAAATTTCAAATCATGAGGTTTTCTGTTAATTATCATATATAATTGATACAATGTTCTATAAGTAAAATTCAAAAAGAGAAAATTAGGCTTAATCTTGGGAGGATTTTGTCAACAATGAGATTACAGTCAAATTGATGGGCAATGAGGTGGAGAATCGTGTAGGTGGGTTGTTACTAAGCCCAGTTATCAATAAAAAAAAAATTGAGGTGTCATTAACAATTTTCGCCGAATTTCCTTTTGGATAATGGCCCGTTGCATGAGGATTTGTTTCCAAATGAAAAAGTACATTTTAGGAGCGTAGTTCTAGAAGGAGGTGTTGTGAATTGGGTAAGATACTTGATTTGCATGAGTGAAATCCAATAATTAGTTGATTGGAATAAAAAAATTCACGTTAACATTGTTAAAAATGCGAGATTGGTAAGGGCAGTGCCTCTAAGACCAAGACCACCTTTGGCCTTTGATTGGCATATCGAGTTCCACAAAATAAGGAGAAGGCCACTTTTGTACTTAGCATGTTTCCATAAAATGATGGTGCAACGTATCAGATTGTGAGCAAGTGGATATATTGGGAGTTTGAAAGTGGTCATTTGAAAGGAAGTCAAACCTCCATATTGTACTGAAGGACAACTCGACAAGCTTTAGAATGATTTTTTTTTTCGAATATCAATAGAGATTATAATCTGGTCAAAATCTATTTTGGTAGGACGGTGAAGTAGGCTCTAAGATACCGACCCAACATTGATTTAGGAAGCATATTAAACTCTGTTGCAATACAGTGGCAGCGGGCAGATGAATGTTTAGAGAATTACAATGGTTGGTTTATGAAAATTGACTACTTATTAACTTGAGATTCGGCATAAGTTATTAAATTTTTTTTGTTGTTTACAGAGCCACATGGGTGGGGATGGGAATAAATAAATAAGATAGGAAATAAAGCAACAAATGAATTTCTATTAATAATTTGAATGCGAGTTTAGTCTCTGTTACACGTTTATATGAAAATAAATTGAGTCATCTGATTCAGCCCTAAAAGGCTAAAACTACAGATCGTGTGATGTTGTCACATTACTTTGAATGTAGGTTGACATGTTTGCAATGTCAACCTAAATTTGAATGTTTGTTTGAATGTATTCGAATACTTGTTCAAACGTATTCGATTATTTGTTTGGGTGTATTCAAATGACAGCTCTCAAAGCTTGAATCTCACTCGAATGTGTTTGAATGTCTCTAATCAGTCGGCACGATTTGTGATGCTTGGTGATTAATTGCAGAGAGAATTTGAGGGAGTTTTGAAGAAAAGTTTTGAGTACGTTTTTAGCAAATGCTCTTCTAACCCCCTTTCATGAGGAGAGTGAGTTATATTTATAGAGGTAGAATCTTTCATTCTATATGAACCCTTAGTTGGAGTTTTGGGCTTTGATGTTGGACTCGGTACTTGGTGGATTTGGACCACTTTATGACTTGAGAGTTTTGCATTTTTGTCCTTTTAATTTTTATTTGGTTTAGCACTATAAAATGGCCCAAATATTTAGTGATCCAAATTATATTTGTATAATTCAGGAGATATTTTGGGATAAATTAATTAAATTGAGTTAATAATATTATTCTTTAACCCAAAAATAATTAATTTAATTTAAATGTGACACTTACAAAATTTTAGTGTCTACAACCGGTCTCTTAAGTATGAAATACAAGTAGTATTAAATTCTTTTTTTTTTTTTTTGTTAAGTTCATCTGGTTTTCCCCCCACATATTTATTTACCCAACCATCCCAATTATTTTACGTTATATTCTTTCGTTTCTAATTATTATAAGGCAAAAAAATTGTTTCTCTCACATTGGAGTGTAAATGTAATCATTATGTGTTTAATATTTTTGAGAATTTTTGGGGAAAGTTTAATGTATTGTACTGTTGTGCCTAAAGTTGTCAGATATCTTCAATTATTAAAAGACTGTATTTGACTTAAAATCAGGGAAATTCTCATTTGTACTATTGTGTTTTGGCAAATTGCCAATGGTACTACCGATTTTTTTTTCCAACGCTAATACTCGTTATGATTAAATTCTCAAATGTGATGTTATTAAGCAAAAAAAAACCCGTTAAAATTCACAAAAAAATACATTACTTAACTATAAGTAGGCTAATCGAGTCATTTTTTGCAAATTTCGACCTCAAATCGGACCCTATAAGGGTTAAAATGATCCATAAACTTTAAGCAAACTATTTTTACGCGTAGATCAATGCACGCAAATCGAGACAAATTGGGAACGCAAATTATGGCTAATCCGGTCGTTTTTTTTTTACAAATTCCAACCTCAAATTGGATCCCATAAGGTTTGAAATGACCCGTAAAACCTTGAGTAGAGTATTTTCTTTACACTTAGATCAATGCATGCAAATTGGGAACGCAAATCGGGCAAATCAGGTCATTTTTTTGCAAATTCCAATCTTAAATCGGGCCCTTAAAGACTAAAATAATCCGTAAAACCTTGAGCAATTTTTTTTTTATTATTATTAGTTACTTAACGGAATATTCACTCACGGTGCTACATTTGAGAATTTAATCATAATGAGTATTAGTGTTGGGATTAAAAAAATTCCCTAAAAATTATCCACAAAAATATTAAATACATTTCAATACATACAAATATAAATTATTGTTCTCAAATGTTAATTAGAACGAAATGAGAGACAAATAATTGAGGATGATTATTGTATACATTACTGCGTAATAAAAGGGAATAAAATCTGTATTGAAATTTACCAATTAATACATATTAAAATTTTAGATGGGTCGGGTTTGGATCAATTTCGGGTTAATAATATCATGTGTGTTCGGTTGGGTCACTTTTAGCGCCTGTGTGTGCCCAATACAATAGGAATTTTTATAATTTTATGATGTTTAGTTTTTGCTTTCTTTATTTGAATACTCTTTTTTATATATTTTTTTTAATTAATTTTTTATTTATGAACATTATTGATTGTCCAATTAACTGATTTTTTTATACAGTATATTGAATGAAAATTAAAATTTAGCTAAAATTAAATAATACACATAATATGATAGTTTATAATAAGACTATGCATGGCATAAAAAACCCATAATGTAAAATATAATTTCTCATTTCGCTCGCCAGGATATATAAAAGTAAAAATGGAATTTAATAATCCTATATTTCTGTGGTCTGCTGAAAACTAATTGTTAAAAGTTTTATATTATTACAATATAAACTATAATTAATAATTAACCGTGTGGGATATTAATTGTATGAGAATACTGGTTTTGAAACAAAAGCGACACAAGGATGTATATGCATGAAAATTAGAGAACAACGGCTCGCATCTCACCTTATGATCGTGGCCTCGTGGGATATTTTTTTTTAAATTTTTAAAACAAAATATTTATGACATTGATTGTTGTGTGTTTTTTTGTTTTGTCTTTTCTTTCTCAAATTGTCTCACTTTATTTATTTATTTGAAAGAAAAAGTGTCTCAATTTATAGTACTTCGTATTACACTCTGTATTAAATTCTTATGAATAGTTATACTATGTTTAAAGTTAATGTTTCAGTGCATTTTTAACCAATGAAAAATCATAATTGAGAAAGTTGACAACGCTAATGATTGAGCAACCCTCAAGATTGACAGCCCTCTTAGATACATTATAATAAAATAATAATATATATGTAATAAGTTATAGAGAGAAATTGTAAAAAGTTAATATTTTAATACATTTTTAACCAATGAAAAAGCATAATTAAAAGTGTTGACAACCCTTAATTAAAAGGGTTAGCTAATCACTCCCCTTTTTCAAAATAATAATATAATGCGCCTGAAAGTTAAAACCCTCCCCATGCACTCTATCAACAAGGCACGTGACTAACAAAATTTACCTTTTAACTGTAATTTAATTTATTTTTTTGGACACAAGCGTGACAAATTAATAATCATTAAGACAAATTCAATAAACATCTTACATCCCTAATCGAATGATTCACCCTACTCCCTAGTCAAAATGACCATCAAACCCCTTTTTTACCCACAATCCTAAATCATCCATAAGGGTAAAATAGTCATTCAAAACCAAAAATCTAACGAAGCCGCTCAACACCATTTCAAATTCCCGCTTAATTCGGAGTTTCAAAATCCCCCCAAAATTAACGAAAAAACCCTCTTTTTAACCCCCCAATTAATTATAGCTCATCTCTATTCTCTTACATTCACCCGCCAATCCCTTATCAACAGTTCTTAAACCCTAAATTTTTGTGGGTTTTGTTTGTTTTCCAATTTCTTCAACTGGGTTCCTCTTGTTTTTTCTAATTTCTTCTTCTAATTGATTGCAAAAGAAGAGAGAGAAAATCCATCAATGGCGACTTCTCCACCAGCAGCAGCTCCAGATGGTTCTGGATCTAGACACCATGCTTACAGTAGAAAGCAGAAATCGTTAGGTCTTTTGTGCTCCAAGTAATTTCTTCCTCTTAGATTAAATTTAGTTTATTTGTGCTCGTGAATTTATTTTTTCGTTTCCTAAAGTGGGGTTTTATTTAATTTGTAGTTTTTTGAGTTTGTACAATCGTGATGGGGTCGAATCTGTTGGCCTTGATGATGCTGCCAATAAATTAGGTAAACTAGCTTCGATCTATTTATATTTCTTTGTTTTGTGATTTTTTTTATCAATTAATTATTCATGTATGTTTTTTAATTTTTGGCCTAATTCATATGTTGATTGATTGATTTGTTTGTTTGAGCTTTGCAGGAGTTGAGAGACGGCGGATCTATGATATAGTCAATGTTTTAGAAAGTGTTGGGGTAAAAATGATTTCCTTCCACTATTTATGTTCTTCATTTTTCATGCTAGGAGCTACCATGAGTAGAAATTTGCTAGGAGTATAATTTTTTAGAAAAATTTGTTAGAAAACACTTCAAAACAATTTTTTTTTTTGTAAAAAAAAAAACACCTTTGGCTAAATTTCATGTTTTTTTCGGGGTGGTGATGACCAGGGGAGGGACGAAGTTGGTCCTCCATAAGACCATAATAATGGAGTTAAGGTTCGATTTAAACACCGAAATCCAAAAAAAGGTGGTCTTTTACAAAAAATAAATAATAAACTAGGTGTTTTTTTTATAAAAAATTTATAAGTTGGTTTTTGACAAAAGCTTGTGTTTTATAAGGTGGTTTTAAACAAAATTTCCATTTTTTTTTTTCTTTAGTTATTATTGTTATTTTTGTATGTTATTGGGATACTTTAATTAACCTTATAATTATAATCTTAATTTGGGTGTTATTGGGTTTAGGTGCTAGCAAGGAAAGCTAAAAATCAGTACAATTGGAAGGGTTTTAATGGAATTCCCAAGGCTCTTGCTGCACTAAAGGTAACAAAAACATACCATTTTATCGAAGTAATCTTTGTTTTGGCGTGAATTATGCGACGCTCACCCTGTTTTTTCTGCTTCTAATCTCTTGTAGGAAGAGGGTTTTAGGGATAACTTTGGTTCTTCTGGTGGCGGCAAAATGAAGGTGAGTATTTATTTGAATTCGGTCTTAATGTTTTTTTTTTTTTTGAGTACATAGCTTCATATAGGGGTGATTATAAGACTAGTCGTGAACTACTCGAGCTCAACTCAGTCAATGCTCGAATCATTTCCCATTCAATCGTAAGACTGTCGATTCTATTGGTCATTCCACCAACGAGCTCATAATTTCCTTACCTTATTATAAAAATTAAAAATAATAAAAAAAGTTTTTTTTTTTTTAAATGTAAAAAAGTTATAGTAAAAAGCTATCAAGTTGCATGATTTGATAAGTTTTTCTCTAGTGAAACAGTGAGACAATTATGTAATAATCTTATTGTTTTATTAGACTTTTATTAAGCAAACATGAACCATTTGAATTATTTATAATTCCTCCGTTTCTTTTTACTTGTAACAAATTCATTTGCACGTATTTTGAGTAATATATTTAAGGGTATAAATGTACAAATTAATTAACATAGTTTAAACACAAGCAATAGTGAGATAAAGGTTACCACCTTACCGGTGTTAAATTTTTAAAAATTACTTCGTTCGTTTACCCTCTTAAATTTATTCTTCAAAAAGCGTACAAAAGAGTTTGTTGCAAATAAAAAAATATAATTTGAGACATTTTGAGCTTCTAAGTTCGGGCGAGTTTGAGTACAATTTGAGCTCGGGTCCTAGCATATGGAATTCGACTTTAGCTTCATTTTCTGAGTTTTGGAGTTTGAGTCGAGCACTTGAGTTCAAGTTTTGCTTAGTGATACTCGAGTTTGACTCGCATAATAAACCTGTAGCTTGTGCTCTTTAATAGTGGCTAATTAATTAAACATGTTTTATAGTTCCAAGTATTTGATTATGATGAAGATTCAAATTCTAATCCTGAACTTGGAAGCCAGCCCGAAGCAACAAGCAACACTAGTTCAAAGCCTGGTAACTTATTTGCTTCATTCATTCCTTTAATTCTATAATTGAGATGTCATCAACTTAGCATTCGAATTGTACAATGATTTTGCAGACAATAGAAGGGAGAAGTCCTTGGGGCTCTTGACACAGAACTTTGTCAAATTATTCATATGCTCCAATGTAAGAACAACTGAAAAAGAACTCAAAATCCTTGTATTTTATTTCACATCTCTCCATTTTCAATGTAATTATGAATTTTAGGTTGATCTGATTTCATTGGATGAAGCTGCAAAGATCTTGCTTGGTGATGGTCACAATTCAACAGTAATGCGAAGTATGGTTTGTTTACTCGTTTAGTTTCATTGTTACTCAGCATAAGACCATTGGCAGTAACTAACACTGGCTTTATAAGATAATGCAGCCAAAGTCAGAAGGTTGTATGACATTGCCAATGTGTTATCCTCCATGCAACTTATTGAAAAGGTAAGGATATTTATATGCTTCATTGGTATGTTTAATGTGCAACACATGATAGAAAATTTTGGTGGTGCGCAGAATGTGAATGTTAATTGAATGTTAAATGTGAAGTTATTTTTAGCGAATTGTTGAAAGATGTTTTTTTTTTTTTTAAAAAAAATTCTTGGTCGATTGGCGGACTAAGCTTTAAGGAAGTCTAGGTTTTTATGGAGTAACATCTTAACTAATTGTCTAATCCTTATTCAGACTTTTTTCCCTGCTTTTCCAAAGAACGATTTAAATATTTAGGGTGTGTTCTCTGTCTTATTTTTTCTGATTTGATCTGATAAGATCTGAAAATGTATGAGAATTTGATCTTATATTATGAGATCTGATATGATATAAGTTGAAGAGAACACACCTAATTAACAACCAAATTGATTAGGAAGGAATTTTGAGAGTGAAATACACATGTATTCAAATTTCAAAGGGAAGTAGAGTCCTAAGTAAGCATAGGCTACAGCTTAGATCCCATAGTTTTTTTTTTTTATTGATGACATTTTTTGATGTCAAACATTATTAAAGGAAAATCATTTAGCAGAATAAACAAACACACTTTCTGATGTAAATGGTTGAATGACAAACAGACACACCAAACGGAGAGCAGGAAGCCAGCCTTCAGGTGGTTGGGGTTGAGAGAAAGGCGGGACACTCCAAGTAGTAGTATACACTTGTCCACTGAGATTAAGAAAAGGGCATTCGGAACTGATGTAACCAACATCAGTTTTAAACGGAACAAGGTTGATTTTGCAGCCGGAGAGGAATCAAAGCATCTCAAGATGCATATCAAAACCGAGAATGTTGAAAGCGAGGTTCATTCAAGTGATCAGAACACAAGACCAAGAAGCTACCAATATGGTCCTTTTGCTCCTGTCACAGTGGCTAAAGCAGGTGTTACTGATCAAAAAAACCCAAAGCGGATCCATGACTTGGAAAGCCTCGCCTCTGCTTATTGTCCTCAGTATCAAAATCAAGGTACAAGGTGACTTGACTTCTCTTCTTGCAATGTTTAGAACAGAGTTCATCATGTATATTAGCAGCTGGTTTATCTTTGGTTGATCCATTCCATTAATGCCTGAGGTTTTGACAAAACATATCAGGCCAGAAAGCCTAACAACCTGTTCACAGAATACTGTTGAGATTATTATTTCCCTCTAATTTGAGTTGATTGGTAATGAATTTGCAGCTTTGAAAGACCTCTTTGACCATTATATGGAAGCATGGAGATCTTGGTACTCAGAAGTTGCTGGCAAGTCAGTAGAACAAGCATAAGTTGCCACAGTCCATGGTATGAGTAGAATCTATAGATTATTTTTTCTTTCCCCGAGTCTAAGTAGCTTGCCCTGTTCTTTTGGACTTATTTTCTGAAATTTCAATTCAGTTTAGTTCACTCAAATTTAGTTCAGTTCAGACAAATTCAATTCAGATTTAGTCCAAAAGAACAGGGCTTGCTTGGGGATGAATGCTTGTTATGTCTTGTTTGTTTATTGCTGTAATATATTCATCATTCATTCATTGAGTTACCAAATTCTACCTAATTTACGTGAAGGCTGGGGAGAAGCAGAAGGAAGAAGAGACAATAGAGCAGGAAGGGCCTTTAGGGAAAATTAAAGTTGTGAATAGGTTTCCCTAGAAAAAAAGGAGGTATTCTTGATCCATTTGGGCTGTAAATTACAGTAACTATGCACTACCATTGACATACTGAAGAGCTGAACAGTATTCATCTCAATAACCATTGGATGAAAGTCTCTTTTCTTGCTAAATCTTATGAAGAACTCTCAGGATTGCACAAAGAATCCTTGGACAAGTATATGAAGTAGAAGCCATGCTGTGTGAAAGCTCTACTTTGTTTGCTTAGGTTCTCATATGTTGTAACCCCAGGTCACTTGAAACATGTATTTGTGACTTTTTTTGCAATATTTGTTAGGACTAATAGTGTATCAATTTAGTGAAAAAATATATATATATTTATGATGGATAAATCATAGATTGAGTTTGCTGCTAATTAGCCTTGCAAACTCTATTGTACTTTTTTTTTCTTTTGATTTGGATAGATAATCATGCTATCCTCTATCAAAAGGATAGCCTAAAATATCTTTCTTGATAATGATTAATGATGAAAAGAGCATGTAAATAGGGTGATACCCCTAATTACTTGAGAATGAGATATTATCCATTTGCCTTTTTTGTTGTTGTCCATTATATTATAGATAACCCCTAATTAGTTGTGAAAATAGTATTTTTTTTAGTTGCAATAAATTGGTTTGCATAGACATCTAGATGAATTATGTGAGTGGAAAAAAATATAGAGGGGAAAAAAATGTGAAAAGGAGAGAGGTAGAAGGAAAATGTATTTTAATAAAGTAAATAGGCAATTGCTGTAACTTAATATAATTTCTACAAATTGCAATGGTTGCAAACTTGCAATTAAAAAAATGGATGAAGATAATATTGTGGATTATAATGAAAAATGAAACTAAAGGCATTTGGCATGGAGTATTAGCTCTAGCTCTCAATTAGCTCAATTTTTTTTAATAGAGATAATATTTGATTTTTTACACTTGTTGAGGTATACTTTTGACCAATAATATCTCTTATGGTCCGGGCTAACACTTGGGGAGTGCGTCATGTGCGGCAAAATAAGGCTTCGGAAAAGTAGGAGCCTCAAAAACATTATACTACAATTAGAACAAAAGAAATAATATAACCCAATGGTATGCTTTTGGGCCTCAATCCAAAGGTACCCAAGTTTAGATTCCTTTGTAAGCACACTTTTTTTTTTTTTTTTTTTAATAGAAGATAGAAGTCAATATCTAATTAATTTGTACAGTGCCATTTTGAACCACTAAGAGGGATGACACTTGTAATTAGAAGTCAATATCTAAGTAAGGTTTTAGTTTTTTTTTTTTTTATAGTTTTTTTTTTGTAATTATTGTTTTCTCTCTCTCTCCGTTTTCTAAAAAAATTGTAATTATGGTTGTTCCGGGCCCACCCAGATAGTCAAACCTATATTAGTGGGCCCAAAATCCTCGGCCCAGTTATGATAGTGCTAGGGACACATCAGATATTCTACGACGAATGAGATAATGCCACGTGTTAGCGGACTTAGTAAAACCTTGACCAGGTTACTGCTACGTGTCATGGGCCAAGCCCACGCATCAACCCAGCTGACTTGGTGAAACCCTAACCGGGGAACCTAATGCCTATATAAGGATCAGTCTAATCATTCCAAAGGTATGCAAGATTAATCACGCAATTCATAGCTCACAAACTCACAAAGTACTCTGACTCCTTACTCCCGATATTTGACTTAAGCATCGGAGGGGTGTTCCCGGGTTCCACCGACCGGGTTAGCAACCTTTGCAGGTCACAGCCTCGTCAAGGAGCATCCAGAGTCCGCATCATCACACCAGAAGATCGTTGACTATTCAAGAGAAGTTCCAGAACAGGAACAGATTGACGCCGTCTGTGGGGACAAGAACAAAAGACATGGCTAACACCAGAGCAAGGACGACTTGATCCAATCAGCCAGAAGAAAATCCCCGTGAATCGCCTAACCGGCGAGATGCACATGTCACTGACGACAATTCATCCAATCGGGCGAGTGACCGTCAACGTCGCGAAGAACAGATGGTCTCACGTAAGGACTTCAAAGACATTGTAACAACGATGAACAACAAATTCCAAAAGAGCTTACAGGAGCTGAAACACAGCATACCTGCGATGATAGGGCAACAGAGGCCTCCATCCCAGGCAACTGCTCCATCAAGGGGCCCCATCCCTAGCCGGGTGACGGGGGCGCGTTCACAGAGAGGATCCCAGCCCGGGGATGCTCGAGAGATTATCAACTCTAGGTGCGATGACGCTTGAAATGTCATTGAGACGCGTCGGGCACGAACTGTTTCGGATGCCAGGGAGATCATCGAAAGTAGGAGACAAGAAACACAAGGCCAACCAAGGAGGTCACCAGAGAGGTCTAATCACACCACAACTAGAAATCCAAGGTCAGTTGTTAACCCTAACCGGGAAGAAGAGGGCATACGACGATCCCCGGTGGTCGAGCAAGAGCGACCAACGGGAACACTCACCTACAAAACACCTTTCAGCCAAAGGATCCTGCATACAATCGACGCAAAGAAGGTAAAAGCCCCAAACATCGAGCCTTTCTCTGGAACTACTGATCCTGCTGATCACATCGCTGCCTACAAGGCTCAAATGGCAGTGCAAACGAGTTGTGACGCAAGCTGGTGCCGATACTTCCCTACTACCCTCAAGGGTCTGGCCCTGATGTGGTTCACAGAACTCCCGTCGGGTCTCATCAGTAGCTTCGCTATCTTGGAAGCCATGTTCCTAAGTCATTTCGTGGCTGGAAAGAAACAAAGAAAGACAAGCATCCACCTCATGGCTTGCCAATAAGGGGAACATGAACTATTGGGAGACTACCTCAAGCGCTTCAACGCGGAACTACTTCAAATACCCAACGTTGAAGATTCAGTGGCCTATGCAGCGTTCATGTCTGGGTTAAAGCGCGACAAGTTTAAGTTTTCCTTATTGGAAAATGAAGTGTCCTCGTATACTGACGCGATGGACAGAGCACGGAAGTATGTGCAAGCATCAAACATCAACAACCCTGTTGAGAAGTCTGAGAAAAAGGATGGAAAAAGGAAAGGGCCCCATCGAGGTGAAGGTTCTAACCGGACGTCCGACTCGAGGAAAGATGTTCGTGATGGTGGTATGGATTCTAGATACAACGCCAATAGGCGAGAAATCTTCTTGGACATTAAAAACCAAGATATTCTCCCCAAGCCATTGCCTATTCGCACACCCGTCGGCAGGAGGAATCTCAAGCTTTGGTGCGAATATCATCATGAATGTGGTCACACCACAAAGGACTGTAGAGAATTAAAGAAAGCTCTCGACAAGCTAGCAGACCAAGGAAAACTAAACTCTTATCTCTCGAATGATGGAGGGGAAAAAAGGCAAAATCGTAGTCATAGCGCAGAGTCTGATGGAATTATTAATGTCATATCTTAGCTCCCTACCGAAGTTAGTGTTTGCAATAAGGACCCTAACAGGGTCGAGTTTCTTTGATTATCATGGAAATAACATTCGTTTGTAATAAGACCAAAGCATGGTCGAGTTTCTTCTTGTTATCATGGAAATAACATTCACAATAATACAACCCTAACAGGGTCGAGTTTTGTTCATTAACTTATAAAGCCCTAACGAGGTCGAGTTCAGTGTTATTACTTTGATTCTTAATAAAATGAAACCCTAACCGGGATGATAAGCCCTACTCAATGTAGGCACCCATCGAGGAGTATGGGGAAGGCCGGACAGATACCTCATCGAGTGTCTGGGGCTCATTAGCCCTAGGATCCTTGATAGCGTCACCTTTGCTAACACCAAGCCCTACTCAATGTAGGCACCCATCAAGGAGTATGGGGAAGGCCGGACAGGTACCTCATCGAGTGTCTGGGGCTCACTAGCCCCAGGGTCCTTGATAGCGTCACCTTGGCTAACACTAAGCCCTACTTAACGTAGGCACTCATCAAGTAGCTGGGGCTCATTAGCCCCAAGGTCCTTGATAGCGTCACCTTAGGCTAACACAAGCCCTATTCAACATAGGCATCCATTAAGGGAGATGGAGTGGCTGGACAGACATTCAAAGTCCCAGGGGCTCATTAGCCCCTTGGCTTTAGAATAGCTCTTTAGGCCAATGAATAAGCCCTACCCAGAGTAGGCACCCGTCTAGGCAGATGGGGAGCTGCACAGGTATCAACCATGTCATGGGGCTCATTAGACCCTGATCGTCAGTTGATCATCTTAGGCATAAGCCCTATTCAACATAGGCATCCATCAAGGAAGATGGGGGGCTGGACAGGTATCAACCATGTCATGGGGCTCATTAGCCCCCAACACTCTATTGATCATCTTAGGCCAAAACCCCACTCAATGTGGGCACCCATCAAAGGAGATGGGCAAACAAAACACATTTCTCCTAATTACTTCCATCACACTCGAGGTAAGGGGAAGACCCTCGAGGTTATCAGGGCAATTCTTTCCTTGCACCTCTATCACGGTCAAAGTAAAGAGGACCCTCGAGGTCACTAGGAAGGCTTTGTCCCACAAGGTGTATCATGTTCACCCTCGAGGTAGAAAGGACCCTCGAGGTAAAAAGTGTCAACCCATGGGGCTCATTAGCCCCTAAGACCTAGTTGATCATCTCAAGCAAAGCCCCATTCAGCATGGGCACTTGCTACTAAGGATGGAATAAGTCTTGCTGTTGCTTTTCAAAAGTACATCCTTCATAATCGAGGTAAAGGAGGTCCATCGAGGTAAAGAGGGGGCCTTGGCAAGGTTAACACTTAGCAAAATTTTAATGAAGTTCAAATAAAGGAAGTCCTTCACGGTCGCGGAGGATGCAATCACGGTCGCGTATAATATCACATCAGTTACCTTTTTGGACATACGAAAGAAATCCCTAGGCCAAAGGCACGTCCCTTACAGTCGAGGTAAGGGAAGACCCTCGAGTTGGAAGAGAGGCCTAGGAAACATCAACACTTAGAAAAATTTCAATAATTTCAAAGAGTGAGGTTCAAAGGAAGAGGTCCTTCATGGTCGCGGAATAGCATCACCTCAATTACCTCGATGGTCATTCTTAAGGAATTTTCTGATTGTATCCATCATAGTCGAGGTGAAGGGACCCTCGAGTTTTTACACAAGGGATCACCCAATTTTACCCACACCGCGACCAAGGTAACTACGGTCGCGAAAGATGAGAATGATGCCAACACTTTGATATTTTTTGCAAATTCATGGGAAGAAGTTCTTAACGGTCGCGGAAGATGCCCATAGTCGAGGTAAGGAGACCCTCATGTTCCAAAGATGGTTCCAAGTTTTGTCACCATGACCAAGGTAGCCACGGTCGCGGAATACTAGCCAAACAACAACACTTAGAGAAATTTTTTCAAAACTTCATGGAAAGTCCACCTCGGTCGAGGTTAGGGGAAGACCCTCGAGGTCCTTCTAGGGCAAGGAAGAATGAAATGGAAAATACTTAGAAAATTTTCAAACATCAAATTCAAGTAAGAACGCGATGATGGTCAAGGCAGATGCCTTCATGGGTCGAGGTAGTCCTTTTTTGGGTGAAGACAAGGAGCATTTTTTGTGGAAGGCTGCCTCGATCGAGGTAGCCACCTTCAAACTATACCTCTACCGCGACCAAGGTAACCACGGTCGCGGAGGGTAAAATGAGGCTACTACTTAGAAAATTCTTGTGGAAATACATACCAAGAAGTCCTTAGGGTCGAGGAAAGTTCTATCTCGGTCGAGGGTTGCCTCGATCGAGGTAGCCATCCTCAGGTCAATCACAATTTGCATACTTCTTGGAGACCCTCGAGGCGATTCTAGGGGCATTACTAATAACCCATGGTCGAGGCATGCCCCACTTGGTCGAGGGGAATGGTCGGGGTAGCTGACAAGCATGTTAGCTGAAGCTGAGGGACGAGGGGACACCCTCACGGTCGAGGTGCCCCTCGATCGAGGTTCACTGCGCCAAGGGCCAATCCTACATGGTCAAGGTGGACCCAACGATTGAGGTAGCTGAGCAACGGTCGAGGAGACTAATGAGACCACAAGGCACCCTCGTGGTCGAGGGAGTTGATCACGGTCGAGGGGGAACCGACACCCTCGAGGTCACCTTAGGGCCTCTATGGGAGGCCCACATGGTCGAGCTATGGGAGGAAAGCCTTGCAAGCCTTTGGATCGAATTCACCTCGATCGAGGTCCTCTTCCTCACGGTCGAGTTTCCCTCGATCGAGGAGATCCTCCCTTGTGTCACTCCCTCGAGGTCATATGGGATATTAAATTTCGTTTTTTCCGGAGAATTCCGCTCGGCTTCCAACGTCCAAAGTTTCCCGTTCCACACTAAGCGTGGGGCTAATAGATTAATAATTGCATAGGGAATACATCACACTCGAGGTAGAAGAAAGATCCTCAAGGTAAAGGGAAGCCTGGAAAAGAAACACTTAGACATATTTCAAAATATTTCATGTAGAAAGTCCTGAATGGTCGCGGAAGGGACGAAAACAGTCGAGGTGAGATGACCCTCGATCGAGTATGGCTCATCACAATAAAACAAGGAAGCATCCTTGGTCGAGGTTAAAGTTACACCCTCAAGGAGAGGACAATTTTACTCTAAATAACAAGGCAAAAGGATCACCAATAAGGAGAAGAGTCTCATGTCGAGGCAAGGAGATCTTCACCCTCGAGGACAAGACCTTCGAGGTTGAGGGATCATCAGCCTCTAGAAGACACCCTCGAGGTACTTTGTGAATTCCATAGGGCATGTTGGTCGAGGGAGCATCCTCACGGTCGAGGTATCCATAGGGTCGAGGCTGTACCGGAGTCTGATTTGATTCACCGATTTCGAACGCCCATAACTCCTTCGTTTCAAGTCGGAATTGAGCTTATGACCCACCGTTGGAAAGCTGTTTGAATCTAGTTTCCAATGCCGCTGGAATCTCTTGAAGCCTATATTCATATCTCAAGTTATGTCCAAAATAGTGAGAGGTGGTCATCCTACCTCGAGGAGTCCTCAACGGTCGAGGTGCCCCTAACTCGGTCGAGGTATCTCCTCACCATCGAGGTCTACCCCCTTGAGGTGCATTTAAGAGCCTCATGGCTCCAATTAATTGTTGGTAGAGGTAGCATGTTGGTCGAGGTAGGATATGGGTCGAGCATGTTGATCGAGGAAAGGTCCATAGGGTTGAGGCTGTACCAGGGTCTGATTTGATGCGCCGACTTCGAACGCCCATAACTCCTTCATTTTAAGTCTGAATTGAGCTTATGAACCACCGTTGTAAAGCTCTTTGAATCTAGTTCCCAATGCCGCTAGAATCGATTGAATCCGATATTCATAGCTCGAGTTATGTCCAAAATAGTGAGAGGTGGTCATTCTACCTCGAGGAGTCCTCAACGGTCGAGGTAACACATTCATGGTCGAGGGGACTCCCTCACCATCGAGGTCATCCACCATGGTCGAGGTGACCAACCTCGAGGCACATCCATGGGTCCCGAGGCATGTTGGTCGAGGTAGCATATGGGTCGAGCATGTTGATCGAGGAAAGGTCCATAGGGTCGAGGCTGTACTGGGGTCTGATTTGATGCACCAAATTGGAACGCCCATACATCCTTTTCTTCAAGTCGGAATTGAGCTTATGACCCACCTTTGGAAAGCTCTTTGAATCTAGTTTCCAATTCCACTGGAATCACTTGAATCCGATATTCATAGCTCGAGTTATGTCCAAAATAGTGAGAGGTGGTCATCCTACCTCGAGGAGTCCTCAACTGTCGAGGTAACACATTCATAGTCGAGGGGACTCCCTCGCCATCGAGGGTCATCCACCATGGTCGAGGTGACCAACCTCGAGGAAAATCCATGGGTCCCGAGGCATGTTGGTCGAGGTATCATATGGGTCGAGCATGTTGATCGAGGAAAGGTCCATAGGGTCGAGGTTGTACCGGGGTCTTATTTGATGCACCAACTTCGAACGCCCATAACTCCTTCATTTCAAGTCGGAATTGAGGTTATAACCCACCTTTGGAAAGCTATTTGAATCTAGTTTCCAATGCCACTGGAATCGCTTGAATCCGATATTCATAGATCGAGTTATTTCCAAAATAGTGAGAGCTGGTCATCCTATCTCGAGGAGTCCTCAACGGTCGAGGACACCCCACGGTCGAGGTAACACATTCATGGTCGAGGGGACTCCCTCACCATCGAGGGTCATCCACCATGGTCGAGGTGACCAACCTCGAGGCACAACCATGGGTCCCGTTGTAGCTCACTTTTCGAGATATTCCGCTCTACATCCAACGTCCAAAGTTTCTCGTTCCACGTCGAGCGTGGGGCTAATTGTTCCGGGCCCACCCAGATAGTCAAACCCGTATTAGTGGGCCCAAAATCCTAGGCCCAGTTATGATAGTGCTAGGGACACATCAGGTATTCTACGACGAATGAGATAGTGCCACGTGTCAGCGGACTTAGTAAAACATTGACCAGGTTACTGCTACGTGTCATGGGCCAGGCCCACGCATCAACCTAGCTGACTTGGTGAAACCCTAACCGGGGAACCTAATGCCTATATAAGGATCAGTCCAATCATTCCAAAGGTATGCAAGATTAATCACGCAATTCATAGCTCACAAACTCACAAAGTACTCTGACTCCTTACTCCCGATATCTGACTTAAGCATCGGAGGGGCGTTCGGTTCCACCCCCCGGGTTAGCAACCTTTGACTGTTTTGCAGGTTACAACCTCGTTAAGGAGCATCCAGAGTCCGCATCATCACACCAGAAGATCGTTGACCATTCAAGAGAAGTTCCAGAACAGGAACAATGGTTTAATACAGATGTTGTAATTGTAAATCCACATAATCAAAATGTAATCCGAGAATGATGTTGTAACACTTGGGGAGTGAGTCAAAATAAGGCCTCGGAAAAGTAGGAGCCTCAGAAATATTATACTACAATTAGAACAAAAGAAATAACATAACTCAATGGTATGATTTTGGGCCTCAATCCAAAGGCACCCAAGTTTAGATTCCCTGGTAAGCACACTTAATTTTTTTTAATAGAAGATAGAAGTCAATATCTAATTAATCTGTACAGTGCCATTTTGAACCACAAATAGGGATGACACTTGCAGATAGAAGTCGATATCTAAGGGCACCTAGTTTTCTTTAGCCGTATATAACTGAACTAAACTGTACTAAACTGAATACAGCTGAAAGTAATATTTTATAAGAGAAGGAAATTGAAAGCTAAACTGAACTGAACTGAACTGAACTGAGTTGAGCTCAACTGAACTGAACTGAACTAAGCTGAACTGAACTAAACTTAACTGAATTTAAGCTGAAGTAAACAAGCCCTAAGTAAGGTTTTAGTTGTTAATTTTTTTTTTTTTTTTTATTATTGTTTTTCTCTCTCTCTCTCTCCCCGCTTTCTAAAAAATTATAATTATAGTTTAATATAGATGTTGTAATTGTAAATCCACATAATCAAAATGTAATCGAGAATGTTGTTTCAAGTGGATATTTTAAATAGGTAAAATTAGCGGGTGTAAGATGATAAGTAAGGATATAAATGTAAAAACAGTAAAATAAATTGTGTACTATGATACTTAGTAAAAAGGAAATGGAACAAATATTTTGGAATTGATGAAAAAGGAAATTGGAGTTGTTTTATTAGGATGGAGACAGTATAAAAAATACATATTTGGAAAAAGTATGTTGAGATGAATCAAACAAAATTTCATATGATTATTTTTAATTTATTTACAAACAGACAATCAATGCTCAAAGTAATTTAGATGAATAGCGTCAAAAGTTAATTTAGTACATCTATTAAAAAAACCCAATGAGTAACTCTTAACTCTTCATGAATTCGAAAAACAAAAGAACGGAGATAACCTCATAACATCTAATTGGGTGTAGTCGGAAAAATCTTTGGTCCCACTTATTATGTCCTATTTGTGTTCCACTAATTTCGATTTGTTGAATAAACAATAACCTCATAACATCTAATTGGGTGTAGTCGGAAAAATCTTTGGTCCCACTTATTATGTCCTATTTGTGTTCCACTAATTTCGATTTGTTGAATAAACAATTTTTTTAAAATTTTAAAAGGTATGTCATATTAATTACTTGAACCAATCAAATGAGGTGTAACAAAAATGAGACACAATAAGTGGGACAGAAGATTTGATTCCGGTGTAGTTACAATGCCCAAATCAAAAATAAAATTCTCCTACTCTATTACAAATTATCATTTTTTTGCACGTGATTCGTACGCATACTAAAGTATATATATGTAAGTATAAAAAATCATTATTAATATAAAAAGATTATTTAACCCTTAACTTATTAAGATAAAATGATGAGATTATATTTGTTATAAATCTCAATAATTTATGGTATTGTTTAAAGAATTCTTTGATACAGATAAAATTCTTTTTACGCATACTATGTATATGATGAGTTCATATTCATTTTGCGTTATTCGGAAAATAAACCATAAACAAATGTTCAATGCTCGTACTTAAGTTCACATTGATTTTACACTAGTAGAAAAACAAGAAAAAACGAATGAATTTGTATAAAGACGTACAAATTATATATCAAAGACGCACGAATTATATAATTTGTGATATTTTCATTTTAAAAAGTTCAAAAATTATAATAATAACTTTCCTTAATAATTAGGAGTGATGTTACTTGAATTTTTCCTAGGATATCATAACTCCCCTTGCTTATATAATATAAATTAATGTAGCATGGAAGTAAGGTTGGTGAATAATGTGATTGGTTGCAAGCTAAACACAATAATTACTAAAATTGTTATAACAGATGCGAGAAAAATTAAATAAAGATTAAATCGTAGCATCCCTTTAAAGTTGAAGGGGAAATTCTATAAGACTTATATGGACCTATGGTACAAAATCTTGAGTTTCTAAGAAGGAGCACATTCAAAAGCTAGGGGTCACAGAGATGCGGATGTAGAGATGGATGTGTGGGAACACTCTACGGGGTAGAATTAAAAATGAAGTGATTCTTAGGAAAGTTGGTGTTGCGGGCATGTCGGGCAAACTAAGTTTGACTTCAATGGACATAAAAGTGACTTATCTGGACAAAAAAATGACATACCAGGACATAAAAGTGACTTACTTAGAAAAAATTAAAACTCACCAGGACGAAATAACAAAGACTTGAAAAAAACTAACGCTCACCTCGATATAAAAGTGATCTACTTAGACAAAAAATGTCTTACCAGAAAGAGATTAAAACTCATCTGGACAAAATAACATTGATCAAAAAAAAAAAACTAACACTCACTGGGATAGAAAAATGACTTATCTAAATAAAATTGACACTCACTTAGACAAAAAAAAAACTCACCTGGACATATAGGTCACTCATACGCTTTTTACCTGAATACATATTTCTTACATAGAATTACAGGTCGACGGTCCGACACAATACTTTCAGAATTTAAAATTGTGTTTGTGTCGAAAGAGACACTAGTCTAAAGTCCTACTGTAGAGTGTAGACTGTAGTTACCAAGTTATTACCAGTTACAAGTCTTGCTACCGAATATCAACAAGTATGGGTCCCGTGATCTCCAATTTACCAAATTCTTAGCCAAATTTGTCACTAATTATCCAAATCCCAAGACAAAAATAGTCTTTGATTTTCTTATTTTATCATTCAAAATCCAACGACAGCCATTATCATATGTTTTTGGTAGCATTTCTTCTTCAGTCTCAAAGCTAACTGAACATTGGCATTATCTTCGAAAAAGCGTCGTTTTGTTGCTACTTTTTCTGGGAAATCAAAACTGAACAACTTTTTGTTTCAGACAAGATCTTAATACTTGCTTTCCTCATTTTCTTTTCCAATTCAACAACATTTTTTCTTTCTTTTCAAATTTTCAATCCCCTTTTTTTCTGGCTTTTTTTGGGTATCTTATATGAAACTCTTTTTCTGCCATGGTTGTGTTTTTGGTCATTGTTTTGTGCTATTTTGATGTGGTCAGAGCTGCTGATAATCTTCTTTCTCCTAAGGGTGTCAACTATGAAGGTTAGTTGCTAAAAACACTTTACTTAAATCTCTCCTTTTAACTTGATTTTTTTTTTTTGGGAGTAATTTCTATGATTTTGATTTGGTTTTTTTTTTTTTTTTATTTAAAAAAATTTCTATTTAGTTGCTGCATTGATGGCAGTGAAGAATAAGATTAAAGATGATAAATACCATGTTCTTGATGGTTGGGATTTGAATTCAGTTGATCCTTGCACTTGGTATATGGTTGCTTGCGCTTCTGAGGGTTTTGTTATCTCCCTGTAAGTTCCATAAATTTGGGATTTTGATTTTGGGTCTCTCAAACCCAAATTCATTTCCGCACTCCATTCTCTTCAATTCAATCTTTTAGTTGATAACATCTTCACAGAGTGGAGTGTGGAAATGAACTTGAGAGTGCCAAAATTAGTATCCTAAAATTGTATACCGATTCTAGTTGATTTCTGCATTATTTATGCTTTCATTTTCATTGATTGTTTTTTTTATTTTTTTTATTTTTTATATATATAATATATGAATATATTTTTTGTATGGGGTTTTACAGTGATATGGCTAGTATGAGCTTATCTGGAACTCTATCTTCTAGTATTGGAAATTTGACTCATCTCCGTTCAATGTAAGTTTTCGGTTTAATCTGTTATATGTTTTGCATGTCATTGAGGGGTGTTGATTGTTAGATACTTCTCTAGTTTTCTTTATTAATGCTATATTGTTCTGTAATTAAAGTAACCATTGTGAGAAAACAGGGCTCTACATTTAGCTAGTGGAAGGGCTTTTGAAACAAGAGGGATTAGTGGGATGGTAGTGAAACATTGATTCTCAAATTTGGAAACATTATTTAGAGATTGTTTCAATCTAATTAGCATGTGGTTGTGAAATGTTCTAGTTTGAGTTTGTATGCTAATGAGTGATTGTAAAATAATAAATGTTTGCTTATGGAATTTCGTAGTGAAATCGCTGATTATGGATCAAATCGACAAACATCATTATTCCTTGATTTCGTACCTTATGGCTCTGTTTGTTTTGAAGGAAAACATTTTCCTAGAAAACCATTTTATCATTTTCTGTTGTTTGTTTTGAAAAGAATGAAAAATAGTTTTCCAATATGTGGAAAATGTTCCTTCTAATGGAGGAAAACATTTTCCTTTCCTCAAAGAAGGTATGACTTATTTTCAACTATATTTACTTACTTCCCTTTTCTTATCCTCCCATCCATCATTTCTCTTCCATTTCTTTCCTTTTTTCCCCCTCCTTTTTTCTATGGAAGCAATGGAAAATTTATTTCTATTTTATTTTCCTTTGGAAAATGTTTTCCACGGAAGATCATTTTCCTTTATAATTGTTTTCCATTACAACATAGTAACGGAGTCTATAGGGAAAAACCTAAGGTACTATCCCGTTGTGATTGATATTCAGTTGAAATGAGATGATGGTGATTTGGTGGAAGACAGTACTTTTCCTAGATTCTTGTTATGAGTAATCCTTAAATGCAAGTGCTTTTATTCTATTAGTAAATCTTATAGTTCAGAAAGCATTTTTAGCTGTATGCAAATTTGTATTTGGTGATGATGTTTCTAATCTTTGGTGCTAGGATGCTATGAACTTCCTCAAAATTGACAATATTTAACAACGAAAAGTATCGAAAGCAGTGTTATATACTGTTGATGCTTGCTGAATTATTAGCTAATATAGTATAAGAAGTAAATTTCTTGGTTGATTTTTTCTTATAATAGTTGCTTGTAGTTAGTTGGAAGAAACTGTCTAACTGCATTGCATTTATACAGTTCATTGCAAAACAACCAGTTATCGGGCCCAATTCCAAATGAGATTGGGCTGCTTCAAGAGCTTCAAACTTTAGACCTCTCAGGTAACCAGTTTAGTGGTCAGATTCCTGATTCGATTGGTTACCTTGGCCGTCTAAGTTACTTGTAAGTGTCACTTAAAAGTTTTGGTTCGATTTGTCTCTACTGTTACCTTTGATATGATCTGATTGATTTGCTTATTGTATGTAGGAAACTGAGTAGAAATAAATTGTCTGGACGGATTCCTAGACTCGTTGCAAATCTTACAGGTCTTTCATTCTTGTATGTCTCCCGTCACTTTTCTTTTTTTTTTTTTTTTGTAATTTATTATTAATCTTCTCCCTGTTTAGAATTGGCAATGAATTGAAGATTTTCATTGACAGGGATTTGTCATTTAATAATCTTACCGGTCCAACACCAAAAATACTAGCAAAAGCATACAGGTACAAAGCTTTCTATTGCTGAACACTAATTATGGTTCTTTATCACTTTATTTGCAGACTGTTTCTCCTTGATCATTCCTCTCATTTTCAGCAACGGTCATTGCCTTTTGTTACTTTGTAAAATTTCAGTAGTTCTGGGGAGTCATTTCCTTTCTTAACTGTGAAACCTCTTCACTTGAATGTTCGATAGAGAATTGAATATGATTGTAAATCCTGTTGAAAGGATTAGACAATACATATGAGCATGTATTGACGGGCTTTCTAGCCTTCTAGGTTAAATTCGGTGCTGATGATGGTGCAAACATTGAAGCACATTTAAATCACTTCTTATTGACCTAACGAGTTGTTTCAAGGTTGCAAATGGACTTTTCCTAGCTTTATGATTAAAAAAAAAACATTTAATTATGTTGGCTGTAAATAAGGCAGTAAAGGATCCTTATGGGAAGACACTTATTCAACCGAATATTACTATTCATTCAATGGTATGATGTTGGTGGAATTGTGTAGAGAATCTATAGATTATTAGATTGATATGCCTTACTCATGTCCTTCGCGTAAGTTACTTTTATCTATCTTCATATCATCTAATGGTTATTATCAATTTCCCATTTAGTCAAATAACTTAAATGTAGCTACCCATCAAACTTTTTTTATTATATATATATTTTTTTATTTAAGAATTTAACTTGAAGTTTGTTTAGTGGGAAAAAGTAGGACATACTGGTAACTATATAATTAGTTGGTGTCAATTATGATGAAAGATGATTGTTGGAATATTAATAATTGATTTTTCGGGGCCTACTATTAAAATTGGACTTTTACTTCGTTTTTTTGCACATGGATAATTTTTATTTTGCAGACAAGAATAATCAATATTATGGACTTAGAATAGTGGTAGAGATTCCATTCTTCATACTCTTTTGTAACTATATTGTAAATGAGGACAAATTTGGTTAAGGATATAAAAATGTTGGGGATGACATGATTCCATGTCAACCTTCTAGATAAAGATGTGGTGGATAGCTATTATTTTTTCCCTTTTTGTTCGAATATAATAATATATATGGATTAATTCATTATGTATCAGTTTTTTTATCATCAATCCATCCTTAGTAAGAACTTCCATGACATATGTATTTTATCCAAAGACAGTAAAATGGTACATATCTACAGGTGGTCTAACTTCTACAAGCCTGCTTGTAAGATTAAATAAGATTCTATGTGGCTTGAGAAAGAATACAGTTTAATCCTTTGTATTTACTGGTATTGAATCTATGAGGGTTGTGTTCTTGGTAGTTGGAGATATTAGAAAGAGCATGGCACCAGTAATATATTCGGTGGAGCACCCGAATGATGATGCTTATTTATTCTTTAATTACTAAATTTGTTCAATATGTGTCATCATTGAAATGGATTGTACATTTGTACTTTGACTCCTGGTAGTTAAATATTTGACTCATATCTATTGATGACTAATGAATGATATACTGCATATGTGAGTGTAGTGTAAAAGGAAACACCTTTCTTTGCTCCTCATCGTCCCCACAAGTTTGCACGGAGGAAGTTAAGCCTGTAAATGGTAGGTCTCTTTTACTCATTCGTCTGTTGCTCTGATATGAAGAAACTAATTGTTTTACCTACTTATTATCAGACACTACTATTCCAAAGGCAAGTCACAACCGTCGATGGGAAATCCCAGTGGTTGTTGGTGTTGGCTGCACATTTGTGGTTTCTATATTGCTGATAATTGGATGTGTGCACTACTACAAATCCCGTCTTCTCATGACATCATATGGTATCTTCCGAAGCCCAAAAGTTTTTGCTCTTTTTTTAATGTTTATATGGTAATAAGAATGGCGTGAACCTCTGATTATTGAAATATGCAGTGCAGCAAGACTACGATTTCAGTATAGGTCATGTGAAGAGGTTCTCATATCGTGAACTCCAAGTAGCTACATGCAATTTCAATCCCAAAAATATACTAGGAAAGGGCGGTTTTGGAGTTGTGTATAGAGGTTGTTTTCCAAACAAGACTATGGTGGCAGTTAAAAGGTTGAAAGACCCCAGTTTCACTGGTGAAGTGCAGTTTCAAACAGAAGTAGAGATGATTGGCTTAGCTCTACATCGAAATCTGCTACGCCTTTATGGATTTTGTATGACACCTAATGAGAGATTGCTCGTGTATCCTTACATGCCAAATGGGAGTGTTGCAGATCGATTGAGAGGTTAGTATTGCTATACTTGTTTATCATCTTCATTCATAAACCATTTAGATTCTAGAGATAATAGTTTAAATTACAATCATTTCCTATTATGAGAGAAAACATCTTAAGTAAAATATCAATTCAATATGGATATTCACAATTTGGGCTCTGTTTGGTAGGGCGTAAAACATTTTCAATTGAAAATGTTTTTGATGGATTACAATGAAAGACTCGTTTTTATAGATTTTTTCCATTGTTTGGTTGCTATGAAAATAATTTTCTATTGTTTGGTTGAACGGAAATAGGACAAAAAAAAGGTTTAATTACAATAAAAATGTTTTTGATATGGTGTAAATTCAGCCTAAGTTTTCCGTCTAATTTTATGGCCTAAACCAAAAAAGTAAAATGGGGAAAATAGTTTTTTGGGAATACATTTTTCGTTCCACCATACAACCATATATGGTGTTTTTTCTATATACTCTGTACTTCATGTTTCTTTCATGTCTTCAAATATAGAGTATCCGACACCTTACACCGGTGCTTGTCCAATTAATTGTCATTAAAATTCTGTGTTTTGAGGTAAATTGAATGCAGCCATTGTTCATATCCAGATTTTAAACTATTTGACATGGACATGTATGTAAAATGAAGAGTGAATGTAGTATGGCTGATTAAACAGTAGTCTCTGATGCGGATCTGCTTCTTAGGATTTTCCTTTTTTTTAATGAGAAAACATTGACAATTAGATGCATTAGAGTAGTCAAGGAAATTAACAGTGTGTTTGGTAAACAAAGTGGAAAGAAAGGAAGGGAAAGGAAGGTAAGGTAAGGGAAATGTAAGGGAGGGAAGTGAGAGTGATGAGTTTTCCTTCCAACTCTCTCCATTGTTGGAGATATCAATTTCTTACAATATCATCTCTCCATTTCTCACTCCTCCAATTCCCTTCCTAATTTGTTTGCCAAATGAAAGAAAGCCCATCCCTCTATTTCCTTCCATTTCCTTCAACCCAAACAAGCTGTGAAGGCTTTCTTGCTGTTAATAGTAAACTTTTTCTGCTACATATTGATTTGCAGATCCATGTAGGGACTTGCCTCCTTTAGATTGGAGCAGGCGCTTGCATATTGCTTTGGGGGCTGCCCGTGGACTCTTGTACTTGCATGAGCAGTGTAATCCAAAAATTATACATAGGGATGTTAAAGCTGCTAACATCTTGCTTGATGAAAGTTTTGAAGCTGTAGTGGGAGATTTTGGCCTTGCTAAGCTCTTGGACAGGAGGGATTCTCATGTTACTACTGCTGTGCGTGGTACTATTGGTCATATTGCCCCTGAGTATCTTTCTACTGGACAATCCTCAGAAAAAACCGACGTCTTTGGATTTGGTGTTCTACTTTTGGAACTCATTACAGGGCCCAAAACAGTAGATGGTGGTAAAGGTCACGCTCAAAAGGGAATGATGCTTGAAATGGTACGTATATGTTTCTCTTAGCTATAGAATTGTATTATACCTTAAACTTCACATACATATATAGGAAATGATAATGTGCAAATTGTGCTCCCGAGTGCACCACGAATACCATGGATCTACACTTAAAGTTGAACATTTATGCTATATATTAAGAACATTTATCTTATCCATTTAAAACATTCAAGTTTTACCAAATATTCTCAATGTAAACATGAATATCCAAATTGCTTAACATAAATGTTCTAAATGCATATTTGGAATGTTTAACATTGAGGGTGCATGAAGAAATTTTCAAGCAAAAAATTCTCCTGGTTCCTGTTGAGTAAATAATTCAGCTTTTATTTACAACAATTATGTCGAACTTCCAAGTTCGTCGAAAATAAAGCTTCTAACCCAAAAATGCTCGTTGATGAGCAATAATTATTGGATGCAATGATAATAAACTTATATGCATTTTGAAAGCGAAGTCTCATCTGAATGCATATTGCAACGTAACACCCTTAGTAAGTTTTTCCCCGATGCATGTATTTCTTTAACATCTCCACTGCAACATGGATAATGTTACAAATGAATCCTTGGAAAATTACCTTTAATTTCATTTACATTACCCACTGAAGGAGAAATTCATGCAAAAGTAGCCCCAACTATTAATGATGTCATATATAGTGCTTTTAACTTTGAGAAATATTTTATAAAAATAGCCCCAATTATCGACCATCTTCTAAAAACAGTGACAAAAGGAGACTGTGTTTCGAAGACATGTCATAGTTAGGGTTGTTTTTATGAAAATAACTCCTTAATGCGGGATTGCTATGTGATAATCCATAGTTGGAACTGTTTTTGGAAAACCGGCCATAGTTGATACTTTTTTTTACAATTAATCGTTAATAAGTTAAATGGAGGCCAAGGCAATGACTTTCATATATACTTATATCATATAGACTCTCCATTTTTTAAAAGTTCTTTTGGTCTTAATCTCATTTCCTTGCCCTTATTTTATTTTACAGGTGAAGGCATTGTTTGAAGAAAAGAAACTGGACATGCTTGTAGACAGGGATCTAAAGAGCTGTTTCAAAGCCGACGAACTAGAGAAGATGGTAGAGCTTGCTCTTCTATGTACTCGAGCTAATCCTAGCTCGAGGCCAAAAATGTCGGAGGTTTTGAAGGTTCTAGAAGGTATGGATGGGCAATCCGGACTCGCCGAAGATTCACATGCTAGAAATTCTCTTCCTGAGGAAACATGTACAAGTTTATCTTGGAATCACTTTGATGTTCATGAGGAACATTCCTTTGTAATTGAAGATATAGAGTTATCTGGGCCTAGATGATTCGAAATTGTAATTTTACCCAATCTCCCTCCTGCCCAAAGATTTTTGTAAATTATTTCCCCACCTCTACATAATAGTCCACATTTTGTCATCTTGTAAATTATATCCTCCCCTTTTTTCCCCTATCAGGCTCTCCTCTATTGTAACTTGTAAGGCCATTTTAATTGTGTTCTAGGTTTTACAAATTACAATATTATAATTTCTCTGATGATCAGACTAGAATTTTGTAAAAATTGGGGAAATGTATGAAAAAATTAATGTTTTGGCATCATAAAACAGTTCAGTTTATTTCAATTCAGTTCAGTTAGTTTTTTTTCTAGTTTAGTTTTTGTTTTTTTTATATTTTCAGTTCATAGTTCTGTTACGAACAATTTCGAATTTTAACAATAGTTCCTTTCAGTTAAGTTTGATTTTTCCAATAATTATTTAAATTTTCAGTTTCATGATTCGGAATTTTAGTTCGGATGTATGTGGGATTCTATTTGTTTCTTCTATAAGACGTAAATTGAATATTGCCAAAATATTGCGGATGTCCAATCCAATTCTAAATACTACGTAATAAAGATTTTCAAATATCTGAAATTTAAAAAACTCGGTACGATTCCTTTCTAACTTTACGATTTGAAATTTCTAAATATTTAAGCAAGATTCAATATCTGAATTTTTGGAACAGATATAACAGATCATTAGTATAATAGCATGCAAATTATATATTTACTTCATTCACTAATGTATATTAATGAATTAAACCCTTCTACGTCATTCTAATAAGGCTAGACTAGTATATTTGCAGCAAGTTAACAATTTAACATATAAAATTGATCTTGGATAAAACCAGTTTGAGTTTATTTCGGGTTAGTTAAAATGAGTTTAGTTTCTTTATTCAATTCAGTTATGTTTAGTATTTATAGTTTATTTCTGTTTTCAGTTCATTTTTTACAATTTATTTTCAGTTATAGTTCATTTTCTATTCAATTATTTCAGCCCATTTATCACTTTAGACTCAGATATCGTATACAGATGCAACAAGAAGAAATCCCAACTGCAATAAGGTTGACTTGAACCTGTTAACAACCCACAACTGATAGCTCTAATCATGACATAACTAAAATGACACTGTTTATATTCATATTGTCACTTTACTTTGTGACTAGACTATTGAATATTCTGATTCCACAAAGAGGATTGTCAATATCACTGCCCGACTTAATACCATAACCAAAATGAAGTTAGTTACGAGTAATATTTTGACTTTATCACATATAACGCACTACTTTACGACTTTTTTTTAATATAAAAAATAATCATTTTTTTTACCCCCTCTCTCCATAATAACGATGTACTTTGCAAAAACACTATTTAGAGTTTTACAGAGTTAAAATGTACGGAAATTAACATTTTTTTGTTCAATCATGTGAGAATGGTATAATAATTTTTTTGTTCAATCTTGTTTGGTGATTAGAGTTTAGAAGTTAGAGTTTAGAGCTTGTGGTTAGATGATTACTTTTTGTTTAGAGGATTTGACTGCTGATTTAAATAGTTGATTCACATAGCTGATTGCTTAAATTAGAGTTTTGTTGTGTAAAATGACATTTATAGCCATTTAAAAATAACTTGTTAGGTTTTAATATGTTTAAATATGTGGACAAATTAGTCAATTAATATTTCTCTCTCAAAAATCTGAAGAAAAAGCTGTTTAACCCAGCTTTTTTTAAAGAGAGTTTTGATCAGAGTTTTTGGTTTAGAACTCTCTTTTAAACTCTATTTTACCAAACACCCAAATTAGAGTTTTGCTTGGTCAAAACTCTAAACTCTCATTCAAACTCTCCCAACCAAACAAGTCCAACATCTTAACTATTATTCAACAAGAAATGAAGAAGAGAAAGTAATCAGAATGTTTTGGGAAGAAGAATTGAATGAATACAGTACATATTACCACCAACTAATTAATATCAGGTAGTTAGAGTTTGTGGTAGTACAAGAGTATTAGGTGTCGTACAAATTAGTAATAGGACACCTATATATAGGCTAAATACAAAGTAAAACAAAATAAAAAATATAAAAGAATATTAGCAAGTATATTGCTATACCCCCCCTCAAGCTTGGAAGCTGATATAAGTCCAAGCTTGTTACAAATGGTATAATGTTGTAAACTAGTTAAGGGCTTAGTTAATAAATCTGCAAGTTGGTGCTTGCTAGAGACATGAACTGTAGAAATGAAACCTGAATCTACATGTTCTCGAATGTAATGAACATCCCTTTTTAGATGCTTAGTTCTCTCATGGAATTTGGGATCTTGGGCAAGCATTTCAGCTGAGATATAGTCACAACAAAGCTTGATAGGTAAAGGAATGGAAATGTGAAGATCCTTTAACAAACCTTCAAGCCAGACTATCTCACTAGCAGAGCTGGACATACTTCTATACTCAGCCTCTGCAGAGCTTTTACTCACTGTTGTCTGTTTCTTGATCTTCCAAGAAACAAGATTACCCCCAAAGAAAATAGCATAAGCACTAAGGGATCTGCTTGTGAATTGACATGAGCTCCAATCAGCATCACTGTAGGCTAATAAAGAAGAATCAGCACCTGACCTATACAATAAACCATGATCTAATGAGCCTTTCAAATATTTAAGAACATGTAAGGCAACCTTGAGATGAGGAACTCTAGGGCTATGCATAAATTGACTTAAATGTTGTACAGAGTAAGAAAGATCAGGTCTAGTAATGCTTAAATATAAGAGTCTACCAATGAGTTTTCTGTAAACATCAAGAGAGCAAAGAAGATCTCTAGTATGAATGGAGAGTTTAAGTCCATTAGGAAGAGGAGTAGCAACATAAGAACAATCTTGCATATGACGGTCAGCTAATATATCAAGAATGTATTTCTTTTGAGATAAGAACATACCTTCTTTGTATTTAGTAATTTCAATACCAAGAAAATAATGAAGCTCACCCAAGTCTTTTATAGTAAAAGCTTGATCTAGAACCTGCTTAATATGAAAAATTTGTGAACTAGAAGTACCTGTCATTAGTATATTATCAACATAAACTATGACCAAAAAAAATTCGTTATCTTTATTCCTTGTAAAAAGAGAATAATCTTGAGTAGATTGAGTAAAATCCAAAGAAATTAGGAGCCTTTTGAGCTCTTTATTCCATTGCCTAGAAGCTTGTTTTAGGCCATATATAGATTTATTTAACCTACAAACTTGACCATTAGAAGCCTTAGTATAGCCAGGAGGAGGTGTCATGTACACTTCCTCATCAAGATGCCCATGCAAAAAGGCATTATTAATGTCTAGTTGGTGAAGTATCCAATTTTTCATACAAGCAAGAGCAATAACTACCCTAACAGTAGCTAACTTAGCTACAGGTGAAAAAGTATGAAAATAGTCCTCCCCTTCTATTTGTTGATATCCAATGGCTACTAGCCTAGCTTTGTGTCTTTCAATTGACCCATCAGACCTCAATTTGGTTTTGAAAACCCATTTAGAACCTATAGCATTTTTATCAGAGGGTAAATTAGTTAAATCCCATGTGTGATTAGATTCTAAGGCTGTCAATTCTTTATTAATAGCATCAATCCATTCTGGATGATTCTTGGCTTGATTATAAGTCTTGGGTTCAGTAATTAATTTGGAATTAACAACAAAAGATTGGGATTCAGAATCAGTGGGTAATTTATCTGTTTTATGAGGTTGATAGGAGCAAATGTAATCTTTAAACTTTTCTGGAGGCTTTACAATCCTAGCAGATTTATCTTGATTAGTAGAGGATACATGTTGTAAATCAGTTTGATGATTATTATGCAAACTATTAGGTTCTGACCAAGGAGAAACATCAGAATCAACAATTAATTCATTGTGCAGAATAGGAGAGATATCAGAGGGATTATGTATATGCACATTCTGATCAGTATTGGTGGTATGCTGAGAAACAGGGGTATGCACACATTGTTCTGTCATGGGAACAGAACAATTCAGACTGTCCTGTTCTCCAAAAGTAACCAATTTGGGAGCAAATTGAGGGTCAAATTTATGAGAATGATTTGAAGCATTATCCTTAAAAGGGAAAATATGCTCATAGAAAACAACATCTCTAGAAGTAAAAATAGCATGAGAATCTAAATCATACAATTTATAAGCCTTTTGTCCATAAGGATAACCAATAAAAATACATTTTTTGGCCTTAGGATCAAGTTTGGCTTTATTTCTATCCATGTTGTAAGCATAGCACAAACATCCAATAACTCTTAATTCATCATAACTTGGTAATTTATTATGTAAAATCTCAAAAGGACTCTTCCAATTAAGAATTTTAGTAGGCATTTTGTTAATCAAGGTAGTAGCAGTTAATAAGCAATCACCCCCAAATTTCTTAGGCAAATTAGCATGTAATCTAAGGGCTCTAGAAACTTCAAGAAGATGTTTATGTTTACGCTCAACCCTACCATTTTGCTGAGGGATTCCAACTGCACTTCTTTGATGCAAAATTCATTTTTCACTAAATAATTTGAAACAATGACCTTGAATAAATTCTGTGCCATTATCAGATCTGATAATCTTAACTTTCTTAGAGAATTGAGTCTCAACCATATTTAAGAAATTAGAAATAGTATTAAGCACTTGAGTTTTGTTTTGCAAAAGAACAGTCCAAGTACATCTACTAAAATCATCAAGAAGAGTCAGAAAATAATTTGCTCCACTAATAGACTTAATTTTATAAGGTCCCCATAAGTCAATATGAACCAAATCAAAACAAGCATTAGCTCTATTTTTACTAATTTTAAAAGGCAATTTATGAAACTTTGAAAGTAAGCAAATATTACAATTGTATTCATTAAGGCTTTTGCAATTACAACCTTCTATGTGTCTCATTTTAGACAATGATATATATGACCAATTCTAGCATGTAACAAATCAATATTTGCATCATTGCATTTCTTATTCAACACATAAGTAGCAGTCCTATTAGAAGTAATTCTACCACTAGTATCAACTAAACCACAATGGGAATTATTATTCACCAAACCTGTATTTCTAACATATTCCAAGTCACCATAGATGCAGTATAAACCTCCATCCTTTTTAGCATAACCAATCACTTCTTGATTAGATTGGCCCTGAAAATAACACATATTCTTAGTAAATTCGATTTTTATATTAGAATTAGCAAGCAATTGTCCAATAGATAGAAGATTATGTTTAAATTCTTCAACTAACAGGACATTTTCAAGTTTCAAATTCTTATTAATAAAAACATAACCAACAAGAGTAACCAACTTAAAATTACCATCAGGTAGACCAACTCTAATAGGCTTTTCTAATCTTCTTTTATCCGAGAATAAAGACTCATCATACATCATATGGTCCGAGGCTCCAGAATCAACAATCCATACATTTTTGGAAGCAAAATTAGACATGCTATAGTTAGATATTGATGAGATATTACCTGCAAGATTCATAAAAGCATTGTAGCCTGCAGCATCATGATTATTTGAAGCCTTCTGTTCCCCAAGTGCCTTCTTGATTTCATGTCGAATTGTGCTCAACACAGCAGTGTTGACAGCAGCTTCTATGTTTTCATCATCCAGAGGAGAATCAACTTGAGCATTAGCAGCAAATTTCTTTTCATTTTTGGTACCTTTAAGAGTATGGTACCAATCAGGATATCCAATGATTTTGAAACATTGGTCTACATTATGTCCCTTGGTCTTGCAATGAGTGCAAAACCTGTCTTCTTTGTCCTTCTTCCAATCCTTTTTATATGCAAAATTTTGTTTGTTCACTTGTTTGCCACTCCTTTGTGCATTCATAGCACTGACATCTCCAGAAATTTCCTGATTAGAATTAACCTCTTTTTGTTTCTCAATTGTTTGAGTTATAGCAAAAGCTTGACTCACAAAAGGTAATGGCTCCATTGTCAACACATTGGTTACAACATTTTCGTAAGCACTGTTGAGGCCTAGTAAAAATTGCATGAGATGATCTTCTTCCTCAAATTCAGCAAGCTTCTTGAACAAATCACATGTGCATTTCTTCATAGCTCCACATACACAAGTAGGTAATTTCCTTAGATCCTTCAATTGATCCCATAATCTCTTGATTTTACTGAAATAGGTTAGCAAAGAGAGATTTTCTTGCTTCAAATTTTGGATATCTTTCTTCAACTGATAGATCAACGGACCATTACTTTGTCCAAAATGCTCAGCAACATCTTGCCATAATTGAATGGAAGAAGTGACATACTCAAAATCCTCAGCCAGATCTGGATTCATCGAGCTTAAAATCCAACAAGTAACCATATAATCAACACATCTCCACCTCTCATAATCTTTGTCTGTGTCAAGAGGTTCTTTAATACCTCCATTGATGAAACCTTCTTTATTTTTAGCTCCAAGTGCTCTTCTTATGGCTCTACTCCATCTACCATAGTTTTTGCCATTAAAGGGGACATGCACTAAGGAAGAATTCGTTTTATCAGAATTTCCAACATGAAATGGATCAAGATTTTTAGGATTTGGTGAGTCAATTACAGAAGTAGCAGAGTCTTCTGCCATGGAATTTTAAAGAATTAGAGAGAGGAAGAAGAAGAAGATCGGATCGATTATGAAGACTCAAAATGAGCTCGAGGCTCTGATACCATATTCAACAAGAAATGAAGAAGAGAAAGTAATCAGAATGTTTTGGGAAGAAGAATTGAATGAATACAGTACATATTACCACCAACTAATTAATATCAGGTAGTTAGAGTTTGTGGTAGTACAAGAGTATTAGGTGTCGTGCAAATTAGTAATAGGACACCTATATATAGGCTAAATACAAAGTAAAACAAAATAAAAAATATAAAAGAAAATTAGCAAGTATATTGCTATAACTATCTTTCTTTTTATATACATAAATGCATTTGTTTCCCTTAATCTATTCCCTTAAGCATTTTTGCTTTGTGTTCGGCTCATGTTAAGGTGTGTGAATTTTTGTGCTTCAAACAAAATGCACGACAAGGCTAGGTGCCGACATTATTTACATGCTTATTGTTCAACATTCACATAGAAGTTGTGGACACAATCTTCTATAACTATTACTAAAACAAAAACCATTAACCTCATCATTTGCCACATGTCACTTCCTTATTAAAAATTTTCCCTCCAAACTTTCATTTGATTTTTTTTTTCTTTTTAAAAACTTACTCACTACTTTTTTTTTTCCAATATTATCTTTTCTAAAGTTTTTTTCTCCATATATTATTGAAAAGTTGATACTTAGGGTCTGTTTGATTCGTCGAAAATTTTTATATTTGGTCTGAACTTAACTATTTTGATTTTATCTGATATGAACTTTCTTGATCTGATTTGAACTTTTCTAATTTGATCTAATCTTATTTGATTTTTTTTTGAGTTTTTTAATAGTTATTTTAACTATTCTGATTTGATCTGAATTTTTCAAATCTTATCTTATCTGGTCTAAATTTTTTTATCTGATCGGAACTTTTCTAAAATAAGTACTATATGTCTATATTTCTTAATAAGTTGAATTAAAACACCCTTATTTTTGCTTAAATATAAATATTTTTTTAGTTACAACTTATTAATAAGAATATTCAATCTTACTAAAATTTTTATAAGTTAAAGTTGTTGTACTAATCTTTTTAAAACAAAGTGTATATATATATATTTTTGTAAAGATTGTACTTATTCAAGTGTAACCTTGCTACTGTTTCAAAAAAAAAATGTGTAACCTTGCTACAGAATAAAACAGAAACTACTAACAATTATAATATTTATCTATACATATGGGCATTGTTGTTCATTTTACTTAATTTCAACTTTTTCTTACAAATTATAGATTACATTATTAAAATAAATTTTAACAATTATTTTTTTAAAAGCCGTGCATCCGCACGGGTGCTAACCTAGTTGCTACTAAAATTGTACTCATTTTGACTAGACACATTTATCACTTCACTTGTTTTAAAAAAAAAAAATTAAATAAGATTAAGTATATTTTTAGTATAATTAACAATAATTGAACACTAACTAAAACTCATTGAAATAAATTAAATCAAACATAATTCTACTACATCAGGTTTTTATTATTTGCAACAATTCACTCATGCCAAGATAAAATAATCAAGGTTGATATCTTTAATTACGTGTTTGTAAAAGTTATAACAAATTCAAAACTACTCCTTCCATCACTATTTTTTTGCCCCATTCACTTTTTCTCATCTCTCAAAATACATTTTTTTTTCCGGGGATACAAATTTAAATAAAAAATCATTAGATACATGTCATAAATAATTATAAAAATTATATATTAAAAAAGTACAAATAATTAAGTTGATTCAAACGAGACCCCATTTGATTGTATTTACCCTTATTTGTAAAACACTATAAAGAGTCAAAGTGGTCAAATAAACAGTGCAAACATTCTTTATGGGGCAAAAAAAAAAAAAGGGACGGAGGTTGTACATGTTAAGACAAATCAAACGAGACCTCATTTGACTAAGTTTATATAGCCATTTGACACATATTTTTAGGAAGAGATTTAATCATCTGAATTGGACGAACAAATTTGATGAAATAATTGTAATACTGATAACATATAATTTCGCTCTTGTGAGTGTTAAAATTATTTAATTAATTGTTTCAATTGCATGCTTAAATATTTTACTTAAAATAATGTGTGCCAAAGAGGATGTTGTTGTTAATATAGAGCAAAGTAAATAGAGTATGCAACTATGCAAGTGCTTGCACGCTCATTGGGATGCGATGCAACAAATGATCAAGCTTCATCGCAATGGCATTGGAACGCACCTTGAAACTGAAAGGTTGCGAGTTCGGCATGTACCTACCCGGCTACCCCATACCTTAATAATGTAAGAGCAAGACTTTGTATTCTTATAAGAGGAGATGTGCACGGAAAATGCCTAATTTCTCAAATTAAGATGTTTAAAACATATCTCAAAGAACATTAATGAAGTATCATTCAGCAGAATTCAGCAGCCCATTATATTAGTGCATCCACTACATTAGTACATTTACATTTTGTCATTTTGTACTATTGTCCTTATGTTTTTTGTCCTGTTTTTTGGTTGTATGAGTGACATATTTTAATGTACTAGAATGAGGGTTTTTCTAGGGAGAATTTGATAGACTATAAAAGGGTGTAAAGGGTGTTGCTGCCCCCATAAGAAGATAAGCAAAATATATTCCAAAAACAAAATATCAAAAATGAAACAGAAGGCAAATGCATCTTTATTACACTATTATGTTGCTGCTGTGAATGTGTGTATGTTGGTGATGTGAAACTCTTCATGGTATCAGAGCATGGTTCACCAATACACTCTAATCATCTACTTGTAAGTCTCACGTTCATATATTCATTCATTGTTTGCTGTAGGTTCGCGCTGAGATATTAGTTTTAGTAGTTTCTTTCCTTGATGTTCATATATTGTAGTAGAGGTGTATGAAAATAGTAAAAATGGGATCTACAACTATTGAAACAGCCAGTCCCCTTTATTTACATCCCTCAGAAGGCAGTAATAGCATAACTGTAGAAAAACTTCAAGGTAGTAACAACTACAGAGCATGGAAGAGATCCATGGAGGTTGCTCTGTCATCCAAAAGAAAAATAGGTTTTGTGAATGGAAAAGTTGTTAGAGACAAAACTGATCCTGTCAAGCAAGAAGCTTGGGATACATGTAATGATATGGTTATATCATGGATATTTAATAATGTTTGTGATAGTGTCAAACAGTCCATTATGTTTATGGGAACTGCAAGAGATATGTGGAGGAACATAGAGGAAAGGTTTGTTGTTACACATGGTGCAAGAAAGTATCAAGTGTGTAAACAGATTTTTGAAACAAAGCAAAGAGGAAGACCTGTGAATGACTTTTATACAGAGTTGCAGATGTTGTGGGAAGAGCTGGAGAATCTCACAATATATCCTCACATTACTGAAATGAACCCTGAAATTACTGCTTACGTAAACTTTAGACAGAAAAATCAAGAAGAAATGAAGCTGTTCCAATTTCTTAATGGATTGGATGAAGTTAATGGGGCAATTAGAACCCACATTGTGATGCAAGCCACCTTACCAGGAGTAGGTGAAGCTTGCAGAATCATATCTCAGGAAGAATCTCAAAGGGAAGTCTTCAGTTCAGGAAGAGATGGTGCAAAAGAGGATCGTGATGGTTTGGCTATGTATAGCAAATCCACCTCATCAGTTGTGTGTGCAGCATGTGGAAAGTCAGGACATCTTAGAGTAAAGTGTTGGACTGTTGTTGGTTATCCTCCATGGTTTAACAAACAAAATGAAGGAAAAGGAAAAGAAAAGGAACAATCTTTTGGTGGCTACAGAGGAGGAAGAGGTGGAAGACAGAACAGAGGAGGAAGACAAGGCAGAGGGGGAGGTAGAATGGCTGCAAATGTTCAAGGGAGTAAAGAAATCCCTTCATCTCAACCAGCTCAAACAAGCAAGGATGGAGGTAATGTAGCCTCTGGCCTGACTGCTCAGCAACTGCAACAGTTGGAACATCTTTTGAAGCTTCTCCCAACCTCCTCCAAAACAACTGCAGGAGATAGTGATGAGGACTTTGAGTGTAACTATGCAGGGATGGTGATCTGTAACCAAGTTACAGTGGAAGAATCTAGCTGGATCTTGGACTCAGGGGCCACTCACCACATCACAGCCTATTATTCAGCATTGGAACAAGCACATGAATTGATCACAAAGCCAAAAATTGATCTGCCAAATGGAAGCAGAGTGAGTGTAACACACAAAGGTTCTATGAGACTAAGTGATGGTTTAATGCTGAGGAATGTAATGTATGTTCCAGCATTTAGACACAACCTGATATCAGTACAAAAGTTGGTAAAAGAAGCACAATGTGAAGTGACATTCAGGGAAGATAGTTGTGCTGTTGTTCAAAGGAAAGGAAAGACAGTCTTGGGAGCTGGAATTGCACAAGGAGGACTCTATCTGTTCTTAAGTGAACCTCAGAAGTTTGTGGCTGAGAAGTTGAAAAATCAAGCCTGGAGATCCAATGCTGCACTGAACATCCCAGACAGTATTAGCAGTGACTTGAAGCCATCCCATCAAATGTTTTGGCATCAAAGGATGGGACACTTGCCTTTAAGAAGACTTCAAAAAGTGAATGAGATCAATGAAGAAATCCAAGGAAAAGAAGAAGAGTGTCTGATCTGCCCTCAAGCAAAAATGACCAAGTTACCTTTTGAAAAGAGCAACTCTAGAAAAGAGGATGTGTTTGAAATGATACACATTGACACTTGGGGGCCATACAGAATTTCAACCAGGAAGAACCATAGGTACTTTCTCACTATGGTGGATGACTGTTCAAGGCTTGTCTGGGTACATCTTCTCAAACAAAAATCTGAAGCATATCAAGCAATCAAGGAACTAGTTAATTTGGCTGAAACACAATTTGGCAAGAAAGTAAAAGTGATCAGAAGTGATAATGCAAATGAGTTTCAGGATGGAAGCTGTAAGAGCCTATATTCAGAAAAGGGAATATTTCATCAGACTTCATGTGTTGATAGACCTCAACAAAACTCAAGAGTGGAGAGAAGACACAGAAACCTTCTGGAAATGGCCAGAGCATTAAGGCTTCAGGCAGGATTACCAGTCAGAATGTGGGGAGATTGCCTTCTTGCTGCCGTCTACATCACAAATAGAGCACCATCCAAGGTACTTTCTGATAAATGCCCCTATGAGATCATGTTTAATAAAAGGCCTAAGTATAATTTGCTCAAAACTTTTGGATGCTTAGTTATGTCATACAATCCTGTCAAAACTAATGATAAGTTCAAAGAAAGGGGGGTACCTTGTGTTTTCATTGGGTATCCATTAGGAAAGAAGGGATACAAGTTGTTAAATTTGCTTGACAATACAGTTTTTGTAAGTAGAGATGTAAAATTCTATGAAGGAATTTATCCTCTTAGAACATTTAAGTCAAATGATGCAAAACAACAGGAGGATCTTGATGATATGTTCAGTTTTGAATTGAACAAAAGAAAATTTGATGATGAAAATGAAGAAACACATAGGCATGAAGAAGAAAATGTCACTGATCATGAAACAGAACCAGAAGAAGTAGAAGCTGTAGGGATAAATGAAATTCAGCCTGATCAAAATGTTAACATACAACCAGTAAGGCAATCAACTAGAACACACAGAGCTCCTAGGTGGCTAGATGATTACCATACTGGTAAAGCTAACACTCTGAAAGCTGCAAAGGTAGTTGATGCTTGCACTAGTGAGTCATACATGTGTTTTCTAGCACAACATGAAGTTGAAAATGACCCAACCACCTTCAAGGAAGCAGTAAGGCAGAGAAAATGGGTAGATGCTATGAATGTGGAATTAAGTGCATTAGAAGAAAATGGAACATGGGAAATTGTAGATCTTCCTGAAGGGAAGAAACCCATTGGTTGTAAATGGATTTTTAGAACCAAATACAACTCACATGGGTCAATTGAAAAGCACAAGGCCAGATTGGTGGTGCTAGGTAACAGGCAGAAATATGGAGAAGATTATGGAGAGACATTTGCCCCTGTGGCAAAGATGACTACCTTTAGATCTCTTATTGCAGTAGCTTCTGTAAAAAACTGGTTTATTCACCAGATCGATGTTAAAAATGCATTTTTGCATGGTGATTTACAGGAACAGGTGTTCATGAAACTTCCTACTGGCTATTTGGACAAAGGGAGCAGAATTGCAGTTCAGAAAGAGGGGGAGCTGTATGACAGTTGTATGTATACCAATGGGAAAGTATGTAAGCTAAAGAAATCTTTGTATGGGTTGAAACAAGCACCCATAAAGTGGTATGAAAAACTTACTGAGAAGCTCAAGGAAGCAGGGTTTCATCAATCAAAGTGTGATTACACACTATTCATCAAGCAATAGAACAATTCTATCACTGTAATCCTGATCTATGTTGATGATATCATCATCTCAGGAAATGATATTGAAGACATTCAAGCTGTGAAAACTAATCTTGCAAGGCAGTTTCACATGAAAGACATGGGTGAGCTTAGGTACTTCTTGGGGATTGAAGTGGATCAGACTTCTCAGGGCATTTTCTTAAGCCAAAGAAAGTATATCAAAGACCTACTCAAGGATTATAACCTCTCCAAATGCAGAACATTGAAACTTCCCCTTGACCCTCAAACCAAACTTACTGCCACACAAGGTGATCCTCTCACTGATCCCACTCAGTATCAGAAACTAGTTGGGAAATTGATTTATCTTACTATTACAAGGCCTGATCTGGCTTACTCAGTTCATGTTCTAAGTCAATTCATGCATAGTCCTACCACTGCACATATGCAAGGAGCAAAAAGGGTGCTTAGATATCTAGCTGGTTCCAAAGAGCAGGGTGTTCTGTTTGCCAACACTAGCTCAGCTCAACTGTCAACTTATTGTGATAGTGATTGGGCTGGATGTCCAACCACTAGAAGATCAACCTCTGGGTATTGTGTCTTCCTAGGTGATTCCCCTATATCCTGGAAATCAAAAAAACAGACTGTGGTTGCTCGAAGTACTGCAGAAGCTGAATATAGGTCAATGGCCACAGCTGTTTATGAAGTTTTATGGCTGAAACAACTGTTAAGAGATTTGAGCATCAAGCATGAGGGTTCTATTCCTCTTCACTGTGACAATCAGGCTGCTATTGCTATAGCTGCAAATCCAGTAAAACATGAAAGGACAAAGCATGTAGAAATTGATCAACATTTTGTAAGAGATGCTACACAGCAAGGGATTGTCACCCCTGTCTTTACTCCATCTTCTCAACAAGTTGCAGATGTTCTAACCAAAATCCTCACAGTTGATCAACACAGGGAACTCATTAGCAAGCTGGGAGTTCACTCATTCTCTTCACTCCCACCTTGAAGGGGAGTAATGAAGTATCATTCAGCAGAATTCAGCAGCCCATTATATTAGTGCATCCACTACATTAGTACATTTACATTTTGTCATTTTGTACTATTGTCCTTATGTTTTTTGTCCTGTGTGTTTTTGGTTGTATGAGTGACATATTTTAATGTACTAGAATGAGGGTTTTTCTAGGGAGAATTTGGTAGACTATAAAAGGGTGTAAAGGGTGTTGCTGCCCCCATAAGAAGATAAGCAAAATATATTCCAAAAACAAAATATCAAAAATGAAACAGAAGGCAAATGCATCTTTATTACACTATTATGTTGCTGCTGTGAATGTGTGTATGTTGGTGATGTGAAACTCTTCAAACATTATAGTAAATCTATGGATATAAGTTAAGTGAAAGTTTGATGTTTTAAATAGAAAAAATTTGACTTATTTACAATAATATCATTTAAAATGTATTTTAAACACCTCAAATCAAAGAATTAGACATAAGTGGACTAGCATGGCAATTAGTGGCAATCTTGCCAATATTAAAAAAAAATGCGAGATCCATACTCTAAGTTGTGGACAGAATCACCGTTAAAAAGCAAGCGAGTTCCCCGCATGGTGATGGTGGGCCCCACCAATATATTAACATCTGATGTTCTAGTAAAATACTCCCTCCGTCCCATTTTACATGCTGCATTTCATTTTGGAACAAATTTTTATGCAAAACAATTTTCATGTGGGCCCACCATTGGTAAAGTTAAGTGGAAGAAATTGATTGGCTTAAAGAGGATTAAAATGACAAAAAAGAGGATAAAAATGTAAAACATATATGGGGCTCATAGACTATAAAAAGAAATATAGCAAATATTTTGGGACATCCAAATAAGGAAATTGTAGCAAGTAATTTGGGACAGAGGGAGTACAAACCTTAATTTTTTAGATATGATCGACCATAAACTACCAAATGAATGGCAATTCCCCTTTTGATTGAGTACGTACTAACAACTCACAAGATCCACATATCTCCCATAATTGCATCATTTTGTAATTGGCTATTGAATTTATATATCTAACCATTGAAATACTAAAGAAAAAGAGAAATAGAAAATGGTTGCATAACTTAAGTTGTACGGCCGTACGGGTGAGATGATGATAAGGTCTTAGCCTAGTATTTAAAGCTTCAGAATTTTGGGCATGGGATCTTGAGTTCGATTCTCATCACACGGATTTAATGACGATTTCTTATTATCCGTTTATAGATGTGTATTGGTTAAAATTGAGCCGATTGAACTACAATAGGATTCATTTCAAGACATGAATAAACAAATAGATATTGTTAAATACTTTAAAAATGACAAGGTTTTAATTCAATTTTAAATATTATTTAGGATAATTTATTTCAAGGTTACTAACTTACTGTAATAAAATAAGAAAAAACATTTCAATAACAAAAGATGTGAAAAATGTTAGGGTAAAATTATAAAAGAATACGTCAATTTTTTTAAGTAAAATGTTGTAAAGTATCGAATATCCTATAATGTCGGTCCATACGGATACGGTACCAAGTAAAATATATGTGGTAGTGTGGTAGATGTAGAATTGTAGATCTACATCTTCTATGTTACCATATGACTATATGAGTATTCTTTTATGATAAACAGAGTAGTCTTCTCATTTCTTATCCTTTTAACTCATAGACTTTAAAAATAAACCACTTGAAATTTTCACCAAAACCCTAATTTTCTATTTGAATTTTTTTTTTTTATAATTTATTCCATTTTTGCTCTAATAATCTTCGGTACTGATGCCATTTCAAAACAGAGGATACTCAGTTTATACTCATTAACCATTTCATCTTAAAAACAGGGCTTTTTTTAGGGGGGGGGGGAAACAGAGTATCTTATGGGAGATTTGAGTTGCTCTGTTTTGGGTTGACAAATTTACATTTTTATCTATTAATTTCACCCAATAAAAATGATGGGTTTTTTTTTTTTTTTTTTCCCCTTCTAAATTTAATTATTTGATTCACTTTTAATTTCTGGGAATTTTTTTTTTGCCCATCAAGAAATTCCTGTATTCAATAATGAGTCATGAAGCAGTGATTAAACTTCAATCAACTGAAAAGCAAAATTTAGGGTGTTCAATAAACCATGAAAGAGTTTCAGAGACAGTAATTGGAATTCCAGAAGATTCACAAGTTGTAAGTAGTTCAGAGGAATCAGGAATTGTTAGAGATTATGATAAAAGATCAGGAAATTCAGAGGAATCAAAGGTTTTGGGGGATAAAGATGAGAAAAAATCAAGTGTTGATGTGAAAAAAGGAGATGAAGAAATTAATGATAGTGGAAGAATTTGTAGAATATGTCATTTGAATTCAGAGCAACCATGGAAATTAGCTATTTTTGAGACGAAAATGGATTTAATTCAGATTGGATGTGGATGCAAAGGTGAGCTTAGCATTGCACATTCATCTTGTGCTGAAGCTTGGTTTAAGCTCAAGGGAAACAGGTAAACTTTTCTTCTTCTTTTTTTTTTTTTTTTTTTTACTGAGAATTTTGAGGAAGTCATATAAGGGTGTAAACGAAGAAATTAATCAAAATGTTTTAATACAAGCAAAAATGTGATTATAAGTTACAAATATACGAGTATATTTTATTTGATTAATTTGGTTGTTTACACTTTACACCCTCAAATTGTTTATTAAAAATGTGTGCAGAAACAATAGTTTGAAATTTGTGTCACGGGGAAGTATGCAAAATTCACTTTTGTGTTGCCTAATTGGTTGTATTTACGAATCTGGCGTTGTGGAGATTTGTATATTGCATTATTAGTCATTTACCTTTCAAAACATGTTTGAACGGTAGTATTTTTGATTTATTTTGTCATGATTATTAAATTCAATTATGATGAAATTGTGCATTATGAATTTATGATGATGAATCTAATACTGCATCTAGAGTTTTAATGATCTGTTGGTTAAATGCAGAAAATAGTATTTCAAAGGAAGTATATTTTCACAAGAAATTGTTTTTACTACAAAGTGTTCATTCTTGTTAGATAGAACATGAAAAATTAAAAAATTGGAAATTTCAACTTGAATTCTTGCAAATTTGCTGAATATTTGCCAACCAAACAAAACAAATTTGCTCCAGCAACAAATTGGTAAAAGGAATGAACTCAGGTGACAAAGTAAGCCAATTTTTAATATATTTTTTTTCCATCTTGGTCAATGAGTAAATCTATATTATTTTTTAAATACTTTTTCTGGCTTTTTGGAAAGTTTTTACCTTCTTTTTCTAACCCAATTTTCTCCCCAATATACCAACATTATTTTCCCTTATTTCCTTTTTTATACAAATTTTGAATTAAAATCAATGAAAAAGGTAATTCTATTAGCCTCTTTTTTTGGGGGCTCTTTTTTATTATTGCAAATGTATATAATCTCATAATTTATCTGAGAAAGATAAATTTAAGATAGATAAATGGTATCACATTAAATTATATACAAAAAAATTCTAAATAATCTTTCAAACATTGCAAATTTGCAATGTTTACACATTATTGTAAACATTTACCCTCGTAGAGAACATTAAGACTCTCAATTTTATTTTATTTTTTATTTTTTTGTATTTTAGTTAATTGGTATTGGATAGTTAGTTTACCTATAATTATGATTAGTTTAATTAACTACAGTTAGTGGTTACTTGAATGTGTAGGGAAATGGGATAACATTCGGGAAAAAATAAATAGATAAATAGGGATGTACAATTCACATGTTGACCATTTTTTTCCTTAAATTGGTCAACTAACCAACAAAACACTATCTGTTATGGGAAATGATTTTGGCACTCATTTCCCTCTCACATGAATAATAACATTGAGTGTCAAAATCAAATTGAGGAGTGCCAAAATCACTCCCCATATGTCATTCTTAGAAAAATTGTATTTCCCATGTATATTATATAGTTAACCAACAAGCATTTAGTTGGACCATAAGGACCATTAACACTAGTCGTTAAGTGTAGGCAATATAGTAGAACAAAAACAAAAACAAAATTTGGGGACAAAATGAGGACTTTGCTTCTTCTATATAAGTAAATGTTCCACACTTATAGGATGTTGGCCTTATTTGACAATCGTTGTTTGGTTGTTGGTGGGTTCAGCTCCATGTTTTATTAGCTTGGACGGATCAATATTAACTACTCCTATTGTCTTATAGAGTGCGTTCTCTTTCTCTTCATAAAGGAAAAAAAAAAAAAAATAGTTTAGATAACTTCTAATAAGTTAAAATCAGGTGTAACAGAACTAATAAGTTTTAATCAATTCCAATCAGGTCTAATAAGATTTATTAGGTTTTTGGTTTCAATGGTAACTAATAAGGTTTGATCACTTATTAGGTCAAATAAGTTCGATTAGGTTCAATCAGAATTTGTCAGATTTAACAAGTTTAGGTCTAATAAGTTGATGAAATCGAATACACCCATAATCTTTGCTTCATAGATTCATATATTTATTTTTTTTGTGATATCTTTCGGGTTACTTAATTCTTCGATATATGTTTTAGAAAACATCTATCCTATAATCTTTGCTCCGCAAAAAAAAAAAGGAATAAAGGTAGAAAAGCACATTGTCTATGGATGTGTAGGATATGCGAGATTTGTGGGGAGATGGCGGATAATATAAAGGGAGTAGCGAACGAGAGGTTCATGGAGGAGTGGAAAGATAGCTGCCACATAAATAGCGGTTCAGGCGAAGGATCAGACGGTAGTAGTGGTGGCGGTGCAGAAAGATGCTGGAATGGACAGCCCTTGTGTAACTTGTTGATGGCTTGTTTGGTCATTGCCTTTGTGCTCCCCTGGTTTTTCCGTATCAATATGTTCTGACTTCTCTTTGTCTTCATTTTTTGATACTAATTTTGAAGAAAAGTCAAGTTCAAGTTCAAGTTCAAGAGATGAGTATTGATTTTGGATTGTGTACATATATATTGATGAATTTTTTTAGGTGATGTACATATCAAGGTTATCATGTTCTAACCTGTATGGTGTCATTAAGCATGGGTTTTCTAGAATTTATATTTCTTAGTACTTGTCAACTAGGGTTATGTATGTTGTATTCATTGTCCAAAGAGTGCTAAATATTGCATGGATTTTGAAGGAATGTGCTGGGACTAGTAGACTTCAAATGCTAGGATAAGAATTTGGGTTCAAAGTTCAGACCTCACGGTACGAATTTGGAAGGATTCTTTATTTTTTTCCCTTTCAGGTGTATAATAAGACTAAAAACCTAATACTACTCTCGTTTCACATTGTTGTATGCATTTGAACTTTTCACATCCGTCTGTGTATGTTTTATATCACTTGTATCTATAATTTTATATTCATAAAATAAAATAAAAAAAAATTGAGGATTAATAATACTCCCCCCGTTCCAAAAAAAACGCAACAGTCAACATTTCACACATGCCGAGGCGAAACTTTGACCATTAATATCTATAATTATGAATAATTAAAAAATATAAAAAGTTGATATTAATATAGTATTTAACGAGATGAATCTAACAAGATTCCACTTGACTATGTTTTTTATTATGTGTATAGCTCAAAACTTGGTCAAAGTGCACAACGTGAATAGTGCAAAAATTTGACTGTTGCGTTTTTTTTGGAACGGAGGAAGTAATATACATATTAAGATGAATCAATCAAGACCCGCCCTAATTATATTTATTTTTGTATATTTGATTATATTCAAAAGATTACATATACCTGTGATTTAGAAAAACCAACCCGAAACCTGTCAAATAGCCTTAGGATTAGACCTAAAATTCCAAATCCGTTATGGTCAAAACCCGTTTTTAACCAATTAAAACTGACCTGACCAATCGATTTACTGGGTATACCTGTGAATAGTATCAACTGTATCAAATGCATAAAAAAAACGAAATTGCATTACTTTGGTCAAGTAGAAGAAGCAATGTAGAGGATTTTTTTAGTGGTTACAAGTTACAAGGAATAGTTGGGGTGGTACCATAAGTGACGCATTTAAACTTCGTATACACCAAAAAAGAAACTAAAGTATAAATCCAATCTCTCCATTCTGGGGCATATGTTCTAGCAACATTGTCATAAATCAGAAGTATAAATGCTATACACCTTTTCTAAGTGTTCCTTCACATGAAGTGAGCCTTGCACAACTTTTTTTACTTTTTAATTGCAGTTTTCAATCTACCACTTGACCTCTTTCAAAAAGTTCATGCTATATTAAAAAATTTGATAAATCTTGGATAAAAACTATCTGTTTTCAATGTCCATTTGCCATAATGGGAACATTTATACTCACTACTTTGATTTGGAGTTTGGATTCTGGTACCCATGTCAGATTCTGTTGTATATGTTTAAATTGTTCAACTCCATTACCACAAGTGTTAACAACCATGTCCAATTTTAGAATATCTAACAAGAAAGAACATACTACTTTTGTATCGCAATACTCGCAACTTTTGTCATTTTAGACTGTAACACGACACATACAACAAATAATGTTTTTTACTATATTTAATAAAAAAATTACCCATTTGTAGTTTTTTTTTTTTGTGTTTTTTTTAAGCTTTACTTTTACTGTGGGGCAATTAATTATTCATTTTTCAATCTCCCCTTTTTAGATCCTTACCCTTACAAATACTAATTACCCAGTTTTATTTTTAGCCTAGGAGTCATATTACATACTTATGCATTGAGTATTGCGATATGGAGATAGTAAAAAGAACAACCATGTCCAATTAAGAGTTAGTTCCGAGTATATAGATAGTAAGAACATAAAACGATTTTTAAAGCTAATCTTACAAACATTCTTTGAATTAGAAGCTTCCCAACTAAACTAGTTGACATCGCCTTTGAAAATGAGAAGCTTAATACCAAGAGACATACACAACAATTGATTATTATATCAACAAATGAATATCATAACAAATATACAATGTCAAGTACAAAGATAATATTGTACATGTTCATCAATACACTACTTCGAGTCTTCGACCAATAATATCTTTACTTATTTCTATTAGTAATTTAAAAGATAATGCTTAAATATTTCAAGATTCGAACGAGAACAATACCCAGAAACGGAGGGAGTATTATGACTTGATTATCATTTATGAGAGTGATAAGTCGATAATAATGTACAGAATAAAGCCTGTGTCAATGTTTAAACAAATACAAGTATGATGAAAACAACATAAATGATCAAGGATGATAATTCATGAATTTTTATCGGCATCAAAGAATCATCTTCATCCCCTCCCTCAAAACAAGAGGGTAAGAGGTTACCGGAACTTGAAATGCCAGAAATAGAAAAAGTAGGGGATGATGGATTCAGACATTACCAAGGTGCCTAGGGCTTCAACAGTTGTAAAAGCTCAATCTTCTTTAATTTGGAATAACCTCTCATTCCCCTTTCTTTGGCAAGCTTTTTAAGTTCACTGAGCTTCATTCCTTCAACACTTGAAGACTCTTTGTCAGCTTCTGAGCTTGACATCTCTGTATCAGTCACCTCAACATCAGTGCTTTGTGATGGTGTTGATGATGGAATTGGAGATCTCTTTACAAATTTGGAAGCTGGTCGAGTAAACTCGTTGGCTGATGGAGTTTGTGGGGTAGGTCTTGATTTCTCTTTCGCAGTTGTTTCTATGCGGCGATTGGACTCTTCACTATACTTCAGTTTTGAATCTTCTACTGCCAAAAGGAAAGCTAACACAGATAAGCATATTTTTGAAGCTTACTATCTATTAATGGAAATAAGTTTCTTCATAACAAGTTGTTTTATGCTTAGCTTCATTCGTCTGACACCAGATCAATCACAACTCAATCTAATAATGCTAGAAAATAGCCTAGAATCCCCCCTACCCCCCCCCCCCTCTCAAGAAAAAAATAATAATAAATAAATAAATAACTTGGAAAGAATTTTGCAAGACTTGGGCCTTGTTTTTTTGGACTGAATTTGTCTTAACTGAACTGAAATTTCATAAATTAAGTCCAGAAGAACAACCGAACAAGGCCGCCTTATTGTCACTGTGCTATGAATCAATATTAGTAGGGCGGGTATTTCAGGACATACATAAATAAGTTGTAATTTGTAGCTTTTTGGAAGAATCTAGCAAGTTTTGTGAGTCAATAATTTTCTATAAACAAAGAAGATTAGGAAGGGATAAGTCATGGAAAAAAATTGTCACGTGTTTACTTAGTTCTTGGGGGGGAGAACAAGCCACTCGAAAGCTTGTACCTAGGAGAGAATCAGGCCTCTCGAAAGCTTGAATATCATTCACATTTGCTGTAATTCTCATATTAGTAATCATCTCAAAATCAATCCACCATCTCAGGTCATAAACACACTGTTATTTTAAGTAATCCAAATTATTTCTTCCCAGAACAGATGCTAATATACTGTAATGTGTGTTCACTGATCAAGTTGAATAAACCTTTTACTTTAGTTTTTCCTATTTAAAATTGGGTGGCAGACGCTTATCTAGTTCCAACCAGGCACTAAAAGCGGTCAGCCGGTCAGGTAATAGAGTTACCAGCTAAGCACTTTAACAGACTTTTCAGTAAGCGGTTGTAAGTTGTTCTGGTAATGTAATGAATGTTGAATGGATATGTTTTTTCCATAAAATTTCACTATTGCTTGATCCCACATCTAAAGTGGCAATGAAATCATGATAAAAAAAACACATGTTTGGAGATGAAAGATGCATTACCATGAACATTGGAATGGAACTTAGCATACAACATTAACTAAATGAATTAAGCGGCCATTAGCACCACTTGTTATCTCCTATCAAATGGGCCATTAAATAGAATTTTCCTCTAATGCTCTTTTAAATCTTTAAGCACAGAACCAAATGAAAATATGTTATCAACCATCTATTGACCTTTAATAATTAAAAAAGCAAAAGAATAGGTCGTGTTCTTTTGGACTAAATGATTGCAAACTGAATCCTAAACTCGGCAAAAGCTGAGCGGACTAAATTTGTTTGAAATTAAGTCCAAAAGAACAGAACCATAATGTACTCAGGAATACCATGACCTATTTAGTGGTAAAAAGAACAACTACTACACCTTGGGTTTCCCTGTCTGATTGCTGAAGAAATTCCAAAACTGATGTTTTAACAGAAGAATCATCACTTAATGATGCTTGCCCACCAGATTCTTCAGAAATTTCGAGCTGTATGCGTTTAAACAAAGATATTAAACTTTCCCTACTAGAAGACTTGCTTTCTAATGATGTAGGTGTGCTAAATTCATCTTCTTTAACAGCTCTTCCTAAGACAATCTTCCTTAAGGAAGCACTACCTCCACTATTAGCTGCATATGCTCTGCCACTTGAGCTTTTCGGCAGAAATGAGAGTGTCTTGCAGGATGCAACAGGCAGTATTCTGCATGCTGTGTCTGCCAAACATAACAAGCTGCATCAAAAAATGGTGACTCAGTTTCTTGTCCAAAATATGAATATATCATAAGATTGCAACCAAAGTGAGGACATGTATGCAGCCTCTACTAGATACAAAACCTACATGCAGAGACGAATTCAATGGGACCCAACATGACTATGTTTTTCATACATACAAATTTTAAAGGATAGTCAAAGTAAACTTTGTAAATAGTACCAAAAGTTAAACTGTGAAAACTGATAAAAATGGAGGGAACATATATGTTTGAAGATGATAACAGTCTGATGTACAGTCAGTTAGAATGATGGAAACAAGAATGTAACTCATCTAGATAGCCATTTCTGATATACAAGCATGGTCCGGTCATCCCCCTATGCAAGCAATCCATTTGCACAGAGCCCCCAATTTTAAAAAGACCATTTTTAGTTAGAGCCCAAATGTTAAAAAGTAAAATCAAAATTCATTAAAATCTACACAAAACTGATTTTGAGAGGAAAAATAATTAAGCTTTATATATTACTTGTTTGATAAAGTTCTCATTGTTTGCTTGTGGAGTTTTGGATTTTTAACTAGTTGAGAATCGGGGCAACTAGATATCATGGCATCATTGAGGAGTGAGGACTGAGGACTAAGGTATGCAAATTTTGATTTTGATTATTATTTTTTTAAATCTAATTAAAAATAAAACTTAATTACTGTAATGCTATGTTTGGATATAAGTATTTCATTTGAAATGATAGATTTGGGCCAAATTACATGTTTGGCAAGTAAAAAAATTTGAAATTGGATTTGGCCCATTTTCCAACCCAAATAGCTAACAAACAAATGTTGTGTATTTCAAATACTTAACAAAACCATGTCATTTCAAATTCTAAAAACAACCCAAACAAATAATTGTCATTTGAATTATAACATTTCAATTTCAGAAATTAAATTCATCAATTTGAAATTAATTCCATATATCCAAACACTACCTTAGTGTAATTTTTATTAGGGGGGCTTTCAAACGGGCTTGGGCCGTGCTTGCTACGGGGGAGTGCAAGTTCGTTTTACAAGACCAGCGAGCTTCCGCTTCAAAACCAAATGGCAATGCTTTTTGTTTTTTTTTTTTGAGGGGGGGGGGGCTCGGCTTTGCGACAACTTTATTATTTTTTCAATGTGGGATTTATTCCCAACACTCCATTAATTCCAAATTCTTTTCACTCATGTGTGCTTGCGCTTTCACATGGGCTCAACAGGGCCGATTTTTTTTATATAGGAACAGGGCTCCAACAATTTAGACATGTAGTTGATGGAAACCATCATATGGCATGATTTCATGGGAAAAACCATCATAGTAGTTAGGTCTTTTATACTACAGTATCAATTTCTGAAATAGAGAGAAAGTATAGCTACAAAATATCTTCTCCTAATTCCAGCATGGTCTCCAAAAAGGGGCAAAGTTTACTCAATTATATAACATTATAACCCAGTTACCCCAAAACAAGAAGAAATTCAAAAGCAAAACAAAACCCTAATACAAAGAGCATCACTTTATTCAACCGTAATTCAAGTTTCGCTATGCATAATCGCTTTGAAAATGGCATTTACACATGATATTACGAATCAATCCTATCCTCTTAGTGCTAAAAACAAATGTCTTCTTTAGTAAAGACTCAATCCAAACTACAGCACAGAAAATTAAGGTCATCTATCATGATTAATGAATGAAATAGATAAGGAAGAAACAGAAAAGGAACTTACCACCCAGCAATAAAGAGGGACAAGTCAGGTAAGAATTGGAGAAGAGAGAGAAAGAAGAAGGATCCATTAATGGCGCCAAATGATTGGTTGATGATATCTTTTTAGCCACCGCCCACCACTCACAGACTAGCGTTTCCCCAGCCCTGGTCTTATCGTTTGACGTTCGGTCGTTCTTCTACCTTAATTACAATTCAGGAACTGAATTGTTAAATACCGTCTAAAATTACTGTATACCGCCAGTATTTATGCAAATACTTCCTATACTACCCTTCCCCATTTACCTAACCTAACTTCACTTACCCCTCCCATGAAAACTGATTTTCGCACCCAAAAATTGATTTCCGCACTCCACGTTTACAGTATTAACCCTCCCCATTTACCCAACTTAAGGCACTTCCCCCTTGCGGCCTTGCCCCTTCTATACTCCCACGTGCACCTCCCCTCTCCCTTCCCCTTCCTGATTTTTTTCCTTTTTCTTTTTTCTTTGATACTTATATTTTAATTTTTTTTGTTCTTTTTCCTTTTATTTTTACTTTTACATCTATATATTTAATTATTTATATATTCTTTTTTACCATTCTCTTACCTACCCACTGTGTCTCTTCTTTATTACTTTCTTCACTCTCTAAAAATTTTGAACTTTAAAAAAAATTAACACTTTAAAATATTTATTTCTACTATTTATAATTATAATTTTATTACACAATAATGCAAATATGAATGCCAGAGAAGTAAATTTGTCAATATTAGTATATTTTTATCCGTTAATTATATTATTTTTCGTGAAATATGTTAACTTTAATTTTTAAATTTGTATGTTCATGTTTGTTTGTCCATGTATGTTATTTTATGTCTTCTTAGGGCTTGTTTACATTAGCTGAATAGAGATGAACTGAACTGAATTGAACTGAACTTAATAGAGATAAACTGAACAGAACTGAACTGAATAGAGACTAACTGAACTGGACTGAATTGAATATAGTCTGAAGTAAATAAGCCCTTAGTTATGTAATTTTTCGTTGTACTCTATTTTGATATTTTATAACACGTTTGAATTATTTGTTTCATATTAGTTTTTATTTTTATTTTTTTATTTGTATGTTGAAATTTAGTTTGACTTTAATGTTGTCCGAGGCGTCGTTGTAGCAAGGAACACAGATCGGCGGTGTAGTTGGTGGTGGAGCTTGGCGTCGGGTAGGAGCTGCTGGTGGTGGATCTGAGAAAAAATGAAGAGAGAGAAGATTTTTTTTTTCCTGAAGCATGCGTGAAATGGAGAGGAGAGAGGGAGGAGGGAGGTGAAAGATATTAATTGGGATAAGGGTAGAATAGGAAATGTCTGCCAAAATACGGGCGGTATACGGTAATTTCGGGGCAGTAAATATTAATACCCAAGGATGGTAGTAGAAGGTCAGTATTCATATATAATTTTTCTGAAAATATATTACTAAAATACCAGTGCTTGGATCTCTGTCTTTAAAGTTTGATAAAATTACTTTAAAATGTCATTTTGAGATATAAATTTGTATCTCAATTAGAGTAACCTGATATCCTTCGCATTGATAATTGTGTCAATATTAGTAAAATAGTCTGTGACATAATTAGCTTCTCAATAACATTTAAATTTGGAATGACAAATTATTTGGCAAGTAGTTTGCTAGATGGAATGGGCCTTGTCCCTAAAGACTAACGAATTACGAGAGTATAAGATAAACTACCAAGTGGTGGCAAATGACGCAAGAGGGACAATGCCTATTTTATCTTTAAAATGACAAAAATCGTCCACAATTGAAATATCATGATTGTAGATAAAAGGTAGTCAGTCAATAGAGTTTTAAAATATGTAGAGCTTTCTATTTTTTTTAATCAAGTAATGAAATTAGCCCATAATCCGCAAATTATTAGCTACACCTAAGGATGCAAGTGGGGCGGATCAAGTAGGAGACCCACCCCATGCCCGCCCCAACGAAGATGGGTCCAAGTTTTACGGGGATGGGGATGAAAATTGTACCCACTGTAGGGATGGGATATTTTTTAGCTTACCTCAGCCTCGTCCCCGCCCTGCACCACCCCCATCCCGTAAAAATCCACCCTGCCCCGCATGTATGAACTTGATGAATATGAATCTCTAATCCATATTTATGAATATGGATCTGTAATTATAAAGTAATCTGTATTTATGGAAATGAATCTGCAATTTGTGTTGGTGTTTGATTAGAACTTAGAAGTAATCTTATGTATGAGTTGACAGTTTAGTATTGCTCTTATTTCATATTTAACTTGGTTTTGGGCTGATAATATAGTTAACTAAAATTCATAATCTTCTTGTGAACTGTTTCATCCTTATAAGTTAGATGTTTTGTGAGTATTAAACAAATGTTTTTTTTGTTTTTTATTTTTATTTTGAATAAAAGAAGGTTAATTCATTAATTGAAAGTCATACGATATTTACAATATAAATCAATGACAAACAAATACATTTCAAAATAGATTAAATTAAAATCAACATTTACAAAACATAGATCACTATAACATCAACGAGTTTTTGGTGCAACTGGTCGCACCATTAAGTAATGGTGCGGCGCGTTGATAGACAAAGGGTTACAAAGTCTTTGTAACCTCAACTTTGTAACCCCATGTAAATATTTTGTAACTCATTTAATACTTTGTAACCCCACTTAAGTACTTTCTAAACCTAAAAAACACTTTGTAACCCTACTTTGTAACATCACTTAAACACTTTGTAACCCCCCAAAAAACACTTTGTAACTCCAAAAATAAACTTTGTAACCCCACTTAAACTTTGTAAAGTAAAAAAAACACTTTATAACTCAAAAAATCACTTCGTAACCCCAAAAACACTTTGTGACTCTAAAAAAACACTTTGTAACCCCACCTAAACAAAAAAAAAACCCTTTGTAACCTCACTTTATAATCCCAAAAAATACTTTGTAAACCCACTTAAGCATTTTGTAACAAAAAAAAAACACTTTGTAACCCCAAAAACTCTTTGTAACTCGAAATAACAGTTTGTAACCCCACTGTAACTCTAAAATAACACATTATAACCCCAAAAAATACATTGTAACCCCAAAAAACACTTTGTAACCCCACTAAAGACTTTGTCACCCCTAAAAACGGCCGCACCATTTAAAACAATGCAGCTGGCCGCACGGTTTACAAACCATGCGGCCAGCCGCATATAAGAATTTGTGCTATAACATTCTCTCATCTTTCAGATCGTTGATTCTTCACACGCTTTCACCAAGAGGAATGCCCAGTAAATCAATTTGAGATACAAACTTTGTATCTCAAATGACATTTTCAAGTAATTTTGACAAACTTTAGGGGCAGGGATCCGAGCACCAACTTTATAGGGGGTGTTTTGATAATTTATTTTCAACAAAATTACAAAAATGTCATTTGATATGTTTGCTAAAAAAATCAATTTGATTTAAACCAATCTCCCTAATACAAAAAACGTTCAACAATGAGCTAAACCATTCTTTGAATTTTTCCGGGTTTCCCGCATTCATTATCCACTTATCCGCCATGTTAATCATGGCACCAACGACCACCGAGACTTCCATTTCGTGGACTTCTTTTCTTCATCAAAATCACAGCTCAATTTGCGTCAATCGTTATAGCAATCCTTCGTTGTGCTTCAAGCCCAATTCAATTATCATTCCTAAACCATCAGAATCGATGTTATCAACCCATTTTAGAACCTCTGCTGTGCTAAATAAACCCATGTCAGCTGAAGTCACAGACTCCAACCAGGAAATTGGGCATTTTTGTGAAGTGGGTAAACTAAAAGAAGCTGTAGATTTGCTCTGTAGTTCATCATCATCAAACTTAGAGTTGGGTACTTATTGTTTAGTTCTTCAATGCTGTGCCGAGCATAAGTCATTGCGTGAAGGTCGACGAGTTCATTCAGTCATTTTGTCGAACAGCTTGCGGGTGGACAGTGTACTGGGTGCAAAATTAGTGTTTATGTATGTAACTTGTGGAGATTTAGTACAAGGAAGAAAAATCTTTGATAAGATTGCGAATGATAAGGTTTTCTTGTGGAATATTTTGATTAAAGAGTATTCAAAGATTGGTGATTTTAAGGAAGGTGCATATCTGTATCACAAAATGAAGGAGTTTGGTGTTGAGCCTGATTCATACACATTTTCTAGTGTTTTAAAGTGTTTTTCTGGATTAGGGTCTTTAGAGGAAGGTGAAAAAGCTCATGTACATTTGTTGAAATTGAAGTTTGGTGCTAATACAGTAGTGGTGAATTCTCTTGTTAGTTTTTACTTCAAGTTTGGTAAGCTTGAAAGTGCACAGAAGCTGTTTGATGAATTGCTTGACCGAGATGTCATTTCTTGGAATTCTATGATTAGTGGGTATGCTTCGAATGGGCGTCCTAGGAAAGCAATTGAGTTTTACAAGCAAATGAATTGTGCCGGTATATCACCTAACTTAACCACTATGATTTGTGTTCTAGCAGCTTGTGCTGATATTTCAGCTCTCGGACCCGGTAAATTGCTTCATTGTTATGCAGTCAAAACTGGTTTTGATCATGATCTGACTTGTAACAATACATTACTTGACATGTATTCAAAATGTGGTGATTTAGATAGCACGCTCCAAGTTTTCGAAAATATGGGTGATCGAAATATTGTGTCATGGACCTCCATGATAGGTACATATACGCGAGAAGGTCTATCTGATACTGCAGTAAGATTGTTTCATGAAATGAAAAACAGGGGTATTAAACCTGATACGTTTGCTGTGACTACTGTTTTAAATGCTTGTGCATCAAGTGGGTTACTTGATAATGGAAAGGAGGCACATGATTACATCAGGAAACATAATATGCAGTTGGATATATCAGTCTGTAATGCCCTAATGGACATGTATATAAAATGTGGAAGCTTGGAGGATGCGGAGTTAGTATTCAGTCAGTTGTCGAAGGTAGACATTATTTCTTGGAACACTATGATCGGTGGTTACTCAAAGTACGGCTTTCCCAACGAAGCACTGACTTTATTTCGAGAAATGCAACGTGAATCGAAACCCGATGGTGTGACCATGTCTTGCATACTCCCTGCTTGTGCAAGCCTTGCTGCCTTGGAAAGGGGCAAACAAATCCATGCTTATGTGCTTAAAAACGGGCTTTTTTCTGATGAGTATGTTGCAAATGCAGTTGTTGACATGTATGTGAAGTGCGGGCAGCTAGCTTCTGCCCGTCTAGCATTTGATATGATTCTTAATAAGGACTTGATTTCATGGACAGTTATGATTGCTGGTTATTGTATTCATGGATATGGAGATGAAGCTAGTATCGCCTTCGATAAGATGAGAAATAACGGGATTAAACCAGATGAGAATTCGTTTACATCGATATTATATGGGTGTGTTCACTCGGGATTGCTTAATGAAGGAAGGAGATTTTATTCCATGATGAAGAAGGAATTTAACATCGAGCTTAAGTTGGAGCATTACAATTGTATGGTTAATCTGCTCGCTAATGCTGGTAGATTGACCGAAGCATATAAATTCATTGAAACCATGCCATTAAAGCCTGATGCTGCTGTTTGGGTTACTTTACTTCAAGGTTGTAGAGTACACCATGATGTTAAACTAGCAGAAAAGGTGGCTCAACATGTATTTGAGCTCGAACCAGATAATGCAGCATACTATACGCTTCAAAACATTTACGAAGATGCTAAGATACAAGAGAAGGTTAAATGGTTAAAGAACAGAATTAATCATCTTGGGCGGAAAAAAAACCCGATTTGCAGCTGGATTGAAGTGAAAGAGAAAGTTCAGATCTTTATAGCAGGAAATGCTGCTGCACACCCAGAATTCAAGAAGATAGAGATGTTCTTGAAGAAGGTAAGGGCCAAGATGAAGAAGGAAAGTTACAGCCTGAAAGCAAAGTATGGATTATTATTGTTTGATGCAGAGGAAATGAACAAGGAAGCATCTGTCTGTGGACATAGCGAGATATCAGCTGTGGCGTATGGAGTGTTGAGCTTGGAACCATGGAAGACGATACGTGTTACGAAGAACTCGAAAGTGTGTCGAGAATGCCATGAAACTGCAAAGTTCATCTCTAAAGCTCATGGCAGGGAAATTGTCTTGAGAGATTCTTACCGGTTCCACCATTTCAAGGATGCTCGTTGTACTTGTAAAGCTTAAATGTAAGTAAATAGGGGTTATAGTTATAGAAGGTTTAACTCAACAATCAGTAGGGCTGTCAGTTTGGCTAGGAACTGTTGGTTTAACTGTTAACTTAACGTGAACTGAACTGAATGAATGAACTGAAATGGACCAATAACCAAATGAGTGATAACTGAAAGTCCAACTGAAACAAAATGAATTGCGCTCAACTGAACTGAAACTGAACTGAATCATGAACTGAAATCAACTGAACTGAAAAGGTTGACTACATAAAATTGCTTTTAATTGACCATAACTGAACTGTAACCTATATGATTTTGTTAGTTAATTGAACTGTTTTTAACCGTTGATCAACTGAACCGAAATGACTTATAAAATGTTTGATTTTGTTAGTTAACAGAACTACAATTAACTATTGATCAACTAAACCAAAATGACTTATAAATAGTTTAATTTTAAGCTGTTGCTTGATTAAACCAAACTGAGCCAAAACAAAAACTGTTTTAAACCGTTGGTTAACTGAAAATCGCTCTACACTAAACTAAAATTAGGCAAAATCTAATTGTATCAAATTAAACTATATTTAATAAAATTGTTCTTTTCACGAAACGATTATTTATGATATATTATTAAATAAATTTGTTCTTTTCATATATTGATTATTCAAATCAATTTAATTTAACATATTAATAATTTAAAATTAATTGATGTTTTCAACCATACCCATTTTAAAAGAGTTGGTCGGGTTTTAGATGCCTTCTTCAAATGACATGGATGTATTAATTATTGAAACAAGCCTATAAGGGACTAACTGTGGCAATGTATTCATTTACAGATTTCCTTACAATACTGAAAATAATCATAATTTAACTGAATATAATCATTTACAATAGAATGATAATAACCGAAATCGTATGAATATAACCGTATTTTTCTATATCATAAAATGAATACATCTAAAACCGATATATCAACCGTTCACAATGAACTAACAACAATTGAAATAGCACGGGTAAAACCGAATAACAACCATAACGTAAACTAAATACAATGGGAATTGTTATATCAACCGTTCACAATGAACTGATAACAACTGAAATCGTATGGGTAAAACCAAAGATCAACTATAACGTGAACTGAATACAATCGGAACTGTTATATTAACCGTTCACAATGAACTGACAACAACTGAAATCGTATAGGTAAAACCGAAGATCAATCATAACGGAACTGATTTGAACCGAAAATAAAATAACTGCAACGGGTTGGAACTGAAACTGATAAAGTTAAAACCAAATTGGTTATTTTGGGAAAGAACAACTGAAGTCAACTGAACTGAAGTCAACCAACCGTTTGAGTCAAACCATAACTGAACTGATTAACTGAACTGACACCCCTAACAATCAGGGTTCTTATGCTATGTTTGTTTCAACGAATTTTCACTAATTTAAATTTATTGTTCTTGATCTGATATGATCTGAACTTATTGCCATGTTTGATTGAATTTTGACTGTTTATATACACTAATATATAAGGAAAAAGTATATCAAATAGATCTTATTTTATTTGTATTAACTAAAATATCTACTATATTCGAAATTTTGTTAGACTATAAGTCAATTGAAAACAAATACATAGTATGTAATATAAAATCATTACATCAATAAAAAGATTTTAGTATAAATTCTAAATGATTTGAAAATGGACAAAATAAAGAAAATATTATGATATTAAAAATATTATATTAGTCATTAATTGCATATGGGAAATGGAAGAATAGAGTTAATGATATTTAAATTTTCAAAGTATGTTAAATGCTAAGGAAAATAATATAAAAAAAAAGAAAGAAAAAAAAGAAGATAATGTCATAAACATTTTTGGAGGGAAAATTTTGATTGAGAAATTGACATGTGTACATTTTAAAGTAAGGATGATGTCAGCAACATTCTATTTTAGTATATAGTATATAGTATAGAATATAGAAGATTAGTATAGGTTAGCACCCGTTTTAAAAAATAATCGGTAATTTTTTTTTATAATAAGTTAAGTTTTGTAAGTAAAAAATGATATCAATTTTTTTTAAAAAAACTTGAATCACTTTGTAATATCAATATAAGAATAGATGTGATGTTTTCATCGTATTTTTTTTTATGTTTAAATGAGTAATTTCATATTATATTCTTTTATATATTATTTTTTTTTCTTAGAAATGAAAAAAAAAAACTGAATTTGTAGTTATGTGCAAGAATGATTTTAACTCTCAAATTTTAACTTTTCTCATTTCACATATACGAAGTTTTTTTTTTTTTTTTGAAAAGCTATTTTTTTAATCAAATTTGAAGAAAAAAAACACGGAATAGTAGTTTATGTAGAAAAAATTTTTAATGCAGTTATGGGTAAAGTTTAGTGGCTTATATTTTACTTTATGGTAAAGTTATAGTCATGCAATGCAAGATTTTGCTCGAAAATACGTCTTTATATAAATTAAAATTTGCCGTAATAAGACTATAAACATGTATTTCTTTTTATGAAGCAAAATAAGCTATAGAAATCTTAACAAAGATAGAATATAGCAATAGTTAAACTTTAACTAAATATTAATATTTAAAACTTTATAGATATAAAATTTTATTAATATAGAGAAAAAACTGATAAAACTTTGGAAAGGAAAAAATTGTAAAAGAAGATAATTGAGAAAGTTTTTTAAATAAACATTAAAAAAGATTTTAAAAAATCAATGGAAGTCTTGGAGGGAAAAGGTTGAAGGAGAAGTTGACATGTGTTAAGGATGATGTAAGCGGTTTTTGTTTTAATATTAGTTATTATTATTATAGATAGGCAACTGTATAGCACATGTGCAATGCACGATTTAGAAATACTTTTTATTTCTTTCATTAAGCATTTGACCGCTTAAATAATAAGTTGAACTAAACATAGTACTAGCACTGTCAATTCAGGTCAACAGTTCAGTTTTAGTTTTAACCAATCAGTTTGGGTCTTTTCAGTTCAGTTAATTTCAGATAATTTTTTTTTCCAGTTCAGTTTAGTGCAATTAATTTTGATTTCAGTCCAGTTCAGTTTTTGTACGGACATATTTCAGTTCTGTTCAGTTTCAGTTAATTGTTCAGTTTAATCAATCAGTTAAAAATTCGAACGGGTGCAATTCAGTTCAGTTCAAAATTTCGACAGTTCAATTCAATTTTGATTAAAGTTTTTTTGGTTCGGTCATCTTAGTTCAGGTCATTTGAGATTATAATTTTGGAACTCCAAACCAGTCTTAAGATAGACATTTAGTAGGAAATTTCCTACCGCTAGTCGGTCGCATGCAAATGTGTAAAATCGGTCGTAAATCACCTACCCATATTTCCAGTAGGAAATTACCTACCGCATTTTCGGTCGAAAATGTTGAGAAATGCGGTAGCAAATCACCTACCAATATTTTTTATTTTTCGGTAGGAAATTACCTACCGCTAAAAGTCGGTAGGAAATGTTGTAAAATGCAATAGGTAATTTTCCCGACCGAAAATCGGTTGAAAATGTACAAGTAGCGACCAACGTATTTCCTACCGCTCAATACCTACCGAAAATCGGTCGGAAACATAATTTCTGACCGATTTTTCTACATTTCCTACGCTTATGGCGGTAGGTAATTTAACATTTTCTTGTAGTGTTCAAAACAGTTCGGATAATATTGTATCATTTTTTATTTAGTTTAGTAATATTCAAATTAAATTAGTTTCAAGTCATTTTTAGTTTTAGTTAGATCCAGTTATCATCTTTTTAGTTCAGTTTCAGTTAGCTTCAGTAACCCTCTTTTCAGTTCCGTTCAGTTATTTTTAGATACCTGATTTTCAGTTCAGTTTCAATTCAGTTCAGTTATTTTCAGATATTAAGCAGTTAACTTCAGTTTCGGTTGGTTTCAGATTCAGTTCAGTTCAGTTTGATATTTTTCAGTTGACTTTCAGTTATCAGTTCACTTTCAGTTTCAGGTAATTTCAAATCGACCCAAAACAGTTCAGTTTCAGTTAGTTCAGTTCTGTTAAATCAGTTCTGACCCATTCTGACAACACTACATAGTACAACCTAATCTTTAGTGGGTAAGAGGATTAGCATTAAAAAATAATGATTTCCATGAAATTAAAGCAAAGACAATACAATAGTTAGAGGTTTGGAAGAGTGTTTTGAGATGAAAAAGCTCTTAACAGTATACACGATACACTCTTTGCTAAACTACCGTTAAATGTTAGAATTTTTTGTTCAAAACTACCACAACAAGAAAATCTGGCTCGCCCGACCGATCTTACCGACCAAAATTAATCTGGTCGGAAAATACTGACCGTTTCCGACTGAAAACAATCAGAAAATGTGTACCGAAAAAAATTTACCCACCGTCACTGTGGTCGGTAGCGGTCGATATTTACCGACCGATACCGACCACGGTGACTGTCGGCCGAGCCCGAGAGTGATTTTTTTCCACGTTTCATCTTTAGTCACCGTCTCTCATTCTCACTTCTCACTCGTCTCCTCTAACTCCATTCTCTGCAATTTTTTGGATTTCCTCTCACTGCATCTCTCTCTCTCTCTCTTCCTCACTCCATCATTCTCTGTAATTTTTTTAATTTCATTATTTGCTTATGGAGAAAATACTTGGAGCAAGGGACTTCGAATCAAAGGTAAGTTTGAGATTTTTTTATGGTTCTAAGCTTAAGTGTTTTTTTTTTTTCGTTGGATGTTTTTTCATTGGTTTTTAGGGTTTGATTAGGGATTTTTTTGGGGTTTTAGGGTTTGAAATGGGGGTTCAAAAATCTGGGTTTTAGCCTTTTAGGGTTCGAAATTGGAGGTTATAGGGTCTGAAAATTTATTGCTGTAATAACTTCTTGATAACATAATAGGATCGAGTATTTCATGAGAACTTGGTACGACATATAAAGTCAACTACCTATAGTTGCTACTAGGACTTGAATGGTGCGCTCTAGAGAATTTCTGAAGTCGCAGTGTGCAATTGCAGAGAAAAGCGAGGTCTGTTGATTTATGAAAGGAACAATTAACTTTGCATTCTATTTCAAAGTATATTCCATATTGAATTTTTGCTGAAAGGCATTTGATTAGATTAGTGTGATTTCAACTCAAGTAATGTATTTTGTGTTGCAACAGAGTTCAGAAAAGTACTGTTTGAGGATGCCCAACAAATGGAACTTCTCTTTTGATTACTACTATCATGCGCTGCTGATTCTAGGAATATATGTTCCAGGTGCAATTCAGCTCCCTCTTAGTTGATTGGTTGTATTTGTTTCTTGTTTTTCTTAACTTGGTTCTGATGGAGTTTACATGAGTAAATTTGCAGGCAGTCCGCACATGTTCAATTACATTTTGTTCAAAAACAACAGACTTAGTACAATTGATCGAATTTTGAACGATTTTTTCTTATTTTTCAGACATGTTTGGAGATCTGTTGCCAATTTCTAACTGGTAAAGTTTTATATTCATGGAGATATGTGGCTGCTAACTTGCCTATTGGTCAGTGGTTGGGATGGTTTATGGCTGGTATTTACACCGGTGGTCAAATTCCTCAGATTTCTTTCATATGCACAAATAGGTATTTCAATTTTTCCTTGTAAATAACCTCTAAAAGGCACTTCAATTTGTTTGATAGGCACAAATAGGTATTTACATTTCTGCTACTTTAAAGACTAACTACAATTCTTGTTTTTTTATGGACCAGATCAAAAGAGGAAGTGTAGAGGTGTCCGAGCGCTCTTCCATTCCCCGACGTCCCCCCGACGATCACACAGACAATTCTGGAGCCTTCGTAGTGTAGTTATTTGTTAGATTTCGATTTATTATAACTTACTTTTTTGCAAACTGTAACATGTGTTAGTCTTGTGTATTATGAATTATATATATATGCAAATAATATAAAATTTAATTTTGTAATTTTAATGTGTTTTTCATTAAGATATAGTTTAATTTATTTTTAAAGCGTTTTTGTTATTTAGTGAAAAGAAAAAAAGGGAAAAAATGGCACAAGGTAAATAAAAGAAACAAATGGCGCTAAAAAACAATTTTCCGACCGAGTTCATGACGGTCGGTAATTACCGACTGACTGGCGGTCGGAAAATTGGTTTTTAGCGCCATTTTTTCTTCACCTCCACTCAGTCGGTACTCGATTGATAAAAAATTTCCCGACCGATTATCAGTCGGTAAAAAAAAAATACCGACTATATTTCCACTGACCTATGTTTACCGACCGTTAACGGTCGGTAAAAGACGGTCGACCGAGAGTGATTTTCTTGTTTACACCACATTTCGTGAGAACTACCTTTTGTAAAAAAAATAATTAAATTAGTTACATTACATTTTGTGAGAAACTACCTCATTTAATAAAATTTTGTGAAAAATTACCTTTTTATCTATTTCGTTGTTGACCACTACCATTCATCACTTTTACACGTTGACTTCAACTTTTCAGGCAAGAAATAGGTGTGATTTAGAAAGGAAAAAAAAACATAGTGATCAACAACGAAATAGATAGAAATGTAAGTTTTTTACAATATTTTGTAAATAAGGTAGTTTCTTGCAAAATGTGGTGTAACTAAGGTAGTTTTAGACAAAAAGTCTAAAGTTAATATGATTTGTTGGGTATGAATGATAAAATGTAATTGAAATAACAAAACAATTAACCAAATTGGTGAAATAAACTAATGATTAATTGATACTCCCTCCATCCCTTAAAAATTGCCCCATTTTGACTTTTGCTATTGTTCATTTGGTAACTTTGACTCTCTATAATTTTATACATGTAAGGAAAAATATAGTCAAATGGGATCTCGTTTGATTCACCTCAATGTGTACTTTTTTAATATGTAATGCTTATAATTTTTTATTATACATATCTCAACATATTTTCATTTAAAGATGTGTCTCGTGAGATGAGAAAAAGTAAACGGGGCAATCTTTTAGGGACGGATGGAGTATTAATTAAGGATATCATATAGACAATTTATAAAGGTTAGGGGCACCATGTAGAAATTCTCAAAATTATGGGTAAACCTTGGAATTTGAAGAAAATATAGGGGTACTATGTAATTTTTCTGATCTAATCTAAACTATTCTAATTGATCTGAATTTTTCTAAACTGATCTGACCTAAATTTTTCTGATTTGATCTGAATTTTTTAAAAATAAACACACTATGCAGACAATAATGCAATCTAAATTAAAAATGAAAGGCTCACTTAGGTAGTACTAGCCTTGATTTTTAAATGTATCTACATGTTATATTTTAGTGGCTATTAAATTTCTACAATAATCGAAATGTAAAATTTTTATGTGACAAATTATATCAATATGGATATCAACTTATAGAGAATTAAAAAATATAAATTTGAGTATTTTTATTTTATTTTTATTTTTATGAAATTTATATTTTGTAATGTTTTCATTTTAAAATTTTCAAAAATTGAAATAACTTTCCATAATAACTAGGAGTGATGCAAATTGATTTTTTTGAAAATTTTCAGGGATAATACAGACTTTTCCAGGAGGACACATGACTCCCCATGACTTATATAATGGAGATCTTTAATTCTCGGCCAATAATTACTCATCAACCATCAGAGGGTGCATAATAATGCTCAAAACTCAAAAGCATTGGTATTCTCCTGCAGCCGTTCTAGAAATTAAATTGTTGCCTCCCACCATTGATACAGCAAAGAACACCATTGATAGATAAAGATTCTAACGCGTTTTTTTTTTTTTTTTTTATAATTTTATATAATTATTATTATAATTATAAATCTTATACAGTGAGTGTTAATTAATTTTCTTGTACGTCCCATGCCTTTGGAGTTATCATCATAATTATTAATTAATTAATATACTTTCAATAATAAAAAAACAATAAACAAAAAACTTGTATGAACGAGGCAGGAGACTTGAATCTTACAACAAGGAACGTGCGACAGCTGCAATTTGTTGGTCATTTCATTCTCTGGTATTATTTGGCTGATTGGCTCATAAGTTATATACTTCTTCCTCCGTTTAAAAAAAAAAAAAAACGCAACAATTGGGCTATCATGGACTCCTAGGCAATTTTTTATTGTGAGTATAAAAGTAATAGAGAGAGAAAGTGGTGTATGTGATGATGTGAGAGATAGAAAGAAAAAACTTACAAAAATGGAAGATTAAAATTGTTGCATTTATTTTAAAACATCCAAAAATAGAAATTGTTGCGTTTTTTTCGAAACGGAGGTAGTATATCATAAAAAGGTCTAATTTGTCTTCAATTTTTTTTTTTTGGGTGTAAAACTGATGATTGATTGTATGGCCTAGCTGGCTTAGTTGTAAAATCACATGAATTTGTTGATGAGTTGTTATCGTTAACTTTGAATTTTTTTTTTAAAAAAAAAAAAATTGTTAAAGTCAAATTTGATGGAATTTATGTCCGCATGTGTAACCTAATATGACGAAGCGGTAGAGTTCGGTCATTTACAAGCACAACAATGTGTAATGAGATGAACAAATTCCTAAACATATTAATTAGTTGGTATATTCTCTCCTCAATCATCATACTGGGATACTAATACAGTTATATAACATAATCTTGTATTTTAACCATCAACTTAGGCTTAGTTGAGATAGTCCTCCGACATAGTATCAAAGCGAAACGTGACATAAAATTCTATTTAGTTTTTATGTATACTGATAAAGTTATACGAATGGGCCCACACATATCCTATCTCAGGATACAAGCATGGGATGGGGTAAGGATCGAACCGCTGACTTCCGAGGGCCGGGGGAAGGGGTGGGGGAGGGGGGTAGGAAAGACCAGATAGCAAATCTCAAAGAAGGAAGATGAGTTCATGTTTGGAAACAACCAACAAGATGCTTCAGAGAGTTGGAGCAATCATATAAAAAGTTCCAAAAATGGAAATCCAAAGAAGTCTAGTTGTCCAAGTATACCACCAGTCTTCATGATGTATAGAACAAGTTAAGGTTACAAAGTATTGTCCCGACTTTTTCTCACTAATTTTTTAATTGTTCCTGATAGAGTATAAATAACATATTTTTAGACCTCAACTATTAATTTAAACTTTTGGTTGAGATGTCTTCTAACATGGTATCAGAACCCAGAAATATATTATATATATACTCTATCAGTTCCCATCTTCTCTCTGCCTTTATTTTAATCAACTACCCTCACTTTTCTAATTACCCACTATAAAGACAATATCCAGAAGTCTGTAAACTCAAAATTATTGTCTTTTTTTGTGATGGAGATAGTATAAAAATTTGTAAAACAAACCACACACGGTCACACCTCAACATCATTTGTTTTGACTTTTTTTATAAAAAAAAAAAATCACTGTACATAGATGAGAAGCGTTTGTTTACCACAGAATTTATATTATATGCACAAAAATACAGTTATTCACAAATTACAACTTGTAAAAGTCTTCGGGAATAGAATAAGTATTTATAGCCAGGTAAGGCAGTGATGAAGTGATGAGAACAAAAAGGGGCAGAATACAGAAAGGAATGATATGAAGATAATAATTTACAAGTACTCCAACGGATTAAATTCACCTTTTGTTTATTCACACATTTTGAGAAAGCGATTTAAAGGTGTAAACGAAGTAATTAATCGAAATGGTTTTATTACAAGCAAGAATGTAATTATAAGTTACTAATATCAAAAATACTTTGACTAATTTGATCGTTTACACTCTTAAATTGCTTCCTTAAAATGCGTGAAAAAAATAAATGGTGAAATTAATTTGTTACGAAGGGAGTACTTGTTTTAAGGTTAAAAATTAAGAATCAAATTACGATAATTTTGAAATAATTATGATCGAGAGAGCATTGCCAATAAGGTGAAATCAACAAGTGAAATTATTCGTTCAAAAAAAAAAAAGTGAAATTATGAATTTGCCAAAAAAAAAAAAGTGAAATTAATTATGATAAGTATGACTAATGTGGTTATTTGGGTTAGGTATTAAACATAAATAATATAGTGTCATTATCTAGATTAACTTAATGTATTGGAGGAAAAAACTTATTCTACCCACCGGTTGACTACCAACTGTTGGAGGACCCATGTAAAATCAGGGCCTGTGTTTTGTTGGAGGACCCATGTAAAATCAGAGCCTGTGTTTTGGTGTTTGGGCCACCCTGTTTTTAATGTTATTCCTTTACCTTTCTTAGCAATCTTCTTAGGATCATGTGCCTTCATTAAAAGGTCACATGACCTGCTTGTTGTATCTAGAAGGACACCTGTCCAAGTAGGGTATTTGTGGGCAATGTTGCTGAGGTATATATACCCTGCATAGCAGCCTTTGCACATATAACAAAAACATATACTACCTGAATGAATGAATGAATGGCAGAACAGATTTTATGCCCTTGCTATTATTGTCTACATGGTATCAGAGCAGGTTAGAAAACCTCTTCAATTTTTCGTTTAACTATGCTATTCATCTTCTCTGATTTACTTTAGCTATGTATGAAGTGAATCTGTGAAGTTTCTGTTTATTATTTCTTCCATTTGCTTGTTTCTCTATTGTGTGCTCGTCTGCATCATGAGTGCTCTCACCAACACAAATACCACCCCAAACATAGATTCATTTAACCCTTTATATTTACATCCATCGGATGGACCTAGCTCAATCAATGTAGAAAACCTGAATGGAGCAAGTAACTATAGAGGATGGAAGAGATCATTTGAGGTAGCTCTTGCATCTAAAAGAAAGTTGGGATTTGTCAAGGGGGAGTAATAAAGGATGAAAATGACAGGGTAAAACAAGAATTTTGGGACACTTGTAATAATATGGTGATTTCTTGGATACTTAGTTGTGTTTCAGAATCTATTAAACATTATGTGATGTTTATGAACAATGCGCAAGAGATATGGAAGCATCTGGTAAGTAGATACTCCATCACTAATGGAGCTAAAAAATACATCCTTAATAGGAAAGTGTTTGAAGTAACACAAAAAGGGAAGCCAGTGGCAAATTACTATACTGCAGTGAGGGCTATGTGGATGGAACTTGAGTCACTAAGCTCTCCACCCACCATCACTAATGTCACACCTGAAGTGGCTGCTTATCACAAATATATAAATGAAGAAAAGGAAGAACTTAAGTTGTTCCTGTTCCTGAGTGGACTTGATGAGCAATATTGTAACGACCTGATTTTATAGATATTTCTGTCGGATGTTTTTGTGTATTTATGTGGTGTTATGTATGGTTCAAATTTATTTTTGAACTATTTATTTTATTTTATGTGTATAATTTCGATTAAATTCGAATTATCTTATTTGTGGTTATTATTATTTATTTTAATTATTATTTAATTAATTAGAATTTTTATTATTTAATTTTTTAATTAATTATTTAATATTTTTGGGCTAAATCGATTTAAGCATGATTAATCATGCAATTTTTGTAAATTAGCCCAATTGATCACGAAAGCCCAATTTGGTCCATTTCTCTTGCCTTGGCCGGTTACCCCTTGTGTGCATGGCAAGGATTTGCCACTTGCTTCATGTTCACACCTTAACTAACCTCTATATATATGAGGGTTAGTAAGGCTTAAGGATCCTTTTGCTCATTTGCCATCTTAATCACTTGCCATCAAAAGATCAAACACAAAACAACCTCCCATTTGCTTTCCCTTCACACGCCATTTTTGGCTAAATTCCCATCTCATTTGTTCATCATCCATTCAACTTCAAAACTTAAATATTAATCCTCCATTGATCTTTAAGAACCAAAACACAAATTAAACCTCCATAATTCCAATCAAGATTTCTAGTTCGGGTTGGTTTTGGGTACTAGTTCGAGTGGGTGTTCGAGTGGGTGGTTCGTGGTGGTCGTGCGTGAAGGCCGTGTCAAGTGGTGGCCGTGTGTGCGTGGTGGTGTTCGTGCATAGCAGCCGTGCAACAAAGGTGGTGGTTCGTGATTTTTGTGTAAAGCCGTGTGACCGTGTCCGTGCCGTGGTGGACCGTGTTGCTTGGAGTCGTGTGGGTAGTTTCCGGGCAGCAAGTTCTTGAGTGTTTACCTTGTTAATCTTCATCAAGGTAACATACTTTCTCAACTTAATTGACATACTATGTTCCATAGTATAGATTAAATGAATAAGACTAGTTTATTTGAGTTTTGATCATGTTTTTTGTGTATGAATTATAATCTGATTTTTGGAATGGTTTTATGATGATTTTATGTTTGAATATGATGATTTTATGATTGATTATGTTAGTATTAAGTTAGTATTAATCATGTTCAAGTTTGATGAATTTTGGAGACTAGGAAGTTGATGATTTCATGTGTTGAATTGGTTGAATATATGCGTGTATTTTGTGTATAAATGGATGAGTTCTTGAATCTTGATTGAGTTCTTGATTGAAGATCTTGAATCTTGGATGAGCTCTTGATGAGTTCTTTGAGTTCTTGATGAGTTCTTTAAGGTTCTTTATGAATTCTTGTTTGAGTCTTTAAAGTTAAAGAAAGTTAAAGAAAAGGTTAAAGAAAGTGATAAGATGTTGTAAGTTGTTTGGTTTACATGTTATTTCTTGAGTTAAGGCGTAAGATACAACTTAAGAAGTAACTAAGAATGTAAACTTCGGATTAAAGAGTTAAAGATTAGCTTGATTTCGCTATTAGACGCCTAAATCGTAGAGTAAGATTCTATGTTTTTTGGGTTAAGACGTTGCTCCTATCCTATCCGCGGTATTGGGATAGTTGGTGGTCTTACTGTGTTGTCTTCGGATGTGGATTTCCAGTAAGATTGGTTTCACGGGATTTGGGAGTAAGATTCTCAGTCCTAGCATAGTAAAAAGTTCGAATGCGTAAGATGCGTTCGTACGTGCATAGTCTGGTCTAGTATGCGAATGATTGCACCAAAGTTAAGACTTGGTTAAGTTAGTCGAGTCAAGCATGATTACTTGTTATGATTCGCATGTTGATGATTGATTTGGTTATTTGATTTATGCTATGTTCATGTGTATTCCCGTTAGGGTGAGACGGTTATGTTACTCGCCACTGACGGTGGACTGTTGTTGTTTTTCAGGTAATTCTGATGATGAGGTCCTTGCTTAGCATTGGGTTGGGCGAGTGCCGATATTGCTTAGATTTTATGTTGTTATTTTTCGATGTTTTCTAGTTATATACTCTAGTAGTGGTACTTTTATACTTTACTATAATTCTGACAAGTATTTGGAGTTACGTTTGATAGTAGTAGTAGTATGACTTTTGGATTAGTTGTGTACAATCTTGTGGGTAATTGTACTTTTGGTTTAGAATATATAATCCTTTTGAGGTTTGTTTTTAATTTCAAGTATTTTAGTCTGTTAGTTCTGACTATTCGACTCGTCGGTTTCTTCCGCGCCGGTTTAAGTGAGTCGGGTCGTCAGAAATATAGCTTGCAAAGGAGCCAAATGCTCATGATGATTAAGCTTCCTATAGTGGATGAGGCATGTAACCTTATTCAACAAGAAGAAACACAAAGGGAGGCCTTTAAACATGAGAGTGGTGAATCAGAAGCCCTAGCTATGCATAGCAGAAAAGGAGACCTCGGTTGCACTAACTGTGGAAATTCAGGGCACTTGGGTGACAAGTGTTGGGCTTGTAAGGCCTGTGGGAAGCCAGGTCACAGCTATGAAAAATGTTGGACAGTTGTGGGATATCCTCAGAGGGGATCAAGAACTGCTACTGGAAAAGGCAAGGATGCAGCTCACAAAGGTCATCAAAACAAACCTAATCCTAAATGGAACAAAGGGAAGCAAGGAAATAGGTACAAAGCTGAAGCAAATGCAGTGTCTACAGGTGATGGAAGTAATGGATTGGGTGTTACAGCAAAGCAACTTGAGCAGCTGTTAAAACTTCTTCCAACTCCATCGAGGTGATGAAGGAGATTCAAATGATGATTTGGAGTCCAACTTTGTGGAAGTTGTTGCTTGCAACCATGTCAAGGGAAATGAAGATGGGTGGATCATTGACTCAGGAGCAACACATCACATGACTGGAAAGGAGACTTGGTAAAAAAGATGAATGAAGGGACTGAGCATATGAGGATAAATCTACCCAATGGAAATACTTCAGCACTGAAGTATAGTGGTGTAGTGAAGCTGAAGAATGGGATGAAATTGAACAATGCAATGTATACACCAGCATTCAAGCATAGCCTCCTCTCTGTCCAAAAACTCACAACTGAAGAAAAGTGTAAGGTGACCTTTCATCCTGCATTCTGCCTCATACAAGATGCAACCACAAACCAAGTAAAGGGTGTAGGTAAAGCTGTGAAAGGAGTCTATTATCTGTTAGATGAATGTGTGAAGGACAATTTGGTGAAATTAAAAACATATCTGCAGAAGACACATACATCTCAAGGAACTAAATGCTTGGCTGCATCTTCAGAACTAAAAATTCCTAGCACAGTAAAGAAGAACAACAGGGTGAACAGAACAACTCTGTGGAACTTGAGGCTTGGGCATGCCCCAATTGACAGAATTCAGAAAATAGAGGGACTGAAAGGATTTGATAAGAAAAAGGCAGAAGAGTGTTTAACATGTCCTGTGGCAAAATTCACCAAGTTGCCTTATGAAAGGAGCTTGAGCAGGACTACAAAGGGATTTGAGTTGGTTCACATTGATACATGGGGACCCTACAGTGTTCAATCAAGAAAGGGATACAAATATTTCCTGACCATCCTTGATGATTATTCCAAAGTAATATGGGTTCACATGATGAAGACTAAGGATGAGGCATTTGAAGTAATCAAAAGATTTGTACAGCTGGTACAAACTCAGTATGATAGCAAAGTAAAAAGAATAAGAACTGACAATGCTTTGGAGCTGAATGACAAATCATGCAATGAGTTCTTTGCAGCTAAAGGTATACTTCATGAGACCTCAATTCCATATAGACCACAGCAAAATGGAAAAGTTGAAAGAAGACATAGAAATTTCCTTGAAATGGGGAGAGTACTGAGACTTCAAAGTGGTATGCCAGCTCAATACTGGAGTGAATGCATTCTTGCTGCAACCTACATCACCAACAGGCTACCAACACCTCTACTGAATAATCAAACTCCCCATGAGGTACTAAATCTAACTGTTCCAAACTATAAAATTATGAGAGTATTTGGTTGTCTTGCAGTAGCTTATAATCCTGAAAAGCATCATGATAAATTCAAACCTAGGGGAGTACCTTGTGTGTTCCTAGGATATGCAGCAAAGCAAAAAGGATATAAACTACTAAATTTACTTAATAATAATTTATTTGTTAGTAAGGATGTTAAATTCTTTGAAACAATTTTCCCTTATGAAGTATTTAATCCTACTAGCAAAGTCAACAATCCCCTGAGTTTGTCTAAAATTAATGAAGAAATGATGCTCTTTGAGGAAGACATTCCATGTTTTATGGGGGAAATGATACTGTCACAGATGCCATGCATGAAGAAGCAGAAAGTTCCATAAACCCAACAACACACAGTTCCCCTACAAACAACTCACAAAATATCCTACCACACACCACTGAACCAAACTCACAAAATTCAACCCAAGCCAATCTCAACCCTGTCAGAAGATCAACCAGGGAACACAAACCCCCTGGTTGGCTAGATGACTATTACACGCATAGCAGTTTGGCCATGAGTGATCATACCCCTTTAAACATCCAACAAACAACCAACACTCCAACCTCTGAGCACTTTGGTTGCTTTCTCACTCAAATACAAAACACATCTGAACCAAAGACCTTCAAACATGCAATAACTCAACCTAAATGGGTGGATGACATGAATGAAGAACTCATAGCCTTAGAGAACAATAACACATGGAAAATTGAAACCCTACCTCCAGGAAAGAAACCCATTCGTTGTAAATGGCTCTATAAGATCAAATATCATCCAGATGGTTCTATTGAAAGATATAAGGCTAGGTTGGTAGTCCTTGGAAATAGACAAACATATGGGGTAGACTATGAAGAAACATTTACTCCTGTAGCAAAATTAGCTACAGAGAGATCCTTTTTGGCTATTGCTTCTGTAAAGGGATGGAATGTGCAACAAATGGATGTTAAAAATGCATTCTTGCATGGTGATTTGCAGGAGATTGTCTATATGAAAATGCCACCTGGATACAAAGGAATGGGAAATAGGATCTCAGTGCAGGCAGACCACACTGCTGACAGAGATATCAACACTTCTCAAGTGTGCAGGCTCACTAAGTCTCTCTATGGACTTAAGCAAGCACCCAGAAATTGGTTTTCCAAGCTCACTGCTGCCCTCAAAGACTTTGGTTTCACACAATCCAGATCTGATCACTCTCTCTTTACCAAAGGTGAACAGGAACACATTACTGTTGTTATGATTTATGTGGATGACTTGTTGGTAGGAGGTAGCAATGACAATGAAATTGTGGCCACAAAAGAGTTCTTAGCCACTCAGTTCTGTATGAAGGACCTTGGATGTCTTAGATACTTTCTAGGGATAGAGGTTGATCAAACTCACCAAGGATTCTTTCTCTCACAAAGAAAATACCTGGCTGATCTGCTAGCAGAATACAATATGAAGGGGTGCAAGGCTGTCAGACTTCCTTTAGACTCTCATCTCAAACTCTCTGCTGATATTGGTGACCCTCTCAGAGACCCAGTGATCTATCAGAAGTTAGTTGGGAAGCTCATTTACCTGACACTCACAAGACCTGACATTGCCTTTCCTATTCACATCCTTAGTCAATTTATGCACAAGCCCACAACAGTGCACCTACAAGCTGCTAAGAGGGTACTCAGATACCTATCTGGGACTCCTAATCAAGGAATTTTACTTGCTAACAATAGCTCAGTCACACTGTCAGCATACTATGACAGTGACTGGGCAGGTTGTGCCACTACAAGAAGATCCACTTCAGGATTTTGTATCATGCTTGGTCATTCCCCTCTCTCTTGGAAAAGCAAAAGGCAAACTGTTGTGTCGAGGTCCTCTGCAGAAGCAGAGTATAGAAGTCTTGCTCTCACCATTTGTGAGGTCATGTAGATCAAGCAACAGCTCAAAGACTTGGGAATCAATACTCACAAAACACCTATCTACTGTGATAATCAGGCTGCCATAGCCATCTCAGCCAATCCAGTCCACCATGAGAAGATCAAGCATGTCGACCTTGACTGTCACTTCATCAAAGAAAAAGTTGAATCAGGCTTAGTTCAACCTACTTACATTCCAAGCAAGCAACAAGCATCTGATGTTCTCACCAAGCAAGTTACAGTGAATCAGCACAAGCAGCTACTGGACAAGCTTGGAGTGATTTCTCACTCACAAGCTTGAGGGGGAGTGTTGGAGGACCCATGTAAAATCAGGGCCTGTGTTTTGATGTTTGGGCCACACCTATTTTTAATGTTATTCCTTTACCTTTCTTAGCAATCTTCTTAGGATCATGTGCCTTCATTAAAAGGTCACATGACATGCTTGCTGTATCTAGAAGGACACCTGTCCAAGTAGGGTATTTGTGGGCAATGTTGATGAGGTATATATACCTTGCACAACAACCTTTGCACACATATCAAAAACATATACTACCTGAATGAATAAATGAATGAATGGCAGAACAGATTTTATGCCCTTGCTATTATTGTCTACACCCACCACTAATAAAGAGTTGTTGATGACATTGATAGTAAAGTCCCACTTAATATAAGTAATATTATTGACTAAGTCTTCTATAATTAGATTTTTGAGGTTGAGCATTAAAACCTTTTTTAAAACTTTTCTTTTCACGCGTTTAGTTTGTAGATAAAATAAATAAATTATTACTCCCTCAATCTCTTTTTTTTTTTTTTTTTTTACTGATATATCTTCCTTATTTAGGTGTCTTAATTTATTTGTTGTCTTGATGCATTTCCTCCCTCGACATGTGGGGCTTACTTAATTTAATTTATACCTATTATACCCTTATTTTTGTCATTTACCTTCTTTATTCAATTTATTTTTGTCATATTTTTCTTAAATACATCTACTTTTTAATTATCCCTACCACTTTACATACATGTTTCTCCTAAAAAATTATGCTAGAGAAAATGTAGCAAGTAATTAAAGACGGAGGGAATATTAAGGATTTTTGCTCCAAAATTTAAGATTTTACCATTACAGCCTCTTTATCAACAATCCTAGGGCGGTGGAAGAAGCATTGGTTTTACATCCGTAAAAAAAAAGAAGTGATATTTCCCCAGGTACCCCTAAGGTTAGGCCTAATAGCCAGAATGCCCCCACTTTTTTTAACTTGCATTAGATGTCCCTGAGGTCAGTATAAATGGTCAGAATGCCATTATTGCAAATTTGGACCTCAAATCATGACTAATCTGTTCGTTTTTTCAAATTTTGACCTCAAATCTGACCCTTTAGGATTAAAATGACCCGTAAAATCTTAAGAGGACAATTTTTTTAAACACGTAGATCAAAGCCTACAAATCGAGGTGAATCAAGACGTAGATATATGTGCGTAAAAATTGTCATCTCAAGGTTTTACGAGTCATTTTGACCCTTAAGGATCAGATTTGAGGTCGGAATTTGCAAAAAACGAACAAATTAGCCTTGATTCAAGGCCGGAATTTGTAGTAATGACATTCTGGCCATTTATACTGACTTTAGGGGCACCTAATACAAGTTAAAAAAAGTGAGACATAGTGGCTATTAGGCCTAAACTCAGGGGTACCTGAGAAAATATCCCAAAAAAAATAAATTAATTTATCATAACATTCTAGAGGGGGGGGGGGGGGGTCCATGCATGCATGAAAGGTTTTGAATTTTGTTTTGGGGGGATTTTGGTTTATTGATTAAGAATGGTTCAACGTCTTTTCCAATTGTTTTTAAAATTTCCTATCACATTAAGGATTTTATTAATTAGGAGTATATCCATTTTTTAATGCATAGACGTTTTTGTTAATTTACATACAATGGAAAAATCAATGAACTATTGGGTCAGACGGTCTGACCAAATAGTTTTTGTTAGATGACTGAACCATTGCCAGAGTTTCAAAGTTCAAACTAACATACCAAATAGTCACTTGAAGCCCTAACATAAAAAATAAAGATTGAGGAAGGAAAGGGAGTGGTTGTGGTACCTTGCAACAATTAAGGAAATGAAAACCACCAAGAAGCCATGTCCAACCACCGGCCTAGGTGGCAGCAGGGGCGGTGCAACAATGGTGGCAAAAATTTGACAAATAGTCACGACGCAAGCAACAACCACGATGGAGAGAGAAGAGGAAGAGGATGGGTCACATCGCCGTAACGTTATCGTACCGCCGATGTACCACCATTGTCACCGGTGCAACAGGAGGAAGGGAGAGATGGAGATGTGAGAGAGAGATGGAGCCGCAAGAGAGAGGAGCAAAGTGCAATTTGGAATTTTTGGTCCAAGTTATTTTTGGTTTTGGTCCAGTTTCTTTTCTTTTTTGTCCAGGTTATCTTTTCTTTTTGGTCCAGGTTTATTTTCACTTTGGTCCAGCAGGTTATATTTCTCTTTGTCCAAGTTACTTTTTTTTTGTCCAGATTTATCTTCTCTTTTTCCAGGTTTCTTTTTTGGATCCAGGTTAATTTTCTCTTTGTTCAGTTTTTTTTTTTTGGTCCATGTGTTTTTTTGCCCAGGTAAGTTCTTAACTTGTCCAGATTAGTCTTTTTCTTTTTTTTTAAAGAATAAGATAAAATTTCATTAATTGAAAGCCACACAACATATCCAATAAGAATTATAAAGAAGTTTGGCCTACTCCTTAACGTGTGAGACATACTCACATAGCATTGGCATGCCAAATACAATAAGATCGGCATGCATATGCGAGATTACTACAGGCTACTATATGTCTATATATCACTAGATATTAGTAATCGGTAAACATTTGACCTAGAAACTATGAGTCTGTGATGGTAGAGGCCGGATTAGAGCAGGGATGAAATGGATCGTGTTTGGTTGGATGATTAAGTCTCCACTCTTAGCTGCTATATGCATTTAGCTGCTTTTTTGCCAATTAATTTGTTTTATTTGTGTCAGAAATAAATGGAGGTGGTCCCACTTATAAGTGAAGTCAAAACAGTACGTGGACAATAAACAACACCCTTGGGACAATAATTGTGTTACACATGACAATATATAATTGCGTTGCACGGGACAATAATTATGACATTCATTCAAAAATCGCTAAATGCATTTAGCAGCTAAGAGTTTATCATTCCTCTCGGTTAGGAGATGCATCACCCACATTCATTACTCGTATTAAGCTTCACCCGCATCCATTTATCACATGTATGTTTTACTCTTCATTTGAATCCATTCATTCATCATCCGCATGTGAAACAGGTGGGTTATTAGGTGGTTAGTGGGTGGAGAGGTTAATTAAGTTTATGTACTTGCAAAATTTATAATAAATATTAGCCCATTTTTTAATTTGAACTTAATATTATTTAATTTATGAAGAGTTAGAAATTACGATCCACATATAAGATGTTAAACGGGTGATGGATAAAAATAGTCACACCCGCTTTTCATTGAATTATGGGGATACCGGAATTTTATTCACTTATTCATATCGGGTGAAGTGGGTTATAGGATACCTAATATACATTTTTCATCAGAAAGATTAGAGATATCGTGTATGTGATGTTTAAAAAAATGGGAAAAAAAATCACTTTGCAAAAAACCATGTAACATTAGATTAAAAGTTAACTTTACAAAATATAAAATTTGGCTCTTGATAAAAGAGTAACTACTTTTAAGGGGTAACTATTAATGCAATTGAGATAATTTTTAATTCGTTAAATACTAACTTAGTGTATACTTGATGGGCTGATGTATTTAATGTTTATCCAACGACAAAGCTATGTAAAAAGATTCAAATTATTGTTTAATCAAATCTGTTAACTCATTTCTTATAGCCAACCTCAAGTATCATTACAAATGATAAGGGAAAGATGATGATCACATGAGTGCAACTAGCAGATCATCATGTCCTTGATTAGCTAAATAATCGACATTGATTGACTTCTATGTGAATATCATTGATACTTCATCCGCTCCATATTAGTTGCAACGTTAGCACTATTCATAATCACTTTTATAATTTACTTTTGTGCTTTATCCATGTAAAAAAATATAGTCATGTGAATCTCTTTCGAACCGTCTCAATGTGTTCTTTATTATGATCTAAGTTTTATAATTTTTGGTAAAACAAAACTAAAGATATTCAAATATAAATTATACATTGACAAGGGTTAAAATGGAATGTTGCAACTACTATAATACTATGAGGCGGACGAAATAGTATATATGAGCATGTTTTTCAGTGTGGTAATTTTGGGACCTCCAAAATTGATTGATTACTAATCATATGAGACAAAAAGGGGTGGCGAAATCAATTTTGAGATGACAAAATCAATTTTTTTTTTAATAGGATAAAAAGATGTTACAAAGAAAATTAGGTAGCCCTTCTAACCAGGGTCATACCTAATCCATATACCTGAAGAATATGACAAAATCATTTTCAGTGTTTCAACTCTTAAGAGCTTTACTTCAATTCCAAGAGTTCCAATGTACATCTACCAATCAAATTAATGCTTAGTAATAATAATAATATAATAATAATGGCCCCTGTGATTGTTGACCCTACCCAGCAAGGCACCAATCATTATCTAATTTTCCCTTCCCTGCTGCCTTCCTAACATGCACCCATAATTATACAGCCTTTATCACACCACCACTTATATAAAAAAAATTATTAAAAAAAATCAATACTTAACCACCAATTGTTTGCTGTCTCTCCATCACAAAAATTACATGTCAAATTACATGGTATGAATTTTTAATTGAATGAAATTACATGTCACTTAATTATTGTAAATTAATGCTCATTTTTTTTTTTTTTTCACTTTTAGCTATCTTATGTAGCTCTATGTAGTATGTAGGATGATTAACTTTTACCATTTTAAAATCAAATCATGATCTACAACTTTAAGTCAACACATAAGATATCAAAGCTATAATTTTTATAATTTAAAAATCAAAAATTAACCCCCCCCCCCCCAATTTATCTAATGAATTTATTTACATAATAAAGGGTACGTTTGGTAAGGCGTAAAATAATTTCTCTGAAAACTAATTTTCTCATTTTTATACTGTTTGGTTGGACTGAAAATTAAAATGGAAAAGTTAGAGTGTAAAATGATTTTACACCATAATTAAAAACGTTTTCCTTCCAAAATCAAAGGAAAACTGTTTTTCATTCTCTATCCTCATAACTCATTTTTCCATTCAACCAAACAATAAAAACTATTTTCAAAATGAGTTTTCCGTTGTAAAATAATTTTCGTAGAAAACAATTTTACATTGAAAATTTTACACGCCCTACCAAACGGATCCCAAATTCTAAGAATTAATAAAAAAAAAAAAAATTGGTTGACAATATGATAATATGAACTTCTCATTAATTTTCATTATCTAATAGAGAAATAATTTATTTATTTCTTATTATTTACACGAGGTCAAAGTTCTCATTAATTCTCATTTCCTTTTTTAAGATGTGAAAGAATAACAATCCTAAAATGAAATTTAACAATACCAAAAAAAAATAATTAACTAATATCATACATTAATTACAATGCTGAGTGATTTAGACACTTATTCTAATTACCAATTTGGAAATAAATGCAATACTTACTTATATGCAACTTTAAGCATATATCATTATCCTAAGAAATTAATGATACCAATAAATGGTTGGCAATCCCTGACCCGATTCGAACACGATTCCAAGTTACTAAGAGACATAAGAACCCAACTTGAACCAAACCCGAACAATCCAAATTCAACAAGATTTGACCCAAATACGAAGTATCATATTTCATAATAATATTAAGTTTTGCACTACTTCAGATAATTTTTAGGCACAACCTAAAATTAAGCATGACCCGAACCGTCGCACCTGATGACCCAAATAGCATGCCAATATTCTAATAATAACAATATTAATTACAATAATAATAATAATAATAATAATAATAATAATTTTTTGGAAACATTTTGAGCTACTTTGCTTATAATAACAATAATAATAATGAAAAAAAAAAACATGATTACAATTTTCAATGTTCCCTTCACTTTTGCAATGTATAGTGCTAAACTCAATCTAAAAAAAGGTCCCTTTTTTTTTCCTTTGTTCAAATTAACAAATTTTCCAACCTAATCTACTAATAACAATCTCAACAAAAAAAAATAAAAAATGAATCAAGTTAATAATAATGTACACTAATTTCATGCACATTTCCTTGACAATAAGATGAGGAAAATAATCAAGAAAACAATAGAAGAAAGAGCAATTGCAACACCAAGAACAACCTTATTAGGGCCACGACTTCCACCACTCTTTTGGGCGGTGGAATCTTCCGAGCTACCATCTTCGCCGTCGTAGTCATCGGAATCTTCTTTCGGCGCCGGAGCAACCACCGGAAACCCATCCTTATCACACTTAGCAATTCCCAGCTTCATTTTTGAAGATATTCTAGTATGATTATAACACAAATTGGTGTTATCCCCAATTTTAAAAACCTCCAATTTCTTGATGAAAGATGCATTGAAAGGCATTACACCTTGAAAGTTGTTCTTCTCGAGATTCAAATACTTCAAACTCTTCATTTCACCCAGAAATTTAGGGATACTCCCATTGAACTGATTCGAGCTCAGATCAAGGTAAACTAAAGAGGGTAATGAATTAATTGATTTTGGGATTGGCCCAGATAAGGTGTTCGACGAAAGTGACAGTGTTTTTAGCTCAATTAGGTCACCAATTGAATTGGGTATTTCGCCATTGAGCTGATTTGAGGACAAATTGAGAGAAATTAAGCTCTCAAGATCAGTAATTAAACTGGGTATTTTGCCTTCAATTCGATTATCAGACAAATCAATGTGAGAAACATTAGAATTCCATGATTTAGCAGGTAACTCACCAGTAAGATTGGTGTTAGAAAGAGTGACTTTGGTAACTTTTTTGAGCTGTCCAAGAATAATGACAGGGCCACTAGCTTTAATGGGGACATCAGTAACAGTGAGATCTGTTAGGTTTCCAAAATGGCTGAGCCAAACACCAGTTACTTTCTTCAAGCTGTTAATGGAGGTGAATGACTTGAGGTTGGAGGTTAACTCAGAAGGGAATGAAGCAGGGGAAACAGGGCAGTTGATGAACTGTAGATCTTTGAGGTTAGAGAGAGATTTGAGGGCTGTGCTTGAGAGAGAAACATCATCTGAACAGTTCATGAGGTGAAGTGAGATGACATTGCTGAAGGGTTTGGAGTTGTCACATTTTATGGCATGGTGAATTGATGGTGGGGCTGAACATGGGTTTTTCTTTGTGGGGATGTCTAGTGATTGTAGGGCTTTTATTTGCTTTGGGTCTAGTGTTGGTGGTGATGATGATGGTTTTGATGATGATGGTGATGGTGATGATGGTTTTGATGATGTTGGTGATGGTGATGATGATGATGGTGATGGTGATGATGATGATGGGGGTTTAGGGGAAGAAGATGGAGGTTGAGTGGGAGCAATGGGAGGCTTTTGAGAGTGAGTAGGGAAAGAGTTTAGGAGAAGAAGTAAGAAGATGAAGAATAATGGAGTTTGCTCCATTGAAAGAAACAAGAAAAGAAGGAAGAGATTGTTTGGTTTTGAGTATTTGGGGAGAGCTTTTGAGGGGTTGTATAAAGGTGGGTGTTTGAAGAAGAGAATATATTTAAGTGTTGTATTGAAGGATTGAGTTTTTGGAGGAATGTGAAGAAGATTGGGAGGGTGGTAGAATACCCAAGTTGCCCTTTGGGAAGTTTGGAGGTTATTTCAACATGCAAATTTTTTTTTTTGTCAAGATTTAGTTATAGCTTTATCTTAACTTATTTAGTTCATTAAATGTATGTTCTCTCACCTCATGTTGGTCCTAACTCCTAAGTAGGTTCTTACATGAAAATTGACCAGCCGTTGGAGACTTTATGTGAAGGTAACGACACTTTTGAGTTTTATTGTATTAGAGGTATTCTATACTCCTAGTCAATCTTGAGTTTGTATTTTGATGTAATTCATGTTTTAACTAATTAAATTAGGTTCATGGGAATATAAAAAAGCACCTATATTGTTTAGTGATTCGTGTTTTTCTGATTTTACCATTCACACGATTAAACGCACTAAAATTCTGTTATGTTTAATTAAATGTCTGTCTACTTTAATGGAGCTTCCAAAAGACGGGATAAATGATGATGACTATATGATAACTGCAACGACTCAGGTGTAGTTCTTGTTGTGATAATGTCTCCCATACCTAGGATGAGGTGCATATAATATGTGCATATGGGGTAAATTGAGTATGGACTCCGATCTAGGTTGAAGAAGACACTATAATACATCACTCTATTTTTCTGGTGTAAAACAATGTATCATGACAACTGCTACATGTTGTCATCATTTTGATGCTCAATTAATGTCTAGTAGGTAAATCGATGTTCTAGTAGTTGTGTTTAGAATTTAGGATGCAAGCTAATACTAAGTTTAGTTTTTCACTCTTTTAATAGTTAACATAAGTGTTTTCACAAAATCTTTAAAATAGAAAAAAATAAAATAAAATAAAATCTTAGCACCCACTACAAAAAACTCACACAACGAGGGCAATTTATCATGATTAAAGAGGGCAACATGAGTATTGTTTTACTTAATGATGCCTACAAGGGCAATTATTTTTGCACTCATTGATATTAACAATGAAGACAATATGATTATTTTGCCCTCTTAGACTTTTGAAACTTTGCCCTATTTGACAATAAATAAAGTATTTAATAGGGCAATTTTAATTGTCCTTCTTGAACACATTTTTTTGTAGTGACCATTAGTTATGTGTTTTGCATACTCAAATACAAATCCCAAGCCATATTTGGTAAGTGACCTTATTATATGCACGAATGTGTTAGCAAAAGCTTAGGTCATCCTAGGAATGGAATTATTTTTCTTCCATATATAAATCCTAGGCATTTTAGTATCAGATAAACTATCAGATAAACACGCCTAGACAAGACACAAGTTTGGAGTTATTTTTCTTCTATAAAGCCATTACTCTCTCCCACGCATCCTAAGTATAATGTTGAGTTTGGATCCTCTAGATTTCATCTGAACTCTATAATTTAGATTTCATCAAATCTAGACCATTAAAAATGATCAATGGCTAGCATTAATGCAAAATAATTTTAATAAGTTAAAATAAAAAAAAAACACATACACTCACTATCATCCAACTTTACAATGTAGAGTTCAGATAGAAATCTAGAAGATCCTAAACTGCTAAAATCATATATAAATATTAACATAAATCGATAAGCATTAGTAAGACGTGTGATTTTGAACAAAGGACTTGGTGAAATAATTTTAACACTAATAAAGAATAATTTCGCTCTTACTTGTGTTAAAATTATTTTCATTAAACTCTTTTTAACATGCGCGTAGGCCAAAAGGGTATTACACAAGTAATAATACGGAATGCGAAAAATATCATTTTGAGAAATGTGTGAATGTATCATATGTTTATATATACAATACAAATATCAATAAGTATGTCTTCTTGATAGAATATTATAAGTATATATGTTACACAATTATTGTATACATAAAAATAAAGTATAACGTCAATCAATAGACTAAATGTAGAGTGTTTTGACAATTTGAGATCAAAGTAGGTGAACGATAGTCACAAAAATTTTCGGATTGATGTCCATAAAAAAAAAATAAAAAACTCAACATTTCATTGAATATGATTGGAAGAAAATATTATAATTTTTGAAACAACTTTTTCATGACACTGCTCTTTAAATCATAATCATTTTGAAAGGAAAATTGAAAAAGAGTTACTAACGAACATAATTAGTTTAAAGTTAAATTTAATTACTACACTACTATGATTCAAGGGGGAGTACTTATTATTATTATTATTATTATTATTATTATTATTATTATTATTATAGTGAAAAGAATACACAAAATGTTCATATCTACAAAAAGTTAGTGGGAAGCCGAGATGCAATTTGGGCCCCCACTCCCCTAGCTATAGAAAAACCTATTCTTGTGAAGATGTGAACAGCCGCACGAGCTCCAACATCTGCAGTCCGCGAGAAACTATGAATCCGCTTCAACAAGGCAACACATCTCCTTCCAATTCCCCAAAAGTAGAGAAGGAGAAAGGAAGGAACCTATAACCTAATGCTCGACACCTATCTGCATACTTAGCCCGCTTACGAAGAGCTACACCCATCACAACACGACCCGGAGCGAAGTCAGCCAACCCAGAAAGAGTTAAAGGAGAAGACCCTACCAAGTCCACGCACATATCAATACCTTGATCCCAGGAATATAATAAAATATCAGCCGGCCGTAACGCTCCATCATCTCCCCCTATTATTATTATTATTATTATTATTATTATTATTATTATTATTATTATTATTATTATTATTATTATATATTAAATATCAATTATGATGAAAGTATGTGCTTAACTATCTGTTTAAACTAATAATAAATTTTTAAATTGATTATTACCATGCATCTCCCTATACGTAGGAATAAATAAGAATCAATATGGAGGGACAAGTTGTTATCGTGCAGTGTGATTGTAAATATATATTTTTTTACATGGTAAAGTAAATCGAACCCTAACCTTAATGTACGGCTCATATCATAAGAATATCTAGCAAGATTCGAACTCACAATCTAGCTCTTGGTTGTAAGCAAGGGCGAAGGGAAGAGAGGGGCGTGGGAGGCTCGGCCCCCCGTGGCCGTTTGTCGCGAGTCTTTATTTTCTAGATTTAATTCGCCCCCCACCGCCCCCTCCTCATCAAAAATTTAATATATGTTGTATATATATTGCTATTTTATATAGGTATTATAATAATACAAGAAACGTATTGGCTTAGTGCAATGGTTAAGTGTTTGAAACATGAGAGAGACATCTCGGCATCAAATCCTAATGCTTGCATGTTATTTTGTTTTAAAAAATTACACTTTCTACTCTGCTTTAACTTTAATTGAATTATTTTTTAAAAATTTTAATTAATCACCTAACATAAATTTGTTATTTAAAAGAGGTTTATTAGTTACTTTGTCAAAAATTTTATTTGATGTAATGTCTATTAAATTTCTTTTATTAAAAATCATCGAGCTGAGTATGGTTTAAATAATTTTTTCCTAGTAATAATAAGTTATTTATTCTTTATATTCATCAATTCATGTAGTTTGATCATAGTTCAATTAAACCATTCGCCCCCATCCCCCCAAACTTAAAAATTCTGGCTTTACCCCTCATTGTAAGGTGTACTCTAATACAATTGTGTTAATGCTCTACCCTAGTTATTCAGTTAATATTAATGATGGAAATAGCCACCGACACATGTGATGCCCAATAAAGGTGTTTTTTTTCCACTTCAAACAATGTTTCAGTCCAGATAAGTTCTAACAAGTTGAAGTCGTGTATAATTAACAAGTTTTAATCAAGTCTATTTATGTCTAATAAGGTCTGATTGTATTGTATAATTAACAAGTTTTATGTCTATAATAGACTTTTTACCTTGTCATTTTCACTTTACACCAGTAATTGCATGTAGTTTTATTGAGTAATTTTAAGAAATTATTTTTCAGAAAATAAGTTTGTTATAATTAGTTTATTGGTTCCTATTTTTCCTAATTAGTTTGTTAGTTAGTTCCTAATTTTCCAAGGGTTAGAAGCTTGAGTTTTGTTGTATATATATGCCACTTGATTGGTTTAGTAAGGCAACAAAAGCAATTTCATCATAATAATAAAAGAGCTTCTTCTTCTACAAGTTTTGACACGAATTTTTTGACTAAGTTTTGCATCCATGCATACATACATCAATTGAATGAGGTTGATTTTAATTAGTGAATTCTTAATAATATCCATATGGCTACATGCATCTGTGCAAAAGTTAATGGTAGTTGAGGATTGGTTGAAGATTTTGTATCTTTAAATTAAATATCCTCTTCCAATCCCTCCATACACACCAAGTTAAATATTAAAAATAAGAAAAATGAAATAGGTAGGATATAATTAGGGTTGTTTTGGTGTTATAGCCCTATCACATCATTTACCATAAACCTAATCAATATCAATATATATATATATATATATATTGTGACAACCCGACTCGCTTAAACCGGCGCGGAAGAAACCGACGAGTCGAATAGTCAGTTCTAACAAACTAAAATACAAAACAAACTAAAACAAAACCTCAAATTGAATATATACTAAATCCGAAATTACAACACCCACAAGATTGTATATATCTAAACCCAAATGTCAATATTACTACTACTAACAACGTTAACTCCAAATAAATGTCAGAGTTAGAAAATTACACAAGTACCACTACTATAGTCTAATACTAGAAATCGTAAAACAACAACGCAAAAACTAAATAACATCGGCACTCGCCCAACCCAAAGCTAAGCAAGAACCTCATCTTTAGAATTACCTGAAAAATAAACAATAGTCCACCGTCAGTGGCGAGTAACATAACTGTCCCACCCTAACGGGGATACACATGGACATAGCATAAAACAAGCAATCAAATCGAACATACAAACATGCGAATCATAACAAGTAATCATGCTTGACTCGACTAACTTTAACCAATAATTAACATATCTTTAAACTTTGGCGCAATCATTCACATACTAGACCGGACTATGCACGTACGAACGCATCTTACGCGATCGAACTTTCTATTATGCCAGGATTGAGAATCTTACTCCCAACCCCATGAAATCCATCTTACGGGAAATCCATATCCGAAGACAACATAGTAAGACCACCAACTATCCCAATACCGCAGATAGGATAGGGGCAACGTCTTAACCCAATTCTTAGAATCTTACTCTAAGACTTAGGCGTCTAGTAGCAAAATCAAGCTAATCTTAAATTTAATTTACATTCCTAGTTAATCTTAAGTTGCATCTTACGCCTTGACTCAAGAATAACATGTAAATCAACCAATCTTAGGACCTCAAATACCATTCTTTAACTTTCAAGACTCGACCAAGAACTCATAAAGAACTTAACAAGACTCATAAAGAACTCATCCAAGATTCAAGAACTTCAATCAAGATTCAAGAACTCAACAAGATTATCAAGAAATCATAAAGAAATCAACCCTATACACATTCACCAATATTACGCATAACATGGGCATAATTAACAACTTTTTCATCAACTTGTAAACATAAAAAATTCACGAAACTTGAACATAATCAACATCAATCATGGAATTATTAAAACATCAAAGGATACATTGAATCATGGCAAGAATAACATAAAAATATCACTCCCAAATCAGCCCAAATTCACGCAAGAAATGAGAACAAAACATCAATTCTGGTTCAATCTAATCACTTATTCTACCCTATGAATCATGGTATGCCTATTAGGATTTGGATAGCATGTTACATTATTGATGAACAAGCAATTAAACACCAAAAACTTGCTGCCCGAAAACTAAACCACACGGCCCTAGCAGCACGATGCACCCACGGCTCCCACACGGCACGGTCTTGGGCACGGCTTGCACGAACCACCACCACGGCCTACACGAACCACCGTTTTCAGCACGACACCACACACGAAGCACACGACCCTTCTACACGAACTCGACCCAAACGAACAACTCCAAAAATCCAAACCCGAACTAGAAATCTTGATTGGAAACTAAGGAGATTATTGTGTTAAAAGTCACTTAAAGATCAATAGTAATTAAATCTTTAAGTTTTGGAAGAGTTTGGATGATGAACAATGGTTGGGTGTCCAATCATCAAAAATGGCGTGTGACTATATGGCAAGGGAGAGTGTTTGGCTTTTTAATTGTGTCTAAGTGATGAGCAAGGATGCAAATGATGGCAAATGGGTTCAAAAGCCTTACCAACCCTTCTATTTATAGAGGTGGTTAAGGTGTGAACATGAAGCAAGTGGCATAATTAGGCCACTTAAACACATGGGGGCCGGTTCTAATAGGGCTCAAATGGGCCTATTGGTGATCAATTGGGCTAATTGTACTCATGCATGACTAATCATGCTAAAATCGATTTTGGCCCAAAAATATTAATTAACTAATTAGAAAATTAAATAATAAAAATTATAATTAATTAAATAATAATAAAATAAATAATAATCAACCAAAAAAAAAATAAATCGAATTCAATCGAAATTATTCACATAAAATAAAATAAATAGTCCAAAAATAAATTTTGGACCATACAATAAATCACATAAATAACAAATAAATCGGTGACAGAAATACCGATAAATCTGGGTCGTTACATATATACTATAAGAGAAGCAACTAAAACTACAACTTGCCACATGTCGCTCTCTCATTAAAAAAATTCCCGCCCTTTTCCCTTAACCTAAAAAAACAACTTTTTTTATTCAATCTTAATATATTTTCTACCTTAATTAACATTCATATATAATATTATTTGATTTAATTCCTATAAAAAATACTTGTACCTTAATTCTTTTATTATAAGTAATTTAGTTTTGATCATATATAATTTCCTATATATTCTTATGATCAAAATTTATATTCCGGTGCAACTATTTTTATATTACTAAGCATATGAAAATATTATCAAATTTTGTAGATAGTAATGTAAAGATTTACATAATTTACTAATTATGTGAAATATTTTATTTTTTAAAAACAAAAGTACATGATTTAAATTAATTTTAATAAAAAATAAAAAATTATATCTTATATTAAGATATAATTATATAAAAAGATATTATCATGATTTATGCTTCTCCGTATGGGGTTAAGTTAATCATGTATTTTTAGGAAATACTAATGTAAAGAAATATGAGATTTTTCCTATATTAATTATGTAAAGAATAGCATAATAGTGATGCACGTTTTTTTAGGAAATACAAAGTTAATATTAAGATAACTTTTAATATTAAACTATCTTAATATATTGGTTAAAAAATTATCTTAATCAATATATATAATATAAGAGAAGCAACTCGAACTATAACTTGCCATTAAAATGAAGATTATTTTTTAAAATTTATTATCTTAATATTAGAATAGTTTACGATGCTAATTAACTTCCCTAATGTTTTGTGATTACATTAAAATGCTTCCTTATAATAAATAAAAATAGGGGCAAACTATATTTTTAATGGACTACCCACTCAAAAAAATATGGTCAGGCTATGTTTTTAATGGAGGATTGGTAAAGAAGAAAAAAATTTTGACCCTTAAAAATTAGCTAAATTAAAAGAATTTATTTGCTCCATAATAATTATATGTCAAAAGTCTCAAAAAATTCCTAAAAGAATAGGATGAATGGTGGAAAACTATTAGAGAAGTAAGATAAGGTAGGTAGTGGATACAAATTTTTTAATTTCCACTTTTTACAAAAACATGTAATTGTCGATGCTATTTAAAATAAATTAATCTATATAATGATGGTTGTAAATTAAAGAAACTTCTATTGACTTTGTTCATACATTTTTAAACACTAATTAGTTAAAATTATATTGGATTGCAAATCATACATAAGTCTTAAAAATTATAGTGAAATTTATTACTTAAAAAATTTGTTCATGCATTTTTAAACAGTAATTAGTTAAAATTATATTGGATTGCAATCCAATGCACCATTAGTACCATCAACTATTTAAGTAAAAGAGATGTTTAACTATTTTATGGAATTTGTAAAGAGTATATGAAGTTTTAAAAAATACCTTTTAAAATATTTTTGTGAGAAAAAACCTTTTAAATTACTATTATTATTTTATTTATTTTTTGCAAAAAGGGACCTAAAAAAACCATTGTGAAAGGAAAATTTCCATCGTTTTCCGTTTTTTGCGAGAAGGAAATTTTGTGTCGGAAAACAATGGAAAAGTTCCTTCTCGCAAAGTTTTTTTTTGTTAAGGTCGTTTTCTGCAAAAATAAAAAATAAAAGGTCTTTTCTCAAAAATAAATGCAGAGTATATTAAAAGGTCTTTTGATTTTGAAATTTTTTCTTTAATATTATAATATTTTGTATTTCGTGGTAAAATATGAATATAATATATCATTTATATTACTATATTTACTAATACATGTTGTACAAATTTTATGATTCAACTCCTCTTCCAGAACCCGCTATAATTTTCTAAGGATTTAATTTAAGTGTTTTGTTTTTTAAAAAATAAAGCTCACCTTTTTATAATTATATAATATTTTTAATATTTCACTCAAAATAAATTTCACTATAATTTTTTAAACCGTGCATTTTTCATATTTAGACAGGGGTTATTGAAAATTTATTATATATGTAGTATATATATGAATTATCGGGTGTTTAGTGTAATGGTTACTTAATGTTCTGTATGGGGCTAGACAAGATTTTGTATAAAAATTACTACTCATTGTTTTGTATGGGTTTCTTTTTTTTTTTTTTTAAAAAAAACTTTATTAATATAGGTTTCTATTCATAAAGTTAAAATTTTAATATAATGTTAAATTCGCCATATCAGTAAATGAATTCTGTAAATTTTTACATTACTATTTACAAAGTTAATATTAATAATATTTTCAAGCCGTGCATCGCACGGGTGCTATGCTAGTAATAACAATATAAAAGCAACAAGTAAGAAGAAGAAACGCATGGTAGTTGCTTTGCTTAAACTAGTTTGGGTGTTTGAACAAACTACCATTTGAATTGATCCGCTAGCTGTAAATTGATCATTGTTCATACTTATATATACCGGAAGATGAAGTCATAGCCCAGTGGTTAGGGCTTCAGAATTCCAGACACGAGGTCCAAGGTTTAATTCTCATCGCATGCATTTGCGAGGATTCCTTATTATCTTCTTTACAGATGCGTGTGTAAATTATGTTGTCTAAAAATTTAGCCGAATGACCTGCAATAGGGCTCGGTTCCAAAACCTAGTATCCCACACATTATCCTAAAAAAAATATATACTTATATATACCCAATTTGTGTTCTATCCTAAGTCAAATCGCACCAACTTAGGCGGCGCTTTTGTTATTAATAGGATTTTTTAAAAAGAACCCCAACAACTTGGGTAACTTTTGACAAAACCCCCCAAATCTTAACTAATTAAATAAAACTCCCAGAAACTCAAAAACTTGTTTATTAAACCCCAAAATCTTTAGACGTCTATAAAAGCAACCCCAAAAGTTAACACCGTTAAAAATCTTTTGTTAAAACCGTTAAATTGGATGTTAGTAGGCGTGGGGCCCACCTATTTTTAATAATTTAATTTCTTTTTTCCCCTTTTTTCTTTCTAATTATTTATTTTTTCCGTTGTTTAATCATTCCCAACTAAAAAAAAATTAATTACCCTCACAACCAACACAAGTCGCCACCAAAAACACCACCACCACCGAATCTCTGCTCCAAAAACACCACCACCACTGAATTTTTCCTCCAAAAACACCACCACCACTGAATCTTTCCTCCAAAAATACCACCACCACTAAATCCCTCTCTCTCTCCTCCAAAAACACCACCACCGAATCCCTCTCTCTCCTCCCAAACCACCAACCACCACCAAATCTCTCTCTCTCCTCCAAACCACCAACCACCACCGAACTCTTCTTTCTTCTTCGGTTTGGGTTTTGATGGTTTTGATTTAGGTTTCGAGGGTTTTGAGGGTGGGTCGATTTGGATTTTGGTGGGATTTTGAGGGTGGGTCAATTTGGGTTTTGAGGCTAGGTGAATTTGGGTTTTGAGGGTGTGTCAAAATCTAGGCCCACCCCCACTAACTAACGATTTTAACAAAAAAAAATTAACGGTGTTAGCTTTTGGGGGTGTTTTTATAAACGTCTAAAGATTTTGGGAGTTTAATAAACACGTTTTGAAATTGTTGGGATTTTATTTAATTAGTTAAGATTCTGGGGGTTTTGTCAAAAGTGCTCTAAGTTGTTGGTTCTTTAAAAAAACCCTTATTAATAATATAAAATTGGCAACAACAAAAGAAATAGTTGGTGAAAAGCTTGCAAAGTTGCAATATATATAGCGTAAAACTTTGTTGTTCATACTTCATGTTAAGATATATATCCTTTTACAAGCCATCATTTATTTATATTTATATTTATATTCGGTCCATACTAATTTCTATTAAAGTAGTCGTGTTATTAACTGTTTGAAATGCAAAGAAAAAAGTCTTAGTTTTCTCCTCTTTATATATTCCCTTGTCTCATATTGATACTTTACACTTAGTTTGTCTCCTTTTTATACGTGGGTATTCTCTTATCCCACATTGAAACTTTAGTGTGGGCATATCATGTTTTGCATACGTGGGCATTCTTATACGTGACACGTGCGAGGTTTGGTGGGGCAATTGTTTTGCATCCCGGCCATTTATTTTTTGTGGTCAGTTGTGTCTTTTCAAATTAATTACTAGCCGTTTTTTTATTGTTGCAATTCCGAAACGTACTGCCTCCTTGATTCTTGCCCACGATGCTGCTCCAATTTATGGAAGATCCGGGTTTTCTTCTGTCAGCTCTCCTATATGTAGCCATTCTTTTCTGATCAAAGGAGACACAGAAAACAAACACATTCATCTATATAAAATTCTGAGCAAACACTTATGAGTTCCGAACTCTTTTTTTTAGTGCACGAATTAGGGAGTGCTGTGTTAAATCTTCGGGGCAAACGCCATTGTTTCGATTATATTGTGAGACGAAATTTGCTTCTAAGACATTGATTTCATCACGTCACAACTTCTTTACCCACAAATTTTCATCTCCATTATTCAGATTTTATAGTCTAATTTCCAACATTAACACGTGTTAGCTATAAAAAAAAAAGATTTCCTCTAGTTTTATTTTGTTTTATTTTTTTACTTATATCTAATATAATCTTCCTACTAACAAAAATTTTTTTTTCTAAATTTTTGCATTTATTGTTTGCATTTTATCAATTTTAGAAGGATATGAATGTTTGCATTTATTGTGTTACAATATTATTTAGAAATGTTGCAGAGAAACTGATTGAATGAGGTTTGGGAGTAGTGCGCAAGATACAATTGACCTTTTCGTTGAAATGATTTTAGTGGTTTTTTTATTTTTTATTTTTTATAAATTTTGTATGATTTTATTAGCATTAGTACACTTTGATTTAACTGTGTACAATTTATAAACATCTAATGTGTATTGTATTCGTTATACATTTTTGTAAGGAATTGATATATGTTTAAGCTATCTATTTTATCAAAATGAAAACCTACTATTTGTAGCATAGCTTATTATTATTATTATTAATAATTTATTATATTTGACCAATAATATATATATATATATTATTAAATTGTACTAAAAAATATGTATTATTATTATTAAAATGTACTAAAAAAAGATGTATTTGTCAAAACAATTTTTGCAAAACCAACATTTGTATAATGCCTGAAAGAGTTACGATACAATCAGGGCCGGGGCTAGGATTTTAGAGCACTGTTCGAATTCATAAAATGAGGCCCTTAAGTCTCTCGTTTTTTCCCCCAAAGATGATTATTAAGGTCGGGACTATGATTTTGGACGACCCTGCATATTTTATTGAAGACGGGCCTATATATACGTACAATATCACCTAAAAATAGTCGTGAAAAAATATAAATAAAATTTAAATCATAGTCACTAATTAAATGTTATTATAAATTAATGTCATTATGAAGACTAATACAATATTATTCTAGTTTTAGAAGACTAACACAACATTAATGTAATTTTGAAAACTAGCAAGCATTAATATCAAACTTAGAATTTGGAAACTAACACACATTAATAATTTAATACCAAACATGAAGTTTGCTAGGTGGCTTAAAAATAATTGGCAAAAATAGATATACTAGGATTAGGGCTGAACAGAGTGCGGTCTGAACCGCACCAAACCGCAATTGTGCGGTTTGGTTTCCAATTTTGCCAAACCGTAATTTTTGCGGTGCGGTGCGGTGCGGTTTCCGAAAATTTTGAAACCGCACCAAACCGCAATTCTTTTAATTGTTCTAAAATATTTGATTTCATACTTTTTATTTGGCTCTAACAAAAAATAAATCTAGTGTTTTTTTTGTCCTTATCAATTACAAATTATAAAATAAAAATTAAAAAGTGGGTTAAACCGCAAACCACACCGCACCAAACCGTATTTTGCGGTGCGGTTTGGTGCGGTTTGTTATAAATTGCGGTGCGGTTTCAAAAAATGGCAAACCGTATTTTTGCGGTTTGGCGCGGTTTGACATCCAAACCGCACCGCGCTCAGCGCTAACTAGGATTCAAACTTTGGACCTCTTAAATACAAGACTATAGCCCTAACCAACAGTCTATAAATATTTCTTGTTTGTATTTTTGAAAGAAAACATATAAATATAGTAACTTGGGGCCCCTTGATCGACGAGGCACGGAGCGGTCGTGCACCTGGCTCCACCCAAGCGCCGACCCTGGATACAATACAACATTTGTAACGTGCTAGCTAGAGGCACGATGCAAATAGATTAGTTATTTGTAAATACTACATTTGTATGGCACAAGGCACAAGCACAATCTAATAGCCATTTGAAAATGCTACATTTGTATCACACAAGACTTGATTCGATTTTTCACAAGTTCAGGCATTTTTGATCTTGTTTTGTCTAATTTGACATCAAAATTGGCCCTAAAACATGGCCTGAAAAAATTTGCCACAAAAATGTTGTGGATAAAGCTGTGAAAACTATTCCCAAAAAAAGTCGTCGGAAACGCATTAGCAGAAAATGTCACAAAAAACCGTTGACGAAAATTTTTCTTCTAAGGGGGATAATGTCTCCCAATACTTTAATCGAAAAACTTTAGATTCTCAAATGTGCCAATCTTCTTACAAAATTATACACCAGCAACTTAAATTTATGTCCAAGACCCACCTATTGCCTAGTGCACACAAGTGAAATTTGCTTAAATTTACACCACCAACTTAAATTTCAGTTTATACAGGTAAAACAAACCAAAATACATAATACTAATGATCAGTAAAAAGAGAAGTGTGGTTGCATTCAATTTGACAATCTGCTCACAAAATTATACACCATACACATATACATATATCATTGAGGGTAAATTTATTAGAACTCAATAGTATAAAGTGTACATATATATATATATATATATATATATATATGTGAGGCATGGATTGAGCTTGGAGTGCCCTAATCTCAGCAATCAATTAAACTGCAATTCTGAGCAGTAGCTTTAGTATCAACTTTGCTGACAAAAGGGTCAATCTTGACCCAAACAAGTGAGAAAACTGAGGCCAACAGGACAGACCACAATATAACTATAGTAGGAGTCCTGTTTTGCTTGCCCATAAGACCCTTGAGGAAGGGGTATAGATGAGAAATCACCCAAAAGGCGAAGAAAACTTTTCCGAAGAGTGGACCCCATGAGTCATAGCCGTTGTTGAGGGCATCCGAAAAGCCTGCCACCACCCCAACAATGTTGATGATGATGAGGGTGGTGGGAGGTATAAGAAGTGTAGTCCACTTAAAGACATAGAGCTCACCAAACTCTGAGTCTTCAGCTGCTTTTGTTGTGACAGTAAAGTTTGTGTCTAACCCTGCTAGTGTCTTTAAAAGACCTTGGAATACAGCAAACAGATGAGCTGATACTCCTCCGATCACCCAAAACTGCTCGTTCCTCCACAAGTCCTCGATTGCTACTCCACTCCATCGTAGTTCTAGTACACTCACCAGTATGATGGACATGAACAGCCCTAAGAACAGCATGCTTGCTAGGTTTGACAGCTGCTCGATCATTCAAAGGAAAAACAGATCAGATTCAGATTTGTCGAGTTCTATATTACCCGGACTCTTTGTTTCACCCCAAGTATCAGTACCGGACACTTGATCCTTGGACACTTCATTTTGAACCAAAAACATCCATATTTTTCATAAAATTGCCGTGTCTGTCACTTGGATACATATCCTTGTCCAATACTTCCAGCAGAGTCCGAGTAACATAGGTCGAGTTATGTATGTATGTATGTATGTCCATCTTATGTATGGAGAAACCATGTATGTAAACTAAAACAATCATTAATATATACGAATAAGTATGGTCATGTGGGGTTCTTGTTTGATTTGTCTTAATTAAAACAAAATTAATATTCAGCTTTTATAGTTTTTAAAAATATGAAAGTATAGCTATTGGTGTGAAGATATAAAATGTGCATTGGGAAGTGTATGAACAGTGAATGCAAAAAAAAAAAAAATTGGAATGGAGGAAGTATGTGTAAGTGTAACAACATAGTATGACAGTCGATATGATACCACTTTCATATTGATCATCAATGATTTCTTTTAATGAAGGTAAGAAACAGTTCCAATCACTTGAACTAAAAAAAAAAGTTGCAAAGATAGTAACCTTGTATGTTTCTAGCTAAAATTCAGATTAGATCTCATAATATAAGTTCAGATTCTCTACATTTTTAGATCTTATCTTATCATATCAGATCAAATAAGAAAAAATAAGACGAAGAGAACACACCCTATATCTGCTACTATTAGCTGAAATGGCAAAACCATGGGTTTATTAATGTATGGTTTTTAATTCAAATATTTTTCGAGTGTGGAAACTTAAGACTTGTATGATTTGGAGATATGAAAGGAGACTTACAGTTGGAATGATGAATTTTCCGGTGAGGAGACAGATAGCGGGCAATGTGCAATAAGCAACAAGAGGGAAGGAAGTAAAAGGGTAGACAATGGTATTAATATATGCTAATCTCTGAAGCCACCTAAGGCGGCCACCTCCAATACCATACCAAAGAGGACAATGTCTACTGAAGAAAATCTCAACCGATCCAAGTGCCCAACGAAGAACCTGGTGCAACCTATCAGACAAGTTGATGGGTGCAAACCCTTTAAAGGCAGGCCTTAAGGGCATACAGTAAATTGACCTCCAACCTCGGCATTGCATCTTGAACCCCGTCAAAATATCCTCTGTAATTGATCCATATATCCATCCAATCTGCCATATATAGAAGAAAGAAATGATCAATAACACAATAACTAACTCAATTCGTACAAGTTCAGTTCATTTCATTTCAGTTCGGACAAATTTAGTTCAGTTAAGTTCAATTTAGCTCCTGATGAGTCTAGTATTTAGTTTAATTCAGTCCAGTTCAGACAAATTCAGTCCAGTTCAGATGAATTAAGTCGAAAAAAACAGGGCTTTGAGCCTATATTCTAGTTTATATAAGGGGAATATAGGTGACTACAATGTACCTGAATTATAATGGGACTAATATAGTTTAATAAATTCTATAAATATCTTTCATTAGATTCAAATAAAAGACTAACTAATTGGATTGAATGTTTTGTAACTTTATACAATCTTGCAATTAGTTTTTACCTCCTTGCCCCAGGCTGTCTTTTCTTCATACCCACAGCTAATGACATGTATTGCTTCCTTGATCAATGTTGGCGAGTTAGCAGAATCTGGAACGCCTCCATACTCCATAAGCGTAGACTCAATGAACACAGTTGATAATCCAAATGTCTTCTCAAAACTTGTTTGAGAGATCAACATTGATCTATCATACTCATCATAACCTGTATTTAGTTTAGAATAAAAGATGTTATTCTCTTTGGTTATTATGGTCTGATAAAATTTTATTACATAAAAATAGAAAAAGTAGTATAGGCTTACTATTGAGCTCTTTGAGGTTAAAAATGGCAGCATCTAAGTCTTCCCGTTTTGAATCTCGATAAATCTCTGAGTCATCCTTTTCTGGTTTCTTCTTAGAAGGGCAGCAACAACATGAAGAAGAGGAGGATGATTTGGATAAGCTAGGTAACGATGGCGGTCCATAGCCATATAATGCTTGTCTATTGAATACACAACCAGTGCCAACATAAACCGGCCCTTGAATCCCATCTAGCCCTTTCATGTTAACCTGATTTCATAATATCATGGACAGAAAATTGCATCAGTCTGTCATAACATATGACAATGCCTATAAACTTCAATATCGAGGTATATATAAATAAGTTTTCCTAGAACAATCTTTTACATATGCAAGTAAAACATATTATTTCCATCATATGGCATATATGATGGTCTAAAATATGGTAACAGAGATTTTTAAGGTGTAGGAGCTTACATCAAAGAAGACAACATTTCGGTTGGCATATCGATCACTTTTGTCAATACCATCAAATCTTTGAGGGAACTGAACATAAGCTATATTTGGACCAACTTCGGGGTCCATCAAGAAGCACATTGCCTCTCGAACTGCCTTGCTATTGTTGACATAATGATCACAATCAAGGTTCAGAATGTAGGGAGCATTTGTGAGGACTGCAGATACTCTGACCTGTGAGAGAAAACAAGTTGTGTGAAAAAGAAGGAAACATCTAAATAGTAGTTTAAAAATTCAAAATTGATTCTTATTTGATTGAAATTGAGGATAGTTACCAAAGCATTCTCAGCACCAGCTTTCTTGTGGTGTGGAAATCCAGGCCTCTTTTCTCTTGAGACATAAACAAGCCTTGGAAGTTCATTACCGTCTATGTCCGGAGCACCAGTATCTCCCAGGAAAACCTAAAAAGTTAAACAGATTATGAATATGTCAGATATTCATGAATTCACAAGAAAATCATTATTGCTTCCAAGTGCCAAGGAAGTTACTTCCTCCATTCCATATTACTATATTAGCCTGAGAACTTAACAGTTCACAAGGACAATTTTTTAGGAGATAAGCTGTTGTCAGTAAATCTATGATTCCTTCACTAGAAATTTTCAGAAAGTAATCCATGATTTGTGCACCTGGGTGTAAAATGAATACCTACATTTAAAACTAGAACATCCAGATTATGCATTTTAGATCATTCAAGTTTTATACTTTGACCACTTAATTTTATAAAATAAAGTGTTCTAAAGGTAAAACAAGAATGTTATGAATGCATAGCATAAATGTTCTATTTTAAGAGCAGGTGCATGGTGTCAGGAAGAAAATTTCAGTAACGTTAAATAAGTCTAGTTGTTTGATTGATTATTTTCAAACTATACATCACATTTTATCAAATCAAAGCAAAAGAACTAAATATGTGATAGTATATACACCTGGATCATTCCCGGGTGATCACGAGTATTGTTTCCAGGCCAAGGTGTTCCATCTGCCATAGTCCATCCTTCATCTGGAGTTTTCTGTGCCTTAGCAACAAGACCATTCATCTTCACTTTAAATTCCTCATAATCTCTCTGTTAAACAGAAGCACATATCAGAACATCAGATACTACTTTATTCACAAGTCATTGATATACTAAAATTATAACAGCAAATTTACAAAAAAAAAGGGTTTCATACTTTCATTGCTCTGCGTTCCTTCACAAAAGATGGTTGAACTTTGTCTCTAAGGTAGTCAATCTTCTGTGAGAAGTAAAACTCAGGAGCTCGTGGTTCAATCTCGTACTTCTTACAGAAAGGAACCCATTTCCTGGCAAATTCAGCAGTCTCTGCGAGTGATTCGAAGCTAAGCATGGCAGCACCATCATCAGACACATAGCATGAGACTTTATCAACAGGGTAGTCAACAGAAAGGATGGAAAGCACTGTGTTTGCTGTAATCAAAGGTGGTTCCTTTAGTGGATCCACTGTACTGACAAAGAAATCCACAGCTGCAAGCTCTGAAGGTTCTCCCTCTCTTTCATACCTGAACAAAAATTCAAATAATTGGCTTCATTTGTAAAGGAAATCTTATAATGCAAGTGTTGCTCCAAAATAATATACAATTTCATTCATATTGCACTTTCTTCAATTCATTGACCTGAGTTTTAGATAGATATGATATTTGCTTGTATATTTATGTCAAAGGACCTTCTCAACCCAAAGCTTAAGCTGGTAGTTGAGGCCAAAGATTATGTTATATATTCTATCACTTCCCCTCGCATGAAAAGGCCATTTGGGCTTGAAATGTAAATGCAGCCCAAGTTCACCACACCTGGCGCTAATTAATTCCAGTTTGTAAAAATTCGTGACCTCTGTGTCACATTGACTTTGATACCATGCCAAAGGACAATCTGAACCAATAGGTAAAGCTGATGGTTGAGGCCCAAGAATATGTTATATACTTTATCACTTTACTCTTTAAACTACACATTACACATGAGTACCATGCCAAAGGACCATCTGAACCTTGCCAAGTTCACCGCACCTGACGCTAATTAATTCCAGTTTGTAAAAATTCGTGACCTCTGTGTCACATTGACTTTGATACCATGCCAAATGACCATTAGAACTAATAGGTAAACCTGATGGTTGAGGCCCAAGAATATGTTATATAATCTTTCACTTTACTCTTTAACTACACATTACACATGAGTACAATCCCACTGTGCCACTATAAATCTATACTAAGAAGTGATCAAACATTATTTTATCAAGGATTTCTTTAATATATAGCAGACAGTATGAGCAGCAAAGCCTTACATCATAATTAGCAGCAGAAATATGGTTTAAAATGATCATCAATTAGAATGAAAACAATAGTAATACTTCAAAAGACAGAATACCTCAACGATAACTGGTCGAGGAAAGTTTCCCTATTGATGGGATACCATTTAGGAAACTGATCCAAAACCCAGGAAAAAGCAAACCAGATCTCACAGATGACAGAAGTAAGCCATAGACCTAAGGCACTGTCCACAGGATTTGTTAATCTATAGTGGAAAAACAGTGCTAGAATGATCAACCTCACAATGATCACTATCCTATATGAAGTAAGCTTTGTTCTTGGGATCGGAACTATTCTTGAAAGTGGCTGTGCAACCTCTGCAGGCCTGTAAAAACAGCACAAATACATCAGATATTCATAGATTTCCTTATTCTTCAATTTTATGTGATGATTGAAAAATATGTAGCTAAAAAACATACCGATTTTCCTCCATATGCTGCTCTGGTGGAATTTGATCATCTTCTTTTGGTTTTTTAGTCTCTTTAGCATCATCGTTCTTTTTCTTCTTATCTTGTTTCCGTTCTCTCCAACTTTCTACTCGATGCTTCCATATTGAGCTTCCAGTTTCACTATTCAGTTCTGAGAAAAAAAGTGCATCAAACAAACAATTGATTAAGTAATGCAAACATGATAATACACAAAAATTACAACCTTCTAATAAGAAGGCTGAAAATGCTCACCACTCCCAGCTGTTGAGAAACTGCTCAAATTTCGAGCGTGTAGGCCAACATCCTCCTTCTGTTCCAACCAAAAACAAGCAAGTAAATAAATCCCATTACTTTGATAGAGTTTATTTTTTTCTAGAGAAGTGCTAAATATGCTTCACTATATTGACATTTTACTATCATATATACCTGCTCATTATTGACATGGCTTGCCTTGTTCTTAAGAATGGCAGATGTGTCATTAGCAGCCTTATGATCATCATATGTCAAATTATCTGTAAAAATACAGTTAATGATCAACATTAGATCAGAATAGCTCTTTTGTTTCAGTTACTTTGATCCAAAATTTATTCACTCATACTTGAAAAAAGCAAGTACAGATCAGTTGCAAACTTGCAATATATAAAATCAGTCTCTTGGTTGTAAATCTTGCAAAAAAACTAACTTTGGATTGGAATTTTATAACTTAGGTAAGCCCTAAAATATTGAATAAAAGTCATTTTTCTGACAAATTTTTAGATCAATGTCTTCAAACAAACAAAAGACACCAATTTGTGAATAAAAATAAGATCTTTTTAGGAACAAATAAAATAATTTCAGTTCAGCAAAATTTTGGAACAAGCTAATAAGAGAAAGGGATCGAGTCGAGTACCTTCATAGGGAGCGCCACAACGAAAGCAAGCCTTTTTACCTTCCTTAATTTCATAATCAACACATTCTTTGCAAACAGGGAAATTACATTCATGGCAAGCCACAAACACATCTCCATTCGAGTCGACCCCCACTTGTTCACCACAAGTGTTACATTGAGGCACCCCTGATTTCATCATATCTTTGTCTTTTAATTTCTTTCCAAATAATAACTTGTCTTATGATTTTTGTTGCTTCTTTAATTTATATCATAATAAGAAATTCTATCATCATATAAAATACAAGACTAAAAGATATGAAGAGAAATGTATGAAATGTTAGTGTATGTAGTGCAATTTTTGTACTAGAGAGTTTGGTAGGGGAGTTTGAGTTGTTTGTTTGGTGCCATTTTTTTTTTTTATTTTTAGTAAATATTTGAGGAAAGTGAGATGAGAAGCAACATTTTAGTAAGTTTGAAAAATTGCGGGAGTTTTAAGAAAGAGGTTTCTGTTAGGAGGATTACATCTTTTAACCAATCAACAACTTTTTGAAAAAGGGCTACTCAACTATATCATATTAATACTTTGATACAATTATAATTGAGATTAAATTGATACAACTATAATTGATGAGGAAATTCATTGATTTTGGCAGACTAGAAAGAGTCCAAGTTTATTGTTGAAAAATCTCCTAATGACTATGTAAAATCTTGGGAATTTTTTAATTTTGATTTCATAGCAATATTTTTCATAATATACATTAAGTGAATCTGAATAGGTCGGATTATGTTAGATTTTGATAAAGTTATCTATATCATTTAAATTTTTTAAATAAAAAACAATTGTTATATACTTCCTCAGTTTCTTTTTATTGGTAACGTTTTTTTACTTTTTTTTCTTTCATAAAAAAAAAAAAAAAAAAAAAAAAACAAAATGTAACTAATAAAAAAGAATGAATAGAGTATAACTATAAATTTGGTCGGAGTTTGATTGTATCTTGCGTTAAAATATAAGCTAATAAATCAGGGATTGAATTGACAAAATTTTGACTTTTACAATTAAATATAAAAAGGGAAAAACAGGAGTATGTGTTGAAAGAAGAGTAAACCTTTAAAACAAACATTGATATAAAAATAATAATAATAATAAAACAATTTCAAGTGATTTACGAAAGTTATAGTAATTAGTAAGGAAAAGTGTCACAAGATGAGTGTTAAAAATGGGGTTTTTTTTTTTCCAAAAAAAGAAGAATTATGTACTCCATTAACAAAGCATAGTTCAAATCAAACATTGACCACCCCCCAACCCCACAGTAAAAGTTAATTTCATGAGGCTTTACCCAAGTTATAATTAGTGAGAAAAAGTATCGAGATGATTGTTAGAATTATACGGGTTCAGATCCTCTAGATTTCAGTTTTGGTAGATTTGATAGATTTCTGAAATCTGGACCCTTCAAAAACAATCAATGACTAAGGTCATTTTTGTAAAAGTAAAACAAAAAATATTAAAAAACTCTCACTCTCACAACTCTACCAACTCTACCAATCCTCAACTCTAGAGGATCTCAACACGAATTATACCAATAGTAACATTATTATCTAATGATATAACATTTTTGAGTATAGATAATTTCTTTATTCGCATACTCTAACCACCCTATTCGAGGGTGATAAAATTGAAATCTGTTAACATGATTTTTAAATTAAGCTCGATCATTAGAATTTTGTAGAATGTGCTAAACTTATCATTAGCTTTTTTTTAACATGATGCAGTAGGTAAGAGTTTGTGACCCCTCTCATAAGAATATAACGTTGACATTATTTAAAGGTCAGGAGAAAAAAATTCATTGGTGAGAATCTCACACCTCAGAAAAACAAAAATTACCCTAAGACTACTGTACTGCAACTCAATCACATAGGATGTTAACTATTACCTTTTGACGAAAGGTGCATATAAAATTATATCATGTAAATATGAAAACCTGATTAAATTTTCTCAAACATAAGAAATCGAAATCATGTTCTCTCACTATTCTCGCCTGATCGCCCATTTGAAACTATCCATAATCAAAGAGAATATTTTTAATTCTTTCCAATATAAAATAAAACAAAATAAACATAACCATAGGATTTTCCTGTGATTTCTATGAATAAGTGATAAAAATCGCCACATTAATTTTTATCAACACATAAAATATGTAGAAAAATATTTCCAATCACCATAACCCAAAAAAAAAGCAGTATAAAATTTTCTCATAATAACCATTTGTGTATTAATAGTCAATTTTCTTATAAATATTTTATTGGAAAATTACAAGATTGATCAATACCCAAAAACCTAACTATATTATATTTCCAATCACCATAACCCAAAAAAAAAAAAAAAAGTTTTGAAACATTTTCCAGAGGTGCATCTTCAGGTAAAAAGCAGTGTGTCACACCAAACTATCCCTTTCAGCAGAGAAGAAAGCATAAGCTGGTGAACAATCATATATCCAAGTTGGTGTCACATCTGACATTGTTCAGCTTCAAATTAAAGATTTGATACCTCACTAAACCTTGATATCACAGAAGCTCACTCACTTATAAAGAAAATAATTCCAGGTCTATAAGAAAAGGGTAAAACAACATCACACCATAATTCCATAATATACTACAATAACACAGCTTGGTTTAACAGAAGCTCCATAATCAAAGCCATGACTAGGCAATCTTCAAACTTTACTGCTGCAATGTTCATAAGCATGTATACATGGACATGAACATCAACTTTGATGTCATTGCTCAAACCCAGCTACGCAGTTAAGCGACTAGCATTCATTAATCAAAACTCTTATTGAACCCCAAATAAGATTACTATGAGAATTTCAAACCCAACACAAACACCAATCAAGCTAACCAGATGAAATTGCCCTGCATCTTTTATAGCTTTTGAAAGAATTTAACTGAGTAATGATATCAAATCAACTATGATCACCATCTGTCTTCTGACTTTCCTGACATTGCTGGTTGTACTAGTTTACTTGAATTCATGGAATCATCTACTCTGTATTTTGTACAGCTGATTTCATGTCTAGGTTTTCACAGCCACAGTAAACTAATTTGGATGTCATCAGATAAACTTAAGCTAGAGTATACACCTTTACCACTTTGGAAGTGTCACAGATAACAAGATTTTCGGAATCAGTAGGGGTAGTGCAAAGCCAGTTAACCTGCCAAAGAATAGCAACTTCATAAGGTATATAAAAAATGTATACCAAAACAAATTTATTCCCATTTTACTCTCTCACTATTCAATTTTAACAGCAAAAGGTGGCGTGTTACTTTTTTCGGCACGTTCATGCTTGAAACAGCAGCTGCAGCTGCAGCTGCAGCTGCATCTGCAGTAGGATGTGCCTCATCAAGATACCTTGACCAGTCCCAGATCTTCACTGATTTATCATTTCCTCCAGAAATAATGAATTTCCCTTTCTCTCCAAATGATGAAAATGTCCTGAAAACTCAAATTCAGAGAAAAATCACCATCTTTCTGGTGAGAGCTAAATCGAAATACATTTGAATCTTCTTGAAAATGTCATTAGAAACAATATAATAGGTTGCTGCTGTTGTATCCTAGTTTAATGACAGAGTACAACAGAAAGGTTAAGTACTTACACACAAGAAGCAGCTGCTGTATGACCCCCAAGTGTGTAATCCAAATGCAACCTTTTCGCCTCATTTTTGTTCTTCATCTCAACATTTGGGCCTGTTGTAGTACTACTTGACTCAACTTGGGGATTTTTACAAGGTTTGGTTGCCCCTTTTGACTTAACAGCAGCAAGTTCTGCTTCTATATTGATTAAACTGACAACTCCATCTCCTCTTGCAACAGCACATGCCTTTCCTAACTTCTCCAACATGTCCATTTCAGGAATAGCAATAGAATGGATGAAAGCTGGGTTGTAAAACTGTCCTGTATTTCTACTTGTTTCCTCTAGGTTCCCTGAGACAGAATAGTAGCCTCACATTATGCACTAAGCAGGCATATGACTAGATAGACGCTTTCATTACTATATGATCTTCAATTTTGAGAATTGCTCTGATGATTTCTTAACATGAATAACTAAAAATACAAGGACTCTGAAAGCAGGCTTGCTGCAACAATGAGATTTACTAATGCAATATATACATGAAATTTAGGAACAGAAGCACCCAGATCAGGGCTCAACAGTCCTTTACAAATCTAAACAAGATTATTATTTATATTAAATTAAAGAGGAGGTGGGGGGATCCCAGCGGAAGCGTGTAGGATACATGCTAATCAGATACAAGCTCACTTGAGAGAAACATAGTCATCTAACATATTCTATGGGAAACTAGTGGCATTTTAGTGGCAGAATTAACATTCCTATCAAATGATTTAGATATTCAATTCCCTGCAACAATCACTTGGTTACAAGCATTCATAAATCTATAGGACGAATTGAAATTCTTGTACTACTAATTCAGAAAGCTAAAAACGGCAACTTGGTTACAATAGCATTATAAGTTTTAGCCCATGTTGTGATTCACAATGTCAGGTATGAATTTAGTATTACCCTGATGATTTAACGAGTGGTCAATGATCTGACACCTGAAACATCACATAACAACCTAGAAGCAGAGAGCGAGAGAGAGAGAGAGAGAAAGCACTAAAAATGCATCCTCAACAGATCTGCAATCTGATTTAAAACATTGGTCAAAGATCTGACATCTGAAACATCACAAAAGAACCAAGAAGCAGAGAGAGGCAGCAAGAGAGAGAGAGAGACCTAAGAATACATCTCCAATAGATCTGCAAGTGTTCCCATCCTTCCTCCCCTCACTTTGAGCACCAAAGGCTCAACCTCCCTGGCACAACAGCTGCCATCCCATAATCTCAGATCAAAAGAGAGCGCCAGAGATGATGGTGAGGAAAGCAATTATAGCAGACCACCAATATCAAACACATCAAACCCTTATTCATCAGCGGACGTCTAAAAATACTTCTACAAGGTAGAGAAAAAAATAGGACGGGGACAGTTTTTCTTTATTTTTGTTGTGGGGGTGGGGATGTTTCCGATGTATAGACTATATAAAGGGAAGACTAGCTACGCTTGGAACTTGGAAGCGAATAAAGGAACATATACTGCAAACTGCATTCAGCATTAGATCACATAAATGTCTCAAAAAAGGCATGGTAAGAAAGTTGGTACCAAAATCCACAATAAGAAATGGGCGGCCCTTAGAGAAATCCCACATGATGATCTTGGAATCCAAACCGCCTGTAATAACTGCCAAGAAACAAGTGAAACAATTAACAAACATGCTTGGAATAAACAAGCAGTAAAAATATGCATTTATCAAGAGTGGCAATTCATCAAAAAATTGGAGACTGAAACATGACATTGAATTATTGAAAGCAAAAGTGACTAATGCAATAACAGAATCAGCAAACACTATCTTCCAACTTGCTCTGAAATTACCAAGTATCTCCTAAATTTTAAAGTAAAATGGCGATATTGCCCTTAACTTTAAAAAATTACCACAACCTTGACAACGACAACTGAAACCACGCCACCCGAACAGGACGCCTACCACCACGGTAGTCCGTCTGGCTCAAAAGCTTAGGCCAAGGTTTGGACTTTTAATCCAGACGCCCAACTAAGGAAAAAAAAGGGCCATCATGTTTTTCGCCGTTCGTGGTGGTGGTTTTCAGACAGCGCGGTTTCTGTGGTTCTTGTTGGTTGCTGTGGTAATTATTTAAAAAAATAAAAATAAAATTAAGGGCAATATTGTCATTTCACCTTACAATTTGGGTGACACGTAGTAATTCCAGGGCCATGAATAGCAATCCTCATAAACAAGTCACTGACCTCCAAACATAAAAGAATGCTCAACTATTTAATTTTGCGCTCTCACGGTTGGGATTATCATATAACAATTTGTATGGTAAAACTGACTGAAATGATCCCAACTATGATTGATTGGCATTTAATTGTTCCAAATACTGATATCCTAAAATGATCTCAACTATTTAGGGGCCTCTGGGTGTCTTCCCAAAATGTTATAACTGTGACTTTCAACTAGTTAGCAAATAAACTTGTCATCCTTTCTCGCTCTCCTCAGCACTGCCCAACCATCTTCCCAGTGCCCCCCCTTAGTTTTAAAAGGCACAAAGCGCACCAAGACGCAAATGGTACCTGGAGCTTAGGAGCGAGGCGCAAGGCAAAGGTGCGCGCCCCTTGTATATGAGGCGCATTGATTTAGTTATTTATTTAATTTTTTTTTTCTTTGACAGTATTTAGATTAATTAAAAAAATCCCTAATAGTGTTAGTACTGACATATGTAAAGCCTAAAGCCAAGATAAGTCTCAATTTAAAGGAAATTTAATCATTCTTCAATTTATAATTCAAATATAAGCTATTTCCTTAAGGCGCACGAGGCGTGCCTCACTAAAAGCCCTCTAAGGCTCACGAGGCGTGCACCTCTTGTAGGTGACTGAACCTCACCTGGTTAAAGTCCACTTCTCAGAACTTGGGAGTAAGGCGTACTTTTTAAAACTAATGTCCCATTCAGACACACCACCCTTTTTCCATCTCCCACTGCCAACATAACCAGCTACCCCAGCTGCACTAACCAGAGCTCCTTTTTCTCTCTTCTAACCATCATAGCCCCCAGCCATGTCCTGATCTCTTCACCATAGCAATGTGATAACAAGAAGGGGTAGTAGATGAGGAAAATTAGTGACTGGTAGGACATTAGGGAGGAGGGCAGCCAGTGGTTGAGGAAGGCTGTCTTCACAGTTTTCTGCTACTCAATTTACCAAAACAATTTATATCTTTTAAGGTTTCAAGTTTGGCCTTAAAAACACACAATATTCAGGAACTTCATACCATATGACATTGAAAATATTACAAAGTGACCATATGAATTTTTGAACTTTCAAATTGGCTTGTGGGAGGAAAAAATAGAATTGTACTTCACAAAACACACCTTTGCAAGCATGTAAAAGTTCTCCAAGACCTTAGTAGAAGTAGAAGGGGGAAAAAAAATTTGAAAATCCATTACCCAATATCTATAGTTATTTGAGAAAGTAAATGAAATAAAACAATTTTCCCGTTCCCCATTCACTGGCAGGTCAGGTCACTGGTAGCACCGTAGCAGCAAAGCACCAATTTTTAGCAGCCACGATCGCAGATTTCACCCTTCCACGTAGCTCTTAACAACCTCAAAGACACATGGAAGGGTCAGCTGACCCTTTAGAGCTTACCCAGAGTTTCTGAAGGTAAAGAGGAGTTGATCCACCATCCACCATCACCAAGTGACACTGACAGAAGAAGATGAGCTATGAGCACAAGCAGGGCTTAAACTGACACTGTGGCAACTTGGGCTTTATAAGGTTAAAGAAAATTAAAACAAAATCAAATATGGTTATTTGGTGAAATGTGATTCTCTTATCCTTCAAATCGAAATTCCAAAAACATGTTTACCATGTAGAATAAAGAAAAAAATTGATAGTTGAGTTATGGCCGTTGGCTAGCTACATACTTATACCGAACGAGTAGGAGAATCCAGGACCATAGTTGGAGTGAAAGTAGTAGCTTCTACATAGGTTTTCATTTTCTCCTCTTAAAACTAAAACAAATAACTCCGCCAATGGGTTTCCCGTTGCTAGTCCCAAGCCTGGATAAAGGAGGAAGGTTGCGGTAGGCCAGTGACAGCCAATGTAAAACTTTGTCACATCTTATGACATGAACCAAAATAATAATCTCATGGGGGCGTTCCCTAATATATGTGGATGACCACCCGGAATAATCACTTTGGTTCATGTAGCCGACCCCACTTATGGGAATAAGGCTTTGATTAATTGATTGATTGAAAAACTAAAACAAATCAATCAAATACTGCCACAAAATTGATTGTTTGATATCCTTTAATGAAAAGGGGATTCCCTGAACACAACAATTACAAATGTGACTACATTAGCAAGTACCTTCCCAAGGCTTCCAGGGAACAAATTGTACACTGCTACATATCTAGATATAGATAATTAAGGACGCATAAATCATTGGTACGAGAAGGACACAAATTCACAGCTTGATACACATTGCAAAGGAACACAAATATTAAGAAAGACAGACATCCAGATGATTACAGAAAAGGAAACTCATATTATTTAAAAGAACAACTTGACAAATATGAATAACATCCAAAACTTTATAGCTCTATAGAAGATAGCAAATTTTCACAATGAAAGTATGCCTCATTTAACTGAAATTTCATAACATATTCCATCAAAAGCATATACAAAGAAACCAAAGTTTTCACGACAAAATGTCAAGGATACACTAGCATGACCAGATCTCAATGTTTTGAAAGGGCATTGCCGTTGAATATCAATTATCTGCCATAGTTATCATTGTCAGAAGCTGAATCTTAAAGGCATAAACAATAGATAATATGAATCATGGCTTCCCCATACAAGGGGACTTAAAGCAACATATGATACATAAAATAGTATAACAATAGCAGGTAATGAGCAAACAATAAAAAAATTCCTATTAATATGTTAGATGAGCATGGCAATCAACATCAAGAATGCATAAACAGTTGGTAAAGACTTGAGTGCAACATTAATAAAAAGATCACGCTTAATTCCCTCATCTAGCCATTTCCGTCATGAAAGTCTCAATTTCTTTCCAGTACTAATACAACTGGGCTGGGCTTGAAATTTTCATAGTCCGCACTCAATGGAGCATCTAAGCAACCACGATGCTTTGCTGTATCCAGTATAATACAATCAAACAACAGGGTCGTGGAAATACACTACTCCATAAAATACATACAGCATAACAGAAAGACTTAAATAAGTCCCAGACTCTTATCCAGTAGTCTAAGGCATCACATACTCAAAAGATCAAGAAAAGCATAAACAAAGGTTGGTTCAACAACAACAACAAAAAATTTTAAAAACAAAATCACACCCAAAAGCTAATGTTAAAAATTGCAAGCCTTAATAGTGTCAATACAATCATAAGTTATACCTTCACATCACCACTATCATCTGCAGCAGCAAGAAATGATGACCTTGAGTTGCACGATATCTGAATGTAAACGGAAATGATATTATGGTGCCAAGATTGGATGTTATATAATCTAGAATTTTGGCTACAATTGAAATGGAAAAGGTAGTTTGCAACACAATGCACTCAAACTATATCTCAATCTCTGAGTAAATCAACGTATTACAACTATTAATAACCTACTTAATATTGGCCCATCTCCCACTTTCAGGAATCTATAGAATGGACAATGTACAAGAACCAATGGCAATGACACTTCTCAATTCTCACACACATTAAGTAAGAAGCACCCCGTAGCTTTACTACTTGCCTTATCATAAATTTTAAAAAATTGATTACTTCATCAGTACCATAACAATAATCTTAAGTTCTAAACGTTGGCAAAAGCAAGGAATTTACGATAAAAATGACAATAGTCAATCACGTGAAATAATACATAGATAAAAACAAGAGATAGAATTTTTGGTAATAAAATGCCTCCAAAAGAACAAACATGAAATCGTAAAATTAAATGTAATTAGTCTAATATCAAGCCTCTCTTCATTGATGAAATGGTGACTCAAACCAACATTTTTCAGTAGGTGCCTACACCCTCCAGGGCAATACATGAACCTGCAAAGTTTCAGTAGGTGGATGTACAAGCCAAGCAAAAGGAAATTCAGGAGTCAAGTCATACAGAGCTGCCCTATACCCTTGTACTCTCGATTTCAGGGCCTCAATCTCAGATTTTAAGGCTTCAGCCTCCGATTTCAAATCTTCAATCTTCAATCTCAGATTTCAGGGCCTCAATCTCCGATTCCAACGATTACATACAGATTTCAGTCATTTCACAATAGTAATCTCAGATCTTCTTCACTGCAACTCATATTCTAACACTACTGATTCTTCACTAGAACTCACTCTCAGATCTTCGTAGAGCCACTTTTCAGAAATCTCAACTTCTTAGCAAATGAAACTTCCATATTCATCCACATTCTTTGTAGAGCCACTTTTCGAATAATGCAAAAATTCTGAGATTATTACAACTCAAAATTCTTCAGATCTGAGAGTTCAAGATCTTTGCAAAAAACAGTGAGAGTGAGTTGGAACATTTCAGAGTTTGAGGCTGAAATTCAATTTTGTTTGAGATCGGATCTCAGTTTATCTCAAACAGATTGCAAAAACAGATTGTCTTAAAAGAATTTCAAAATCAGATTATTGCACCATTTCAAACGAATTCTCAAAATCTGATCAGAAATTTCAAACGAAGTTGATCAGCGTTTGAAATTGAAATTCGAACAATTCAAATTATTGCAACTTTCCAAGTTGCAATAATCTGTTCGAGATCAGTTTGAGAAGGTGAGAGTTCTGATTGAAGTTCGACGGATTTCAGATTGAAATTCTCATTGACGTTCAACATTAATCATCAAGATTGAGAAGGTGAGAGTTATGATGGAAGTTCAAGATTAATCACGATGAAGTTTGATGGCTGAGACAGTTTCAGAAGTTGATGAAGTTTGATGAGTTTCAGAATCTGATTGTCAATCGATGGAGATGACAATGCTAAAGATGCTGGAGATTGATGGGGATGATGATGCTGGAGATGAAATGATGAGGATGATGATGAAAAAGTTGGACATGGTCAGCAAATGAAAGAAGATGAGAGGAGTGAACCAAAAAGGAAAAAAACAAAAACAAAAACAAAAAAAGCGTCATTTTGACCAAAATAAAGTTTTCATGGTTCTCACCTAAGGTGGTGTGTGTGTCTATATTTATGGTCGTTGATGAGGAAGTGCAAGGTGCTCCCTTGCAGGGCCCCTTTTTTGAAGCTCCATCCAATACTTATCTAATCCCAAATTAATTATTTAATTATTATATTTACCTTTTCACATTTTTAGTACATATTTAGAAGAATCAAATAAAATTCAATATGACTATTTTTTGTTACGTACATAAATCACACTGCGTCAAACATTACAAATGAATAGTGCCCAAAGTTAAAAAGACAACTAGTGAAATGGGGTAAAGGAAGTTACTTTGTTATTTTCTCATTTTTAAATGCATAGCTTTTATAATTAGCACAGGGCCCCAAGTATAAATAAAAATGGCCCTGTATGTGTCTGTGTGTGTGTAACTGATGCAAACCTGATATGGAACATTGAAAGGCTGAAATAGAAGATAAGACAAACATTAAAATTCATGCCACGCAAATCATCACCTGGTGCCAAAGTACCCTTCCCTATGTACAACCATTAACTGCAATTCACATTACTATAGCAATTTAAACCATGTCAAAAAGAGCTGTCTAAGTTACCGCACCTAATCTTTCCTAGTCCAAACTCCAAAGGGACCGATGATCAATTCTTCATAGGAGATTCGGAGAACAATCACCCAAGGCCTGACATCTGATGTCTCTAAAACTAAGCCAAAAAATTATAATATTGGATGCGATTGAAATTTTATTCTCATTCCTATGAGTACAAGGGTAATTGCAGTATTGCACTTTCCCTGGCTATTTTGTTTGGGAGGAAAGGGATGGGTTGTCCAGTAGCTGGATAGATGCTCAAACAAGTCTTCACAGCATCAGCCATCAGGTTACCTCAGAGCTGCTACAGTATGTTCTATAAACTGAATTTCTTGACGGGCACTAAAGAGCTTCTTCAACACTAAAGAACATCTTCATCGACCAATACATTTTGTAAGTGAAAGAGGGTTATAGTTCATCTATAATCACCAAAAAAGTTGATGAAATAATATCATTCTCATTGTCATAATGATAAAAGGAATTAGTCTTACTTGGTTTATTTCCTCTTTGTTGTATTTATAGCTCTGCATGGGCTTCTCCAGTGTAGCCTAAAAGATCAGGATCTCATGTAAATCAACCATATTTTAAAAAAAAAGGGGGGGGGGGGGGGGGTAGGCAAAATGTCGGACGATTAATACCATCTGAACATCAAAGCACCTGACTTCTGTCCCTGAGGATAGGTATATCATATTTTCGTTCCCTGCATTATTTGAATACAAAGGGAATGAATAACAAAATTCTAACGCATATTATAAATTCCAAAAACATTAAATTTAGAAGCCAATCATGTAAAAAATAGATATTTAGGTAGTGCACAGGCATTAGAACCTTAATGCAAAAACTTGATATACGGAACTAAACATCAGCATATGAATTGACAGATTGATAAAGAATCATAACCACAAATTACAAAGCAAAACGAGATAATGTCATCACTGCAGCATGATTCCTTCAATCCTGCGATAAATTAGCAGAATCATCCAAGTCATAGCCTAAGAAGTGTAAGAACAATGAAGATCTCAAACAATTGGGGATCTATGTTACATGGACTCTGTTGGAAGTATCGGACAAGGATATGTGTCCAAGTGTCAAACATGGCAATTTTATGAAAAATATGAATGTTTTTGGTTCAAAATGAAGTGTCCAAGTGTCATACCAATGTCCAAGGATCGAGTGTCTGACACTGGTACTTAGGGTGAAACAAAGAGTCCGGGTAACATAGTTGGGGATAATACTTGGATTTTGTGACTCACACTCATTAGATTATAAAATAACTAGGGGACCTTCTAACATGAACTTTTTATGACCCTGATAATGGGAAATTCTGCATTGACATAACAGTGAACTCCAGTAGGAATACTTCAAGAATATCTTGTCCATCTGCTCCTAAAAATTTAGAAGACAAAGGTATAGCATCAAGACTATGTACAAGCCTTTTGACAAAAAAAAATTTAAAAAAAAAAAAAAAAAACCTTACTTGTTCAGTGAAAAAGTCAAGCTAGAGATCACTAAGTGCATACAGACAGTAGTATGGCTCATGAAGTGTCAGAAGAGAAACGCTGCCTAGAGGGAACATATTTCTTGGAATATTTTTCCTCTTGTCTATCTCCCCTTTATGGATCTACATAAATCTCAATTTCAACAAGTTACCAAGAAGTAATTATCCATCGGACCATAATCCACAAGAGAAGAGCCCTTTCACTGCTGTGGAGAAAATGCTAGAAGCTATTGTTAAGGAGAATCTGATTAATGACCAAAGAAATGACATCATTGTTGAAATCAAGACCAGTGTTACCTAATTCGCTTCTATAATTTGCAATTCACCCAAAAGGAGCAAAATATAGCATTACAGCTCCAAAACCGACCATAATTCACTTATTTTAGTTCTTTCAAATGGGGAACAATAAGGAGGGATCAGATCACTATTTCTTTCAAAGCCACTCTCTTTGCATTTAATGACACTGAGCAAAGAGCAGGGCTGCCCCTCTAAATCAAAATTTGGACCATAACTCACCATACTACACAATTTAAAGTACTCCATCCGTAACGGAAAAATGGCAACAAAGGGGGTGTGCGCGGACTCCTAGGCAAAATTTCTTAATATGAGTTTAATACATTAATCAAGCCCTAATCCAACAATACTAATCAAACATCTTCTCACCATTCACCACCACCCCCACTGATCACCATTCACCACCCTAACTCACCAACACCACCACCGCCACTACTGCTCACCAATCAACCATCTTCTGTCTCCTCTTCCGTCGAACCAATCGAACCACCCCTCCCCCGAAACCCTAGATCCCAATCCATCCCATTGTTCTCTCTGCTCTTTTGTCGGCGGTTCGATTGGGTGCGATAGGTGACGGCGGTTCGATTTGATGCAGTTGCGATTCGATTTGGTGGGTAGGGTGCAGCCGTGCAGGTGATGCGGTGGCTGGTGGGTTCGACTGTTGGTTCGATTTTGTGATTGTGGTGTTGGTGTGGGTGAGAGGTGGTGGGTTAATAATGTAGTGTTAAATTGTAATGATGTAATGTTAATACATAATGAAAAATCATTAATGATAAGTAATGGCAATTTGGTAAATTTTGTGACCTTTTTTTTACCATAAATGGAAAGTTGGGTATTTGTTGCCATTTTTTTGTTACACCCAAAAATAGTAATTGTTGCCATTTTTACGTTACGGAGGGAGTAAATGAATTGAACACCTGCTTTATAAAGGCAGATAAGAGAAGCTTATCAAGAACAAATTAAATTAACAGAATTATTTTATTACAATAAAAAATAAAAATAAAAAACACCTTCTTTGAAACACAATGAAGTAATAGCGTCATTCCCTAGCTTCATGACTAGTTGCACATCTTTGCATCTCAAGTCAAATAAGCACACGCAACCATCCTGATGGCATTTAAACAACAGATGCATGAAAATTGAGATAATAAACAGCCACCATAGTATGATACAAATGATAATAGATTATGAAGTGTTCGACAAATCAAACCACTACTATTCTCTTATTCTTTATTTTATTAGTTGGTGAAGGGAGGGGCAGGAATGAAAAGCAAAAAAGAAGGCCAGAGACATATTGTACCTAACAATTTTCATCAGTACTGAAGTACACCATAAAAGTACAAGAAAAAACAGTAGAGGATACTTACCAAAAAAAAACAGTAGAAAACAAAGAATCCCCCACAAATGAGTCAATGGGAAAAAATTGTGTTATATTCAAGCTGTGTCATTTACTCATTTCAAGACAACACAAAAAAGGGGCATTGAGAGAGGCTATCGGAGGACAAGAAACAAAATGCTGTCCTAGAAAGCCTCTAAACCCAGATCTATTCAAAAATATTGGTGTGTCATGTATCTCTAACTACAAAATGTTTGTGTGTTCCAAAAGTGACCTCAGCCACATAAATGCTTAGAAGTTTGAAAGCAACCTTCCTTTACCAACCAAACACTATCCCCCTATTCTCCTCTATTCTATTGTTCTCCTATTCCTCCTATTCCTTCTATTCCTACACTTCTCAAATTCTGCAAGTAACCAAGGTTATTACAAACAATAATAAAAGGGAATGATAAGCAGTAACATGGCCCTTTGGAGATTTTCCCGGCTTTCTCTAAAATAAAACAGCAAGATATGCAAGTTGAAGACTATGTAAAGCACAACTAAGAAAGACAAACTCGTCATAGTCAACTAAAGAAACCTTAAAAATTAAACTCAGATACCAAATATCCCTAATTTAAGTTCCCTGATAAAGACCTTAAAAAATTCCAAGAAAATGAAAGCTTTGAGCTCAAAAATATTACAAAAGACAAAGGAACTTATTTATCCAAAAATGACTAAATTTGGCTGTACCTTGACTTTAATATTTATTTCAATAATACCCATGCATCCATTTACCATCTCTTATTAGGGTCCTCCAGAGAAAAAGAACTAAAGACGTTTAACTAAAATATGATTCTACTAGCTCATTGTAATATTAAAAGAATTTAAGGCCTAAGCCAAATAGCTTATTCATAATTATAATGTTTTTGAAAGCTACCCAACTTTTGCAGGTAGGGGTGTAAAAACAGGTTAAACGGTCGGAAACAAATCGGTCAAAAACGGGTTCGGTACAAAACGATCGGTAAAAAAAGGTCATATGAGCCCTTTCGGTATCGGTCGGTAGCGGTCGGTCTTATTCGGTATCCGGACGAATTCGGTATTTTCTAAAACGGGTGTCAGTCGGTTTCGGTCCGGTACTTATCGGCTCGGTTGTTTGTCGGTAACAGGTCACATTTGGTCGGTCAAAAACGATCTTTTGCAGGTCATAACCGGTATACGGGTCATAAACGGTCGGTCAAAATCGGTATGCATGTCAAAATCGGTCGGTCAAAATCGGTATGCGGGTCATAATCGGTTATTTTACGCTAGTCTATTCAGGCCAATTAAGATCGGGATATGTTCTATTTGAGTTTATAGTAAGGGTGAAAGTAATTCGGATATAAACCGAAAACCAAACCAAACCGCACTGAATTATAATTTTGGATTGGATTTTATTTTAATTCGGATCGGATTGGATTAAAAATTTTAAGAAATTTGGATTTCAGATTGGATTCGGTTTTGGCCTTTTAAAAACCGAAAACCGAATTACAAACCGAATTAAAGTTCCTAATTGTTAAGTTAAATTCAGTTTGTAATGTCTAGGATTTGTAGTAAGTGCTCATAAAAAAATAAACTTTGAATTAAGTGTCAACTTAGAGAAATCATGTAAATAAGGTCGGTAAAAAACGGGTTCGGTTGTAAACAGGCAAACGACTTCGGTGATAAGGCCGACCCAAAATAGGTTCGGTACAGTATGGTTTTGGTCAAAATCGGTTTTTGGCAGGTTGAAAACAAGTTCGGTTTGAAAACAGGTTCGGTAACGATCGGTCTCGGTATAATAAAAACAGGTTGGAAACGGGTTCGGTTTTGAATGGGGTCGGTACCGGTCGGTTTCGGTATGCGTAAAAGCAGTCGGAAAACGGTTTCGATATAATTCGGGTTCGGTAGCGGTCGGTATTCGGTCACTAAAAATTCGGTCAAAAACAGATTCGGTATCGGTCGGTAACGGTCAATCAAACAGGTTTCTGACCCACATTTACAACCCTATTTGCAGGTGTGCTAAATTAGCTTTTGGCTGGTGCAAACATGAGGAAATTTTGTTGAGAAAGCTCGCTATATCAATTTAGGATGGAATCATATTTACTAACAATCACATATTAAGGGGAAAGATCCCGCGAAGTTCTTTAGATGAATCTCAAAACACCTATGCTACAAACTCATCAACATTTCAATTTTATTCCATTAGACTTAGTGACCACGTCACTTACCTATCAACTAAGTTAGCGAGATTACGAGAGTCACACTTTGTCTAGACAAGAATATTTAGGAAATGAAGGGTTTAGGAAGGCAAAGAATGGAGGAAAGAGATATATCACTTTTTATATGAGCGGAAGATGTAGGGACTAGAGATCATGGAATTAAAACTCGGCCGTTCCGTAACCTGTTTCTGAGTTGCCGATACGCGAAATGCCGTTATAACACTGAGAGTTGGAATTCACACAAAAATCGCCGCGATGGCGTTCCATAACGGTGAAACGCCCGTTCTATAACGCGTTTTTGCAAGAAATGCCCGTTTTTTATAAAATAAATAAATATTAAAGAAGAAAAGGCTAAGAGAAGCCATACTTGTACTTTGCAATAGTTAAATTTTAGTAAATAAGCTGGATCACTAATAAATTTTAATAATAATAACTAATAATATTTTTTTTACATAATGTGATACGAAAACAAATAAGAATGAATGAAGATTGAAAAAGCTTAATATTGAGCTTATGTGATTTTTTTGATAAAATTCACGCCGCGACAACCGCGAAACGTTCTTTTTTGCCGTTACAAGCGATTACCGCGACAACGCGACTGTTTCTGCGAACGTGACCGCGACCGCTATTTTTTTCCATGCTAGAGATAGAATCATAAAATTATCAGAAAGAAAGAAAAAGGAAAGAATTCTTTGTTATCATTTAGATAGGACCTTAATAAAACCCTAATAATAACTTATTAGATCTGAACTGATTGATCTTGATAAGACGTGATTGGAACTTATTAGAACTGACCTTACTTGATAAGCCTTTATCATTGATAAAATAAGTTCAAGAGAGCTTATGACAAAACTAATGAAACCTAATTAACCCTAATAAGCACTGACGAAACCTTATTGGAACTTAATAGAACTTATAACAACTGATTGAAACTTATTAAAAGTGACTTAACGACTGATTAAACCTGATTAACTCCGATAAGCCCTAATAAAACTTTATTGGAACTTATTAGAAATTATAAGAAGTTATTGGAACTTATTGGAACATATTAACCCTTAGTCTTCTCCAAAAAAATTGTTGTTATCAAATTTCATACCTTTTCCAAAATAATAAGCTTGCAAAGAAACTAGATCACAATTTCCAAAAAAGTTCCCAAGTTTCTTGCCTAATCCAGCTTGAGTTACTAATCATGAAAGTATGTGTATCACCTGGTACTGAACATCTTCCTAAAAGTTGTCAATAGACTCAGAGTTGAACGTCTAAAATCCCAAAGGTCTCAACTTCAAATCTTGATGATGATCCCAAGTTGTAGGGTCATACAAGTTAGGCTAGTTATTCATCAACTCTAGTTTACAGTTAGTGCCTAAGCTAGTATCAGTGACCATGCCATTCCTTCATTGACATGATTTTGAGATTTTCCCTTGGGTAAAAATGAATGTTGCCCGTGATCAGTGATAAAAACAGATTTCAGTAGTATAAGTATAACTTATATTCTGCAAAAAGCAATGCACCCCCACAATCTCTTACTGTACATACTAACAAGAACAAAACTTCAAAATTCATAATCCATTTTTTTAAAATAATAATAAGTGATCATAAGTTCATACTCTTCACTTCAAAAAATTAAGAAACAACCAAACCCTAAGTGAATGTGTTAATGCGGTAATGAAATTTCATGGTTGAAAGTTGAAACACAAGGAAATTTATCTACAAATATATTATAATTTAAAGGATAATTTGTCTAAAACCACCTTATAAAACAGTTTTTTTTGTCAAAAACCACCTTATAAATTTTTTTTTGGGGAAAGAAACCAAAACTAAAATATTTTTTGTCAAAGAAAACCAAATTGCACTAATTAGTGTTTGACCTTAGATTAATTAACTTTGACTTTGATTATGTATAATTATTATGCATAATTAAACCTTAAACTTTAATATATCTTAATTAAACCTTAAAACTTAAAAACTAAATAATTAAAAATAAAAAAATCCTTCCCCTATCCCCACCAACCCCCTCCCCGGCAGTCCCCTTCCCCGGCTAAGCCCCCTTCCCCCACCCCGAAACTCCCAAACACAAATCCCTAAGCTACCCCCACCCCCAAAACCCTCCCCTCGCCCACCTCAGCCACCCCCACCACCTCCGACGAGCCTCCCCACCCAACCCCCCACCCCACCCAACCCCCCACCCCACCCAACCCCCCACCCCACCCTCCACCCCCCGCACCCTTACCGCACCCGCCCCTGCTGCATCACGGCCACCACCCATTCTTGATTTTTGATTTTTTTTTTCAGTTTTTCTTTTTTTTAAAAAAAAAAATTCATATTGTGAATAATTGTTTTAATTAAAATTAGCTTAGGTTATTACTAATTGGAAGAGCAATGCCTTTAATTGTAGTCAAATCTTAGATCAGTGCAATTTGGTTTTCTTTGACAAAAAATTTTTTGGTTTTGGTTTCTTTTTACAAAAAAAAAAAATTGTAAGGTGGTTTTTGAAAAAAAAAATCTATTTTAAAAGGTGGTTTTAGAAAAATTATCCTAATTTAAATTATGATATTCCAACAAAACTTATCAACAGGGAGAGAGAGAGAGAAAGAGATACCTCGGCGGCGGTGAGGATGACGCCAGGCCGCTCATGGGAGGCGACGCAGCAAGTAGCAGCAGCAGTGTGTGCTTTCAATCGTCTCGGAACTCCTGAAGCTTCCATGGTTTGGTGGCTGGCTGGTTGCCAATTGGGTGAAGTGGTGCTGTGAAATTGGATTTAATTCTTCGTACAATATACTGTACCAATGTGGAAAATGGATCTCCTCAAAATAAAAATAAAAAAATTTCTACCTTTCTTTTTTCACTATGAATCCATTTCTGACACACAATTTTGATATTAAAAGAAAAGAAAAAAAAACTAAAGAACCACCACACAACTCACCCAATAGTCGATTCCGATAGTTGAGGTCCACAAATATGTTATATAATCTATCAATATTATTATTATTATTATATGTTTTATAACCCTACACTATTAATAAGTGGAATGTAGAAGGAAAGATACTTTGATGGGTTAATATCCAACATTTTAGGTACTGGAGAAAGGCGTTAGAGACCAGATCAAATTAGGAAAGAAAAATTCAAATTAGATCAGATAAATTTAAATTTGATCAAATCAGATCAGTTCAGATAAAATCAAAAAAAATCAGATGGATCAAACGCACCCTTAAGCTAATCAAGTTATTTGAGTTTGTGTCAAAATTTTGTCGCTGCAAATAATATTATGTTTGCAGTTTGAATGTTTGATATTGAAAGAGGGAGCAAGTTAAGAGAAAGACATCAAATCTTTAATGCTGGAGAATGGAAGAATGAATTGAAAAAATATATTAAAATTCATTAAGTTGTGAAAATTTAGTAAGTTGTGAAATAAAATGGTGTAGTTATGTGTTATGTCTCCTATGTGAAATTGTAAAGTGCCGCCGTGCCGGTGAGCATAAATTATGCACGGAATGCCTAGAATCGAAATAAAAGGTTTGTTCACATATTTGTTTTGATATGGGTGTGCACGGAATGCCTAGAATCGAAATTTCAAGTTCTAGTCCTATGATTTTTTCGAATGAGCAACGAAGAGAAAGTATGGAAGGATCTGATACCAGACAACAACCCACAATCCCAGCCGGAGAGACGACATCTTCAGAAGTTCCACCTTTGTCTACACAACTGGGATCAGAGAACATTAATGTCCATGATAATCAAGATGATGATTATGATAATGTATGCAACCCTTATACTGCATAATATGGTTGTTTAAGATGAAGGAGCGACGATAAGTGAATGGAATGATCACGGATCCTCTATTTCATTTTCAGCAAATCATGGGTCAATCCAACAATTTCAAGAAAGCCTACAAAGACATGTTCAATTACATGACCGTGAAGTACACCATCAACTTCGAGTTGATTTGGTTGAGCATATTTGGGCAAAATTTGGAGAAAATTATGAACAATAAATGATTATTGCAATATTTTTACCTTAAAAAAATCATTATTGCATATTTAAAAAAATGTTTAGCTATTTTATATTATAAAATTAAATTATGCTGCATTTCAATTATTAGTTTTAACAAGATGTAATTAGTTATGTTGTAAATTTAGTGTACGCGCTTCTGTGTAATGTGACTTAATAAGAGTTGAACTTCCTCCATTTTTTAGATGGAACATTTTTTTTCACGCGTATCAAGAGAGTGATCTAGGAGTGTTAATGACAAAAATTTTCGACGAAATTTTAATACAAACAAATATGATATCATATATGACATGTCTTAAAATTTCGTTGATTAATTTGATCGTTTACACCGTTAAATCACTTCATTGATATACGTGGAAAAAAGTGTTCTATCTAAAAAACGGAGGAAGTATTAGTTTAATTAAAGTTTACCAAAAATCAGTTTTTTACCAAATGTTTTGGAAAATTTAAGTGTTAAATACATTTTATACTCCGCAATTTTATATTGATAATGGTCCCATCTACAAACCTTTAAATAGGTTTGTCTATTGTTGATGAAATGTTTGTAGAACAAAAAATTTGTATATTAATGATGTGGCATAGAAGAAGTTTGTTTTATTGTGGATGACCTGAGGAGCAACATGGTTTGAATGGCAATCCCACTTTGTTAAACGTGCATCACAAAGCTGCTTTAAGGCATTACAAATTTGTCTATTGCATAGCCAAATTGCAAAACCATGATAAAAGGTCAAACATCAAATTTGTATCTATAATTATACTCTGGTCTAATGTTATATACAGACTAATAAGACAATACAATGGTTATTATCAGCAGGGTCTACAAAAGATACCATTATGCTTTCCATTTTTATAGAAGTCGATAATCTAACTGTTATTCGTGTTTTATATAGTAAATTTCATTATCTTTGAAAAATTCAGCTGCTTATGGATGATATTCATTCCATCATTCGAAATTTTGCTGCCTTTTCTTCTGCCACGTTTTCCGCAAAGCTAAATACACTACGAATTACCTTACGTTCCCGGGGCTTTGAACCCATTCGCACATTGATATTGATCCTTTTTAGATGCTAAATTCTCTTATTTTTAGCTCTAGGTAAATTAGAATTTCTCTTCGAGAGGAAGGGATACTGATTTTTTTTATTGTCTACCTTTTCTCCAAAAATAAATAAATAGATAAATGGGGGATAAGTTTGCCTTTTTTTTTAATATCTCATTGCCAACAGCCGTTTTTAGGCCAAATATTCGATAATATGGCCCCACCTTTGGTAAGAGATTTTTTTAATAAAAAAAATGCAAACTTATGGTAGTTTAGTTTATCTTTTGAAGTTTAAGGGGTTTAAAAAAAAAGTGCTACTCTTTCAGGAAGTTTCTGACAAAAAAAAATCTTTAAAAAAAAATTGATTTTTGTTTGTGTTGTTTAGCAAAATAAGCAAATGCAACATGCCATGATGCCACTTATACAAACCATATATGACTTAAGCTTTCATCATATGCAACCAAGCAAACATTTAATGATTTGCTCCCACAATGGGATGAATTTCCAAAAAAAAAAAAAAAAAAAAAAAAAACTATGATTGTAGTGCACTGCTCCTCCAGATATGGAGCAAAGCATTACTTCCATTGACAGTACATAATTTAATCAAATGTACATAATATTATTATAACATAGAATCTGATTCTGGGTGTTGTATACCACCCTTCAAAAACCCGAAAAAAACGTGCTTAAACATGTTTACTCTTCCAAATTCAAGTACTAAATTTAATCAAATGTACATAATATTGTTATAACATAACAGCAAAAACATCAATCTGTAGTGGAGCAACATAATCATCTTAAGATCACATTGGCTTAGAAGTGAAATGACATTACTCACAACACTTGTACCAGAAATTAAACATATTGGTTCAGAAACAAATTTGTAATCCCTTTACTGTCAAATACAAAGCCATATGATAAATCAAAGACATCACATACTTCATTACTCCTTAAACCGAAAATATAAATAAATAAAGAATCTAGACATAATACAAGCTTCCTCATACTTACCAACTCCGAAAGAAGCCGAAAGAACAAATATATTCTTACCTGCTGTTTTTGCAGTCCCTAAATTATCTACTTTGGATTGCTGATCCCCTTCTTGAGCAGATTTCCGAACTTTCGGTATAATGGTTTTTTCTTCTTCTTTGAGTCGGAGTTTGCACCGTTATCCGATGGGAGCTCGTTCATGTGATCACAGGCCTCGCCATGTTCGGTCTTGGAATCAACTTCGTCGTCCAATGAACCTTGTTCTGTTTCCATTTCTGTTGACAAGTCTCTGTCAACTTTGTAGCTTTCCCACATCTTTGATTCAGATTCCGGGGTTTCATCTTGTGCCAACTTCTCTGTATTCTCTACTTCACTGGGTTTACCATTACCATTCTCAGGCAATGCTAAAACCCCACTTTGGGTTCCCTCACTCACACCGTTGCTCTTTTCAGTAGACAACGGTTTCTCACCTGCCTCAGTTTGCTGCTGAGGCAGAACCTCAACCTTTGGCTTATTTTCGCCATGATACCCGTTTTCTTCAGAAAACTCTACCACTTTTGGTAGCAAATCATAGTCTTTATCACTGTCTGAAAGCTCGCCATTTTCTCGGGGTTTCTGGTTGGATCTAGCTTCTTCGAGCAGTTTGGTCAATTCTTTTACCTTCTGTGCAGATGCATCATCAGCAGCCCGAAGCTGCTCGTTTTCTTTAATCATGTTTTGCAATTCATTTTCTTTAACATGGAGATTGTCCTTCAATTTCAAACTCTCAGCCTTGGCTTCATCAAGAGTTTCCTTCAAGGAAGCTGTTTCTGACATAGCTTCCTTGAGCGAACTCTTCAGCTGAACTCCTTCCTCCTGAGATGAACCCGTTTTTTCCTCAGCTTCCCTAAGCAAGTGCACCAACCTCATTATTTCTTTCTCCATTGAAGACTTCTCTTCTTCTGCTCTTTTTACATCATTCACAAGCTGCAGCTCCTTTTGTTCCCACTCAGCTTTAACGTCCTCGTAATTCTTCCCTGACTGTTCGATTGTTGTTTTCTCTTCTTCAAGCCTCTTTATGCAGTTGTTTAGCTCAAGCTCTTTAGCCTCCCACTCGGCCTTTTGGTTTTGATGCTCTAATATTGATTCTTCCATCTTTTGTGAAAGATGGTTGATCTCCTTCTTTGACTCATCAAGCATGCTTTCATACTGATCATTCGATGCCTTCAAAACCACCTTTAGATCTTCCATTTGGATATCATAATCTACCTTAGATTGTTCAACAGTGCTAGTAAGGAGATCGATCTCTCGTTTTGAATCTTCAAGCATGGCCTCGTACTTCTCGCTTGTTGCTTTCAGGACCAGCTGAAGATGCTCGATTTGTGTTTCAAAGTTTTCGTGCTCTGCTTGACTTGATAACAAACTTTCTTTGGCTTCCCTTGCTTCAGCAGAAACTTCATGCAAAGCTGAAGCTAAACTCTCCATAGCCTTCTTGCTCTTCTCCTCTTCTTCTTTCAAGGTTTCCATATCATTAATAAGCTTATTCTTCTCTTCTAACAAGTCCTGAACACTCGAAGCTGCAAGCTTCTCATTCTCCAGAGCCTGGGCTTTCTCTTCAGTCAAAGTTTCGATCTCAGCCATTAGTGATTCTGTCTTCTTAGCTACTTCTCGGGATTCCTCACTTGCTTTCACAAGTTGATGTTCTGATTCCTCCAAATCCGCTTTCTTTTTTTCAAGTGAGATTTCCAACAACGAAACCTTCTCCTTGAGAACAGCCATTTCAGATTCTGTTTCCTGAAGCAAGTCACTCTTTCCCTCAAGCTGCTTCAAAATTGACTCCACTGACTCCGATGCTGATCTCTCCAACCTATTTGATTCCGTCACCTTGATTTCCAGTTCGTCAGCCCTCTTTCTGCATTCATCCAGTAAATTCAAGGCATAAGATTCAGCCATTCTTGCTGCCTCCAACTCTACATTTAGCTGCTCATAAGCCTCTTCCTTGTGGATGAACTTCTCCTCGAAATCCTTCGCCACTTGTAGCTCTTGCTGTAGAGAATGCAACTGCGATTCAAAGTGCCTCACAGTTCTCTCATTTGATTTCTCTCTCTCAACCAATTCATCCTCAACACTCTTGGTCTTTTCAAGCTCTTGCTTCAAGGAAGCAATCTCTGACTCAAGCTCCATAACAGTCTGATCATGGGATGCTTTCTTTTCAGCTAATTTTTCCTCAAATTTCTTCGCATTTTCAAGTTCTTTATTCAAAGAATCGATTTGCAATTGTAGTTGAGTAATCATCTTCTCTTGGGAATCTTCTTTCTCAATCAGATTTTGCTCAGAAGCCTTTACCTTCTTCAATTCATCTCGTAAAGAACCCAACTCTGATTTAAGTTCTCCAACCATATTTTCATAATACTCTTCCTTCTCAACCAAGTCCTGCTCACCGCTCTTAGCATTCTGTAGTTTCTCTTCCAATGAACCCAACTCTGACTTAAGTTCTGTCATGATCTTTTCATAGGAGTTTTCCTTTTCAACCATGTCCTGCTCACATGTCTTTGCCTTATCAAGCTCTTCTTTGAGAGTTTCCAGCTCTGATTTTAAATCTGCCACAATCTTCTCATAAGATTTTTCTTTATCGACAACTTCTTGTTCAAAGTTTTTAGCCTTTTCGAGTTCTTGCCTTAAAGAACCCAACTCTGATTTCAATTCAGCAACAATCCCATCCTCAGAATCACCACCTTCCGCCTTTAACTCAAGCAAACCCTTCAACTTAGCAAGCTCAGCTGACATAGATTCAACCTTTTCAGCATGAATCTCGGCAATCTTGGTGGCATCATCGGCATGGGTAAGAGCTTGGTTTTTGGCATCAGTAACCATGACCAGCTCTTGCTTAACCTTTTGGAGCTCTTCAGTAGCTGTGAGAAGAGCAGTCATATCTAGGGCATGTTGACTCCTCACAGCTTCCAACTCTTTCTTCTGGTCTTCTTCTTTCTTTTGTGCAGCCTCGATTCCAGCTTGCTCCAGTTCAACGGCTCGGAATTTTTCAATTTCTGAAGTCTCCAAGGCCTGCTTTTGAGCCACCAAAGCCTCCTGGAGCTTCTCACTGGCCTCATCGGCTTGTTTTTTAGCCTCCTTCAACTCATTAAGTGCTTGATTCTTCTCTTTTTCAGACAAATTTAACTTCTCCTTTGCCTTCTTCAGCTCATCTTGTGCAGCTGTTAGTTGGGCCTGTAACTCTGACGGCTTAAAAATTCGCTGCTGTGGCTTCTGAATGAATTAAAAGCAATACTTGCATTAGAAGATAACAAAGCTAACCAATTCCCATCAAAGCACATAAACTTTTTACCAATTCCAATCAATATTAACCATTCAATACGGCTCTCCCAAAACAAAACAAAAAAGGAGCTCTAAAAATCATAAGAGAAACATGAAAATACAATCAGGAATCCATAACAAAATTATAAGCACCCTTAGACAATAGTCCCAATATACAAAACATGATACTTTTTTTTGTGAAAAGGAAAGGAAAACCAACTAATCTCTTTCAACACTTTCAATGGGATAGCATAGAGCATCCTTGCACAAGATTAAAGAAAGATTTTGGTCTAAAGGTTGGAACCAACATGTTAAATTACTGCAATCATGTCAACATGATAGCCATTACTATGCAGGAAAATCATCTGATACAGTCAAATAGATGCCTTCAAAGGAAGGGACAATCACATCACATCAAAGTATCAAACCACATACATTGCCACCATTCAAATTCAACATCCAACCGGCAACCGGCAAATTCATAGTTTCTCAAAAATTTGTATCTCAAAACAAACCAAATGGCATTTTCAGTCATTTTGTTCAAAATGCATTCCCAAAATACCCTTCTATTATTATGTGCATGGTATAACACATATACTACTAATTTTATCCAAAACTACCCCAAATTACCAATTGAGATACAAAATTTGTATCTAGTGTTTTCAGAATTACCATTAGAGAACACTAATTTCATGATAATTGCAACTCCAAAGACAATATCAGCACCATTCCTACACCATCAAACTGAAAAAGATACAGTTAAGGGAATCAGTACAACATACTTCCGGTGTAGATACTCGCCGGGTAATGGTGGGCTTCGACGTGACAGTCCTTGGTGACGTCCGATCAATCGAAAGCCGAGAATTCAGGACAGGAGAAGGTGAATCAGCATCTGATTTAAGTGATCCTGCCTTACTACCTAATTTGGGACCTCTAGGTGTAGTTGGTGCAGGCTTGCTGCTAGGAGTATCAGATACACCAGATCTGCCCATGATTCACAATGTTATGATCAATACAAATGAATTGAAGATAATCAAAGGAACAAATAATTACCAAAAATGAAGAAAACATAACACAATAAAAGGCAATTAAAAATTGGGAAATTTTTGATATATACAGATAAGCAAATACCAATAAGATCAGTAGTAGTACCCATGTTAGTGGGATAACATTGAAAAGGTCATGAAAAAAGTAGATCCAACACCAAATTTACATTCTTTACAAGGAATTCAGAATCTTCCATAGCAACAGAATTCTACTATTTGAGGGGAAAAAAAGAAAAATCAACCCATCACAATCTTTTCACAGTAACAGAAAATGCTCATCTACAATTTCCCAATTTCAACTTTTTTAGGATGAAATATAGAAATTAGGAGTAACCCATTTAACCCAAAAACAGAACTGCAATCTTTCTCTAAGATTAGGTGAGCTTAAATTGACACAGAAATTATACACACAAAAAAGAACTAAGTGACAAACAGCAATCTTGAAACTGACCAATTAAGTAAAACCCAAATCAGATCTAATTGAAAAATGAGGAAAAAAGGGGGAAAGAAGTCTACTCACTTGGACTTTGAAGACATGGGTGTTCTGCAAGTCAAATTGAAAGCAGTAATTTTGCAACCCAAAAATAAAAATTTAAAAAAATAAATAAAATAAAAATAATGGGTGTCAAGTTTCTGACATTGGAAATGGGGGGATAAATTAAGCAAGAACAAAGAGGAAATTGAAGGAGAGGATGATAATTAAGAAGGTTGTGATTTAAATATTTCACCAAAAAGAAGAAAGGGACATGAAATTTGTAAAAAAATTTGTTATTTTTTTGGGGGGGTTTATTATTAATATTAAGAAGAAAGAAGAGCAAAAACTCAAAGTGTTTAAAGTATGAATGAATATTATTAAGCGGTGGTTTCCTTTTCAGTTTCTTTCCTGAGTGAGTGAGTCTGTCAACTGTTCATTCCTAATGACAGCTTCGGTGCCACTGCCCACTACGGGCACTACTGCTGCTACCCCTTCTGTGAATAGACCATATTAACCTCACACCCTTCTTCTTTTTATTTTATTTTATTATTAATGAAATAAATAAACACACTTTGTATTTTCTAATAAAAACAAATGATCCCTCGTAACATAAAGATTTCAACAATTATTTTATCACGTATTTTGAGGAAGCGATTGTAAACGACCAAATTAATCAAAATAATTTTGATATTAGTAATTTATAATCACTTTCTTGCTTGTAGTAAAACTATTTTGATTAATTTCGTCGTTTAAACCTCAAATCACTTCCTCAAAATGGGTGAAAAAACAATTGTTGAAATCTTTATGATACAAAGGGAGTACTTCTATTATTTAAAAACAATAATTAATATTCCATCCGTACTCAATTACTTGCTACATTTCCTTTAGCATAATTTTTTAATGGTAGGAACCATTAAAAAGTAGAGGTATTTATAAAGGAGATAACAAAAATACATTGAATAAAAAACGTAAACGACAAAAATAATGGTAAAATATAGAAATTTGGTGAGCCCCACATATCTCTATTATATAAGCCAAGGGGAGTCATGGTGTCCCCTCGAAATGTCCATCTTACCCCTCAAAACTTTCTAAAATCTCAATTTGTATCACCCCTAATTATTAAGGAAAGTTATTACAATTTTTGAAGTTTTTAAATGAAAATAGTACAAATTATAAAATTCGAAAAAAATAAAACAAAATTTTCAAAATTAATATTTTTAAATTTTCTATAAATAGACATCCATATTGATATATTTCATTAAAAAAAATACATTTTGATTATCGTAGAAATTTGGTAGCCAATAGAATATGGTAGATAAAATTTTCTTTCGTTCATTGTTATGGGATGACCGAATGAAAGAGAAAAAGATTTTTTTTATTATATAAAGTTTGTTTAGACCGATTAATAGATGTATTTAAAATACCTTCGCACACAAAGCGTGCATAGAAGGCTAGTAAAAAAATGTAACAAGTAAGTTAATACACCAAATAAGGAAAAAGTAGAAAGTAAAAAAAACTGAGTAATTAATACTCTTCATTTCTATAACTACCCCTTCATCCCTAAAATATTGCCTTATTTAATTTTCATTATTTCTAGGAAATTTTTCTATTTGGTAACAATTTATGTACATTCTTTTATGGTAAAAATTTTCACATTAAATTACTTAGTCCCAACCTTTTGTACTTTTTTCCTTACTTTCCCTTTTTTACTTCTAATCATATGTTATTTATCTCTCCTATTTTTACCAAATCAATCATAACAAATTTTGCCTATAAGTTTCAGTAGTCCATTTGTTGCAAATGGAGGGAGTAATTGATAGCATCATATATTCATATTTAGTTGGTGTGAGAGTAAATTGGTAAATTGACATTATTATATGAAAAGATATATAAATTTTTTAAAAAGGATATGAAAAATATAAAATAAGACGGAACAATTTGAAAATAAAGTAAAGGCAATCTTTTAGACACAAAATAAGTATTAACTAAAACAAAATCAATTAATATACTTCTTATATTTCATATTACTCACAACATACCACTTTGACAATTAATATATGAGGATATAAACGAATTATTTATTAATCGTAAATTTTTAAAACCGGTAACTTGTGGTTTCTATCTTGCTTCTGTTTAAAAAAATTAATTAATTTAATTTTTATATAAAGATAAACTAACAACTCACTTATACGCATTTATGTGAGACTAGGAGTTGTATTTATAATAGAAAATCACATATTATAACTTACGCTAATATAATTACAAAACTACCCTTAGCATATTGCACTTTTACACCCTCTCAATCAGTGTAGGAAAAACTATGTGAAGATAAAATTCCAAAAATTCAAAACACAGACTAGATTAAACCTTGATAAAGATATCTACATGTTGTAGTTGAACTGGAACGTAACGAATTAGGGGTTTGTCATGTACAACATGTTCACCCACGAAAAGATAACAACTATCAAATATGTTTACTCTGATCATGGTAGACATGATTAGCAAGAAACAAAATTGTATAACAAGGATTTTACAACTTTGCAAGTTTGAATAGCACGATCGTGCACTATTCATTTGTACGACCGTGTTATTCAAAGATGCACAGTCGTATATGAGGAACAACTTTTAGGCAGAATCTTCATAATGACATCAACAAGTTTTGCACATCTGTGCTGGAGTATATAATAGTGCACGGTTGTGTTAATTAACCTTTGACACAATCGTGCACTATGTAGTAGTATGGCCGCTTCCTGTACGGATCATCACTAGTGTGATTTTATTCTAGTCTATGCATGGTCTATTATAAATAGGATATGTTTAGCTATATCTTGATTTTATATGAAATATTATTAATTTAACACATTATATATATATCAAAACAAGTGTAAAGCCACAATAAGTAGGGTTGACCAGGGTTGTAAGTAGAGGTAAATATGTTCCTTATGCCTTGCGTATTTCTTGTAGGCATTTCACATACTTTCAGAAGTTGACCAGGGTTGTAAGTAGAGGTGACAATTGTAATGCAAGTCGGGTTGATTCAAGAGAAGTCAATTTGGGTTCAACGACATTTGGTATCATGCCGGGTTTGATTTAGGTTTTTCCAAATAAAATTAAAGGGCATAATAATCAATATTACACACATTAATCATCGGGTAATTCGTATTTGGACGGAAAAAATTTGAGTCAAGAATATAAAGTGAATTTGGGTAATTAAGTTTCTAGTTGGGTAACTAAATATGAGTCACTCTTTTATAGATGGTCATGTTTAGCTGGAACCAACATTAGAAAAAATGATGCCAATCTATCTATTATATAATTTAAAAACCTAAATTAATGAGAGGCCTCCAAACACCCAATGGAGGCCTCACATTAATCCTATATTTTACTTTTTTTTAAAAAAAAAAAATCTATATAACTACCCATCACACATAAAAAAAAAAATTCAAAAAAACCTCTAATCACATCTTCATGTTAATCCAACCATTTCTTCAAATCTATGTAAATAACTTATTTTTCTTTTTTAAAAAACACACAAAAAAAAATTAACAACTCCATCTGTAACATATTAATGACAACAATTCATTTTGCACGCGCTTTAAGGTAATGATTTAAGGGTGTAATTGAACAAATTAATCAAAATTATCTTAATACAAATAAGATTGGGATCAGAAGTTACTAATCTTGTAGTTATTTTTTATTAATTTGTTCGTTTGCACCCTTAAATTGCTTTCGTAAAGTGTATACAAAATAAATTGTTGTCATTAATGCATTACAGAGGGAGTATGTGTAATCACTTTTGATAAAAAAAGTTATGTGATCCAATAAAATTAGTTTGTCATGCTAATATAATTATAAAAACCATTAAAATTAAAAAAATGCCTTCATATTTAATCCCTCTAGCTAAAAAGATAAACACATATATTAATTATTTATTACTCCAATAAACGAAACATTCTTAACCATATATAAAAAATATCATCGATAATATGACAAAAAAGTAATAAATAAAATATCACAAAAATATCATTTCTTATTTATTGCTTGGTATAAAAATATATATTTTTTAATATATATTTCAATAGAAAAAGAAAGTGCATATAATTCATAAAATTATAAATATATCCGGTGCTTTTACACCAATTCACTCTAGTTTCGGATTATTTGAGAAAAACAAAACTTGGTATAGATTAATGGTGGAATATGTCCCAAACTTCATTTTTTGTAACAGTTATTCCTAAAATTTAACATTATGGACATATATCTTATATTGCTAAATACTGTATTATACTCCGTATATGTACTATTTATAAATTTCCATTGAAGTAGTTAATTTTGTTTTGTATTTGCTTTAAGTTTTGTTGTTATCTGGAAAAAAAAAAAACACTTTAACCTAAAACATGCTATAAGGACCCAACCAATTAACCAAATATGAAGTCTAAACTCAAAAACAGAATCAATGAATCAAAATGCAACCAATGTTGGCTTGGCATAATACCCCATCTAAACCTAGAGCTCGTTTAGTTGAATACGGAAAGTTATAGGAAGTCTTATTTCATGAGAAATAAATTCACTTATCAACTTCTTAGGAAATTGCTATTTGTATTTGGTTGAGCATATAGAAAATTGAAATTGACATAAACTTTTTTATTTACCAAGAGCAGGTATGTGATTAATTTCCTACACTTCATAGAAAATTCAATTTCAGTTGGAAATTCAATTTCCTGCGCCTGTGTTATTTCATGTCAACCAAACACAAATGCATTTGCCTCTTTCTTAGGAATTTGTATTTTCAATCCAACCAAACGACATCCTAAAATAACATGAATCCAACTTGGCAAAAAAAAAAAAAAAATTCCTTAGAGCTAACAAATTTCCTAATTGATTTTGGATTGAACTACTCCATCCGCAACATATTAATGACAACAAGTGATTTTGCACGCACTTTAAGGTATTGATTTAAGGGTGTAGATGAACAAATTAATCAAAATGATTTAAATACAAGTAAGATTGAGATCATAAGTTACTAAAAGTTATTTTTGATCAATTTGTTCGTTTGCACCCTTAAATCACTTTCTTAAAGTGCGTGCAATATGACTTGTTGTCATTAATATGTTATAGAGGGAGTATGTACTTTCAATTCGTGTACCATAATTACCAAAGCCGAAGCTAAATTATACTTGAAATTAAAGTAAACTGTTTTGATCTATTTTTAAAAGGATCTAAATTAAATTGGATTGAACTTGCAATAATGTTAAGACCGCTAATCTTTTGCAAAATAGGGTTTAGGCTCTGTTCTTTAGGACTGATCTGGTCTGATCTGATCTGATTTGTTTTGAGTTTGTCTGATCTGATCTGATTTGAGTTTTTCTGATCTGATCTGATTTTATTTTTATTTTTAGTTTTAGTTTTGTTTTTATTTTAATTTTTAGTTCTATTTTAATTTTAATTTTTATGTTTATTTTAATTTTTGTTTTTGTTTTTATTATTTTATTTTTATTTTTATTTTTATTTTTATTTTGATTTTTATTTTTATAACCAATTTTTATTTTGAACTTTTTATTTTTATTTTTATTTTTATTAGGGACAAAAATTTAATGAGCCCAAAGCCTCAAGCTCATTTCATTTCACAAATTCAGTATTTTACTTTTCATTCTTTTCAAACCCTTCATTCAATCTGACTCCAAAACCGTCACCGAAAAAGTCGACCGAATAATCACCGCCGGAAAAGCCGTCCCGAAAACCGTTGTTGGACAAGCCGTCCCGAAAACCGTTGCCGAAAAACGCGGCCTAAAAATTGTCGCCAGAAAGGTCGGCCAAATAATCACCGCCGGAAAAATTCAGTCCGAAAACCATCGTCGGAAAAGTCTTCCCGAAAATCGTCGCCGAAAAACTCGGCTTGAAAATCGTCGCCGAAAAAGTCGGTCGAATAATCACCGCTGGAAAAGTCATTCCGAAAACCGTCGTCGGAAAAGTTGTCTCGAAAATCGCCGCCGGAAAATTCGGCCGAATAATCAACGCTGAAAAAGTCAGTCCGAAAACCGTCATCGGAAAATGTCGAGCGGAAAAGCAATGCTCGAAATAATAATAATAATAATAAAGAGTAATAATGTCTGATCTAATTTGATTTGACTAAGTCTAATCTAATCATATTATTGTAGTTTTAAGTCCAAAAGAACAGGCCTTAATGAAAGAGACTTATTCCCTAACGTTGTTGTCCACTACGGAGTACTATTTATATATAGCTCATATTTTCCTTCATTTAAAAGGAAATACCACGCTTTCTTTCTGCTTTGTTTGTCATCTTCAATTCCTCCACTCTTCTGGTTCTTCCCTCTTGCTACTTTTATCCATTCTTTTTATAATTATAGGTAGCAAAATGATCTAAAACAAAGGAAATGACCTTAGTCGATTAGCAAAATGAGCTAATATAAAACCGCTATAAAAAGTCTTTTTTGACGTGCTCACTAGTCCAAAATCTATCAAACTAGACTAGGACTAATATTGAATTTAGGCCGAGCCTGAATTTAGGCTGATTTTGACTTATGTCATGATTTTTTTTTTTAAATCAACTTTTTCTTTCCAAAACTATTTATATTCCATTTATTCTATGTACAATATTATATCCAGTAATCTAACAAATATAATCAAATATTATATACTAATTAAAAGTACATACAAATACATAAATTTTTACCATTAGGTTTCACTAAAAAAAAAAATAGTGTTTTTATACAATGTTTCCTATAGAATCACACTTAAAAAAAAAAAATCGAATCTGGACTGAATCAATCCGAAACTTAAAATCAACATTTTCAATGAATTTGAAACCGAAATGTAAACATCACTTGCAAGTAATTCTACTTGGCAAAAATAAACCTGACCCAAAATCCAACTGAAAATTGACCCGAAAATAACATTGTCCGACCTGTTACCGACTGAAAGACCAATTTGACCGAATTCGAAGAGTAGAATTTAAAGCCCATTATTTTTTATGTAATCTCATTTTTAATTGTAAACTCCTTTAATAATATTGAGCGACATGTTACTAATCTGATCGACCAATTTGACCGATTTGTCAGGTATAAAGGTAATAAGAACCTCCCATAATTCACTTTGATGCATCTCTAATGACTCAGTCCAGTGACTTCATATTCAATATTTTCTCCGGATCAAATCCAGCAGTACACATAATGTACATACAGTAATCATTATAGGGAAATGATTTTGGCACTCTCCAATTTGATTTTGATACTCCTCCCCCTCTCACATGAATAGTAACATTAAAGAGTGCCAAAATCAAATTGGGGAGTGCCAAAATCATATCACTACCCTAAATTTTGACCCAAAAAGATCATATTGGACCATGCACATTGTTGAACTCCATGTGTGCACTACTTACTGTCCCAAGTCGGAATATGAGGAGAGAATTAATTAACTTATAAGTCTAGCAATTACACCTATTACCAATTGGTTTTAGGACAGAACTCCTTTTGGCTCGTAAGTGATCAAACTCTCCTCTTCCATATTAGGTTGCTCAGGCCTATTTTTAATATTCTATGAAATTTAACACACATGAAACTGTACACAATATGCTAATTGAACTGAAACTATTTGAACTCAAATTAAACTATAACGTGAAATATAATGAATCAAAACTACTTGTACTTGTATTGTTATTAACCCTCACCTAACGAAACTTTCCTGATATACTCGGGTGTACATAAAAGTATATATGTCGATTACAAAGTACAACTTTACCTTTCTCATATCAATACACTTCCATTATAATGTTTTCTAGTATATTGTTAAAAAAAATTAAAAAATGCCATGGGAAAAAAAGTACCCACTTGATTACTCCTTTTGTTTTGAACGAAAATATTTTTCAAAAAAATTATTTTTAATTAATTTTTCTTTGTTTGTTATGAAAAAAAGGGATAATATTTTTTCATAGTTGAAAAATAATATTTCTAAGAGAGGAAAACATTATTCTTTTTTCACAGAAACTATGTCACAATTTTCGCCATATCTTTTTGTACTTCCCTCACTCCTAGCCATCATTTCTCTTCCATTCCCCCCCCCCTCTTCCATGGGAACAATCACTTCAAAATAAATCTTAATTAGTTACAAAATAAATCGTCTCTAAATGGTCTTAATCTATCTCTATACCTTCATTAGAGATGAACTTGTTGAGATTTTTTTTTTTACTTTTCTATAGACGGTGACTCAATTTTTGAGACAAATTAAACAATTTCATCTCAAATTTGTGACATACATGATAAATTAAGCATTAAATTTGTTTCTAATTTCGCTTAGAAAAGATATTTTCTTTATACAATTGAAATTTAAAAGGGTTTTATGTCTAACTTAAAATCTATCACTATATTACTATAAATCTGTAGTGAAACAACAAAAAATTAATTTATAATTTTATTTTTTTCCTTTGATTTTTTTTTTTCTTTATGATTATTTTCAATTGAAACCAACGAGCCAATAAAGAAAAGAAATGGAACATGAAAAAGTGTGAAACTGGATCTCTCAAAAAAAAAAAGTGTGAAACTGGACAATGATGGGTAAGAGTGCATATGTCTTTTCTTCCAAAAGACATGAATAAATCCAAAAATAAAATAAAATAAAATAAATAATAAATAAATAAATAAATAATAATAATAATGGTATCTAATTAAAATGAGTCCAGTTAAAGTTTGCTGTACTGAGGTTGGACATGTGATATAGTGATGTATTGTATGAGGAAAGCACAAACATGTATGGCTATGGAATATAACCTACCAACTTGTGCAGTCTCTCTACACTTAAAGTTAAGACTTAAGAGTGCTAGCATTCCTGCATTTAAGCTTGATCGAATCTGAAAATATTCGAGATTTGACATTTGAAATTTAAGATATTCAATTCGTTATTTGAATTTGATTCGAAATTTTCTAGCTTCGATTCGATATTCAATATAATTTATTCTTCTGTCAGTTCGAGTGTGGTGTCTGGTGAGTAGGCGATACAACTTCACGTATTCACATTTCGATTATTTTAAATTTATTGGAACATTTGTAGTTTTGTACATAAATGGATTTATGAAACATGTGCAATGATATAATTTATTACAGATATAATTTATTATAGATATAAGTGGTCGAATAGATTGGATATGGGGAAAAAGTAAGTTAATGGTGAAGATCAGAAGCAAAATGTGGTTTTCGGGTCAAGTACTCGTCAGAGCTGAGTATACTATGTACTCGACCTGTACTTGACTGAGTTTGATATTTACTTGACCGAGTCAAACTTCTTGGGAACATGGTTTTCTTGTTTAGACAAGTATACTTTGCTGAGTACATACCTTGCTCGATCGAATACTTGAGACTTTGTAAATACGGATTGCAATGTCATGCAAGTAACTAGTTTTTGAACCAAATGAAAGGATAATAATAACCTTTCATTTGTGTAATATTATATTCTTTCATGACATTATGTGTTTCTATGATTATAGAAATATGTTTCCTTATGTAGAGGGATAAGAAAGTCTGATTCCATTATCTCATTTCTCTTATGTAGTGTTTGGATATGTGGAATTCATTTTAAATTGATGAATTCAATTTCTAAAATTGAAATGTTACAATTCAAATGACAATTATTTGTTTGGGTTGTTTTTAAAATTTGAAATGACATGGTTTTCTTAAGTATTTGAAATACACAACATTTAATTTGCTTGTTAAGCATTTGGATTGGAAATTGGGCCAAATCCAATTCCAAAATTTTATACTTGTTAAACATGTAATTTGGCTCAAATCAATCATTTCAAATAAAATGCTTGTAACCAAACATAACATTATATTACTTAGAAACTTTATATGCAATAGAATTATGTAGGCGATCCAATAATATACAACAAAGCCTTGGTTTTTGAACAACATCAAAAAATATATATATTTTTCTATTGTATCTCACTTATTTTATCTACCTAAGTATTCCTAGATGGAAGATAAAAACTATAAGGAAAGTGAACTTATTGTGCCTTGAAGAAGTACATCCAGTCCTCTACATCACATTCATACAACAATTTTTTAGTTTTTACCGTTTAGTGCATATGGCTTCAACATTCAAGGATATGACTTTGAATTTTCAAATTTTGGATAAGTTTAAAGGTGTGGGATATAGAAGATAGCAAAAGAAGATGCACCATTTTCTCTTGATAACATTGAATGTGGTATATGTGCTTACCATCCCCATGCCCCAATCCTACATGATTGAGAAGATCCCTTGGACACTACAAGGAGGAGGACAAAGTGGGAGAATGATGAGTATATTTGTTGGGGAAACATTCTCAATGCCATCTTTGACACTGTATTCGATATAGGAGAGTGCAACGAAACTTTGAGATGTTCTTGAGGCCAAGTGCATCACGGAAGATGCTTCAAGTAAAAAATTCCTTGTTAGTAGTTTTAATGTTTTTAAAATGACTAATGATAGGCCTATTATGGAGAAACTTCATGAAGGTCATCACATTTATAACAAAATAAAGATGATATGATTTAATGATGGATGAACTTCCACCAGCATGGAAGGAAACTAAGGAATCCTTGTAACATAGGAATGAGGAAATGTCCTTGGAATAGTTGGGTGCACATCTTCACATTAAAAGAGCATTTGGGTTCAAGATGGGGTTGAGGATATAAAAGAAAGTGTTTTGAATTCCACCGTATATGTGGTGGAGGTTGGTGTATCTAGTCATCTAGTGGAACTACAAAAATCCAACAAACACCCTAGAAAAAAAACTGCAAAAAAGAAAGGAAACAACCAGTCAACATCTTGTTAAATTTATATAGGCCCTCACTTCATGAAAGATTGCCCTACTTGGAAGAAGAATAATGAAAAGAAGTATCAACAAAAGTTTGATCAAGACCCATGTATGGTTGCACATAGTGCTACAAAAGATGGATTAAATTTTGTGGCTATGAATTCTGAGATCTAATGTTGTGTAGGTTGATGGTTATTGGTGGATTGATGCGGGAGCCTCTAGACATGTGTGCAAGGATATTTTTCAACTCTTTTGAAGAATTGGAAGATGAGACAACTTTTGATTCTAAGGTTAAGATAAAATGGAATAGACCAAATAGAATTGTTGCTAATTTTAGGATAATCTCTTACTCTTAAGGATGTTGAATTTGTACCATAAGTTAGGAAAAATTTAATTTTCAGATTTCTCTTGAATAAATATGGTTTTAGGGTTCTATGTTAGTCCGATAAAGTTGTAATTTCTAAGGGTATTTTTGTAGGAGAATGTTATTATTGTAATGGTATGTTTAAGTTAAGCATTCATAATAAAGTTGTTGATTTTCTTTGCATGCTTGATATTTCTTCTTTATGGTACAATTGATTATGTCATGTTAATTATATTCATTTATATCTAATTTGAGTTTAATTCCTCTTTTAAATTTAAATATAAGTGTAAGACATGTATGTTCAATAAAATCGTAAAGACTTCTTTTCCTAATGTGACTAGACAATCTACTTTGCTTGAATTGGTGCATAGGGATTTATGTGATTTTCATAATTTACCATCTTTAGAAAATAAAAATTATGTTGTAAATTTTATAAATGATTATTCACGGTTTTTTCACGTATATTTATTATTTTCTAAAGATGAAGCGGTCAACATGTTTAAGATCTTTAAAGTCGAAGTGGAATAACAATTAAATATAAATACTACCTCTATTTTTTATTTATTTTAAATGCAACGATTTGACATAAATAGAACATTTAAAAAATAATAGAAGTTATATAAATATTAACAATACCAAATTAAAGTACTTAGATGAAGTCCATTTAAATTTCCTGCCTTCACCTTATCTTTTTTGTTTAAAAATTCAAACCAAGGCTCTAGTTATTGGACTTAATTTCAGACAAATGCAATTTAGTTTAGTCCCTCTCCGGTTGAATCCGTTCAAATTAATTCAGTCAAAATTAACATGGTCGAAGTGGGGAAAACATAAATTTGGATCAAAATTTATTTATGCATAGTGAAATTTAATTAGATATAAAAAATCTCCTAGAGACTTAATCAGTTAATTACAGGATATCAAATTTTTTCCCCCTTTTGAGCACTGAAACAGAAGAAACATGATAATGGAATATGAACCCTAGTGTTACAGAAAGCATGAAACTAGAGCAAGAATACAAGGAGTAGGGAGAACATAACTTATAACAACTCGGGTTCGATACCTTGGTACATGGGCATAAAACTACCTGAGTTCAAATCCAGCTATTTATATACTCCCTCTGTAACATATTAACTACAACGATTTGATATTTTTCCTCTATACTTTATGTCAAATCGTTGCACTTATTATGTTACGGAGGGTGTAGTAAGTAGTGCAGATGTATAACCAACAGAGCCAGTCGAAGGAGAATAGATCAGCTTGAATTATATACTCCTTGCAGGAGCCTACATGATTTCCATATCCAGGTCTAGCATCAGGGCACCACCACCAATGCCTTTGATAATAATGTTAGGTCCTTCCAAAGCGCTTCGATATCTCATCATAGTGCTGCTTTTGCTGCTCCTCAAAATTATTTAAGAAGAAAAAAAATTGGAATGATCAGATTTTTTTAATCAGACAGGACCATTCTTTAAACTTCTATTTTAAAAAAAAATAAAAATGATCATGATTCATGAACATTAATACCTCTTCAGATACAGATGGAGAAACTATACTCCTTGCTAGCTCAAAATGGGCATGCTTGATAGTAAAACTAGAGGCAGGTAAAAGATTTTGCCCTGACTTCTGCTCCTCAACAAAAGAAGGTCGTATCTCATCCCGTAAAGCCATAGCAGCTTGTTCCATCTGTAAAGATTATCACAACCATAGAAACTCAAGTGATGTCACTCTTTTTTATCTAATAGATGTCAGTTTCATAAACTTTAATTCTCGGTTATTGAACTTTAGTAACAATGGGTTGACCGTCCCACCGTATGCATTTTCTTCATGAATATATCAAAGCATGATCGTTGATACAAATACGTAGGAAGCTATGAAAAAGGAGCATAGACTAACCAGTTCAGCAAGGTCAGCACCACTCAGGTTTTCACAAATCTCACTCTGCCCCAGGTCAAGTAGATTTACACTCACATCTACTGGTTTTCTCCTAGTCAGAGCTTTTAAAATCAGGCCACGTTCTTCTGGTTTAGGGAGAGGGACATACAATGGTTTTCCAAGTCTCCCAGGCCTCAAAAGTGCACGATCCACGACCTCAGGCCTAGCAAAGCCATGAACATAAAATTAAACCCGACAAACTACAAGATAAATAATTGGAAAAATTGTAAAAAATAAGTCAATTTTTAGCCGATCTTCTCAAATTAAGTCAACCTTTTGATTAACTCAAAATAAATCAACCAAATATACATGTCTTCTCAAATTAAGTTTTTTCACTAATTATTTGTTGATTAAATTAACATTTTCAATGGAAAACCATATAACCAACAACATGTAAATGCACCACTTTAATTTTGCATTGAAATGGTTAACTTTCTCCACCAATAAATTAGTGAAAAAAACTTAATTTGAGCGGATATGTGTGATAGGTTGACTTATTTTGAGTTAATCTAAAGGTTGACTTAATTTGAGAAGACCGAATAAAGGTTGACTTATTTTTTACAATTTTTCCTAAATAATTTAAGGCCCTGTTCTCATCAACTGATTTTTGTTAAACTGAACTGAACTAACTTTTACTTAAACGCTTAACAATTTCTTAATCTTATTTTTTACTGAATTGAACTAAACTGAACTTATTGTCACTAAACCAAATTTATATTTACTAATTTTGAGAGAACAAGACCTAAATTAGCAAGAAATCCAAGGATCGATTTTGATAGAAAACTTTACCGATTTGTGGCACCAATTACATAAACACCTCGTCGATGTTCACCACCATCTAGCTCGATCAAAAGCTGAAGTAAGATGCAAAGCTTATCAGAAATTAGAGATTCAAACAACAATCACTGAAAATATATTCAGACTGTTCAATTACAATCACAATAAAAACCTGGTTCAGAAGCCGCTCAACAACCCATCCCCCTTCTTTTCCACGCTCTGTTGTTAAAGCATCAACCTGGCAGAAAATTAAGGTCAAAGAACATCAGTACCCATTCACTTGTTTCCAGTAAAGATTATCAAACTGGTGAATGAAGACAAACACTTGACATGCTAGCAAATTTTATCTTTAAAAGACAAAACCCATCTCTAATTAGTTCTGGAACAATCCAACTGATTGCAGGCTTAATGGACCACAAACAACCAGCAAAATGAAAAAAGCTCCTCAAAATTACTACTCCCTCCGTCCCAAAATAAATGCTCCATTTTCCTTTTTTGTCCGTCCCAAAATAAATGCATCATTTTACTTTTTACTATTTTTGATATTATGACCCACCAATAAAATTACACTTATAACCTTAACATAACATTAATTAATTCAACTTTTACCACTTTTGATATTATGACCCACATATAAATTCACACTTACTACTTTTGATATTATGGTCCACCTATAAAATTACACTTATACCCACTAAATGACAAAAAACCAACTACAGCCTTAAAATTTACCAATTTTCTCTATGTAGCATTTAAAAAGGGACAGATTGAGTAAATGCTGCTAAGTTCCTCTAGCACCCAAATAAAAAATGCACACCAACTGGTGCTTCTGCTATTCCATATTATTTTATTATAATTAAAGTTTCAACAATCTAATTAACCAATAAGTTTACCAACCTTAGCCCCTACAGATACTGCATTAAAACTCATCTGAAACCCAACACTTTTTTTTTGTTCTATCATCAGACGTATATGGAATTTGAGGAAAAATACTTATTAAACTTGCCTTAGGTGACATAACTTGACTTTCACATATCTTTGTTTGCTAGAAATTTACTTCACGTTTGCAAGAGATAATCATTTATCATGCTTCTTTGTAGTTGTTGCTTAATGAACAAAAATATTGTTGGATACAAAGTTACGATCCTATGCTTTGAAGTATTTTCATGTTCATAAGATGAATGTGGTAGAAATGTGTAAGCTAAGATGGCTGTGTAACAAGAAAGGATAGAATAAGAAATGAGGTTAGTTATCAAGAAAAGGTAAGGGGACAAAATGAGGGAGACTCGAATAAGATGGTCAGGTCATATAAAACGGAGAGAGTATAATGCACCAATAAAGGGGGTTTGAAGAGTGGCAAAGAGGAGACAAGGTAAGTGGTAAAAGAAGACCAAATCAAGCATGGAGGGTCGTTGAGAACAATATGAGGTTTTTGAGACTGAAAATATAGCAAAACATAGGGAAGATTAGAGGAGGATACATATGGGTAACTTTCATGATACATATATTAGATATTTTGATTCCTGTCTAGCCGACCCCAATTTTTTTTGGGAATAAGGCTTTGATATTGTTCTTGTATCAAGGTACGATACTAGAATGCATTAAGTAGGTGTATAGCAGGTAGCTTTCTATTTCTCAAGCCTATCACATGTGTACATGACTCATTTACCTTGTTTCTCTTTCGTCTTCCTGTCCCCTTTTCACTTGTTATCATTGTTCTCTCTTTTTTCACACTATTTCCCATTTTCATTACTCACCCTCAACCCCCCATCACCTATGGGCTATGGCATACTTTACTTCAGAGTGAGAGTATAGTTAATGCCTTTAATTACTTCTGGTAAACTCAGCTGCAAATTAAATACCAATATGTCACACTAGAAATTGTGAGGGGCAATACACGTCTCATTTATTATAGAAAATTGTAACTTGTTCAAAATGTCTTCTTTTAATCCAACAGTAAAGTTAAGCAGTTACACAGGGCAGATCCCGTCTCTCAACATCACATTAAATTACCATGCTATGAAAAATTCTACTAGCTGAAAATAACATTCAAGTAAGCTTCACAGCTTAAAGGTAACAAAATGTAAGTGATGTGACAAGAAGAGCAACATAATTTTAGGGCAAGAGAGCACGTAACAGAATTTACACAAAGCAGGCAAATTTGATAACTAGTTCATGTGCGGAGACAATTTACATTGCAATAGAGTACCAATATCAAAGAAGTTTCATGTTTTACTTAAACTAAATCATTAGATATGATTGCTACAACAAAATTGATCACAGAAAGATTGAGATGTAAAATGAACAAAGGGGGGTAGGGGAATTTAAGAACAGGAAGGAAATCGAGCGAAGGGGTACAGGAAAGTGGAAAGGAAGAGAAAGAGGAAAAGAATAGTCATATGATAATCAACACACAAGTTTAGTGACCTGGCTAAATTTTGAGATCTGGTATCCTTTTGCAAGTTGCAACCAAACACATCATAAAAGCTTGTTACTCAATTCTCACCCCCCCCCCCCAAAAAAAATGACTGCAGGTATTCTTAACAAAAAGTCAAAAAATGATATAGCAGTTCTTAAATTTTCGTCCATAAGCATGCATAAATTTAAAAAGAATAACTAATCGGATCTTTTGAGACCCAAATCTTTGTAAATCCATGAAGTGTCCCATATGATTGCAAATAGAAGGGTTCTCCCGCACACTGGCAACTGGGAAGGTTATTATTAATTGATGTAAGACCTTTGTAGAAGGCAAGGAAATATTCTACTTGAAGCTGTTGAGAGGCTTAACTTCAAGCATCCACCCAACTGGAATGAAACAGCCATCAGTTATGCAAAAATTACTGCAACGCACTATTCTAGCTAGAAATCTATAGTTGCTAAATGCTAATATTGCTCCTTTCAGACTGGCTGCCTGGAAGACTAAAGCAGATTAGGGCAGACTAAAGAGCTAATAAGTGTTCCATATGGGCATTGCCCTGAAGAAATGAGACAGTGAAACATTGTAACTATTGACTGATAGTCTGATAATAATGAACCCAAAAGGCACACAAGCAACTCAAGACCGGAGAGTTGAAGAAAAGGCTCAATTTAAACAGGCATTGCATTGAGACAAAGGAACACTTACTCTATGTCTATAATTCTACTTGGTTGCTCCAAGGGTGATAAAGAAGTAAGGAACCTATCAGGCTCGTAAGGTACTCAAGACCTTAAGCAAACCTTATAAGCAAGCTCAAGCTTTTTTTCATGATAAGTAAAGGTTAACTACTTCACTACAAGGATAAAGGGTAAAAGTGATACCACCTCTACCATCATTAATTCTCAATGACACCATATAATCTCCAATAAAACAAATATTTCAACAAAACAATAATGATTACAGTTCCAATTAAATGCGCTCAAATAAAATACTGACAAAAAAAGACATAGTAACTAGTAAGAAACATGAGCAGCACAAGGTATTTACCTCATCAAAGAAGAGTATGCATGGAGAACATGTTCTTGCTCGATGAAATAACGTCCTTACATGCGATTCACTTTCACCAACATATTTGTTTAAAAGTTCAGGACTCTGCATTGTAAAAAAGTTAAAATAAATAAATGTAGGTAGATATGAGTGCAGAGAAAGCACAAATAGAATGTTTGGTTTAACCAGTGCTTTGCCGTTTTTACTTATTTTGGTTTTGGGGTTGGGAGGCGGGGGAGCACAATTAGATAATGCAAAAACCTTGATATGTATAAAATTTGCTCCAGCCTCATTAGCAACAGCCATCGCAATCAAAGTCTTGCCACAACCAGGAGGGCCAAAAAGCAAGTAACCTGTCTCCGATTCCACTCCAACTTTCTACAAAAGTACATTGAATGACATTAACTCAAAATGAGACATCCGTTATCATAGAATACTTCATTTGATGGCAAATATTCTGGTAGTAAACCATGTGAGAGAAGTAAGACCCCAAATACAGCACAAGAAGAACATGACGTCAGAGACGGTGAACAGAAGAAAAGACTGCAGTCAAGATCAGAAAGAACCTTAAAATTTAAGCACAAGGAACCTTTCATCTACTGCCTGACTTATAGGAAATAAGAATTGAATTTTAGCGAACACCAAAGGGATGTCAGCCCTAGGTTTCGCAATATTAGCACATGTACTAACAATTAAATGATCACAAATTCACAAGTCATATAGAAACCCTTCGACACTCTTTAGTTTTCCAGAGCCGGATCCTACAAAAAGTCTTTATCTGAATGTCTAACTGATACAAATTACGTAGGGATTAATTATGAATAATATACATAGACTTCCACAAACGCATGTATAGGAATTAGGATGTACGAGTATACGTTTTCTTTCATCCACTGGTCACCTATGCTTGAGACATAATACATCTTTTGGCTTTTTTTAAACCTTAGTTGAATCCTATATATGGAAATAATGACCTTCAAGTGTGTGTGTAACAAAAATAAAGCGATTCTTTTTCCTCCTCTCTCTTGAAATAGAAACTTAGGGATTAATAGAAGGCAACAGAGAAGAGAACAGTTTTTTTTTTTTTGAAAAATTTTGTTAGTCAAATTCACTGATTAAACAAGAAACAGGCACAGGGATAATGGACGAGGCTAATTAAAAAAAAAAAAAGTTCTTCTCAGTTATCACACTTCATGTCAATGAGAAGCAACCCTCGAAAAACCCCATGTAGCAGTACCGAAGCCCAATGCAAAAAAATACATAACATGGATCTCAAAAGGCAAAATTCTGCAAGGGATATACCACTTTTCAAAATTACCTCATAGAGTTCAGGGTATTTTATACGCTCAACAATATGACGTTCAAAATCCTTTCTCAACTCGTTCAAACCTCCAACATCTTCCCATGTCACCTTTGGGATGGTGGAGAAGCCTTCTCTTCGTAAAGAGGGTTGCAACATTTTGGCTGCCTCCTGTAGAAGATGCATAGTGATTTGTGTCATTTCACGACAATCTTGCCAACAAAAAAAAACACTATAATTAATTAAAGCTATTACATAGGAGAAGTTAGCATAGATGGTGAAAGCAAAACAACAAATACATGAAAACTATAATTAAGAATGAACGAAAACATGCACAATGAGGCTTTCTTATTTACAAAATAAAATAACCTTTAAAGCATAATTTCAGAAAAATATAATTCCATTCATGTCAAACAGATTCAGCAGATTTCACTCTTGATAACTTTTTTATTATAAAAAAAAGGTTAAAAGTAAAAAAGCACACTGACTGTAAAAAATTAAAGTTTTCCCACATAAAACACCACAACACATGGAAGCCTCTAGTCTACACTATATATAATTATATACATTCACTAGAATTCAAATTACCTCAATATCCACTATTGAAATGCTTAGTTTTTCCATATCTTCATGACATTCAACCTGCTGATCCTCCGTTTGTTTACAAACCTTGTCAGAGAACTCCAATCTTCTTTGTTCCATGAACCTTTTCATGGCAAGAATCCCAGCCTTGTTAACCAAATGTGCTAAATCAGCACCAACAAAACCTGGAGTTGCCCTGGCTATTTTAGTCACATCGATTTCACTTTCGATCCTTGTATTTTTTATCAATAAGGAGAGTATTTCAGCCCTCGCATTTTCATCAGGAACAGGTAGTAAAATCTCCTTATCAAATCTCCCAGGCCTCCTCAATGCAGGGTCAACAGCATCTGGTCTGTTAGTAGCTCCGACAACAAGAACATAGCCCAATCTCTCAACATGAGCAGAATTCGCAGGTCCACCATTATGCTTCACGGGTCCATGGAATTCATCCATGCATGTCAATAATTGAGTTACAATCCGTCGCTCCATCCCTTTCTCTGTGTTTTCTCTTTTTGAACCAATTGCGTCAAACTCATCAATAAAAACAATCGAGGGAGCAGTTTCATATGCTTTCGAAAAGAGCTCACGAATCTTCTCCTCCGATGCACCTATATGTTCAGTTTGAATAAAACTTCCATCAAATGGAAATCTCACGCCATTGTTATCCCATGAATATAAGCAATTCATCTACACAATTTGCTAATTTCTAATGCAGTTATGTTTGTCATGCATTCTGCAGAAATGTCTTGGCGGCAAATGTTAATTTCAAATTCTCAATAATAATATAAAAAAAAAATCATACATTTTACTAACATCCATCTCCAATTTATACTCCATAATACTTAAATAAATTGTAAAATACATTCAGATGTTTCAAAATGTGTTAAATGTAACATATAAGTTCAAAATTAGAGTACCAACATGCAATACTCAAATTCCAAATTGCAATGCCAACAACATACAATAAAATGAGGTTTCAAATTGCAATTATTATATTGAAATAAAACAAAGAAGGAAAGAAGAAGATACCAGATACACCGGAGACAAGTTCAGGTGCAGAAATCTGATAAAAAGGCAAAGCAGACTCATAGGCAATGGCTTGAGCTAACCTAGTCTTTCCACAACCAGGAGGACCATGTAACAAAATACCAGAAACAGGCTTCACATTAAGCCATTGCAGCAGTTTGGGGTTCCGCAGAGGCTGAATCACTTCCCACTCCAGTTCTTCTAGCTCTTTCTTAATCCCTCCGAAATCCCTAAACCTAGGCACATCACTATTACTAGTACTGCAATTCTTATTCATAGCTAAACCCCTCTGAAACCCTAATTCTTGTCCCGAATTCAAAACCTTTTCTTCCGCCTTTGAGACTTCCATCTCCAAATTCACTTCTTCCTGCACAGGACAAGAAGCACTAGCACTAGCAGCACTCAATGGTGTCGATTTCGATTTAGGTTTAGATTGATGTACATCGATATATCCAGCCCGAATCATGGATTTCATCACATCAAACTCGGGCTCGGGATCAGGCTCAGACTCAGGCTCGGCACCACCATCGCCGCCACCAGTGACAGCATTCTCGGACGAGATTGAGAGCGAAGTTTGGGAAGCATAAGAATGACGCTGTCGCTTCCTATCGGGCATGAGAACATGGCGGCCATTGTCGTCTTCAATGGTATTGGTAAGAGGGTATTGTTTGAGGATTTGCTTGATTTTGAGACGAAAGGGGATGAGTTTGTATTGCTTGTAATCGGAGTAAGTGGTGTAGAGATGATGGGCAATGTCGTTAGGAGAGAGTTGAGACACTTTACAAGTTGCAATACGGGCATGGATTACTGCCGGCGATATCGTCGAAGATGGCCATCTTACTCCTCTTCTACCCATTTTTATTTTCTGTAGCTTTAGGGTTTGTCTCAGAGGCAAACTACTGTCTCAGAGAAATATATATAGATTTTGGTTTAGAAACTCCAAGGACTTCATTAAAAAAAAAAAAAACAAACAAACAAAAAAAAAAAGGGAAAAGAAATGTACATTGTTCTTTGTGCCTACAGGCAGCAAAAGTGACTCATATCAGATTACCGACCCGAATGACCAAAACTGAAACCTGAAATCTATCTGAATAAACTTGATATTATGACCCGACCCAAACCTAACCTGCCCCGAATTACCCCAATGTTAAAGTATATAATATTGATTATTAAATGTATTTGGAGAAAACCCGAATCTAACCTGACCTAAACCCGACCGGACCGAATCCAAAAGTTCTTCAACCTGAATTGAACCGACCTGTACCAATCTGAATGACCCGAATACCACCCCTTTTTGTGCCCAGCGGTTAGGCTATATTTCATTCACTTCATATTAGGGTTTTTTTTTTAAAGGACTTAATATTAGGTTTTTTTTACTAGTGCATAATGTACGGGCTTTGTATATATCATAATTATTGCAAAAATGAAAATACTAAAACTAAGAATGAAACTAAGATAGTAGGTGTATGTTTTAAGTTTTTAATTGTAATGATTTTTGAACACTGAAACTAAGATTTAATAATTAATCAAAAAATAAAAATATATCAATTTTTAATAACTTTTACGATTATAAGATATGCAAATTTTGAAATTTGCTTCATCTGGATTATTATAAAATGATAAAAAAAAAATGATTTTATAAATATAATTTTAAAACTAGCCTTATATGTATGTTTTGCGTGCGATGATATTTTATTTGAATGACTGATATATATCAATTCCCTTCTCACTTGTGCCCTTAATTTATTTATATTTCTTATTTGTGCCTTAATTTTATTTTTCTTTCTCACTGATGTCCCTTCATTTAGGGTTGTTAATTAGTGACAAAGTTCACCTATACTCCCCGTTAACCTTGTTAAGTTCATGTTAAGTAAATCCCCTAATATTTTTTTTCCTTGAGTGTGCGTTATATACATATACATACATACATACATACACACACACACATATATATAGGGTCAGTATCAATGGTTGTTTAGGTGAGAATATATCCAGACTGTCGATTCAGTGAGATCTAATGGTTAGATTTTAATGGGTTTTTTTTAATTAAAAAAATTTAGGGAACTAGCCCCTATTTGTGAGGGGATAAATGAAACCAAAAAAAAAAAAAAACTAAAATTTATTTTTTATCCAAAAAATAATAAAATTTGGAACTTGTTATACTGTTATCCTCTCATATATAGTCAATTAGTCATATAAAATTTAGAACATAAAATATAAAATTTAGAATACCGTTAATAAAATTAAGAACATTAAATAATTTAGATTATTAAAAAATAATTACACGTCAAAACCTAACAAATTGTTAGCTAAAAATATGATGACTTTGTAACACGGTTTTTAAAATTTAGAACATGGTGTATAAAAATTAGAACAAAGCTTATAAAATTTTGGACATGGCATAAAATTTTTATAACATGAATCATAAAATTTTGAACATGTTAAGATGTACTTCCGAATAAATAAAATGAAGTAGAATTTTAGATTAAAAAAACCAGATTTTATATATAAAAAAATATATTTTTAAAAAAATAAAAAAAGCAGGAAAAACACGTAACATAAAATAAATAAATAGGCAGTTTTTTTAATAAAATATATGATTTTAAAAAAAACATAACAAATTTTTTTTTAAAAAAAAAACAGATTTTTTTAACAAAAAAATTATAAATATACTAATCAAATTAAATTACCAATTTTATTTTACTAAAAAAAACAAGGATCAAACATCAGCCCTTAGATCTAAAATTGTCAGCGATGCAGATGTTTTCTCACATAAAAGCCCTTCTCACCTAAAGTACCCTTTCTCACATAAGTTTGAAATTGAATAAACTTATTTTTTAAAAAAAATAAAATAAAATGATACAATTATTGACCTTTTATACAAAAAAAATATAATAAAATATATACCTGAACAATTGAATATTATTTTAAAATATTTTTAATATTTTGTATTGAGGTTGATCTATGGAACCTGTAAAAGATAAAAAAAAAATAAATAAATAACTTATGTAATGTTCTAAATTTTATTAACCATATTCAAAATTTTATATGATATGTTCTAAATTTTATATAACTAATTGACTATATGAGAGGATAACTGTTTAACAAATTCCAAATTTTAGTTATTTTTTTGATAAAAATAAATTTTAGCTTTTTTGATAAAAAAAATAAATTTTAGTTTTTTGATAAAAAAATAAATTTTAGTTTTTTGATAAAAAAATAAATTTTAATTTTTTTTTGGATAAAAAAATAATTTTTTTTATTTTTCCCCTAACAAATAGGGTTAGTTATATGTAAGATTTTTAGTTAAAAAAAAATTAGTCCATTAAATCCTAACCATTAGATCTCACTAGATCGACGCTGTAACGACCCAACTCGCTTAAACCGGCGCGGAAGAAACCGACGAGTCGAGTTGTTAGAAACTACAACTCAAACCTTAGGAAACAAAACTAAAACCTCAAAAGATTATCATTAATAACCAAAAGTGTACAAGTACCCACAAGTTTGTACATACTAAATCCAAAGGTCAACTACAACAACTAAAAACACGAGTTAACTCCAACTATATGTCAGAGTCTTTAAACAACATACAAAAGTCCAAAAGTAATGTAATAACATCTATACAATACTATCGCTAACTAATGTTGAGAAGACAGTAAATACAACAGACAACACGAGAAACAACGTCGCTCGCCCAACCCAAAACTAGGCAAGAGCATCATCATCTGAAGTACCTGAAAAATACAACAACGGTCCACCATCAGTGGCGAGTAACATAACTGACTCACCCTAATGGGAACGCACATGTACATAGCATAAATCAAACAAACAATCATCGTTAAACAAAGTACGAGAACAACCCAAAACGTGAACTCGACTCAAACCAACCTAATCAACTATCTTTGGCGCAATCATCCATAGTCTAGACCGGACTGTGCTCGTACGAACGCATCTTACGCGCTCGAACTTTCTACTATGTTCGGATTTGAGAATCTTACTCCCAAACCCCATGAAACCAATCTTACTGGAAATCCATGTCCCGTGAAACCAATCTTACTGGAATTCACAAAGATCACATAGTATGACTCCAACTAACCCAATACCGCGGATGGATTAGGGGCAACGTCTTAACCCGAAAACTAAGAATCTTACTCTAAGTTCAGGGCGTCTAGAAATGAAATCAAGCTAAATACTTAATTAATTCATTTAATCATTTTCATCCATTTATCATCATTATTATCCAACATAACTATATTAAGTTCAAGAACTGCCTAAAGCCTCGATTCTTGAAATTAACTAGCTAAAACATCGAAGTTATTCTCAAGAACTGCCTCTAGCCTTATTCTTGAGTCTAACCAATCATTAATCATTAATCTTTATACATTCTTTAATCATACTAGACACTTTCTTTAACTTTCTTTACTATTTAAACCATTTTCTTTAACTTACAAGATTCAACCAAGAACTCATAAAGAACTCAAAGAACTCATAAAGAACTCATAAAGAACTCATTCAAGATTCAAGATCTTCAACCAAGAAATCAATCAAGATTCAAGATCTTCAATCAAGAACTCATCCGACCATACACCATTCGCATATCATCATCATTATTCATTCGAAAATTCAACTTTAACTTATCCAAAATTCATCAAACTTTCACACATTAATCATGATCATGTTACAACATATATTCAATCATAAAACCATGAAAAAAACCATCATCAAACATCATCTAAACACATCAAAATCAGATTACAAACCATATACAAAATCATGAATAAACATCATCAAACAATCCAAACATGCATTTAATTCATACTATAAACAAGGTATACCAATTAAGTTGAGTTAGTATGTTACCTTATAGAAGATTACACACAATTCAACACACAAGAGCAACCCGAAAACTCGACCCACTCGATCACTTAACACGGCCCAAATACGGTATGCACACGGCACCACCACGGCACCACCACGAACCCGCGGTCCTTGCTGCCTTCACCACGGCCTGCACTGCTGGATCACCACCACGGCACACGTCACACGGCTGCCCAGCCACTGCACACACGGCCACCCTAGCACGACCACCACACGAGCAATGCACACGAACACGAATCCAAAACCAAACCCGAACAAGGAAATCTTGATTGAAATTAATGTGTTTAGGCTTGTGTTTGAACACCTAAAGATCAATGAACTTTGAATCTTTAAGTTTTGGGCTAGGAAAAATGATGAACAATTGATGGGTATCAATTGATCAAAATGGCGTGTGGAATTGGGCAAGGGAGGGAGTTTTTGGTGCTTTGAATTTGATGGCAAGAGTATTAGATGGCAAATGAGCAAAAATGATCTTAAGGCTCACTAATCCCCTCTATTTATAGAAGTGGGAGTAGTGTGAACACAAAGCAAGTGGCAAGCCTTGCCATGCTTGCTCAAAAACCGGCCAAGGGTAAGAAATGGGCCTCAAAATGGGCTCTCGTGATCCATTGGGCTAATTTGCGAAAACCGCATAATTAATCATGCCCAAATCGATTTCACCCAAAATATTAAATAATTAATTAGAAAAATTAAATAAATAAAATTCTAATTAATTAAATAATAATTATCCTAAATAATAAAAACTAAGAAATAAACATTTCGATTAAATCGAAATTATTCATATAAAATTAAAATAAATAGTTCAAAAATTAATTTGAACTAGCACATAACAAACATAATCACACATAAATACCGACAAAAATACCGATAAAATCTGGGTCATTACAACCTCCCCTCCTTAAAGAAATTTCGTCCCGAAATTTCAAGGTGCAGGAGATCGCTCCCCATCGAACAGCTCCGGGTACTTCTGCCGCATAGACGCTTCCGTCTCCCAAGTCGCTTCTTCATGGTGTCGATTTCTCCACAACACCTTGACAAGCGGTACCTGCTTACGCCGCAGGGTCCTAACTTCCCGATCCAAGATTTGGACGGGTCGCTCCTCATAAGTCAGATTCGGCTCGATCACGACCGGATCCGCTGTAATCACATGAGTAGGATCATGTACATATTTCCTTAGCTGGGAAACATGGAATACATCATGAACATTAGCCAAACTAGGTGGTAATGCCAATCGATATGCCACCTCCCCAACTCGTTCAAGTATCTCGTAAGGTCCCACATATTTCGGTCGGAGTTTCCCCTTCTGACCGAAGCGTACCACTCCCTTGAATGGCGAAACCTTAAGCAAGACTTTGTCACCTACTTCGAAAGCCAGCGGTCTACGTCGATTATCGGCGTAGGATTTCTGACGACTCTGAGCGGCCTGTATCTTAGACCGGATGACTCGAACCTTCTCGATAGTATCGCGTACCATCTCAGGTCCTAAAGCCACAGTATCGCTGATATCATTCCAACATATAGGACTCCGACATTTCCGACCATATAGGGCCTCGTACGGAGCCATCTCAATGCTGGAGTGATAGCTGTTGTTATAGGAGAACTCTATCAAGCAGAGCATGCGTACCCAAGACTGGTGGTACTCCAGAGCACATGCTCGGAGCATATCCTCCAAAGTCTTGATGGTCCTCTCAGTCTGACCATCAGTAGCCGCATGAAAAGCGGTACTCAACTTCAGCTTCGTCCCAAAGGCTTCCTGAACTGACTTCCAGAAACGAGACAGAAATCTCGGATCTCGATCAGAAACAATCTCCCTCGGAACTCCGTGAAGTCGGATTATGTCCTGAGTATACGCCTCAGCTAGACGCTCCATCGACCAGGTCATCTTCATCGGAATGAATCTAGCGACCTTAGTTAACCTATCCACTATGACCCAAATAGCATTCAAGCCATTACAAGTGGGTAAGCCTACTACGAAGTCCATAGATACCGACTCAAATTTCCAGGTCGGAATAGGTAGTGGCTGCAACAGACCTCCTGGTCTCTGATGCTCAATCTTGACCTTCTGACAGGTCAAACACCGAGCGACAAACTCTGCTACATCCCTTTTCATCTTAGGCCACCAGAACTGGCCTTTAAGATCCTGGTAAAGCTTATTACCACCGGGATGAACAGAATAAGGCGAGTTATGTGCCTCGGACATGATCCTGTTCCTAAGATCAGAACAGTCCGGTACACACCATCTCCCTCGAAAGCGCATACCACCATCAGAAGGGATCTCGAAACCTACAGCTTTACCTTGCCGTATAGCCTCTCGAATCCTAGCAAACTGTGGGTCGTTCTGCTGACCCTCGCGCAACTCCTGAAAGAAATCAGGCTCGGCACTCATAGATGTCAGACGAAGTCTGACGGAACCACGGCTTCTACTGAAGCTCAAGCGATGTTTGCGACTTAGTGCATCTGCGACCAAGTTCGCCTTACCCTCGCAATAGTTGAGCGTCAGGTCATAGTCCTTGATCAACTCAAGCCACCGCCTCTGCCTCATATTGAGGTCCTTTTGAGTGAAGATGTACTTGAGACTCTTGTGATCCGTGAATACCTTACACGAACCACCATAGAGATAGTGCCTCCAAATTTTGAGCGCGAATACTACAGCCGCTAACTCTAAGTCATGTGTAGGATAGTTACGCTCGTGCACCTTTAGTTGCCTTGATGCATAAGCGATGACCTTCCCACCCTGCATGAGTACACAACCTAAGCCACACTTCGAAGCATCACTAAAGACCTCGAAGCCCTCTTCATCGTTCGGAAGAGTAAGAATCGGAGCAGAGACTAATCTCTGTTTCAACTCCTGGAATGCTTGCTCGCAAGCCTCTGTCCAAACGAATCGGACCTCCTTCTGCAGGAGACTAGACATCGGTCTAGCTATTTTGGAGGAGTCCTGGACGAATCGTCGGTAGTATCCGGCTAAGCCTAGAAAACTACGAACCTCCGCCACATTTGTCGGGCTACTCCAATCTACCACAGCCTTAATCTTAGCTGGATCTACTTTAATGCCTTCTTTGCTAATCACATGACCTAGGAAGGCTACTTCGCGAAGCCAGAACTCACACTTGGAGAGTTTCGCGAACCACTTATGACTCCTCAATATCTCGAGTACCATCCGGAGATGTTCCGTATGCTCGGACTCATCTCTAGAATAGATCAAGATATCATCTATAAATACTACGACGCACTTGTCGAGTAAGTGGTGAAACGTCCGGTTCATCTGGTCCATGAACACGGCTGGCGCATTAGTGAGGCCAAAGGGCATCACCTCGAACTCGTAATGGCCGTATCGAGTACGAAAAGCAGTTTTCGGGATGTCTTCTTTCTTGACTGGAATCTGATGATATCCAGACCGAAGATCTATCTTTGAAAACACTCCTGCTCCTCGCAACTGATCGAACAGGTCCTCAATCCTAGGCAATGGGTACTTATTCTTGATAGTTACCCGATTCAACTCTCGGTAGTCTATGCACAGGCGCATACTACCATCTTTCTTCTTCATGAAGAGCACAGGAGCTCCCCACGGAGAAACACTTGGCCTAATGAAGCCCTTATCGATCAAATCCTGGAGTTGTGTCTTTAACTCCAATAACTCAGACGGTGCCTTCGAGATCGGCGCTGTCCCGGGTACCAAGTCGATATGAAACTCGACATCACGCTCAGGTGGAACGCCTGGTAGCTCATCAGGAAATACGTCTCTGAAATCCCTCGCTACAGGTATATCGTCCAACAGAGACTCTTTAGTCAAGTCTCGTATCTGACATAAATACACCGTATCGCCCTTCTGGCGATGCTTCCTCAATTTCAAGGCAGAGATTACCTTTACTCCTTTCTTAAGGACGAACCCAAAGTAGGTAACTCGGTTGCCCTGAGATCCTCGGAATGTCACTGACTGATCTCGGCAACGAATAATTGCTCGATACCTTGATAGCCAGTCCATACCAAGTATTACGTCAAACTCCATCAGCGGAAACTCCTTCAGATCGGCCGTCGCTTGCTCCCCAGCTATCACGATAGGCACTCCTCGGAATTCACGCTGACAAACAAAATCCTCTCCGGAAGGGAGAGTAATAATTGAACTAACAGGAAGGCTGTGTAACGACCCGGAATTTTGGGCCAGAAAATTTCGTGGTTATTAATGATATGTCTTAATTCTAAGTCCAAAAGGCCCATTATTTTTGGACTGTTTGTATTTTTAGCCCAATCTTTTCTCTTCCAAATTGGGCCAAAGACCCAATTTTCTTCTTTGATTAGCCTTGGCCGGTCTTTGTTTATTTTTTTTTTGGGCCAATATTGTTTTGTTTTAATTAATTAAATATTAATTATTATTTTTGGATAATTAATTAATTTAATTAATTTAAAATAATTTAAAACCTATTCAAAGGTTGTTGAACTAATGCCCAAGTTTAGCTCAACACCCTCCCCCTATTTTACTACCTCACGGCAGCCCTAATATCATCATTAGGGTTTTGCTTGTTTTATTTGTATTCTATAAATAGGACCCCTTGATCTCATTTGGGTCCTAATTGTCAAATTGATCAAAACCCTACAAAAAAATTATATTCTTTTCTCTCCCTCTCTTGAGTGTGTGCCGTGAGGTTCTTAAAAAAAAAAAGAGTGAATTATTTTTGTGTTTTTGGAATTAATAAGCGAATCCAGGTAACTTCGCTTTTCTATTTAATTTAAGGGTAGCTAATCACATAGTAAATTAGGATTATATCATGAAAATTGTAGGATTTATGTTTGCTTATTTATTCGAAAATTTCGAACCATATGAAATATTGATCATGTTATTCTCTTGATGTGTTCATGTAATATTTATGAATTATTATGAAATTTCTTTTGATTATTTTATGTAGTTTATTGAAATCTGAAATTGTTGAATAATTACTTGTATGAATTTATTTCTTAATCAAATCGTATTATTTCTTGATGCATTTTTCATGGCAGTTTCTTTGTTGTTTTATTATGAATCATGAAATATTTCGTGACAAAATTCGTCCTTTTATTGCTTGAAATAATTTAATCTTTCAAACCGGTAAAACTGTTCAGAATCGGTTTACGAATTTATTAATATACTTAATCAAATCGAGTGGCTACGAAATTTTAGGTGGAAGTCATTAATACTGTTTTAAAGCTTGTGTAATTTTTTCGTAATTTTTAAAGATCGTTTTCTACGGCAGAAAATTCTGAAACCGAATTCAGCCTAATCTGACCGGTTAGTTATAAAATCACTTAAAAATAGTAAAAGATGTTATTTTTAAACGAAATTTATTCAAGTTAAACCTTTAACCTATATTTAACATCCATTAAAATTTCCAGACTATTCGAGACCTTTAGATGGTTGATCTTAATTTAATCCTTTAAGATCAGATTGCGTAAAATAGTGTAATTTAAATTGTTTATATAAGTTTATGTGATTAATAGATGATTATTGTACTTGATTAAATTAAAGAATGAATTTTGGGTAATATATATAAATTTCGAGTAGATTGAATAAATAAAAATAGGATTTTTATTATGTTTTAGGTAATTATGGTTGTTAGTTGTTATTTTACATGATTATTTAATTTGATTTATTTGATGTTTGATGATTGTGTTTAATTGATTTAAAGTGTGAAATTTTGCTAAATTATATTTATATATATGTCAAGTAGGTCAAATTTATGAAAGGTGGAATTTTTATCATGTTTTTGTGCAATTTTTGGTGACAATTATTAATTATTCGAATTATGGTTAATATAATTGATTTGGTTGATTATTATATTAATGAATTTTACTTAATCATCAACTACCCCTAAAATGTCGAACAAATGGTTATTATTGACTAATTTTTAGGTTAACTATTTTGACTTATAATAATATTAGTATAATTTTAGGAACTGTCATTATTTTATTATGATTATTATATATTAAAGGAATTATAATTATTATTATTATTATTAAGTACCAATAGGGATAAGTTACAATAAGAAGTTAATAAGATATTACTAGGGATAAGAAAGGAAACGGAGTAATAGCTATACATGTTATGTTTCGGTCTCTGGCTAGGAAAGACTTGGTATTTAAGGTGGCCAATATACGTGCCGCACCTCTCTTTCCTGGGACTCCGAACATTTCATTTCCTATTACGGTCACCTAGTATTTCCCAATATATGATATGATATGATAAAGGTATAAGATATAATATAAAGAATTGAAAGATAATAAGTTAAGATCGCCCCTGCGATGACGCAAAGGTCATCAATCGGGTTAATAAGATAGGACACCCTTGCGATAACGCAAAGGTTATCAATTGGGTTTAGTCGATGCCACTGCTCACATGGGACGAACGCAAAGGTTCCCCCGCGCAGTTCTTGGTTCTAGAATATGGAGTCGTCTAGGTAGTTCTCGCAAAGGAGGACTATTTAGGAGTTATGGCCATAGCTTAGGCTTAGTTCTCGCAAAGGAGGGCTACAGGTGGGACGCAAAGGTTCACCCCGACATGTTTTAGGAAAGTTGCGAACGCAAAGGTTCGCTACGAGCTGAAGAAGACAGTCCGCAAAGATGATATGTTAAGTTAAGATGATATAATAAGTACATATGTTAAGATAAGAAGCTATTATGTTCTTATTATAAGATTGATATTATGATATAAGATAAGATATGATTATTGATGATAAGATATGTTATATAAGTTAAGAAGGAATATGACAAGAATGAATAAGAAATGATGAGTATAATATAAGCTAAGGTTCTGAGTTAATTTAAGTTGTATAATATAAAGTATAAGTATTGTATATTCTAAGACTTCCGCTGTGTATGATTGTGTATTTATGTAAGTATATATGAGTATGTATGCACATGGATGGTTTGTGTATTTTTGTACGTATTCTAACCGTATTTGCAGGGTTGTTTGTACGTACATTATACGTAAGATATACGTATTCTAACCGTATCTCTGCAGGTGTATTTATACGTATTTTATACGTACATTTATACGTACTTTTATACGTATTTTTGTATGTTAGATTGAAAGCATGTATTAGATTTCTTTACAGTTTTTATGTGTATTTCTATGCTATTATGTGTTTGGTGGTCCCTCGATTAAATGGGACAGCCTAGTTACTCGCCACTAACGGTGGACCCCCCCTCAGTTTCAGGTGACGATGCAGCAGCGTAGAGCGGGCTCCGCTGGATGGGCTTGAGTAGATTAGTATTTTATTTTGAGTATTTAGTATTCCCAGAACAGTTTGAGACATTAATTTAGTTTATCTTATGGTCCCAGCATGTTGGGGCAGAATTTCCAGACTTTATATGTATTAGTGACTTTTGGACTATTATGGATAATTGGTACTTAATTTAATAAAAGATAATTTATTCATTCAATTAAGTTGATTTATTGTTATTTAAGTTAGTAACGATCCGAATGTCGCTTTCCCTTTGTAAATCGACAAGTCGAAAAGTCGGGTCGTTACAGGCTGCCTCGAAGATTGGACCTCGAGACAAAACTACTAGCCACAAAAGAAACAGTAGCACCAGAATCAAATAAGACTAATGCTAACATACCAGAGACAAGAAATCTACCTGATACGACGTCAGGCTGAACCTCGGCCTCCGCCTCGGTCATACAGTAGACTCGGTTCTTCACTGGAGTCTGTGTCGGTGCCGGAAGTCGCTGAACCTCTGAATCGGGCTTCTTCTCGGGACAAGTCGACGCCTTGTGGCCTACCTTACCGCAAGTGAAACAAGTGATCGGAGAACCGTCACACTTCTTCCCTGGATGGAAGTCTCGGCCGCAACCTCTACACTTCGAGCCATCACTACCCTTACGCGAACTCGGGGTCGAAGGGGTACTGCTAGGTGTGCCAAACCGGGGCTTCTTAAACGAAGCTGTAGTCGTCGGAACTGGAGCTCTCTTCTTGCTCGAATCCTCCTCGGTAACCGATGCCTGTATCTCGAGTGCTACCTCGTAAGCCTGCTGGAACGTAGCCGCTCCACTGCTGATCACGTGAACTCGGATCCTCGGATCTAGCTTTTTGATGTAGCGCTTGACCCGATCCTTCTCTGACGGAATCACAGACGTAGCGAACCTCGACAGCTCTGTAAATCGATCGGTGTACGCCTGGACAGACATCTTACCCTGTGAGAGAGTAAGGAACTCCTCCTGTTTCTGCCACCGCAACTCGTCGGGGTAGAAACGCTCCTGGACCTTATCGATAAAGTCGGTCCAAGTCATCGCATGCAACGGCTGGTACGCGTCCTTCGCCAACGTCCACCAGTTATCGGCCTCTCCACGTAAGTAATATGCGGCGATCAGCACCCTCTCGTGATCGGGACAAAACGTCGCGTCGAAGAGCTTCCCCATCTCGCGGATCCAGCTCTCCAAAGTAGTGGGGTCGGCAACCCCGTCGTAAGTCGGAGGTCGATGACGTGCGATACGATCGAATGTCGACTGCATGTTCGGCGGTTGACGACTATGGTGCGCCATCGTAAGGATCGCCTCCTCGAGTGCCCGCAACCTCTGTCGTCCAGTACTCAACCGGCGAGGTGTAGACATGCTGCAACGCATCACAACAAAAGACATAACAACGATAAAATGTTAGTCAAACACTCCACCACAGTCAAGTAAACAAAATAAAGGAAGAAAAAAAATAGAAAAAGATCTTATCCCGGTCTTTCTACCCAACTCTTCTCCCTTCACTTAACTAGAATTTGGTTGATCACTCGGGAATAGTAAAGCTCTCAACTCCCGGGTTTAACTCAAATCCTAAAAACTTCGCTTAAAACCTATTCGGCTCTGATACCAACTGTAACGACCCGACTCGCTTAAACCGGCGCGGAAGAAACCGACGAGTCGAGTTGTTAGAAACTACAACTCAAACCTTAGGAAACAAAACTAAAACCTCAAAAGATTATCATTAATAACCAAAAGTGTACAAGTACCCACAAGTTTGTACATACTAAATCCAAAGGTCAACTACAACAACTAAAAACACGAGTTAACTCCAACTATATGTCAGAGTCTTTAAACAACATACAAAAGTCCAAAAGTAATGTAATAACATCTATACAATACTATCGCTAACTAATGTTGAGAAGACAGTAAATACAACAGACAACACGAGAAACAACGTCGCTCGCCCAACCCAAAACTAGGCAAGAGCATCATCATCTGAAGTACCTGAAAAATACAACAACGGTCCACCATCAGTGGCGAGTAACATAACTGACTCACCCTAATGGGAACGCACATGTACATAGCATAAATCAAACAAACAATCATCGTTAAACAAAGTACGAGAACAACCCAAAACGTGAACTCGACTCAAACCAACCTAATCAACTATCTTTGGCGCAATCATCCATAGTCTAGACCGGACTGTGCTCGTACGAACGCATCTTACGCGCTCGAACTTTCTACTATGTTCGGATTTGAGAATCTTACTCCCAAACCCCATGAAACCAATCTTACTGGAAATCCATGTCCCGTGAAACCAATCTTACTGGAATTCACAAAGATCACATAGTATGACTCCAACTAACCCAATACCGCGGATGGATTAGGGGCAACGTCTTAACCCGAAAACTAAGAATCTTACTCTAAGTTCAGGGCGTCTAGAAATGAAATCAAGCTAAATACTTAATTAATTCATTTAATCATTTTCATCCATTTATCATCATTATTATCCAACATAACTATATTAAGTTCAAGAACTGCCTAAAGCCTCGATTCTTGAAATTAACTAGCTAAAACATCGAAGTTATTCTCAAGAACTGCCTCTAGCCTTATTCTTGAGTCTAACCAATCATTAATCATTAATCTTTATACATTCTTTAATCATACTAGACACTTTCTTTAACTTTCTTTACTATTTAAACCATTTTCTTTAACTTACAAGATTCAACCAAGAACTCATAAAGAACTCAAAGAACTCATAAAGAACTCATAAAGAACTCATTCAAGATTCAAGATCTTCAACCAAGAAATCAATCAAGATTCAAGATCTTCAATCAAGAACTCATCCGACCATACACCATTCGCATATCATCATCATTATTCATTCGAAAATTCAACTTTAACTTATCCAAAATTCATCAAACTTTCACACATTAATCATGATCATGTTACAACATATATTCAATCATAAAACCATGAAAAAAACCATCATCAAACATCATCTAAACACATCAAAATCAGATTACAAACCATATACAAAATCATGAATAAACATCATCAAACAATCCAAACATGCATTTAATTCATACTATAAACAAGGTATACCAATTAAGTTGAGTTAGTATGTTACCTTATAGAAGATTACACACAATTCAACACACAAGAGCAACCCGAAAACTCGACCCACTCGATCACTTAACACGGCCCAAATACGGTATGCACACGGCACCACCACGGCACCACCACGAACCCGCGGTCCTTGCTGCCTTCACCACGGCCTGCACTGCTGGATCACCACCACGGCACACGTCACACGGCTGCCCAGCCACTGCACACACGGCCACCCTAGCACGACCACCACACGAGCAATGCACACGAACACGAATCCAAAACCAAACCCGAACAAGGAAATCTTGATTGAAATTAATGTGTTTAGGCTTGTGTTTGAACACCTAAAGATCAATGAACTTTGAATCTTTAAGTTTTGGGCTAGGAAAAATGATGAACAATTGATGGGTATCAATTGATCAAAATGGCGTGTGGAATTGGGCAAGGGAGGGAGTTTTTGGTGCTTTGAATTTGATGGCAAGAGTATTAGATGGCAAATGAGCAAAAATGATCTTAAGGCTCACTAATCCCCTCTATTTATAGAAGTGGGAGTAGTGTGAACACAAAGCAAGTGGCAAGCCTTGCCATGCTTGCTCAAAAACCGGCCAAGGGTAAGAAATGGGCCTCAAAATGGGCTCTCGTGATCCATTGGGCTAATTTGCGAAAACCGCATAATTAATCATGCCCAAATCGATTTCACCCAAAATATTAAATAATTAATTAGAAAAATTAAATAAATAAAATTCTAATTAATTAAATAATAATTATCCTAAATAATAAAAACTAAGAAATAAACATTTCGATTAAATCGAAATTATTCATATAAAATTAAAATAAATAGTTCAAAAATTAATTTGAACTAGCACATAACAAACATAATCACACATAAATACCGACAAAAATACCGATAAAATCTGGGTCATTACAACCTCCCCTCCTTAAAGAAATTTCGTCCCGAAATTTCAAGGTGCAGGAGATCGCTCCCCATCGAACAGCTCCGGGTACTTCTGCCGCATAGACGCTTCCGTCTCCCAAGTCGCTTCTTCATGGTGTCGATTTCTCCACAACACCTTGACAAGCGGTACCTGCTTACGCCGCAGGGTCCTAACTTCCCGATCCAAGATTTGGACGGGTCGCTCCTCATAAGTCAGATTCGGCTCGATCACGACCGGATCCGCTGTAATCACATGAGTAGGATCATGTACATATTTCCTTAGCTGGGAAACATGGAATACATCATGAACATTAGCCAAACTAGGTGGTAATGCCAATCGATATGCCACCTCCCCAACTCGTTCAAGTATCTCGTAAGGTCCCACATATTTCGGTCGGAGTTTCCCCTTCTGACCGAAGCGTACCACTCCCTTGAATGGCGAAACCTTAAGCAAGACTTTGTCACCTACTTCGAAAGCCAGCGGTCTACGTCGATTATCGGCGTAGGATTTCTGACGACTCTGAGCGGCCTGTATCTTAGACCGGATGACTCGAACCTTCTCGATAGTATCGCGTACCATCTCAGGTCCTAAAGCCACAGTATCGCTGATATCATTCCAACATATAGGACTCCGACATTTCCGACCATATAGGGCCTCGTACGGAGCCATCTCAATGCTGGAGTGATAGCTGTTGTTATAGGAGAACTCTATCAAGCAGAGCATGCGTACCCAAGACTGGTGGTACTCCAGAGCACATGCTCGGAGCATATCCTCCAAAGTCTTGATGGTCCTCTCAGTCTGACCATCAGTAGCCGCATGAAAAGCGGTACTCAACTTCAGCTTCGTCCCAAAGGCTTCCTGAACTGACTTCCAGAAACGAGACAGAAATCTCGGATCTCGATCAGAAACAATCTCCCTCGGAACTCCGTGAAGTCGGATTATGTCCTGAGTATACGCCTCAGCTAGACGCTCCATCGACCAGGTCATCTTCATCGGAATGAATCTAGCGACCTTAGTTAACCTATCCACTATGACCCAAATAGCATTCAAGCCATTACAAGTGGGTAAGCCTACTACGAAGTCCATAGATACCGACTCAAATTTCCAGGTCGGAATAGGTAGTGGCTGCAACAGACCTCCTGGTCTCTGATGCTCAATCTTGACCTTCTGACAGGTCAAACACCGAGCGACAAACTCTGCTACATCCCTTTTCATCTTAGGCCACCAGAACTGGCCTTTAAGATCCTGGTAAAGCTTATTACCACCGGGATGAACAGAATAAGGCGAGTTATGTGCCTCGGACATGATCCTGTTCCTAAGATCAGAACAGTCCGGTACACACCATCTCCCTCGAAAGCGCATACCACCATCAGAAGGGATCTCGAAACCTACAGCTTTACCTTGCCGTATAGCCTCTCGAATCCTAGCAAACTGTGGGTCGTTCTGCTGACCCTCGCGCAACTCCTGAAAGAAATCAGGCTCGGCACTCATAGATGTCAGACGAAGTCTGACGGAACCACGGCTTCTACTGAAGCTCAAGCGATGTTTGCGACTTAGTGCATCTGCGACCAAGTTCGCCTTACCCTCGCAATAGTTGAGCGTCAGGTCATAGTCCTTGATCAACTCAAGCCACCGCCTCTGCCTCATATTGAGGTCCTTTTGAGTGAAGATGTACTTGAGACTCTTGTGATCCGTGAATACCTTACACGAACCACCATAGAGATAGTGCCTCCAAATTTTGAGCGCGAATACTACAGCCGCTAACTCTAAGTCATGTGTAGGATAGTTACGCTCGTGCACCTTTAGTTGCCTTGATGCATAAGCGATGACCTTCCCACCCTGCATGAGTACACAACCTAAGCCACACTTCGAAGCATCACTAAAGACCTCGAAGCCCTCTTCATCGTTCGGAAGAGTAAGAATCGGAGCAGAGACTAATCTCTGTTTCAACTCCTGGAATGCTTGCTCGCAAGCCTCTGTCCAAACGAATCGGACCTCCTTCTGCAGGAGACTAGACATCGGTCTAGCTATTTTGGAGGAGTCCTGGACGAATCGTCGGTAGTATCCGGCTAAGCCTAGAAAACTACGAACCTCCGCCACATTTGTCGGGCTACTCCAATCTACCACAGCCTTAATCTTAGCTGGATCTACTTTAATGCCTTCTTTGCTAATCACATGACCTAGGAAGGCTACTTCGCGAAGCCAGAACTCACACTTGGAGAGTTTCGCGAACCACTTATGACTCCTCAATATCTCGAGTACCATCCGGAGATGTTCCGTATGCTCGGACTCATCTCTAGAATAGATCAAGATATCATCTATAAATACTACGACGCACTTGTCGAGTAAGTGGTGAAACGTCCGGTTCATCTGGTCCATGAACACGGCTGGCGCATTAGTGAGGCCAAAGGGCATCACCTCGAACTCGTAATGGCCGTATCGAGTACGAAAAGCAGTTTTCGGGATGTCTTCTTTCTTGACTGGAATCTGATGATATCCAGACCGAAGATCTATCTTTGAAAACACTCCTGCTCCTCGCAACTGATCGAACAGGTCCTCAATCCTAGGCAATGGGTACTTATTCTTGATAGTTACCCGATTCAACTCTCGGTAGTCTATGCACAGGCGCATACTACCATCTTTCTTCTTCATGAAGAGCACAGGAGCTCCCCACGGAGAAACACTTGGCCTAATGAAGCCCTTATCGATCAAATCCTGGAGTTGTGTCTTTAACTCCAATAACTCAGACGGTGCCTTCGAGATCGGCGCTGTCCCGGGTACCAAGTCGATATGAAACTCGACATCACGCTCAGGTGGAACGCCTGGTAGCTCATCAGGAAATACGTCTCTGAAATCCCTCGCTACAGGTATATCGTCCAACAGAGACTCTTTAGTCAAGTCTCGTATCTGACATAAATACACCGTATCGCCCTTCTGGCGATGCTTCCTCAATTTCAAGGCAGAGATTACCTTTACTCCTTTCTTAAGGACGAACCCAAAGTAGGTAACTCGGTTGCCCTGAGATCCTCGGAATGTCACTGACTGATCTCGGCAACGAATAATTGCTCGATACCTTGATAGCCAGTCCATACCAAGTATTACGTCAAACTCCATCAGCGGAAACTCCTTCAGATCGGCCGTCGCTTGCTCCCCAGCTATCACGATAGGCACTCCTCGGAATTCACGCTGACAAACAAAATCCTCTCCGGAAGGGAGAGTAATAATTGAACTAACAGGAAGGCTGTGTAACGACCCGGAATTTTGGGCCAGAAAATTTCGTGGTTATTAATGATATGTCTTAATTCTAAGTCCAAAAGGCCCATTATTTTTGGACTGTTTGTATTTTTAGCCCAATCTTTTCTCTTCCAAATTGGGCCAAAGACCCAATTTTCTTCTTTGATTAGCCTTGGCCGGTCTTTGTTTATTTTTTTTTTGGGCCAATATTGTTTTGTTTTAATTAATTAAATATTAATTATTATTTTTGGATAATTAATTAATTTAATTAATTTAAAATAATTTAAAACCTATTCAAAGGTTGTTGAACTAATGCCCAAGTTTAGCTCAACACCCTCCCCCTATTTTACTACCTCACGGCAGCCCTAATATCATCATTAGGGTTTTGCTTGTTTTATTTGTATTCTATAAATAGGACCCCTTGATCTCATTTGGGTCCTAATTGTCAAATTGATCAAAACCCTACAAAAAAATTATATTCTTTTCTCTCCCTCTCTTGAGTGTGTGCCGTGAGGTTCTTAAAAAAAAAAAGAGTGAATTATTTTTGTGTTTTTGGAATTAATAAGCGAATCCAGGTAACTTCGCTTTTCTATTTAATTTAAGGGTAGCTAATCACATAGTAAATTAGGATTATATCATGAAAATTGTAGGATTTATGTTTGCTTATTTATTCGAAAATTTCGAACCATATGAAATATTGATCATGTTATTCTCTTGATGTGTTCATGTAATATTTATGAATTATTATGAAATTTCTTTTGATTATTTTATGTAGTTTATTGAAATCTGAAATTGTTGAATAATTACTTGTATGAATTTATTTCTTAATCAAATCGTATTATTTCTTGATGCATTTTTCATGGCAGTTTCTTTGTTGTTTTATTATGAATCATGAAATATTTCGTGACAAAATTCGTCCTTTTATTGCTTGAAATAATTTAATCTTTCAAACCGGTAAAACTGTTCAGAATCGGTTTACGAATTTATTAATATACTTAATCAAATCGAGTGGCTACGAAATTTTAGGTGGAAGTCATTAATACTGTTTTAAAGCTTGTGTAATTTTTTCGTAATTTTTAAAGATCGTTTTCTACGGCAGAAAATTCTGAAACCGAATTCAGCCTAATCTGACCGGTTAGTTATAAAATCACTTAAAAATAGTAAAAGATGTTATTTTTAAACGAAATTTATTCAAGTTAAACCTTTAACCTATATTTAACATCCATTAAAATTTCCAGACTATTCGAGACCTTTAGATGGTTGATCTTAATTTAATCCTTTAAGATCAGATTGCGTAAAATAGTGTAATTTAAATTGTTTATATAAGTTTATGTGATTAATAGATGATTATTGTACTTGATTAAATTAAAGAATGAATTTTGGGTAATATATATAAATTTCGAGTAGATTGAATAAATAAAAATAGGATTTTTATTATGTTTTAGGTAATTATGGTTGTTAGTTGTTATTTTACATGATTATTTAATTTGATTTATTTGATGTTTGATGATTGTGTTTAATTGATTTAAAGTGTGAAATTTTGCTAAATTATATTTATATATATGTCAAGTAGGTCAAATTTATGAAAGGTGGAATTTTTATCATGTTTTTGTGCAATTTTTGGTGACAATTATTAATTATTCGAATTATGGTTAATATAATTGATTTGGTTGATTATTATATTAATGAATTTTACTTAATCATCAACTACCCCTAAAATGTCGAACAAATGGTTATTATTGACTAATTTTTAGGTTAACTATTTTGACTTATAATAATATTAGTATAATTTTAGGAACTGTCATTATTTTATTATGATTATTATATATTAAAGGAATTATAATTATTATTATTATTATTAAGTACCAATAGGGATAAGTTACAATAAGAAGTTAATAAGATATTACTAGGGATAAGAAAGGAAACGGAGTAATAGCTATACATGTTATGTTTCGGTCTCTGGCTAGGAAAGACTTGGTATTTAAGGTGGCCAATATACGTGCCGCACCTCTCTTTCCTGGGACTCCGAACATTTCATTTCCTATTACGGTCACCTAGTATTTCCCAATATATGATATGATATGATAAAGGTATAAGATATAATATAAAGAATTGAAAGATAATAAGTTAAGATCGCCCCTGCGATGACGCAAAGGTCATCAATCGGGTTAATAAGATAGGACACCCTTGCGATAACGCAAAGGTTATCAATTGGGTTTAGTCGATGCCACTGCTCACATGGGACGAACGCAAAGGTTCCCCCGCGCAGTTCTTGGTTCTAGAATATGGAGTCGTCTAGGTAGTTCTCGCAAAGGAGGACTATTTAGGAGTTATGGCCATAGCTTAGGCTTAGTTCTCGCAAAGGAGGGCTACAGGTGGGACGCAAAGGTTCACCCCGACATGTTTTAGGAAAGTTGCGAACGCAAAGGTTCGCTACGAGCTGAAGAAGACAGTCCGCAAAGATGATATGTTAAGTTAAGATGATATAATAAGTACATATGTTAAGATAAGAAGCTATTATGTTCTTATTATAAGATTGATATTATGATATAAGATAAGATATGATTATTGATGATAAGATATGTTATATAAGTTAAGAAGGAATATGACAAGAATGAATAAGAAATGATGAGTATAATATAAGCTAAGGTTCTGAGTTAATTTAAGTTGTATAATATAAAGTATAAGTATTGTATATTCTAAGACTTCCGCTGTGTATGATTGTGTATTTATGTAAGTATATATGAGTATGTATGCACATGGATGGTTTGTGTATTTTTGTACGTATTCTAACCGTATTTGCAGGGTTGTTTGTACGTACATTATACGTAAGATATACGTATTCTAACCGTATCTCTGCAGGTGTATTTATACGTATTTTATACGTACATTTATACGTACTTTTATACGTATTTTTGTATGTTAGATTGAAAGCATGTATTAGATTTCTTTACAGTTTTTATGTGTATTTCTATGCTATTATGTGTTTGGTGGTCCCTCGATTAAATGGGACAGCCTAGTTACTCGCCACTAACGGTGGACCCCCCCTCAGTTTCAGGTGACGATGCAGCAGCGTAGAGCGGGCTCCGCTGGATGGGCTTGAGTAGATTAGTATTTTATTTTGAGTATTTAGTATTCCCAGAACAGTTTGAGACATTAATTTAGTTTATCTTATGGTCCCAGCATGTTGGGGCAGAATTTCCAGACTTTATATGTATTAGTGACTTTTGGACTATTATGGATAATTGGTACTTAATTTAATAAAAGATAATTTATTCATTCAATTAAGTTGATTTATTGTTATTTAAGTTAGTAACGATCCGAATGTCGCTTTCCCTTTGTAAATCGACAAGTCGAAAAGTCGGGTCGTTACAGGCTGCCTCGAAGATTGGACCTCGAGACAAAACTACTAGCCACAAAAGAAACAGTAGCACCAGAATCAAATAAGACTAATGCTAACATACCAGAGACAAGAAATCTACCTGATACGACGTCAGGCTGAACCTCGGCCTCCGCCTCGGTCATACAGTAGACTCGGTTCTTCACTGGAGTCTGTGTCGGTGCCGGAAGTCGCTGAACCTCTGAATCGGGCTTCTTCTCGGGACAAGTCGACGCCTTGTGGCCTACCTTACCGCAAGTGAAACAAGTGATCGGAGAACCGTCACACTTCTTCCCTGGATGGAAGTCTCGGCCGCAACCTCTACACTTCGAGCCATCACTACCCTTACGCGAACTCGGGGTCGAAGGGGTACTGCTAGGTGTGCCAAACCGGGGCTTCTTAAACGAAGCTGTAGTCGTCGGAACTGGAGCTCTCTTCTTGCTCGAATCCTCCTCGGTAACCGATGCCTGTATCTCGAGTGCTACCTCGTAAGCCTGCTGGAACGTAGCCGCTCCACTGCTGATCACGTGAACTCGGATCCTCGGATCTAGCTTTTTGATGTAGCGCTTGACCCGATCCTTCTCTGACGGAATCACAGACGTAGCGAACCTCGACAGCTCTGTAAATCGATCGGTGTACGCCTGGACAGACATCTTACCCTGTGAGAGAGTAAGGAACTCCTCCTGTTTCTGCCACCGCAACTCGTCGGGGTAGAAACGCTCCTGGACCTTATCGATAAAGTCGGTCCAAGTCATCGCATGCAACGGCTGGTACGCGTCCTTCGCCAACGTCCACCAGTTATCGGCCTCTCCACGTAAGTAATATGCGGCGATCAGCACCCTCTCGTGATCGGGACAAAACGTCGCGTCGAAGAGCTTCCCCATCTCGCGGATCCAGCTCTCCAAAGTAGTGGGGTCGGCAACCCCGTCGTAAGTCGGAGGTCGATGACGTGCGATACGATCGAATGTCGACTGCATGTTCGGCGGTTGACGACTATGGTGCGCCATCGTAAGGATCGCCTCCTCGAGTGCCCGCAACCTCTGTCGTCCAGTACTCAACCGGCGAGGTGTAGACATGCTGCAACGCATCACAACAAAAGACATAACAACGATAAAATGTTAGTCAAACACTCCACCACAGTCAAGTAAACAAAATAAAGGAAGAAAAAAAATAGAAAAAGATCTTATCCCGGTCTTTCTACCCAACTCTTCTCCCTTCACTTAACTAGAATTTGGTTGATCACTCGGGAATAGTAAAGCTCTCAACTCCCGGGTTTAACTCAAATCCTAAAAACTTCGCTTAAAACCTATTCGGCTCTGATACCAACTGTAACGACCCGACTCGCTTAAACCGGCGCGGAAGAAACCGACGAGTCGAGTTGTTAGAAACTACAACTCAAACCTTAGGAAACAAAACTAAAACCTCAAAAGATTATCATTAATAACCAAAAGTGTACAAGTACCCACAAGTTTGTACATACTAAATCCAAAGGTCAACTACAACAACTAAAAACACGAGTTAACTCCAACTATATGTCAGAGTCTTTAAACAACATACAAAAGTCCAAAAGTAATGTAATAACATCTATACAATACTATCGCTAACTAATGTTGAGAAGACAGTAAATACAACAGACAACACGAGAAACAACGTCGCTCGCCCAACCCAAAACTAGGCAAGAGCATCATCATCTGAAGTACCTGAAAAATACAACAACGGTCCACCATCAGTGGCGAGTAACATAACTGACTCACCCTAATGGGAACGCACATGTACATAGCATAAATCAAACAAACAATCATCGTTAAACAAAGTACGAGAACAACCCAAAACGTGAACTCGACTCAAACCAACCTAATCAACTATCTTTGGCGCAATCATCCATAGTCTAGACCGGACTGTGCTCGTACGAACGCATCTTACGCGCTCGAACTTTCTACTATGTTCGGATTTGAGAATCTTACTCCCAAACCCCATGAAACCAATCTTACTGGAAATCCATGTCCCGTGAAACCAATCTTACTGGAATTCACAAAGATCACATAGTATGACTCCAACTAACCCAATACCGCGGATGGATTAGGGGCAACGTCTTAACCCGAAAACTAAGAATCTTACTCTAAGTTCAGGGCGTCTAGAAATGAAATCAAGCTAAATACTTAATTAATTCATTTAATCATTTTCATCCATTTATCATCATTATTATCCAACATAACTATATTAAGTTCAAGAACTGCCTAAAGCCTCGATTCTTGAAATTAACTAGCTAAAACATCGAAGTTATTCTCAAGAACTGCCTCTAGCCTTATTCTTGAGTCTAACCAATCATTAATCATTAATCTTTATACATTCTTTAATCATACTAGACACTTTCTTTAACTTTCTTTACTATTTAAACCATTTTCTTTAACTTACAAGATTCAACCAAGAACTCATAAAGAACTCAAAGAACTCATAAAGAACTCATAAAGAACTCATTCAAGATTCAAGATCTTCAACCAAGAAATCAATCAAGATTCAAGATCTTCAATCAAGAACTCATCCGACCATACACCATTCGCATATCATCATCATTATTCATTCGAAAATTCAACTTTAACTTATCCAAAATTCATCAAACTTTCACACATTAATCATGATCATGTTACAACATATATTCAATCATAAAACCATGAAAAAAACCATCATCAAACATCATCTAAACACATCAAAATCAGATTACAAACCATATACAAAATCATGAATAAACATCATCAAACAATCCAAACATGCATTTAATTCATACTATAAACAAGGTATACCAATTAAGTTGAGTTAGTATGTTACCTTATAGAAGATTACACACAATTCAACACACAAGAGCAACCCGAAAACTCGACCCACTCGATCACTTAACACGGCCCAAATACGGTATGCACACGGCACCACCACGGCACCACCACGAACCCGCGGTCCTTGCTGCCTTCACCACGGCCTGCACTGCTGGATCACCACCACGGCACACGTCACACGGCTGCCCAGCCACTGCACACACGGCCACCCTAGCACGACCACCACACGAGCAATGCACACGAACACGAATCCAAAACCAAACCCGAACAAGGAAATCTTGATTGAAATTAATGTGTTTAGGCTTGTGTTTGAACACCTAAAGATCAATGAACTTTGAATCTTTAAGTTTTGGGCTAGGAAAAATGATGAACAATTGATGGGTATCAATTGATCAAAATGGCGTGTGGAATTGGGCAAGGGAGGGAGTTTTTGGTGCTTTGAATTTGATGGCAAGAGTATTAGATGGCAAATGAGCAAAAATGATCTTAAGGCTCACTAATCCCCTCTATTTATAGAAGTGGGAGTAGTGTGAACACAAAGCAAGTGGCAAGCCTTGCCATGCTTGCTCAAAAACCGGCCAAGGGTAAGAAATGGGCCTCAAAATGGGCTCTCGTGATCCATTGGGCTAATTTGCGAAAACCGCATAATTAATCATGCCCAAATCGATTTCACCCAAAATATTAAATAATTAATTAGAAAAATTAAATAAATAAAATTCTAATTAATTAAATAATAATTATCCTAAATAATAAAAACTAAGAAATAAACATTTCGATTAAATCGAAATTATTCATATAAAATTAAAATAAATAGTTCAAAAATTAATTTGAACTAGCACATAACAAACATAATCACACATAAATACCGACAAAAATACCGATAAAATCTGGGTCATTACAACCTCCCCTCCTTAAAGAAATTTCGTCCCGAAATTTCAAGGTGCAGGAGATCGCTCCCCATCGAACAGCTCCGGGTACTTCTGCCGCATAGACGCTTCCGTCTCCCAAGTCGCTTCTTCATGGTGTCGATTTCTCCACAACACCTTGACAAGCGGTACCTGCTTACGCCGCAGGGTCCTAACTTCCCGATCCAAGATTTGGACGGGTCGCTCCTCATAAGTCAGATTCGGCTCGATCACGACCGGATCCGCTGTAATCACATGAGTAGGATCATGTACATATTTCCTTAGCTGGGAAACATGGAATACATCATGAACATTAGCCAAACTAGGTGGTAATGCCAATCGATATGCCACCTCCCCAACTCGTTCAAGTATCTCGTAAGGTCCCACATATTTCGGTCGGAGTTTCCCCTTCTGACCGAAGCGTACCACTCCCTTGAATGGCGAAACCTTAAGCAAGACTTTGTCACCTACTTCGAAAGCCAGCGGTCTACGTCGATTATCGGCGTAGGATTTCTGACGACTCTGAGCGGCCTGTATCTTAGACCGGATGACTCGAACCTTCTCGATAGTATCGCGTACCATCTCAGGTCCTAAAGCCACAGTATCGCTGATATCATTCCAACATATAGGACTCCGACATTTCCGACCATATAGGGCCTCGTACGGAGCCATCTCAATGCTGGAGTGATAGCTGTTGTTATAGGAGAACTCTATCAAGCAGAGCATGCGTACCCAAGACTGGTGGTACTCCAGAGCACATGCTCGGAGCATATCCTCCAAAGTCTTGATGGTCCTCTCAGTCTGACCATCAGTAGCCGCATGAAAAGCGGTACTCAACTTCAGCTTCGTCCCAAAGGCTTCCTGAACTGACTTCCAGAAACGAGACAGAAATCTCGGATCTCGATCAGAAACAATCTCCCTCGGAACTCCGTGAAGTCGGATTATGTCCTGAGTATACGCCTCAGCTAGACGCTCCATCGACCAGGTCATCTTCATCGGAATGAATCTAGCGACCTTAGTTAACCTATCCACTATGACCCAAATAGCATTCAAGCCATTACAAGTGGGTAAGCCTACTACGAAGTCCATAGATACCGACTCAAATTTCCAGGTCGGAATAGGTAGTGGCTGCAACAGACCTCCTGGTCTCTGATGCTCAATCTTGACCTTCTGACAGGTCAAACACCGAGCGACAAACTCTGCTACATCCCTTTTCATCTTAGGCCACCAGAACTGGCCTTTAAGATCCTGGTAAAGCTTATTACCACCGGGATGAACAGAATAAGGCGAGTTATGTGCCTCGGACATGATCCTGTTCCTAAGATCAGAACAGTCCGGTACACACCATCTCCCTCGAAAGCGCATACCACCATCAGAAGGGATCTCGAAACCTACAGCTTTACCTTGCCGTATAGCCTCTCGAATCCTAGCAAACTGTGGGTCGTTCTGCTGACCCTCGCGCAACTCCTGAAAGAAATCAGGCTCGGCACTCATAGATGTCAGACGAAGTCTGACGGAACCACGGCTTCTACTGAAGCTCAAGCGATGTTTGCGACTTAGTGCATCTGCGACCAAGTTCGCCTTACCCTCGCAATAGTTGAGCGTCAGGTCATAGTCCTTGATCAACTCAAGCCACCGCCTCTGCCTCATATTGAGGTCCTTTTGAGTGAAGATGTACTTGAGACTCTTGTGATCCGTGAATACCTTACACGAACCACCATAGAGATAGTGCCTCCAAATTTTGAGCGCGAATACTACAGCCGCTAACTCTAAGTCATGTGTAGGATAGTTACGCTCGTGCACCTTTAGTTGCCTTGATGCATAAGCGATGACCTTCCCACCCTGCATGAGTACACAACCTAAGCCACACTTCGAAGCATCACTAAAGACCTCGAAGCCCTCTTCATCGTTCGGAAGAGTAAGAATCGGAGCAGAGACTAATCTCTGTTTCAACTCCTGGAATGCTTGCTCGCAAGCCTCTGTCCAAACGAATCGGACCTCCTTCTGCAGGAGACTAGACATCGGTCTAGCTATTTTGGAGGAGTCCTGGACGAATCGTCGGTAGTATCCGGCTAAGCCTAGAAAACTACGAACCTCCGCCACATTTGTCGGGCTACTCCAATCTACCACAGCCTTAATCTTAGCTGGATCTACTTTAATGCCTTCTTTGCTAATCACATGACCTAGGAAGGCTACTTCGCGAAGCCAGAACTCACACTTGGAGAGTTTCGCGAACCACTTATGACTCCTCAATATCTCGAGTACCATCCGGAGATGTTCCGTATGCTCGGACTCATCTCTAGAATAGATCAAGATATCATCTATAAATACTACGACGCACTTGTCGAGTAAGTGGTGAAACGTCCGGTTCATCTGGTCCATGAACACGGCTGGCGCATTAGTGAGGCCAAAGGGCATCACCTCGAACTCGTAATGGCCGTATCGAGTACGAAAAGCAGTTTTCGGGATGTCTTCTTTCTTGACTGGAATCTGATGATATCCAGACCGAAGATCTATCTTTGAAAACACTCCTGCTCCTCGCAACTGATCGAACAGGTCCTCAATCCTAGGCAATGGGTACTTATTCTTGATAGTTACCCGATTCAACTCTCGGTAGTCTATGCACAGGCGCATACTACCATCTTTCTTCTTCATGAAGAGCACAGGAGCTCCCCACGGAGAAACACTTGGCCTAATGAAGCCCTTATCGATCAAATCCTGGAGTTGTGTCTTTAACTCCAATAACTCAGACGGTGCCTTCGAGATCGGCGCTGTCCCGGGTACCAAGTCGATATGAAACTCGACATCACGCTCAGGTGGAACGCCTGGTAGCTCATCAGGAAATACGTCTCTGAAATCCCTCGCTACAGGTATATCGTCCAACAGAGACTCTTTAGTCAAGTCTCGTATCTGACATAAATACACCGTATCGCCCTTCTGGCGATGCTTCCTCAATTTCAAGGCAGAGATTACCTTTACTCCTTTCTTAAGGACGAACCCAAAGTAGGTAACTCGGTTGCCCTGAGATCCTCGGAATGTCACTGACTGATCTCGGCAACGAATAATTGCTCGATACCTTGATAGCCAGTCCATACCAAGTATTACGTCAAACTCCATCAGCGGAAACTCCTTCAGATCGGCCGTCGCTTGCTCCCCAGCTATCACGATAGGCACTCCTCGGAATTCACGCTGACAAACAAAATCCTCTCCGGAAGGGAGAGTAATAATTGAACTAACAGGAAGGCTGTGTAACGACCCGGAATTTTGGGCCAGAAAATTTCGTGGTTATTAATGATATGTCTTAATTCTAAGTCCAAAAGGCCCATTATTTTTGGACTGTTTGTATTTTTAGCCCAATCTTTTCTCTTCCAAATTGGGCCAAAGACCCAATTTTCTTCTTTGATTAGCCTTGGCCGGTCTTTGTTTATTTTTTTTTTGGGCCAATATTGTTTTGTTTTAATTAATTAAATATTAATTATTATTTTTGGATAATTAATTAATTTAATTAATTTAAAATAATTTAAAACCTATTCAAAGGTTGTTGAACTAATGCCCAAGTTTAGCTCAACACCCTCCCCCTATTTTACTACCTCACGGCAGCCCTAATATCATCATTAGGGTTTTGCTTGTTTTATTTGTATTCTATAAATAGGACCCCTTGATCTCATTTGGGTCCTAATTGTCAAATTGATCAAAACCCTACAAAAAAATTATATTCTTTTCTCTCCCTCTCTTGAGTGTGTGCCGTGAGGTTCTTAAAAAAAAAAAGAGTGAATTATTTTTGTGTTTTTGGAATTAATAAGCGAATCCAGGTAACTTCGCTTTTCTATTTAATTTAAGGGTAGCTAATCACATAGTAAATTAGGATTATATCATGAAAATTGTAGGATTTATGTTTGCTTATTTATTCGAAAATTTCGAACCATATGAAATATTGATCATGTTATTCTCTTGATGTGTTCATGTAATATTTATGAATTATTATGAAATTTCTTTTGATTATTTTATGTAGTTTATTGAAATCTGAAATTGTTGAATAATTACTTGTATGAATTTATTTCTTAATCAAATCGTATTATTTCTTGATGCATTTTTCATGGCAGTTTCTTTGTTGTTTTATTATGAATCATGAAATATTTCGTGACAAAATTCGTCCTTTTATTGCTTGAAATAATTTAATCTTTCAAACCGGTAAAACTGTTCAGAATCGGTTTACGAATTTATTAATATACTTAATCAAATCGAGTGGCTACGAAATTTTAGGTGGAAGTCATTAATACTGTTTTAAAGCTTGTGTAATTTTTTCGTAATTTTTAAAGATCGTTTTCTACGGCAGAAAATTCTGAAACCGAATTCAGCCTAATCTGACCGGTTAGTTATAAAATCACTTAAAAATAGTAAAAGATGTTATTTTTAAACGAAATTTATTCAAGTTAAACCTTTAACCTATATTTAACATCCATTAAAATTTCCAGACTATTCGAGACCTTTAGATGGTTGATCTTAATTTAATCCTTTAAGATCAGATTGCGTAAAATAGTGTAATTTAAATTGTTTATATAAGTTTATGTGATTAATAGATGATTATTGTACTTGATTAAATTAAAGAATGAATTTTGGGTAATATATATAAATTTCGAGTAGATTGAATAAATAAAAATAGGATTTTTATTATGTTTTAGGTAATTATGGTTGTTAGTTGTTATTTTACATGATTATTTAATTTGATTTATTTGATGTTTGATGATTGTGTTTAATTGATTTAAAGTGTGAAATTTTGCTAAATTATATTTATATATATGTCAAGTAGGTCAAATTTATGAAAGGTGGAATTTTTATCATGTTTTTGTGCAATTTTTGGTGACAATTATTAATTATTCGAATTATGGTTAATATAATTGATTTGGTTGATTATTATATTAATGAATTTTACTTAATCATCAACTACCCCTAAAATGTCGAACAAATGGTTATTATTGACTAATTTTTAGGTTAACTATTTTGACTTATAATAATATTAGTATAATTTTAGGAACTGTCATTATTTTATTATGATTATTATATATTAAAGGAATTATAATTATTATTATTATTATTAAGTACCAATAGGGATAAGTTACAATAAGAAGTTAATAAGATATTACTAGGGATAAGAAAGGAAACGGAGTAATAGCTATACATGTTATGTTTCGGTCTCTGGCTAGGAAAGACTTGGTATTTAAGGTGGCCAATATACGTGCCGCACCTCTCTTTCCTGGGACTCCGAACATTTCATTTCCTATTACGGTCACCTAGTATTTCCCAATATATGATATGATATGATAAAGGTATAAGATATAATATAAAGAATTGAAAGATAATAAGTTAAGATCGCCCCTGCGATGACGCAAAGGTCATCAATCGGGTTAATAAGATAGGACACCCTTGCGATAACGCAAAGGTTATCAATTGGGTTTAGTCGATGCCACTGCTCACATGGGACGAACGCAAAGGTTCCCCCGCGCAGTTCTTGGTTCTAGAATATGGAGTCGTCTAGGTAGTTCTCGCAAAGGAGGACTATTTAGGAGTTATGGCCATAGCTTAGGCTTAGTTCTCGCAAAGGAGGGCTACAGGTGGGACGCAAAGGTTCACCCCGACATGTTTTAGGAAAGTTGCGAACGCAAAGGTTCGCTACGAGCTGAAGAAGACAGTCCGCAAAGATGATATGTTAAGTTAAGATGATATAATAAGTACATATGTTAAGATAAGAAGCTATTATGTTCTTATTATAAGATTGATATTATGATATAAGATAAGATATGATTATTGATGATAAGATATGTTATATAAGTTAAGAAGGAATATGACAAGAATGAATAAGAAATGATGAGTATAATATAAGCTAAGGTTCTGAGTTAATTTAAGTTGTATAATATAAAGTATAAGTATTGTATATTCTAAGACTTCCGCTGTGTATGATTGTGTATTTATGTAAGTATATATGAGTATGTATGCACATGGATGGTTTGTGTATTTTTGTACGTATTCTAACCGTATTTGCAGGGTTGTTTGTACGTACATTATACGTAAGATATACGTATTCTAACCGTATCTCTGCAGGTGTATTTATACGTATTTTATACGTACATTTATACGTACTTTTATACGTATTTTTGTATGTTAGATTGAAAGCATGTATTAGATTTCTTTACAGTTTTTATGTGTATTTCTATGCTATTATGTGTTTGGTGGTCCCTCGATTAAATGGGACAGCCTAGTTACTCGCCACTAACGGTGGACCCCCCCTCAGTTTCAGGTGACGATGCAGCAGCGTAGAGCGGGCTCCGCTGGATGGGCTTGAGTAGATTAGTATTTTATTTTGAGTATTTAGTATTCCCAGAACAGTTTGAGACATTAATTTAGTTTATCTTATGGTCCCAGCATGTTGGGGCAGAATTTCCAGACTTTATATGTATTAGTGACTTTTGGACTATTATGGATAATTGGTACTTAATTTAATAAAAGATAATTTATTCATTCAATTAAGTTGATTTATTGTTATTTAAGTTAGTAACGATCCGAATGTCGCTTTCCCTTTGTAAATCGACAAGTCGAAAAGTCGGGTCGTTACAGGCTGCCTCGAAGATTGGACCTCGAGACAAAACTACTAGCCACAAAAGAAACAGTAGCACCAGAATCAAATAAGACTAATGCTAACATACCAGAGACAAGAAATCTACCTGATACGACGTCAGGCTGAACCTCGGCCTCCGCCTCGGTCATACAGTAGACTCGGTTCTTCACTGGAGTCTGTGTCGGTGCCGGAAGTCGCTGAACCTCTGAATCGGGCTTCTTCTCGGGACAAGTCGACGCCTTGTGGCCTACCTTACCGCAAGTGAAACAAGTGATCGGAGAACCGTCACACTTCTTCCCTGGATGGAAGTCTCGGCCGCAACCTCTACACTTCGAGCCATCACTACCCTTACGCGAACTCGGGGTCGAAGGGGTACTGCTAGGTGTGCCAAACCGGGGCTTCTTAAACGAAGCTGTAGTCGTCGGAACTGGAGCTCTCTTCTTGCTCGAATCCTCCTCGGTAACCGATGCCTGTATCTCGAGTGCTACCTCGTAAGCCTGCTGGAACGTAGCCGCTCCACTGCTGATCACGTGAACTCGGATCCTCGGATCTAGCTTTTTGATGTAGCGCTTGACCCGATCCTTCTCTGACGGAATCACAGACGTAGCGAACCTCGACAGCTCTGTAAATCGATCGGTGTACGCCTGGACAGACATCTTACCCTGTGAGAGAGTAAGGAACTCCTCCTGTTTCTGCCACCGCAACTCGTCGGGGTAGAAACGCTCCTGGACCTTATCGATAAAGTCGGTCCAAGTCATCGCATGCAACGGCTGGTACGCGTCCTTCGCCAACGTCCACCAGTTATCGGCCTCTCCACGTAAGTAATATGCGGCGATCAGCACCCTCTCGTGATCGGGACAAAACGTCGCGTCGAAGAGCTTCCCCATCTCGCGGATCCAGCTCTCCAAAGTAGTGGGGTCGGCAACCCCGTCGTAAGTCGGAGGTCGATGACGTGCGATACGATCGAATGTCGACTGCATGTTCGGCGGTTGACGACTATGGTGCGCCATCGTAAGGATCGCCTCCTCGAGTGCCCGCAACCTCTGTCGTCCAGTACTCAACCGGCGAGGTGTAGACATGCTGCAACGCATCACAACAAAAGACATAACAACGATAAAATGTTAGTCAAACACTCCACCACAGTCAAGTAAACAAAATAAAGGAAGAAAAAAAATAGAAAAAGATCTTATCCCGGTCTTTCTACCCAACTCTTCTCCCTTCACTTAACTAGAATTTGGTTGATCACTCGGGAATAGTAAAGCTCTCAACTCCCGGGTTTAACTCAAATCCTAAAAACTTCGCTTAAAACCTATTCGGCTCTGATACCAACTGTAACGACCCGACTCGCTTAAACCGGCGCGGAAGAAACCGACGAGTCGAGTTGTTAGAAACTACAACTCAAACCTTAGGAAACAAAACTAAAACCTCAAAAGATTATCATTAATAACCAAAAGTGTACAAGTACCCACAAGTTTGTACATACTAAATCCAAAGGTCAACTACAACAACTAAAAACACGAGTTAACTCCAACTATATGTCAGAGTCTTTAAACAACATACAAAAGTCCAAAAGTAATGTAATAACATCTATACAATACTATCGCTAACTAATGTTGAGAAGACAGTAAATACAACAGACAACACGAGAAACAACGTCGCTCGCCCAACCCAAAACTAGGCAAGAGCATCATCATCTGAAGTACCTGAAAAATACAACAACGGTCCACCATCAGTGGCGAGTAACATAACTGACTCACCCTAATGGGAACGCACATGTACATAGCATAAATCAAACAAACAATCATCGTTAAACAAAGTACGAGAACAACCCAAAACGTGAACTCGACTCAAACCAACCTAATCAACTATCTTTGGCGCAATCATCCATAGTCTAGACCGGACTGTGCTCGTACGAACGCATCTTACGCGCTCGAACTTTCTACTATGTTCGGATTTGAGAATCTTACTCCCAAACCCCATGAAACCAATCTTACTGGAAATCCATGTCCCGTGAAACCAATCTTACTGGAATTCACAAAGATCACATAGTATGACTCCAACTAACCCAATACCGCGGATGGATTAGGGGCAACGTCTTAACCCGAAAACTAAGAATCTTACTCTAAGTTCAGGGCGTCTAGAAATGAAATCAAGCTAAATACTTAATTAATTCATTTAATCATTTTCATCCATTTATCATCATTATTATCCAACATAACTATATTAAGTTCAAGAACTGCCTAAAGCCTCGATTCTTGAAATTAACTAGCTAAAACATCGAAGTTATTCTCAAGAACTGCCTCTAGCCTTATTCTTGAGTCTAACCAATCATTAATCATTAATCTTTATACATTCTTTAATCATACTAGACACTTTCTTTAACTTTCTTTACTATTTAAACCATTTTCTTTAACTTACAAGATTCAACCAAGAACTCATAAAGAACTCAAAGAACTCATAAAGAACTCATAAAGAACTCATTCAAGATTCAAGATCTTCAACCAAGAAATCAATCAAGATTCAAGATCTTCAATCAAGAACTCATCCGACCATACACCATTCGCATATCATCATCATTATTCATTCGAAAATTCAACTTTAACTTATCCAAAATTCATCAAACTTTCACACATTAATCATGATCATGTTACAACATATATTCAATCATAAAACCATGAAAAAAACCATCATCAAACATCATCTAAACACATCAAAATCAGATTACAAACCATATACAAAATCATGAATAAACATCATCAAACAATCCAAACATGCATTTAATTCATACTATAAACAAGGTATACCAATTAAGTTGAGTTAGTATGTTACCTTATAGAAGATTACACACAATTCAACACACAAGAGCAACCCGAAAACTCGACCCACTCGATCACTTAACACGGCCCAAATACGGTATGCACACGGCACCACCACGGCACCACCACGAACCCGCGGTCCTTGCTGCCTTCACCACGGCCTGCACTGCTGGATCACCACCACGGCACACGTCACACGGCTGCCCAGCCACTGCACACACGGCCACCCTAGCACGACCACCACACGAGCAATGCACACGAACACGAATCCAAAACCAAACCCGAACAAGGAAATCTTGATTGAAATTAATGTGTTTAGGCTTGTGTTTGAACACCTAAAGATCAATGAACTTTGAATCTTTAAGTTTTGGGCTAGGAAAAATGATGAACAATTGATGGGTATCAATTGATCAAAATGGCGTGTGGAATTGGGCAAGGGAGGGAGTTTTTGGTGCTTTGAATTTGATGGCAAGAGTATTAGATGGCAAATGAGCAAAAATGATCTTAAGGCTCACTAATCCCCTCTATTTATAGAAGTGGGAGTAGTGTGAACACAAAGCAAGTGGCAAGCCTTGCCATGCTTGCTCAAAAACCGGCCAAGGGTAAGAAATGGGCCTCAAAATGGGCTCTCGTGATCCATTGGGCTAATTTGCGAAAACCGCATAATTAATCATGCCCAAATCGATTTCACCCAAAATATTAAATAATTAATTAGAAAAATTAAATAAATAAAATTCTAATTAATTAAATAATAATTATCCTAAATAATAAAAACTAAGAAATAAACATTTCGATTAAATCGAAATTATTCATATAAAATTAAAATAAATAGTTCAAAAATTAATTTGAACTAGCACATAACAAACATAATCACACATAAATACCGACAAAAATACCGATAAAATCTGGGTCATTACAGACGCTCTAGATATATTCTCACATAAACAACCTTTCTCACCTAAAGAGACTTTCTCACATGATCATATATATATATATATATATATATATATATATATATATATATATATATATAGTCAGGATCTGCTAAAAACCTAATGAAAGTTGAAAACTATAAACTTTTATTCCACACCGTCAGATCTAGATGCTTGAAATGTATGGCTGATAATAAAAGGAAAAAAAAAACGCATAACATTTTTCTACTGCAAATCTACTTCAATTCATATCTCCATTATTAAGCAACAAACAAACAAAAACTCCTCCATAGAAAATAACTATACAAACTTTTAATTTTTAAATTTTGAATTTACTTTTCTGATTTTCGAATTGTTCTTATGACTGATTTTCGAGTTGATATTACATATTAGTTCTGGTTAGTTTTCAAAGTGATTCGAACGATTCGTTTGAGCATCTTCATTGCTGGTTTGAAGGAGTATATAATCAAAGAAAATTGTAGCTCTTCATTGTCATTCAATTGAAGAAGTAAGCATTTTTATTGTAGAGGAATCATACACAATTTTTAGAGGTAAATAATCAAAAACGACATTTTCATTATGCACTATATATCTAGGGTTCGTTTAGTTCGAATTAGGAAAAAAAGTAGATTAGATTCGTTTTTAGCAGTTTCAATCATATATAAGAGTAACCTAGGGTTTCATAGTCATTATCGTTTTATCGGATTCAATGACATGCTACAACATTTTTTCACATGTACCCTTTTATATTGAAATGTACCCTTTTACATTGAAATGTACCACTTTATTTTTATCGTTGCTGCCTTTTGAATGCATTAGAATTTGATTAACTTATATGTATCATTTTATATTTAAATGCACTACTTCGTTTCGCAAATGTACTATGTTTTGTTGTAATTGTTACTGTTATTGTACCCTTTTTTTCAAAATGAACAAGTATTGCATATGAATTTATAAAATGTATCGTTTCCTGTTACAATGTACCATTTTTTTTATTGTAATGTACCCTTTTTCTTTTAAACTGTATCTTTTACTAGATTGATTAACAATTATTATTATCCATTAATCAAAATTTTTTTACTGCAAAATCCAATATAACAAAACAGAGATTAGTTCAATTTTGGGTTATGTTGAGTGTTATCCTCTAATATTTGTTTTCTTAACATAGTTACTCTCTATTAATTATCAATAGTGTGATACTCGATACTTGTTGGAGTTAAAGGAAAAAATGTGGAATAAGGTTTTTTTTTTCTTTCTCAAAATGTCTTGAATTATTATATTGCTATTACATTAAGGGGCACATTAGAAAATAAAGGGGTACATTATAATTTAAAGCGGTACATTGGTTAATTAGAAATCTAAAATGTTTTGAATTGGTTGCAGATTTGTGAAGGATCATTGGTGCATCCAAGTGTCGTAGGAAACAACTTAATTGAGGCTGTGGATGGACTATATGTTGCTGCTTTTGTGCACCAACCTAAAGTCTAGTTTTTAGTTAATTAGAAATCTAAACTTGTTAGTTAATTAAGAACAATAGTAATTGTAGTGATGTTCTAATGATTTCTATACAAGCAGTATGCTACTCAGTACTTGTTGGAGTTAATCATGTCTAATGTTTTCTTTATCAACATAGTTACTCTCTATTAATTAACAATAGTGTGATACTTGATACTTGTTGGAGTTAATTTGATATATATAGTGTGATCTCCGACTTTCAATTTTTTGGATGACAATTTATCTTCACTTTGAACAATTCTGCACTTTTTCCTTTCTTGAATAACATCATCTACATCATCATCTTCATCTTCATCTGGTATGTAGTCCTCGTCATTTGACTTTTCATTAGGTGGCTTTTTGCGCAAACAAAGATCTTTTGAAGAAATTTTCGGATTGTCATCCTTCTTCAAGTTTCTACTTGTTTTATTTCCCACAACTTTCTTGAAAATCTTCTTTGTGTCTTTCTCTCGATCCTCCTCAACACACCATGAAATTAAAAAATTGACATGTCACCATGAAATTATATACAATAAATTTACAAACAATTCTCAACACACCATGTATTCCTATTCATCTTAACAAATTACATTAACATGTAAAAAAAAATTGGAATGTTACACAGTAAAATACCAAATTTTAAACAAAAAAGGGTACATTATAAAATTAGAGGGGGTACACAAGTAGCATTATAGAGAAATCATCTAAAATGATTGAATAATTATATAGTAAATTTTACAAAATAAGTGGTACATATAAATATAAAAGGGTACATGTAATTTAATAACATCCTAATATATCAACCTATGTAGGATTTGAACCTACATCTTTTGTGTGATTACACAAATGCTCTACCAATTGTGCTAATAGGTTTATCATAGTAATCACATATGACACCAAATAATATGTAATTTGTTACTCCCTAATTCATTATCACTTACAAAAAATATAAAAATGGTACATTTTAAATTAAGGGCATACATGTTAAATTAAGAGGGTACATGTTAACAATAAAAAACTACAATTTCAACCTTGAAGGATGAAACAATAGTTTTACCCACTCAAATTAATGAAGTTCTCCACAACCCGATCAAGATGGTCTAGGTTAGCAGGATCGGATAGAATCTGCTCCATTTGAGATAAAAACAGGTGCATCTGGTTCATCATTGCCTTTGGCTTTTCGATCCTCAATAATTTGTTGAAGATCATTAATCCTCTTCATATGGATCAACCACATCAACTCCATGTCTCTTTGGAAAAAAAGAACACTTTCTTGATATTCCTAAATAGGAAATGATAGATGATTTTAAAAAAGAATACAAGAATATTAAAAAAAAAAAAACTCACAGTAATAACATAATGTACCCCAATAAAAAATGTATACAAAAAGGGTACATCTTAATCAGAAACGGTACATAATACATCATGTAACCAAAATTTGAAGATAAACTATATTGCTAGTATTTGAAAAAAGGATGAAACATAAACATAAGAATCATAAAAATCATAAAGGTACATACTAGACTTCAGTAGAATGAAAAGGATACATTACAAAGCGTAACTGGTACATTATAAGTGGAAATGGTACATTATAAATGAAAATTAAATATAGTCTTTCACATTTCAAAAAAAAAAAAAAAAACACACACACACACACGCAAGAACACAAGAGAATGACAATGGAACTTAAAACAAGATCGAAAACCTAAAAATCCTAAACAAGTCGAACAGAAAATCCTAAAACAACATCCTAAAACAAGATCATAAAAATCCTAAAACAAGATCCTAAACCTAAAAAACCTAAATAGAAACCAACAGAACATCAAACAGAACAAAATCGATCGAACAGAAAATGGAAAACCTAAAACAAGATCAAAAACCTCAAAAACATCAAAATCCTATTTGCATATTCGAACATCAAGATCCTAAAAACCTAAAACAAGATCGAAAACCTCAAAAACCTAAAACAAGATCGAAAACCTCAAAAACCTAAAACAAGATCTGCATATTCGAACATCAAAATCGAAAACCTAATTCCAAATAAACTAGCCCAAATTGCGAAAAAAATTTGAAAAAAAAAAAGTTTAGAATTGCGAAAACATACCTAAAAGAGGACGACGGGTTGATTATCAAACAATTGCCTGCGATTTTCTTAAGGTTGTATCACTTGAATGATGCGTGAGAGTGATGTAGAGCGTGTAACCACAACAAATTAAAAAAATAATCATAAAATAAAAAGTCACACAAAGAAGCTTACAAAATTCGATGATTCTAGTTCAGATCTTCAAACAAATTCGATTTCAAGACAACGAAATATAGCATAAGCATGCAAGTTGATTGAAGATTCAACAATGGAGAATGAAATAGAGAAAGAGAGGCGAGAAAAAGATAGGAGAGAGAAAGAGAGGATGAGAAAAATGAAAGTGAAGGTATGTTTTAAGGGCAGACTTAGTAAATTAATGGGCAACCGTTAGATTAGAAATGGACGCTCTAGATTGAAAGTTTTTAGTTTTCAACTAAGAGACTAGTTTTTACCTGATCCTATTCCTATATATATATATATATAAAAAAAAATATAAAATATATATAGGGTTGGATTTCGGTGAGAAATCTCTTATAGTGAGAAATGTGAGAAGAGATAAATACATCAACTATGACCTAGATGTACATTGACCACCAATTATAGGTACATTCACCATACACTATAAATACATTGTGTAAAAATACATTGATTTTATACCATAGATACATTGACTCTAAACTATAGAAGGAGTAAAGAGAGAAAATCAAAATTAATCTTAGCCATTCATTTGTTGATTAAAGGGTTGTGATTGTTTCTCACCCTTCTAACAAAAACTACATTTCTCACATGAGCCTACTTCTCTCTCTCTCTCTCTCTCTCTCTCTCTATATATATATATATATATATATATATATATATATATATATATATGGTTGGGTTCCGGTGAGAAATTTCTTATCGTGAGACATGTGAGAAGAAATAAACACATCAATTATAACCTAGAGGTACATTGATTAACAACTATAGATACATTCAAATATATATACTATGAATACATTGAGTAATAATACATTGATTTTATGCCATAGATACATTGACTCCAAACAATAGAAGGAGTAAGGAGGGAAATCAAATTTAATCTTAGCCATTCATTTGTTGATCAAAGGGTTGCGGTTGCTTCTCACCAAAACTACATTGCTCGCATGAGCCTACTTCTATATATATATATACATCCCAATTACATATACGTACGACCCTAATTTCAAAATGAAATCTCAACCATAACCCTTAATTTCATAAAATAGAAAACAAAAAAATTAAAGATCAGATTTACTAACTGTTAAGTTGACAGGGTCATTAACAGAAAGTATGGAGGGAGGTGAGAACGAAAATTAATTAACAATCTAAATTTAAGGGGCACGAGTGGGGAAAAAAATTAAGGGCACGATTGAGAAAGAAAAAAAAAATTTGGGCATAATTGAGAAACCCCAAAAGTTCAGGGGTATAAGTGAGAAAGATCCAAATAATTTTTAATACAGAATTAAAGATATTTAAAGTTTAAAAATATCAAATTAAATTATTTGACCTAATCTGAAATAAGTAATAAGGTGTGAAAATAAGGTGAATCAAACAAGGCATTAATATATATTTTGCACCCTCGTTTAGAACATTTGTATTAAGTACTACCATACATACAATAATATTTATATGTAGCATTTAGAACATTCTTCTATTATAGTACGTCAGACCACTTAATATATACGAAAAAGGACAATGTTATTCATCGTGTTGCGTTTTACTAATCACCATGTTACACTTTATCTTCTATCTACAAAAAGTTTTAAAAACGATGATCATTGGAAAAGCACATTCACATTCATTCTCAAAAATTAGAGCTCTTACATTCACTCTCATCAAATATAACTCTCTCATTTATTATCACCAAATAAATCTCTCACTTCCACTCTCTTTCTTTAAAACATAACTTCAACCCCCTCCCACACACACAAAAAAAATGTTTAGAGTATATAAATAAATGTTCTATTTGAATTGCATATCAGATGCATGATAATCACCGTGCACCAAAACGTAGGGAAAAAAGTTCATCAACTTGGATCTTATTCAAGTCGAGAATACAAAAATGGTTTGTTGGAGGCAGGGGAGAGGGATTAGAAGTGCGTTTGGTTCATCTGAATTTTTCTGATAATTTTTTTTTCAATCTGGTCTAATCTAATCTGAATTTTTTTATCTGAACTTTTCTGAAATTATATTATACATTGTTATAATTGCAAAATATTATTAATATTATCTTAATTTTAATATCAATAAAAATAAAAAAAAATAAAATTTAATATATAAAATAAAATTTAAAACATAAAATAAAAATTAAAATAATTAAGCATTAGTATGCATAAGATTATAATCATATTACAGTATTCATTAATTTTTGTTAAGCAAAATATAATATTCATTGGATTAAAAAATAAAAAGTTGATCTAATATGATTTAAATCTTTTTTATCTGATTTGAATTTTCTGAAAATAAACACATAACTGCTTATTTAAGTTGAATCAGATGAACCCTATAATTAAACTCGTTGTCCATTCTAGGGAGATGAAACTAGTTCAGTAGTTCCAAAGCTACCACGATTTTCTAATAAAATGAAATTTTGGTAAATGTGTGTTAATTTGCCATAGGAATTTTTATTTGTTTGGTTTGGTTTTTTGGGTAAAGGTCTAGATCGAAACTTACATCCTAGTTATTGTTATCCCAAAGGCACAATATAGCCATGTGTGCTAGTTTATGATCTTGTATTTGAAAATGCACACACTCAGATATCATTTTTCACTGCTCCAACCTATATTAATTCGACTTGCAACCGACACGACACAAATAGAATGGACCTAGAACGAAACAATCTGGCAATCGATCCAACCCAAAGTTAACCTAAATTGAACTCAAACCACACCTGCTACCATCTCGACCCACTCCCAACCCCGACCAAACACGACCCAACCTGAACCAAACCCAAAAATTAAATGGTGCCGACCCACATTGATGACCTGACATGAACCCGATCCAAACACTCATTTTGACACCTATAATTATTGGCACTATTTAGGGTGCGTTTGAATCATCTGAAATTTTCTAATTTGGTTTGATTTGATATTAACTTTTCTGATATGATCTTAACTTCTCTGAGTTGATAAGAATTTTTTCTAATTGTAGTTATTTTTATAGTTATAAATTTTCTTATCTGATATGATTTTTTTAGAACTGATTTTATCTGACCTAATTTGCTCTAAACTTTTTTCATATAATCATTTGCTTAAATTAGTTAAATCAAACGCACCTTTAGTGGAGAATATAAGACACTTGTTGAAAACAAAAAATTCTTAGTAAGTTCGAAGCATGTCCTTCAACAAATTCATGGAGATTTTGAATTGTCCATGAAAATTAACAACCAAACAATAGTTGAATGTTAAAAAAAAATTTGAATTCTTAATCTACTATATAATAATTGTGTTAAATTTTGAATTTTACAACAAGATACTCTTCCCCCCCCCCCCCCCCCCACCCCCCCCCCCCCCCACCACCACCTATTAGGCTATTATGTTACTTGAAGAAAAAGGACCATTCTTGGCATACCACCCCACAATTTTGAAATTCAAGCAATATAGATTCCATGGAACAAAGGGCGACAATAAGAGAGTGAGTGATAGCTAATGTAGTAAGAGCTTTCCTTCCAGTTTGAGGAGATTCTGGGGTCGTTTCTCATCTCCGCCTTTATGGCTCTCTAAACACCAAAAAAAGGCGACAATACACGGAACAAGCAATAATAATGGGAATGAAATCAATTGAATGACTATATAATGAGGCACAAAAACATAACACTGACCAGCTAACCTAATAGACTAGTGGTCAAGAGTTGAATTATCTACTGCACATAGATCATAGGTTCAAGCTATGTATGGTATCAACAATCATAAAAAACATAAAACTGAAATTGTATGAATCTACTAGCAAGCAACCACCATCATAGAATTAGTATTATTCCTCACAGCCTTGTAAGCAACAGCAACTGCCCATGTTCTCAATTGCTTCTTCATGGCCTCATCATCATCATCATCATCATTATTATCATCATCATCTACCACATAATTACCATACCCATTATTATTATTATTATTATTATTATTATTATTATTATTATTATTATTATTATTATTATTATTATTATTATTATTATTATTATTATTATTATTATTATTATTGTTACTAATAATTTTGTATCTTCCTTCAACAAAATTATTAGTAAATTTCATGAAATACTTCCTATGTAAAGACCTCTTCTTCGTCCTCGGTTTTCGGTTCAATGAATTGGCTTTCATGGGAGTGGCTTCTGTGCTTGAGGGAGAGTTTTGTTCATGAATTTGTGATGTTGTATTAGCTGTTTTTGGGGTTAGCGGTTTTGAATTAAGAGAGGAATGAGGGGGAGTTAGCTTTTTTATGGTGGAGTTGTTGTGTTTATTATTAGGGGAAAGTGGAGATGATAGATGATTTTGGGATAATAGCGGATTGGAGAAGAACCATTGTGAGTCCATCTTTTGGATGAACTTCTCTGGCTCCATTTTTTCCCTTAGAGGAGAAAAAAATTTGTGGGAATGATCTCCTAGTTTTGGGGATTAGAATATTGTACATATTTATATAGGGTAATCTCCTGATATTATATTATTGTTTACATAGTACTCTGTGTTATTTTTTGATTTTATAATCCATTGACTTTTTAGAGAAAGTTTCCCTTTGACTTTTTAGAGAAAGTATAAAACCTATAGATTATTCAGATATGATATTATTCGGATATGATATTATTATTGTATATTCGTATGTAGATAAAATATGATTTTTAATGCAATAAAGACTAATTTCCCCTCTTATGTATACGTACATAATCCATGTCCTTTTTGTTGGAATAAATCTGAATCAAATAGAGTTGAACTGAACTGAATTAAGCTAAATTATAGCTAGACACGACATCAATATATGAATTGAATTGAATTGAAATTTCAGAAATTAAGTTCAAGAGAATAGAGAGTAACTTTTAATTAAATAAAACATTATTACACCGATTTACGTGTGATTTTAGCTTGCATTCTCAAATTTGTTGTCCTTTCATTTCAATTTATAAGTTACATTTGGAATGTTTTTGTGAGAAAAAATGAAATCGTAAATGGTTTAATTTTGTGGAGACGAATAATAAAATACGGAGGATAAATTACAAATATAATTAAAATAATTGGGCATGTGATGTCATGGAAAAACCACTGCCTTAAAAACGAAATTTGGCCCATCCGATGTACAAAACGTTATGACAGATTCGTTTCTCAAGATTAACATCACTCATACACACATGTATAAATAGCCCTTATGTATATCATAATTCATAATCCTAAATTATGAGTAAAATTGTGTGTATGACCTAGATGATTATGAAGAAGAAGGTCAAATGTGGAGTAAATCAAGGATGTGCTAATTGGCTGGAATCACATTGGCATGAGATTTGCCAGGAAATATTGGGGAATCCAAACGTTACTTGAAATGCGACATGCATATGTTGTCACCCCATGATTTTGTGCCTTTGCTTTAGATAGTGGGTCGGCACTTGCACAACTAATTAATTAATACTTGGATCCCCAAATACATTATGTATGAGTTGTCTAGCTTTTTTATTTAAAAACAAAAAAACAAAAAAAACAACCAAGGTTGCTAGGTGAGCAATCTTTTGCAACGGTCAAATGTTGATATCCACGTTCTTAACAAGAAGTATGAATAGTAGAAATTATCAGTAAAAAGGAATGGGCTTGGGGTATGAACATAAGCCTACTTAACGAGAACAGTTTTGAGCTTTCGAACAACGCTCACACACACAAACAACAATATTGTCTATTTTGAGCCTAAACTATCATGAATTTGTTTTTGAACTTCCCCAAAAGTTCTTGTTGATGTATGTGTGTGAGCTCAATTATATAAAGTGATTCCCCACTTTATATTTTTTCCAATTCGGGATTGGGATGAATTTTCCAACAATCTTTTCCTCAGGCCTCAGACCAAGACCACATACATTTCCCATGGGCTTTCCTCGAACACTAAACTCGATCTGCTTTTTCGCACCTTTTCAGTATATGCCGCCTGAACTTCCATCAACTTTCATGGTCCATGAACCGTCCACCGGGCAGCTGCCCACTCGGCACTCGCACTAAGTTAAAGGGCTATCCGCCGGCCTCAGCTGATTAAATTTTGTTGTTTTATACCATATAAAAGTGATATTGTTCAAAGTGAGATGCATTATTAGGCGGAAAAAAAAAAAAAAAAAAAAAACAACAACAAGTAAAAGAGTTACCAATGCCACATAATTTTCCGACGTTGACTGTGAATCTCCGGCGTTGACTCACTATTTTCCTCCAGTTTTGCACGAATCCTTTCGTATCTAAGGGAGCAAGAGATGAGGAAACCCAAATTTAAAAGAAGAGAATTTTAGATGCTAGAAGGAAGTGTTAATGTAGGGTTTATGTAGGTGAATTTAGGAGGGAAAATGGAGGGTGAGTGGAGGAAAAATGAATTTATAGTGAAAAGAAAAGGAAAGGTTAAATAGAGAAGAAATTATTCGTCGAAAATTTGAGGGAAATAGCAAGTCAACGCTGGAAATTCACAGTCAACTTCGGAAAATAGAGGTAAGGTCCCTCCTTGCAACTCTTTTTTTTTGTTTTAGGTCACTGTTCACAACAAATTTTTTATAAGGTATTTTCTTACAAAAATAATATTTTATAAGGTCTTTTCTAACAAATTTTCCTATTTTTTTTAACTATTTTGTGATCGTGTTCATATCCGGTGTAACCTCAAAGAAGCTCTTGTCACAAATAAAGTTACACATGGAAATAGGCCTAAATTAGCTAATGGGCATCTAGAATTTTAAACTCACAGATCTTTGTCACATGATTAACTTCCAAATGTTTGTAATGACTAATGAGTATAGAGTGGCACTAGTCGAGAAGTCGCTACTAGTTATTGTCTAGAGGTTTTCAAGGTGGACATCCGATGAAAATGGATGGAATAAAACAATTCTTTTTTTCTATAATAATACTCCCTCTGTTTTTTTAGATGTAACACTTCATTTTTCATACTTGCCGAGACATAATTTGGACTCATAATATCTCTAAATATATAAGTGTAAAAATTATAAAAATTATATATTTGGAAAGTGTATTTCGAGGTGTATCCAACAAGATCACACATGACTATACTTTTCTTTATATATAAGTAACAATTAACGGTCAAAGTGAATCGGATAAATAGTGCCAAAGTCAAAGTGTTACATCTAAAAAACGGAGGGAGATAATTTTTTTAGAAAGAAAGGTGCATAAAAAATAAGGATTTTTTCCTTTGGAAGAAATAGTTGATTTTCAAATGTCCATAAAGGTCATTTTACATAACAAAATCTAAACAATCATCTATGTGTTACCAAAAATCTTTACACAAATAACTATTTAAATTTGTGGTCAGATCCTCTAAACAAAAAGTAATTCTCTAACTACAAACTTAAAACTCTAACATCTAAATTCTAAACCCTGATTACCGAACAGGGCCAATATGGTTAGTTGAAGACTTGGGGTGCGTTCTCTTCAACTTATTTTATCATGTCTCAGAATTTATCAGATTTAATCAGATCAGGTCATATCAAATAAGTTATAATCAAGTCAGCTTTAATACGTTAAAATAAGTCAGATCAGATCAGGTCAAATAAGTTGAATAAAGACACCTATACCTCTCAAAAAGTAGTAGTTGAAACGCTCTAGGGTCTACTAGACACTTCCAATTAATACTAGAGGCCCATGTAGACACGCACTTGCAATAGTTTGTCATTATCCCCTCCCCTGTTTTTTCAATAGTTAACCGCATTTTCTAGTTTATTAATCTTTTGCAATTTCTATTAGCTTTTTAGGTATGTGATGTGTGTGATATACCTAATGCAAAAAATATTGCATGTGTTTCAATTGGTTAGAAGATGGATATAAAAGCTCGCTATTATGAGTTAAGATCATCTTCATTTTTTCTAGGAAATGGATAATCCATTATATAAATACATGGATGAAAAAGTATGAAATGGGAGATAAAAAAAAAATTATTTTAATGTTAAATTAGGTGTCAAATCTTAAAATAAAAAATGAAGAAAATAAAAATGGAGAGGATCTTAATTCCACTATTATATATACTTACACAATGAATAAAATTGAGAGAGTTTGCTAGAAAGATTTTTTGGGATTGATTTAGGTATTTACTTGTATAGTAAAATTATCTAATTTTAATTGCTAACATTATCAGTGTTAATTGCCATAGTTTTGTAACAATTAATTGTACTTCATTTATGTAAAACATTCAATTGATTGATTGAGTGCATAAATTAATTAAGTGAAAAATTGTACTAATGTACGATATGATTGATTTTCAGTGAGGGTGTTTAAATAATTATATAAGGGGGCATTATTGCTCCTCTTTACTTGTGAAATTGGGATTATATTGGGACCGAAGGTTTTGTTATATATTTGATCATACACTTCCCTTATATGAAATACCCTTTGGGCTTGAAAAATGGATGTAACAAATGTCCATCATACACAATGCTAATTAATTATACTTTATAAAGGATGGATGGATGAGATTCGAATCCATGACCACTGTATTACGTTGGCTTTGATATCATGTTAAAAGATCATCTCAACCAAAAGATTAAGCTGATAGTTTTTTTTTTTTTGTTTGATTCAAAAGGAGCATAAATTAAAAGTTGAAGGTATTACAATCTTGGAGGATAAGCTCCCTACAATAGTTAGGCGTAGTACAAATGTTACGTAATCATTACAACCAGCATACATCCATGTTGAGGCATTTTTTGGTACACCTAACAATAGGCCGAGAGCAAGTTCCGCTTCCACACGATCAAGCACCGTTCCTGCACAAAGAACACGTGTGAGCTACCCCCCGGAGGTGTTCCGGGGGAGGCCACTCCGACGCTCAAGTCAGTGTAGTGTAAGAGAAGTAATTTGAGAGAGAATGTAAGAGAGAGAAAGTGTTTTGTAGTGTTTACTTTACTCTTTTTGTCATTGGATCCCATCCTTTCATTGTTGCATAGAGATGAGTATTTATAATACCTTTGGACTGACTTGGTGCCCCTGGTTGGTTGGGCTGGACCTGGTCCACTGGGCTGGACCTGGTCTGCTGGGCTGGACCTGGCCAGCTGGGCTGGTCCTGGTCAGTTGGGCTGGTCCTGGTCAGCTGGGCTGGACCAGGTCTATACTGGAGCGTGGACCCTGTGGGGCCAGGTTATATGTACTGGGCTTATCTCACATGTGGGCCTGGTCCCGGAGTGGGCCTTCCTGTGGTTGTGGTCCTCTTGTAGGGTTTAGGACTTAGTTAGGCTTAAATAACCGTGGGCTAGCCCAATAGTAGTGGGTGTATTTTACCCCATCAATTTGCCCCCCAAGTCCATAAATTATGTGGGCAGTTTTTATGAATTTATGTGATGGGCTAGCCATGTATGAAGCATTTCCGGGCCACGTCTAATCAATTGACTTGTGACTTTGAATTTTGGCGTCTGGTTGCTTATCAATTGAGCAGAAGAGGTATTTTTCTTTTGTGACTTTTAGCTTTCCCATCTTGGTTGAGTATGTAGTCATGGTAAGACCAGGCCTGCCCTGGCAAGTTTTGGCCAGAGGTGTAACGACCCGACTCGCTTAAATCGGCGCGGAAGAAACCGACGAGTCAGATAGTTAGAAACTACAACTCGAAACCTAAGAAATTAAAACTAATTCCTCGAGATATTATTGATAAACCACAAACGTACAAATACCCACAAGTTTGTACATACTAATCCCAAAAGTCAAACTAAGAATACTAAACATACAAGTGAATTCCAACTACATGTCAGAGTTATAAACAACGTAAAAGAGTCCATACAATACTCCAATACTATCTGAAACAACGGAAAACAGTAAATACAACAGATAACAGTAATAACAACGTCGCTCGCCCAACCCAAAGCTAAGCAAGAGCATCGTCATCAGAAATACCTGGGAAAACATCAACAGTCCACCATCAGTGGCGAGTAACATAACTGACTCACCCTAATGGGAATACACATGCACATAGCATAAATCAAATAACAACATCAACATAATAAACCAAGTACAAGATCAACCCACACGTGAACTTGACTCAAACCATCCTATTCAACTATCTTTGGCGCAATCATCCATATTCTAGACCGGACTGTGCTCGTACGAACGCATCTTACGCATTCGAACTTTCTACTATGCTCGGATTTGAGAATCTTACTCCCCAAACCCCATGAAACCAATCTTACTGGAAATCCATGTCCCGTGAAACCAATCTTACTGGAAATTCACAAAGATCACATAGTATGACTCCAACTATCCCAATACCGCGGATGGAATAGGGGCAACGTCTTAACCCAAATACAATGAATCTTACTCAAAGTATCAGGCGTCTAAAAAATGAAATCAAGCTAATCTTTAATTAATTCATTTAATCATTTTATTCATATTATTCTTTATTATTACCCAACCTAACTAAATTAAGTTCAAGAATTGCCTCTAACCTTGATCCTCGAAATTAATTAGTTAAATCATCGAAGTTATTCTCAAGAACTGCCTCTAGCCTTATTCTTGAGTCTAACCAATCATAAATCATCAATCTTTAATCATTCTTTAATCGAATTAAGCCTATTCTTTAACTTTCTTTATTCTTTAAATCAATTTCTTTAACTTTCAAGATTCAATCAAGAACTAAAAAGAACTCATCAAGAACTCATAAAAAACTCAAAGAACTCATTAAAGATTCATAAAGAACTCATTCAAGATTCAAGATCTTCAACCAAGAACTCAATCAAGATTCAAGATCTTCAACCAAGAACTCATCCAAACTCATACATAATCACACGCATATCATCATTATCATTCGAAAATTACCACTTACACTAATCCAAAATTCATCAAACTTTGACATAATAATCATGATCACATTACAACACATAATCAATCATAAATTCATAAAATTCATCATCAAAATATCATGAAAACCACATAAAAATTCAGATTAGAAACAACACATGAAATCATGAATAATCATCTCCAAACAACCCATACATGCATTTAATTCATACTATAAACATAGTATACCAATTAAGTTGAGTTAGTATGTTACCTTATTGAAGATAACACACAAATTTACACAAAAAGTTGCTGCCCGGAATAAGACACACACGAACAACAACACGACACAAGCACGAACACCTCGTTCTTCAACACGGCACCACCGCACGAGCACCACGAACCACCCTGCACAGCCACTGCACCACGCACACACGGCCTACGAACACCACTGCCCAGTCAGCACGGCTACCACTGCTGCCCACCGCACGGCTGCACCTGCACGGCACCACCACGCTGCACACACGGCCTGCACGGCTTCACCACACGGCTGCCACCACACGAACCCCACACGTGCACACGATCCCCCACACGAACACGTACCCAAACTCAACCCGAACTAATGATCTTGATTGAAATGAATGGGTTAAATTGTGTTTTAGGCTACTTAAAGATCAATAGACTTTGAATCTTTAAGATTGGGGTTGGAAAGATTGATGAACAAATGTTCAACTTGGAAGCACCAAAAATGGCGTGTGAAATAGAGCAATTGAGAGGGAGTTTGTGTTGATTGAATTTTGATGGCAAGAGGGTTAAAAAGGCAAATGGGCAAATGAATCTCATGGCTCACTAACCATTCCTATTTATAGAAATTAGTTAAGTGTGAAAGCAAGGCAAGTGGCAAAACCTTGCCATGCAATTAGAGGGGGCCGTCCATCATGGCTATAATGGGCCTAAATGGGCTCTCGTGCTCAATTGGGCTAATTTGCGAAAACCGCATAACTAATCATGCAATAATCGATTTGGCCCAGAATATTAGATAATTAATTAGAAAATTAAATAATAAAATTCTAATCAATTAAATAATAATTAATCATAAATAATAAAAACTGAAAATAAAATAATTCGAATTAAATCAAAATTATTCACATAAAATAAAATAAATAGTTCAAAATTAAATTTGAACTAACACATAAATATACATAAATACACATAATTATCGGCAAAAATACCAATAAAATCTGGGTCATTACAGAGGTGGTCTGATTAGGACTATTACTTTATCTTTTTCTTATGCTTGTTTCAACAGCTGAAGATGTAGAGGCGATGGACTTTGACAAGCTAGGGTTAATAAGGATGGTGAGCCCCTTCGAAGTGTACCCCCTGAAACTTTAGCAAGGCTGAAGTATACTATTCTGGAGAATGACTGAAGTTCCATTCATTACCACATTACTTCCAACACTGGGGTGTTGCTTTCTAGGGATGCGTCTGACTTGCCCACGGTGTCTGGTGGAGACATTAGGGCCAGCACAAGCAGGGGGCTACCCCCCAGGTACAGGGCTGACATTGTAGGATCCTCCTCTATTGCTGCTAGATTGCTACCAGGACCTGGTCGGAGATCGAGCAGGAGGAGTGTTGGTTTGTCTCTGGAGAATTATGATGAGGATTTTTATAGAAGTATGATACTTCGCCCCGCCTATGATGAGGAGTTTTATAGAAGTGTAATACTTACTTCCTCTTTGATGACGTAAATATACTTGTGTATGACCAGGGGTCAAAGAAGCACAAGGACTGCCATGGAGCAGATGACCAGGCCAGGCCAGCCATAGAGGATGATCAGAGTGCCCTTGAGAACTAGGATAGCAGGGGTCCACCCCTGCCTAGGAAGTTTGGTGATCACCTGGTAACCTGGGGAGTGCCTCTTCCTGTTCTAGCACATCTGGTCATGCTTTTGGTTGACCTATTCTGGAGCGTGGTGGTGATGTTCTCTTGTGCCTTTTCAGCTCATTTTTGCTTTGCTTTAGATTGTCTTGAACACTTGTAAGAACAATTAGTTTTTTAGCCTCTGCTTGGGCATTTCTGAGCCAGATGGTCGTCGACCCTTGACAAATATTTCACTTTGTAATTCCTCTAACACTCATTTTCACCATCCACCAGGGGGTGGGTGTATTTTATCCTTCTTTTGAAGATTTGGCTAACACTTGATTTTTATGAATGTGTGGTTTTTGCATGAATTTTTATCTCTGCAAATATTTATATGTGCTATATATATAGTTTATACTCTCTGCCCCCCTTGGTTGGGAGGTGACAAAGTTACCTTCTGACCAGATATGGGTTACTGGACTTTCTAATAGGTGGCTGAGTAAGTTGATTTGCTTTGCAAATTCTTTGTACTTACTTCTTTTTCTCTTTTTTTTATTATTATTTTTTTAAAGGCATGCATTTTTGTATGACCAGGGGTCAAATAAACACATGGACTGGCCAGGGTATATGGGCAGGTGTGCCTTTGGCCTTTCGCACCTGTCCACCCAAAACCAGATCGTTTGATCACACACTTTTGTATGACTTTGAGCCAAAGAAGTGCATGGACTGGCCAGGGTATACAGGCAGGTGTGCCTTTGGCCTTTCGCACCTGTCCACCCAAAACCAGATCGTTTAGAGCATGTACTTTTGTATGACCTTGAGTCAAATAAGTACATGGACTGGGCTAGGAATGAGACCAGGTGTGTTTGCTGAGCAAATCTTTTTCACCTGCCCCCACCAGACCAGATCGTTTAGGGCATGCACCTTTGTATGACCTTGGGTCAAAGAAGTGCATGGACTGGGCTAGGAATGGGACCAGGTGTGCTTGCTGAGCAAGCCTTTTTCACCTGCCCCCACCAGACCAGAACTTTTGATGCATGCATTCTTGGCCTTAGGCCAACAAATACATGGACTGGGCTAGAAATGGAACCAGGTGTGCTTGCTGAGCAAGCCTTTTTCACCTGCCCCACCAGACTAGGACTTTTTTATGCATCCACTTGTGTATGACCTTAGGCCAAATAAGTGCATGGACTGGGCTAGGAGTGAGGCCAGGTGTGCTTGCTAAGCAAACCTTTTTCACCTGCCCCCACCAGACCAGGACTTTTTAGATGAGGGGATACTATAGTTGTTTCGTATTCAACCTCGTTGTTGGTAGTAAATTGAAACTTGAGGGCATACTTTTTTAGATGCCCCTTTGGGGAAATCAAGACCACGCCTGCCCCAAAATCCTACTGATACAGGTCTGGCCAGTGTGGAAATTGTTGTGAGGTGGTCCCTCGAAAAGTTGTATGTGATCATTTGGGTCCCCAGTACCATCGTACTTGATGTGACCTGGTAGCTTCCCCTTATGAGAGACTTCAATGAGGATAGAAGAATGAAAAGGCAACCTGGTAGGCATCCTGACCCCTGGTCTAGGTGGTCTTCCTGCCCTGTGGCTTGAGGAAGGACCAGCTACCCTGGGTAGGAGAGGTGCCCGACCAGGCCTGTTCTCCTCCGCTGGGCCCAGCCTATCACGGCATGTGCTTGTTCACCCAACCTGTTGTGGATAGATGTTGGTGCACCCAGCCTTTCGTATACGGTTGGGACGTAGGAAGACTCAGTGTTAGCTTCCCCCCTTACACGTGAGTGAGATGGAGTATGCTGAGGACGTGGTAGTGTGGTTGACACGACAAGCCATGTAGTGGTAATTTCTTTTTATGACCAGGCGTGCGCTGCTTGGGACGATGCGCTTATGAAGTAGACTACGTGCTTGGTAGCATCCATATGATTCTGGGAATTCACATCAGTATCAAGCTAGACCCACCTTCTAGGAAGGGTTGCCTAGTTGACTCTTCATTTGCGCGTGTATCCTATCACCATCAACATGTGGTAATGATCGTTGTGCTTTAGTAACCAACCTTATTTGAGGAGCTCTCTGATCGTCGACAGGGTAGTCTCGACTGATGACGATGGTGCTCGTCGACCGTTGTTCTGTGGACCGACCAGGGTGTTGCAGACTAACCAGGATGTGGCCAACGGACCAGGATGATACTGACCGACCAGGGCAGTGTCGGACGACCAGGTTGGTGTTGACTGACCAGGGTGGTTGCTGAACTACCAGGGTGGTTTTGACCGACCAGGTTGCTTTTGACCGACCAGGGTGGTACTGAACTACCAGGGTGGTTTTGACCGACCAGGGTGGTACTGAACTACCAGGGTGGTTTTGACCGACCAGGGTGCTTTTGACCGACCATGGTGGTACTGAACTACCAGGGTGGTTTTGACCGACCAGGGTGCTTTTGACCTACCAGGGTGGTACTGCACAATCAAGGTGGTTTTGACCGACCAGGGTGTTTTTGACCTACCAGGGTGGTACTGCACAATCAAGGTGGTTTTGACCGACCAGGGTGCTATTGACCGACCAGGGTGGTGTTAGGCGACCAAGGTGGTGTTGACCGTCCGAGGTGCTGCGGGCCGACAAGGATGGACTTGATCAGCTGGGCATGTCTTTTTATAGCGTGAGAGTGAGTCACATTCACCTGAGCATTTTATCAAACACTTAGTGTGCTACCATTATACTTAGCTATCATATGACCATTATACTTTAGATCTAGCTTTTTGTACATGAGAAGTACAAATTAATGGTAAATTAATAATAAAATTCACCAAATAAACCATTTTATGCCCAACTAATTACGAGAAATTATGAGCTTGTACAAATAATTAAGAGGTAGTAAAAGAACTTATCTTTTTTATTTGGGGTAAATCTTCTCTATCTTCTCTTTTGAGGATGAACAAGTTGCAACATGGTTGAATGTTGGCTTGGAGATGACAAGGATAGCAGTAGTAACAACTATCTTGCTTTATTATCAACTTTAATATGTTGATCTTGTTGATTAAGTTCCATTTCATTGGTAGTAACAAGGATAACAGTAGTAACAAGAGAAAGGTTAACAAAGGAAAGAAAAGATCCCACCAAATTGTTGAGATCGAGATCTCTATCAGGATGATGAAGCTGAAGTGAAGATCAGAGAATTGAACCACCCAAACCACTCAATCAGGGCCACCTTTCACTTATATTACTCTGTTTGAATTCGCTTGCTCGAAAACAGATAATGCCGCCATTAATAGGAAAATAATGAAGATTTTGTGTGTAGTTACTGCCATTTTTGTTTTTTTTTTTATTTTATTATATATATATATATATTTTAATTACTCCAATTAATAAGCTCAAATATATGTACAGAGTAAACTTATTATATAGCTTGTTGTGGATGATGATGAAGACCCACTTGAAGATGATGAATATTTGTTGGTGGTAGAGTGATTGTCTCTACTTCTTCTATGGCTAGACCATCAAATATGTTTGTTTTGACGGTCGCCGGAGTCGTCACGGGATGACGTGATCGACGGTACTTGAGGTGGAAGAAAAACCGTAGTGGCGCCTCGACCCTCCTTCTAGCGCCAAATTGTTGAGGCATTTTTTGGTACACCTAACAATAGGCCGAGAGCAAGTTCCGCTTCCACACGATCAAGCACCGTTCCTGCACAAAGAACACGTGTGAGCTACCCCCGGAGGTGTTCCGGGGGAGGCCACTCCGACGCTCAAGTCAGTGTAGTGTAAGAGAAGTAATTTGAGAGAGAATGTAAGAGAGAGAAAGTGTTTTGTAGTGTTTACTTTACTCTTTTTGTCATTGGATCCCATCCTTTCATTGTTTCATAGAGATGAGTATTTATAATACCTTTGGACTGACTTGGTGCCCCTGGTTGGTTGGGCTGGACCTGGTCCACTAGGCTGGACCTGGTCTGCTGGGCTGGACCTGGCCAGCTGGGCTGGTCCTGGCCAGCTGGGCTGGACCAGGTCTATACTGGAGCGTGGACCCTGTGGGGCCAGGTTATATGTACTGGGCTTATCTCACATGTGGGCCTGGTCCCGGAGTGGGCCTTCCTGTGGTTGTGGTCCTCTTGTTGGGTTTAGGACTTAGTTGGGCTTAAATAACCGTGGGCTAGCCCAATAGTAGTGGGTGTATTTTACCCCATCAATCCCTAATCTACTTTCTTGCGCTAGACGATCTGCAACAAGATTAGCCATTCTGGGCCTGTGTTCCAACCTCTGATGCTGCTCTGCTGGAGTAACTCCCTACATTCAAAAATCATATTGAAGCTGAAAGTGTTATACCAAAGGGAGGAGTTAATTAATCAAGTTGACAGACTCCTGTGAATCAGAAACAATGAGAATACTATGATGGGCATAATCATTAGCCAACTGAAGACCATGGAGGATTGCTAGTAGCTCTGCACATAAAACATTAATTGCATATAATTTCTTTAAAAAACCTTTCTTCCAGGCCCCTTTGTTATCTCTCCATACTCCTTCTATGCCTGCAGGGACGTCCCATTTGACAAAAGAAGCATCAACATTAATTAAGAGTTCACCTAGAGAAATATTGAGGAGAGAGTTTTGACACAAAAACCTGGTTCTGTTAGGGTTGGGACAAGATTAAGTGGTAGTTGAGGTCTAAATCTACTGAAAATTCAGGCCAAAAAACATTTGCCAAATTAGTCGAAAAGTGGGCCAGAAATCCGTTGTCAAAAAAGTTGATCGAAAAGTTGAATAATAAACCGTTGCTGAAAAGGTCGAAAAGTTGGCCGAAAAATCGTTGCCAAAAAAATTAGTCAGAAAGTCAATAATAACTAAAATGAATATAATAGACCTAAATTGAATAACTAAAATTAAATTGGGGTTTGCCGACGGAAGATTATTTACTCCACATGTTTTTTTTCAGCTCAACTGCTGCATGATTCACGAGAACAAAACCTTTGATTTTTTTTTACTATTTGCAATCTAGTAGATTAGTTACGGTCAACCATTTTGAATACCTAACATTAACAAATACTCGTACTTAAAATACTAATAATGGCATAAATGACAATCTTTTCGACATAACTGACTTCAGATTTTCAGCATTATCCCCTGTTAGGAATATTGGTTGAAATATTCTCAAGATATTTTCTTGGTCTTTCACCTTAATTAAAGGGATATAATTAGTTATATTTAGATAGTATCCATTCACGTATATCATATACTCCCTCCGTCCCTTTTTGTTTGCTCCGTGGAGGGAGTTTCACCTTTTTAAGAGAAAGGCAAAAAGTAGGTGGGGACCATGATGTAAGAATGATTATTAAAATTAAGAGAAAAGTGTGATTAAAGTAAATAAAAATGAGAGGATCAACTTTTTTCCTTCCAATTTTTCATTCACTATATGTACTCTGTAAAATAAAAAAAAACCGTATCCGGTACTCGGTTTTTACCCGAAAAAGCGGGTACCCGACCTGGTTTTGAAAATCGGGTCAGGTACCCGAGTTGGATTCGGATTGGTATTTTCTAAAACCGGGTACCCGATTTTAATTTTTAAAAAATAGTTTTTTATTATTAAAAAACAATTTTTTAAATTTAATTTAAAATTAATTTTTTTATTATTATAAATATTGTTTTTTTAAAATTTTAAAAAACAGTTTATTTTTATTTTTTTTATAAAAAATTGTTTCTTATAAAAAAATTTGAGAAAAAATATAGTTTTTTTTATTAAAAAAAATAATATATTAAAAAAACAGTTTTGCGAATTTCAGAACCGAATTAAACATTAAAAAAATTAAAAAATTAAACAGTTTTTTATATTAAGGAAAAAAACGGATCCGTATACCCGGTTTTCAGAACCAAATTTCCGGATACCCGGATTATCCAGATCGGATCCGGGTCAAAAATTGCGACAACTCGATTTTTCGGGACCCCGGAAATTCGGGTACCCAAATTTGCCCACCTCTATAAGAGAGGGTGAAGAAAAAAAAGGAGTGATGAACTCCGTAAATTATCTTCACAAACAAAAAGGGACGGAGGGAGTAGAATATTCTTGATTTGTAGTGATTTTCCTCCTGTACGCATGATTTAAAGGAAATGGATCAAAGAGCCAAGGGCATGCTTTAAGCCTCAAAATTATCTTTACATTCCCGTTACAGATGCGTGTATTGTCTAAAATTGGGTCGGGTGACCTACAGTATGGCCCGGTTCCAAGGTCTAGTGTCCCACACATTATCCTATTTAAAAAAAAAAAAACTGACTTCAGATTTTCAGCATTGCTTACTCGTTTTGCAATCCTTAACACTTTTGGTCGTGATTCATCTTAAATTTTCTGGTTTAATTTTATTTTAATTTTTCTGATTTGATTTAAATATTTTTGGTCTAATTTGATGTTAATTTTTATGATATGAGCTGATCTTATCTTAATCTTTCTAATTTAATATGAAATTTTTTGGTTTGATTTGAATTTTTCTAGTTATTTTTATACTCGTAATTTTTCTGATAAGAAAAATTGCCTGAAATAAGCCAACATTTTCGTGGTCTTCCATAATTAAGTCAAACTTTTAATAATCCAAAAATAAGCCAACCTTTGGATCATTAAAGCCAAAAATAGGTTAACTACAAAATTAACCTGTTAATACAGGCAAACAACATGTTAATGCCCATTTAAGATTTTAATTAAGTTTGATTAAAATTTAATTATGTTTAATTATGATTTAATTATGGGTTTTTCTAAGCTATGCCCTTGAGTTTTTCGCCTTTCCAAGTTATGCCCATGCTTTTTGAAACTTCTAAGTTATGCCCCTCAACTTAGGTTTTTTAATTAACAGTGTCCACTCTCTTAACTCAACGCTAATAGATCCGATAAAAGGAGTTGCATTTCGTGAGAGGGTAATTTCCCCTCTAAAATTCTAAGGTTTTTAGCCGATTTTCACCCTTTCTAATTGATGTATTTCCCTAAAATAAATTATGCATTGCCCTGCAAATGATGCATTTCCCTAAAATAAAGGGTGAAATTCATCTAAAAACCCTAGAATTATAGAGGGAGAATTACACTCCCACAAAATACAACTTCTTTTAACGGATCTATTAACGTTGAGATAACGGAGTGGGCACTGTTAATTAAAAAACCTAAGTTGAGGGGCACAACTTAGAAGTTTAAAAAAGCATGGGTATAACTTAGAAAGGCGAAAAACTCAGGGGCATAGCTTAAAAAAACCCTTTAATTATTTATAAAAATTCTTAATCCAACTAATCAAATCCCACCGCCACCCAACCCCCTGCCCAAAACCACCCAAACGACCAACCCCATCCACTTTCATCCACTGAGCCACCACCAAACCCCATCCCCAACTAACCCAGCCACCACCACTAAAAGCCACTAAGTCAGCCCCAACCACCGAACCCTACCTCCCACCACCGAACTTAGCCCCACCATTAGACACATCCCCATCCTCAAACCCACACCCATATCTGAACCCTAAACACAGCCCCACCGACCCACCTCCACTAACAGCCACTAACCCAGCCCCCCACCACCGAACCCACCCCCACCATTAAACCCCACCCCTATCCTCAAACCCACACCCAAATCTAAACCCTTAGCCTAGCCCCACCGACCCACCACCACTAAGAACCACTAACCCAGCCCCACCACCTAACCCAACACCCAAATTTGAACCGTGAACCCTGCCCACCACCAGAGCCAAAAACGAACCCAACCCCTCCATCAAACCCAATTCTAAACCCAACCAATTCACCCAATACCACTATTACCCAAATACCCACCCACAACCCAACCAACAATAACCCAGACTCTAACCCAATCAAACCCACCCACCAAACCACCATAATCGAACCTCAGCCAAAAAAGGAGAAAGGGAAAGGAGATTGAAATCTCCAAGACAAAAAAAAAAAAAAAGAGGAGTGGAGATGAGAAAGGGAGCAACAGCAGTGACAAGTGTCTGGAAGTGGCGGCGACATTAGTGATAAACGACGGTGGCCTTCGGTGGAGAGGAGTGAAAAGTTGCAAACATGGGTGAGAGAAAAAGTAAATTTCTTTTAAAAAGAAAGAAATAACAAAAAATGACTTGTTCAACCGGTGATGAGTCATCTGACTCAAAATTGTCTAAAATGATCCAAAGGTTGCTTATTTCTGGATTATTAAAAAGTTGCTTATTTTAGGCAATTTTTCCTTTCTAATATGATATGAGTTTTTCTGATTTGATCGAAATTTTTCTGAATTGATCTAATCTAAACATTTTAAGTACTCCGGATAATACAAGGTAATAGTAATGGTGCACTTGATTAGTCAACAATTGATTTTGAAGGTAAAATTACAAAGTTATAATGCAATGTTATGTTGCAATATAAACCAATATAAAATACTTCTTCTGTAACATAAAAATTTCAACAATTAATTTTTTACACATCTTAAAAAACAATTTGAAAGTATTTTTATTATGATAATAAAAGTTCAATTTATTTACCACTTTGTCATTAACAAACATTTAAGGAACCTGGCATGATTAGCATCCCTCAACAGTCCCTTAATTGGAAGGGAGATGGCTAATTGGGCACCAAATTTTTTATTATTATTTTTTTTTTTTTAGAATTTGTCAGAATGAAACCTAGTAAAATTTGCAGCACTTCCCGGTCATTACCTTTCAACAGGATTACATTATATTAACAGAAAGAAAAAGTCCATCCATCTATGATTTATTTACAATTGCAAGGATCAATGGAACAAGTAAAACAACAGAAAATTGATCAAAATTACTGCTGCATTACTTAAACATTCAAACATACAAAGATCAATCTCAACATTACCCCAAAAAAAAAAAAAAAGCAGAATTGATTACTTTTATTTATTATCTAACAGTGGAAGCTACAGTATGAGCCCAACATCTAAGATTATCCTTCATTTGATCCTGATTAATTGGAGTTGGAACTCTCCAATTCATCAAATTATTCTCTCTTCTCTTTTTCTCCAACACTTGCCATGATTCTGACAAATATGGCCTTGAAATCGCAGCTTCTGATTTCACCACCAATTTCTCTTTTTCATTTACTTTTTCAACATAACTTTTTTCTTCATTATTTTTTACAGTCTCATTCTTGTTCCCTAATAATCTCTGTAACCCAGGAATTATAGATACCAAATTTGAATCTTTATCTTCTTCTGAAAAAACAAAACCCAGATCAATAAACCCTTTTAACTCTTCAAATTCAAGGTCTGATAAACTCTTGCTTAAACCCTTCTTCTTTCTTCTTCTTTGAATTACAGAATTACCCTTAAATGGTGAATCAATCTTTGGTAATGATGTTGTTGCTGTAATTTCCTTTTCTTTTTCTGACTTTGAAATTGAATCTTCTAAATCATCTGAAACTTTCCCAGAAAATATAGTCTGTAATTTTGGGGATTCAAGAACAGAGTTTGGAGATGCAGAGTAGTCTCTGAATTTCATAGGAGAGAAATTTGAGATGGGATTTTGAGGAAGGGATTTTGTTAGAATTGTTGGCAGAGTTGGGATTTCTAGATTTGATAAGGGTAATTCAGGGAATTTTTTATTGTTTGAGGGTGTTCTGTTGAAGAGATTATGGTAAAACCAGTAAGAATCATAGAGATTAAAGACAGTTTCAGCTTCCATTAATGGATTGCAGAGAATATTTGAGAAGAAGGGGAAAAAAAATTAGGGTTTTGTTTATGTGAAGCTATGAAAGCATATTCTTGGTTAGAAAAAAGATGGAAAAGGGTATATATGTTGGAATTTTTAATGGACAATATTGCCCTTGAATTGGTCTAGTATTCTCTATAGAATGTTTTCAAAATTTACAAGTCAAAATCTCCTTCTTGGTCTTTTTTTAGAAGTGTTTTGAGTTGATTACACGTTTTCCACTTGAATGATTAGATTAGTAAAAAGAAAATCAATGCCCACTATTATGAAGAATATACAATATATAAACATGCATTATGATTGATAAATTGGTTAGGGGTTTAACGGTCATTTTATTTAATTAATACCTTTAAACGTTAATATTGTGGTTTGTGTGACAAATAAATTGAACTTTCTAGATTTCAAACTTTAATATTTGTCAAAAGTGAAGTAGGAGCCATATATTATCTTTCATCTCATCATTCTCATGTTTTCAAATGTCTTGGCGTTAATTGGTAAAGTGGGGGTTGTGGGTTTTATTTAGTTTCTTTGATTTGATTATAGGGTTGATGGTTTTGTAGGCTATAAATTTTAGATGCAAGTTCTGATTTTGTTGATCATTATTGACATTATTAATGTTATTGTAACCATTGTTTGAGTTTAGAGATGTGATAAATGAATTTATGGTTTGTGAGTTGAATGGGTAATTGAAGATGATTTGATTTAATTAGATGTTGTTTGAATGTTGAAGGTTGTTATTGGTTTCGTTACCTGCTGCTACCCAAAAGTTCAAGATTTGCTAATTTCGTTACATTAGGGATAGTTTTTGCATAAAAAAAAAAAAAAAAACCCATATAGTAATTGTTAAAGGTCTCGAAATTAAATTCTAATGCACTATAATATCTAAGGGAAATCTCCTTAGATCAAGTATTCCTTAATTGAAATAGCTAAATTGACCCATTGGTTTTGAAATTGATTGTGGTTTCCCTGAGGTTTTTTTTTAAAAAAAATAAAATAAAATGCCCTTTTTAGTACAGAATTTGAAGGTACCACTAGCATTCAAGAGGGGGGTGAATTGAGTGCCTCTTAAAAAATTTCTTTCTTAATTGTTCTAGTTTGTGAACCACGAAATTGGTCTAGCAGCAGAAATATAGAGAAGAATAAAGCAGTAATGATAGTGCAATAATGAACACACAGATTTAACGGGGTTCGACAACTATGCCTACGTCCTCCTACCCTAGCTACTAGCTTTATTAGTCAACTCAGAGAAACAAAAGATAGTACACTTTGTTGTAAACTCATACAACAGACTTCCTCACTCTAAACCCAAGAGTGTTGTTTCGCACTTGAACTCACAAGCACTCGCAAATGAACTCTCAAATGCTCCCAATCACTAACCCCTCTATTAGTGACGAATTACAGAATATTTTCTCTCAAAGGATGCTTCTAAAAAGCATATAAGAGATGAAGTTTAAGTTCTAGGATGAATGCTCTTGTAATAAGTAAACTGTTCTACTTGATCTTTTATGAACTCTCGAAAAATTGCTCTTTGAAGTATTGGAGAGTCTTGAGAATTTCTCGTATTAAGTGCCTCTATTTATAGAACTTTAGAAACCCTAAATATTCCAATCAAGAAGGATTATTGGGCTGCAATATTGGTTTCTATAATTTAGGAAATCTTCAACCAAATATTCGAAAATCTAGGATCTTTGAATGTTTGTTTGAATATCTTCTAATGAAATGGAAAGTTGTTGGCACTTAATATTGATTGCCAAACTGACTTGTATTCATATAAATCTTTCAGAGAATCCAAAGATGAATTTTTTTCACAAAATATTTTACGAGTCAGCTTGTCAATCTGTTGGTCTGCTGAACTGTTCTAGGAATTGTTCTTCAGATCAATTATGTTGCAACCACTAGACACTGGCCTACTGCTTGCAACATACAAAGATCAAATATTACAAATCTACTAGCATACTTATGCATTATTTACAACAAAAACAAACTATAAATAAAAAACCAAAGGCTAAACTTCAGTCTTCTTGTTCTTCAATACTTGGACACTTGGATTCTCCATTGTTGGTTCACTTCAGTCTTGTTGAAGTAGCCCTTCATGTCTCAAGTACTGGGATACATGTATCACTGTATGTCAAACATGCACAACAAAATAGAATATATGACATAAAAGTATTGTTACTCAAAGCGAGTAATTGAGGAACAATACACTTCAGCTGTTCCAGAACAACTGTATGAACTCGTTACTTATCAACTATTCCTGTCGTCAACTGTTTGTCATCATGCAAAATACTAAGGGACTTAACAGCATTACAAGTAATAAATTTTAAATCCTCGATGATTAACATCATTTTATCCAATTTTAAAATAAATACATGCATGTATATATAATGATACATTATGATAATTAGGGCACCAAAATTCACATAATTTCTTTATTATATTTCATTATTAATGGAATTTTAGCTAATAATCTACCCCTCAAGGGTACCTTAGGTAATTTCAAAATCAGAGGGCCAATCTGGCTATCTCATTATACATCAGGGGTACATGAAAAGCTGAAATCATAAAATCATCTGAAATTAACTTGTATCCGACATGATGTTTATCCAATAATAAGGTGAACCGTAAGTGATTGCTATCTGATTTGAGCTTAATTGCGAATCGATTATATCGTATTATTTGGTATCTAACTTTGACATGTGACCGACCTATAATGATGGGGGGATCGGAAGAGGCGATCAGTCTTGAGAGAAGTGGGCGGCTTTGAGGTAAAAAGGTAAAATGGTGACCAAATTTTAAACAAAATAATTGTAAATTTTAAACTAGTTTTGTGTTGTGCATATGCGTTTTTTTTTTTTTTTTATAATATCCCGACATACACCTTTTACGGTCCGTTTGGTTGTTGGTAATGAATTGTGGTAATGGTAATGGATTTTTAGTGTAATTTGTTAAGGAAAAACTTCGAAATCCCCGTATAAAACATATTTTTCATTCTCAAACTTAAAATTTGTTCTTATTTTCCATTATCATCCATTACCACGTGTAAGGGTGGTATTAGATGAGAATTGGTATTTGTGAAGAAAATTAGATAAATTGAAGTTAAGCTAACACCACCCTTGGAATGAATTTTGATTTTTCTTCCAAATTTAATTATAAATTCATTCTCATTACCTCCATTTATGACCAGCTTCTAAACGAACCATTAATGTCACAATAGATACTCAAACATAAAAACGTCACAATAGATAAACATAAAAACGTCATAATATAACTTTTAATTTTACCCACAAAAAATACATGCGACCCTTCTAAAAAGTGTCAAACATAAATGTTCGTATATACAATATTTTCTTGCAGTGTTGAAGAAGGCCAATAATAATTGTTTCTCGATTGCAAAACATTTTCCAAACTTTCTTTCATTGCATTTTTGTGAAACTATTCATTTATCACTGCGTCTATAAGTTGACAAATGTCAATTGTTTTGTTTTGTTTTGTTATGGCTCTTTGACTATAAATTGAGAAATTTTGCTTTAGCTCTTTGCGTTACGTTCTTTCCCATGCCTTATTAGAGATTATGGAAGTGTTGGTGGACTTTTTTGGTATTTTGTAGGAGTAATATGGAGAAATGCTCTTTTTATTTCTGACATCTTTTTAGATAATTCTAGTCTCTAGATACATGATACTTACAAGATTTTTCTAGGTTAATCTTTTATAATACCCCCCTTAATCTAAAAAATCTTGTGCTCCAAAATGCTTGCTTGCAATTTATATCCTTTCTCGAAATATATGTTGATGTCCTTGTCACCAACATCCTTGCTTGAATTGTTTCCTTCACTTGTTGATGCCCTTGTCACCGACGACCTTACTTGTATCTTCTTGTCGGTACATACACATGTTAACTACCAATAATTATCTTGCTGATGCACATGTCACCAGTCATTCTTTTTTTCTACAGAACTTGTGTGTTGTTTGTGCTATGTCACCGAACGTCTCCCAAAATTTTCTTTTGAATTTTCTTCTTTTTTTAAAAAATTTTGATTTTGGTGCCCATGTCACCAAATATTCCCGCTTTTATTTTGGTGCTCATGTCACCAAATATTTCTGCTTTCGTTTTGGTGCTCATGTCACCAATTTTTTTCTGCTGCTAATGCTCTTGTCATTAGCATGCAACCTCCCAACTTCTTGAAAAATCAAAAGCATCTTTCTTCATTATTTTCCTTGCCAAAGTTGGCAATTTCCGCATCTGCTTTCTTGAATCTACAATTCTTTCCAATGTGCCCAAATTTTTTGCATACACAACATTGTGGCTTTCCTTTGAAGTAGCAATTTGTGTTATCATGGTTAGTCCTCTTATAAATTTTACAAAATAATTTTTTTCTCCACACCTTTGTATTTTGGTGAATTTTCTTCATTTTCATCTTTGACCTTTTTCTTGGATCCATTCTTTTTCACATCCTCTTGTGATTTAAGAGAATCCTTTGTCGCGAGTGCGGTCTCCATCACATATTCATCATTATTTTGGCGACTTTTTCTTTGTTCATGGGACTCCAAAGATCCCATAAGTTGTTCAACCGTGAGGTTGGACAAGTTTTTTGTTTCTTCAATTATTGTTACAAAATTATCAAATTTATCATTCAATGATACAAAACTTTTCTTCACAATTTTTTTATTCGAAATTTCTTCTCCATATGATTTCATTTGATTGACAATCTCAATAATTTATGAAAAATAATTTTTAATCAACTCAAGATCTTTCATCTTAAAAAAATCAAAATCTTTTCTTAAAGTTTGAAGTTTAATACTTCTTACCTTGCTATCTCCTTGAAATTCTTGTTGCAGGATCTCCCATGCCTCCTTTGCTGTGTTAGCCCTTATAATTCTTGGGAATATGGTATCTTTCATCGCATTTTGTATGAAGTATAATGCCTTTGCATCCTTTATCCTTTCTTCTTCAAGTCGCTGTTTTTGAGCATCACTTAAGCTACTTTCATCTTCACACTCCCTGTATCCTTTTTCGGCGTAACTCCATATATAATCCATATGATTTTAACATTGTTTTCATTTTTATTTTCCAAAAATCATAATTTTCTCCCCCAAAAATTGTAATTGGAAAGTTTAAATTGTTGGTCATTTTGGTTTATGCTGTTGTGTTAGTGGAGGCTTTGGGATTTTATGGCTCTTGATACCAAATGTTAGAAATTATGGAAGTGTTGGTAGGCTTTTTTGGTATTTTGGAGGAGTAATATGGAAAAATGCTCTTTTTATTTCTTGTTGAGTTGCTTTCTTTACATCATCATCATGCATGTATTTATAGTAGTGGCTACATATATGTTCTTCATTAAAACATTAGAAGTATCTAAATTAGTCATATCCTAGATTTTTATAGATTCTCCTATTATCACTTAATACTTCTCTACATACAACATAATTCTAGATTTGCTGATACACCCTTCAATCGATACTTATCTATGTATTTATAGTAGTGGCTACATATATGTAGTTTATATTTTTTTTGGTGCTACCATTATGTAGTTTATATAGTTATATGTTGAACCCCATAGTGAGTGTCTCACATCGGAAGATGAGGAGATACTAAACTAAATTATAAGTCTAGGAGTTACTCCTCCTATGACTTGTAAGTAACCTAACTCTCCTCATCGATATTGGGTTGCCCAAGCCCGTTTCTAATATTCAATCAAATTTAACATGGTATCAGAGCCCAAGTTGTGGGTCTCTTCTAAACTGGGTATTATTAAGCACTGGAAAGAGTTTACCTCGATATATATATATAGGATGTCCAGCCCCTAAAAAGATTATTTCTAATTGCCTTTCCAGTTAGCTCTGAATTCTAAGGACACTCACTAGTGAGAGGGAATGTTGAACCCCATAGTGAGTGTCCCACATCGGAAGATGAGGAAATACTAAACTAAATTATAAGTCTAGGAGTTACTCCTCTTATCACCAATTGATTTTAGGATGGAACTTCCTATGACTTGTAAGTAACTTAACTCTCCTCATCGATATTGAGTTGCCCAGACCCGTTTCTAATATTCAATCAAATTTAACATTATAACAAATAAAAGTAGTACATGAATGTCATAAGTTGAATTAATCAAACTTATTGAGTTGAATATTATGAAACACTTGCTTGCATTGGTATTCTACCTAAGGCCCTAAGCACTTTTTTTTTTTTTTTTGACGTGAACCTAAGCACATTAATATACGATGTATAACGTATTTATTTAACCAGTCAAATAATATTTATACTTTATTGCATTGTTTTTCCCTGAAAATTACTTGTATGATTTTTTTTACAAATTAGTCTGTGATATAATTTGGCAAAAATATATATGGTATGAACGTAAATACGTGATGATGGTTTAAGGAAGTCAGCTAGAGGAGTACTAATATATTAGATATACTTATATTTTAAAGAAACATTAACCAAAAGTGAATTTTTTTAAAGCAACCGACAGAAAAGTGACCAAGTGTTTTGTTAGACCATCGTACTCAAATGCTGCCCCAGTTTAGGCATGATTGTTTTACGCAATTTCATTATTTTTTTTTAAATGGACAAATATAATAAATTTGCAAGCCTGCCGTGGACAGTAGGGGTGAACACGGTTCGGTTTGGTGCGGTTTAAGTACCAAGCCAAGCCAAACCAAAAGGCATATATAATACGGTTTGGTCAATTTTTAAACCAAATCAAACAATGTTAGTATCCAAACATATGGGATCAAACTAAACCGTAATAATGCGGTTTGGTGCGGTTCACAATGATGAGACCTGCAATATTTTTAGAAAATTGAAAATTTTTACTTCATTAGCTTACATTATTAAACAATACTAGTTTCTTAGTGCGATCTTAAAATTCGTTAATAATATAGTTTGACAATAAAATTAATAAATTCTCACATAATTGTAAAAGACTTTTAAATAAATATTTTTTTTGATTTTTTAAAATTGTGATTACTTGTTTTAAGTAAGATTATTAATGATTTCAAAAATCAAATATCATTATGGAAGATTTTAGCACACAAATAACAAAATTGTTCCCAACTTGATGACTAACAATTATGAAGGATGAGTAAGGCTGGTGTGATAATCACCGCCGCAACCTCACCCCCTATATTACCTTATACGAGTATAATAAAGATGATTCTAAAGATTTAAATTAAGTTAGTTGTGAACCCTAACCTATGTTTTTTGATTGTTTTATTATTATTATTATTATTATTATTATTATTATTATTATATTTTAATATATATAATATAGTTATATTAAAATATAATTTACCAGTTTGCGGTTTGGTTTGGTTATGATTTAGACCAAACTTTGTACAACCCTCACTTAGGGTGCGTTCTTTTCAACTTATTAGACCTGAACTTATCTGAACTGAACTTGTCTGAACTTATCTGAACTTATTAGACCTTATTTAACTTATTAGACCTTATTGGAACTTATTAGACCTTATTGGAACTTATTAGGCCTTATTGGACCTTATTAGACCTTATTGGACCTTATTGGAACTTATTAGGCCTTATTGGACCTTATTAGGCCTTATTAGAACTTATTAGACCTTATTGGAACTTATTAGAACTTATTAAACCTGATTGAAACTTATTGGAATGTATTTTATATGATTGAATTAAATAAATTAATAATAATAATGATGATGATGATGATGATAATAATATTCTATAAATTTGAACCTATTTTTTTTTTTTATTGTTGAATTACGTTCAAGAAGGTAATAATAATTAGTATATCTTTTTTCAAACCCATTATTAATTAATATTATCAATACCAATAACAACTTATCTACATATTTAATTTTTCTTAATTCACTTGTAGTAAAATTAACAAACTAGAACGGATTGAATCTATAACTATATACTAAAACAGAATATGTTGATGTCATCAAGTGTTATATGTCAAATTCTCATGAATTTTTTTCCCTCCAACACTAATGATGACATCACTTTCTTCCTAATTCAAATCTTCAAATTTCAAGACAAATAATAAATGCTTCTGTACAAATTTAATGAGAATACGACTAAATTTTTTTCATAGAATTAATATAACATTTTCTTATGTGAACAAACTAAATAAATCGTGCATCGCACGGGGTTAACCTAGTTTATCTCTATTATATAATCTATAATCTATAACTATGTACTAAAACAAAATATGCTGATGTCATCAAGTGCTATATGTCAAATTCTCATGAAATTTTTTCCCTCTAACACTAATGATGACATCACTTTGTTCCTAATTCAAATCTTCAAATTTCAAGACAGATAATAAATGCTTCTGTACAAATTTAATGAGAATACGACTAAAAATTTTTCATAGAATTAATATAACATTTTTTTATGAGAACAAACTAAATAAATCGTGCATCGTACGGGGCTAACCTAGTAATAATAATATGGAGGATGGGTAAAGTTTAATCTGGACCAAAATTAATAATAATAATAATATGGAGGATGGGTAAAGTTTAATTTGGACCAAAATTAAATCAAACCCAAAATAAAAAATAAGTTTTATTTTATAAAAAAAAAAAATAGTTTAATTCAATCTAACTCTGATTGATTTTTCTAAAAAAAATTATAAAACAAGAATGATAAAATAAAATTGGTTTATGTTGTGTAAGAGTGCTTTAAGTTAATTATTAATTTAATTAATTTTATTTGATCAATAATTAAAAATAATAATCTAGACCTGATTTGAACTTATTAGACCTGATTGAAACTTATTAGAACTTATTAGACCTGATTGGAATTTATTAAATCTTATTGGAGCTTATTAGACCTTAATGGAACTTATTATAACTTATTGGACCTTATTGCAACTTATTAGACCTTATTGGAACTTATTAGAACTTATTGGACCTTATTGCAACTTATTAGACCTTATTCAAGTTATTAGACCTGATATAACTTATTGGAACTTATCTGAACTTATCTGAACTTATTGAACCTGAAACTTATTTTTTTAAGGTGAAGAGAACGCACCCTTAGTCTTCAAATTGAGTAGTTTTTTAATTTTATTTTATATTTTTTAATAAAAAAAGAGTAAACATAAGAATAATATCAAAGTTACTTTTTGAAAAGAAAAACATTAACATAATTAATAACTGATAGCGGATAGACAGAGGTTATATAAATAAATATTTTATTTGTAAAAATATTTTTCGCTATCCATTGTTAATAAAATATTTATTTATATAACCTCTATCTATCCTCTATCAATAACATTGCTTCCTCTCAAACAAAAAAAACATTGCTTCGCTATCCACTCTCTTGGCTTATGTGTCAATGGTATACGAAGTACTTGCTTGTATTAATTAAGGCCCTATTTTTAATTTTTTTTGTGTTTAGAGAGCCATAAGGGTAGAAATAAAAATCAATCTCAAATCTGGTCTCTTGGAATCGGGAGGGAAGCTTTAGCCACTTGAGCTATCCCTCCAAAGAAAATAAACAAATTCATTTTTCTGTAATAATTAGTTTTTTATTAATATATATATGTACTCCTTCCGTAACGAATTAGTAGCAACATTTGGACTAGCACGGACTAGATGAAATAGGTTAATTGTGGTATTAGTTGGTATAATGATAAAAGTAAGAGAGAGAAAAGTAAGAGAAGGAAAAGTAAATGGGATATTATGTGGTATGATAATAAAAGTAAGAGAGAGAAGTAAGAAAGAAAAAAGTAAATGGGGTATTGTGTTGTTTTTTTTGGCAAAAAAAGAATAAAATGAAATTGGAAAAAATTGTTGCAAATATTTTGTTACACCTAAAAATGGAAATTGTTGCTAGTAATTCGTTACGGAGGGAGTAGTTTTTAATTAAAAAATGGCCATAAATAAGTGTTTCATTTTGACCAAAAAATTCTCACAATTTTGGTCAAAATGGAGCATTTATTTGTGGACGGAGGGAGTAATTAACTGTACTATTTTGCCAATTTATTTGGCAAAAGTTTAAGTTGCCATGTCTATTTCAATGCTTGGGGGTGCACCACCTAATCGATCGGGCTTATTAATGGGAACTTCTTTATTATTTATATTAAGCTGAACCATATGGCTATTTTTTATAGCATATACGGAGTACTAGATTTTCCACCAACATCGATTCATATTAGGTGGTCAAGTAGTAACTATTAAGGCTCCATCTTCGTTGTAAAATATTTTTAATGTAAAATGATTTTTATGAAAAATAATTTAGGCTTCGTTTAATAGTGCGTAAGAATATTTTCTTGTAAACTATTTTCCTCTATTTTTAATTTTACATTATTTACTTTGCAAGGTGGTGTAAAATCATTTTCCTTAAGAATAAAATATCTCTTAAAATGAATGAAAAACTAATTTGCTTCTTTTTCTTTAGCTTACCTCCTTATTTTTCCTTCTAGATCTTTTTGGTAGGGTATAAAACATATTCCCTGAAAATTGTTTTCTCATTTTACATTGTTAGTTTAGTTTTTGGAGTAAAGTATTAACATGTAAAATTTGGGGTGAAAAACCATTTTCTATCTTAGCTTATTGAAAACATTTTCCCTCCAAATTGGAAGGAAAAAATATTTATATCCTAATTTGACGAAAAACACTCCCCCTCACATTTGAATCAATAAATTACTTTTCGTTCAACCAATCAATGAACAATGAAAAATACTTAAAATAGAAAAACATTTTACATGCAACCTAAAAAACGAAAAACCTTCATGAAAATGAAAATGAAAATTACAAAGTTAAAGGTTCCAATTTCTTTTTGAAAATGTTTTAAACCCTACCAATTACGTACAAACCCTTCATTCCCTAAATTTCCATCATTTTTCTTACATGGTAGTAAAAATTGGAAAATTTATTTTGCAATTGTGTATTTCATTGTAAATTGTTTTCAAAGAAAATCATTTTACATTGAAAATATTTTACACCCAAGTACATAGAGCCGAGAAAATAACCTTCACAATTCAAGTACTTCCTCTGTGTTTTTAGATGCAACACTTTTTTTACGTGTATTAAGAGAGTAACTTAGGGGTGTAAATAACTAAATCTTTCGAAGAAATTTTAATACAAGCAAGCATATATATAATTATACATGACATGTCTTAAACTTCCGTTGAATAATTTGCTCGTTGATATGCGTGAAAAAAATATTGCATCTAAAAAAACACGGAGTAAGGGCTCGCTTACATTAGATGAATAGAGATGAACTGAACTGAACTGAACTGAACTGTATTAATTGAACTAAATAGAGATGAACTGAACTGAACTGAATAGAGATTAACTGAATTGAATTGAACTGAACTGAATATAATCTGAAGTAAACAAGCTCTAAATATAACTTATCCAATGACGTCAAAATGATTAGAGAGAGGATAATAAAAGAGTATGACCAAATTATATATGATGATTTTTGTAGTTACTTCAAAGTTACTCTAATTCTTTATAGCCTTTATGATGTTCGTGTTACGCTTTCGCTTTTGGTTTTAAAAAGGGTGATTCATCTCTTTTCACTAGATCCTCAATCAACTAATTTAAATTATTGATTGAATTTGCTATTCTACAGTGCTATCCATTAATTAATTTTTGCATGTATTCAAAATTTGATCATAATAAAATGAATATGAGAGAGCAATCATGAAGGTCAGAAGTTACAAATTCAACTATATTTTGATTTAAATGGGGCCTAATTAAGTTTTGTTTAACATAAGGTAGGTCACTGGTCACTTGGCCTAAATTAATTAAAATTTTAAATTAATAGGGCAGGTGAAGCTTTAGTGATGGTCATGCACTTTAATTAGCAAATTGGTTAGAGATGAAATAATCCATTTGTTTTTATTTAATCTATACACTTAGCATTTTTGTCTTTTTCAAGACGAAACTTTGAATAATAAAATCTCTAATTATGTATTTGTAAAAATTGTTCCATCTGTCCCCTTTTATTTGTCTTGTTTGAAATTTGGGAGAGAATCAATGAAAATGAATCTTTAATTATGAGACGTAATTAATATAATAAGATTTCTACTTAATATATTTTTTTTTTATTTAGTATAATAGGAAATGGTAATAAATTTTGTTGGAAAATAAATTTTGGGAGTAATTTAGAGAATAACTTTTTTTTTTTTTAATATAATGGAAGAATAATAATAATATAATAAACATAGATCATTTTCGGCTAAAAAGTCAATAGGTTTAAAAAAAATACCCTTTGACTAAATGGCCTGTGTATTAAATTTATTTCCGATGACATTTGGTATATCATTTAAGCGAGGACAACAAATTGACCTAATTTTTACCGGAATAGGTGTGTGTGTTAATTTACTTGTTAATTTGATTATGGATTTATTCTATATCATCTTCCTAAACTTTAATATCTCTATATCTGCACGGATTAGTTAATTAACATTATTTGTTTGTTTGTTATATAGGTTTAGTTTAACATTATTTGTTTGTTAATTTGACAACATTAACATTATTTGTTAAAGTTTTAGTTAATTAACCTTACATAACTAAAACTTTAAAATAATGTTAAATTTGTTAATTTGACAACATTAACAAGTAATGTTTGTCAAACTGAAATTATTTGTTTGTTAATTTAGTCCAGGTTTGAAAATGTTTGTCAAATTAACAAACAAATAATGTTAATTTCTATACCGTTAATGTTTGACAAACATTAGTCCAGGTTTGTCAAATTAACAAACATTAACGGTATAGAAATTTCAGTTAATTTGACTAAACAAACCTGGACTAATGTTTGTCAAATTAACAAACAAATAATGTTAAATTTCAGTTAAACTTTTAGTTAATTAACAAACAAACAAATAACAAACCTTGTTATATAGGTTTGAAAATGTTAACAAATCTGGACTAATGTTGACAAACCTGGACTAATGTGGAAAAACCTAGACAAATGTGGACAAACCTAGACAAATCTAGACAAACATGGACAAATCTGGATAAATCTGGACACACCTGGACATACTTGGACTAATGTTGACAAATCTGGAAAAATGTGGAGAAATCTGGACAAATTTGAACACATCTGGACAAACCTGGATACATATTGTTAACCCTTGATACCTATTTGTAAACCTGGACACCTATTTGTAAACATGGACACATATTGTTTAAACATGGACACATATCGTAAAACCTGGACACATTTTGTAACTAACTTGGACAAAATATAATCTGGATACGTTTTTTTTTGCATTTTGAGGCCTTTAGAGGCCTCTTTTGGCGATTTCAGGTGGCCAAATCTCCTTTGGATATTTGCAACTGCGTTCGTCTCGAAAAATTAATCAATTTCGGCATATTATATGCCCCGATCCGACATCCGAGCACAAAGTTATAGCCCCCTGAACTTTTTCACTATTATTATTAGTATATGGGTCAGACGTCTGACCAGATTGTTTGGTCAGACCGTTTGACCCAATTCTTTCTCTAAGAAAAAATATAGTCAAGTATGATCTCGTTTGATTCAGCTCAATGTGTATTTATTTAATATATAATTTTTATAATAAGAAAAAATATATATTCATTTAACGTTATATTTTGGGAAGCGTGAAAAAGTAAATGCAAGAAACTTAACGGAAATAAGAAGTACATGTTTTATTTTTGCTATTTAGTTAAGGGTAGGGGGTAAAAGTGTAATTTCACATGGACCCCACCACAGCCCCCCTTCCAATTTGTTCTGAATTTTGTTGTTCGAATTTGTTCTAATTTGTTCTAATTTGTTTTTGAAAAAATAGATTCAAATAAGGAAAACTTTACAGTAATAATTCAATCTTTCACACGTTCTTATCATATTTGATCTTCTCAGGTTGAAAATAGTTTCATTTTTTAGCAAAATAATACTCTTGCAAGTGCAATACATGGGCTTACAAACTAGTTATATTTTAATTTGGGGTTGAATTGCACATATTTTGTTCATCCGCCCCTTTGGCTACATAGGAAATAGGAATATGTGGATCCATAGCACGCCTATCGGGCCCTTTTTTTTTAATTATGTTTTTTGAAAGAATATCGGGCCTTACTTCTTGAGTCTGAGTCCAGTAACATTGTGTTTAAAGCCAGTAGCATAAACATAAAACATTACTTCATCCATTTCAGATTTATGGCTCGTTTACTTTATCTAAATACAACTAAATTGAACCGAACTTAATTAAACTGATGAATTGAAATGGATACAGTTGAAAGTAATATTTTATAAGAGGATGAAATTGAGAGCTAAACTGAACTTAATAGAACTGAACTGAACAGAACTGAATTTAAGCTGAAGTAACAAGCCCTAAATGTAACAAATTATTTTTAACGCATTGACCCCAACTATGACCTTAATAGGGTTGGGTTCCGGTGAGAAATTTCTTATCGTGAAAAATATGAGAAGAGATAAATATATCAACTATGACCTTAGCACTTTATACCATAGATACATTGACTCAAAACTATAAGAGTAAGGAGGGAAAATCAAATTTAATCTTAGCACTTCATTTGTTGATCAAAGGGTTGTGATTGTTTCTCACCCTTCTCACCAAGACTATATTTCTCACAAAAAATAAAATAGTTATAATATAATATAATATAATATAATATAAAATAATATATATCTAGATTTACAAGATCATGTTTTCTAAATACTCGGACTCCGGATAAGTTTTTATTTTCACATGAACCATGAATATGTGTCCAAAATGTTTGGCAATATGCCTATATGTACAAAGACTAGGTTTCCTTGTAATAGTATTATAGTAAATAATAAGTAGGGGGGATATAAGAGTTTAGGAGACAATTTTTTTTAGTGGCTTGTATTTTAGTATATAGTAAGTATAGAAGATTCTCGTATAGGTCGTTATATTAGTATGTGATCCAAGGATATAATGTAGCACGACCTTGACATAACACTACTAGAAAACATGCTATTTATGGCAGGAATTCTCGTTGTGAAAATGTGACCCCGTCGTAGAAAATTGAGGTTGTAAATGATTTTTTCTGCAGTAAAAATGTTACTCTGTCATAGAAAGGGGGGTCGTAAATGATTTTCCCATCGCAATTCCATCCTAAAAAAAAGTCAATTATAATAGAGTTTGGGTTAGATATTAGGTGAATTTTAACGACGAGCCCAAAAACTGTTATAAAACATCTACATTTACGTTAGGGATTTAGGCCCATCATTAATGTGTACCCGTTGTTAATCGGTTAATTTTTTGTAGTGATAGGTGGAGTGTATAATAGGCCTCAAAGCACTAATCGGTTTGACTAGTGCGCAAGAAATGACTAACAATGTGTTAGGATAAAAAATTTGGAGGGAAAAGAAGTAAAACTAGAGTGAATGTATGATCTCGCCTTTTTGGATAACACATGAAAGGAAGAAAATGGATAGAATTAGGAGGATCCATTTCTCTTCCCTTATAAGTGGACCAAATCTCTCTAATGAATACTACAAATAGTATAGGAGGGCATGGGCCGGGCCGGTATAATTAAGGGACAGATTGGCACGAAATGGTTTGGGCCTGGCCAACATGATCCTCACTGCTAATGGCACAACATGGCACGAGAGACTGGTATTGTACGAATTTGTCTTAGGACACTCTAGGCACGACCCACCAAAGCATGAGGCACGCGGGACTGACACGTGAGCCACCCCGACACAGTCGCCCGTGCCCACCTTCGCCTCGCTTTCTATCTTTTTATCTCCCTTTCCTTTCTACTCTTGATTACTATTCAAACATCACGTAAGAGTTAAAAGATGATTATTGCACAAAGGTATTGCCGGGCAAATCTCCTTTGGCAGGGATATTCTAGTCAATAATTGGCTACATGAGTTACGACTAAAATTTTCCTGCCAAAAGTGATTCTGCCCAGTAATGCATCCGTGCACGTGTGTTTGACTTATAATAATATAAGCTCAATGATACTCAAATTTGATTTGGAGCTCAATGTGTGATGTCTAGTTTGTGTCTTTGATATCTCTATATATATTACATTTTTACGTATATGTATGTATGTGATGATATCATGCACCAAAATTATTGCTGGTTGCAAGGGAATGGCATATTTGTGGTACAAACCCTTTACCACTTTGGATATACTGCACTTTAAAGGCTTTAATAATTACTTTGAATTCCTGCAAGCACAATGCAAACAGCTAGTAAAAAGTGTGCATGCAAGAATGCCTGCCTGGCCTCCCATGCATGGTATTTTTTGTTTGTGCGTAAAATATTCTAATAAGCAACTCTTCATTTTTTTATTTTTTTTCACGCAATACATTGGTGGTCCTTAATCATCTGCATCGTTCATATTTGGTATAGGCTACTTGATTGTTGATTGAGGCACAATACATAAGGTCAACTAGATATGATGCTTTTTATGCAATCTTATTGAATAAAGGTTTTATATTATATGTATTTGTTAGTCTTTGAGAAATTGGAAAGTTTTGTCATCCTAAGTGTACAACGCATGACAAGAAGAAGCTCAATTAGGTTATGTTACGTTTGATTCAACAGATATGTGCTAATCTGATCTGAACTTATTTTTCTGATTTGATTTGAATTGATTTTTTTTTCTTCTTATTGTTGTTTTTGTGGTTTTACTATTATTTTCGTCATTATTATTGTTACTACTATTTTTATTATGATTACTATTATTATCATTAATTATTTTATTGTCTATCTTCATCATCATCATATGTAGTGCCCCTGTGGTATAACGTTTTCTACGATTTACCCCTCCAAAATGCGACTTCTACATGGTACCCCTGAGGAACAATTGCTCACCACGTAGTACCCCCTATAAATTATTAATTATATAATTAACACACTAAACGTGATTATTAGTGCACTAACCTTCATTATTAATATAAACAACAACTAATTATTGCTATTTTTAAAAAATTTCGATAGTTTTTGTTTTTTTAATTGTATTTTTTGGTAATTCTTTGGTAATAATTAGTAATAATTAGCAGTAAATTATATTAATTATGACGCTTAGTGCACTAATAATCAAGTTTAGATTGTTAATTACGTAATTAATAATTTAGAGGGGTACTAAGTGGTGAACAGTCATGTAATTTCTTAGGGGTACAATGTAGAAGTCCAAATTTGAAGGGGTACATCGTAGAAAACTCTATACCACAGGGGCACTACGTAGAAAAATCCTATTATTATTATTAATATTATTATTATTATTATTATTATTATTATCATCATCATCATCATCATCATCATCATCATCGTCATCATCATCATTAATATCAACAATGTAAAGAATTTACAAGAAATTAGTGGGCAATCGAAATATTATCTAGAGCCCCACTAGTTTAGCAATACCAAAGCTAACTCTGGTGAAGAAATGAGTAGCAGCACGCGCTCCAATGTCCAATATCCTAAGAAAATGAGAAAGATGGAAATTCATACCCAAGTGTTTCACATTTTGCTTGATACGCTTGGGATGTGCCGCATCAACCACCACATGATCAACCACAAATTATGATAACCCAATTGTGTTAAAGGCGATGACACAATCAAGTCAACATAAACATACATCCGAGTTAGCTAACTTTGAGCCTGGGCGGGTTGTGTTGGTTGCAGCTCAGCAGAAGCGAGACAAGTATGAGGCTCATTGCAGGGCAATTGGGTATGATTTTTTCGCTTCCTCCTTTTTTTTTGTTAGGGGAATTAGAGAAGGGGGCATTGGCATTGCTGAAGCGGGTATAGGTCTTCGCTAGGACTAAAAAAATAGGAACTCGCGCTGCTGCACACATCATCTTCAACAGACTCGGGTTTGCTATAGCTACAGGGGTGGGGGTCTAGATTGTATCTCGGCTCCCCACCAACTACTTGTAATTCTTTTGACTTTGTAATTTCTTTTTTAATAATTTGTAATTTGCTTTTTCCAATTATTATTAAAAATTTATTGCCAATTCTACAATTTATGTACCTAAACAGTCATGCAAGATACCAAATGTAATCAACAAATCATGATATATACTTCCTCTGTTTCTTTTTTATTTGCAACAATTGCTAGCAATTAGTATATATCAATTAGCTCACCAAAAAAAAAAAAAAAACACCAGCTAGCATTGTAGAAGCCCAACAAGGTCATTTTTGAATTGCCCCTTTAGAAGGGACACCACTTGAGTAATTGACCATATCATCATCCAAAATTTCTTCTTCAACCTATAAATGGAACATACGAGTACAAATTAAACGGATGTTCTAAGTTGTAATAGCATATTCTGATGCTATCAGAAATCTTAAGCTCTCATTAGTTGATTTAATTCGTACAAGCATATATTCAAATACCTTTTAAGCTTTTCCACTAAAAAACTGCTTCGAAGCTAAGGTTTGATGCTACGGTATATATCATGTTATAATCCATCCTTAACAAAATAATTGCAACGATTTGACATAAAGTAGATTGAAAAAAATGTCAAATCGTTGCAGTTAATATGCATGATTGCATGTTGGGGAGGGAATCTAGAACCAAAGAAGTATAATACTACCACTGGTTTTATTCTAATGCAACACTACAGTTTTTACTTTTTACGCATGCTAAGACAGAACTTTTAATATTCATATCATTAATTACGTGTTTGTAAAAATTATACCAACTACGTTACATAAAAAACTACATGTTGCGATGAATCCAACGAGATCCCATTTGTATATTTTTCATTACGTGTAAAACTCTAATGTTGGTCAAAGTATATAATATGAATTGAATAATGTAAAATTTTGACGATTGCATTTAAGTAGAACTGGAAGTAGTATTTTTATAGAAAGAAAATTCATAGGAAGAGGTGGTAGGGTGTATATCTTTTTTATTTCTTTTTCTTTTCTGTCATTTTCATACTTCCTCCGTCCCAATTTACTTGCTACATTAACTTTATCACATCTCCCGAGACACAACTTTACATATACATATCTTTAACTATATATAATAAAAAACTATAAAAATTATATATTTAAAAAGTACATTTTGAGACGAATTAAACTGGATTCACCATGACTATGTTTTTCCTTACGTATATAAAATTTAACAAAGTCAAAAATCATATGTGAACAATACCCAAAGTCAAAATGGGGCAACTAATTTGGGACGGAGGGAGTACCATCTTCCAATATTAATCACAACTATTAGTTATTATAGTATAATCCAAACTTTGGGGGTTGTTTTATGATATTAGTCCATTGACTTATTTAACCTATTGTAATCGGTCACCAATTCATAAAGTATTCTTTGTTTTTCCTCTTTTCTTATTTATTGTACTTGACTATACTTTTCTCCCTTTCTACGAAGGAAATCGGAGCCAGTCAAAAGTTAGTATGGAGTAATATCATAAAACTACCCCCTTAGTTTGAATTATCGTGTAATAACATATAGTTGGGATTAATATTGGAAGACCTCCAATAGTTGGGATTATTCATATGAATTTTTCCTTTTAAAATTGGGTTTGGCACATAATAGACCACAAATTGTCAAATTCAAGTCATGTGTGCATCTTACAATAGTCAACTAGTATTCCCGCCAGGGCATTGCGCGAGTTTTTTTACTTTTATTTTTAATTACACTTATATGTAAATTTTCCCCACTCTTGTGAAATTTGAAAAAAGTAAAATGAAGATTACTAAATATTTAAACTATAAAGATATAAAAAAAATTCAATCAAATGGTTTTTGAGGTGGTAAGTGTTTTTACACCACTTTGTAAAAGGTCAAAGTTTCAAATCTGTCTAAAATCATTAGTGATTTCGTTAATTGGCACTTTTTGAGTCGTTGACATGATAGTTTGCGTCGGCTTACTTGGTAAGTGTGTGACACAAGGCATATATATACATCGTTGTTTGAAAAGGAACACCTTTTAATTATATAGATACTTCGATTAATAACATTTTGGCTTTTAAACTTACTAATATAATAACCTCACAAATACTTCCTTCATTCACTTTTAATTGTAACATTTTGGCTTTTAAACTTACTAATGTATGCATAACCTTGACCATTAATAACTTTAATTATATTATATTAAAAATTATTTAAAGTTTATATGCTAAAAGTGTATACAATATAATGAATGGTCAAAGTTAGTGTGTGAATAGTGTAAAAGTCAAAAGCTGTAATTAAAAGATAACATAGGAAAGATTAATTAGCTAGTCTTATAAGCGACGAGTAAAACCAATATTCGAAGACAATTTCACAAGTTTAATGTTAGGAATTATGTAAGTGGAAAACAGGATATTCACTCCAAGCTAGGCACGAAATTTACGCTTTCCTATTAGTTTAATTTTTCCCCACTAGGATCACCGGATTACCTTGAAATAACTAATGAGATAAAATGAAGATGTAATTCACTTTTATGATCTATCAAGCGAATTCTAAACGACTTTGTACTTATACTTTGTGTGTTACTATACACTCAATGAGAAATTAGCTAAAAATCTCAAAGAGCAACAAGTTTTTAAGGAGAAAATATTTCTCATTTTCAATTTTTCTCCCCTAACTTATGAACAACCATGACCTATTTATATCCATAAAATAGTGAAGTTATTCAGCCAAAAAGATTATCGAAACAATAAGCAAGATTTGAAGCCACATAATTTATGAAATTAATATGATTAAACTATGTAACATTAAACTTGATAATTATATTCACACAATCTATCATAATAAACAACCAGAAATAATAAAGCTTAATTGTCATATAACTTCCCTCATCAAACCATAACTCCATCACATGAAAGGCATGGAGCACTTGTATGTAATGTTCCAGCATATGCTTTTTCCTATATTGGCTATATATATGGAATATCCTAATACAATGTACTAGTATTTCAAGTATAAATAAAGCCATTATTGCACAAGTTCTAAGCTAAGCACGAATTTCAAAATATAGGCCATGGTTGGTGATGGTGAATGACAGGGCGATTCTCCTTTGGCATGTAGTTCATGCTCAAGCATATATAGCATACTTCTCTTATGCCAAAGGAGAATTGCCCGGTAATTCACTAGCACATATATATATAATAATTTTAGTACTTTGTTAACCAGATTACGAATATGTTCGTAAATCTATTTGACACATTTTTTTCTTCTATATTTTCCCATTATTGTTTTTCCTTTTCCTCACCAATTAATTGTGTGCAAAGGTACTCCTAGCACATTTGTACTTACTTGTTTTTAAAAATATTTTTGTACAATCATTACGTCATGTATATTTACTATTGGATTTTCCAATTTTCCGATTTAGGTTATGTATTTTAAAATATTGGATTGGTTGTAGTACGTATTACGTAATAGTAGATGTTGCATCACTTATACTCCGTAATTTATAACGATTTCAGTAGTAATAGTAGATTTTTGTTTTTGAGTAAAATCTATCTATCTATAACTAATACTAAAACAAAACTTGCTCATATCATCTTCTCCCTCAATTGTACACATTTCAAGCTGTGGTTAAAAATTTCCCCGCCTAAACTCAAGATGATGTAATATGTCATAGTTGTTACATATATATGTGCAGCTTTCCAAGAATTTTTCATTTATTACACTTTTTAATTCAATTAACTTTCTAAGAAAAAATCATTATGAACACTTTCCTATTCAACTTTCTAATAAATCTGACATACTATTTATAATTGTATAATACCTAAGTACTTGATCACCAATATTAAGGAAATTTTCAAGTTCAAGAGTTAAATTTTCATAAATCTTGGCCGTTGGTCTAATTTCATTATTAGTTTATTTCCAACACAAAAACAATACTCCGTAATTGTTTTCTTACTTTTTTTTTCTTCTATTATATGATTTTAATTATTGATAATATGTGAATATTATTTTTAATATTACTAAATATATAAAAAATTTTACAACCGTGCATCGCACGGGTACTAACTTAGTATTCTAATAAGTAGATCCTCGATCTATACATTAAGTACTCCGTATTCTAATAATAATGTAATTATGCTCATTAAGCAATCTCATTGAATAAAGTTAATGTAAAGTCTAAAATAACTGTACTTTAAATTAGATAGTTGTATATGTGATTTCAGGTAATTGGACAGTTTCTCATGTAGCCATGCATGTACGTCCCTTGAGATCATATATAGTTGCTTTTGGGGTGGGGGGGGAGAAAGAAAAAGGGAAAGTAATAAAGAAATTTTGATAAACGGGCCTGAGTCGCACCGCCACGGGGGAGTGCAAGTCCCCTTTACAAGATGCATGACGTTCCACCTCAAAACCATATGTTAGTAAGGGGAGTAACCCCTAAGCCATATAAAGTAGAGACAAGTTTATTATTTTTCCGATGTAGGATTTATTCCCAACACTCCCCCTTAATTTCAATCTCTTTCCACACTCACATGTGGGCTTTTACATGGCTCAACAAATTTAATTCAAATTTGAAACAATCATAATTGGCGAATATGAATATATGATGTCTTTATTACCATGAATGTTAAGGGTAGATTAGACTTTTCACTTTGCTTTGCCAAAAAGAAAAAAAAGTAATAAAAGTGTTGAGATTTATTGGAAAAAACTTGTCTTACCCACCGGGGAGACTACCCACCATTTAATAATGTATTGTGGTTAATGTTGATAGTTAAATCCAACTCATATACTTAATAATATTTTAATATCTCTAAAGCATCGATTTAGTGAGATCTTATGGTTAAGATTTAATGGGCTATTGTTTTTTTAATTAAAAAATACTTACATAACTAACCCCTATTTCTGAGGGGATAAATGAAACAAAAAAAAACTAAATTTTTTTATCAATTTTTTTTAAAAAAAAAAACTTAAATTTATTTTTTATCAAAAAAAAAAACAAAAATTTGGAACATGTTAAATTGTTATTTTCTCATATAGTCAATTAGTCATATAAAATTTAGAATACGGTTAATAAAATTTAGAACATTAAATAAGTTATGGATTATTCAAAAAAAAATTACACAGAAAAACCTAACAAATTTTTAGCTACAAAAAATGAGCCGAAAAAACGTGATATATTAAGCATAATTTTATTAAAAATTTCAAAATTTGAAAAAAAGAATAGAAAAAAATTGTTTAACCTAATATTTAGTAAAAAAACAGAAAAATATTAACAATAATATTTTTTATAAATCATTTTTTTTTTTTGGTTGTTGCGATAAACTTCAATACAATATATTGAGAATAATTTTAGATAATATTCAATTGTATATATATATATAGGGTCGAGATCATGTGAGAAAAAATCTTGAGCGTTGATTTATTTTGATCTAAAGGCTAAGATTTTATGGATTATTTAATTTAAAACAATTTTTAAAAAAAACCCTAAAATTTCAACCCTCCCTTCCTTATATTCGTAGGATAGGAATTTTTATTTTTTTTATTTTTTTTTTCTTTATGACTTTCTAAAAAATAACAAATTTTCTTTTTTTGTTTTGAATATTTTTATTTTTAAAATATCAATTTTATGAATTTTTTTCTAGATTTGTTGTATTTTTTTTTAAAAAAAAAAAAATTCTAGCGTAATTTATAGTTCGACTAATGAAATTTAGAACATAGTTCCTAAAATTTAGAACATGGCTATAAACTATTACTATATATTAATATATATATGGATTGGTTGGTTCGTACAACATCCTTTTCCATTCACAAAAACTATTACTATAAATATTTAACGTCGATGAATAAGGCTTTTCATTTAAAAAAAAATAAGAATATTGAAAAAAAAAAATATATAGAAAATTAATAAAATTGAAGATGGTAATGGGGGGCTGTTATGGTCGTTGTTACATAGAGGGAGAGTTTTGTAGTATGTTTGAAAGCAAAATATGTTGTGAAGGGTTGAGTTGTGAAGTAATAAGGGCTCGTTTACATTAGCTGAATAGAGATGAACTGAACTGAATAGAAGTGTATTAATTGAACTTAATAGAGATGAACTGAACTGAACTGAACGTTTGAATTGAATTGAATAGAGATGAACAGAACTGAACTGAATATAATTTGAAGTAAACAAGCCCTAAATGTGTGCCTATATCTGATTGTAGCCCTGTTGGGGGATATTGTGATAAGTTAGGTGGTAAGGATTGTTGTTACCCAAATCATTGTGTACAAGAAACCCTTCTTAGGGGACACTGTGTTGCCGCTACTGCTACTGCTACTATTACTGTTGATGAACTGATTCTTCGTTCATTTGATGTGCCTGATCGAGTAATTAATTAAGTAGTAACCTAATACTATTATAATTGAGTCTATGCAGACTTGTGTTGTGTTAGTTGTACGTGTTTTGTCGTGTCATGTTGTACTGTGCTGTGTGATTCGCCTCATTTGTAATTTTTGAATTGTAATATCGATTCAAATACTCTATCTACCTTACAAGGAAGGCGGCCACGTTATTCTATATAAAGAATATCATGTTGGAGAATAAATTATTATGTATGTGCGTGGTTTCTATATGCGGGTTTATTTAATATGTATTTGCATATATTTATGTATGTATGTACTAATTACATATATTTAAGAGAGCATACATTAATTTCTTTAATTTTATCAAAGTAATCAAACTAAACTAAAACTTGATCTTGTTATATCTAAATACTAGGTAATACTCGAGCTAATGTTTGGTTTATATAATTAAGGCATTATGATATGATGCAACAACACTATCTTTACACTAATATTTAGATAAAGTGTTTCTCTAGTTTATGGTTGAGAGGGAAAATTTTTAGCACACCCCTTTATCAATATGTACATTATTTTTAATTAATTTTAAGAAGTTTTCGACCATTTGATGGTTTTTAGCCAATTTCAACTATATATAGGTGTACAAAATAAAAATATTGTGGCATATACATTACCACACTAGATAGTACCCGAGCAAATGGTCGGTTATTTAACTAAGGTAATTAAGTATTTATGTTTCAATTAAATATTGTTATGCAAAAATTTATAAATTTTTTAATAAAGTACTTTATTTTAGTTACATTAGACAATAGAGGATAAGTCGTGCCCGAAATATACATAATTTTTAAATTAACTTCTGCAATAGATTAAATTTAGTTCAATAATTATAATTTTTTCTATATATATAGTGATTTCAAATTTGGATTGGTATCAATCAAATTACTTTATTTTCATAAATTTTATGTCTTCTAATGTTGAAAAATGCAATCTTCTACATTTTTTTAATCAAGATTATGCAGTTATTTCTTGTAATACAAAATTGTACTATAGTAAAAAAAAAACTTTAAAAAATTCATGTATGTTTATCATGTTGTTAATTTTAATAACTTTTAGAATAAATTGTACTCATAAAATTTCTGTTTCATAATTTGTTAATAATAAAATAATTTTTTCCAAATGTAATAATAAACATATTTAATATAATGATCTATTCATTTTTGAAGATTTAAAAATAGGGAAGAATAAAGTAAGATGGAGAAAATCAAGTTTAGTTAAAGAATATTATATATACAACCACTAAAGAATTAAGGATGACAAAAAAAAAAAACAATTGAAAATTGAAAAATGAACACCGATGAGGAGTTTTTTGAAGATGGATTTAGTAGTATAGATTTTATTGGAAAATAAAGTACAAGTAATTATAATTGTTTTAGAAAAAACAAAAAAAAATGCATCTTTATGGTAAATGAGAAACATTTAATACGGAGTATTATAGTAATAATAAGTCGGAAGGGGAAAATAAGAGTTTAGGAGGAAAAACTATTTTTAAGTGGTGGCTTGTATTTTAGAAAATTCTTGTGTAGGTCGTTATATTAGTATGTGATCCAAGGATATAATGTAGCACGACCTGAACATAACACTACTAGAAAACATGCTATTTTGACGAGAATTCCCGTCGTGAAAATGTGACCCAGTTGTAGAAAATTGGGGTCGGAAATAATTTTTCCATTTTTAAATTAAAAATGAGACTCCGTCGTAGGAAGGGGCTTGCAATGATTTTTCCCATCGCAATTTTGTCGTAAATAAGTCAATCATAATACAGTTTGGGTTAGGTATTAAGTAAATTTTAACGGCAGACCCAAAAGCTATTATAAAATATCTACATTAATGTGTACCCGTCGTTAATGGGTCAATTTTTTGTTGTGATAGTTGGAGTGTATGACAGGCCTCAAGCACTAGTCGGTTTGATTAGTGCGCAAGAAATGACTAATAGTGTGTTAGGCCCTGTTCTTTTGGACTTAAAAGCTACAGTAATCAGATCAGATCAGATCAGAACAGATCAGATCAGATCAGACAAACTCAAATCAGATCAGATCAGACATTATTACTCTTTATTATTATTATTATTATTATTATTATTATTAATTTCGAGCATCGTTTTTCCGCTCGACATTTTCCGACGACGATTTTCGAACGAGTTTTCCGGCGACGGTTTTCAGGCCGACTTTTCCGACGACCGTTTTCGGACTGACTTTTCCGGCGGTGATTATTCGGCTGACTTTTCCGCCGACGATTTTCAAGCCGAGTTTTCGGCGGCGATTTTCGGGACGACTTTTTCGACAACGGTTTTCGGACTGACTTTTCCGACGGTGATTATTCAGCCGAATTTTCCGGCGACGATTTTCAGGCCAAGTTTTTCGGCGGCGGTTTTCGGGATGACTTTTCTGAAGAACATATCAAATCAGACCAGATCAGTTCTAAAGAACAGAGCCTTAGAATAAAAAAATTTGGAGGGAAAAGAAGCGAAATGAGAGTTAATGTATAATCTCGCCTTTGTGGATAACACTTTAAAGAAAGAAAATTAAATGGAGAGAATTAGGAGGATTCATTTCTCTTCCCTCGTAAGTGGACCAAATCTCTCTAATGAATATTACAAATATAGGAGGGCATGGGTCGGGCCGGGATAAGGGGTGGATTGAATTGGCACGACACGACCGGTTTGGGCCTGGCCAACATATGATCCCCACTGCTAGTGGCACAACATGACACGACAGGCTAGTACTGTACCAATTTGTCTTAGCGCACTCTAGGCACGACCCACCAAAGCATGAGGTTCGCGGAACTGACATGTGAGCCGTCCTAACACGGCCGCCCATGCCCACCTTTAGCTGCATAGACGAATTAAAAATAAAATAGAACACACATCCCCCCTCCCATTCCTTGACCTCCGATCCCTTTCTCTCTTTTTACCTCCCTTTCCTTTGTGCTCTTGATTACTATTTTTAAGCATAGCGTAAGAGTTAAAAGATGATTATTGCACAAAGGTATTGCCGGGCAAATCTCCTTTGGCAGGGATATTCTAGTCAATAATTGGCTACATGAGTTACGACTAAAATTTTCCTGCCAAAAGTGATTCTGCCCAGTAATGCATCCGTGCACGTGTGTTTGACTTATAATAATATAAGCTCAATGATACTCAAATTTGATTTGGAGCTCAATGTGTGATGTCTAGTTTGTGTCTTTGATATCTCTATATATATTACATTTTTACGTATATGTATGTATGTGATGATATCATGCACCAAAATTATTGCTGGTTGCAAGGGAATGGCATATTTGTGGTACAAACCCTTTACCACTTTGGATATACTGCACTTTAAAGGCTTTAATAATTACTTTGAATTCCTGCAAGCACAATGCAAACAGCTAGTAAAAAGTGTGCATGCAAGAATGCCTGCCTGGCCTCCCATGCATGGTATTTTTTGTTTGTGCGTAAAATATTCTAATAAGCAACTCTTCTATTTTTCATGCAATATATTTGTGGTCCTTGTTAATATGCATCGTTCATATTTGGTGTAGGCTACTTGATCGAAACACAATAAGGTAGTGTTTGGATATGTGGAATTCATTTCAAATTGATGAATTCAATTTTTGAAATTGAAATGTTACAATTCAAATAACAATTATTTGTTTGGGTTGTTTTTAGAATTTGAAATGACATGCTTTTGTTAAGTATTTGAAATACACAACATTTGCTTGTTAAGTATTTGGGTTAGGAATTGGGCCAAATCCAATTCCAAATTTTTTTACTTGCCAAACATGTAATTTGACCTAAATCCATCATTTTAAATGAAATACTAGTATCCAAACATAGCATAAGGTTTTTACGCAATCTTATTGAATAAAGGTTTTATATTTGTATTTGTTAGTGTTTGAGAATCGGAAAGTTTTGTACATAAGAGGTTATAAGAGGAAGCCGAATTAGGTTATGTTCGATTCAATGGATATTTGCTGATTTGATCTGAATTTAATTAATTTTCTGATTTCATTTGAAGTGTTTTTTTTAATTGTTTCTTAAGCTGTTGTTACTATTAGTTTCATCATTATTATTGTTACTATTATTTAATTTTATTATGATTACTATTATTACCATTATTTAGTGTGTTCATCATCATCATACTTATTATTATGGAAAAATTCATATGAATAACCCCAATTATTGGAGGTCTTCCAATATTAATTCCAACTATTGGTTATTACACTATAATCCAAACTATGGCGGTAATTTTATGATATTAGTCCATACTAACTTTTGACTGGCTCTGATTCTATTCGTAGAAAGGGAGGAAGATATAGTCAAGTACAATAAATAGAAAAAGAGGAAAGATAACGAATAAATTTTGAATTGGTGACCGATAACAATAGGTTAATTAAGCCAATGGTCTAATATCATAAAACAACCCCCAAAGTTTGGATTATACTGTAATAACCAATAGTTGGGATTAATATGGGAAGACCACAAATAGTTGAGATTATTCATATGAATTTTTCCTATGATTATTATTATTATTATTATTATTATTATTATTATTATTATTATTATAAAAATAATACAACCAAAAATCTACAAAAGCCAAATGAATTACAAGAAGTTACTGGGGAGCCGAGATACAATCTGGTCGGGCCCCCACCCTCTAGCTATAGCAAATCTGAGCCCTCTGAAGATGTGAGTAGCAGCGTGAGCTCCAATAATAATAATAATAATAATAATAGTCTTTCAATTAATACATCTGCTGTCATAAAATTATTTGGAAAAAATAATAATTTTTACTTTAAAATCATTAATCCAAAAATTAATCCAAAAGTAAGAAATCATTATTTTTACTTTAAAATGAATTAAAAAGTTAAATTTTCAAAAATTATTTAAAATTTATTTCAAAAATTAAGGGGAGAGAATTAAAATTTCAAATTAATCAATGTTTAAATCATTAATACAAAAGTTAAATATTTTTATTTCAGTTCAGCACAATTCATTTCCGTACAATTCAGATCAGTTCAGTTCAGTTGTATATTAAGCTAATGTAAACGAGCCCTAATCCAATACTGAAAACCCTTGATAAATGTGCTTCGTCGCTTCGAGTAATATATATATGGAGCAGAGGCAGTACGTAGTAGTTATAATAATAAATTAATAATATAACAACAACAACAACAACAACAACAATAATAATAAGTTTAAATAAACTTATAGATGATACAAAATATATTAGATGATTTAAACTCAAAATTCGAAACAAATGACTACTAGAAAAGATGTTATTTGCGACGGGATTTTTCGTCGTGAAAACATAACACTGTCGTAGAAAAGGGGGGTCGCAAATAATTTTTCGCTTAGTAAAAATATCACCCCTGGGGTCGAAAATAAGTCAATTTTAATAGAATTTGTGTTAGAATTCCGTCGCAATCCCAAAAATTGTCATAAAACATCTACATTAATGACATGATTTTCGAAAAAAGTGGAAACTAAAAACTAAAAATTGTTTTCAATTTTTAAATAATCAAAAAATAAAAACAATAACAAAGTCGAACAAACCCTTAAAAATTATGATTTTTTGTCCAAAACCCTCTTAACTTTTGGACACTTTGCGAAAAACTACCTTAAAAACATAAAATTGTCCAAAATTACCTTAAATAATAAAAACCGTAGTTGACCCATACCACAATGATTTTCAAATCCGTTGATCGTGGTTTTCATCCCCAGAAAACCACGTGCCGTGCACGTGAGGCAGGTTTCCACCTAAATATATTGTTTTCAGCCGTAGTGTAGGTTTAAGGAGATTTGGGGTCGGTGATTAGGGTTACAATGGTGGGTCTGGGTTTCGGTGATGGAAGTGATCTGGTGGTGATGATGGCGGTAACAGAGGAGAAAGCAGTAGGGGTTGGGGCATTGGTGAAAAACCGTCTCTCATGCTCAAATTAAAAGATTGGAAAACAATTGTGGTATGGGTCAACAATAATGGTTTTTATTATTTAAGGTTCGTGTTTTTAAGGTAGTTTTTCGCAAAGTGCCGAAAAGTTAAGGGGGTTTTGGACAAAAAATCCTAAAAATTAGATGACAATATATATATATAGGTACGTTGCGAACGTTAACAAAAGTATCGATATCATTCTCGTTACAGCAGGGACGAAACCTATACGGGGATGGCGGTCAAATAAAATACTCCTAATAATAAAAAAAAGTAGAGATAATATTGTACTAGATCATTTTGAATGCCCCTTGAGGAGGGACAAACAACACTTGATCATCATCCAAAATAACCTTATTTAGTTTTGGCTTTGCTTTCATTTCTTCTTCAACCTATTACAACAATGACTTACACAGAAAAGAATGTTCTATCAGCATATTCTGATTTCTGATGCGGTGGGAGGCCTTTATATGACTTGTATTATTTCTTACATACCAGCATTTATTCATTCACCTTTTAACTTTTCGTCTATAAAATAAATGGTTTCAAAGATTTGATGCTATATATTGTTGGGAAAATTAGAGCGCGAGCGGAAGCAAAATAAATAAATTGAGAAAAATGGATAAAAGATGGACAAGAAAAGTAGAATAAGAACACACAATATAACGTGGGAAAAACCCTCAAATGAGGTAAACAACCCACAAACAACGAGTATTGATATATCCAATATATGAAAATGGTACGAGAGTACAACCCCGAAGGGCAAGAGAATAATATGGTATGACTCTCCTGGAATATTGGAATATTGGATCAAGTTCTCATAGAGAGTTACGATTCTCCCGAAGGAGCCGACAATCTCATGAATGAGATAATCTCTTAAAAAGAGATAGATACAATTGATAATATCTCTATGAGCATGTATATGTGTGTTTTTGTGTGTATGTATATCTGAAACATATGAGCATGATAGGTATTTATAATACTACAAGAGATAGATTGGTCATTGAGAACCATTTAAAGAGGATAAGATAAGATAACATCATAAGACATTGAGGACCAAATAAAAAAGATAAGATAAGATAAGATGTCATCATAAGCCTTAAAGGCCAAGGGTTTTGAATCCCAAGAATTAACTTGTAGTACTTTAATTTGTGACATTTATCCAACATATATGCATGGTACAATGTTATACTAGCTAGGCATGGAATTATGCCTCTTGCAGATCAGAGACAAAACATGCAGTTCATTAAGCAAAGAAGCATAATATTAATAGAGAGATATATAGAAATTCAAATGCAAAAGAGAAGCTCTTGGATATACTTGCTTGATTTGAGGGTATTCTTCAAGATATGTGAGGTCCAATATTCTGGTTAAGATGCTGTTTCAATACCTACAGTACAATCAATTAATGGTTGACAACATTACAAAAAGTTATAACTATTTGACATAAATGTTAAATCGTTGCACTTATTATATATATGTTACAGAAAGAGTATATGGATATTAGCCTGGAACTCTTTACATTCCAAATCTTTGACGGCCTGTTTCATAATCTGTTATAAATTAAGGTAATTAAAATGACTTTACAAGTAAATTTGAAAGGGAAAACAATAATATCCATTACCACGACGGTGTTAATTAGTTTCCCATCTTACATTGCCCTTCCCAATTAATATTAATAGATGATAATAATGAGAAAATAAGAAGAAAATTCAAATTTGAGATTATGTTTGCATGAGTATCATTTTGACCATTCTGATGTCGTCATTGCTAAATCACAACTAGAAAAGATGCTATTTACGATGGGAATTTCCATTGCAAAAATGTGATCCCGTCGTAGAAAAAGGGGGGGTCGCAAATGATTTTTTCCGTTGCAATCCAGTCGTAAATGAGTCATTTGTAATTGTGTTTGGAGTTAGATATTCGGTAAATTTTAGCGACGGGATTAAAAACCGTCGCAAAAGATCTACATTTGCGACGTGATTTAGGCCCATCATTAATGTGTAACCGTCGTTAATGGATCAATTTTTTGTAGTGTATCTTCAGTTCCATTCCCATTACCAAGTAGTCAAGTACCAAGTACCAACCAAACGGGTTGTGAGATCAATGAGCTTGAAACCTTGCTTCATTCTTTTGCCCTTTTTTTTCTTCTTTTGTACTTGTACTTTTAAGTATCGGACTTTCATCCGTATTTTATTCAAGTATGATATATTTTTTAAAACGAAATTGATTTTGCAACTTTCGTGTTTCTTTAATGTCTACTTGTTATAAGTCATATTTCTGCATTTTAGTTACGCGATTACTAGTCTACTAGATGAATGCAAACTACAAATAGTATTAGGTAATACATGTGAGGAAGAATCGAGAGAGTATAATATAGCAAGGGACCATAACTCCATTAATATATATGATGCACTTGTAATATATCCTAGCTAGCATATGCTCTTTCCTATATATGGAATATCCCATTATAGTTTACAAGCAATTCATGTATAAATAAACTCTTTGTTGCTCAAGTCCCTAGTAAAACACAAGTTCTGAAATATATATAGACCATGGTTTGGTGATGGTGAATGACAGTGCAATTCTCCTTTGGCATAAAGATCATGCCAATTCTAATGCTAATGCATATATACTTTTGGTGTTCTGTATTTTGTGCCAAAGGAGAATTGCCCTGTAATTCACTAGCACAGATAATTTTAGTACTTGTAAATTTTACAAGATTGCCAGCAACTAGAGGAGAAGCGGATGGTACAGTGGTACGCATCCCACATTGCGACTTTGAGGTAGTGGCTCATGAGGTCAATTCCTCATCCACGGGCCTTCTTGGGACCATTGTTCATTACGTTGGGTGCATGTCAAAAATCCTATGTTCTAGCATAGTAGCATACTGCAAGTTATTTCCTTGGCCTCCAAGTCTTGACAACCCTTGGCATCCAAGGTTGTATTACTTGGTCTCCAAGGTTGTTGCTTCTTATTGTAGTATAAATATCTATTTTTCTCCACTTGTATTGACACACGACAAACACATTAAAACACACAAGACTACTAGCTCATAGAGAGTATTATTTCTAGCTCATTAGTGAGTTTATTGGCTCTCTTTGAGAATCTGATCCAATATTATTTGGAGAGTCATACCATTTTCTTTTACCCTTCGGGGTTGTACTCTCATACCTATTTTCATATATTGGATAATTAGCACTCATTGTTTGTGGGGTTTTCACCTCTTTTGAGGTTTTCCCACATGTAAATTGTGTGTTACGTTATTTTTCTACTTTTCTTGTCCATCTTTTACCTATTTATTTCTCTATATCATTTTATTTCCACTTACGCTCTAATTTTCCGATCCCAACAAGTGGTATCCGAACCAAAGGTGTTTAATTTAGAGTGTTTTATCTTCTTAAGATGTCCTCGTTGACAAATTGATTAAAGCGAAATTGAGAAGTCCAAATGTAGCCGTTCTTACCCATAGCGGATTGAAAAGGGCGTTAGATGTTAAATCAAAAACACCATCGAACATGACTGAAGAGCAATGGGAAGAGTTAGATGAGAAAGCTTTATCTGCTATTCAACTTTGTTTATCCATAGAGGTGCTTCGTGAAGTCATTCACGAAACGCCGGGGACAAGCTTATGGTTTAAGCTTGAGTCGTTATACACGACCAAGAGTCTTGCCAACAAACTGCGCCTCAAATAGATAATGTACACAATTCGCATGGCGGAAGGTACTCCGATCCAAACTCATCTTAATTGTTCTAAAAAATTTAGATGTTAAAATATTGATGATGAAGATAAATCTGCTTTTTTTGGTTGTCTCACTACCTAAATCTTTCAAACACTTCAAGGAAATTATGCTCTATGGCAACAATGAAACGCTGTTATATGAAGATGTTAAATTTAATCTCTTATCAAAAGAAAATACGACGACCTTGAAAGTGAGGACAAATAATCGGAAGGTTTGTATGTTGAGGGTAGTACTGTACTTCAAGTAACAAAAAACAATCCAGAACAACGAAACATAATTCCAACATTTCCTGCAAATATTGCAAGATACATGGGCATGATGCTTCCGAGTGTTACAAGCTAAAGAGAAAGCTCGAAAGAGAAGAAAAGAAAAAGGAAACATCCGAAGTTAATGTTGCTGATTTTAATTCTGAAGTTGTTCTTTTGGCTACTTCTAATTGCAGAAATAGAAATTCAAATCAGGTACTTGATTCTGGTTGTGCTTACCATGTTTGTTCTCAACTGGATCAGATCACTTTGTTGATTATCAATCAATAAACAATGGATCTATTTTTATGGGCAATGGTTCTCGTTGCAAAATTCTTGGAGTTGGCTCTGTTCGAATCAAGACAAGTGACGGGAAAATTAGAACGTTAACTAATGTTCGACATGTTCCCACTATGAAACATAATCTAATCTCAATGGACACTCTTGATTATATCTAAGGGGTGCACGTTTTCAGCTCGAGGTGGAGTTCTCAAAGCCTCCAAAGATGCTCATGAAATTATGAAGGCCATTAAATATAAAAATCTCTATATGTACTTCAAGGTTCTTCAATCCCGGCTTCATCATATGATACTTCGACTTGGCATTGGTGTCCACGTCAAGAAAGTTCAAGCATGTCACTTTCTTTTCCTAAGCCCGGAGATCATTTTGGTTTAGCTTGTGACGTATTCGCCTAATACCCTCTGGGGATCTTATAATGAGTAGTTGAGTATACACCTATGGAATTTGTGCCAAGGTGGAGAATGTTGGATGCATGTCACAAATTCTATGTTACTAGCATAGTAGCATACTAAAACCTATTTCCTTGGCCTCCATGTCTTGAAGACCATTGGTCTCCAAGGTCATTGCTTCTTATTGTAGTATAAATATCTAGTTTGCTCTACTCGTATTGGCACATAACAAACACATTAAAACACACACCACTACTAACTCATAGAGAGGCTATTATTTCTAGCTCATTAATTAGTGAGTTTATTGGCTCTCTTTGAGAATCTGATCCAATATTATTTGGAGATGCATATCATTTTCTTTTACCCTTTGGTTTGTACTCTCACCTATATTCATATATTGGATAATTAGTACTCGTCATTTGTGGGGAGTTTTTAACCTCTTTTGAGGTTTTCAAATCCCACGTGTAAATTGTGTTATTTTTTACTTTTCATGTCCATCTTTTACCTATTTATTTCTCTACATCAATTTATATTGCTTTTGCTTGTGCTCTAATTTTCCCAAGACATTATACGTGTCAAAAGACGATTTCCACTAAAATTTAAGTTGGTATTAAGGTCCAAGAGTATGTTATATACTCTATCACCCCTTTCACATGAAAGACTTGTTGGGCTTTAAATGTAGATAAAATACAACACAGGCCCACCAAGCCGCGCTAATTAATACTACTTTGTAAATGAGGGGTGGATTAAATTCTCTGTGATCTTTATGTCGCTTTAGCCCTGATACCATTTTAACATCAGAGGATCATCTCAACTAAAAGATTAAGTTAATAGTTGAGGCCCAAAATTATATATATATTGGCAAAGTCTTCCAAGTATATTGTACATGACACATTGCTAGTTGTCGATAGGGGTGTAAAAACAGGTTAAACGGTCGGAAACAGATCGGTCAAAAACGGGTTCGGTCAAAAACGGTCGGTAAAAACAGGTCATATGACCCCTTTCGGTATCGGTCGGTCTTATTCGGTATTCGGATGAATTTGGTATTTTCTAAAACAAGTGTCGGTCGGTTTCGGTCCGGTACTTATCGGCTCGGTCGTTTGTCGGTAACAGGTCACATTTAGTCGGTCAAAAACGGTCTTTTGCAGGTCATAATCGGTATACGGGTCATAAACGGTCAGTCAAAATCAGTATACATGTCAAAATCGGTCGGCCAAAATCGGTATGCGGGTCGTAATCGGTTATTTACACTAGTCTATTCGGGCCAATTAAGATCGGGTTATCTTCTATTTGAGTTTATAGTAAGGGTGAAAGTAATTCGGATAAAAATCGAAAACCAAACCAAACCGCACTGAATTATAATTTTGGATTGGATTTTATTTTATTTCGGATCGGAATGGATTGAAAAGTTTAAGAAATTTGGATTTCAGATTGGATTCGGTTTTGGCCTTTTAAAAACCGAAAACCGGATTACAAACCGAATTTAAGTTGTTATTGTTAAGTTAATTCAGTTTGTTATGTCTAGGATTTGTAGTGAGTGCTAATAAAAAATTAAGCTTTGAATTGATTAAGTGCTCATAAAATATTTATATGTAGACCTTTTAATTTCCTAAAGCGTTTGAGAAGGCACTATAAACTTGTTAATTAGTTGAATATCTTGCTATTTGCTAAAACATATTATTTTATTTATGTGTTATTAAGATGCATTTTTTAAAAAATAGTCTCAAAAGTATGGATCGGAGATTGCAAATACTAAAATCGGATTGGATTGAAATTTTTTTGGTTTGGATTCGGGTCGAAAATTACAAAACCGAATTATTATGGTTCGGATTTGATTTTGCCAATAATCCAAACCTTACACCGAACTTTCACCCCTAGTTTATAGCAACATTGTAACAAAATATATGAGAATAACAACGGCATTAATTTTATTTAATTTTTATGAATTTGTATTAGGTTTAATTTATTTATATCAAGTTTTAATTAAATGAATTTAGAAAAATTTCATCAATTTTTATCAACTTAGAGAAATCATGATAAGTTCGGTAAAAAACGGGTTCGGTTGTAAACAGGCAAACGACTTCGGTGATAAGGCCGATCCAAAACAGGTTCGGTACAGTACAGTTTCGGTCAAAATCGGTCGGTCAATAATCGGTTTTCGGCAGGTTGAAAACAGGTTCGGTTTGAAAACATGTTCGGTTTGAAAACATGTTCGGTTTGAAAACAGGTTCGGTAACGATCGGTCTCGGTATAATAAAAACAGGTCGGAAACGGGTTCGGTTTTGAATGGGGTCGGTACCGGTCAGTTTCGGTATGCGTAAAAGCGGTCGGAAAACGGTTTCGGTATAATTCGGGTTCGGTAGCGGTCGGTATTCGGTCACTAAAAATTTGGTCAAAAACAGGTTCAGTATCGGTCGGTATCGGTCGATCAAACAGGTTTCTGACCCATATTTACACCCCTAGTTGTCGATTTCTAGGAGCGTAACATTATGTTATTAACGGGTCTTGTGTGTCCAGCCTAATTTGTTAGTGAACTCTTTAGTTGGGATTATGCTCAATGCTCCTAAGTTTTAGCTAAGCAGTTATTTAACTCTGTTTACATAAATATGACATGTAATCTTGATTGCAATTGGAATGTTATCGGCAGTATAGTATATTTTTTGCTATTCCATCCTCACGCTTCTCCTATAATACTCCCTCTGTTCCTAAAAGATTGTCCCATTCACTTTTTCTCATCTTCCGAGACACATCTTTAAATAAAAATATTTTGAAATACGTATAATAAAAAATTATAAGCATTACATATTAAAAAAGCACACATTGAGCCGAATCAAACGAGATCCCATTTGGCTATATTTTTCCTTGCATGTATAAAATTATAGAGAGTCAAAGTTATCAAATGAACAGTGGCAAAAGCCCATTCTTTAAGGGACGGAGGGAGTATTATTTAGTTCAACAAAAAGAAAGGTGCACAATATAGTTTGGGAAAATAATTTTGGCACACTACATTATGAGTAAAATATACTCTATAAATTATTACTCTCATGATGCGGTGTCAATATCAATTTTTAAAGTGCCAAAATCATTTGCTTATAGTTTGCGCAATGAATGAAGTATAAGATATTAATTAAGATTAAGACAAATGGCATATATGTGTCATGATAAGGAACTTATCCCTTCTAATTAGATGCATATATACTACTAATTTGGCTTCTACTCACAAACATACCACTAGTGGAAAAAAGGTGATTTGTTGCGGTTAAAATGGGGGTATTTGTTGCGGTTATGAACCGCAGCAAATCAAGGGTGCAGCAAAAAGGTGACTTTTTATTCGTTGCGGTTCAACCGCAGAAAATAACAATCTATTTGCTGCGGTTATATAGTATAACCGCAGCAAATAGGTAGTTATTTGCTGCGGTTTTAAAATATTCTAACTGTTGTAAGTAATTTGAAACATATTACTATCTCCGTATCGCAATACTTGCTAAATACTTGCACGGACTCATAGGCAAAAAATGGATTTAAGGAGAGAGATAGAATGAAAAATGAATAATTAATTGAGCCCACTACAAAAGTAAAGTTAAAAAAATAATAAATCAACCCATGTGTAACTTTTATACTAAATATAGTAAAGAAATATTTGTTGCAATTATTGTGTTACAACCTAAAATGATAAAAGTTGTGAGTATTATGATATGAAGGTAGTAGATCATCGTGTATACCTTGGTGCAACTTCAGACGAAATGACAACTTAGAATTGGACCTAGAAAATGGGAACTGATTTTCGCACGCTTACCAAAAGTAGTGCCAAAACCAAAATTGAGATGGCCGAATTCATTTGCGTCAAAAATGGGGTTGGGACTTGAGAGTCCTGGGACCATGATAATTGATAAGACCATATATAGGAGACAAGTTTGAAAACAAAAGGTGACTTATAAAGAATACGTAGCAGATCAAAGCATGAACCTTGCAAATATTCAAAGAATATGACATTTTTGTTGTATAATATATAGCTTAGCTACTGTCTAAATCAAGCGTCGAAGCTGAATATAGAGGAGTAGCTAATGTAGTGTCCGAGTCCTGTTTGCTCCGGAATTTACTTCTTGAGCTCCATTTTCCGATCACCAAAGCTACATTAGTCTATTGTGACAATGTCAGTACAATGTATCTCTCTAGAAATCCCATCCAACACCAACGTACTAAACATATAGAAATGAATATCCACTTTGTCCGTGAAAAGGTCCAAAGTGGTGAAGTCCGTGTTCTTCATGTCCCTTCCCGCTACCAAATTGTCGACATTTTCACTAAAGGACTACCTCGTGTCTTATTTGAGGATTTTCGGGACAGTCTCTGCGTACGACCATCTCCCGCTTCGACTGCAGGGGTGTATTAGAGTATATAAAATATATGTAAATATTTTATTGATTATGTGTAATATTATCTTTAGCATATATCTCTTATATAGGATAGTATATATTAAGGCCAAAGATCATGATATGCCTACTGTGATGCTGCCGTGATCTTTGCCTAATATTTTGCTCAGTAACTTTGTATATATTTGACAGCTAGTAATGAAATACACACAGGGCAATATTTTCCTACAGTCATGAGGAGTGGTAAAATGTTGCACATTTCCACTTTGTATTCTAGTTAGGCCCTATTCTATAGGACTGAGAAAACATGAACTTAAATTAAATTAACTGAACTTAAATTAAATTAACTGAAATTAAATTAAATTAAATTAAATTAAATTATATTTTTATTTTTATTTTTTTTATTTTTTTATTTTTATTTTTATTTTTTTACTTTTATTTTTTTACTATTATTTTTTTACTATTATTTTTTTACTTTTATTTTTATTTTTATTTTTATTTTTATTTTTATTTTTATTTTTATTTTTATTTTTATTTTTATTTTTATTTTTATTTTTATTTTTATTTTTATTTTTATTTTTATTTTTATTTTTATTTTTATTTTTATTTTTATTTTTATTTTTATTTTTATTTTTATTTTTATTTTTATTTTTATTTTTATTTTTATTTTTATTTTTATTTTTATTTTTATTTTTATTTTTATTTTTATTTTTATTTTTATTTTTATTTTTATTTTTATTTTTATTTTTGTTTTTTGATTCTTTATTTTTATTTTATTTATATTTCAAAGTAAACCCTAAAACCTTCATTTTCACCGCCGGAAAATCGTCGTCGAAAAACTCGGCCGAATAATCACCGCCGGAAAAGTCACTCCGAAAACTGTTGCCGGAAAAGTCATCCCAAAAATCGTCGCTGAAAAACTCGGCCTGAAAATCGTCACCGGAAAAGTCACCCCGAAAATCGTCGCGGAAAAACTCGGCCTGAAAATCATCGCCGGAAAAATCGACCGAATAATCACCACCGGAAAAGTCAATCCGAAAATCGTCGTCAGAAAAGTCGTCCCGAAAAATCGTCGTCGAAAAACTCAGCCTGAAAATCGTCGCCGGAAAAGTCGGCCGAATAATCACCGCCGAAAAATCAGTCCGAAAATCGTCGTCGAAAAAGTCGTCCCGAAAAATCGTCGCCGAAAAACTCGGCCTGAAAATCGATGTCGGAAAAGTCGGCCGAATAATCAACGCCGGAAAATCAGTCCAAAAATTGTCGTCGAAAAAGTCGTCCCGAAAATCGTCGTCGAAAAACTCGGCCTGAAAATCGTCGCCGGAAAAGTCGGCCGAATAATCACCGCCGGAAAATCAATCTAAAAACTGTCGTCGAAAAAGTCGTCCCGAAAAATCGTCGCCGGAAAAGTCGGTCGAATAATTACCGCCGAAAAATCAGTCTGAAAACTGTCGTCGGAAAAGTCTTCCCGAAAATCGTCGTCGAAAAACTTGGCCGAATAATCACCGCTGGAAAAATCAGTCTGAAAACCGTCGTCGGAAAAGTCGTCCCGAAAACCGTCGCCGAAAAACTCGTCCCGAAAATCGTCGTTGGAAAAGTCGGCCGAATAATCAACGCCGGAAATGTCAGTTCGAAAACCGTCGTCGGAAAGTGTCGAGCGGAAAAACGATGCCCGAAACTAATAATAATAATAATAATAATAATAATAATGAAATGAACTTAAATTAAATTAAATTAATTTAAATTAAATTAACTGAACTTAAATGAAATTAAATTAAATTAAGTCAATAGAAGTCCTAAAGAACGGGGCCTTACTTGTATAGTTTTATCCCCCCCACATATGTATAAATCAAAGGGTAAGAGCGGATTTTCGTAGTTTTTGTTTTGTTTGAGGCGAATTTCCTTACTAAATAATAAAACAAAGTGTTTTCTACACGGCTGACCACACGGTAAACAAACCATGCAGTGTGTGCATGCAGTGCACGCAACAAGAAAGCATTCCTCTTTAAATGCAAATCATGCGGCTAATCATTGCTTCTTCCCAGAATATTTCAACATCTATACTTTTCCAGTGAGAAAAAAAAAACATTTTATTTTTTCAAAAGTACTTTTTAAAAAAATATACAATTCTAAAAATTAAAGTATAAAATTATTGTTTTTTTAATTCTCTACAAATATAGACCCATATTGATATAATAACTTCCTACGTTTCGTGTGGGGTTACAAAGTTCATTTATGTATGGGTTTAAAAAGCTCATTCGTATGGAGGTTTCAAGGTTAACTTTGTAACCCCGACAAACACATTGAACCCCACTTAAATAATTTGTAGTCCCAATAAACAATTTGTAAACCCACTTAATAACTTTGTAACCCCACGGTTTGTAACAAAAAAAAAAAAACCACTTTGTAACCCCAATAACACATTTTGCAACCCCACTTAAACATTATGTGATCACAAAAAAAACACTTTGGAACCTACTTAAACGCTTTGTAATCCGAATAAAACACTTTGTAACCCCAATAAAATATTTTGTTACCTACTTAAGCACTTTGTAATCCCAACCCCAATTAAACACTCTGTAACCCCACTTTGTAACTCCAACAAAACACTTCGTAACCTCAAAAATATACAACACTTTGTAACCCTGGGCTACTTTAACACTTTGTAACTCTGTAACCCTAACAAAATACAACACTTTGTGACCCCAACAAAATACAACACTCTATAACTACAATAAAACACTTGGTAACCCCAACAAAACAATTTTGTAACCTCAACAAAACACTAACCCCTATACAACACCTTCTCTCTTTGTTTAAAAAAAAATTTTAAATGGACACTTGAAACACTGGCCTTGAAAAAATAAATTAAACATTGGGTTGGATATAACTACAACATACACTAAGCTTAAAATCAACCCCACAGTACAACAGGTTTTACGGTTTAAAACTTGCCATCATAAAACATAAATTAAACATGCTTTGGCCAATAGAATTATTCAAAAGAAACAATTTAAATTAATTTCCATATAGTATTCTATTGTCTCAAATAATTAAGTTGTAATGGTTGATTTTTGACTTTTAAAACGAGTTTGATGTGATGATGTGACTTTTATGATAACATAGATAGACTAATTAATGTGTAATTATATTCATGAATATAATAGGAAAACTATATCACATGCATTGAACTATTGAAGACATGCCACTCTAAGCAAAGAACACATATATTGACAATGATAGTCATAAGAGGAATGCTAATTAAGGTCACGCTTAATCACCACCCTCAATTGTTACTATCAACATAAATAAAATTAATCTAAATTGAATTAGCCTGAATTTGTATGAATCAAACTAAATTGAAGTAAACTAAAACTAATTAAGCTGAATCTATGTGAATTAAACTGAAAAATTAAAAAATTAAGTCCAGAAGAAGAGGATCAAAGTGTGTATTGTTTTTGTATTACATTTCTAAAAATTACCTCTTATTTTTTTTCTCTTCCCAATCTTGTGTATGTGTATAATCTAGGACCACAAATACACCAAGTGTATGTGTATAATCTCTCAAGCAAATGACTTAAAATATACAATGTTTGTCAAATTAAACTATCAACCTTATAATAAGTAGATGAAAAAAAAAGATGTACATTGAAATTTCGAAATTAACAATGTATTATCCCAATCGTATGAAATAGTATGCAAGAATTAATGTTATATAATTTTACATTTTACTCAAATGACTAATTAAAGAGAATAACTAGGTTTGGTGATGCCAAACCAAACAACATCATCTCTTCAGTCTTCATGCTTTCCAAATTAAAGCCTGCATTCTGCATAAGCAACCTACAAACTGGCCAAAATTAGAGTTCAATAATTAAGTCTAATTAAGTTCGATACTTTCAAACCTTAATGCTTCATAGAGTCTATAAAATATCCTTTGGTTGAGATGCTCGATCTTTGACATGGTATCAGCTTTATCTTTTGTTTGAGATGCTCTTTGAAATGGTATCAGAGCCAACATAATACAGAGGTCACGGGTTTCAATTCCATCAACCTCTCCCTTTATTCTGAACTGCAATTAATTTGCACCGCTTATGATGAAGATTGAGGTGTGTCAACATTACAAGCCCAAAGGGTCTTTAATGTGAGGGGGTGATCGAGTGTATAACACATTCTTTAGCCTCAACTATAAGCGTAAGCTTTTAGTTAAGATGAACCTGTGACAAATCTTCATCAATTAAGCTGAAGTAGTACGTTCCATGTGACAAATCTCCATCAATTACAAAAATTATGGATACAAGAGAGTTCAGAATTTCCTATAGATTAGTCAAATTAATAAAGTAGAATCATAATTAAGGTGCTTGTAATAACATATTAATGCACCCTTCAATTCCTCAAGAAATGATTAAATTGATGAATACTAATGAAACCCAGTTAAATAAATAAATAAAACATCATACCTTTACAAACAAATGATTCATCACAAACTTACTTTGAACAACCTGAGATATTTCACAGCTCCAAATTAAGAAATAAAAGATAGAAAAACTTGTATATATATATATGCAGGGGAAATGGCAGGGCAAGTCTCCTTTGGCAAAAACAGAATGAAATGAAGTTAGTTAAATAAATACAAGTAGTAAATAAAATCTGATCGATCTTTTCAGCCAAAGGAGAATTGCACTGCAATTCCTCACCCCACATCTCTAATTTTAAATGAGCAAGGATACATAAAGAAATAATAAGTGTGACATATTTATTTATACAAATTTTGGACCACCTTGATTTTGGATTTTTGGATATGCTGTGAAAAAAACCATGGCATATGTTTAAGTCCGGATAATTCCTTCCATTCTTTGGTATGTGCTCTAAGATAGAATCTTTTGCACTGGTTTTTTGGTGATGGTAAAAAGAACTCAAATTTAATAGTAGTTCACATTCTAGAGAGCCTCTGGGCAGTTTTGGACACACTTGACTTGAAAAATGTATACACTGACTTGAACACATTTTGTTGTGACTTGATATGTATAAAATAATACGTAGCAATTAAGCCCATCTTATATTATCAATTCACAATAAAACGAGGAATGACAAAGTGGTGCCCACTTGGTCATTCCGGCCTATTTCGTATCCAATCGATACAAGATACCTTATTACTAGCATCCCTTTCCTCTACATATGTAGCTCAAAAAGAGCGGTTTTTCTTTTACACAATTAAAAAAAATAAAGAAGGAAAAGGAAAAAAGGTATTTAATTAAATTAAAAGTTCATAACACATGTCACACATTGGTAATTTTGGGCAAAATTATTTACATGCCATTGTGCATTTTATATTAATGCAGCACAGTTTGGTACCTAGCATCCTTGGGATAAAAAGTATGTCATGTAGCTGAATACATATAGAACTACGTGCACGCAATAACTATTCTATAAATTTGTAACCTAGAAACAAATTGGAAAAAAAATCAGCAATTTGAAAAAAAAAATTGAGCTATTTAGAAACAACTCTTTATTATTAACAAATATTTCAACAATTTAAATCCTACACCCGGATGTATATACATCGATCATATCAATGCTTGTATTTTTCTCATTTAATATGCAGTTTACCTTATGAAATTATTTTAAATTGTTCATTTAGGTATTGTTTCATTAGACATTTTTAACTGAGTGTACATACACCCGCATGCAGGATATAGTTTTTTAAAATAAGTGTCTTTAATTTGTACATGTATACCCAAGTATAAGAGCTCATATACTACACACCTAGGTGTTAGTAGAGCTATGTACATTTAGGTTTGTATTTTGTTAATTTTATATGTAGTTTTGTTTATAAAACAATTTCATATTACTCTTTTAATTTTATATATTATTTATTTTTTAAAACTGAATCTTAAACGAGCGAAATAAATAAATATTAAATGATCGAGCAAAACAGGGCCGTCTTAAACTTAATAAAGGCCCAATATTAAAAATCAAAAGTAGGCCCTTCATATTATTAACATATATGAATTTCTAAAACATTGGTAGGAGAATGAGTAATTTTTTTAGTTGATATATATGAAAATTTAAAATTTTGGGCCCTTTTAATGATGAGGCCTTGTGCGGTAAGTCTCTTTGCACGCCCTATTCACCAGCCTTGGAGCAAAATATAAACATGAGTTTACAGTACATATACACCTAATTGTAGGATATAAATATTACACAATTCAATGCAAGGATTGTCATTTTTTACTCCCTCATTTTTTAAATTAGTTCTTCCATAGTCAAATGGCACATAATTTAGGAGAAAGTATATTTATGCACAAATCGTGCCATGACAAGAAAATAGAACAACTATTTTAAAACATCACTGAAAAAAAGAGTTGTGTGACTGCTCTTTTTGTAAGTAGGGTTACCTTATTAAAAAACCACTAAAAAAAAGAGCAATTATTACGGTTCCTTTGATATTTAGCCGGTCATAAATGATAGTAATGGGAATAAATTTATAACTAAATTTGAAAGGGAAATCAAAATCCATTCCCATGGTGGTGCTAACTTAGCTCCAATATGTTTATTTAATTTTCTTCACAAATATCCATTCCCATTAAATACCACCCTCCCCAATGGTAATGGATGGGAATTAAAAATAAGAAGAAAATTGAAGCTTGAGAATAAAAATTTCATTCGGATTATAAGGTTCCTCCTTGACAAAATTACATTATAAATTCATTACCATTAGTCCATTACCATAATTTATTACAAATAGTCAAACGGGCCGTTAAAGTATAGAGTGAGTAGTGAGACTATATTCTAAAGTAATTGTGTTGTAGAGGAGATGATGGGATATAAAATTGGCTCTCATTTAATTTGCTGTTTACTGCATGACAATTGCTTTGTTATGCACTTATCACACCATTTTGTTGAATGAATTACGCAATTGGTAGACGTAGAAACTGTGTCAAAATTAATGTTTTGTTGACTTAAAACGTCTATTAGTTGACTTAAAAACAAATATTTTTTTCTTCTTCAATTAAATGTCATTCGGTAGAATTTATGTTTAAAATTATGTACAATAATATATTTTACACGTATATAAAGATGAAATCAGAGTATGCAGATGAATAAATTATTAAATATATTGATAGAATATATAATATATTTATGGGCATCAACTATCAACTTAAGCTTTTGGTTGATATGCTCCACTAACATGATATCAGAGCCAACGTGACGCAAATATCACGGGTTCAAATCTGTCCTCCCTCTTAATTCTAAGTGGAATTAACATGCTCAAGTTATTTAATCTAATGTCTTCATTTACACCTTCAAATTAATCTAAACCTTAAAATGTGTACAATTTTCTTTGCTGAAACGGAGGTAGTACTTATTATTAGAGCAGAAGGTGTTAAGTGTGTTATCATATCAGATGTTTTCTCCTACTATTGAAAGAGATCTAATAAAAAAGAAATTAAACGGTTTATAATATGTTAGTTAAAAATATATGGTTATAAAATGTCATATGAGTCATTCGGTAACAATCGATACCAAGTTGGGTTTATTCGGTACCTTACCAAATTTGTGTTTTTACTTGGTAGGTATCAGTTTGTTTTGGTTTGGTGCTTATAGGGTCAGATCATTATCAGTACTATCTACTAAGTTAAACTGGGTCGGTATCAAACAATTTTTTTTACATTTTCGCAATAAGGATGCAAGTCAAATATGTTAGTCACAGACGGTTTTTCGCACGTCATAATTAATATTCATGTTAAAATCAATCAGACCGTTATTTGTAGTATGTCAAAATCGACCGGCCTTTGTTATGCATGATGACGATGATTGATGGTGGGTGATGATGATGACGGCGTAGAAAATGATAGATGATGAGGAGAACAATATGACAATTGATGATAATGTATGATGAATCAATCACATCGAAAATGGATTGAAATTTATGGTGATGATGAAGATGATGGATGCTAATAACGTTGATGATGATAATGATGCATGATTGATGACGACGATAATGATGACATCGATAATGGATGATGATGATGTATGGTGATAATAATGATGATGACGTATATATGATTCATGATGCTGATGTTGAAGATGATGATGGTGATAGAATAGTATAAAAAAAAATTTGCACTCTAAGAAAACAAATCAGCTTTAAACATGTCAGATAAAGTAGGTTTTTGATATATTGAAAATGGATGGAATCAATTATAAATAAAAACGACCGGGTCAAATTAGGTTTTTTAACAGGTCGAAATAAGCAAGAAAATAAACCAGCTCAAAATAAATTAGATTAAAAACTAATTCGGTACAATACATGTAGGTGCAATGTAGATTTTTTACGTGTTGAAAATAAATTCAGGTTGAAAACATGTTCTACACAACATAGATTTGGTATATAATGTATATAAAGGTTAAAAAACTTACATAAAAAATTAAACACCAAAAAGAAAAAAATCTGTCTAAAACATGGATACAATCATACAAGTACACCACGAAAGTTGATGTGTAGTAAGATAAAATTCAACCCACACAAACATTATTTGACTTGAAAGTGTTCAAATAATACAAATGCATTACGTAATGGTATTGACTAATGAAATATATGCTGATTTGTATTTTCTTGACTTCTTTGCAATATAAGGCAAATAAATCTACCAAGTTCCTTTCTAATTAAAACTGTCGGATTTCCTACATTATGGTTTTTAATTTTGCAATATAAGGCAAATAATATTGGTCAATTTGGTACCAATTCAGCAAATACACGACACATTGGTCACGTAACTAATATTACGGGTGAGCTATCGCAGTGCGATTTGGTGTGGTTTGAGCTCCAAACTGCACCAAAACGTAATTTTATGGTTGGGAAAATTTTCAAACCGCACCGTACTACAAATTTCATAAGACTGCACCACACCAATTAAACTACAAATTGCGGTTTGTTGCGGTTCGGTTTGCAGTTTAACAACAATTTGATTTTTTTTATCCTTAATAGGTCTTCAAATAGCTTTTTAAAATAAAGTATTAATTTAACCATATCAGATTACATTATTATAGGAAAATCATAGTACAAACAAGTCCTAAATCAACAAACAAAAAATCAATTAAATATATAAAGCATAATAGTCAAGTTTTACAATCTAAATAAGAAACTTTATATTATTGCGGTTTGGTTTGAGTTTTTTTTTAAACAAACCAAACCGCAAAATTACAGTTAGTTTGATAATTTCATAAACCAAAACACACTTTTTCAAACTACAAATCAAACCAAACCACTAAAAACAGTTTGGTTTGCGATTTGGTGCGTTTTAAACCGCACTCTACTCAACCCTACCTAATACGCTTAATTCTGCTGAAATTAAAAATCTAGAACTGGATAATTCTGATTCAGTTAATCCTATCTTTACTGTTGATAGAAATTAATCTAATTATCCCGGCTTAAATTAATCTAATTATCCCGGCTTATGTACCACAATTGTTTATTATTAATAACAGTGAGAATCTAGTTGAGATCCTCTAGAGTTTAGGATTGGTAAAATTGGTAGAGTTGTGAGAGTGAAAGTTTTTAAATATTTTTTGTTTGACTTTTGCAGAAATTATCTTAGCAATTGATTGTTTTTCAAGGGTCTAGCTTTTAGAAATCTATCAAATCTACCAAAATTGAAATCTAGAGGATCTGAACTCGTGAGAATCATGATACCCTTAATCAGAATATAAATTATGGTCAGTCACATCACCTTAATGTTGAACAGAATGTGAATTGCTACTGAACAAACTCAGACTTTGGTAACCATTGCTGAGAGTCAGAATAACTTGCTTTATAATTAATGAAATTAATTTGAAACCAAATTAAAACCAAAGAGTTAGATGCTGTTAGGGCTCGTTTACATTAGCTGAATAGAGCTAAACTGAACTGAACTGAATAGAAGTGTATTAATTGAACTAAATAGAGATGAACTGAACTGAATAGAAGTGTATTAATTGAACTAAATAGAGATGAACTGAACTGAACTGAATATAATCTGAAGTAAACAAGCCCTTAGTGGGTTTTTTAAACCAAATTAAAACCTGATAGAAGTATTGAAAGGCATAAAGCTAGACTTGTAGCTACAGGATATCAACAAGTTAAAAAGGGAAGACTTTAATTTACTTGACTTTTTCTCTAGTAGCTAAGGTAGCTACGGTTAGGATTATCATAGCTTTAGCTACTTGTAACGATTGGCCTATCTATCAATTAGATGTAAACAATGCCTTTCTACATGTATTCTTTGATGCAGAAGTCTACATGAGGGTTCCGGCTGGGTATAACAAAGGAGAAATAGGACAAGTTTGTGAGCTAAATAAGTCTTTGTATGGCTTGAAACAAGCTCCTAAACAATGAAACATAAAACTTAACAAAATTTCTAAAATCCCTTGGCTTCTTGCAATCTAAACAAGATTACTCTTTACTCACTGGATCAAAAGACAATGAATTTTTAATTTTGTTAGTATATGATGGTATTCTCTTGACAGGTACATCTTTTGTTCAAATTAAAAAGGTAAAACAGAAGCTTGATATAACTTTTACTATAAATGATTTAGGTCTTTTGCACTATTTTCTTGGTATAGAAATACATAGAGAAAAGGCTGGAATTTTTTTTGTCACAGAAAAAGTATATCCAAGATATACTTACTGATGCTAACATACTCAATTATGAGACTGTATCAGTTCCTTTGTCCACTAATTATCAACTGATAAATGAGATATTCTCGGCAATCCTGAAAGCCACAGAAGAATAATAGCTAGGTTAATTTATCTTGGCATAACGTACTAGGCCTAATTTTTCATACACTGTTCAACATTTGAGTCAGTTTATGCATGCTCCTAAGCTTTCTCATATGAGAGCAGTAATACATACTCTCAAGCACCTAAAAGGAATATTGATTATTGGAGCATGGTTTGTTTTTCTCTTCTAACTCTGATATATATGTCAAAGCCTACTCTGATTCAGACTGGAATGGATGTCAATTCACCCATAGATTATCTCTTGCGGCCCGTTTGTTTGTTGGTAATGAATTGTGGTAATGGTAATGGAATTAAAGTGTAATTGATTAAGGAAAAACTTCAAAATCCCCATGAAAAACATATTTTTCATTCCCAAACTTGGAATTTCTTCTTATTTTCCATTACCATCCATTACCATGTGAAAGGGTGCTGGTATTAGATGAGAATGAATATTTGTGAAGAAAATTAGATAAATTGGAGTTAAGGTAGCATCACCATGGGAATAAACTTTGATTTTTCTTCCAAATTTAGTTCTAAATTCATTCTCATTACTTCCATTTATAACCGGCTACCAAACGGGCCGTTAATGCCTATGCCATTTTTGTTGGGAATCATTTTGTATCTTAGAAGACCAAGAAGCAAAGCACTGTTATTAGCAAATCATCTGCTTAGGCAGAGAATAGAAGTCTTTCTGCAACAGCTAGTGAAATTACTTGGATTAAAGGATTATTACTACAAGATGTATGTGAAAGTGCAAGTTTATTATAAATACTAAGGGCTCGTTTACATTGGCTGAATAGAGATAAACTGAACTGAACTGAACTGCACTTAATAGAGATATATTAACTGAACTGAACTGAACTGAAATGAGATGAACTGAACTAAATTTAATCTGAAGTAAACAAGCCCTAACTAAGGTTATAGTATTAACACTAATAAAGTTCAACTTCCAATCACTATTCATTGTGACAATACTTAGTGCAGTTCATCTGTCACACATTAGCCTCAACTAGTTTGCTCTAAGCTAAGCTTGGTCTTGCCTCTTTTACTCAATATCATCAGTTTATCACTGAGTTTATAGGTTTTTCCTCTGATTTTTTTTTTCTTTTAATAGTTCTAATAAGTAAGGGTGTGTATTAGTAAATAAGGTTACTAATCTTACTTTGTAAATAACTATGTTATGTTTGGATACAAGCATTTCATTTGAAATGATGGATTTAGGCCAAATTACATGTTCGGCAAGTAAAAAAAAATTGTAATTGGATTTGGCCAAATTCCCAATTTAAATGCTTAACAAGCAAATGTTGTGTATTTCAAATACTTAACAAAACCATGTCATTTCAAATTCTAAAAACAACCCAAACAAATAATTATCATTTGAATTATAGCATTTCAATTTCAAAAATTGAATTCACCAATTTGAAATGAATTCCACATATCCAAATACTATCTAAACTCTAAACGATCTACAAGCAAGTCCTAAATCAACAAAAAAAATCAATTAAATATATAAATTATATAAAGCATAATAATCAAGTTTTACGACCTAAATAAGAAACTTTATATAATTGCGGTTTGCGATTTGGATTGGTTTGATTTTTTTGTAAACAAACCAAACCGCAAAATTACAGTTTGATAATTTCATAAACCAAAACACACTTTTTCAAACTACAAATCAAACCAAACCACTAAAAACAGTTTGGTTTGCGATTTGGTGCGTTTTAAACCGTGCAATCTACTCAACCCTAAATAATACGCTTAAATCTGCTGAAAATAAAAATGTAGAAATGGATAATTCTGATTCAGTTAGGCCCTGTTCTATAGGAATGAGAAAACATAAACTTAAATTAAATTAACTGAAATTAAATTAAATTAACTGAACTTAAATTAAATTAAATTAAATTAAATTTTTATTTTTATTTTTATTTTTATATTGATTTTTATTTTTATTTTTATTTTTATTATTTGATTTTTATTTTTTTTATTTATATTTCAAAGTAAACCCCAAAACTTTCATTTTCACCGCCGAAAAATCGTCGTCGAAAAACTCGGCCGAATAATCACCGCCAGAAAAGTCACTCCGAAAACCGTCGCCAGAAAAGTTGTCCCGAAAATCGTCGCTGAAAAACTCGGCCTGAAAATTTTCGTCGGAAAAGTCAACCGAATAATCACCGCCGGAAAAGTCACTCCGAAAACCGACGCCGGAAAAGTCGTCCCGAAAATCGTCGCGGAAAAAATCGGCCTGAAAATCGTCGCCGGAAAAAGCGACCGAATAATCACCGCCGGAAAAGTCAATGCGAAAATCGTCGTCGCAAATGATTTTTCCAGTCGCAATCCCGTTGCAAATGAGTCATTTCTAATAGAGTTTGAGTTATTTATTCGATAATTTTAGTGACGGGCTCAAAAATCGTCTCAAAAGATCTATATTATAAGTTTGGATTAAAGGACCGTCATTAATGTGTACCCGTTGTTATAGATATTTTTTTTGTAGTGAATTTTACGGTTTGATATATATAACGGTGCCGTGCAGTTTAAAAGAATGTCAAATTATAATTTTGCTGTTTGGAAACTGCACCAAACCCCAGTGTGCTCAACCCTAATTATATCTAGGATGTCAAAACAAAACACTTGAGAAGACATCATAATAAAAGGACAAGATAATATAAGCTTTGGGCAAACTAGCTAATCTTTTCGACCATTCAATAAATTAGGGGTCAAAAGGCCCTTCTAAAAAAAGCCACATTATTCTCACAAGGCATACACTTGGCACTTAATATATAATGTTCATGTTTCTAAAAAAGGGAATGAAAGATTCTGAACGACATATGGCATTGACTTAGATCAATGAAGCTAAGGTATTGAGTTAGGTCGTTCCAAATAAAAGTACACTATTGCACCATATGAGCACATCTAAACCCGAACCAAATTCTCTATCCCACAAATTTGTGTATCAAATTATCAATGTACAATGTGTACTCAAAATATTGAATGGTTGATTAAGGCTACGTTTTGTTTAACTAATTAGCTTATTTAAGCAACATTTGCTTAAAAATCAAATCAAAGCAGACTAGATAACAAAATATCAGATCAGATTTTCTTATTTACTCAATCAAAAACTACTCGTCGATCATTATAAATACAATAATACCTTATTATAAATTCCCCCCTTATATATTAGTATATAAATATGGTGAAAGTTTAATCGAAATTTTCAAATCAAACAAGATTTGGAAATTTCTGATCAAAACAAAATAAAGCCGCACATAACAGACGTATGTAGAGTACTGATAGGAGGGATTTTCTCACCAAATAAAAACCCCCGTCGTAGTAACAGTGGGGGTGTCAAACACGGGGAAGGTACGCTGCACTAGTTTAGGCATGAGTGTCGAACAAGCTAGGTCAAATGATGGTCGCGAGAGGCGAAGAGAACTACGGGAACTAACTAAAACTAAACTATGAAAACTAGATTAAAGAGGACTAGGGTAAGAGATCCACAACTCATACCACCATGAATTATGAATCAATCAAAACTTAGACTTAGGTCATGGATAAGGGGAGGTCATTCTAAGATCACACTACTCTTTCAAGCTAGTATGATGACCGGGAAGACATACACAACCCACTTTCGTGCGGCGAAACATCTAACAAGCCTTAAGCACGTAATCACGAAGACCGGTAACTTTCCCTTGATCGAAGGCCCAACTTTCGTGGTGCTTCCATCAATCGGGCAAAGGAAGTCATCACCCACGTTCACCTTTCGGTCCTTCGGTGGGGATTCTTCAATGAATCCTATGTTAGCTAGACACAAGAATCAACATTACCGAATCCTAAGGTACCGACATTATCACAACCGAAGCCAAGAAACAACTAAACCACAATCATGGAGGATTTGAAAAGTTTCACTCAAACCCTAGAAATTAACTACTTAAAATTAATTAATAAAAACATAATTAAAACTAAAACTAAAAACATAATTAAACCTAAAACTATGAACAAAACAAATGAAACTAAAAACCTAAGAAAATAAGAACACTACTAGTAAAACAACTATCAACTAAACTACCAACAAATCAAACAACAAAAACAAACAACAACAACAATAACAAACTAAAACTATAAGGAATAAGTACATAAAGCAATAAAAAGCAAGTAAAAGAAAGCTACGAAAGTACCTTGAAGAGGAGAACAAGAAGAAGATGAAGAGAAACTACACTACTTGGATAATTCAAGAACAAAATGTAAATTACAAGAGAAAATGAAGAAGAAAGCTTTAAAATCTAACCTAAACCTAACTTGGAGCCTCTAACCTCAGCTCCTTAATGAAATGGGAAGAGGGGGTATATATACAACCCCCAAAAATTCGAGCAAAAACAGACCAAAAACACTAAATAAAACGTGCAGTAGCGCTTCCGCGGGCGCTGAAATGGGATCAGCGGCCGCTGAGGCCTACTTTCACGTGCCTTCAGCCTACTAGGGAAAATGGTCAGCGGGCGCTGAGTAAGGTTCAGCGGCCGCTGCCAATACTTGGAGTGCTACTGCCTCAAAACAGGGGAGGGGGACAGCGGGCGCTGTTTGGGAGTCAGCGGCCGCTGTCTTCTTTTTGTGCTCAACATATGCCCATCAGCTCCATAATCAGCGGCCGCTGGGAATCTATCAGCGGCCGCTGCAAGGCCATCAACAGCTACTGCCTCTTTCACCAAAAAGTCCAGAACTCATCCCAGCGGGCGCTGAGAAATTTCCAGCGTCCGCTGAGGCCTTCTTCATTGCTACTGCCTCTTTCACCATTCACCAGGACTCATCCCAGCGGGCGCTGAGGGATTTCCAGCGCCCGCTGAGGCCTTTTTTAGCACCAACAAAAGTATAGAGGACTTGTGGTTTCCTCGAGGTTCCCGGTTCGCTTCCTCGGGTTCCGAAATCAACTCGGGACCTGCAAAAAGGGAAGAAAACGCAGAAACAAGGCAAAATAGAGGAAATCACATAGAAAAAGGGGAAGGGGACTACAAGAGCAAAACTAAACTAAAAAGCCTAAAAACGCTAACGAAAGCTAAATAAAATAAGAAAATAAACTAATAAAAATTAAGAAAATAACTACCAAAATACCACTTATCAATTACATAGCCTTAATTAAGTTTGTATGTTGTGAATATTTATGTAAATGTTGTGGGCCACAATATCCAATTCAACAAACGAAGAAGGATGACACGCTTGTGGTATACAGATAGTGAGATAGAAGATTTAAATGCGCATTCTAGATCATGCAATATTCTTGGTCCTAGTATATTACGATTTATAACTTAATGTCGATAAAAAAAAAAGTCTGAATGCGAATAAAAAAAGTATTGAGTTAATTCATTTCAATCATAGAATAATTAGTGGATTATTTATATTGAAAATGAGCTAAATAATGTTTAAAATTTATATATAACTCTCATGATTAAGAAAATTAAATGTTGCCGCTATAAGTCTAGAATCTATGAAACAACCATTGTGTTTGATGAGCTTGATCTTCAAAGATGACCCTCTACGAATGTTATTGGAAACTATTAAAAAAAAATCACTACAAATTTACATTATTTAAACTGATAAAATTTGATTTGAAATTAGTGAATACTTAGCTCATCCAAAATCATTATGAAGCTAAACTAACCCAAATATTATTTACTTAATTCGAATTGAACTCAAATAATTCGATTGATCTAGTCAAAACTTGAATTCGATCTGATCAAACCTGAACTAAATTCAAGAAGCTAAAAACCGAAGTTGACTCACACTTGAAAGTAACTTAGCCGGACCAAAACCTAGTCAAACCATTGCCCTTAACAGACATTACTTGCTTTCGGTACTTTAAACTCATCCGAATATCTGATTTTAACGCCCTAAACTCGGGTTTGATACGTGAGGGATGATAAACTCTTAGCAGCTAAATGAAATCGCACTTTTGTACGTACTTGCAAAATATAATCCTGTGCAACACAATTATTGTCCTATAAATGCCAATCATAGTTTATCAGACGAAAATTATAGTCCACACACTTTTTTTGGATTTTTCCGGGTTTACTCATACATGGGACCACTTCTTTTTCACCCATATGTTTTTGACAATTTTTGTTACCATTTGATTGGTTGAAATCGTTTTATATATTTTTTTTCTTACATGTTTTATTAAAAAAAAATAATTTTATCTTGCTATTTGCATTTAGTAGCTAATAGCATACACTTTTTCTTTGATACGTATCACCGAAAAAATTGCAAAAGGTGAACAAATCTGCAGATTTGCATAATAATGAACAAAAAAAATAAGCTTATGTAAAAAGAATCTAATACTGATTGAGAACAACTACAAGGTGATTGAGAGGGGGAAAAAAGTAGATAACCTAGGAATTTTTCCTGAGCATATGCGATAACACAGGAATTTAATTGTACAACATTGAGTAAATTCTTTTTAATTTGTAGAGTTTTACCAAACTTCACAGGAACTAAATCCTTTTTGAGTGAATTGAGTAAATGAGTTGCTCTTCTAATGACCCGTTTACGTTTTCTGTATACAGCTGAACTGAACTGAACTAAATTATCCTGAAATGAACTGAATTGAATACAGCTGAAAGTAATATTCTATAACAGAAGGAAATTGAGAGCCGAACTGAACTGAAATGAATTGAACTGAACTAAATTTAAGCTCAAGTAAATAGGCCCTAAATTCTAAGTAAGAGAGCAAAATATTATTTTATATGTTTCCTTTTATATATAGCTTTGTTTTGTTTTTTAATTCTTCATGTTTGTATTATTTATATGGCTATACTATATACAACCTTTAGACTAGTTTAAGCCCGTGCAACTAATGCACATTTTTTAGAAGTGTAGATTAGTTGCTATCCTCCGTAAAGGAACAAAAAATTATAACCAAAAAATGAATATTAAACTTAGGGAAATTATTATCATTGATTCATTGGTGACTCTGTACTTTTTAAGTTTATCATTAGTAACCCTGAATTATTTTTATTTTCACTGTTAATCCCAATACTTATTGTCTCATCCAACCTCAAACACAACCTTAATTATGAAGGAATAAATATTTAATTTAGTTAATAATTTTTTAAAACTAAGATTCTATTTTATATGTGTCCAAATATTAGCTCAATTTGTTTGTCTGAAAATTTACTTGTTCAAAAAGTTTTAAGGACTTATTTTGGCCCTTGAGGGTTAAATTTAGGGTCAAAATCAATAAAAAAAAATCCAAAACTTATTTCTTTGTACGCTATAAAGAGTCTTGATTTATGTATATCAATTATGATATATAATGGAAAAATTGCTCGATCAATATTTGGAGGTCATTTATTCCTTTGATGATCAAATTTTCTTTTAATTGTAATGGAATTAACAATATTTTTTTTTCTGTAATAGATCATTTTTTAAAGTAGAAAAGTAATTAAAAGTTACCAATGAGAATATACAAAATTCAAGGTTACCAATGAGAATATACAGAATAAATCTATAACGTAAAGTGAAATTTCTAGAGCACACAATAACATATGTAAATTTACAAATAATGGTTGGAAAAGGAAAATTAAACTTGAGAAAACATGGGTTATGCAATGAAAGCAAAGTCAAGGCATATATAATGGTGTTCAGTGCAATTGAAAATGATGATGATGAGCATGATACATCCTAGAGATACGAGACGTCTCTCACTAATATGTTATAGTTTTTTTTAGATGTAAATACATGTTTTCTTAAAAATAAAAAATAAAATAAAATAAAATAAAAATAAAATAAAATAATGGTGGAACAAATGAAGATAGAAGTCACCAAGTGAGTGAAATTGATAGGCTTGTGGAATATTTTTCTAATTGATGTGGTAATTGAATAATTTGTGTATGAGAATTTTTTTGAATATTAGGTATTAAGAAAATTGTATTTAGGGAATTTATGAATTAATTGAGATATTTTATTTTTTTTGTAAACCGTACCGGAAAATTTTATATCTTTTAATCTAGAAAATTGCTTAATTGTAATTGAAGATGATGGAATAAATCATGTGATAGTTTTATGATTTTCGTTGAGATTAGTTGACTTTATATAATAGATATTAAATTTCCCTTTTCATTAAATTTATTAAGGCATTGATTGTTAATTGATTGAATAATGGATAAGGTAGTTTTTTTATCATTTTAAATTTTAAAGTTAGGAGTGGATAAGTATTTTCGGGGGGCATCATAGCTCCCATTTTGGATTATATAATAGAGATTAATGAATTTATTTTTATATTTTGGTTCTTTAGTCCAATCATAAAAAAGAAGAAAACTAATAAGCTAGCAAAATTTTATAATGGTCTGATGTAGTATATTGCAACATAACTGTAGTTGTAATATTTTGTTTGTAATGTATGTATGGGGTTGAGTTTTGAAAACTCTCAATTGATATAAAAACAATGACGTTGACTCGTTGAGTGTTATTTGACACGCGCTATAGTAATCCATTGCTTGTTTATATGTGCAAGGTTAGCTTGTAGTTATTTTTAAGTCCATAGTCCAAGATATGGGTGTTTCTATGAGAAGTATTTGATGAATTCACCGCTTAATTTATAATTATGGCGTTGAGCAAAATGCTCTTAGGTAGTGTTTGGATATGTGGAATTCATTTCAAATTGATGAATTCAATTTCTAAAATTGAAATGTTACAATTCAAATTTCAATTATTTGTTTGGGTTGTTTAAGAATTTGAAATGACATGGTTTTATTAAGTATTTGAAATACACAACATTTGCTTGTTAAGCATTTGGGTTGGGAATTGAGCCAAATCCAATTCCAAATTTTTTTACTTGCCAAACATGTAATTTGGTCCAAATCCATCATTTCAAATGAAATGCTTGTATCCAAACATAGCATTAATGAATTTATTATCAATGTAGTGGTGTTAATGAGAAACATTAGATAAGTTATGTGAAACTTTACATAATAAAATGATGCGTTCATTTTTAGTATTTTAAGACATACAGAGTACCTTCTATGAGAAAATTAGTTTATTTCTCTGGACCGCTCATGAGACCCAAGGTTGGACCCATGGCCATATTAAAAGTGTTATTTTTTTATCTCAAATTTCACATGGTATTGAGAGTCAATGCATGTGTTGTAGTGGTCGGTCTTAATTTAAATCTTAGAGTTCAAGATCCATTCACTCTTGGTTCAAGAGTTTCGGGAGTTCTAGTTTGCCGCCTGTTTAATGAAACGGGTTGAGACAACACTTCATGTTTATTAAACTTGTCCGGTTAGGGTTGGATGAGTTCCATCTATTTAAGTAAACGAATCGACACAACACAACATGATTACATCCAACTAAAAATTTATTGTACAGTACAAAAACCCATATAACCCACTAATCCAACACAAATTTTACTAATTACTAGTAGGTCTGGGTCAAGGGTTGGCGCAAAATATCTCGTTTATTAAACGTATCAAGTTATAAGTGATGTTAGATGTGATTCAATTGATTTATGTAAATGGGTTTGGCACGAATCTAATTCTACTTGACCCAATTTTCATCTCTAAAAAATACCGAATATTATAAAGATAATGTGTAGAAAACTCGACATGTTTAATTTTTAAAATATATACCCTATATCTTATTTTCCAATTTTAGGAGCATAAATCTCACTTGATTTTTTTATTTTTTTTTTTAAAAAAAAATCTCATTTAATTTTGCCAAAAAAAAATTGCCTTATCATTAGGCGGCGGATAATCCAAGAGGCTTTTGAGTTTTGGCTCCTCGTTTAATGAATGGTCGAAGATTAGTTGGCCACTCCTTGAATGTTTCTGAAGATTTGGAGTTGATTCCTATTCGATGTTTCAATCTTTTACATTCTACAATGGAGTTGGAGAGACATCGGACTTCAAAAGTTTACAAACTTTAATGTTCACTTTTATGTTCATTTCTTACAATAACATTTAATGATCAAGGGACACATGATCTTAAGAAGGGTAGGTAGACTACCCGCTACTAATAGATTATTAAAATATTAATACTTAAGTCAAGTTGGATTCCACTATCATAATTATCATAACCTAATATTAAGGGTGGGTAGTCTACCCGGTGGGTCAACCAATTTTTTTCCATCCTAAGAATATATCATATCATTAATTTTCATCACTTCTCTCTCTAATTAAATTTAGATATATTAATATTTTAATATTATGTGTTATGAGGGTTGACAACCCTCAAGATTACTCAAGCATTTTCCCTTTCAATATACATAAGTGGGCCAGTGATATCTGCACAATACTTGAGACATTCGGCCCGCACACCCATTTTACTCAACCTCTTTACTTTCATAAATGGGTGTGTGATTATCAAAATAAACTAGATTTTTGGCTCGTGCATAATACAGACTTTGTAAGGAATATGTTAAGTTGTATGTTGTAATTTTTTGATTTTTATGATTTTTGAAAACTGAAACTAAGACTTTATTATTTCATAAAAAATGAAAATATCTCATTTTTCAATTATTTTTAAGATTATACTCCCTCTATTTTTTTTAGATGTAACATTTCATTTTTCACACTTGCCGAGGCACAACTTGGACTCATAATATCTCTAAATATATAAGTGTAAAAATTATAAAAATTATATATTTGGAAAGTGTATTCCAAGGTGAATCCAACAAGATCCACATGACTATGTTTTTCTTTATATATAAGTAACAATTAACGGTCAAAGTGAGTCGGATGAATAGTTCCAAAGTCAAAGTGTTACATCTAAAAAAACGGAGAGAGTAACATATATACATAACTTCTAAAAAAACGGAGGGAGTAACATATATACATATTTTGAAAAACAATTCATGTGAATGATTATAAAACAATAGAAAATGATACTCCCTCTGCTTTTTTTTAGATATAACACTTCACTTTTCACACTTGCCGAGACACAACTTGGATTCGTAATATATATCTCTAAATATATAAATGTAAAAATTATAAAAACTATATATTTGGAAAGAGTATTCCGAGGTGAATCCAACAGGATCTCACATGACTATATTTTTCTTTATATATAAGTAACAATTAACGGTCAAAGTGAGTCGGATAAATAGTGTCAAAGTCAAAGTGTTACATCTGAAAAAACGGAGGGCGTATGATTTTATTAATATAAAGTGTGAGCTTCAAAATAGAAGGAAATTGAATTTTAAAATGAGTAATTAAAAAGAAAAGTGATGTAGAAAAGACAATGGCAAAATTTGAGAGGAATTGAAATGTTTTCTTAAATGTAAATAAATAATTAATATTAATTGTAATTGCGTGCAAAAGAAAGCAATTTCTTATTCAATACAAAGGAAAAATGAAACACTCTGGTTTAAAAATTACGTATAGCAAAATTTTCTTTTTGAGACATGTGTCATTTTTAGGTTTTGGGGTTTGTTTTAATATAGAGGTATAGATTTGTGCGGAAATCATTCCCCACATAACTCTATATATATAAATTGAATTAAAGGACTTTTTTACTCGTGTAAATAAGGAAATTGCAAAATCTAACCTTTAAGGATATATATAAGATGATAAAAGTGAAAATATTTATGTTTGTTTCAATAGATTTTTGCTTAGCTGATTTAATCTGAACTGTTTTTTATTTAATTGTTTGATTTGACTAAATTATGACCGTGTATATACGTTAATTCATAAGAAAAAAATATATTACGTGAAATCTTATTTTATTCATATTAATAAGTAGTTTTCAAATATGTAATTATATAATACTTTTATTAAGAATTAAAGATAATAATTTTTAAAAAAATCAAATAAAACCGGCATGCCTCTTTTGAACTTATTTTTTTGATCCGGTCTCAAATAAGTAATAAATCTTTAAAATAAGGTGAATCAAATATCTATACTTCTATATCTATACTTGTAACGACCCGGAATTTTGGGCCAGAAAATTTCGCGGTTATTAATGATATGTCTTAATTCTAAGTCCAAAAAGGCCCATTTAATTTTGGACTGTTTTACTTTTTAGCCCATTCTTTTTCATCAAATTGGGCCAAGGACCCAATTTGTTCTTTTATCTACCCTTGGCCGGTTTTTAGTCTCCTTTTTGGGCTATTGGGTATTTCTAGTTTAATTGGGTAATTATGCTAATTACCAATTAAGAAGGCTTAAGTATTTTTCAACCAAGCCCATGACTTGGCCCCTATACTTAGTCCACATGGCCAGCCCTCACTTTCCCTTATTTTAGGATTTGCAACACTTCATCTTGTTCTATAAATAGAACTCTTGTCCCTTGTGTTGCCATTATGCATTTAAGCACTTAAAACTCCAAACTCTAAAGATCATTTTTCTCTCCTATTATCCCCTCAAAAAGTCGAACCTTCATTGTTTTTCCTTGGATTAATTAAGCGAATCCAGGTAACTATGCTCTCCTCTTTAATCTATGGGTAGAAAAACACATAGTTAATTAGGAATTGAAGCATGAAAATTGTAGGAAGTTTAATATTGTTTTCATATGAACATGTCGAGCATGAAGCATGAATTTCTTGATTGATTTTTATGTATTTTCTTGATTTTATGTATGATCTTGTATAATTTATTTACCAATCAAATCTTGTTATTTCTTGATGAATTTTTCATGGTATCTTTTTTACTGTTTGATTATTAACCATGATTTATTTCGTGGCAAAATTCGTCCGTTTATTATTTATAAAAATTTAATCTTTCAAACCGGTAAAACTGTCCAGAATAGGTTTACGAATTTATTAGTGTACTTAATCAATTCGGAATGCTACGAAATTTTATATGGAAGTCAGTGATAATGTTTTACAGCTTGTGTTAAATTTTCGTAATTTTTAGAGATCGTTTGATATGGCATAAAATTCTGAAACCGAATTCAGCCTAATCTGACTGGTTAGTTATAAAATCACTTAAAAATAGTAAAAGATGTTATATTTAGACGAAATTTATGCACGTAAATCCTTGAACCCATATTTAGCTCCCATAAAAATTTCCAGATTTTTAGAGATCTTTAGATGGTCGTTTTTAATTTAATTCTTTAAAAATCAGATTGTATAAAATAGGGCAATTGAATTATTAAAATATACTATTATTAATTATTGAATTTTCGAGTGACCTAAGTATTAAAAGGGAACTAAAAATATGATTTTTATGATGAATCTTGATAGTATTGAATTATATTGATTAATCTTGAATTAAAAATTAAATCTTGTTATTATCTTCTAATTGTCGAGTGTATAGAATTTAAAAGAAGAGTTAAAAATATTATTTTTATGTTCATCTTGATGAATGTTGTTGAAAAATATGATTTTTATCTTATTTTGGTAATTTTTGTAATTATATTGATTAATTAAATTAATTCAAGAAAATAGTTAATTATTGTTGTTATTTTAATGTTGCCGTGTGGGATATATGAAATAGTCAAATTTTAGTTAATTTTGGATTATTATTAATTCAGGGAATAGTTAATAATAAAAGTTACGGACAAAATAATTATCAGGGATAAGTTGTAAAGTGAAGGGATAGATAATATGACTATTATTATTACTATTAGTATTCGGCTATTACAATTATTAATAATAATATCTGCAAGTTAGTATATGATATTAAGGTTAGTATCCGAAAGGATAGGATTATAAGTATATGATAGTATATTATAAGATTTAAAGTTGCATAAGATACTACTAGGGATAAGAAAGGAAACAGAGTAATAGCTATACATGTTATGTTTCGGTCTCTGGCTAGGAAAGACTTGGTATTTAAGGTGGCCAATATACGTGCCGCACCTCTCTTTCCTGGGACTCCGAACATTTCATTTCCTATTACGGTCACCTAGTATTATCCTAATATATGATATGATTAAATTAAATGAAGATATAAGATACAATATGGACGCCCACCTGATGATACACGAGTCGTTAGTGGGTTAAGTCAGAGCCACTGCTCAATGGGACGAACACACGAGTTCCCCCGAGTAGTTTTGGGTCTTAGGATATGTAGTCGTCTGGTAGTGGTACACGAGCCGCTACTAGGAGTTATGGCCATAGCTTAGACTTAGTGGTGAAACACGGGATCCGCTACGGGATTGAGTACACGAGCTCCTCCCGGCATGTTCTAGGAAGTTATGGTGAAACACGAGATCCATAACGAGTTATAGTGACCGGTCCAACAAAGATGTTATATTATGATTATACGATTGATATGTTAAGATGAAATCATAAGATGAAGATTAAGATGATTTCAAAGATGAAAAAGATGATATGATATGAATCGATACGATTATGATATGATATGAAATGAAAGTTAAGATGATGATAAATGAAAGGTACGATATGTCATGAATAGAATATGATAAGATAAGAATATGAATCGATAAGGTATAATATATGATAGGTTACAATATAAGTTAAGTATATAATATGAGTTATAACATAAGATACGATGATATGATAAGGGGTATAATGTAAGATGTAGGTTATGATTTGATAAATATGTGTATTAAAATGATTTAAGTCTTCCGCTGTGTATCTGTGTACGTATGTATTTGAAAAGCATGTATGTATGAATGTGTGGGTATGTATGTATGCGAGTAAGAATGCATGTATGTACGAATGTTGAGTGTATATTTGTACGTATTTCTAACCGTATGTGCAGGGTTGATTGTACGTACATTATACGTAGATTATACGTATTCTAATCGTATTTCTGCAGGTATATTTATACGTATTTTGTACGTATCCGTATACGTAGTTTGTACGTATTTTTATACGTAATTTGTAATGAATGAAGTATAGCATATATTAGATTCTCTTATGGTTTTTATGATCTTTTCTATGCTATTATGTGTTTGGTGGTCCCTCGATTAAACGGGACAGCCTAGTTACTCGCCACTGACGGTGGACCCCCCCCCCTCAGTTTCAGGTGACGATGCAGCAGCGTAGAGCGGGCTTCGTTGGATGGGCTTGAGTAGTCTAGTTAGTTTCTTTGAGTATTTAGTTTATCCTGAACAGTTTGAGACATTATTTGAGTTTTGATTATGATCCCAGCCTGTTGGGAAGACATTTATTTTAATTATGTAACTTTTAGGCTAGATGCCTTGACTTTGGATTTTAGACTATTCTTTTATAATAAAAGTTGATTTATTCCAAATATATATTTTACATTTATAGTTTAATTTGATTAAGTAATGATCCGAATGTCGATTCCCTTCGTAAATCGACAAGTCAAAAAGTCGGGTCGTTACAGTTGGTATCAGAGCCATAGGTTTGACCCTAAGTTACTTCTTCACAAGTAACTTCGAAAGTTGAGCGCTTTATGAACCCGAGTGAACCTTAGCTTAATATGGAAAACCTAGATGAGTGAACCATGGGTAGAAGCCAGGGTTAAGACGATTTATCGTTCACGTTTCGCGTTGGCGCCGTTTCGTATGTCGTGTATTTCTTAACGCGATTGTTGTTTCAGGATGTCGGTCCCACGACCTTCAAGTTCCTGCCGTCGTCGTCGCAACTTAGAAGACACAATTCTTACTTTGGCACAGAATAGCATGCGAGTCCAGAATTCCCAGTCGTCTTCCTTCGATCGGATTGCACGTTTACGTCCTCCGACGTTACTATGTGCTTTTGTGTGAACTAACCATAGGAATGTTTAAGTTTGTACGTAAAGTATGACGCCCCCAAGGCCTAACCTCAGACTTCGACGCCGGAACCATCAAATTAGTAGCCGTGACCGGTGTTATTAGAGTGGCGCAGCGGAGGTGTAGTAAGCCCATAACCCACAGGTCCAGGATCGGATTTCTCGTCATCGGCTTCCTACCAATGATGGCACGTCTGACCCCGTGATGCGCAAGAGCTGGATTTGAGAGATGGAAGAACGGTTCGACGCAATCGGTTGTCCGAAAGATAAACGAGTTCAGATCGCTAGCTACTACCTTCGATTAGAAGCAGACGACTAGTTGATAACGGTTCGCCGCAGGGAAGAGCTGTGAAGAGCATGACACGGGAAGAGTTTACCTCCAAGCTACAAGAACGTATCTTTTCCGACGAGCTTAGGTGGCAAAAGCCAGAGGAGTTCCTGACGCTCACTTAGGGGACCATGTCAGTTCAGACATTTACCGACTAGTTCGCGAAGCTGTCCAGATTTGTCGCTGCAATATCTCCATCGGAAGCCGAGAAGCTGAAGCGGTATATCAAGATGACGAGTCCTCGCATTAGGGTACACGTTACGGCAACAGGTCAGCATCGTTTCAGAACGCGTACGAGACCGCCTTAGAGGTTCAAGCATCGTTCGAGGAGGAAAAGGCTACAAAGAAGAGAACCAGGGAAAGCCAACCAGCCGCAGTCGAGAAGAGACCCCGAATCGAACCATTTCAGGAGCCGCAATCGCAGGACGGGCAAGCAACCAACGTTCCCAAGATCCCGGTTTGTAGAGGATGCAAGAACGAACGTCATTCCGGAAAGAGGTGCGACGGGTTACGATAGCGTGAGGCGTGTGCAGTCAATGAAGGCACAAGATTTAGGCGTGACCGAAGAACAACCGGCAGCAATGGTGAGCCGGGTGCAAGCGAAGAACCGAGTCTTCTACGTGACCAAGAAGAGGCGGACGCGCAGCTGACGTAACTACGTGTACGGTCTCCGTTTACGGCTGATCGTTTATGTTTTAGTTGTTCCATTGTTTTCTTACGTGAGCTTCTTTAAGTAAATTTCGAGGACGAAATTTATTTAAGGAGGGGTGATTGTAACGACCCGGAATTTTGGGCCAGAAAATTTCGCGGTTATTAATGATATGTCTTAATTCTAAGTCCAAAAAGGCCCATTTAATTTTGGACTGTTTTACTTTTTAGCCCATTCTTTTTCATCAAATTGGGCCAAGGACCCAATTTGTTCTTTTATCTACCCTTGGCCGGTTTTTAGTCTCCTTTTTGGGCTATTGGGTATTTCTAGTTTAATTGGGTAATTATGCTAATTACCAATTAAGAAGGCTTAAGTATTTTTCAACCAAGCCCATGACTTGGCCCCTATACTTAGTCCACATGGCCAGCCCTCACTTTCCCTTATTTTAGGATTTGCAACACTTCATCTTGTTCTATAAATAGGACTCTTGTCCCTTGTGTTGCCATTATGCATTTAAGCACTTAAAACTCCAAACTCTAAAGATCATTTTTCTCTCCTATTATCCCCTCAAAAAGTCGAACCTTCATTGTTTTTCCTTGGATTAATTAAGCGAATCCAGGTAACTATGCTCTCCTCTTTAATCTATGGGTAGAAAAACACATAGTTAATTAGGAATTGAAGCATGAAAATTGTAGGAAGTTTAATATTGTTTTCATATGAACATGTCGAGCATGAAGCATGAATTTCTTGATTGATTTTTATGTATTTTCTTGATTTTATGTATGATCTTGTATAATTTATTTACCAATCAAATCTTGTTATTTCTTGATGAATTTTTCATGGTATCTTTTTTACTGTTTGATTATTAACCATGATTTATTTCGTGGCAAAATTCGTCCGTTTATTATTTATAAAAATTTAATCTTTCAAACCGGTAAAACTGTCCAGAATAGGTTTACGAATTTATTAGTGTACTTAATCAATTCGGAATGCTACGAAATTTTATATGGAAGTCAGTGATAATGTTTTACAGCTTGTGTTAAATTTTCGTAATTTTTAGAGATCGTTTGATATGGCATAAAATTCTGAAACCGAATTCAGCCTAATCTGACTGGTTAGTTATAAAATCACTTAAAAATAGTAAAAGATGTTATATTTAGACGAAATTTATGCACGTAAATCCTTGAACCCATATTTAGCTCCCATAAAAATTTCCAGATTTTTAGAGATCTTTAGATGGTCGTTTTTAATTTAATTCTTTAAAAATCAGATTGTATAAAATAGGGCAATTGAATTATTAAAATATACTATTATTAATTATTGAATTTTCGAGTGACCTAAGTATTAAAAGGGAACTAAAAATATGATTTTTATGATGAATCTTGATAGTATTGAATTATATTGATTAATCTTGAATTAAAAATTAAATCTTGTTATTATCTTCTAATTGTCGAGTGTATAGAATTTAAAAGAAGAGTTAAAAATATTATTTTTATGTTCATCTTGATGAATGTTGTTGAAAAATATGATTTTTATCTTATTTTGGTAATTTTTGTAATTATATTGATTAATTAAATTAATTCAAGAAAATAGTTAATTATTGTTGTTATTTTAATGTTGCCGTGTGGGATATATGAAATAGTCAAATTTTAGTTAATTTTGGATTATTATTAATTCAGGGAATAGTTAATAATAAAAGTTACGGACAAAATAATTATCAGGGATAAGTTGTAAAGTGAAGGGATAGATAATATGACTATTATTATTACTATTAGTATTCGGCTATTACAATTATTAATAATAATATCTGCAAGTTAGTATATGATATTAAGGTTAGTATCCGAAAGGATAGGATTATAAGTATATGATAGTATATTATAAGATTTAAAGTTGCATAAGATACTACTAGGGATAAGAAAGGAAACAGAGTAATAGCTATACATGTTATGTTTCGGTCTCTGGCTAGGAAAGACTTGGTATTTAAGGTGGCCAATATACGTGCCGCACCTCTCTTTCCTGGGACTCCGAACATTTCATTTCCTATTACGGTCACCTAGTATTATCCTAATATATGATATGATTAAATTAAATGAAGATATAAGATACAATATGGACGCCCACCTGATGATACACGAGTCGTTAGTGGGTTAAGTCAGAGCCACTGCTCAATGGGACGAACACACGAGTTCCCCCGAGTAGTTTTGGGTCTTAGGATATGTAGTCGTCTGGTAGTGGTACACGAGCCGCTACTAGGAGTTATGGCCATAGCTTAGACTTAGTGGTGAAACACGGGATCCGCTACGGGATTGAGTACACGAGCTCCTCCCGGCATGTTCTAGGAAGTTATGGTGAAACACGAGATCCATAACGAGTTATAGTGACCGGTCCAACAAAGATGTTATATTATGATTATACGATTGATATGTTAAGATGAAATCATAAGATGAAGATTAAGATGATTTCAAAGATGAAAAAGATGATATGATATGAATCGATACGATTATGATATGATATGAAATGAAAGTTAAGATGATGATAAATGAAAGGTACGATATGTCATGAATAGAATATGATAAGATAAGAATATGAATCGATAAGGTATAATATATGATAGGTTACAATATAAGTTAAGTATATAATATGAGTTATAACATAAGATACGATGATATGATAAGGGGTATAATGTAAGATGTAGGTTATGATTTGATAAATATGTGTATTAAAATGATTTAAGTCTTCCGCTGTGTATCTGTGTACGTATGTATTTGAAAAGCATGTATGTATGAATGTGTGGGTATGTATGTATGCGAGTAAGAATGCATGTATGTACGAATGTTGAGTGTATATTTGTACGTATTTCTAACCGTATGTGCAGGGTTGATTGTACGTACATTATACGTAGATTATACGTATTCTAATCGTATTTCTGCAGGTATATTTATACGTATTTTGTACGTATCCGTATACGTAGTTTGTACGTATTTTTATACGTAATTTGTAATGAATGAAGTATAGCATATATTAGATTCTCTTATGGTTTTTATGATCTTTTCTATGCTATTATGTGTTTGGTGGTCCCTCGATTAAACGGGACAGCCTAGTTACTCGCCACTGACGGTGGACCCCCCCCCCTCAGTTTCAGGTGACGATGCAGCAGCGTAGAGCGGGCTTCGTTGGATGGGCTTGAGTAGTCTAGTTAGTTTCTTTGAGTATTTAGTTTATCCTGAACAGTTTGAGACATTATTTGAGTTTTGATTATGATCCCAGCCTGTTGGGAAGACATTTATTTTAATTATGTAACTTTTAGGCTAGATGCCTTGACTTTGGATTTTAGACTATTCTTTTATAATAAAAGTTGATTTATTCCAAATATATATTTTACATTTATAGTTTAATTTGATTAAGTAATGATCCGAATGTCGATTCCCTTCGTAAATCGACAAGTCAAAAAGTCGGGTCGTTACAATACTAATATTATAAAACATGAAGTTTTACAATTCAAGTGTTACTACCTTATAATTTCAATTTTTATTTTTTATTACTTTTTTTTGAAAAAAATAAATAAAAAATTAGTACCTTATAGGCTATAGCTTATGCTCTAAATGTAACTCCCTTTGACAATAAATGCTCTAAATATCTCATGAAGAATTCTAGAGAAAACATTGAATTTTCAGAATCTGATTCAAGATTTAGTGCTCAAATAATCCCAATTCCATAATAACTTAGTCTTCATCAAATGTTAAATTTGATAGAATTATAGGAGGAGAATTCAATCCACTTCCAAGACAAAGAATGTTTCTTCCTAAAATCAATTGGTGATGAGGGGGGTAACTCCCATATTTATGGGGTTCAACACTCCCCTTCCTAGTGAGTGTCCAAGTTTAGAAAAGACTTATTACAATCTGAGCTCTGATACCATGTTAAATTTGATAGAATTTGATAAACGGGCCTAAGCAACCCAATACGGAGGACGAGAGTTTAATCCACTTATTAGCCAAAGAATGTTCCTTCCTAAAATCAATTTGTAATGGGAGGAGTAACTCCTAAACATAAACGTATAAGTTAGTTTTTCTCTCTTCTTTCTCTTTTTTTTTCTCCAATGTAAGACACTCACTAGTGTACACATATGGGGTTTAACATCAAGCAATACACATTCTTTGGCTTAAATTTTGTTTCTCTTTCACTTCTTTTATCAAATAAAACATCTTTGTTTATTTTTTTGACAAAATTTAATACTCCGCAAATCCTAATTTCTTTTATAGTGTACTTATTCAATCTATCCAAATAATTTTTTTAGAGTTATTATTTGGCAATAAATATTATTGTTTAAAAAACTTCTTCTTTTTGAAATCACTCAACCTCCTGCAATAAAATAACTTACATATGATAAAATTGTTCACATACACCTTATATAATAAATCTGTTACATGATTGTATTTCCACGATTTAAATTTTAGAGTGAACAAAAAACTAAATTTCTACATATAAAATCATATATTTCACCCAATTAAATTATAATACTAGTATAAAATTTTCCCATGAATCGATATCAATAATGAAAGCTAATTGATCAGACATATCATATATGTAGTTCTAGAGGTTTTATTTATAATTTTATTTCATTTCTAAGGGTGTGTTTTCTTCACCTTAAAAAAATAAGTTTTAGTTTAGATAAGTTTCAATAAGTTCACATAAGTGTTCCAATAAATTTAGATAAGTTCAGTTCAGATAAATTCATATATATATATATATATATATATAATAAGTTCTAAATACACCTTTAAAAAAATAAGTTTCAATAAGTTCAGATAAATAAAGGTTTAATAAGTTGAAGAGAACACATCCTTAAAAAAAAAGTAAACAAAAATTAAAGATTCTAACCTTAATGCATGGACATGACAAAAATTATCAATTAAGAATAAAGGAATAAAAAGTAGTTGTGCTAGAATTGTTCTTAAGCATATCCAATCACCCACGTGTACTTGTAATATCCAAAAGCACCAATTTGTTATTATTTCAATATATAGTTAGTTACAAACTTACAATTGGTTATAAATATGGAAACCTAGCTCATTGATTGATGATTTTCGTGGCAACTCGAGCATGCATGAAAAATAAAAATATATATGCATGTAGGGTTAGGAATTGCAGTGCAAGTCTCCTTTGGCAGAAAAAAGAAATTATTCATCATATATATGCATAATCTATAAATAATAATGCATGTATGTAAATAATAAATTAATATATAATATATTCATGCATGCACAAAATTAATAAGGATTTCTAATTTTTGCCAAGGGAGACTTGCCTTGCCATTTCCCCTACATATAAACTTTCTACACTTGGTACGTAGTTGAAGTGTTGAGACTACACTTATGAAGGTATGTAAATAGTTTTTAGTTGATTCTGTTATTATTATTATTATTATTATTATTATTATTATTATTATTATTATTATTATTATTATTATTATTATTATTATTATTATTATTATTATTATTATGGTTATTGAAAGTGGTCGAAAAAACGACCACCGAAGTCAAGTAAATCTAGATCGTTGATTATATATGTTAATTAAGTTGATTTTATAATTATATTTGACTTTTATTTTAAATAAAAAATATACATTTTTTTGTAATATTTAATTCATTTTTAATATTTTTGGATTTACCTAAATTAATTTTAGATTTTTATTATTTAAAATCTGAAATTAATTTAGATAAATCTAAAATTATTAAAAAAACAATTTAAATTTTTTTATTTTTATTTAAAGTCAAATCTAATTACCAAGATCGACGGTCTAGATTATTTTGACTTCAGTTGTCATTTTTTCGACTACCATAGAAGAAAAACCTCAACTCCTTTCTTTTTCTGAACTGTTGAACCTTAGTTTTGATGATGACTATATAATTTATTATGGTTGAATAAAATAGATTTATGGAGAATCGACTAAAAGTAATTTTAGTTGAAATTAAATTTATTTTGTAATTGATATATTTTATGAAATATATTTATAGAAAATAAATTAGATGAGTGTCTAATTTTTATTAAATATATTTCATTTAATATATATTTGTATTTTTTAGAATATATTTATTGGAAACAAAATTAGAGGAGTATCTAATTTTGGGTAAATATATTTTATTAAATATAATTCTAACTCTTTCTACATGTTAATTTATTTTTGTGTTGAAATACTAATCTCGGTGTTTGGTGCAGGTAAATTTGGTTAGTCCACTAGTATAAGCCTAGTTTATTATTATGTCACTCGTATGGATCAATTATGTGCTTAAACTAATATTGGTTTTTGTTTAGTTTATGTATATTGTTTAGGTGTCCTATTACTTAGGATTAGTAGTAGTAATTAATTTGTTATATTTTGTTTCATAAAAACCGTGTTTTTATTAGAGTCAAATTAGGTTAGAGTATTTTTAGGTGTTTGTTAGTAAGTTGTTAGTGGAATAATTATTTGAAATTAAAAATTCTATTTTTATTCTAATTGTTAGAGTCATACGTGTAAGTAGGGGTTGACCTACTTACTTGGTAAATTTTGTTGAGTCTTTTTAGGTTTTAGTTTGAAAATTAAAAATTAGTTTTTTCTTTAGTCAATCCCATTAAATTAGTAGTGGTTAGTGGGTTCTTAATTTTTGCTTTGACTATGCGTGTGATTAGGAGTTAGTGGTGTTTAATTTTAGGAATTAAAAATTCTAATTTTTTAATTGGTCATCAAGTCTCACGTGTGTAGTGGACTTGACTAGGTTAGAGTGTATCTAGTCTTAATCTAGGGATTGTACATTAGTTTGTTTTTGCATTGTCTTTGGTCAAGCTATTATGTAGGTAACGGTGGACGTGGCTTTACTCTACTATGTGTGTGGATTTGCTTCTTCTCCAAGACAAAGCAATTTCAAGACAAGGCCTCAATTATACTCCCTCCGTAACACAAAAATGTAAACTTTTGCTAAATATGGGTGTAACACAAAAATATCAACTTTTACAAAACTTTCTATATATGGCAAAACAAACTTCATACAATTTACACATTTGTCATTACTTTTACATGGGAGTCCGTGTTTTCTTATTTATTTCTCTCTTCTCTACACAATTACAACACAATTAACCCACATAAATTTTTTACATGGGAGTCCGTGTTTTCTACAAAGTTTACATTTTTGTGTTACGGAGGGAGTATATAAGAAAGCAACTAGAATTTTAAGACACCAACCACAATCAAGAGAGAATTCAAAGATCAAGTTTACAAGTGCAAAAATCTTCCAAGTGTTCTTTGAGTTTAGTTCTTTAGTTTTCAATTCAAAATCAATTGTAATTCATAGTAGTAAGGGTTGGGTGAGAGAAGAATCAAAAGAATGTTTGATTAAAAATCAGAGAGAAAAGAGAAAGAGAATTTAGATTTCAATCGAAATCTAAAGAGAGAAAAATCGATCTTTAGTAAGATCGTGGCATCAGTTCAAGGGGAATAGGTGTCAAGGGGAACAAGTTCCTAGTGGAACATAGAGAATAGAGAAGGTCCGTTTATAGGTTGTAAAATAGAGTCGTTTTGGCCTATAATTAATACGAGAAGTCCAAGAGTCAATATCCCTCGTGGTCAAGGTTTTTCTTCCTAATTGGGCCTATGAAGTTTTCCTTGTAGGCTAAAATCTTTCTCTCTTTATTTCTATTTACTTCTTCGTTCGTGTTTAAGTTTAAAATTCCGTATTAAGTTCGAAAAACTCCCTCAACTACAATTCACCCCCTTTTGTAGTTGCTATTCATATACATCATGAACCATGTTTTAAACTTCTATTATTATTTATAAGTTGCTTTTACGTTTTTCTTTATATAATTTGATTTGCGTTCTCATCTATCGGCATAATCAAATTCAAGCATTATTTTAAATGGCGGACAAAAAATGAAAACGCCAAAAAAAAATATATAAATTACAACAAAAATGTCTAGGATATGCATCGAGATACGCATTGAGCCAAAAATCCATCTATAATTTTACTTATGCATAAAAATTAGCAACAAAAAAAACAAGTTGAAACAAATCAAGTAAAATTCAATATGGATTTTACACTAAATTAGCATCATATTTTAGAATTTTCCAAAAAGTAAAATAAAAAGATTATATTTTTCCTTGCATATGGATCATTAAAAAGCAATCATATGCTTATAATATAATATAGCTAGATAAATAATGCTAAAATCAAACTATTACAACAAATTCTCATACAAGACCTACTGTTGTACCATTTGCTTATTATGGTACGGCCTGCTGCACAATACAAAACAGTGCGGCTTAATTAAGGGTTACAAACTATTTCATTGGGTTTACAAATATACTAATTAATTAATTGGAGTCAGATAAGTTTGTATTTCATTGGGGATACAAACTATTTCATTTGGATTATTACAAAATATACTAACTAATTTATTAGAGTTAGTAAATAAATATATAAATGGGGTAGATTACAACTATTTCATCAGGGTTACAAACTATTTCATTGCAGTTAAAAAATATACTAATTAATTTATTTGAGTCAGTAAATATTTAAATGGGTTACAAACTATTTTATTAGAGTTATAAACTATTTAAATGCAATGCGCCGAGTGAGAGTATACGTTTGACGGTTTGACTGCACAGTTTCTTATTGGTGCGGCTGACCTTAAAAAAAAGGTGTTGAACTATTACTAGCTAAAAAAGGATGATGTAAAAAAAAGACTTACATTTTCTTAAGCAAAAACCCTAAAATTCAGTGTTATATATATAACAAAAAAAATAACTTGTTGAAATCTACTCTCTTACAAAAACAAAACAAACAACTGATAATAAATTGTGGTTTGATTTGATGCATATGTTTTACGATTTGAAACATAACCATCTAATGTAAAATAGTCTGAAGTATGTGGTTTGGTTTGTGTATTTAGAAAACCAAACCAAACCATAGCTAGTAAAATTATAAAAGTCATAATCAAAACCGTATGTTTTAAACCATAGCTAGTAAAATATAATATACGCTCCATTTTGACCAAAATTGTGAGCTTTTCAGTCAGAATGGAACATTTAATTTGGGACAAAGAGAGTAGATCATTGTTCGCAAGAACACAAATCAATATCTATGAACTTACCACATAGTCTCATAACAGCTTTCAATAACAACCAACAAGGATGATATCAGTGGATGAGTCAAAAGTAGGACACTTTAGAAACCCTTTTTACAAGCAAAAAAAGAAAACACCAGAAACTACAATGTACTAGTTCAAAAGCAGTCGTAGTTACATACTCGACAACCAAAGATAAACTTGATACTACATAGTACATCCCCCAAAAAGTGCTCCACCCCAACCAAAATTCAAATTAGCCAGTAGTTGCCTCTACCAAGTCTCTGATGCTGAGATCAATTTGCTATCTCTGAAACCTAGATTTGCCATTTTCAAGTGCAGATCTGTCCAAAACAACCATTATATACATGAAAATCCAAAGGCATACACATAAGCAAGAACAACCATTTATACATACTAGGATTAATAGTTTTCACAAAAGTTACAGTATTATCTTAAACTATATGGAAGGAACAAGAACAATACCCCACATAACCGGAACAAAGCATTGTCATAAACTCATAATCAACCATTGGCCTACATTATTCAGAGGCCAGTAATATGGAGCACTAGTTTGGAACTTCAGTTGACTTAGGAACTGTTCTTTTGGACCTCATTTATGAAATTTCAGTTCAATTCAGCTCAGCCTGATTTGAATTAATTCAGTTTAGTTTAATTCAGTCAGTTCAATTCAGTGAAGCTCTGTTCAATTCAAATTAATTCAGTCCAAAAGTACAGGGCTTTACTACCAAATTGATTTCCCAGCTGCTCAATATGCTCAAATTTTCCATCTCGTGAATATGGTAGATGTAATGCTATATATATTTTAAATTTGCTTCATTATTTGATTGGCCATAAGCAAGGTTCAAATCCTTCTAAAGCGTGTCCCAAAGTTCTTGATTTTTATATTTTTGGAATTGGACACTCATATGTATTGTTCACACATCCTAGGGGTAATAAATCTATGTCCACTTAACTCCTTTTGTTTAACGAGAATAGTATATTACTATATAATAATAAAGATGAACAGTGGAGTTTATGATCAAAATTGATTTTTGTAGGCAATATTGATCATCATACTTTGTACTCAGTAAAACAGATGAGTATAATATTTTATTCATGCACAATTATAATAACTGTATCATGAAAACTTCAAAATCAATTTATAGAATTATAAAAGCCCATTAAATTTTATAATTCATGACTGTGTTTTGTTGTACCTGATTAGGGTGACAACTCTCTCTGAGTCTCTGCTAATCTTAGAATCCCATTCATTAAACCCGCTAATGTGGAAAGGAGGAAAAGACAACTACTAATAATATTGTTCACAAATTTCATGCATTCTAAAGTGAATATGAAGTCATAATACCAAATTAAGCTTCATAGATTCAAATGAAGGGCAAGGAAAATCATATGCTAGTACAAAAATATTGTGATGATTTACTTTTGAATCTAACGCAAATTTTCAAAGGGGAGGAAACTACTATAGAGCTGAACTAAGCAAAAGATTAAATTTTACTCATTTTGTAACGAAATAACAAACTAAAAAGATGGTTCAATGCAAAGGAAGTTTGAAAGTTAGAATCACAGCACTCACCAAAAGTAGCATCTTCAGGCCAGTTACAGTCGCAGCTTGAACCCCTTAGAAAGAAAGTCATCTACAGCAGCCCTGAAACAAAAGCACCAAGAACTTCATCAAACTTAATGCTTAGAATTTCAGCAAACAAATTTTCAGAATGTAAAAAAATTCACCAAAAAACGACACAGAACTTTATCATACATGTAAATATATCCAACAACACTAGATTATCAAACAAGTAAATGTGTCAAACAAAAACATGCTAAGTATTGCAAACAACTTTCAGCTAGAGAAGCCAAAAAAAGGTTTCAGACTGTCCTGCCTCTTCTTTTGTCTTAGAAAAAATACATACTAGGAACTTTATCATACTTGCAAATATATAATAAGTTTATTTATAACTTATAAAAGGAACAATGTGTAGCGCGCCTAGAATGGGCAATCATTGTATCAGGCAACCATAACAAACACCATGTCATCATTTAAGCTTCTAGGAATTTCCTTTAGCTCAACACACTTAATATTTCTTCCTACGCCCAGGTGCATTGTGATGACCGTGCTCTAAAATAGAACACTTATATAATATATTTAGAACATACTTGTCATGCATTTAGCACACTGATGTTGTCACTTTTAGAATACTAATTTTTATAAAGTTAGATCATCTAAAAATAAAACATGAATTTTCTAAATGTTAAATATAAATGTTCTAAATGCATAATACTAATGTTTTGTTTTAAATGCAGAGGCATCATATTCATTGTTCACCTAGGTCACAATTAACAAATTACTCAACACACAACAGCCACAAACCAAATAAATCACATACCATCAACCACTATGACAAGCCAAACAATAATGAAGTTAAACAAACTGCTTAAAACCCATCAAAATCATAACTAGAAATGCAAGAAACATATAAATTCATTCACTTAGTAGTATAAAACTGCAAAATTTCAATTTACTTCTTCTTATCCTTCTTATCATTGTTATTCTTGCTATCCTTGTTATCATCCTTGCTTGTTGTGGTGCCGCCACCTGTCCCCACCTTATCACCGTCGAGCATAACAAGGCTTTCCACAAACACTCCGGCTCTAAAAGCCTCCCCCGGCATCCCCTTAAGGACCCCTGCTCGTATGGCTCGCTTTCCCCTCATGTCATACCAACGCAACTCATTGTCTACCACTGTCAAAATCATCTCCCCATTATTGGACCACGCGATAGCCTTGACATCAATCAAACCAATCTCCATCTTGCTAATATCAACCAGTCTAATCCAAGACTCTTTCTTCCCATATTCATCCATGATCCACATATCAGCACGTCCATGGAAATCATAATTCACAGAGCAGCTTAAACGTCCACCCAAATCGCCTAAATAAAATGTCCAACACCTAATCTTTTTATCATAATCTGGACATTCCAATAACGAGTACTTCTCAGTGCTAAGATTGAATCTCGCAATTGACTTGTTTTCAGATTGAAAAGTTACCTTACTAACAACATAATGCAAACCACCATTGACAAACACACCATGCTCATCTGGGTAAATTATAAAATAAGGAATGTCACTCGCCCTTCTCCAAGAATTGGTCCTCAAAGAGTAAACCCTAGCATCATTGTAGACCTCGTTAGTGGGTCCAACGCACTGCATCATCCTCAAAACCTTATAGTCATCACTCTCACTGTCGTACCCGAACCCGAAAACCGCGTACTCGTTCGGTACGGGTATTCCTCAGCAGCGAGAATGCGGTGCGTTTTGGTAGAAGGATTGAACAAAACGACATCGTTTCTCTGCTCATCAGATATGCAGACGACTCCATTACTAGAACCCCAGAACCGAAGGGTAGAACTAGAAGACTCAAAGGGGCATGATTCAAAGGGACCCCCAAGAGTACATGGCTTCTTTCGACTAGGGTAATTTTTGAATTTGAGGGGGTGATTAAGCTCAGAAAATTTAAATTGACGACGGATTAATGAGGAAGAGAGGGAAGAGTAAGTGAGAAGTAGATAACGATAAGAGTTGGATTTCAAGGTTTGATTGAGATTTAGTTTGATGAAATTAGGGTTTTTGATAAGAGAATACCATGATTTTGAGACGCATAGAAAGCGAAGTAGGCTTTTGACGGGTAACCTGCAAAGAATTTCAGCGACTAATTCAGTCGGCATTGTTGCCGCCATTTCTGCTGTCAAGAAGCTTCACGTTTAATCTGGTTGAATTTTTACGGTGCAATTTTTTTTTTTCTTTTTTTTAAATTTTAACTGGAGCGGTAACTCTTAAGTAGTAAACCCTCAGTCCCTCTACCCACTTCACTTATGGCTAGTGGGATTAGAGTTGTAAATGGTTCGACCTGGGTTGGGTTCGGGTTGACCTATTAATATAAACGGGTTGAAATTTCTAACCCAAACTTAACTCATTTAGTTAAATGGGTTGATATTCTCAACCCAATCTAACCTTATAAATAAATGGGTTGATCCAATAACCCGTTTAATAATATTATCGTCTTTTTTATTAACATCGAATAATGTTATATCAATGCATGTTTATATTATTTTATGGACCATAATAACAACCCACAATAGTCATATATAATACAAATCATATTTTTCATAATTTACAAATAATAATACAGTAGTAATTATTAACTAACAACTTTTTGAATTCTAATGTTCAAGACAAAAACATTAGATTTTAAGACATTACAACCAACCACATAACTTAGATCGTAAAGAAAGTAAAAATATGATTGTGATATATTAGATTAGTACTTCAATTCAACTTGAACCTAATTTTATTTTAATTTATTTTATTAATGGGTTAAGTGGATTGAAATCGGGTTGAGAATTTTAACCCAACCCAACCCATTAAACTAAACGGGTTGGATTGGGTCTACCCATTTAGCTAAACGGGTTGAAAAACTCAACCCAACCCATTATTATTGGGTTGGATTATTGGATTGGGTCAAATTTTGCCAGCTCTAAGTGGGATTGGAGCAGTTGCCGAGTGGGTTGCTCAAAAGTCAAAATGAAGGAAAATAATCAAAGGTAATCAACAATTGAGCAATTTATCGGTAAAAAAAAAAAAAACATTAGACCGAAAATATAACAACTTGAAACCGTGATATTAAAATAACCTCGTATAATCTGGATCAAAAAAAATGAGTGATCCGAAAATCTGTATATCCGGTGTGGATGTATCTCTGTTCTCTGGTGTGGATAAATAAAGTTACGAGGCGTTTGTTTTGAGATATAATGATTAGAGAGATTAAAAAATTGGTTGGAGATAAGGAATCGGCGGGTAAGTTTTTATTAATATAATCCTCATCCTTAAAGGAATTAGCACCGGGTATGGTGGATTTGTGATACATAGCACTAGTTTTTTGTACTAATGGAGTATATAGCACTAGTTTTTTGTACTAACTACTGTGCCTCCGGGCGCGTTGCGCCTGGTGTCTGGGTGAAGTTTAACTTAATGGAGATTGTGTTGGGAATTTTTCTTCGAAATAAATTTACAAGGTAATATAGATATTGAATTCTATGAAGATATGAACTTACAAAAATATTATACGCAATGATGATCAATTTTTTGGCGATTAAAGTCGTTACAAATGTTAACAGCTCAAATCATTGATTAGACTATGACAAACAAAAATTCTAAACGTGAAATTTAAGAATGAGAACACATGAAAAAAAACTACAAATGTGAGTATTTTTCATAAATAAATGTATTAAATATAAAAATTAAGCTAGTATAGAAAGCATTGTTGAATTAATTTAAATACCCAAGCTTGCAATATACAAGTAAACGCAAATAGTTATAAAGCATCAAGAGTACACATAGTCTACGATAACATGCATCCATCCAAAAGACACAACGGGTTGTGCCAGCTCCAATTAAGGAGCTTACAGAATTGTTTGGTACTGCCCAAAGTAAAGGCGTATGTTATTTAAGTACATAGCGACGTCTGTTCAAAACATGTCTTAATAGCATACATATACTAATAATCCATCAACACATAAAATAAATGGGAAATGGCAGCACATAGTGGAAAAAAAATGGGGTGTTAGATGGTGTGAAAGGGCATATATCAACTCTCATCTTCATTATGAGGGTGTGCTTGTCCTGGCTGAACAACACCTTTTTCAGCCTTGATTGTTGCCATGATCTCATTGCCATGAAGTTTGTCTTGCTCCGCTTCAAAGTCCTTGCTTTCAGCCTTAATATTTGGAGCATCTTCTGCTTGGCGAACAACACAATTTAACACGTAGATAGTTGTCAACTCAGATCAGAACTTGGAGCAATACAGAGGAGCATCTGTTTGTTCTCAATGGTTGCGATGGTAGCTTCAAATTCAGCTTGATCATCCTATAATAGTTTACATTATGTTAAACTAAATTATAATCAGTATAGCACAATATAAAGAACCTACTTTAATATTGAAGACACTATAAGTCTATACCTTTTTATTGTGTATCTCCATTGTTAGCTAAATTATAATGTTAAAAATCACATTCCGTTAACTCCCAAAAAAACACATAAAGAGCATTTCTCTTCACTAACATTGTAGCATTTATATGATCTTATATTAATTAATATAAAGTCAAATTAACAAAAAATACTTATTTATCACATGCATCATGAAGTGTTTTACTTTTATCTTCTACATCTTGATTGTGAAGACGAGTTTATTAGTTAATTCAAGAATATATTTCATGTACAAAGAATGCCAAAATCAAAGAAAAATTCACTATAAAACAAGGAGTCAAAATCCTATCCATTTCTTGCAAGAAAGAAATGGAGAGTATATTTACTCAATCTGGTTTCAAAATAAATAAAAATATAATAAAAGAAGTCTGAAGGAACTCCCCAAACACTGCTATTTGTTAGCATGCTTTCAAACACGGATATCAAAGCATAGACATATCCTCCTTTGCATAATTGCATATGCAAATATCTTAATATAGCACAACAATAATCCATTTCAGTGAAGGCACAAACATAATAAGGAAGGTTTGAGCAGACCAAGACATGGAAAGTGTATAACTCACAAGACAAATTACTACGCTCATAATGTAATAACCCGAAATTTAGGGCCAGAAAATTTCGCGGTTATTAATTTTATTTGTTTAATCCTAAGTCCAAATGGGCCATTTAATTTTGGACTGTTTTTATTTATAGTCCATTCTTTTTCCTCAAATTGGGCCAAAGACCCAATTTGTTCTCTTTACTTCCTTTGGCCGGTTCTACCTTGGAATTGGGCCAAAGTGTAATTTCTTTTAATTTAATTGATTAATTAATGTTGATTAATTAAGTTAAATAATTTAACTTATTCAACCAAGCACATTTGCTTGGTCTATGCACTCCCTTGTTTTAGGGACTCACACGGCTCCCCTCTCCCTTGTTTTAGGAGTTGCTTCTCCTTTCTTTATTCTATAAATAGGACCTATGTGTTGTATTTGGTCCCTAATTGCCATTAGTTTGTAACCCTAAAAAAATATATATTCTCTCTTCCTTTCTCTAAAAAAAAAGCCGAACCATATATCACCAAAAAGGGTGATTTTTCCTTGGATTATTTTAGCGAATCCAGGTAACTAGCTGCTTTGTTTAATTTTGGTACAACCTAATCACATAGTTAATTAGGATTGTAACATGAAAATTTGTAGAATTTAGGATGTGTTAATTCTGATTTTCGAACCATGATATGTTCATTCATGATATTTCCTTGATCTATTATGTAATCTATATGAAGCTTTATTTATTTTATGAATTCTTATGCATGTATTAATTTATTTGATCATATGTTTATGTGAATAAATGCATGATTAATTTCGAAATTGTTCTTGAGAATTTCGAGTATATGCCGTGTTGAATTATGTGTTTTTGGTGATATTTTTTTTATGATGTTTTATTGAATCAAATAGATGAATATGACTAGTTAATTTATTTATTTATTTAAAGCCATGAATTAAAATTTAATTTATTGTTCATGAAACTCGAAAATGTCAGAGTGGTAGAGTAATATTTTAGAGAATTAAAAATCTGATTTTTATCTTGATTTTGGTTTAATCGTGATGATATGATGATTATAGCATGATTTATTTGTTTAAATTAAATTAGTATGATTAATTATTGTTAATTATATTTATTTAGATTTTGTGTATTTTCGGTATTATGTCACTTATTTTCGAATGGACTAAAATTTAGAAAATAGAATTTTTATCTTGTTTTTATGTAATTTAGATGATTAATGACAATTAAATTAATTAATGGAATAAAAGTATTAATTTTGGTTGTTATTTCTCCCTAAATGTCGAGTGGTAGAACATTGAAGATAGGAATTTTGACCATGTTTTTAGGTAACTATTGTTATTAGTTGTTAATTTGAATAATTATTTAAATTAGTTAGTTTAATATTTAGTAATTATATTTATTTAATTTAGAGTGTAAATTTTAGGTGTTATTCCTAATTGTCGAGTGAATTAATTTTATGAGGAGATTTTTAGTTTATTTTTAGACCCATAAAATTATTGGGATAATTACTAAGAGATTACAGATTAAGATGTAACACTAAGGTTATAATATAAGATTTGAGGACATAAGATATTAATAGGGAAAGAAAGGAAACAGAGTAGGAGGAATACAGATTGTTTCGATTTCTGGCTAGGAAAGACTTGGTATTTAAGGTGGCCAACATACGTGCCGCACCTCTCTTTCCTGGGACTTCGAACGGTTCATTTCCGAATACGGTCACCTAGTATTTCCCGATATAAGATATAATATAAAGAATTGAAAGATATAAGATAAGATAAGGACGCCCACCTGATGACCCGAGTAGTCAGATTGGGTTAAGTCGAAGCCACTGCTCAAAGGGACGAACACACGAGTTCCCCCGAGTAGTTCTGGGTCTTAGGATATGTAGTCGTCTAAGTAGTAGTACACGAGCTACTATTTGGGAGTTATGACCATAGCTTAGGCTTAGTGGTGAAACACGAGATCCGCTACGGGTTGAGTACATGAGCTCACCCCGGCATGTTCTAGGAAAGTTGTGGTGAAACACGAGATCCACAACGAGTTATAGTGACCGGTCCAATGAAAGATGATATGATATAAATTATAAGATATGAGATGATGAAATGAAAGAATAAGATATGATATGTTAAGATATGATATGAATACGAGAGTATGAAAACCATATAGTATAAGCTAAGGATTAAATGTATAAGTCTTCCGCTGTGTATGATTCGAAGTATATATATTATGAGCAGGTACATTATATGTATATATGTACTCGTATGATGTGATGATGTATGTATATGTATTCGTATGATTATATGTATCTGTATTCGTATGTATTGTGTAAATGTATATTTATGTTGTATTCGTATTTTGTATGTATTCCTAACCGTATTTTGCAGGTATTATTATACGTATGGTATACGTACCCTTATACGTATTTTATACGTATTTCTAACCGTATTTCTGCAGGTATTTGTATACGTATTTTATACGTATTCGTATACGTATTTTTGTACGTATTTTTATACGTGACTCGTATAATTTTTGTATTCGATCTACTATTTTCTATGGATGTTTCGCGTGTATTTTCCTATGATATTATGTGTTTAGCGGTCCCTCAATTAAGCGGGACAGCCTAGTTACTCGCCACTGACGGTGGACCCCCCCCCTCAGTTTCAGGTGACGATGCAGCAGCGTAGAGCGGGCTTCCGTTGGATGGGCTTGAGTAGTTTAGATTCATTTTAGATTTATTTAGTCAATCCAGAATATTTAAGACAATAATATAGTTTTTATTTATAATCCCAGTCTGTTGGGAAAGACATTTACCTTGTTCATGTAACGCTTAGGCCCCATATGCCTTATTTGACTCTTGGATTATAGTTCAGTATTTTAATAAAAGTTGTTTAATTTTAGTTAATTAATTTCATTTATAGTTTAAATTGTTTAAGTAATGATCCGAATGTCGATTCCCTTCGTAAATCGACAAGTCAAAAAGTCGGGTCGTTACACATAATCTTATATATTACTATAAGAATTATGCATCCTATTTTGAAAATTCTATGGTGGTCGTCTAAAAAACGACCATCAAAGTCAACTAAAATTAATGAATGCGGACCGTAGATCTTAGTTTACTGGATGCTTAGATCTGACTTTTTTATCAAAAAAATAATAATAATTCATTGTATTTATAAATTGTTTTATGGAGTATTATTTTTTTAAACTAATTTCAGTATTTATTCCTCCTAAACAAAAATTATGTATTTATTAAATTTACTGTAATTTTCTAATAAAGTTTAATTGTAATTATAATTAAAACATATATTAAAAAAATCAGTGCTCAAAAAAAAAAAAATTCAGATCCATTCCCTTCCTTCAACTAACCTTCATCCAACCATTGTTATTACATTGAAACTTCGTTGAAGGTATTGAATGAAGTTTCCAAAAAGTGAAATTGATTGTTTCAAGACCTAAACAAGACCATTTATATAGCAAAACTCAAATACATTAGGGGATAATCAACTATGGCTTGAACCACCATTAATCCTCTGCAAGTTGCAATGCTGAATAACAAACATGCACCCCTTCTAATCCCAGCTAGAGCTACAATTACAATCCTTGCATTTCAAATCCCCCATGATTGCTACCTTCAATGTCCATTTGCAATTAAAATTTGTTAGAAGAACATACCTTAATTTGATGTTTGAAGAGAAGTAGAGGGGGAAGAAACAGAGTAGAAGAGCTCCATTATCGTAGCACCTTTTCAAGATTTCCATGACGAATTGAACAGCTGAGGAAGCAACAAATGCAAGAGCGCACATGGCAAGCAGCCCAAAATGATTTTCGCCTTGAATAGGCGCATGGGTCACTGTTCATCTATGAACAGTACCAAAAGATGCGTTTTTTATTTCTTATTTCTTAAGGATGGAGTATATAGCGGTGTACTAATGGAGTATATAGCACTAGTTTTTTGTGCACGCAAAGCGTACGATGATATTAAAATATTCGTTAACAACCTTAGCCAGACAATAAAATTAATAAACCATATAATTTTTAAAAACTTTTAAATAATTTTTAAAAAAATTTATTATAGTTTTTTTGTTTTGTTTAGACAAAGTAAGTATATTGCAAATTGTTTTTTTTATGAGAATTATATTGCAAATCGGGTAAATAATTTATTTCTCTAAAGAATATTTATTATTTATGAATAACACAAAGACTAAATAACATCGGCGCTCGCCCAACCCAAAGCTAAGCAAGACATCATCAGAATTACCTGAAATATAAATAACAGTCCACCGTCAGTGGCGAGTAACATAACTGTCCCACCCTAACGGGGATACACATGAACATAGCATAAAACAAGCAACCAAATCAAACATACAAACATACGAATCAAATCAAGCAATCATGCTGACTCGACTAACTCTAACCAACCATTAGCACTTCTTTAAACTTTGGCACAATCATTCACATACTAGACCGGACTATGCACGTACGAACGCATCTTACGCGATCGAACTTTCTACTGTGCCAGGATCGAGAATCTTACTCCCAACCCCATGAAACCCATCTTACGGGAAATCCATATCCGAAGACGACATAGTAAGACCACCAACTATCCCAATACCGCAGATAGGATAGGGGCAACGTCTTAACCCAATTCTTAGAATCTTACTCTAAGATTAGGCGTCTAATAGTAAAATCAAGCAAATCTTAACTTTAATTTACATTCTTAGTTAATTCTTAAGTTGCATCTTACGCCTTGACTCAAGAATAACATGTAAATCAACCAATCTTGGAACCTCTTTATAACATTCTTTAACTTTCTTTAACCTTTCTTTAATTATTATTAACTTTCTTTAACTCTCAAGACTCGACCAAGAACTCATAAAGAACCAACAAGACTCATAAAGAACTCATCCAAGATTCAAGAACTCAATCAAGACTCAAGAACTTCAACCAAGAATTCATTCAAGATTCAAGAACTTAATCCCAAAATCATCATTAAAACACGCATAATAACAACAAAGTTCAACAATAATTCACCAACTTCTAAACATCAAAACTTCACAAAACTTGAACATGATCAACATCAAATATGAAATTAACATAATCAATAATGAAATACACGTAATCAAGTAGAAATCATCACAAAACCATCACCCAAACCAGCCTATAATTCACGCATAAAACAAGGTTATAAACATCAAAACGGTCTAATCTAATCACTTAATCTATACTATGAATCAAGGTATACAAACTAGGTTGAGATAGTATGTTACCTTATTAAAGATTAAGCAAATAACACACAAAAACTCGCTGCCCGGAAATGGAACCACACGGCCCAACAGTCACGCACACGACACGAACAACACATGGCACCCTCGTGCGCCACCACGAGTCACTTGGCAGCACCTCACGAGCACGACCCCTACTGCACGGACACCCCACGACCAGCCACGAGCCACGATCCTGCTGCACGGCTCACCACACGAACCACCACTTGCACACACGGCTTCCACACGACCCACTCGAACAAGACCCAAAAACAAACCTCGAACAAGAAACCTTGATTGAAAACTATTAAGATAATAGTGTTTAAAGTTACTTAAAGATCAATGAATGTTGAATCTTTAAGTTTGGGTTTGGAATTGAAGATGAACAACAAATGGGATTGTTGATGCCAAAAATGGCGTGTGATGATGAGGCAAATGGAGGGAGTTTTGTGTTTAAACTTTTGATGGCAAAGGATGGCAAATGAGCAAATGAATCCTCAAGCCTTACTACTACTTCTATTTATAGAAGTTAGTTAAGGTGTGAATGCATGGCAAGTGGCAAAATCAAGCCACATGACAAGGGGGTAACCGGCGATGGCAAGGAGAATGGGCCAAATTGGGCTTTCGATAAATAATTGGGCTAATTGTACTCATGCATGACTAATCATGCTTAAATCGATTTTGGCCCAAAAATATTAAATAATTAATTAGAAAATTAGATAATAAAAAAATTCTAATTAATTAAATAATAATAAAATAAATAATAATCAATCAAAAACAAAATAATCGAATTTAATCGAAATTATTCACATAAAATAAAATAAATAGTCCAAAATAATTTTTGGACCATACATAAAATCACATAAATAACAAATAAATCGGTGACAAGAATACCGATAAATCTGGGTCGTTACATTCATCCTTCAAAAGTTAAAGAAGAATTTTTTAATGAAAAATTCTCTTTTTAGATTCCACTTTTTTCCTAACTCCTTAAAATTGATCTAGACTGAAAATATTGTTTAGGTCGTCACATCTCTATTATATAAGGGAAGGGGAGTTGATATTGGTGGTGACGGATTGATGGTGTCCACATGAAAAGACATATATGCCGTCTCTTCCCTTTAACCTAAAAGAAAATCTAATTGTCAACCAATTAAAAAAAGGAAAGTTTATTCAATTATTAGCAAAAAAATACAATCCAAATAATCCATATCAATCAATACTCGTATATTCCTATAAATGATAAAGCAATCAATAAATATTTTTTTAAAATTTGAACAATCCTATATATCATCTTTAATTTCATTATATAGGATCATTGTTTTTCGAATCCATATATAATCCACTTATATGTATTTTATGTCGGCATGTATTACAAATTTTCAAAATTGTTGCATGCATAGGGTGCAAAGAAAGCTAGTATTAATTAGAATTAATGTAGCTTATAATCTTCGTGGCAATTTGAAGATAAACATTATATATATTGTTGAGTCCCTTAGGTTTTGAATGATGTTAAACAATAAATAGAAACAGCTGTGTTATGTTATACAGGTGCTATATAGTTGGTCAAAACCAGCTAAGAGTTGTTTCCAATGAATGTATGTTTAAGTTTATTCTTGACTAACATCATATTTGTTATGCAGTGACCAAGCTTTGAGCCTTATTGAAATAACTGGTCTGGAACCGGTTGTAGTGCTCCATGGATTGTACTGAACCAGTCTAATATATATACTTTCTATGCTTTGACTTTGTTGATTATAGGCAGTAAAGTTTGTGTTTATTTTAAGCATTTTAAATCTTCATGTAATGTTTGTGTCAATTGTGTGTATGTTTCGTAGACCATTAAGTGCTTTTGTGTGATGTAGTAGTATTATGAATATTAGATCCAAAGGTTTTGTGTGATGAAGTAGCATTCAGATCCAAAAAGCTTTTGGGCTGTCCTTGCAAAAATCGAGAAAAAGAAATAGAGAGCAATTCACACAAAAACATCCCAAGTCTATCGAACAAATCACATAAACCTTAGGGGATTTAATTTACTCTCCAAGCTTTCTGAGAAAGTAAAATCAGAGTGAAAAGCATTGTAATTCCTCTCCAACAAGGGGTTGGAGATTGGCGAGTGTTTGTGAGGTAAAAAACAAGAAAGCCCACTTGGAGTTGAGTATGTGGACTGGTTCCTAGGGCAAGGAACAATCGAGTGTATGTGTAATCTTATTATTTCTGAGTTGAATTAATCTCTACTATATAAGAGAAGGGGTGAGGTCGTGGCGGTGTCCAAGTGGATTACTACACATCTACACTACTCTTACTCATTCTTCGTAATAGTTAGTCAAGTTATGGGGAATTTTTCATCTCTGTACTAAAATCTTCCATATTGATATTTGATTTTTGAAATCATTATTATCCTTATTTAAAACAAGTAATTACAATTTTTAAAATTGCAAGAAATCTTTTAGAGAAATTAATTATTTACTCATTTTGCAATATACTTAATAAGTAAGTGTGAAAAGAAAAAACTAGATTAAATTTTGAATTTTTTTATTTAAAAGCTCTTTTTATGAAACTTATTAAATTTATTGCCAAATTATGTTGTTATCGAATTTTAATTAAGATCGCATGCATTGCGTGTATAAAAAATAGTAAGATACATAGGGTAGGAGGACATAGGTCTTCTTAGTTGGGCCGAACCTTGTTAAATTTGGTGTCTTGTTTCTTATTGTTTGCATTACTAATTCTGCAGCGGAGACCAGCCTAACTGGTTCCTTCCCTAAAGAAACAAAAAAAATTAATTGATAACCAATACACCAAATACTCAATTCGCCCGCCCCCCTCTCTTGAGTATATTCAAACCCTAAAACATGTAAACCTTTCAGCCTAATTGGTTCATAAAACATTCCAAGTAACATATGAATAACAGAATTTAGGCAATGTTTAATTTACCTTATTTTAGAATTTTATTACTTATTTCCGATTTGAATAGGAAAAAAAGTTTTGTCAAGTCAAATGATTTTTTTTTATTGTTAGATATGTTTGACTCCATTATGATAAACATTATGGAAATTACATGCTCCATCCGTTTTTTTTAATTTACTCACTCGTGTTTTTATCAAAACCAAGAAAATATTTAGAGTAGGAGAAAAAAATAAATGATGATTAAAAGTTGTATAAAAAGTAAGAGAGATAGGGGGAATGGAAAAGAGAGAAAATAGGTTAATTTTATTGAAGTTAGTCAAAAGTAAAAGAGAGAGTATAGAAAAAACACTTGGAAATCGATCATAAATTAATAAATGTAGGAGAATAAATGTGAGACGTAGTGAGTAAATTAAAAAAAAAATCAAAAATAAAGAAAGTGAGTAAATTTATATAAATATATATATATATATATATATATATATATATATATATATATATAAACCGGAGGGAGTATTTAGAAAGTTATTAGGGACTCATATACATTAATTAATAAAAATATAACGATATATTCTTTAACAGATTTTTCGTTATGGATTAGAGTGCGTTTGATTCGTCTATAATATTCTGATCAGATCTGAACTGAACTTATTTGATCTTATCTTATCTAAATATTTTGATCTGATTTAATCTTTGATGAATTTTTCTGATCTGATTTTTTATTTTAGTTATTTTAATAGTTATAACTTTTCTAATCCGATCTTATCTATTTTTTAATCTGGTTAATTAATCTGATCTGATTTTTTCTTATATATGATCTAATTTGATACGATTTTTTTCTGATCTAATTTGAACTTTTCTAAAATAAGCATTAAAATAGTTTAATCAAATGCACCCTTATCATACATTGAAGGTAAAAGTTTGGCCAAACCAATTGAGTTGATAATTCCACTACTAAAGACTAGCCTTGTGTGCATGCTTTGCGTGCGATGATATTTTAAATGTATCTTTTAATTTGTTTAACAAAAAAAATAAAGACGAATGCCGTGGTGTGTTCGAAAAATTAAAATAATTTTCAAATTTACATTCATTCATATAATTATAAACAAACTTTTTTCCTTTTATCAGGCCAACCCACAACAATGAACAAAAGAAAAATTTATTTACAACATTCTATCAGTTATCAAATTTTTATGATAATCAAAAGATAAAATTTTCATGTGACAAACTATATTAATATGGGTGTCTATTTATATATAATTCAAAAAAAAAATTTTTTTTGGTGTTTTTACTTTATTTTTACAAATTTTGATCATGTAATATTTTCACATTAAAAAATTATAATAACTTTCGTTAATAGTGAGGAGTTATGCTAATTGAATTTTTGGAATTTTTTGGAGGGTAAAGTGGACTTTTACAGGGGGACACCATGTCTCCTCCCTTGGCTTATATAATAGAGATTACATTATATTTAATAACTAATGCAGTTAGGGGTGTAAATATGGGTCAGAAACCTGTTTGACCGACCGTACCGACCGATATCGAACCTGTTTTTGACCGAATTTTTAGTGACCGAATACCGACCGCCATTGAATCCGAATTATACCGAAACCGTTTTTCGACCGATTCTATACATACCGAAACCGACCGATACCCAACCCGTTTAATACCGAACCTGTTTCCGACCTGTTTTTATTATACCGAAACCGACCGTTAATGAACCTGTTTTCAAACCGAATCTGTTTTCGACCTGTAAAAAACCGATTTTTGACCGACCGATTTCTGACCGAAACCGTATTGTACCGACCTGTTTTTGACCGACCGTTTTTACTGAACATGTTTTGTATGTTTACGACCGAACTCATTTTTGACCGAACTATTAGTTGAATAAACCAAAATGAACTGAAAAATATTTCAAACTATTAGTTAATTTTTTTTGGAGGGAAATGTGACCTTTCATCCAAAATATTTCAAACCTTTCATCCAAAATGACCTCTCAAATTCTAATTTCAAATTGACCTTTCATCCAAAATTCCAATTACAAATAAATTTTCCCTCTAGAATTTCAATTACAAATTAATTTACCTCTCAAATTTTAATTAAACATTAAAATTACCTCCCAAATTTTACTGAAAACTTAACCTTTCTTCCTTCCAAAATTTAATAAAAATTTAAAAGTCCCTCCAAAATTCCAATTTAAATATTTCAAATTAACCTTTCAAACTAAATTTCACAAAAAAAGTCACATTTCCCTCCAAAAAAATACTCAAAATCAAGGTCATTTATTTTTTTGGCTAAAATTTAGGGTAATATCAAATATTTCTACTTAATCAATATAACATGTGATTTAATAAAGTAAAAAATCATATTTTATTTTATGATTGTGAACACTTGCAATTTGCTAAATATAATGAAGAACAAGCTTACTATAATTTCACTACAGAATCATAGTATAATACAAAATGTGTAAAAAAACACCTAATCTCAATTACTAATTTAGTTGTTAAATTGTATCACGAACTTTGGTAAAATTAAAGTAAAAATAATTTAGTTGCTAATTGCAATGAAATATTTGTTCATAAAACATAACCATTTAGTAGAAATAATTAATAATTAAGTAATATAAGTACCAATAATAAAATCTGGTCAATCAAATACAAATTATATTCTTAAGAAATAAACATTACAAAGTATATAATACTTGTATCATTACAAGATTTACAATCAAATAAGAAAATTTAAAAAAAGTATTGCTATGACTATATAAAATATCTCAAATCATAATTTGATGATATGACAACAAAAAAGACACAAGTTAAAACTTTATCCATCTTCAAGACTTCATCAATTATATATCCCTGCAAAAAAAAAAAAAAAAAACAAAGATGAACAAAAAATTAAAAAGAAACAGATAAAATGATATATTAAAATATTAAAAAAATCAATAAAATGAAAAATAGAAAATAGAAAATCAAAAAACGAAAAAATCGAAAACAATAAAAATGAACCCAGAAAATACCCAGAAAACAAAATAAAAAAATAAAAATGATATCAAAGAAAGTAAAATAAAAAAATAAAAATGATATCAAAGAAAATAAAATAAAAATGAAAAAAAAAATCAACTAAAATATTACTCAGAAATAATTCCAGAAATTTTCAAATCTGAAATAAAGACCCAGAAATTCAAATGAAAAATACCCAGAAATTCTCTATGGATTTAACCCTCCACGCTCCAAACAAAGACCACATTCTCCATGGATGAATTAATCTTTGAACATTAAATCTGCAGATGAACTCGAAGATTTTTATAAAAAAACATGAAAAAACAGATTTAAACCAAACCAAAACAAATAAACGAATTTAAGTTCATTTAGTTTTTTAAATAAAAAAACCCCAAAAAATTCACAGAATCTATATAATTCATACAAAAAATTTATAAAAACTAATTCATATCTTAAATATTTCCTTAAAAATTCATAAATACTATCAAACAATAATAAAAAAAAAAACAACTTCAGATCTAAAAAAATAGAAAACCGAAACAAAAACAGAACAACTTCAACAACTTCAGATCTTAAAAAAAAAAGCAGAAACAACTTCAAATCTTAAAAAAAGCAAAAACAACGAAACAATTTCAGATCTTAAACAGAAAAATACATACCTTGTTTGGGGGAAAGAGAACACGAAATATTGGACTGAAAAAAAGCAACAATAAAATCAAGTCAGATCTAAAACAAAAAAAAAAATTCATCACAAAAAAAAATTAAACAAAAAATGAATTTAAGGCATAGATAAGATCTACGAATCTTATCACAAAAATAGTTAGAATATAGTTAAAACCCTAAATAATATCTACGAATTTAAACATTCATCACGAAATATAGTCAGAATATCACAAAAAATCGAATTGTTAAAACCCTAAATAAGATCTACGAATCTTACCTTAGCTAGAACACTTTGAGAGCTTGAAGATGAGTGAAACTTGAAGATGATATTAATATATATAATGAGATAGAGATGGTGATTTACTCACAACGACCATAAACGGCTAGTTCCATCAACGGAATTTTTTTTTTGGGAAATGATAGAGCAGATCGAGAGCCAGAGAGCATGAGAGAGAGAGGAATGAAGATGAAGAGTGAAGTGAAGAATGAAGAGAGAGAAAGGTTGAGAGGGGGGGACGGCGGTTTGGTTGGGAAGGAAATGTTAGGGTTTCATGATATAATCATATCAATGGTTGTAAATCCTCTCATATTTTTGGATGGTTGTGATTAGAGAGTGAAGAGTGAAGAGAGGTACATCACACGGATTACATGCAACAAATCCGTGTGATGTGTATTTTTTTTTTAAAAAAAAAGTTTATCTAAATTCTCATTTTATCAACTAGAGTTGTCAATTTTCGACCCGACCCGATAAACTCAGTAAACCTAACCCGTAAATAGTGGGTTTTGACAAAAAAAATAATAACTCAAACTCGTTTTGAACCCGTTAAACACAACTCGTTCTTAATCCGACCTGGCTTGCTTTCAACCCGACCCGACCCGAAAATCATTAAAATTTTACGATAATATGATATATATATATATATACGAAAATATATTTTTTGCCTTATATATGGATCTCAGTAAATAAGAATATAAGATATTAAGATATACGAAAAATTTGGGTTGGCTCAGGTCATGTAAAATTGGGGTCAATAACATCATGTGAATTCGGATGTTTTTTCCGATTGAGTCACTTTTGTCACCGCTACATCTCTATTTTATTTGATTATGTATATTTTCATCATTATTTTTGCACATCCGTATAGACATATAGCAAATTTTAATTTTAATACATAATTGTCGTTAGCATCATCAATTCAGTGTTGTTGCTAATTGTTATCAATATTGTTGTCATCTTTGTTATCGTTAATTCATTATCATTAATCATCGTCTTAATTGTAATCATAAGCTCATAAACACTTATTATTATCGTCATAACCCATCACCATCATCATCATCCATGACCATCTATCATATTGGTCATCTACATCCAGCATCGTAATCATGCAACATCATACATTGATATTATCATTATTGTTGTCATCATCGATCATTAGCATCAATCACCATTGATATACATCAGATCATCACCCATGATCATTATCATCCATCTCAACCCATCATCAACGTCATCATCACCATACATAATTGATGTCATCCTAATTCATCAATCATCATCCTTTATGTTGGCCACCATCGTGATCATCAACATTATCCACCATCATTATGATCGTCAATGCTATTACCATCCATCATCATTACTATTGATTATTGATGTCATTAACTCACCTCCATTGTCATTATTACTATTATATATATATATATATATATATATATATATATATATATATATATATATATATAGCTTTTATCATGATTATGACAACAATAAATTCCATCCTCATGGCCAATGATATATATTGCTATTATTGTTATAATTATTATCATGGTAGCCATCGCACTCATCATAAATTGATATGGCTCATTGAGTCATTGAGATTATTCTTTGATGTCCATATATAATATTTATATTAATCACTTATTAATGCCGTTGTTATTCTCATATATTTTGTTACAATGTTGTTATAAACTAGGGGTGAAAGTTTGGTGTAAGGTTTGGATTATTGGCAAAATCAAATCCGAACCATAATAATTCGGTTTTGTAATTTTCGATCCGAATCCAAACCAAAAAAATTTCAATCCAATCCGATCCAAACTTTTGAGACTATTTTTAAAAAAATGCATCTTAATAACCCATAAATAAAATAATATGTTTTAGCAAATAGCAAGATATTCAACTAATTAACAAGTTTATAGTGCCTTCTCAAATGCTTTAGGAAATTAAAAGGTCTACATATAAATATTTTATGAGCACTTAATCAATTCAAAGCTTCATTTTTTATGAGCACTCACTACAAATCCTAGACATAAGAAACTGAATGTAACTTAACAATAGCAACTTAAATTCGGTTTGTAATCCGGTTTTCGGATTTTAATAGGCCAAAACCGAATCCAAACTGAAATCCAAATTTCTTAAACTTTTCAATCCAATCCGATCCGAAATAAAATAAAAACCAATCCAAAATTATAATTCGGTGTGGTTTGGTTTGGTTTTCGATTTTTATCCGAATTACTTTCACCCTTACTATAAACTCAAATAGAACATAACCAATCTTAGTTGGCCCTAATAGACTAGCGTAAAATCGTAAATAACCGATTATGACCCGCATACCGATTTTGACCGACCGATTTTGACATGTATACCGATTTTGACTGACCGTTTATGACCCGTATACCGATTATGACCTGTAAAAGACCGTTTTTGACCGACTAAATGTGACCTGTTACCGACAAACGACCGAGCCGATAAGTACCGGACCGAAACCGACCGACACTTGTTTTAGAAAATACCGAATTCATCCGAATACCGAATAAGACCGACCGCTACCGACCGATACCGAAAGGGGTCATATGACCTGTTTTTTACCGACCGTTTTTGACCGAACTGTTTCCGACCGTTTAACCTGTTTTTACAGCCCTAAATGCAGTTAACACATAACACCTTGCCTGTAGCTAAATTAGTAGCACAACTGCACAAATAAAACGCAAAAATATAAAACATTATATGCAATATAATTGAAAACATATAAGCAATAAATATCCTAGGAAGATAATAAAAAGCACTTACTATTCGTCCAATCCTTACTATTCTACACAATTGCACCCATTATAATCTTTCTCCTATCGAATTTATACTACTTCGTATAATAAAAAAGTTACTATTTGTGTGAAAACTATAACAATATGAGTGTCTAATTGTAGAGAATTCAATAATATACATTTTGGTGTTTGTGTTTTATTTTTTAAAATTATTTATTTTGTAATATTTTCATTTTAAATAGTACAAAAACTTTCCTTTTTAGTTAATATTGATGTAGTTTGAATGTTTAGAAAGTTTTAAAGAGTACAGTAGACTTTTCGAAGGTGGACACCATTGCTCCCCCTTCACATTCCACTACTAAAGATAAAAGGGTCGGAGTTGATGGAGAAGGAATGAACTTCCCCAGCACTTTTTTTATTTCCCCTCTTTTTGGCATATGCTCCTCGATCAGTATGGCACATTCCCTGTAAAAATAACAGCTTAAATAGCCTTCTTGCTTGGTCTCTTACCCCAAAAGCAAAAGCAAAAGCAAAATTTACAAAATAAAAATAAAAATAAAAGTGACCTAGCTAGCTAGGTGAATTACAGAGCAATTCTCCTTTGGCATGTGGATATATTGTATAGTGCATAACTGCCGCCATGCCAAAGGAGACTTGCCCTGCCATTCACCGCTACAATTATATTAATTTGGTGTAACAACGACAATAATAACCCTATATAGTTTGTTCTCTACATATAGTGGCAAACCAGCAGAGGAGATTAAGGTAATTAAGTCGATCTTATTTCAAATTTTCAACCAGTCAACTACTAGAGGGGCTATTACGTTATTATCTAACTATGTTTTTTTTTTTGTGCTAAAAACCGGAAAGAAAACTTTAACCATGTACTTGAGCTATCCGTCACTCTCAGCTAACTATTTTTTTAGATAGCAATAATAGTTTTATTAAATAGTTATGCATTGTCACTTTTGTTATGCAAATTATTGTCTACGCTTCTCTTTTTTCTCTTGAAAATGAAGGTGTCTACGAAGCATGAGCACCACATTTTTGTCCACATATTCATACCGGGTATGAGTATGCATGACACATATGCTTCACAGATACTCGATCAGTTTTAATTCATTATGATCCCTTCAATGCAATCTCTTCTTTTCAATCTATTATTATTCAATTATTTAATCCATTCCAATCTAATCCCTTTCCTTCAATATATATATATATATATATATATTTTTTTTTTAAATAACTGGAGTGGTAAACCCTCATTCCCTCTACCCGGCCACTTGTTCATCGCAATGGCCAGTGGGATTGGAATAGTGGGTTGCTCAAAATGAAGGAAAAAATCAAAGGGCAACATTGCAAATCAACATTGGAACAGTTTACTGACAAAAAAAAAAAAAAAATTGGACCAGTTTACTCTAATAGTTTAATTTAGGGTGGGTTGATTCAACCCAAATAAGTAATTATGTGCTTATTCTCAAATAATTCAGATTAGATAAAAAAATCAGACCAGATCAGATTAGAAAAATTCATATTAGATAAGAAATATTACAAATATAAAAAAAATTATAAAAAATAAAATTTAAATTAGATCAGAAAAAATCAAATCAGAAAAGTTATAATTATACCAGATCAAATTAGAAACTTTCAGATAAATCAAACATAAACAAAGTTTCATCTACATCGGTTATTTGAAATTTTATATAGGTATGGCCGTATGCCCGTATGGTGGTATTTCAGCAGCGAGATGGAATGGATTAATACTCCATCCGTCCTTAAAATTTTTAAATTTTTTTTTTTGTTAGTGTCTTGTATTTTGCATTCTTTTTGATTTTATATATATATACAATAATAAATATAGTTAAATGATTTTATTTATTTGATGTGTGTACTTTTTAATATATATATTTTTATTACAGATGTCTAAAAAATTAAAGTTGTGCTTTGAGTGATGTGAAAAAGTGAAGGTAGCGACGGAGGGAGTATGGGGTATTTAAGATACTAATATCTATGTTAATTTTTTGGGAAATTATAATTGGTAATCTCATTTTTTTTTTAATTTATTAATGGTGTTCATTTACTACAAAAAATTGATCCATTAACGACGGGTGCACATTAATGACAGGTCTAAATCCCATCGCAAATGTAGATCTTTTGCAACGTTTTTTGAGCCCGCCTTTTTTGCGACTGGGTCATGTTTTTGCGGCGGGAAAAATCATTTGCGGCCCCCCTTTTTTACGACGGGATCACATTTTTGCGACGGGAATTCCTGTCATAAATAGCATCTTTTTTAGTAGTGATGTGTTTTTAAAATTTTCTAAATATAACCTCGTATAATACAACAATTTGAAACCGGTTAATGAAGCTCGATAGTTAATTAATTTGGAACTTATCTGAACAGAGCTTATCTGAACTTAATAGAACTTATATTACATGAGCTTATTAAACCTGGAACTTATTTTCTTAAGGTGAATAGATCGCACCTTAACTGATATCTTCTACACTTTGTAGGAAATAGAAGTTGGGAAGTGTAAATTCCTACAATATTGTCAACCAAACAAGATACCTTATTGAAGAAAATTGTATTTTTCATGTATTTTTTAGTGAACCAAACAAGCACTTAATAAAACAAAAAAAATTGATCAAAGATTATGACTAAAGTAATGCAAACTCAATCAAAGATTAAAAAAACCTTTATACCACATAATAGAGAAAATCGCGCAAATTTAATGATCTATCATATAAAAGAAATAAATTAGCATAAAAAATAAAATAAATGAAATAAATCAATTTAATTTAAACATGAATTTAAGCATTTTTTTTATTTGTAAAGGTAAACAGGAATTAGGATTGTCTTCTCACAAGACTGAATCTTAATCTATCTAAATGTAAGAAATAAGAAAATTTGGAGTCCAAAATAGGATCAATATTAACTTCATGTGATGGATTCCAGTGACCTAAGGAAGCCAGATAATCAGCACTACGAATTGCCTCTCGGTAGATATGCCTAGCAGAGCTAGAGTCGAACTGTTGGAGAATTTGTTGGATATCCTTCATAAGGTGTTGAATTTTCCAAGGACAATTGGAAATGCCCTGAAGAATCTGAATGACTAATAAGTTGTCACCTACAATCTGAATTTTTTTAAACCATAGTTCAGAGCTAGGATGAGGCCGTTGTGTAGAGCCAAAGCTTCAACTATCATGGAGGAGCTGTGACCTAGATTGTAGGTCCTTGCGGCAAGACAGCGCCGGAGCTATCATGAAGAACGGCACCTGCTGCAGTGGAAGTTGTGTTGGACGAGCCGTCAAAGTTAATTTTCACTGTACCTGTAGGGGGGGGGGTGTGGCATCACACCATGAATTTAAGAATGTTAGGTTGTAATTGTTATCCCTATGTGCAGATTTAAGTACTCCGTTTGTTTTTTGGTTGGCTTTATTTGGAATGTTCCAATTTTATTGTCTTTTAGTGCCCATACATAGGGGTAAAAAATTATATATGGTTTAATTAGGAATAAATTAAGGATGTGTACTGAAAAAAAATTTAAATAAAAGTACGAGTCATATTACTTAAAAAGGAAATATAAAATAAATGAGTAATTGAATATGGACAAAAAAAGGAAATGAAGCAATTAATTATGGATGCGAGGGTGTATATATGCGATACACAACATTTGCTGTAGAATAAAATCAAGGAAGAAATAATGTTCTACTCCCTCCCTATATACTAAACTCATGTATGTACGTAGATTTTGATCCAATGTATGCCATTGGTTTTGGAAATATTTTTTTGAAGGTTAAAGAGGGGAAATGCCTGGTTATTCAAATAAAAATTGTATTATCAAAATATATCAAATACAAATAGCATTTTTGTTGAGAATATATTCCTCAATATGCCCTATTTTTACAAGATTGAACATATGTACTCCTAAATTTGACACGAATTACATCAAATTGCAATTTGATAAATTTAATTGACCTGATATCCCTCATTAAGAGGGGGAGAGAATTTATTGCAAAGCTAAAGTATCTTTAAGAATTACATTAGACGGCCAAACCGGCTCCTCCCCTGCCTAACAAACATCAGATCACAACAACCACTAACAACCCACTTAGCTAAGCGGTGAGCTACATCGATAGCTTCCCTAAAACAGACAACAAAAGAAAAACTACACAAAGAGCTTAAAACACTCAACACATGATCCCTAATTAACTGGATATGACCCACTCTATCAATCTCCTCTTTTAAGGCTCTAACAACAATGTGGGCATCACCTTCAAAAAAAAAAAACCTAATCATTGACTCAAGATTATTGCAAAAAGTGGTAGGAAGCTTCAAACAACTCATTGTGCAGTTTGGAATAATGGAATGGCTTGGACTATGAATTTAAGGAGGACTTCTTTTCCTGCTCTAGATAATAATTTTTCCTTCCACCTTGTAATTTACATCTCAATTTTTAGTAGTAATGGTGCATATTGATTATAAGAACAAGTTATGGCTTAGAGCCAACTGAAAAAGTGCAATCCATTAACAAGAATCATCATCATGGACATAGTTCCCTCTAAAGAAAGTAAAAACATATCTAATGCATGCAGGGGGAGACCCTAAGGGCTCGTTTACATTAGCTGAATAGAGATGAACTGAACTGAATTGAACTGAACTGAACTTAATAGAGGTGTATTAATTGCACTAAACTGAACTGAACTCAATAGAGATGAACTGAATTTAATCTGAAGTAAACAAACCCTGGTAAGCTAATATTATAGAACGGCTCGAGGGATATGTCCATAGTAAAATGAGTCATCTTGTCCACAACCCTGTTGTTGTTCCTAGCCACAAATTACAAAAAGGTGACTCTCTAAGGCATAAGTTAGAGCTTCCCTACGTTCATATGTATTTTTTTTATAAAGTGTAGTTGTATATACTATTATACTTGTATAATGTCAAATGAAAAAAAAGTGGTTCCCTTGACCAATGATGTCCTTGAATAGGACTGCCCCTGAATGCTGGTGTGATGTGATTGACTTAACTAATACTGGCTTTGATATTCGTTTTTTAGGCAAACACCAAAAAAATTTAAAAAAAAATAGGCAACCTTAACCTATTGTATTTATCAATATAATATAGTTAACCCTATCCAGCCTTTAATTAATACATACATTTACTTTTTGTGGATGACTATTTTGATCATTCCACCATCTATAACATGAACAATCATGAAAACTAAAGAGGCATCTAAATCTAAATCTCATAAAAGGTGAAAGAGAGCATCGAAAAAAGACATTGACCTGTGAGCATCATGATAGAGTATATAAGATATTTCTGGGCCTCAAGCTGATAGTTAAATTAGACTAGAATTGTCTTAGAGCATATGCTATGCCTCTCTCCAGCATATTACTAAACGAGGAAGCATTATACTCGGGACAAACCTACACATATATATACATTTTTATTCTATGTGCTTTTCTTTATTTTATATTGTGCGGCGATTCGAGCATGTAAACCAAGAATGTGGATTGTGGGGTTAAGGAATCTACAAATTGTTTGTTAAATGATACTTGCCCAGCCCCTACCTAGCACTATTATACCCGACAAAGTAGTCGGTCAGGTCAGGGTTTCGGTTGGTCAAAAGAGGATTTTGGATTTTGGGTCTAATCTTAATTAGGTGATTTAATGGGTTTTGGTTTGATTTTTCTTGTTCATGACCCACTCTTTTTATGTCAGTTTCCTGATAACCAACGGGTCGGATTTATTTTTATAAGGTCTACCTAGCATGCAGTATTAACCGTCAACACCCAAGATGTGTATTATAAGGAAAAAAAGAAGATTGTGAAGGACATCACCAAGAAGTATACTCCTATCTAACAAGAATATATGAAGGCGTGGAAATCACCTCCACTATAAGAAAAAATATTATTTACCACGAAAATTCCCTCTAAAGAAGGTAAAAACCTCTCTAATGCATGGAGGGGGAGACCCTAAGCTAATATTACAAAATGTCTAGGGTTATGTCCATAGCAAAATGAGTCATCTTGTCCACAACCCTATTGTTGTTCCTAGCCACAAATTACAGGCGAGTCTCTAAGGCTTGAGTTAGAGCTTCCCTACGTTCAAATGTATTTTTAATATGTATTTTTTTTATAAAGTGTAGTATAAGATATTAATGTTTAAATATATGCAATAGTATATACTTGTATAATGCCAAATGAAATTAAAAAAAAAAGAAGAAGTTGGTCCCTTGACCCAGGATCTCCTTGAATAGGACCACCCCTGAATGTTTGCGTGATGTGATTGACTTGAGTAATATTGACTTTAGTATTCAGTTTTTAGACAACCACCAAAGAAATTTCAAAAAAAAAAAAAATATGGGCGACGTTAACCTATTGTACGTATTTGTTAAATGACCATCTCAACCAAAAGCTTAAGCTGATAGTTGAAACTCAGAAATATGTTATATACTCTATTAATCCCCTCACATGAAAGGCCCTTTGGGCTTGAAATGTGAACGCAACACGGGCTCCATCATATCCGGCGCGAATTAATTTCACTTAGAAGGGAGAGGGAGAGAGATTCGAACCCGCAACCTGTGCATCACGTTGACTCTGATACCATGTTAAAGTATCATCTCAACCAAAAATTTAAGCTGATAATTGAGGCTTAGGAATATGTTATATACTGTATTAGTATTTATCAATATAATTAACCCAATCCAACCTTTAACTAATGGATAGATTTGTTATATGTATGTAGGGTTAAAACACAAAAAATGAAAACAATTAGTAAAACACTTCGAGGCATGTAATCACTTTCCTAAAAGTAAAACTTCGACTGTAACGACCCTGATTTTGTTGGTATTTCTGTCATGTGTTTATTTGTATTTATGTGATTTTATGTATGGTCCAAAATTTATTTTGGACTATTTATTTTATTTTATGTAAATAATTTCGATTAATTCGAATATTATTTTATTGTGATTGGTTATTATTTAATATTATGGGCCAAATGCTATTTAAGCATGATTAGTCATGCAAGAGTGCAATTAGCCCAATTGATCACGAAAGCCTAATTTTAGCCCATTTGCAAGCCATAGCCGGTTTTCTCCCTTATTATGTGGCAAGTTTTGCCACTTGCCATGCATTCACACCTTAACTAACCTCTATATATAGGAGAGTTAGTAAGGCTTAAACATCATTTTGCTCATTTGCCATCTTAAACAAACTTGCTCATCAAAAGTGTAAACACAAAACTCCCTCCCATTTGCTCTCCTTCACACGCCATTTTTGGCCTATTTTGCCCATCAATTGTTCATCAACTTTTTAAACCCAAAACTTAAAGATTCATATCCCATTGGTCTTTAAGTGGTTGAACATCCATTAATCTTCATCTTTTGTGATCAAAATCATTAGTTTAGGTTGGGTTCCGGGTTGTTGCGTGTTTGGGTTGGTTCGTGGAAAGCCGTGTGTGCAAGTGGTGGTTCGTGTGGTGAGCCGTGCCGCGGGTTAGTGGTTCGTGGTCTGGCCGTGTGGTGGTGCAAGTTGCTCGTGCCGTGATCGTGCAGCAGGGGCCGTGCCGTGTTCGTGGGTCCGTGCAGCCAGGGCCGTGTTCGTGTGCTTGTGTTCAAGCCGTGTGCAAACCGTGTGCAGGTCGTGTGTTGGACGTGTGTGTGTACTATTCCGGGAAGCGAGTTCTTGGTTTTGTTGTGTTTAATCTTCATTGAGGTAACATACTTTCTCAATCTAGTTGGTATACTATGATTCATAGTATAGATTAAATGATTAGATTAGACCGTTTTGATGTTTTGTAACCATGTTTATGTGTGGATTATAATCTGATTTTGGGTGATGATTTATGATGTTTTCTACTTGATTATATGAATTTCATGATGGATTATGTTAGTATTATATTTGATGTTATTCATGTTCAAGTTTGATGAAGTTTGGATATTAGGAAGTTGATGAATTTATTGATTGAACTTGTTGTATCATGCGTGTATTATGATGAGTTTGGGATGAGTTCTTGAATCTTGAATGAGTTCTTGGTTGAAGTTCTTGAATCTTGATTGAGTTCTTGATTGAAGTTCTTGAATCTTGGATGAGTTCTTTATGAGTTCTTTGAGTTCTTTATGAGTTCTTGGTCGAGTCTTGAAAGTTAAAGAAAGTTAGTAATAATTAAAGAAAGGTTAAAGATTGTTATAAGAGGTTCCAAGATTTGTTGGTTTACATGTTATTTCTTGAGTCAAGGCGTAAGATGCAACTTAAGAATTAACTAAGAATGTAAACTTCGATTTAAAGTAAAGATTAGCTTGATTTCGCTACTAGACGCCTAAGACTTAGAGTAAGATTCTAAGTATTTGGGTTAAGACGTTGCCCCTATCCTATCCGCGGTATTGGGATAGTTGGTGGTCTTACTATGTTGTCTTCGGATATGGATTTCCAGTAAGATTGGTTTCATGGGGTTGGGAGTAAGATTCTCAATCCTGGCATAGTAGAAAGTTCGATCGTGTAAAATGCGATCGTACGTGCATAGTCCGGTCTAGTATGTGAATGATTGCGCCAAAGTTAAGGGTTTGTTAATTGTTGGTTAAGTTAGTCGAGTCAGCATGATTACTTGTTATTAATTGATGGTAGTACGTTATGTTGGTTCACATGTTTCGATGTATGGTTGTATGTTTGATTTAGTTGTTTGGTTTGTGCTATGTTCGTGTGTATCCCCGTTAGGGTGGGACAATTATGTTACTCGCCACTGACGGTGGACTGTTGTTGTTTTTCAGGTAATTCTGATGGTGAGGTCCTTGCTTAGCTTTGGGTTGGGCGAGTGCCGTTGTTATTTAGCTTTTGTATTATTGTTTTACGATTTGCTAATATTGGACTATAGTGGTAGTACTTGTGTATTTCCCTAACTCTGACATGTATTTGGAGTTTACGTTTGTTAGTAGTAGTAATATGACATTTGGGATTAGATATGTACAATCTTGTGGGTGTTGTACTTTTGGTTTAGTATATATATTCATTTTGAGGTTTTGTTTTAAATTTTAAGTATTTTAGTTTGTTAGATCTGACTATTCAACTCGTCGGTTTCTTCCACGCCGGTTTAAGCGAGTCGGGTCGTCACATCGACCCTACGAAAGCACGGGTATCACGAATGTTTACTTTTGAGATACAACGAAGAAAAACAATATTATTCTTGCTTTCAAAGAATAATACCTAATGTAACTCAGTATTTTAGTGAATGTTGAAGATGAAATTTGAGAGAAAACTAACACTCTGACTCTTTTGCAATTGTTGTAATTGTGAAAAATGAATTATACGTAGTCATATAATTCAAAAAGCCAACTACCCACTCACCACAAAGCCAGTAAAGGCAGTTACCACGTACAACATATACCAAAGACCAAGCAACGTGCATTGACCGAGATAGAAGCTTCTTTCAGTCTCTATTTTCAAAGAGAGAGGTATAAGTCAGAAAGAAAGACTTTCAGTAAAACTTAATGGATATCATTGCCGAAAGACTGGCAACAATTCAGAACGAAATCTGTCAGGTAGAAAACCAGAAGCTCCGATGTGAGCAAAGGCTTGGTCTGTTCTGGGAGCATCCGCCTGCTCTCGATCCTGAGGACGGAAAACCGCTAATTCAAACGTCTCAGAAGAATTATCGCGGGCGCGTAGAAACAAGGCATCGCGGGCGCGACACTAGAGGCGCGGGCGCGCCAAGGCCCTGGCGCGGGCGCGCTGCCAGCGTCGCGGGCGCGACCCTTCTTCCTCGCGGGCGCGACGACCAATTTCCTCCAGCTTTGATTTCTCTTCGTCGCGGGCAAGGGAAATGGCGCGGGAATGCCCAAAATGTCCCTGTCCGCGACCACTTTATGCACATTCCCAAGTTTTATAACTTAGCTTATTTTTCACCGAAAATTTTTTCCGAGCTTGGCAATAAGTTCGTAATAGTACTTATATCATTATTTTGCTAAATTATTTCACCATATCCACATAAATTAGCATAAATAACCATGAGTGTATTCTTAATGCTCTAAATATATCCAACAATCCTCCCCCATTTAGAGTATTAAAGAAATTGCAACATCATCAACAAAATTCAAATCTAATGCATAAATGAAAGTGTGTCATAACTTGAAATTCCACTTAGTACAATACACATTCCAAAATCTCGAGTCGGAATAGTGTCGTAAACGATTGAACTACCCAAAACATAATGGAATAATGAAGATATCATACACAAAAGATCAATTACTTTATTACATTACATAACTTGACACCGTAACAGCCATGGTGTCCGTATCTATTCATAAGTACATGAAAGCTTCGCCCACGAGCTTCTTGAAGCGGCCAAACTTCAAACTTACATAGGTAAATCTCTAATAGAACATACTCCTGTGAACAAGCATAATGTCAAGAGATTTATTAAGAAACCCAAACTACTTATTCATCACAGGAATGGAACTTACTTAGGATGTGAATATCAAGTTCCCGAACATCAAGATAAAGGAATTAATCTTATTGAACCGAAGACCCAACGTTGTATTGGGCGTTAAGTTAAGATTCCTTTATTCGTGTTCAACATCAGGCTCCAATCCTAAATCGATTGTCATCCTTTTTAATACACATCTAGCCAACGGTTTGGTGAAACCATCAGCTAGATTTAAATCCGTTCGAACATAATCAATAGTGATCACACTATCCTTAATAAGACCTTGGATGTAACTATGTCGTACACCAATATGCCTGGACTTACCATTATATACATGGTTGTCTGCCTTTGCCAGAGTTGCATTGTTATCACAATGTATCACTATAGGTGATATCGGTTTTGGAATTAAAGGTATCTCAATCATGAGATCCCTCAACCACTCAGCTTCTTTACCAGCCGAGTGCAGCGCTATGAATTCCAACGTCATAGTCCAGTTTGCAATACACGTTTGTTTCTTTGAAGCCCAAGAAATCGCACCTCCCCCATACCGAAAAACCCATCCACTAGTGGAAGAGTGATCCTTATTGGAGATCCAACTCGCATCCGAGTACCCTTCTACAACCGAAGGAAATCCTCCAAATGTCAAACCATAGTCTATGGTTTTCCTCAAATATTTCAACAAATGGCGAACTGCTTGCCAATGTTCCATACTAGGTTTACTAGTATGCCTACTCAATTGCCCTACAGCAAATGAAATATCAGGCCTTGTACATGTCATGGCATACATCAAACAACCAATTACCCTTGCATATTCCAATTGATTCATTGCATTGCCATCATTTGGCAATAATTTAATGCTCGAATCCATTGGTGTTGAATAAAGAGAGTTCTCACCAACATTGAACTTTTTCATTACCTTTTCAATGTAGTGAGATTGAGATAAGATTATCTTTCTACCTTCTCTCTTTATCCTTATGCCAAGAATGACATCTGCTTCTCCCATATCTTTCATGGAAAATACCGAACTAAGGAATGATTTAGTCACATTAACCTGTGACATATCAGTACCAAAGATCAACATGTCATCAACATATAGACAAATGATAACCCCTTTACCGTGTTTATATAATTTGCTATATACACACTTGTCAGAATTGTTTAAAATAAATCCATTTGACAAGATAACTTCATCAAATTTTTGATGCCATTGCTTTGGTGCTTGTTTTAGCCCATATAAAGACTTCACCAACTTGCAAACCTTTTCTTCTTGACCTTTCACGACAAACCCTTCCGATTGTCGCATGTAAACCTCTTCCTCTAGCTCACCATTTAAGAACGAAGTCTTAACATCCATTTGATGGATAACTAGGTTATGAATATTCGCAAGAGCTATTAGTAACCTTATGGTAGAGATACGAGCAACGGGAGCATATGTCTCAAAATAATCGATACCAGGTTTTTGTCTAAAATTAAACCTTGTGCCACCAACCGAGCTTTGAACTTGTCAACTGTTCTATCAATCTTCAGTTTCTTTTTAAAGATCCATTTGCAACCAATAGGTTTACACTTAGGTGGTAAATTAGCTAAGACCCAAGTATTATTTCCCATGATGGAATCCATCTCATCATTTATTGCCTCTTTCCAAAATGGAGCGTCATGAGACTGTACCGCCTCATAATATGATGAAGGTTCACTTTCCACACTAAAGACATATGGAATATGTGTTAGTACAGTGTCTCTTGAACCTTCTATCAAATATACATGAAAATCCGAGCCAAAAGATTTATCTTTTCTTGCTTTTTTACTTTTCCTAGGTTGAACGGCAGGAGATGCTTCATCATCAATTAGAGATTGATCATCTACCTCTTGATCATTGTTACCATGATCACATATATGTGGTCCGGGGCTAGGATTAACATCCTTAGGCCTAGGAATTGAAGAGAATCGATTTTCATCGAAAATTGCATCTCTAGATTTGATGGTGGTATGAACCGACCAACAATCATTTTATTCTATAACATAGAACCTATAGGATTTGCTATGTACCGCATATCCTATAAAGATACATTCAACTCCTCTTTCACCCAATTTCTTTCTTTTGGGTTCAGGCACTTTAACAACTGCCCTACAACCCCAAACCTTGAAGTAACTCATGTTTGGAGTTCTTTTATACCACTTTTCATATGGGGTATCATTGTTCAGTTTAACAGGAACCCTATTAAGTATATAGCATGCGGTTAACACCACTTCACCCCAAAATCCATCGCTTAAACCTGAGTAGGACAACATTGAATTCACTATCTCTTGTAATGTCCTATTCTTTCTTTCCGCCACACCATTTTGTTGTGGTGTATAAGAAGCGGTCGTTTCATGTATTATGCCTAAGGATTGGAAATAATCTTTATCTATATATTTGCCACCTTTATCAGTTCTAAGTCGTTTTATCTTAACACTTGTTTGCAATTCCACTTCAGTTTTGAAGATTTTAAATTTATTTAGGGTTTCATCTTTAGACGTTAACAAGGAAATATAACAAAATTTTGAATAATCATCAATAAATGTTATCAAATACTTTTTATTACCTAAAGACGGTGTGCTATGAAAATCACATAGATCACTATGCACCAATTCGAGCAATGAATTATTTTTGTCACCAATACTTGGAAATGGTTTTCGTGTGATTTTGGTTAATAAGCATGCTCTACATTTATCATTACTTGGTTTAATAGGAGGAATTAAAGCATGATGAGACATAAAAGATAACTTTCTATAATTAACATGACCAAGTCTATTGTGCCATAAATGAGAAACATCATTAACCAAACAAGCATAGTTCTTAAAAACATTAGAAATACTAAGCTTAAACATACCATCACACAAATATCCAAAACCAAAAAATACACCACCCTTAGATAAAATGAACTTGTCTGACTCAAAAACCATCTTAAATCCTAATCGATTCAGAATTGCACCCGACACTAAATTCCTACGCAATTCCGGGGCATACAAAACATCTCTTATAATAAGAGGTTTTCCAGAACTAAACATTAGTTCAACTTGTCCCTTGCCTATAACCTTTGTAGTTGAATCGTTCCCCATATACAACATCTCTCCATCATTGACCTCATGGAATGACTTGAATAATGAGCGATCCTTGCAAACATGTCTTGATGCTCCTGAATCGATATACCACGAACAATCATCCTGCACACAAAAGATTTCAGAAATCACAAACACATAATTCGATAAAGAATTTGGTGAAAATTGTGCACAACTAGTACCTTGTTTGTTTTGGGAGTGGCTATTAACGCCCTTTCCCTTCTGAGCTTTGTTGTTGCTCATCTTTTTCTTCCAGATGGTGCAGTCCTTCTTTATGTGACCAGGCTTGCCACATTCCCAACACGCACGTGTTTTAGACACATCCCCGTCATTTCGTGGCTTTTTGCCATTTCCATGACGGTCATAGCCCTTCCTTTTAGGATTGTAACCATCCTTAGCCTTGTCATCTTCTACCATATTGATGGTAGAAGAATTTGGAGTTAACTCCTTTGGTCCTTCTTGCAGTCTTATCCCTTCTTCAATACGAAGATGGGCGACTAATTGTTCCATGTTCATATCATCTTTTCTATGCTTTAGAGCATTTTTAAATTCTTTCCAGTTAGGTGGTAATTTATCAATTATTGATGACACAATAAATGTCTCATCTACATTTATATCATGTTATTTAAAACTACCAACAATTCTTTGCAGTTCATGGAATTGTTCCATCATAGGCCTTGATTCAGTCATTTTGTAATTATTAAAATTACTAACTAAAAAATTTTTGGAGGATGCATCTTCTGCCATATATTTGGCTTCCAATACATCCCACAAATATTTGGAGGAATCATGAAACTGATAAATATCAAAAAGATCATTTGACATACCATTGAGGATATGACCTCTGCAGATGTAGTCATCATTCTCTCATTTGTTTCGTGCCCTTGTCTCCTCCGCAGTTTCAGTTTCTTTCTCCTTTGGTTTAGGAGTAGTAAGGACATATGCCACACCAAGAGATGTCAAAACGAAATGCATCTTTTTCTGTCATCTTCTGAACCCCACACCCTCGAACTTGTCCAGCTTTTGGAAGTTGGCTGTCAAATCTTTGATTGTATACATTTTGAGAGAAGATTTTTGCTTTTAGACTGTTATATGTATGTAGTGTTAAAACACAAAAAAATGAAAACAATCAGTAAAACACTTAAAGGCGTGTAATCACTTTACTAAAAGCAAAACTTCGACCCTACGAAAGCACGGGTATCACGAATGTTTACTTTTGAGATACAACGAAGAAAAACAATATTATTCTTGCTTTCAAAGAATAATACCCAATGTAACTCACTATTTTAGTGAAGGTTGAAGATGAACTTTGAGAGAAAACTAACACTCTGACTCTTTTGCAATTGTTGTAATTGTGAAAAATGAATTATACGTAGTCATATAATTCAAAAACCAACTACCCACTCACCACAAAGCCAGTAAAGGCAATTACCACGTACAGTATATACCAAAGACCAAGCAACGTGCATTGACCGAGAAAACCGCTAATTCAAACGTCTCAGAAGAATTATCACGAGCGCGCAGAAACAAGGCATCACGGGCGCGACACCAGAAGCGCGGGCGCGCCAAGGCCCTAGCGCGGGTGCACTGCCAGCGTCGCGGGCACGACCCTTCTTCCTCGCGGGCGCGACGGCCAATTTCCTCCAGCTTTGATTTCTTTTCGTCGCGGGCAAGGGAAATGGTGCGGGAATGCCCAAAATGTCCCTGTCCGCGGCCACTTTATGCACATTCCTAAGTTTTACAACTTAGCTTATTTTTCACCGAAATTTTTTTCAGAACTTGGTAATAAGTTCGTAATAGTACGTATATCATTATTTTGCTAAATTATTTCACCATATCCACATAAATTAGCATAAATAACCATGAGTGTATTCTTAATGCTCTAAATATATCCAACAAGATTTACTTTTTGGGGATGACTATTTTGATCCTCATTATTCCACCATCGATCATCTATAATACGAACAATCATATAGATTGAAGAGGCATCTAAATCTAAATCTAAATCTCATAAAAGGTAAAAGAGAGGATCGACAAAAGACATTGACCTTTGAGCATCAGTTACCAAATTAAAATAGGAAAAAGAGAAAAGGGGATCCTAATAAACTAGACTAGAATTGTCTTCGAGCATATGCTATGCCTTTCTCCAGCATATTATTAAACCATGAAGCATTATACTCGGCACAAACCTACATATATACCTTTTTATTCTATGTGCCTTTTCTTTATTTTTAATTTATATTGTGTGGCAATTCGATCATGTAAACCATGTATGTGGATCGTGGGGTTAAGGAATCTACAAATTGTTTGTTAAATCATACTTGCCCAATCCCTACCTAGCATTATTATATCGGACATAGCAGTCGGTCAGGTCGGTTTTGGTCGGTGAAAAGAGGGTTTCAGGTTTTGGGTCTAATTTAACTAGGCTATTTAATGGGGGTCGGTCTGATTTTTTTTGTTTATGAACCACGCTTTTCAGGTTAGTTTCCAGATGACCAATGTGCATGTCGCCCTGTCGGATTTATTATTTTTGTCAGGTCTAACTAGTATGCAGTATTAACAGTCAACACCCAAGATGTGTATTATAAGGAAAAAATGAAGGACAACAACAAGAAGTATACTCCGTATCTAACAAGAATATATGATGACGACACGGAAATCACCTCACTATAAGAAATAATGTTATTTACAATGGGAATTTCTGTCTAACAAGGTGGTATTTATTTATTTTAAAAAAAATTCCTTGTCTCTTTTGATTATATATATTCAAACATTTAATTTATAAATGAAATCGTGTTATGAGAAATTGGGTTAGATTTTGGAGGGTAAGCTATTTTTTTTTAATATAAAAAAAAGGCTTTTTCCATTGTTTTTATTTATTTATTTATTGATTGATCTAATTTATGTTAGTTGAATTTAAAATTGGAATATAAAAGTAGTGGGTCGCAGTGTCAAAATGACTCATGTGTCACACAAATTTGGACTCTAAAAAGGAATTGAGACCGGTAGGTCCGTAGGAACATATACTACAAAATTTCCATAAAACCTATCTAGTAGATATGCAAAAGAAGAAAATTCAGTTAGAAGAGATGGAGAATGAACATTATATACTAGCATTTAACAAGCATATGCTCTTCAAAATTGGTACATTCCAAGTAACAAGAACAACTTGTGCACGTAGCATATATAAATACCACCACGCACTCCCCTACTAATTAGTTTCCAATTTGCTACTCAACGTACAAAGGAGCAAGCTAGTAAATGTAGAAATGGTGAATTACAGTGCGATTCTCCTTTGGCTTGCGGATCGATCGAGAAGATAATAATAAACTCGATCTCTCATGCCAAAGGAGACTTGCCCTGCCATTCACCACTACGACTTATCGTGTCATACAGTCTTATTAACTAATTGTATGCATACAATTAGCGGCGGATCCAAATTTTGAATGTGATAGGGCACTAAATATCAAAACATTACATTCTTGTACACAATTTTATTTCTTTTTTTAATTTTTAAAATACAAATTTCAGTCATTTTTAGATAATCTAGGGGCAAATGCTACCCAGTTCAAAACCCTACATGGGTCCGCCCCTGCATACAAGTTTCCTTTTTTTTTTTTTTATTAGCACTTTTGTTGGTTTGGATTTTTTTTTTTTTTTTATTCTCAATGAGTTCATGTTGTTCTTCTGCTACTTTTACACATGTTATCATGCATATAGGTGATGGTGTAGGAGCCTGGATATAAAGTAGTGGATAGATGCAAACAGCAAAACTTCACCAGCTCGATCACTGAGCCACTTAGTATTTAATTCTTTAATTTGCATATGTGCATAATGTAAAACATTATATATACAGATAATATTTCATAAGTATTATTTTCAACTTGTATATATTGCTGCTTGGAGTTAAAGAAAATTTATATCTCAAATATTGTATTGCATATTGTGGTCTTTTTGGGTGTGACTTGTATTACTAAGTCATACATTTGGGTTATGAAGTAGTTCGGCAAAGAAAGACGAACTTTGGAAGTGTTGAAGCATTGAGGTCGCGCACCCGGGCAGGTATGGGGAGCCCCGGGTGGGCCAGTTGACGAGTGAGGTGGAACAAGCCTCGGCCCCGGGCGGGTTTCTGGAGACCCAGGTGGGTCCTGGGTCTTCGTGGAGTTGTCTGCCTCATGGACCCGGGCGGGTTTCTGGTGCCCCGGTCGGGTCTTGGGCCTTGGTTTTTTGTTTCACTCGTAAACCCGGTCGGGTTTCCTCATACCCGACCGGGTCCGTTCTTTTTCTAGGGTTTTATTCGTCTATTTGTCGAATAACTTTGTAATTAGTATAAATAGGACTTTAGGGTTTTTTTTCTATTTATGCTAGGAAGTTGAAGCCACATTTGAGAGGAAAAACATATTGAGAGTTTTAGTGAGTGAATTCTTGGGAGAATTACCAGTCTCTCGATTGTATTCCGTTTGTTTGATTTCCATAGTGAAACATTTTCGTACCGGCCAGGAGGATGTAGCTATCACATCGATAGTGAACCTCGTTAAATCTTTGTGTGGTTTTAGTGTTTTTCATTGTTTGTTATTCTAGTTTGTCTGTTTTCGGGCTTCCGTTACAACAAACTTAGTATCAGAGCGGGATTTAAGATCCAGGAAGATGAACACTACTAACACGAAGATTGAGAAATTTACAAGTAGGAATAGCTTCGCGCTATGGCAGATCAAGATGCGTGCCTTGTTGAAACAACAAGGTATTTGGAAACCTTTGATTGTAAAAGAAAAGGATTTGATTGAAAAGGGCTTGAGTGCAGCAGAATTTGAGGCGATGGAGGAGAAGGCTCACTCCACCATATTACTGAGTTTGGCAGATGATGTGATCACAGAAATTTCGGATGAGGTATCGGTGTCAGGTTTGTGGTCAAAGTTGGAGAGTGTTTATATGACAAAGACTCTCACCAACAAGTTGTTGTTAAAACAACGTTTGTATTCTCTGCGAATGCAGTCAGGTACGCCTTTAAGGGATCATTTAGACAAACTTAATTCTATTTTACTTGATTTACGTAATATAGATGTTAAGATTGAAGATGAGGATGTTGCTTTGATTTTGTTAGTTTCTTTGCCTGTGTCTTTTGAGAATTTTGTTGAGTCATTTGTGGTGGGAAAAGAAACTGTGACTCTAGAAGAAGTAAAGTCAGCATTTTTTACTAGAGAGTTGCGCCATAAGGCGGCAAAAAATAATGACAGTGGTTTTGATTCTGAGGCTGGATTGGTAGTTAGTTCTTTTGGACCTAATAATTTGAACTCTAAGAAAAAGAAAAATTCTAAGGGTAATAATAGTAAGCCTAAGAATATTTGTCACTACTGTAAAAAACCTGGTCATTGGAAATATAAATGTCCTAAAAATCCCAGGAATAATTCCAATGTTAATGTTGCACAACAAAGTTCTGATTCTGATTCGGAGGAAGATATGGTTTTAATTGTTAGTGAAGGTAGTCAGTCTACGGATCGTTGGGTGTTAGATTCAGGATGTTCTTTTCATATGTGTCCTAGTCGAGAATGGTTTTCTACCTATGAATCTGTTGATTGTGGTGAAGTTATCATGGGTAATAATGCTGCATGTAAAGTGGTGGGTAAAGGTACTGTTAGAATTAAGACAGTTGAAGGAAAGATACGTACGTTGTTGGATGTTAGACACGTTCCGAAACTAAAGAAAAATTTGATCTCTCTTGGTACACTTGACAAGCAGGGATTTACTTTTTCGGGTTCAGATGGGGAATTGTGTGTTTTGAAAGGTTCGAAGGTAGTGCTGAAAGGTACTAAGTTGGGTACTTTGTATTATTTACTTGGTACTGTGTTGACTGGTTTTGTTTTTGTAGCATCCATTGGTTCAGATGACTAAGCTATGGCATAAGAGGCTAGGTCATATGAGCGAGCGTGGTATGCAATCATTGTCTAAATTAGGCCTTCTTGGTGGTCACAAGGTGAAGAATCTTGAATTTTTTGAATTCTGTGTGTTAGGTAAGCAACATTGTGCCAGGTTTAGTAAAGGGTTGCATGTCACAAAGGCCACTTTAGATTATATTCATTCTGATTGTTGGGGGCCATCTCGGGTTGAAGGTATTGGGGGATATCGATATTTTGTCACCTTTATTGATGAATTCTCCAGGTACACATGGCTCTATGTTTTGAAGCAGAAAGGAGAGGTTTTTAACATCTTCAAGCATTGGAAGGTGTTAGTTGAAAATCAGACTAGCAAAAAGGTAAAACGTCTCTGAACAGATAATAGTCTTGAGTTTGTTTGTGATGAGTTCAATGCTCTTTGCAGGGATGAAGGAATTGTTAGACATCGTACCGTTAGGAAAACACCACAGCAGAATGGTGTTGCAGAGAGATTGAATAAGACTTCGCTTGAGAGAGCTAGGTGTATGCTCTTTGATGCAGGTTTGACTAGTTGGTATTGGCCGGAAGCCGTGAAAAAGGCTTGCTATTTGTTGAATCGTGCTCCTCATACAGGTATTGACTGTAAAATACCTTGTGAAGAGTGGTCCGGAAGAAGTGCTGATTATTCTTTGTTGCGAGTTTTCGGGTGTGTTGTTTATTATCATGTGAATTATGGTAAGCTAGAACCGAGAGCCAGAAAGGGGTGTTTCATGGGATATGGAGATGGTGTCAAGAGATATAGAATTTGGTCCCCATCAGAAAGTCACGTCATAACTAGTAGAGATGTAACTTTTGATGAAAATACTATGTTTGTGTCTATTAATAAAAATGCAGGCAATAGAGATGATAGCATTGTTCGTGACGATGGGCTTGAAATAGAACCTTTGTCAATTGGCAAGGATGGTATGCAGATTCAGGTGGAGCAAAGTCCGGTGACTACTAATCAGTTGGCAGATGAGCCTGTTACTGATGAAACAGGTGACTCTGAGATTGATCACACTGCGGAGGTTGGTTCTAAACGACTGAGAAAGAAGTCTCGAAGACTAATTGAGGAGATGGAGGGACGTCATGTTCCGGATCAAAATTGTTGTGGAGAAGAGTTGGTAGCATATGCTTTGCATGTTGCAGATGATATTGAGACACCTGAGCCAATTTCTTACAAAGAAGCAGTTGCTAGTGCCGAGTCAGATAGATGGTTGGTTGCTATGAATGAAGAGGTGGAGTCTCTTCACAAAAACAAAACATGGGAACTTATGCAATTACCAAAGGGTCGTAGGTTAATTGAGTGTAAATGGGTTTTCAAGAGAAAAGAGGGTACTTCTGAAGGGGATCCAATTCGATACAAAGTTCGGTTGGTTGCTAAGGGGTTTAGACAGCAGGAAGGAGTGGATTACAATGAGATATTCTCACCGATGGTTCGACATACTTCTATTCGGGTGCTTCTAGCAATAGTGGCACATTTTGATCTAGAACTTGAGCAAATGGATGTAAAAACAGCGTTTTTACATGGGGAACTAGAGGAAGATATTTATATGGGTCAGCCTGAGGGGTTCATTGTCTCTGGGAAGGAAACTTATGCATGTCACTTGAAGAAGTCCTTATATGGACTTAAGCAGTCGCCTAGGCAGTGGTACAAGCGGTTTGACACTTTCATGGTGGAGCATGGCTACAACAGAAGTCTCTATGATTGCTGTGTTTATCACAGTAAGGTGGAGAATGGATCTTCTTATATTTATTTATTATTATATGTTGATGACATGCTTATTGCAGCTAAGGAAATGTCGGATGTGCACAAGTTGAAAGAGCTTCTGAGTTCTGAATTTGACATGAAAGACTTAGGAGCAGCTCGCAAGATTTTGGGGATGGAAATCTATAGAGATCGTGTCAAGAAGAAGTTGTTTCTTTCACAAAAGGGTTATATTCAGCGTATGCTTGACAGGTTTGGTATGAAAAATGCTAAATCTATAGATACTCCTATTGCTTCTAATGTTCGTCTTTCTATGTATACTCCTCAGTCTAATGAAGAGAATGAGTACATGTCAAGTGTTCCATATGCTAGTGCAGTTGGAAGTTTGATGTATGCAATGGTTTGTACTAGACCTGATATTGCACATGCTGTTAGTGTGGTTAGCAGGTTTATGTCTCAACCTAAGAAGGAGCATTGACAGTGTGTGAAGCGAATCTTTCACTATTTGGTTGGAACGGCGGATGTTGGTCTCATTTATGGCAATGAGACACAATGTTTAGTGTCTGGGTATTATGATTCTGATTATGCAGGTGATGTTGATATCAGAAGATATGTGACGGGTTATGTCTACACTCTTGGAGGTTCAGTGATTAGTTGGAAAGCCACTTTGCAATCTGCAGTTACGTTGTCTACAATGGAAGCTAAATATATGGCGTTAACCACTGCTGCAAAAGAGGGTATTTGGTTGCGGGGTCTTGTTAGTGATTTGGGTATTCATCATGATCGTGCTACGGTTTATTGTGATAGTTTGAGTGCGATTTGTCTTGCTAAAGATTAGGTTCATCATGATAGAACTAAACATATTGATGTGCGTTATCATTTCCTTAGGAATGAGAAGCGTGTTGAGGTGAAGAAGATTGGTGTTGCTGATAATCCAGCCGATATGTTCACCAAGCCGGTTCCAGTTCGCAAGTTCAAACATTGTTTGGACTTGTTGAATGTTGATAGCCATGTTTGAGATCCTCATGGGTCGTGCCTCAAGGTGGAGGCAATCCTCGCCCCGGGATTAGGAGGGCGTTTGTGCTGGTTGGTTTTGTTAGTGTTTGTTTTGGTCTTGGCATGTATTGGTGAATACAAGTCAAGGTGGAGATTTGTGGTGTTTTTGGGTGTGACTTGTATTACCAAGTCATACATTTGGGTTACGAAGTAGTTCGGCAAAGAAAGACGAAGTTTGGAAGTGTTGAAGCATTGAGGTCGCACACCCGGGCAGGTATGGGGAGCCTCGGGTGGGCCAGTTGACGAGTGAGGTGGAACAAGCCTCGGCCCCGGGCGGGTTTCTGGAGACCCGGGTGGGTCCTGGGTCTTCGTGGAGTTGTCTGCCTCACGGACCCGGGCGGGTTTCTGGTGCCCCGGTCGGGTCTTGGGCCTTGGTTTTTTGTTTCACTCGTAAACCCGGTCGGGTTTCCTCATACCCGACCGGGTCCGTTCTTTTTCTAGGGTTTTGTTCGTCTATTTGTCGAATAACTTTGTAATTAGTATAAATAGGAGTTTAGGGTTTTGTTTCTATTTATGCTAGGAAGTTGAAGCCACATTTGAGAGGAAAAACATATTGAGAGTTTTAGTGAGTGAATTCTTGGGAGAATTACCAGTCTCTCGAATGTATTCTGTTTGTTTGATTTCCATAGTGAAACATTTTCATACCGGCCAGGAGGACGTAGCTATCACATCGATAAATCTTTGTGTGGTTTTAGTGTTTTTCATTGTTTGTTATTGTAGTTTGTCTGTTTTCGGGCTTCCATTACAACACATATCTTCTCAGTAAAACAATCCATAATACGATAGATTGATTGCGTCAAATGTGATGATCCTGACATGTAAGTCAACACAGATATCGCGACCTCGATTCCCATAATAAAGTAACACATATGTGGGACGAAGGGATCCATTAGTCCGGCCTGTCACATAACCTTATATCAACCTCCTTACCTGCTGAATTCCCAGACCGAAAACATACATCAACCAGGGTATCCTGAACAACATTATGCCGATGTTTAATACTCTGATATTTACTATGTAGTAAAACCATTTTTAAAATTTTTTTGGACTTTGAAAAAAATCGGCAAAATTTCCTTTGTGAACAGGAAAAATCAAAATAGAGGTTAACATAAACCTGTTCAAATTTAGAAACAATACATTTTTCAAATCCAAACCCCAATCGATACACCTTGGCGGAAGTAAAATTGTATCGGAGAGTATTACCTCCACACTTACCCCAAGGTGGTAAAATTATATCGGAGAGTAATACCTCGACAACTAGTTGTATACATAATCTACTAGTTATGAGCCACACCAGTTTTTTATTCCAAAAATCGTACGATGAAAACTTAAGGTTGGAACATCGATAACTAGATTTAAAGCAACGAAACAAAGAGAGTAAATCAAAGAACAAAAAGGAAATGAGACGAGACACAATTTGGTGACGCGGAAACCTATGAAAAAAATGGGAAAACCGTTCGTAGGCCAATGTGTGTGCCCCTTCTACTTTTCTAGCTGCCGATCCAATGTCAGTTAGCTTAGGTTGACATGTCTTAGAGTGTCCCCTTGTTTGCCTGCTTCTTCTGCTTGTTTTTGGAGACACTACAACTCTGACTTGTTCCTCAGTATGTGATTGGTTAGCTGGCGTCGGTTGTCATAGGATGACGACGACGGGGACGTCGGACGTCACGAGGACAATGGGCGTCACAGAAAAGTCAGGTGTAATGGGGACGTCTGTCGGGTGTCAAGGCGACATCGGCATTCTAGAAGATGTTAGACATACATCCTGATAGGCGTCAGGCGTCCTGGCGGGCGTCAGGTTACTTGGGAGGCATCCTGGATGACGGTCGACACCTTGGATTGCGTCGGGTAACGTCCTAGTGGATGTCCGACATCATTGTAGGGCGTCAAGAGCAACTATTGTATGTCAAAAATCATAGAGGTCGTCAAGGGTCATCGGGGACGTCAGAATGAATACACTAGTAGCCGTCCAAGACCACAGGATCATATCAACCACAATTCAACTAGATGATGCCTAAGACTACTATAGGGCATCGAACGACACTACGAGCTGAGGTGTCAAAGACCATTGAGGACACCAAGTATCATTAGAGGACATACATCTAGGGCTTGTTTACTTCAGATTATATTCAGTTCAGTTCAGTTCATCTCTATTTAGTTCAATTAATACACTTCTATTCAGTTCAGTTCAATTCATCTCTATTCAGTTAATCTAATGTAAACGAGCCCCTAGTACTTGACTCGTTGGCAAATTAAATAGATGTCACCATGTCATCAAAATTATACCCATAACACCAGTCACAACACACGCCTTGAAACAAAGTCAGACAACCAAATTGTGTTAAATAAAAAGACCCTATGAAGTTCACACACACATCTTTGAAGGCCCCGATCCAAAGTAAAGGTAACACATCGGCCAATGCACATTTTTTTACCATATTTTTCAACAATATTTTCCGACGATACATTTTTTTTTAATTTAAAAATACTCATTTTGTTTCTTAATGTTGTTCTCTTATACTTCCTCCGTTTTTTTAAATTTACTCAATTAGCTTCACCTTTTCACACTTGTCAAGTCAAAACTTTGAATATTAATATTTTTAATTGTCTGTTTGTAAAAATTGTAAAAATTATAAAAACTGGATATTAAAAAACCACAATACATGTTGAAACGAATCCAACGAGACCCCACATGACTATGTTTTTTCTTATGTATAAATTACAAACGATAGTCAAAGTATATTTCGTAAATATAATAGTGCATGCAAAAGTTAAACTGAGTAAAATAAAATAAAAAAAAACGAAGGTAGTAATTTTTTTGGTGTTTCAAATGTTGTTTTCATTAAAATCTTTCCATTTTACTTGTATTTTATATAAATAGAATTCCGACCCCATTTGGCATTAAATTATTACCCAATTTTGAATATTTTTTCACCTTTATTTATACAAAATTATTTGTATACATTAATGATACTGTGCGTGCTTATGCCTTCCTTTTCTTTCACCTTTGAAAAAAAAAAATTATACTCCATTCGTTCTCAAAATTTTGTACAACATTTGTAGTTTTTTTTTTTCCCACTATTCACAAGTGAAGGGGATATCTTATATAACTTTAAATATATGCATGGAAGTAAGCATTGTCATCTAGCAGGGTCTTGTTTTGTTCATCTTAATAATATATTATTTTTTTAAAATTGAATGATTATAATTTTTGATGTTGTGAACTTAATGTTGATATTACAATATACAAAGCGGTGTTCAAGATCGAACAGAGGGAAATAAGCAACATTAATATATATAGGGAAACTAATAAAATAAAATAAAAGTGTAAGGTATGCAAAATAATTAATCAAAATAATTAATATAAATAGTTTACAAATTAAAAATCAATAACTAAAATAAAAATTAATCTAAAAATTAATGATTAAATTTAAATTAAATAATACAAATTAAAATTATAAAAAAATATTTTTGTTTAAAAACATATAAGCAAGAATTAAAAAAAAAAAACTAATTATTACAAATAAATGAATGTGTTTGTTCTTTTTATCTTATTTTCAATTCAATCAAATTAATTTCCGTCCAATTCAAAAGAATGAATGTGCCTCAATTCTATACCAACACATACATAATCAGCTCATTATAAACAATCACATGTAAGTAACCATTTTTACATTCGTCAAAGCAATTATCTTCTTCAAACTCTAATGGATTGATCCGAATCTAAATTTGATTTGACTGAAATAAAGCACATCCTTAATACACAATCAAACAATACAATATGGTGAAAATAATCTTAGTTCTCACCGAAAATACAATTTAATATAATTTTATACCTCACTAAAAATATCCGGTCAATTTTTTTACATAATTTGAAACAAAGGTATAGTAGTATATAAAAAATAAACTTTGACTATGTTTTTCTTAAGTGGATTTATATAGCGTCAAAATTTCTTTACTTGAAACACTTAGTGAAGTTAGAAGTTAAATCATTAAAAAATTAATTCCAAAATGGATTGGAAAGGGGGAAATTCAATGCATGAAAGAACTACATAAATTATAGAAATTCAATATTTTGATATTGAAGGTAAATAAGAATTTCACCTAAAAGAGATATACAATAAGGTGATGCATTGTACTCCCGTTGTCCTTAATCATTTGCACCATTTTTGTTATTCAATTGTTTCTAATTTTATGCTCCGTACGTATTAGCTTTTTTGACAATTTTTTTCTATCTACTTTTTCAATATGATAAAGGGCCTACACAAATACGGTAACAATTTTCTCTCTACTTTTTTTCTTTATTGAATTGACTTGTGTGCTTAGCCCAAAAAAGGCAAAGGATGTGAAATTTTTTATTGCAGGGAAAAATCATCGGGCAAATCTTCTTTGGCAGTGTGTTAACTAACCTTGCTATTCAGTGAATTTTCACAGAATTCGCAATCAACTGACAAAGAAGATTTGCCCAACAATGCATCCATGCACTTGGAAGCTCAATTCAATATGGAAAAGTGAGGTAAAATCCATATTTATAAACAATGCACCAAATTAAACGTAGTTGCTGAAAAATGGCATATTCCTAGTACAAGCATGGACATTTTTTTTTGTGCTAAGTACATATGCAAACCTAAGACGTGATATATATTTGATCCTCAAAAATTAGGACAAGCACAATATATATTTTCTATTCAAACAATATTGGATATTCTAGCACGGCAGCACATCCTCATTTCTCAGCATCCCATTACAAGTACTCACTCCGTAACATAAAACTTTGATTTTGATAAAGCGATTTAAGGGTGTAAACGAATGAATTAGTCAAATTGGTTTAATATACAAGCAAGAATATAATGTGATTATCAGTTACTAATATTAAAATAATTTTGACTAATTCCTTCGTTTATAACTTGAATTGGTTCCTCAGAATATAATGTGATTATCCAGATGATGATTCTTGATTGAAGCTAGATCTACTGAGCAAGTGTAGTGGATAAAGACTCGGCTTGTTTTGATGGAAAACATTTTCCAAAAGAAAATAAAAATAGAAATCAATTTTTCATTCTTTGTTTCCATGTAAAATAAGAATTAAGAAAATAGAAAAAAAAAAAAAGTGGTGAAAAATGTGACCTATCTTCCTTGAAAAGGAAAGGAAAATGTTTTCCACCGATGGAAAAACTATTTTCCGAAAAATAAAAAAACAGTTTTCCGATAAAACTTTTCTTTTTTGCGAAACAAACAGAGGTGTAATGGAGCATGACAATGATGACATAATTAGTTCACAATAATTGCTAAGCTTAAGAATTGCATATTATATACGTATAATTTTCGTCAATTGTTGTCTCACACTTCAAGTAATCAACAAAACTAATTGCATTAAATTGTTGGTTATAGACTAATTCAATACCTTTTGAGTACTTTATATGCACATATTTTTTTTTTTTGGCAATAATGTTTATATGTAGATATTATTTATTCGAGTTTGCATTTAAACATTTTTGGTATACCAAAAAAAAAAAAAAGAACTTTTGAATACCTTGCAAAAGATGAGTTTTGTAAACAATCACGTAAGTTGAAGGAAACATTGTGTAACACATACAATCAATGAGCTAAAATTGAAGCAACAATACTAAGCCATGGATTTGTTTTATCTCAAGGTTCGGTAATTCGGTATAGTTGGTGACTTGATGTGAAATATTTGAAATGTAAAATGATTATCATGAAAAATAATTTATGTCCTCCATTTTTTAAAAAGATTGCAACAAACTAATATTTTATGTCTCATAAAAAATATTACTTTGTTGCGACCTTTTAAAAACGGAGGAAGTTGGTACAACAAAAAACACAACGGTACAAAAATAAATTTTTTAATTATTTGGTACCATGTAAAAAAATAATGAAAAATAAGAAAAATGAAATGGACATTAAGGAGGTGGTGTGAGGAGTGTATGACAGTAGGAGTATACTAAACAAAATGGTTTTTCCTTTATCTTGAAAGAGAAAAAAATATTTTTTTTTTCTATCATTGTATGTGACATTTTATTAGTAAGAAAATTTGTTTAATTTTACACTATTTTACAAACCAAACAATGTAAAATTGAAAATAAGGGAAAATAACTGTTACTACTAAAAAATATGCTATTTACGACGGAAATTTCCGTCGCAAAAATGTGATCCCGTTATAGAAAAGGGGGGTCGCAAATGATTTTTCTCGTCGTAAAAATATGACCCTGTCGCAAAAAAGGTGGGTCACAAATGATTTTTCCCATCGCAATCTCGTCGTAAATGAGTCATTTCTAATAGATCAGTTTGGGTTAGTTATTCGGTAAATTCAAAAATCATCACAAAAGATCTACATTTGCATGCGACGTGATTTAGTTCCTTTATTAATGTGTGCCCGTCGTTAATGGATCAATCTTTTGTAGTGTGCCAATGAGAAACGTACAACAAATTCAGGCTTATCAGAGCCAATTAACTTGCTGGTACAAAACATACGACAGTAGGATATGTTGTACGTGCAGTACTAGTGTCACATAATTACCTAAATGGCTCGCGAATATTAGGGTTAGTTTTTTGGCTATCTTTGTAATTGGTTTGACTAATAAGACCTAGCCAAAAAATAGGGAAATAAGTTTTATTTTGTCTAAGTTGATTGTATATCGTATTAATGTGTTGGAGCGATGTGATTGATTTGACTAATATTGACTTTGATAGCATTTTTTTAGACGAGCACTAAAGAAATTTCACACTTCTATACGCTAACACGATTTGGTTTCACTACCTAACATCCACTATGATCCCTTCCAAAAAAAAAAAAAAGTTTCCACTATAATCTAAGTAACTTATGCTGCAAAGCACCTAAAATGTGATGATCTTATTATGGGAGGGAGAAAAAAATTGATTGAGTTAAAGAATATGAAAAACTAGAGTATTGTATGTGTATATATATATATATATATATATATATATATATATAGAAGTAGGTTTATGTGAGAAATGTAGTTTTGGTGAGAAGGGTGAAAAGCAATCACAACCCTTTGATCACCAAATGAAGGGCTAGGATTAAATTTGATTTTCCCTCCTTACTCCTTTGATAGTTTGGAGTCAATGTATTTTTACTCAATGTATTTATAGTGTATGGTGAATGTACCTATAGTTGGTGCTCAATGTACCTCTAGGTTATAGTTGATGTATTTATCTCATCTCACATTTCTCACCATAAGAAATTTATCACCGGTACTCAACCCTATATATATATTCCCAAAGGTGGCATAAATAAATTGGCTGAACTTTATAATTAATATGTAATGAGCATAAGTCATAAATTTAATTTGCAGCAATTTGAAGCAAATTAAATTAAGGAAAATTACAAGACATATAATATTGACTCTATTGGTCACATATATATCACTGAAACAAACCCATGAGATAATACTAAGGCCTAACCTTGCCAAAAAAATAAAATAAAATAATATATACTAAGGCCTAAAAGAAGAAATCTGTAAGAGAAGATACTGGGCCACTTCAAAAATAAGCATATAATGCTTTAATAGAAGAATCAAGCTACAACAAAAGGCCATGATCAAATAAAAAAGAGGCTACTCTCTACATAGATTTCCCCAAGCATATGCTATAGGTTTCTCTAGCATATCCAAATATGACTATCCTTTCATGAATTTAACTTTGATATGAACTTATTTGCTGATCTGTTATGATCTGAACTTTTTCTTATCTGATCTGATCTGAACTTATTACCTGATTTGATGACTAGATTTTGACTGCGTATATATGCTAATTCATAAGGAAAAAATATAACAATTGAGATCTTTTTATATTTATATGAGTAGTTTTTTAATATGAAATTTCAATATTATTTTTTTGCTACGAAATTAAAGATATTGAAAGTTTAAAAATATCAAATTAAATTACCGAATCTGATCTTAAATAAGTAAAGAGGTGTTGAAATAAGTTGAATCAAACAACGCCTAAGCTAGCTTTAATTTGTCTTCAAGTGTGAAAGTTTTACTATGATCTTGTGACTATAGACTACCATAATTGAGTGTTGAGGTTATTGCTTTTTTAAAAAATTATTTTTAATCAATAAACTAAATTAAAATCATTTTTAATTAATTTAATTAGTTTATTTTTATTTTTTTGTAAAAGAAGATAAAAAAAAGATTTTTTTACGTACAGTAGCTTTTTTTTGAAAAAAAAATTGAAATATAATTTCTGAAAATAAAAAACGTGTTTAAAGTAATTAAAAGATAATTTATAATTACATTTACTGATTAAAAATAATTCAAAAAATAAGCAATCTCAGCATTCCATTGTGGTAGTTTGTAGTCATAAGAGCACAAATGCACAATAGAATCATATACCTTCAAATGGCATCATATCATCTTTTAACTAGCCAGATGTTAAACCTTACGGCTTTGTTTATTTTAATGTAACAATTATAAAGAAAATAAATTTTCCATGGTAAAAATGTAGGGGAAATAAGAACAATAAATATAAGAAAAAGGATGTGTGGGAGGAGAATGAGAGGGAAGTAAGGAAATATAGTGGAATATGTGCAAGAAAGAGCTAGCAACCCATTTCAATTGATTCACTTGGACATGTGGGCCCTAGAAGGAAGAGGTAAATACATTTTTCCCTTAATTGTGAATGATCATGCTAGATCTATGTTATGTTTGGATACAAGTATTTCATTTGAAATGATGGATTTGGACCAAATTGCATGTTTGGCCCAATTCCTAACCCAAATGCTTAACAAGCAAATGTTGTGTATTTCAAATAGTTAACAAAACAATGTCATTTCAAATTCTAAAAAAAACCCAAATAAATAATTGTCATTTGAATTGTAACATTTCAATTTCAGAAATTGAATTCATCAATTTGTAATGAATTCTACATATTCAAACACTACCTAGGTGAATTTACTCAAACACAAATATGATGAGAATGTTGGGTTGGATCTTTTAGAGAGACTAACCAAAAATTTTTACCTAATCATAAAATAAAAAAATAAAAAAAACAAACAAAATGACGCCAATTTGCTTTGAAAGAATGTGTGGCAATGGCCAAAACACAATTCAATTAATAAATTAGTGAAGAGGCTAAGGTCAGACAATGCTTTAATTTGGAATTTGATGATCGTTATGAACTTATATATGAATAGAGAACTTATGAGAGAAAATTTGAGACTTTATAAATGAAAAGCCTCATCTCTAACTATGTTTCCTCTTTCATTTGACAGGCGTTAGGAGTTAGAGTTGAAGCTATATATTATGGCAAGAAATTTCATTCCTTGAATCAAGAGAGTACTATTCAATTGTTATAACATTACATATGAAAAGACAAGAATCAATACTAAATCAACCTTGCTTTATGATACTAATGTCACAAAGGATATGTACAAATTCTTCTATGTGGCTAGCCTGGCCACACAATTATTTATGGTTGTGTGTAATAAATTATGATAATGAGAATAAACTGATTTTGTTATTGTATAAATTTTGTATTATCCATGCAGGGCCTGGTAAGCATACTTATTACATTCCTAAGTTTGAGTTTTCTTGATATGTTCTATTAACGTACTTAATATTGAAAAATGTGAGTTGTATTATTAGATGGAACGGTTATTTCACATTTGGAGGTAAGCTATCATTACCATGGAATTAGATATATATAAATTCACTCCCATTACCGTTATTTATGGTCGACTATCAAACGGACCGTAAGAGTTCGTTATATTGTTTAAAGGGGTTACTAATGAGTTATATTATGTTTATAGTTACATTTGAAGTCTACAAGATTTTTTTTGTTTAATAGGGGTTATGTTATAAGTATAAAAGGGCCAGTTTTTTGTTTGTTTAATGGGCATTACTAGTTTTGTTTCATTTTTTTAAAAGGTGCAATCGTACAAGATACGTGATCATATAGTAAGTTTTGCGTGTGGCTAATAACGTGCAATATGCGCTGATGATGTGTGTAGCATACTTAGGGTGTCAGTTCAGTTAATCAGTTCAGTTATAGTTTGACCCAAACGATTTGGTTGAATTCAGTTCAGTTGACTTCAGTTGATCTTTCTCAAAATAACCAATTTGGTTTTAACTTTATCAGATTCAGTTTCAACCCGTTGCAATTATTTTTATTTTCGGTTCAAATCAGTTCCGTTATGATTGGTCTTCGATTTTAGCCATACGATCTCAATTGTTGTCAGTTTATTGTGAACGGTTGATATAACAGTTCCGATTGTATTCAGTTCACGTTATGGTTGATCTTTGGTTTTACCCATACGATTTCAGTTTTTATCAGTTCATTGTGAATGGTTGATATAACAATTCCCATTGTATTTAGTTTACGTTATTGTTGTTATTCGGTTTTACTCGTGCTATTTCAATTGTTGTTAGTTCATTGTAAACGGTTGATATATCGGTTCTAGATGTATTCATTTTATGATATGGAAAAATACGGTTATATCCATACGATTTCGGTTATTATCATTCTATTGTAAATGATTATATTCAGTTAAATTATGATTATTTTCAGTATTGTAAGGAAATCTGTAAATGACTACAATGCCACAGTTAGTCCCTTGTAGGCATGTTTCAATAATTAATACTTCCATGTCATTTGAAGAAGGCATCTAAAACCCGACCAACTCTTTTGAAATGGGTATGGTTGAAAACATCAATTAATTTTAAATTATTAATATGTTAAATTAAATTGATTTGAATAATCAATAATCAATATATGAAAAGAACAAATTTATTTAATAATATATCATAAATAATCGTTTTGTGAAAAGAACAATTTTATTAAATAAAGTTTAATTTGATACAATTAGATTTTGCCTAATTTTAGTTTAGTGTAGAGCGATTTTCAGTTAACCAACGGTTTAAAACAGTTTTTTTTTTTTTTTGGCTCAGTTTGGTTTAATCAAACAACAGCTTAAAACTATTTATAAGTCATTTTGGTTTAGTTGATCAATAGTTAATTGTAGTTATGTTAACTAACAAAATCAAACATTTTATAAGTCATTTCGGTTCAGTTGATCAACAGTTAAAAACAGTTCGGTTAGCTAACAAAACCATATAGGTTAGAGTTAATCTCAGTTCAGTTATGATTCAGTTATGGTCAGTTAAAAGCAGTTTTATGTAGTCAACCTTTTCAGTTCAGTTGATTTCAGTTCATGATTCAGTTCAGTTTCAGTTCAGTTGTGTGCAGTTCATTTTGTTTCAGTTGGATTTTCAGTTATCAGTCATTTGGTTATTGGTTCATTTCAGTTCAATTCATTAAGTTCAGTTCAGTTCACGTTAGGTTAACTGTTAAACCAACAGTTCTTAACCAAACTGACAGCCCTGAGCATGCTATCAAGTTATAGCATTTTTAGAGTTTTTGATTGGAATTAACTATATATTCAATTCCAATCAACTTCCTTTTGGATTATGAGCCTTGTTGAAAACAATCTACCGTAAGCACAGAGATGGTATGGAAGTGAATAGCAAAAAATACCATAAGAAGCATAGTATTATTGAAACATATGATAAAATGTAAGGTAATGTACAATTTTGCTGCATCAAGTCTTGGCAAACTTCCTTTTTCCACCTCAATTTAGTAAAGATTGTCAAAGTTTACAAGACTAACAATTAAATAGCATCTAAAATTAAGTCTAAGGCTATGCTCTTTCGAACGGAATTAATCTGAACTGTACTAAATTATAGACTCAATAGGAGCTGAATTGAACTACTACTTTCGGAACATAAAACTTTCAACAATTGAATTTGCACGCATTTTGAGGAAGTGATTTAAGGGTGTAAATAAATGAATTAATAAATATAAAAATTAATATTAGGAACTTATAATCACATTCTTGCTTGTATTAAAACCATTTTGGCTAATTTCTTTGTTTACATCCTTAAATCGCTTCCTTAAAATACGTGCAAAACCAATTGTTGAAAGTTTTATGCTACGGATGGAATAATTTAAATTATAGACTCAATAGAAACTTAATTGAACTAAATCATAGACTCAATAAGAGCTAAAGAAACTGAACTAAATTTGTTTCAAAAGAATTGAAATTTAATAATAAAAAAAAAAAAAAAAAAAAACCTTGCTCGTATATGAAAGGAGAAAGAAGGGAAAACACTATACAACTAACTATGCAGTCGAGATTATATATATTGAGTCAGTGCTATTTCTCCTTAAGAAATAGACATCACCGCAACTCAAGCTTTAGGATTTTGTCATAATAGTAATTTCCTTTCTATTCTAGTAGTTGTTTTTCCAAATCAATTGTTAACCTAGAGAATAATCTCCTAAAAACATCTTATGCTTATGACACAGCAAAGAGAAAATGTTTGTGACATAGCAAAGGGGAAAATAATGTTGACTTTTAAAAAATAAATTAGGATCCTTTCCATTTTCTTTTCTCCATTTTCTATCTTAAGATTTTGACACCTAATTTAACATTAAAATAAAATTTGCAAAAATTTCTTTTACATCCCATGGACCATCCATTTCCTAGAGAAAATGAAAAGGATCTTGACTCTTAAAAAATAAGTGGATGCCATAGAACATTATTTATTTATTTATTTTAAAATAAAGTAGTTTGTTTCGAAGGTCAAAATTGTTTCTTTGATACCATGTCAAAAGTCGTGTTGAAACAATTGTCGATTTGGTAGTTCTATATTCAAGCCCATAAAAGGCATTCAATGGTGTCGTTTTGAATGTTAAAATCCTCAGTAAAAGATTATCTCAAAAGTCGTGGTAAAAAAAAAAGTAATGTATTTGTAGTCACTCTAATCGGTTTGTTGATATTTTTGCCGACAAAGGGTGCTTGTCACTGCTTGATAGCGCTTGGTTTTTTTAATAAAATAATTAAGTACATTTTGAAGGTCAAAATCCTTTGTTTAAGATAGTGTTAAAAGTCATGTTCAAAACGTACTTCATTGATAGTCATTTTGATCGACTTATCATATATCATGATGTCCGCTTTTAGGGGGGGAAAAATATCGTTTTGAGGGTCAAAATCCCATTTTAATGTCATTTTAAAATACGTGCCTGAAATCGACTAACTTGCATTACACAGATGTCAAATTTTTAATGAAAAACATTGTTTAAGGCTAGAAATTAACATAAGCAATAGCTTAGGACTACCAAAGAGAAGAATATCAAAAGAGCTACTATAGAGAAAAGTTTAGAATTTTGTTATTTGTCTACCCCGCATTACTTAATATCACCTCCGATGAATTTCCTAAATTACGATGTCATGTACAATCTCATTAGATTCGACTTAAAGGATACTTTTTACAATTAAATTTTTATAATTTTTACAGAAAGCAAAAATTCAAGATATTTACATTCTAAATGTACATTGGCAAGTGTAAAACTGCTAAATGTTACAGTTACACAAAAGAAGTATATTAATTTTTTTTCAACGTCCCCTTCCTTTGGTTTGTACAGTCGCATTTTTTCATGTTCATATTGTATCCATACTACTATCTAAATCTGTACTTGCTTTCATATAACCTAGCCTGACATTGAAAAAGATCATGCATTACACCAAGAATGTGTAAACTCAAACCTAGAGTTGTTCATAAAATCAAAATCTATTTGATCTGAAAATTTGGATATCCAATCTAATTTTTCATATGAAAGGTTGGAACATTGGAGAATAAGTAGTTCCCTTTAAAACATGAAATCGAAAAAAACTTCCTCCTTTTGCTCAGTCTTTACATTAGGAAGACAAAATCACTATACATTTCTCAGTTGATGCTAAGTTGGGAATCTCATGTTTATAAATACTGCTTAAATAGCAATAATACATTAGACTCAGCTTGTAAAAGACCCATATAGATATATATAGATATAGGACTAAGATCTAGCTATAAGAAATACGTAGTATATATATTATTATATACATAAGCTCTGAAGCTAAATTTTCCTCTTCCCGCGTCTTCCAGAATCTAAATCAACAAGCCTTGAAGATGAAGCTACAGGCGTTGACGCACCCAGACCAATAGATTCTGGAATATCAAGATTGACCTTCATTGATGAGCTTGCCATACTGCGTTTATTATCAAATTCATGCACCTGCTGAACTTCAATTTTAGCCTTGCTGATCTGCACAATAATCAAACAAAAACAACAGTGATGATAAGAACTTGAGCCAAACAGTCGGAATCTTTTAAGTTCTGATCTTGTTAGTTGGCGACATAAACAATTCATGAGCAAGCAATGTAGAGAAAGCTTTACTAGTTCAATGTGGTGACGCGAAGCATGAGCATCTTCAAGTCGTTTATGCAAATCATCTATCTTCTTTTTTTGGTACTCTGAATTCTCCATTTCATTTGCTCCCTCTCCCAGCTCCTGATACAGTGCTGCAGTTACATAGACAAACAAACTCAGAACCAGCTTTTTGTATGCATTTACCATGTACTTCCTCAGCTTTGAATCATTTGCAACAAGTTTGATGGCACAAATTTTTGGCAAATTTAGGACATGGGTAATTAGAAAAGGTAAGGGTGTATGTAGGAACACGAGAAGAGTAAGGTGCATAAGTTATTTTTGTTAAGCAAGGCTGTAAGGTACTTTCAACAACAACAAAAAAATACTGTACCAGTAACAAAAAAGTTTGTTGCAAATAATTTGAAGCAATCAAATCTAGCAAATGATGCAAATAATGTGAAGCGGAGGAAGTATTAAAAATTTTGCCATATTAGATTGAAACAAGAATATGTTTTATTTGCAGTTTCCCGAATATCAGTATACAATTAGTGGTGAGAAAATGACAAGAAAATTATAGTGCGGTCCATATATCTTTTAGAAAATTCCTACATTCAAGCTCTATTTATGATTCCAGAATTAGTGGTGAGAAAATGACAACCAAAGCCTCAAAAAAAACACTCATCACAAGAAATAGAAAATCTTTTGAATCTGAATGTGTTGGAGAGTACTATTATGTTCTTATTAATGTGAAAGATCAGAACACTATAAGATACCTTGCAGAACTGATAACACCCAGATCTGTGTTGGGACATCACTAAGTTTCTTAGCCAACGTCAAGGCAGACCTTAAAATTTCTCTTGCTTGCGTAGTGTCATGAAGAGCAAGAGCTAAACTCCCAAGAACTGTCAGATATTGTGAAACCAGTTGAAGATTTCCCAGAGTACTATGCGTTATTTGCAACCCACTAGCCAAACGTATCCTGCGGCACAAAGCAAAGTGAAATCAACAAACCTCCCACAACTATGCCAAGGACATAAAAAGCATAATTGAATTCACTAAGACTTTTATGGTTCTCATGTTCTCGCCCCTCAAGCAAAAACCCAAAACAAATACTTCTACTGTTTTTTTCAGATGCAATACTTCACATTTACCAAAGGACAAGTTTGACCATTAATATTATTAATTTAATACTCCCTCTGTTTCAGAATGTTGTTATGTATGAAATTTTAGATACGCGAAGAGCGAAACTTTAAGTATGAAAAATCTTTATAATATATATATATAGGGTTGGGTTCCGGTGAGAAATTTCTTATGGTAAGAAATATGAGAAGAGATAAATACATTAACTATGACCTAGAGGTACATTAATTAACAACTATAGATACATTCAAAATATACTATAAATACATTGAGTAAAAATACATTGATTTTATGCCATAGATACATTGACTCCAAACAATAGAAGGAGTAAGGAGGGAAAATCAACTTTAATTTTAGTCATTCATTTGTTGATCAAAGGGATGTGGTTGCTTCTCACCCTTCTCACCAAAACTAAATTTTCTCACATGAGTCTACTTCTATATATATATATATATATATATACATATAATTGTCTAGGTGTAGAGTTTTTAAAATATCAACTTTTATAATTGCCTATCGAGCATATTGAAAGATACTATAAAGTGCATTGGAAATAATGCAACAAGTGTAACAGACATTTTAAAATAGAGTATGTGTGTGTCTAATCGTGTAAGGAGAGAGATATTGATTATCATCAATTCCAATATAATTTGGCTTATATATTAGCAAAAAAAAATATTCAAAATTATACTATGGTCCTCTAAACATTAGCGTGTCCCATAAGGCTCTGTGTCAAGTCATTATTTCCAATGCAACACCTTATTCTTTTCTTAGTCATCAACGGGGATGAAAATATAGTCCGGATCCAATCATAGTCCAAAGTCCAAACAAATCCGAAAGAAAAAATTCAATCCCAATTAAATATATATATATGTGTGTGTGTGTGTGTGTGTATCCAAATATGACTGTTTTACAAATTTTAAATCCAAGTCGAATCGGGTTTAAGCATATCTAACGTAAATTCCAAAAATCTGAATCAGAAAATCCAACTTTGATCATAGGATATTTATTTGCGTATTTATTATCATTATTGCTATTGTTATACGATGGAAATAGATCGGGTCCAGATTGACCATCTGACCAATAAAGATGGAATTGGATCGGGTCCAGATCGGGCACAGGTCCGGGCGGAGCATCACTCGTATCCATCCATCCATTTCTCACCCGTGGGTTAAGCGGTTGTGTCGGGTGAAAATATTTTTGTAATCAGATAATAATATGGTGAAAATAATTTCATAAATACAAGAATTTAACAAGTCAAATTTCTTAAGATAGGTCACAAAAAAATGGGTATTTGTGCTATACTCTCTCCGTCCCATATTGTTCTTTAATCTTTCCATTTTGGTCCGTTCCATAAAGTTCTTTAAGAACATACTCTATTTTACTTTTAGAAACATTTTTAATATTTTTTTTAACATGGTCCACCACTTCTAATAAGAATCGCTCTCTTATTTATTTCACTTTTTGAGTCCACTTTACATATTTTATTATTTTTCTTTGGTTTGTGTACTAGGATGGGTGACCTCCTAGGAAATCCTTGTGTTGCCATGCCACCGACCCCACCAACCCCGTGGTTGGCCGAGAATTGTACTAGGATGGGTGACCTCTTAGGAAATCCCCGTGTCATTGCTTTGGGATTAAGTTGCAGCGCGAGAAGAAGAAGAAGATGGTCCACCACTTCTAATAAGAATCGCACTCTTCCTTATTTATTTCACTTTTTGAGTCCACTTTACATATTTTATTATTTTTCCTTGGTTTGTGCATCTATGGCAACATAAAAAAAAATTTGGAATGAAAGGATTATTATTTAAGTACCATGTAATAATAATAATTCAATTATAATCAGATAATAAGTCATAACTCATAAGTAAGAGGTCTTACAAAGTAGGATGGATAATCACAATTACTTTTGATCATATTAGGTTTGGGTTTATTTCATTTCATTTCAGTTTCAAATTGTTTCAAATCATTTCAGGAATCACAACCGACCCAACAACTATCTGTGTCTAATCAAACTCAAGTTATCTATTTGGTCATCTTATACTTCATCACATGAGAAATGAAAATATTAAAAAGGCTTGCTGGATATTCACCCAAAAAAGAAAACATAAAATCATTGATGGTGATGATCACTTGATTTTCAAAGGGGCACAAAGCACGAGCACCAAAGGCACAAATGGTCTCTGGGGCCGAGGCGCGAGGTGGGAGGCGAAGGAGCACACATCTTGGTGGTGAGGAATATTTTTTTCTTTGGTTGTATTTAATATTAATTAAAAGAAACTTAATAATTTCAGTAATGCTATCTGTAAACCCAAGATAAGTCTGAATCATTCTTCAATTAATAACTCAAATCTAAGCTATTTTCCTTAAAGCACAAAGGCACACCTTTGTAAAGATACTGCAATACACCCAAGCAGCCACCCCACCCTGATCCACACCTACAGCTGCAAGCCCAAGCAGCCCAGCAGACCCACTCCAGCAGCCACAGGAGCATGAATCAGAGGCAGCAACATCCTTCATGACATTCTGTTATTTAGTAATTGTTTATTTTTGTATTTTTCTTTCTTTTGGCTTTTGTGATGTACTTTTGATTTACCCACTTCCCTTGTCTGATTTTGTAGTGGAGTAAAGACAAAAAGAGAGAGTATAAGTAGGAAGAAGAGGAGTAGAGAGAGACTATCCAGAAAAACTTTTGTAAGGCTTTGGCTTTGTGAGATTTGTGACCTAAAGTCACTCTGGGGAAATTTGCAACCTTAAGTTTCTAGTGGAGCTGATCAATAGCAGCCCGGCCTGATTTTTTGCGGGCTTTGCGCATGAAAATTAGGCCCGAATTTGGGCCCGGCCCAACCCGTTTTTTTATTTTTTAGTGCGGGTTTTGGACACTAAAAATTAGGCTTTTAGTTAATTTTTTAGGCCTGGCCCGAAAAAGCCCGAAAAGCCCGCCAAGCCCGCACTAATTTTTCGGGTTTTGGCCAAGAAATTTGAGCCCGAACTAGGCCCGGCCCGCTCTATGGGCTTTATTTTATGCATTGAGCCCGGCCCGGCCCATGATCACCTCTAGTTGCTACTTATCTTTGTATTTCATTTCTGAGTTATTAATCAATATTTCCATATTTGATCTTTGAGATTTTCCAGTGTATTACACTTGGTATCAGAGCAGGTGGCTTCAATGGCTCCGAGTGTTAATACCCAGCGGCTCGACGCCATATAGGAGAGGTTGGAAGGGTTGGTCAAGACCCAACAAGAAACGTAGCAAGCTCAAAACCAACAGATCGAGGCAATGAAAAAACCCAAGAAAGGTTTCTGGAAGAAGTAAAGGCTCTGTTGGAAACAATGAGGGGCGAAGTGAACTCGGAGAACGGACCTGGACCTCAACCAAATGGAAACGGGTTCGACGGAGGTGGGAAACACCGGTACAAGAAAATGGAGATGCCTTCATTCCTAGGAGAGGAACCCGATAAGTGGGTCGTCAGGTCGGAGCAATACTTCGAGCTTCAAGGGCTGAAGGAGTACGAAAAGTTACAGGCTGCAGTGGTGTCGATGGAGGGGACAACCCTTCGGTGGTACCGCTGGGAGAACAGGAGGAATCCGATGGTATCTTGGGCGAACTTGAAGGAGTGGGTGCTGATGAGGTTCCGGCCGCCGGACACTGGGGATCTCCATCAACAATGGCTGGCGGTGACACAGACTACCACCGTTGCAGAGTACAGAAGGGTTTTTATAGACAGGGCCTCTCCCTTGGATGACGTGTCAGAGAATGTTATGAGGGGACAGTTCATAAACGGGTTAAAGGAGCGAATACGGGCAGAGGTTCGGATGCTCGACCCGCCAACGTTGGAGCAGGCGATGGATCTGGCCATGGACAAACCGTGAGTATTCGTGGGGATCCGACTCTGACCCGGACTGGAGTGACCCTCAAAGCAATGCAAAAAAATCTGCGAAAGGAACATGGAGGGTTTAGGGTTAACTCAAAAGGGACACAGCAGGTGCAACTGAAGTGGTTGGGACTACCAGAATCGGAGGCTACTTGGGAAGATGCTCAGATGACCAAGGTCAGGTTTCCAGACTTCCACCTTGAGGACAAGGTGCCTCTCGTAGGGGAGGGTAATGCAATATACCCAAGCAGCCACCCCACCCTGATCCACACCTACAGCTGCAGGCCCAAGCAGCCCAGCAGACCCACTCCAGCAGCCACAGGAGCATGAATCAGAGGCAGCAACATCCTTCATGACATTCTGTTATTTAGTAATTGTTTATTTTTGTATTTTTCTTTCTTTTGGCTTTTGTGATGTACTTTTGATTTACCCACTTCCCTTGTCTGATTTTGTAGTGGAGTAAAGACAAAAAGAGAGAGTATAAGTAGGAAGAAGAGGAGTAGAGAGAGACTATCCAGAAAAAATTTTGTAAGGCTTTGGCTTTGTGAGATTTGTGACCTAAAGTCACTCTTGGGAGATTTGCAACCTTAAGTTGCTAGTTCTCTTTGTATTTCATTTCTGAGTTATTAATCAATATTTCTATATTTTATCTTTGAGATTTTCAGTGTATTACTTAGAGGCGCACACCCCTCATAAGAGGATGAGCCTAGACAATAAAGCCCATTTCCCATAGCCTGGAAGCAACGCGCCCGAGGAGAAATATTTTTAAAACTTAAGGTGATCATGGATCACAAGGTGAATTAATAAAATGATAAACTTATACCTTGCTTCCTGAAGGTTCTGCTGCTTCATCAACAAAAGACCATAACCAAAAAGAACACTTGTCTTCTCTCGCGCCCCAGCAAAAGAATCCATTACCCTATACACAGGTACTATTAAATCAAGAGCCTGCCAGGAAACGAAATTATTTAAATTATAAAAAAAGGGGGAAAAAAAAGAGAAAGGAGGTCCAGAGTTACATACAGAAACCACTGAAAATTAAGTTACTTTAAGATGACAAAGTGAATTTTGTTCCAAGCAAAATAATACCTGTGAAGTAGATTCTGCATCACCAACACATATGTGAGAAAGAGCAGCATACACTTGACACAAAGATTGGACTGACTTGCTCTCTGTCAACTGCGCATTTCAATGTTTCAACTGTCAATGAAAAGGGCTATTCAATGAAGAAAGAAAAGATTAATATGAATCAATAAAAGAAGCTTCTTCGTTCAACATACTTGTGTAAAGCATGCGAGTCATGCGACTCAATGTTTTATTACATTGGTAGAAGACTGAGTTATAAATACATTTATGTTCCCTCAGTAAAACTGACAATAAGCAAATGTATATAGTGACTCCAGCGCGCCAGCCCTTGACAAAATCAAACAGAGTCCCTTCTTACTAACAACATTCAACAATTATGAATCAAATTGTTATACTCCCTCCGTTCCTCAAAAGTTTTGTACATTTTTGTTTTTTCACGAATTCTTCTAAATAACTTTAACTTTCAATGTATAAAAATAAGCATTGCCATATGGTTACTTGTTTTGTCCGTCTCAAGTTCTCAACAAGTACATTATTAATATTAAATCACAATTATTTTTAGTGTTTTGCAATTTTTGATATGTAAAATATAAAATGTTCATTGGGAAAATTATGAATAAATGTACATAACTTGAGGAACGAAGGGGCTAGTTTTTATCCTATTATATCTTTTAGAAAAAATTAAGATTATGACTTCAAGGTCACATCAAATAGCTTGCAAATTCATAAACAACATAAACTATCTTGCACAAAACACTACACTTCCACAAGTCTACAAAGAATACGTTTTCAAAAAACATATATAGAGCACATATAGCTGATCCACAAAAGAGAGGAAAAAAAAGAGTATTCATTATATACCTTGGCTGCTTCAACAAAATGGAAAGCTGCTTCATTGAAGCAGCCAACTGAGTGGGCATATTGACCTCTTAGCATCTCAATAATGCTCTCACAAGCTTGTAAGATTGTTGGAAAACGGATAAACCAATTCTTCATCTGCATCAAAGCCTGCAAAACCATGAAAATAACAAAAAAAATTGGTCGTTAACTTGTTGATGCATCGTCGTTTAATAGGACATATCTACAGTTCGATAATCCACTTCAGAGAAAGCAATCAGCCAACAGAGTTTCACATGGCTCACTTGTATGATATATAGTTTTAGAAATCAATCAGCCAACAGAGTTTCACATGGCTCACTTGTATGATATATAGTTTTAGAAATCAACTACTTAAAAAACATTGCAATATGCAGCTTTATAATTGATATGAAGAAGCCATTTGAATAGCAAACCTTGGCCAGGCTAATCCAAAGTCAAATAGCCATTAGAAGTATCCCAAGTTCATATAGGAAGTTTCAAAAGAAGGTATGTTTCCATTGTTGTCTAAAAACTTGGCCAATTTCAAAATATTGAGAGGTGGGGACACCATCCTAACTTTGGAAATGGGAACATAGATATGGCAATATCAAAACTTAAATTTAAAAAAATAAAAAATAAACAATATTACACATTACTTTCAACTAAATTAAGTTAATATGTCAATTACCATCTTTAATAAGCAGCCCACAAACAGTGTATTAAAAAAGAACAGTGATAAACAATCCCTAAATCAATCTGTGATCTGTCCCACACTAGATTTTGCACATTCCTTTTTCATCCATCATAGAAAAATTTACTAAATACTAAGTATTTTGTTAAGTTTGTAAATTATAGAATTTAAAAAGTTGTTACTTACTACCTTTTATATCACAATTTTATTTTGGTTTTACAACCTTCCTCTTTATTCAAGCCCATTAGTCATTAATCTACCACTTATTCTGATAAACTCTAACATGCAAATCAAGGCATTTGTGACCGTTATTTGCCAAACTGAACCTATTATCCTAAATCTCAACAGTTTTTCTAGCAAGCTGACCTACATTATCTAAAACCAAAAAAGCTTTTATGGCACATATACTGAGAGTCTGAAATTATTTTCAAAGCTTTCCTAGCACACAAACTCCTTAAAGGCTTTCACTTTGCGTATCAGGAATATACTCAATTTAGGGTCAAAATTGGCCAAAAACAACCACAAATGCCACGCTTTGCGTTCTGTAAAACGCTCTGGATTGGTTACCGGGAAAACTTTTCCATTTAATGAGGGTCAGTTGCTCAATTTAAGGTTGAAATTGAAAAAAAAAAAAAAAAGAAATGTAAAGGTGTGATAAAGGATGCTAATTAAACAACTTCTTTTTAAACAAATACAATTCTCATTGAATAAAAAACAAGGTAGCGGTTAAAAAAAAATTCATCTTACATACACTTCAAATTATGGAAAGACCAATCTATATTTTAATGCATCGTTGACCCACCTCCCCCCCCCCCCAATTACATACAATTTTAAAACTAGAGGGTTTGCACTCCCTCTAGCAAACAAAAAAAAAAAACCAAACTAAATACAAGCATAGTAAAAGACAATGAATCAATGACATTGGAAAACAAAAGGCACGGCCTTTCCCACATGATTTCAAATCCGCTTCATCCCCCAACCACTGACCCTCCCCAATATCCTTTCAAAAGCCAAAAAAATAAAAACATTATGGTTCAAATTGAAGAGCTGACGTGTGGGGCAATCATACTAAGACAGAATATAATGGAATGGAATATTAAGAAGTCACAACTGATTTGCTTTGTCCCAGTGTGGCAGAAGGCAAAGCCGCATAAGCTCTTTCTCATGTAAAATCCTTCTAGTTGATAAATTTGATGTAATCAGTACCACACAATAAACAGATTCCTAAAAATTTGGATATGCTATGTTGATATTTGCATGTTAACAATTCAACAGAACTGCAGAGGTTCCATAGGGTATTTTAGGAAATCTAACAATAAGTTGTAATTAGTAGCTCATGGAAGAATATCTAGTAAGCTATGTCAGTTAATAGCTTTATATAGATAGGAAAGAATGGGAGGGGGGAATAGATAATATTGATGAGAGTTCTCAATAGTTCTTGGGGGTTAACAAGCCACTTGAAAGCTTATATTTGGGAGAGAATCAAACCTCTTGAAAGCTTTAATATCATCTAAATTTTTCTGTAGCTTCCATGAAGCCTCCATATTATTGATAGTCATCAAAATTTATCATCTCAAAATCGATCCATCAACTTAGTTCATAGCACATAAATCTAGAATATAGAACCTAACAGAAAAATAGAGCGGGCGATAAGATAAGCATAACACAGAACTCCTATTGCATTCAAAAATGAAGCTGACAACCCACCTCTTGAGCTTCAACAAAATCAGCTCTTGTGAGATCCATTGCCACCTTATTTTCAAGGAATTGCATCAACAGCATCAAATAGACACCAGCCATCCAGATGGCAGAGTGCTGAAGGTCTACTTCTGCCAAAAGGACAGCAATCATAAAATGTTAATAACTCTTTTCAATAAACACTAGGAGGAAACATTGCTTAAAAAGCCTGAATTATTGAAAAAAAAATAATGAACAAATGAAAATTACTATAAATAAAAAAAAAAAAAAAATAAAAAAATAATAATAAAAATAAAAAAATCATAATAATAATAATAATAATAAAACTAAAGCCAGTATCTCAAACTGAGAGCAGAGAACACTAACAAAGAATGAAATGTTCGAGAATTTTGAATTTACTCTGTTTTCTATGTCTCCTAGGGCAGAAGCGTTCCCTCCATTTCTTAACAATATTGACATTTTTCTTGGCACAAAAATAAAATGTTACTAAACAATTATTTTCATAGATTATAAAGCTCAAATTTAACACATATTTCATTTTAATCTAATGGCTAGAAAAAAGACTTAATTTAATGGCTATAAATTGGGTTCTCATGGCTTTCACGGTTTCACCTGAGATCATGCCTATAAATATATGACCCTACTCTCAATCATTGATTTTAGATTAATATAATCTCAACCATTTAATTCGTTTTTTCCCAAAAACAGTATTATAACCAAGGTTACCTAGTTTGCCAATCGTTCGGATCGCGGAACGGGATCACAATTCACTAGTTGCTTGGAATTGGGATCCCGGGGAGGGTTGATCTTTGGTTCGATGTTTTGGGTCATAATTCGCCGTGGTTTTTTTGGTTCGCTAATATTTTATTTTTATTAAACATTTTCTTACTTTTTCATAGGATTACAATTCATTATATGCATATTAATGATAGATGAATTAAAATCTTCATAATGAAAACATTAACTTAAAAACCCACACAGTCTAGACAAAGAGCACAATCAGATTCAATTTAAAAAACTAAAACAATATAGCATGTTGTTTCATAAATCAAAAGACAAAAACCAAAATAATTGCAAGCACTTTCTTTGCAACCTCCGCCAATTGCGGAGTTTGAGAGAGATAAATGACCACCAATCAATTGCATCCAATGTGGCAGCATCAATTTTCTGGTTTTTGGAATTCAGAATTTCAATTTCTTAATTATGTTTTATGCAATTGCTTTGGGTTTTGGTTTTGGACTTTTGGTGTATGAAACAACATGCTGTAATATTTTTTGGTTTTTGAAACTTAAAATCTGTTATGCTCTTTGTCTAGAGTCTAGACTAAATTGTATTTGGGTTTTTCAGTCACTGTTTTCATTCTGAAGACTTTAATTTATCTATCACTAATTTGCATATAATCCTACTAAAAAGTAAGAACACTATTAATAAAAATAAAATATTAGCAAACCAAAAAACTATGGTACATTAGTATCCAAAATATCGAATCAAAGATTACCCCCCCCCCGATCCCAATTTCAGCCAACTAGCGAATTGCAATCCCGTACCCATTTTGCAATCCGGCGCAATTAGCGAACTAGGTAACCCCATTTCAAAGTCTAACACTCTGTGTCATATAGCAATGCCGGTCTAATAGCTGTACGATGGAATTTTCGCATAAATTTTTGTGGCACACCTAGATCGCAAAGAAAATCTAAAGCTCTTTTCCAATTTAACCAACCTGATTTGATCCTATGGGCAACATTCTCATCCAATTCAACATCTTTTTGGATAATGAATTATAGATACTCATTTCATCCAATTTGATCGAGTCTGTCCTACAACCTATTATATCCCACTGAATTTACATTCCAAAAATTCCGTCTTAGGTCTTACTTCTTTTTAACTTAAATCCACGAGATTCCAAAGTATTTCTCCACAATTCCATCTTACTTTCCACTCTTTCTTTTTTCACATCAATTAACACAATTTCATCAACAAAAATCATACACCATGGTATATTGTCTTGAATTAACCTTGTCAATTTGTCCATGACTAGCAAAAAGGAAAGGGGCAAGTGTAGAACCTTGTTGTAGTCCAATTGTGATAGGGAAATCTTCTGTTTTCCCAACACTAATCCTCACACTCGTCCTAGTGCCTACATACGTATCTTTGGTACTGCCAATATATTTTTTCAGGATCCCCTTTCTCGTTGATAATGATTAAGATTATATTGAAGTAAAATCAATGGTTAAGATTAGAGTTCCCATAGTTCTAACCTAAGGAGAGGTTCTTATATAAACCTCTAATGTGACAACTGACAACAGAGAAAATAAGAGTTATCCTTATTGTGAAACATCCATTTTTATTAACAAATGAAGAAAAAAAAGTAGGCTATTATAGGCTTGCTTGGTGAATATTTAGACTAGCATAGAATTCACTTATTAGTATCTTTTGTTCAATAAGTCAGGCTTTTGAAGTAATTTTCCTACAAAGAAATCAATCTTACCTCTAACACCGTCATTGATTCCCAGCTTTGATAATTCCACTGCATGCAAATACAAGTGAAAAATCCAATTAAAAAACAGTAGATTTAAAATGCAAAGTAATTATCATCAAATAAAATGCCTTTAGATCAAAAGTACATGTCAATATACTAGCGAAAAGGAAAACAAAGTGAAGCACTCAATAAGAAATGAAGAATCACACTTCTAAAATGTAAAGATATCCGAGGTAAACATCATGAGACATGTTAGGCGGAGGCAGTAAAGGAAATGGTCCCACAATTTCTTAGCACGAGATTAGTGGGATGCTCTTTGGATAAGCAATTCTCAGTGAGAACTGAGAATAGCAGTCAGACTAAAAGACGATTTAAATTACAAAGAAAGTTAATGTCATGATAACAAGAACACTACAACACAAATTATTAAGGAAGATCATCCTTTGTATGCTTCGACATAAACCAACCTTTGATAACTTGAATTCCAGATTGAATCCGCTTTGCACACTCCTTAAAATGTCCTTTGGGGCGCCCAAAAATTACAACAGCAAGGTCAACTAAAGCATAGACTGCATTCTTGGGCAACCACTCCCCATCAATGGGATACGGAGCCAGCTGAAGCTTGTCTACAGATAGCCTCCTTTCATACTCAACACTTGCAGAATCAGGACAACCTTGGGGAACGAGATGTGATCTGGTTGTAACTCTAGGCTGTTGCTTCAAAGCATTGGGTTCACTGGCCGGATCATGAACATGCTCTGCTTGCTGCATGTCAGCCTTCATAGCAGCATCGAGCTTTGATATGTGTTCAGAAACATTCTTGTAGTCACATACACGAAACCGATAGAAAATGTGCAGCAGCTCATTATAAAACAGCAAACCAAGGCATTGCTGTCTCTACAACAGTGTGGCAAGAACAAGAGAGGCACAAATTTGCAAAGGCCATCAGTTTTACATTCAATAAGATTGTGAATTACCCATAAAAAAAAAACTAAATGCAACAAGCTTATAGCAATGGGAAACATACATGGAAAATAATAATTCTTTTCTTTCCCAAGGTGCATCATGTAGTAGCAAAAAGACAAGAAACAAACCAATAAACTCAGCTACAAATCTTAGATAAAAAGAGGAAAGCTGGCCGGGACCTCAACAATAAACATACTCTTATCCTTTGATGTTCTTTGCTTTCAGATTTTCAATGATTCAACCTGAGCTTTTATTGAAAGTTTCATCATCAGACTTTCAATTTACAGTAGCTTTAAGGTCCAGACTCAGTAACAACTTCAGGTTTTACAATGTCATTCACTCTACTAGTACAAATATTTCATATGGGGATAAAAATAACTCCATAAAACCGAAGCATCTAAATTATTGTAATCTAGGTTAAAAGCAAAACCAATAAAGAAATAAAAAAATAAAAAAAAAGAGGTTTGTCCATGAAGAATAGTGAACAGCAGTGAGAAACAAAAATCCAAGATATAGCCTATAAGTCCTTAAAAATATTAAAAGAAGTCTTATATCTAACAAACATATCCAACTTATCATGCATAGCAATCCTACTCCACTTTCTCCCTTCGTTGCCAGAGCTGTTACAAATTAATTTAATCATAGCTCAGGTTGTGGGGTGGGGGTGGGGTGGGGGGTGCGGGGTGGGGGGTAGGGGGTGGGGGGGGAGGAATTGTTTGACTAGACTTAGGCTAAGCACAACCGTGGAGGGAAGATACCACAACAAAACTTTATGATCATGCGAGTGATAACATTACTGGTAAAGTCGTGAAAAAGTTAAAACCTACTTTATCTGTCACAATTACTTCATTCATAGAAAGAGAACTAATTAATCACTAATATCTCATTCTCCATCCATACAACATTTTCAAAGGCCTCAGAAGCAACCTCCTATATTTCAAATACCAAACCTATAAGATAAGTCACAAGCGCGCCAATAAAATCTACTAGAGAAGTTGATAAATACTCTGTACGTCTTTTATTAATCTACACACTTCAATTTTTTCGCTTGCCAAGACAAAATTTTAAACATTAACATCTCTAATTATGTAATTATAAAAATTATAGAAACTAAATATTAAAAATTACACGTTGAGACGAATCCTATGAGACCCCACATGACTATTTTCCTCACATATAAATCACAAACGATAACCAAAGTGCACTTAGTGAACAGTGTCAAAAGTCAAACTGTGTAAACCGAATAAAAACAGAGGGAGTATTATAGTTTAAACCAAATGCAAACACTTCCCCAATATGCTTTCTTTTGACATTGAGGTTAGAAAGTGATAAAATATCCCACACCAAAAAGCTATCAATCTAACATTTCGTTCATAGCTACCTTCCATTCTTTTCTTAAAATATTTTTTCCACTAAGTAAGCGAAGCTCAATCAACATGGTGCATCCATTGGTATTCAGTACTTCAGTATAACTTCATCAAGTACTCAAGAAAGAAGAAAAGTCACAATCTCCAAATTAAGATTGTAGCACAGAAACTTTTGTGAGCTACACAGAATCAACAACGACAAGTCATGGCCATAATAAGATTTAAATGAGGCAACAAACATATAACACCTAGATTATCGTAACACTGGAGCACAGAAAAGTTCATCATATTCAGCCTTTTCGATCAACTTTCTTGCTCAAAACGATCGCATAGAATCAATGCTTGATGCAATACAGTGGAACATAGAACTTCGCATGATGATACTTGGTTAGTGAGTTCATGACTTGTGGTGATGTAAAAAGCAGCAAAAAAACTCTAGCATGGTAGTCACAAATTCACAATTGACAAGAGTTTAGAATGATTCACAATTAACACTGTTAACACTGATTCACAAAGTTTAACACTGTTACTGTGGTAATGTAAAAAGCAGCAAAAAAAATCTAGCATGGTACTCACAAATTCACAATTAACAAGAATTTAGACTGATTAATCCTGCAGCATTAAGTTTGGCACCCAAAGAAATCTCAAGTTACCTTATCAAACTCTAAGGAGTTCCACACCTCATCACATTTCGCAAGAGCTTGCTCCACCAAGTGCATATCATCCCACTGCATCAGATGGACATGGAGCATAGAGGTCGCAAAAAACATCTAACCATCACAGCAAATTTAAGCTAATCATGTTAGCGGACAGAAATCATACCATGCAAGTCATAAAAACAGGTATGACCATCTTAAAATGAGCTGTGAACAAGTATGAAGGCCATCAATTGATCAATATGATAAAAGAGTATTCAAAAACTTTTCTCCATGATAGAGTAGATAGTAGACCAAAAAAAAAATCAATGGAATCGAGAAAGATCCAAAAACTGGGGGAGAGAAGAGGTGGGAGACTAGGTAAGAGCATTTCATCAAACATCAATGAAGATTGAAGAATAAGTGAACCCTCTTTTTCAGGGAGAAAAAAAAGAAAGAGGCAAAGGCATACATTTAAAGTACAAAGTCAATTTATTCTAAGCCAGATCATGCAGAATGATTATAATGAACTCTACTAACAGCAGTTCAACCAAAGATAATTATAGAGACTGCATGCAATTCCAGATCTAGAATTTGTGAATAGTTGAAACCAGAAGTAAAATATAAACCATGAAGACAAAAACATGAGGACAAACCTATAGATATGGCTTATAAACAAACCAACATCTTGGAAAGCAATAAGACCTAGGACTTGCAGAAAATGAAATAGTTTTGTGCAATGAATTCATGAGGACAAACTGATAGATGACCGTATGAAGGGATATCATTACTGAAGATAAAATGAAGGAAAATCGATTAAGTTGATTTGGACATGTAAGAAGGAGACCACAAGATGCACTGGTACGAAAAGCGTGCTGTTGAAAACCAAAGAGCACATGGATAAAGGAGTGAAGAAACTATGAAAAGCTAGGTTAGTATGAACTGGTGGGATTTGATCGAGATTCGAGAGGAATGGAGAGGGAAAATATAGGGTGATGATCACATAGGATAGCATTTTAGTTCAAGCAACTAAACCCACTTGTGAGATTAAGGCCTCATTTGATCTGATCAAAGAGTTCGAATTGATTTGCAAATCTCATTATAGTAGACAAAATGCATCCTAGCAGCTAAAGGAATCACTTTTGAGCTAAAAATCCCCCAACAGACCACTCATATTTGGCCCTAGAACCTTGACACATAAAAATGGTCATCTAAAACACGACATTGGTATTGCCATGTAACATACAGCCATCTCATATCATTTTTGTCATCAAAATTAATACATTACTACATAATCATGACAAATAAAAAGTAAAAATTTTGTATCCAACACCCTGGTTGATCACTAACCTGAAGTTCTGGATAGCATATTTCAGCAGCACAATTGTATCCTTGTCCAAGAGTAGCAAGGGAACTCCGGTAGTCCCCTTCAATAATTAACGCTGTAGAAAGCTGTGAGCTGAAATTGCAGTACCATAATTTCGCCGCAAAACTTCAACCCAAAAAATCATACAACAATCAGTACATTTCCGTAAAGGGAAAATCCAATCTAACCCATGATTTAAATAAAATAGCAAAAAGAACCATCATGACTCATGAGCACCCATAAACCTAACTTAACAATCTGACCAGAACAAAATTTTAGCAAGAAGGAAGTTCAATCTAACCTATAATCACCACAATTACAATAACACTATACAAGCCTACAAAATCAACTCTAATCACCAACAAAAACAGCAAAATGAGCATACCCATCACCAAGCGACTTCGTAAGCTCCAAACCCTTATTCAATATCTGCTTTTGTGAAGGAATAGCCCCCACAAGATAGTAGCATTGACTAAGTAAACTGCATGATCTACATTTCAGTTCGAAACAAGAAGGAATTGACTTCAATAATAATTGCTGCAAAACAAATTGGAGAAATTCAAAAATGGAAAATCAACAATTGCACCCCCCCCCCCCAAAAAAAAAAAAAAAAAAAAAAATTGAATATCATGTTATTAATGAAAGCAAACATACAGAACGTTCAAGATGAGCTTTAGCGTGATTAACATTATGGGAGTGACGCAACAAGAGGGTTGCGATTCGAAGACGAGTTTTGACTTCAATTGTTGGAAGAAATGAAACTGGGCTTTGGCAAATTGCTTCGAGACATTTAATCGCTTTCGCTAACTCGTTGTTTTGCTCGTGGTAGTCTGCTAATTCCCATAATCCTTCTGCTAGTGTATCCATGGAATTGTTTTGTGAAACTTGCAGTACATAGGTTGAGTTTTAGTACAAGTTCGAAGTAGAATTAGTGAATGATCCAATTAAATCAATCCTTCAAGTGTTTTTTCTGTAATTACCCGCGTTTTGCTTACCAAGTTACCATTCTCTATTATTTTTTTGATTTTTCTAACCTATGTACAGGGGTGCTTAATGCTTATCGAGCGAGTCGATCGCGTGTTGGGGTTGCTCGACTCGTGATCATTAGGTTTCGAGCCGAGCCGATCACGAGCTGCTCATCTAATGTTTTAGTCCTATCTAATGTTTTAGTCCTCTTGAATCTTAATTTTTTCAAAAGAAAATCATTGATTATATATTCTTTTCTTTATAAAAATTATATATTGTTAAAGTTTATTGATTTATTATATTAAATATCGAGGTTAATTTTGTTTTTCAAATATTTAACGTAGGAAATTATTGATTTTTTCGTAAAATTATCGAGCCACGAGCTCGAGCCAACTCGAGTCGAGCTTTGAGCGAGTCGAACTCGAGCTGCTCGCGAGCTACCCAGCTCAATAAGCACCGAATTTTTCGGCTTTTTAAGTTGTGCCCATGCTTTTTGAAATTTCTAGGCTATGCCCTTCAACTTAGGTTTTTTAATTAACAATTTAACAGTGTCCACTCCGTTATCTCAACGTTAATAGATCCGTTAAAAGGAGTTTCATTTCGTGGGAGGGTAAATTCCCCACTAAAATTTTAGGGTTTTTAGCTGATTTTCAGAAGGTAAAATTCATTTTTTACTAACCTAAAGATGTTCAGAAGGTCATGTAAATCAGACTCGTACTAAGGCTATAGCATTTGTTTCATACAAATTCGAACAAACGCGTGTAAGATTGTGATTTGTGAGAGTATCAAGAGCAAAGAGCTCACGTCTCAAAATGCATGTTTAAATGCATAAAACGCAACTTGATATTAAATTAAAATTAAATAAAAACACCCTAATTCCTTTTTCTTATATTTTATAAGGAAAGGAAAACCGATCGATTATCTTACAAGGCCAACCAAGAGCTTGCGCATGACAAGGGAAATAGTAGAGTCATAACTCATAAGGGTGGAGCCAACATGTCATAGAACAAAAGTTGTGTCCTAAATTGCAATGTAGTTTGCCACTTAATTAGCTTCTTTAAAAGTGTGCTTGAGACATATTCTAGCAGATTTAGATCTTTTTTCGAGTCGCTAATGAGGCTATAAATTTCCCAAGAAATATGCCAAATATTTTTTATTGCATTAATAACTGCGAGATTATCTCCTTAAACCCTTTTTTTGTTAAATTTAAGAGCTACCACCGACCAGGGCTACCATCAACCTCCTGGTCGGTGGTAAGCCCCTTTTTTTCTTTGATCATTGTTTTTAGTTTATAACTATAATAAAACTCCATTATCTCTTTATTTGAGAGTTTTGCTACCCATATATTAAGTTTTATTTCTCTCCTGGCCATATGAGAGTTTTGGGGCTTTGTTTAGTTTAATCTGATTTATTAATGAATATTTATGCACCGTTTCGACAAATTTTGGTTCTACATTTACAATGGGTTAAATTTTGTTCGATGTCAAAACTGTAATAGTTTGAAAGATCCCCTTATAGAAGGCTGCATTAAATAGCGGGAGGACATCTACCATCGTCAAATCTCATGCATGTGTTGAACACTTCAAATGATCCCACGTCGTCAATTCTCATCCACCATCAAAACACGCAACAATAGTGTTCAACACATGTGTTGATTCTCATGCGTGTTTTCTTCGGGTGGAGTTGCCGGTAGTGGTTCTTGAAGGCATTGCAAGAAAACTTCAAATGATGAAGAACAACTCTGATCGCACGAATAGGCCATGTAATCTAAGTTTGAACACTAATTTTGTGCTAATTTTTTTTACTAATTATATTCCATTTTTTGAAGCATTTTGCTAAAAAAATGGAATTTATTTTCTTGTTCTTCGTGTTGCCAGTATATTGGCAATCAATGAACAACATTGTGTAATGGAATGAACCATAGTTGTTTATAAACACTATTTGAAGGGGGTTTTGCTGCTGGTGAATGGGGATTTGTAGACATGTGGGTTTGCTAGTGGTGAGAGTGGACTTGTAGATGTGCTTGCTGTAGAGGTGATCATGGCCGGGTTCGGGTCGGGCCGATGCAAAAAAAATAAGTCCATAAAGCGGGTTGGGCTTAGTTCGGGCCTAAGTTTCTTAGCCAAAGCCCGAAAATTTAGTGCAGGCTTGGCGGGCTTTTCGGACATGGCCTAAAAAGTAACCAAAAATTCTAATTTTAAATGTCCAAGGCCCGTGTGGAAAAATAAAAAAATCGGGCCAGGCTGGGTCCAAGTTTGGGCCTAATTTTCATATCCAAAGCCCGCAAAAAAGCAGGCCGGACAACTTTTGATCAGCTCTAGCTTGTTGGTGGCGAGGGATCAAAACAAGGGAAGATAAACATATGGGTGGATTTTTTATTTTTTTGAAAAAGGAAAGGAAAATCGCTGACCTCCTAAGGGGGCCAACCAAAAGCATTCTTGCGAATGATAAAGGAAACTGAAGCATCATACGGGTGCATCTAACAGGTCATAGAAATAAAGTAGTGTCCTAGGTTTGCAATGCAGTCTGCTGCTTTATTAACTTCTCTATAGGAGTGATTAATAACGACATATTCTAAAGAATTAAGGTCTTTTATTAGAATCCTGAATGAGGTTATCGATTTCCCAAGGAATATGCCAAATATTTCTAAGTGCATTAATGACCGCTAGATTATCACCTTTAATGATTAAGTGAGAAATTCATAGGGAAATCACTTGTTCTATTCCTTCTTTCATAGCTAGGGCGTCTGCAAATAGAATACTTGCATTGGAATGAATTTGTTTAGCCACCGAAAGTATGAATTCTCTTTTATGATCTCTAATAATGAAGCCTATAGATGTACTATTGGAATTGTATTTTAAACCATCAAAATTAAGTTTGAAAGTATTAACTGGGGGAGGGATCCAGTAAACGTTATTTCTGTTGGTTTGCTTAGTAGTAGCATGACTTTTGTATTTTTGAATTTCTGACATGGGGATGATATGTGGAAGTCTCCTCAAGTGGGGTTTTCATCCAATTGTTGAGGAAAGAATGGCTAGCTAAAATTTAGCTATGTGTTTTGTGTTGAATTATGGTTTTTTTTATAAATTAATTCTATTGATTTATTTTAAATTATTCTATTGATTTATTTTAAATTAATATCAATGTTGATCAATCAATATGAAAATTATAATGATATTTTATTATTGATAAGATTTTTTTATTTTGCTATCAGACTTAAAATTTGTATATCATGAAAATCACATACATAAAAAGGCTAGTATCTATTTTGAGGGAGTTTTTTGGGTTTATTTGGACTATTACACATATTGATAATTTATGTTCCTTGAGTTGGTTCTTGATAGTATGATTACATGGTGTATTTTCTGGATAACACATTACTACTTACTAGCTTAGTTTACTCTCCTCTTAAGCTAGCTTAGGTGTATTATTTATTAATTAGTTATTACTTAATTGGTTAAACTTTAATTCATAATCTCATGATTCTCATCTTAATGTTATGCATGAGATGATTATTGTGGTAGTAGTTATTATTATTATTTATTAGATGAAAAATCTCTATTATATAATATAATTATCATATTGTTGTAAGAGTGACTATGTTATTGAAAGGCTAACAATGCAAACAAATTAAATAATAATAGTAATGATTTTTAAAAACTATGTTTTGTGTAATGTAATAGCTAGTAATACCAAATTTTGTGTAAGAGTATTGACATTAGGAAATTAGGGCTCTCTTAATTTTATAAAAACTGTGTTACTGAAAAGTTAACAAACAAACAATAATAGTAATGATTATATGTGAATAAGAGTATGTATATATGATGATAAGGATAAAAGTGAATATATCAAAGTAAGAGTGAATTAGATTATTAACAAGTATACAAACGAAAATTGGATTTCAATATTCCAATCCTAGGTTATCTTTATTTAACTTTTTTACCTTTATGTAAATGGTGAATAATCTCAGCTTATCACTCCATATTCTTTTAGTGGAAAAAACCTATAAATAGTGAGCTAAAATGAATCAAATACTTAGCTTGCTCATATGACTTCTTCTCATTGCAGTGACCGTTTACAACCCAAAAAAAACTTTGAAAAAAGACTCATTCTGGCTAATAATTTTTGTTAGGCCAGGTTTCTTACTCAGGTCTAATAAAAGAAGATTATGTGTTAATATGGGATTTATTAGACAATTACCACGCACCAAAATGTGGAATTGGTTTTATACTTTATTACGCCATCTCACAAGAGAAACCGTTGGCATTAAAATGTGGATACAACAAAGCCACGTAGGTCTCCCATTTAGAGTTAAATATTCCACTTTGAAAGAAAAGATGGACGAGATTTAGACTCATGACCTTCTTGTCACACGGGTGATTATACCCTGTCAAAGGACGATTTCAAATATCAACCAAATACTTAAAAATTGATGGTTGTTTCGGTGAAGTCCAAGTCCTCCACCAATGTGGGTGGCTTGAGGTGTTGGTCATGGTGGGCCTGTACAAAGAAGATACATGAGCTAACCCCCGGGATTGTTTCCGAGGAAAGACCATCCGATGCTTAATTTAGCAAAGGTGTTTGAGAGAATAAGTTCGAGGAAGAAAAGAGAGTGAATAGTGAATACCTAGAATTAAATGGTTGCACAAGCCCCTATCTATAGGGAGCTTGGGCTATAAGATGGCGGTATCGTGATTACACGTGTCCGACCAAGATTGGCTAAATTTGAGTGCTGACATCTATTCAGTTAGGTACTTAGGTACTTGAGTGGGGCCTTGAATGACCACCACGTGTACGGTCAGACCGCTACTAGTTAGTTAGTTTGTTAGAGAATGGGGTCTATGCATTCAATTGCAAGTGATATCCTAAATGAATGCCACTTAGTCACGAAGAAGGTTGGGGACCATGATGTCGGCATCTCCAGGCTTTGCCTTTTCATTTTGTGGATGTCGACATCCGAGCCCTTTTGGCCTGACATTCCTTGGAGGGTGGCGATGATTACTCTGGCATTCTCGGGGGTAGGACGATGCCGGTATATCAGTAGGCTCCCATACAATGGTTGAAACCCAAAATTTGATTTTTTTTTTTTTAATCTATCACATTCCATTTAGGGTATGTTATGTTCACAAGATTAGATTATATTGGATTAGATATAGCTTTAATATTAACATCTTTTTATTAGTTACGTGCGTATAAGTGTATAACAAAAAATTATATGTTCAAAAAGCATACGTCCAGACAAATCAAACAAGATCTCACTTTTGAAGGGATGAGAATAGATTGGATTATAATGGATTACCATAAAAGGGAACACATCCTTAACCTGTGTCACATCTTTCTCATTAACTTATATTATAACACCTGTGTATGTGAAGGTGTAACAATAATGTCATTTCTCAAGTCCATCTTTACCCTACACTGCTAAATTTGTTGATCTACCAAACAATATACTATATAGTGCCATAGTGGACTGACAAATAATTAAAGGTGACCGTGATACTAATTGTGGACACACACAAACACACATATATATATATATACACACACGAGTATAACACAAAGCCACAATGTTTCAAAGTAAGGTTTTGTTCTTTAGGACTGATCTGATCCAATCTAATCTGATCTGATCTGATTTGAGTTTGTCTGATCTGATTTGAGTTTGTCTGATCTGATCTGAATTATTTTTATTTTTATTTTTATTTTTTATTTTTATTTTTATAATTGTAATACTTATTTTTTTATGAGAAATGTAATACATGATTATATTAACTAAAATAATAATAATAATTATTATTATTAATTAATATAATATTATTATTATTATGATAGCCCATTTCATTTCAGCTCTTCATTCAATCTCACTCCAAAACTTCAAATAATAATATTAATACTAATAATAATACTACTACCAATAATAATAGTAGTAGTAGTAGTAATAATCACCGCCGAAAAATTTGACCAAACCGTCACTGAAAAAGTCGACTGAATAATCACCGCCGGAAAAGTCATTCCGAAAACCGTCGCCGAAAAACTCGGCTTGAAAACCGTCGCTGGAAAAGTTGGCCGAATGATCATCGTCGGAAAAGTCAGTCCGAAAACCGTCGCCGAAAAACTCAGCCTGGAAATCGTCGCCGGAAAAGTCGGCCGAATAATCACCGTCGGAAAATTCAGTCCGAAATCGTCGTCGGAAAACTCATCCCGAAAACCGTCCCCGAAAAACTTGGCCTGAAAATCGTCGTCGGAAAAGTCGGCCGAATAATCACCGTCGGAAAAGTCAGTCCGAAAACCGTTGTCGAAAAAGTCGTCCCGAAAGTCGTCGCCGAAAAATTCAGTCTAAAAATCGTCGTCGGAAAAGTCGTCCCGAAAACCATCGCCGGAAAACTCGTTCGAAAACCGTCGTCGAAAAATATCGAGCGGAAAAACGATGCTCGAAATTAATAATAATAATAATAATAATAATAATAATAATAATAATAATAATAATAATAATAATAATAATAATAATAATAATAATAATAATAATAATAAAGAGTAATAATGTCTGATCTGATCTGAATTTGATCTGATCATATCTGAACTGATCTGATTTGAGTTTGTCTATTCTGATCTGTTCTGACCTGATCTGATTACTGTAGCTTTTAAGTACAAAATAACAACCCTAAAAAGGGCAGAATATAATGGAATAATATCAGATGAATACAATTATACAATGTCAGTAAATAATAAGTATAGCCTACCTATTAGGCAACACTTCTCCGTAAATCCCTCCTCATTACCTTTGTCCTCACTTCATTCTTTCTTTTATCAGATCAGTTTATTTTTGTCCCCCTTATTTTATTTTATTTTATTTTTTGTTTTGTTTTATACAATTCTTATTTATTATATATATACACCAATAATAATAATGTAATTTTTACTACGTTTTGTACATTAAGGCTATGTTCTTTAGGACTGATCTGGTCTGATCTGATCTAATCTGATTTGATCTGATCTGATTTGAGTTTGTCTGATCTGATCTGATCTGAACTGATCTGATCTGATTTGATTTGATTTGAATTATTTTTATTTTTATTTTTATTTTATTTTTATTTTTTATTTTTATTTTTTATTTTTTATTTTTTATTTTTATTTTTATTTTTATTTTTATTTTTATTTTTATTTTTATTTTTATTTTTATTTTTATTTTTATTTTTATTTTTATTTTTTATTTTTATTTTTTATTTTTATTTTTATTTTTATTTTTATTTTTATTTTTATTTTTATTTTTATTTTTATTTTTATTTTTATTTTTATTTTTATTTTTATTTTTATTTTTATTTTTATTTTTTATTTTTATTTTTAAATTTAAATTTATTTTTATTTTTATTATTTTTTTTTTATTTTTTTTTTATTTTTATTTTTATAATTGTAATACTTATTTTTTTATGAGAAATGTAATACATGATTATATTTACTAAATTAATATAATAATAATTATTATTATTATAATTATTAATATTATAATTATTATTATGATAGCCCATTTCATTTCAGCTCTTCATTCAATCTCACTCCAAAACTTCAAATAATAATATTAATACTAATAATAATAATACTACTACTACTAATAATAGTAGTAGTAGTAATAATCACCGCCGAAAAATTTGATCAAACCGTCACCGAAAAAGTCGACCGAATAATCACCGCCGGAAAAGTCATTCCGAAAACCGTCGCCGAAAAACTCGGCCTGAAAATCGTCGCTGGAAAAGTTGGCCAAATGATCATCGTCAGAAAAGTCAGTCCGAAAACCATCGTCGAAAAACTAGGCCTGAAAATCGTCGCCGGAAAAGTCGGCCGAATAATCACCGCCGGAAAATTCAGTTCGAAAACCGTCGCTGAAAAACTTGGCTTGAAAATCGTCGCCGGAAAAGTCGGCCGAATAATCATCGCCGGAAAATTCAGTCCGAAAACCGTTGTCGAAAAAGTCGTCCCGAAAATCGTCGCCGAAAAACTCGGCTTGAAAATCGTCGGCGGAAAAGTCAGCCGAATAATCACCGCCGGAAAAGTCGGCCTAATAATCACCGCCGGAAAAGTCAGTCCGAAAACCATCGTCGGAAAAATCGTCCCGAAAACCGTCGCCGGAAAACTCGTTCGAAAACCGTCGTCGGAAAGTGTGATAATAATAATAATAATAATAATAATAATAATAATAATAATAATAATAATAATAATAATAATAATAATAATAATAATAATGTCTGATCTAATCTGATCTGATCTAAGTTTGTCTGATCTGATCTGTTCTGTTCTGATCTGATCTGATCTGATCTAATTACTGTAGCTTTTAAGTCCAAAATAACAAGCCTACCTTCATTCATTGGCATTGGCATGGGGTTTGCAGATTACACTGATATTCTTGTACCTTTTTGTTGTCTGTTTCAACCTATTTTTGCCATTTTCTTTTCGTCCATGGAATCCTTAGTAGGTTCACATGATGTTATTAATGTTAAAAAGGCTCAAAAACAAACTTCAAATTATCTATATATGTTTGATGACCAAATACTTCACCTTTTTGTTGTATAGTTTGTACTCCATATTTTTTATAATATCTCCTTATCTCAATATTCGCTAAATAAGTATGCGATACAAACTCTTTTAGCACTATAAAAAATTGATACATTAATGATGGGTACACATTAATGACGGATTTAAATCCCGTAGTAAATGTAGATCTTTTATGACGGTTTTTGAGCCCGTCGCTAAAATTTATCGAATACCTAACCCAAACACTATTAGAAATGACTCATTTACGACGGGATTGCAACGGGAATTGAAAAAACATTTGCGATCCCTTTTTTTTGCGACGGTGTCATATTTTTATGACGGGAAAAATCATTTGCAACCCCTTTTTTTACGACGAGATCACATTTTTGTGACAGAAATTTCCGACGTAAATAACATTTTTTCTAGTAGTGTAGGCAAAAAATGAATTTAAAGAGAGAGATGTGGTGAAAAATAATTAATTAATTAGGCCCACAACAAAAGTAAAGCTAGAAAAATTAAAAAAGTTACACTTGGGTTATTATTATTTTTTTACTGAATATAGTAAGAACATATTTGTTACAAGCTAAGTATTGTGTTATAGCCTAAAATGGAAAAAATTGCGAGTATTACGATACAACGATAGTAGTTTATAGTGGTATGACATATAGTATGATCTTGGGATTTGTGTCACTTGGATATGGAATATAATTATTATTCAAGCTTCATAATTATGCTTTATTAGGACAAAGGAAGTTCATGATTTTGTCCCTCATTATTGCTCCATTATGCCAAAACTATGCATGCTTTTGGGGTGTGGCTATTCTATCTTTGCCATCTTTTTAAAATTTAACTATTGGATCTAGAAAACTTTGAAAATTAATGGGGTTGCTAAATTGACATGTCGTCGCCTGTAAATTACTTAAGATAGCGGATATAATTCATTGAAATTTTAAAATTATCTATCGCAAATTCGCAATATATAATTTATCAACCAAATTTTGAAAAGTAAAAGCCTCATTAATTAATCAGTAGGTATTTTACCTGTTGTTTATCCGTTAGGTAAATGTCGACAATTTATTGAAATTACTTTAATTTCTATTTATATGACTTGAAGTTAAATGCAATGGAAAAATTAACTACCACCTAGCTAGCGGTTGGTTTGTTATTTTATTAAGTGCCAGGTAATTTTTTAAACCCCAAGAACACATAAAAATTTGCTTGTATTATATTATACTACCTTGTGTACACGCTTTGCGTGCGACGATATTTTTAATTTATCTTAAAAAATCGAAGGTTTTTTTCGAGAATTTGAAATATTTTTTAAATTCACTCATTCACATAATCGTAAACAAATTTTCCCCTTTCATCTAGCCATTCCACAACAATAAACAAAATTGGTTATCAAATTTCTACAATAATCAAAAGGTAAAATTTTTATGTAACAAACTACATTAAAATGGGCGTCTATTTTTAGAGAATTCAAAAATGAATTTTGATTATTTTATTTTATTTTTACGAATTTTATATTTTGTAATATTTTCATTTTAAAAAATTCAAAAATTGTAATAACTTTCCTTAATAAATAAGAGTGATGCTATTTGATTTTTAAAGGGCATTATGGACTTTTTGAGGGGGACACCATGGCTCCCCCCTTGGCTTATATATTCTTCAAACATTATATATATGTTGATTACCATAACAAATGAAAAAAATTAAAGGATTTAAATTAACCAAAACATCTTGAATTACATTTTAAAAAAGAGAGTTGTTAATAAGAGTAATTACAGTTTTGAGTAATCTATCTATCTATATATACTATATACTAAAATACAAGCTGCTAAAATTTTTTTTTCCCTCCTAAACCCTTATTTTTCCCTCCTACTTATTATTTATTATAATTATTATATACTTCCCACTTTCCAAAGAAGCATTTATTTTATTTTTTTTCTAAAAAAACTATAATTATTTCTACTTTACTTTCTAATAAAAACTATACGATCGATACATCTTCAAAAAAAATCTTATCAGTGTTCATTTTTATTTTAAAGTATTTTTTGTTAGCCTTAATTTGTTAGTGGTTCTATATTTTTTAACTAAACATGATTGTCTCCATCTTTTTTTTTGCCCTATTTTTGCAAAAAAAAAAAAGAAAAAGAAAAAGAAAAAACTAAAATGAATGAACCATTACATTAAATAAGCTTATTGTTTTGTGTATAAGTTTGAAATAAGTATATGAAAGAGAAATTAATGAATACAATTTATTCTGAAAGTTATTAAAATGAACAACAGAATAACCATAGATTTTTTTTATTTAGTTTTTTTTTTTGAAAATAAATAGTACTCCCTCCGTAACATATTACTAGCAACATTTTCTATTTTTGGTTGTAATATAATACTAGCAACATTTTTTTTCTAATTTCATTTTATTCTATTTTTGGCAACAAAAATAACAAATTTACATTATTGTCCTTATTCATAATAATTAACACAATACTAATACAAGTAGGCCCCGCATTTTTTTTCCAACATTTTTTTATCTACTTTTCTCTCTCTTACTTTTATCATTATTATACCACTTAATACCACAATTACCTTATTTCAACTAGGAGTCTGTGCTAGTTCGATTGTTGCTAGGTAATTCGTTACAGAGGGAGTATAAGTTTATATCACATGAAATAAGTGCATAATCTTGATAAATAAAATTGTAGAAGATTGTATTGACAATGTTAGAAGACATAAATTCCCGAGCAATAACCTTTTACGAAATTGGTAAGTATTACAATAACTTTTTACGAAATTGGTAAGTATTGACAATGTTAGAAGACATAAACTTATACTTCAGTTAAATAAACCGAGCATTTGCTCGGGAATTATCTAGAAGACAATGTTAGAAGACATAAATTTTCATCTACAATAACTTTTGACGAAATTTGCATGGAAAGATTGAATCTAGATCTAAATACTTACCTTAGTTAAATAAACCGAGCATTTGCTCGGGTATTATCTAGTAATGTACTAAAATGTGCACTGAGAAAAGAGTAAAGACATATCTATGCAAAATAGCTAGAGAGATGATTCAGGTGACATGGGCCAACTATACAACAAACAAGAAATGCCATCAAGATACACCATATATTTCTAACAACCATATCTTCCTAATAACCATTATTTATTCCTAACACCCTCCCTCACAAGTTGGAGCATGCGGATAAAAAAATATTCAGCTTGCAATCAAACTTAGACAGCAGTGTCACAATGCTTTGATAATTAAATATATCCGGAAATGTTCGGTACTGGAAACATTAGCAGTTGAAAGCAAACCATTGTAAATAGCATCACATACATAATAACAGTCAACTTCAATATTTTTAGTGTGTTCATGAAAAATCGAATTTTGAGTATTACGCTTCAATTGTTGATTTTGGCATTGGTGTGAAATTGATAAATGTGACAAGTACATGCATGTGATAATAATCGTTGTAACATTATCTTCATTCTAAAGTTTGTATCAATAACCATAAATGTTGTTACTATATGTGGAAAATGATTTTGGCACTCCAACTATAAGATCACAATTTTCAATGCTCTACTCAAATAAAAAAATGCCAAAATCAATTCTCTTTTTTGGTATAGCCTTAATCTCTTAAGACAATAACATTGGTAAGACCTTTCTAAAGAGCTATAACCTATGTTACTTTTGATGTTCTATATCTTCAAGATATTTGCAAGATACATACTTTTAAAAAGCAAACAATGATAGACATCTTCAACCTATTTTTCAATTTTTACCAAAGACAAAAAAGCAGCCCCCCCGTTGCTAAAATTAACATATTATCTAACCCAACCTCTATTAAAATTAACTCATTTACGATGGGATTACGACGGGAAAAATCATTTGTCACCCCTTTTTCTATAACGGAGTTATATTTTTACGAGGGGAAAAATCATTTGTGACCCCCCTTTTCTACGACGGGGTCATATTTTTACGACGGAAAATAACATCTTTTCTACACTTACAAAACAAAATCATCAAGGTCGTTAAATTATAACATAGCTTTTGGTATTTAGAGAGCTATTCTCAAGAGATGGTCAATTCACGGTTTCTTATGGCTTGTTTACTTTAGATTATATTCAGTTCAGTTCAGTTCATCTCTATTCATCTAATATAAACGAGCCCTTAATATCTCTCTATTTCCATCCGTTTATCTTCATAAAAATATTTAGTTGGAGAGCCCTAATGGCGGCCTAATGTCAATAATCTTACACAAAATATGGTATTGTTTATAGTTTAAACAGCAAAGGGATTATACACAAAGTCTATATAATCAAAATTAGCTAAGTTTCAAGAAGGTTAATGTTTCATGCATCTTTTTTTTTTTTTTTTTTTTTTGAGAAGAATGTTTCATGCATACATCTTGTCAAAAAAAAGAAGGTTAATGTTTCAGGCTGAAAGTTATTACACGAAGTCTATAAAATCAAACCCTTTGCTAATAAGTGAGTTTTGGTTCGAAGCCTAATCAAAATTGAGGGAAACAAATACTATGATGTTCCTTGTGAAATTAAACCGAACCTATTTAATTTGAATTTATAAAACCTGATCAAGTATGATTGTAAGAAACAAAGATACTTTATTAGACCTGTTTTCAACGTTCGGGTTGAAACTTATTCTTTTAATTTAAGGTAAATATAGGAGTGTTTTTCTCCTTTTTATTGTATTTTTTAGCTTATTAAGGGTATTATTTTCCCTTTTCTATTGTTGGTCTTTTCCTTATTTAAAGGCCCTATTTCTACTCTTTTGTTTACTGAGTTTCTTTACTTTCCAAATACTCAGTGTGTAATTCTGGAAGTTTACTCCAATAATACGAAATTGCTCTTACTTTCTTTGTGGTATCAGAGCACTCTCTCAATTGAGATTTAATTTTCTTCTTTTTCGAAGCTATTCTGTGCCCTAACAATGGCAGCTGATAGTGCTGATTCTTCAATCTCAGCAAATCATACAAATTCATACACAATCGATCCTTACTTCATTTCGAATTCTGATAACCCTAATTCATCTTTGGTGAAGTTACTTTTCAATGGAAATAATTACAATCGATGGAGTCGTGGTGTCAGGCGAGCGCTTGGAGCAAAAAATAAAGAAGGATTCATTAATGGAGTGATTAAGGAGGCTAAGGAAAGTGATAAAGATTTTGAGAAGTGGAAATGCGCTGATTATATGGTCACTTGTTGGATCTTGAGCTCTATGAACAGCGACATTGCTGAGGATTTTGAGTCAGTTGCTACTCCGATTCAACTATGGCGTGAGCTTGCTGAAAGATTTGGATACAGTAATGGTCCACTCATTTACCAATTAAAGAAGGATATTCAAGATTTGAAGCAAGAAAATCTAACCTTGCTTTCATATTTTAGTAAAATCAAGAAATTATGGGATCAATTGAAGGATCTTAGACAAATGCCATCGTGTGTTTGTGGTGCTATGAAAAATTGCACTTGTGGTCTCTTAAAGAAACTTGCTGATTTTGAAGAGGAAGAAAAATTACACCAATTTTTGCTAGGGTTAAACATAGGATACGATAATGTTGTCCACAATGTTCTGACCATGGAACCACTGCCTACTATCAACCATGCCTTCTCAATGGTGCAGAAAATTGAAAAGAAAATGGAGATTTCTGGAACTCATCAAGAAGCCATTGCTGACAGTAGCGCCATGTATGTCTTCACAAGAGCTGTGAAAGGTGGTTCGAAACAAGGTGGTCCAAATAAGAAGGATTAGAAGAAAGAAAAATTAGATAGGTTTTGCACTCATTGCAAAATGAAGGGGCATAATGTCGAACAATGCTTCAAGATTGTTGGCTATCCGGATTGGTACAACGCTCTCAAGAGTTCTAAAGGTGACAAAGGTGACAAGAAGTTTTCTTCTAACACCCAATCTGATTCACCCTTTGATGATGTGGATGAAGAAATTGCTTCTGGCATTAACACTACTGTCTTGAACACCATTCGATAAGAGGTAAAGAAAGAAATGGCTGATCAGAACAAGGTGGATGTTGCTGCCAATTACAGTGCTGCTGTTAATTTCTCTGGTATAGCTACTTCCTCTTTAAACTGTGCTTTTTCAAATCTTGCTATGCATCATGTTTGGATTATTGATTCAGGTGCTTCTGATCACATGATGTATGATGAAGATTTGTTTATTAATAAAAGAATTTTAGATAAACCAATTAAAATTGTTCTTCCTGATAAAAGTGTGAAATTAGTTCATACTATTGGTACTGTGCAAATTAATAATAAACTAAAACTTCAAAATGTTATGCTAGTTGACGGTTTTAGGCATAATTTGTTATCTGCTGGGCAATTGCTTAAGGACATTAATGTTAAAATTAAATTTACTAAAGATATATGCTATTTTCAGGACCAATCTAATGGAGATGTGATTGGTTATGCTAGAAAAGAAGGAGGGTTATATTGCATTCATGCTGATATTTCTCAAGCTAATTCTGCAGGTTTGATGAATAAATGTGTTTGTAATTCTACTATTGTCAATGAACACATTGATTCCACTCAAACTTCTAGTAGTGTGATGAATAGGACTTCTGTTAAAAATGATCTTCCTCTTTTACATGCTAGAATGGGACATGTTTCATTGTCTAAAATGAAACATATTGATTTGTGTAATTGCAAAGACATTAATGAATATAATTGCAATATTTGTCTTCTTTCAAAATTTCACAAATTGCCTTTTAAACTTAGTACTAATAGAGCTCATTCTTGCTTTGATCTTCTTCATATTGATCTATGGGGTCCCTGGCCTATAGAATTAAGTCCCTTAGTGGAGCAAGTTATTTCTTGACCATTGTTGTAACGACCCGACTCGCTTAAATCGGCGCGGAAGAAACCGACGAGTCGAATAGTTAGAAACTACAACTTAAAAATACTTAAGAAATAAAACTAATTCCTCAAATATTATTATCGAACCTCAAAAGTACAAATACCCACAAGTTTGTACATATACTAGTCCAAAAATCAAACTAGAAATACTAAAAATACAAGTAACTCCAACCACACATCGGAGTCTAAAACAACATATAAAAGTCCATTCAACAACGTATAAAATCTATATAACTCCATCACTATCTAAAACAACGGAAAACAGTAAATACAACAGATAATTGTAATAACAACGTCGCTCGCCCAACCCAAAGCTAAGCAAGAGGATCATCATCAGAAATACCTGAAAAATATACAACAGTCCACCATCAGTGGCGAGTAACATAACTGACTCACCCTAATGGGAACACACATGCACATAGCACAAATCAAATAAACAATATCAGGTTAATAAAAAATAGAGTGCAAGATCAACCCAAACGTGAACTCGACTCAACCAACCTAATCAACTATCTTTGGCGCAATCATTCATATTCTAGACCGGACTGTGCTCGTACGAACGCATCTTACGCATTCGAACTTTCTACTATGCTCGGATTTGAGAATCTTACTCCCAAACCCCATGAAACCAATCTTACTGGAAATCCATGTCCCGTGAAACCAATCTTACTGGAAATTCACAAAGATCACATAGTATGACTCCAACTATCCCAATACCGCGGATGGAATAGGGGCAACGTCTTAACCCAAATACAATGAATCTTACTCAAAGTATCAGGTGTCTAAAAATGAAATCAAGCTAATTAATTAATTAAATCTTTAATCATTTTAATCATATTATTCATTTTATATCCCAACATAACTAAATTAAGTTCAAGAATTGCCTCTAGCCTTGATTCTCGAAATTAACTAGTTAAATCATTGAAGTTATTCTCAAGAACTGCCTCTAGCCTTAATCTTGAGTCTAACCAATCATAAATCATCATTCTACAATCATTCTTTAATCATATTAGACACTTTCTTTAACTTTCTTTATCATTTAAACCTCTTTCTTTAACTTTCAAGATTCAACCAAGAACTCGTAAAGACTCATCAAGAACTCATAAAGAACTCAAAGAAATCATAAAGAACTCATAAAGAACTCATAAAGAACTCATTCAAGATTCAAGATCTTCAATCAAGAACTCAATCAAGATTCAAGAACTTCAACCAAGAACTCATTCAACATGTTCATACTACACGCATAACATCATCATAATTCAATCGAAAATCCAACTTTTACTCATCCAAAATTCATCAAACCCTAACATAATGTTCATGATCGTAAAACAACATATAATCAATCATAATATCATGAAAAATCATCATCAAAACACCATACTAACACATAAAAATCAGATTTAGAAATTATACATGAAATCATGGATATTCATCATCAATCAACCCAAACATGCATTTAATTCATACTATAGACATAGTATACCAAAAAGGTTGAGAAAGTATGTTACCTAATCAAATATAAACACGTAGATAATCCTCAAAACTTGCTGCCCGGAACGAGCCACCTTTGGCCAGCAACACACGCACAATACGGTTCACGAACACGGCCAAGCACGGCTGCCTCACCATGAACCACCACCGCACGGACCAGCCTTGCCTCCAACACGTCCCAGCCACGGCTGCCTTGCACGACCCCCAACACGCACCTACTAGCACCACGAACCAACACCCAAACTATCAACCTACCTAGTGATCTTGAATGTACCAAATAAAGTTTAGGTTGTGTTTTGATACTTAAAGATCAATGGATGATGAATCTTTAAGTTTGGGTTAAGAAAAGATGATGAACAAAGTTAGGTAATCATAAGCCGAAATGGCGTGTGAGCATGGAGAGCAATGGAGGGAGAGTTTCAATTTGATTATGGCAAGTGATGGTTAAATGGGCAAAAATAGTGTTGATGCCTTACTAACAACCTCTATTTATAGAAGTTAGTTAGATGTGAACACAAGGCAAGTGGCAAAACTTGCCATACAAACAAGGGGGGCCGGCTAAAAGGATTAAAAATGGGCTAAGAGATCAATTGGGCCACTTGCACTAATTCATGACTAATCATGATTAATTTCACACTTGGCCCAAAACTAAATTAATTGATTAGAAAATTAAATAATAAAATTCTAATTAATTAAAATAAAATAAAATTAAGAAGTATTAAACCATTAAATAAAATGGTTACACAATAGCAATTAAAATAGTCTAAAATAAATTTAGACCATGCACCGCAACAACAATAATTACAAACTAACAATACGAAAATAGCCCAAAATCTGGGGCGTTACAATTGTTGATGATTATAGTAGATGTACTTGGACTATTTTATTAAATAACAAAATGCAAGTTTTTCAAACTTTATCATATTTTATTAACATGGTTTCTACTCAATTTTGTAAAAAGATAAAGGTTATAAGATCTGATAATGGAACTGAGTTTATTCAAGGGCAATGTTTAAAATTTTTTGGTGAAAAAGGAATTTTACATCAGAAAAGTGTTGTTGGCCTGGTGTTCCCCAACAAAATGGAAGAGTAGAGAGGAAACATAAACATCTTCTTGAAGTTGCTAGGGCTTTTAGGCTTCAAGCAAATTTACCTAAGAAATTTTGGGGGGATTGTTTGTTGACTGCTACCTATGTCATTAATAAGCTTCCTACCAAAATTTTAGGTTGGAAATCTCCTTATGAGGTTCTTAATCAAAGACTAGTTGTTTATGATGAATTAAGAACATTTGGTTGTCTATGCTATGCCTATAACTTTGATAGGAAGAAAGATAAAATGGATCCTAAGGCTAAAAAATGTATTTTCATTGGATATCCTTATGGCCAAAAGGCTTACAAGTTATATGATTTGAATACTCATTCTATTCTAATTTCTAGAGATGTTGTCTTTTATGAGCATATTTTTCCTTATAAAGATAAAGTTTTGGCTACTAATCATGAATTTGCTCCTTCTATGATTACTTTTGGTGATCAAAATGATTCTTGTACTCATAAGAATTTTGAACATAAGGCTGATCAGAGCAGAACTAGGGATAACATTGCCTCTGATCAGAACAGAACAACCACTGTGTCTGATCAGAACAGAACATAATGTTCTGCTTCTGACCAGAACAGGGCAGTTTCCTATCCTGCTCAGACCAGTCCTATATTTGATTCTGCTTCTTCTGTTGGGACTTCTAATAATAATATAATTATGTTTTCAGAAGATTGTCAGCCCTCACAACCATATGATTTGTCCTCAACTCCCCCTAATTCTCCTAAGCCTAGTAGACATGTTACTACTCTTGAAAAATTCAAGGACTTTATTTGTTCTTATAAACCTCATAGAACAGATTTTAATGACAAATCTGAATCAAATTCTTTTGCTGTTAATTCCAATCTTAATATAGAACCTAAGACTTATAAACAAGCTAAAGGTTCTCCTCAATGGGTTGAAGCTATGAATAAAGAATTAATAGCTTTAGAAGCAAATAAAACTTGGGATTTAACCTGGTTACCTAGTGGAAAGAAATCTATAGGATCAAAATGGATTTATAAAACTAAATTAAATCTAGATGGTTCTATAGAAAGACACAAGGCTCGATTAGTTGTTATTGGCTATCAACAAATTGAGGGTATTGACTATAATCAAACCTTTTCTCCTGTGGCAAAATTAGCTACTGTTAGAGTTGTTATTTCTCTTTCTATTATGAATAATTGGATGTTACATCAATTAGATGTAAATAATACTTTTTTACATGGCATATTAGATGATGAGGTTTACATGACTCCTCCTCCTGGTTATACCAAATGTTTGGATGGTCAAGTTTGCAAATTAAAGAAATCCATTTATGGCTTGAAGCAGGCTTCAAGGCAGTGGAATATAGAGTTAAAGAAGTTGCTCTTTTCTTTAGGATTTATCCAATCTACTCAGGATTACTCTCTTTTTACAAGAAATCAAGATTCTCAATTTATTATAATCTTGGTCTATGTAGATGACATGTTGATTACATGAACTTGTTATTCTCAAATCTCACATATTAAACAAGCTTTGGATGATGCTTTCACTATAAAAGATTTGGGGGAGCTTCATTATTTTCTTGGTATTGAAATTGTCAAATGTAAAGGAGGTATGTTTTTATCCCAAAAGAAATATGCTTCTGATATTCTTGCTGATTGTAACATGGAAGATTGTGCTACTGCTGCTGCCCCTTTACCCTCTGGATTAAAATTGTCTATAGACACAGGTGATCTCATTTCTTCTCCTGAAATTTACAGAAAATTAATTGGTAGATTGTTGTACTTAGGCATGACTAGGCCTGATTTGTCTTATAGTATTCAACATCTAAGCCAATTTATGCATAGTCCTAGAGTGCCTCACCTAAGGGGCAGCTCTTCATGTTCTTAAATACCTTAGAGGATCTCTTGATTTTGGTTTAATGTATTACTCTCAGCCTAGTACCTCTTTATTAGCTTATAGTGATGCTAATTGGGGAACATGTCAATTTTCTAGTAGGTCTCTCTCTTCTTATGCTATTTTCTTTGGCAATAATCTAGTTTCATGGAAGACTAAAAAGCAATCTACTGTAAGTAAAAGTTCTGCAGAAGCAGAATACAGGAGTAGCACTGCTAGTGAAATAGTTTGGTTAGAAGGTCTTTTACAAGATCTTAATATTTCTATCTCTTTGCCTATTAAGCTATGTTGTGATAATATGTCTGCTGAAATTCTTGCTCAGGATCCTAAATTTCATGAGAGAACTAAGCATTTGAGGAGGGATGTCCATTACATAAGAGAACAAGTCAACTCTGGTTTTATCTCAACTATGCATGTTTCAAGTCATCATCAACTTGCGGATATACTCACCAAGCCTCTTGCTAGTTTACAACATCATTCTATTTGTTCCAAACTTGGCATTATTTCAGCTTCCAAGCTTGAAGGGAGGGTATAGGAGTGTTTTTCTCCTTTTTATTATATTTTTTAGCTTATTAAGGGTATTATTTTCCCTTTTCTATTGTTGGTCTTTTCCTTATTTAAAGGCCCTATTTCTACTCTTTTGTTTACTGAGTTTCTTTACTTTCCAAATACTTAGTGTGTAATTCTGGAAGTTACTCCAATAATACGAAATTGCTCTTACTTTCTTTAGTAAAGAGAATGAACCCTAATAAATTAGGAGGAGAGTTCAGACCACTTACAAGCCTAGAAAAGCTGAGGGTTCTATCCAATCCTTAAAAGCAATTGTCAATAGATTGAGTAACTTCTAGAATAGTTAATTAGTCTCCTTAATTCAATGAAGGATCGAATAACACTTTGTTTATATTTACATGTAGAATGTTCGTGGTCTGTGTAATATTAAGATAAGGGAAGAGCGTCTTATAGGGTTTGATAAATGCACAAGTAATATCGTGTCCAATAATATTACATATGCATCATTTCCTATGTTATCTATATATTCTATATACTGCTATTATCATATTTAAATAAGTTTAAATAAAAGTTATAGTTTTTTTAAAAATAAATTATCATTGGCAAATTTTATAGATTGATCATCCAAATAAAAAACTATACTTGTTGATTCTAATATCATATCCAAAGTTGTCAATGTCAATCCATACATTATTTGATATCAGACAGCTTATCCAATATCACTTATGCATATAGACTTTTTCCACATCATCAAGTCTGACACTTGACCGGAGTAACATGTGCGACGGAACAGGCATCCGAAAACAAGGGTCACAAAAAAATTATACTGATTATTATTATTTTTATAATAATAATGAAACAATGGAAACAATATGGATTATTAGTGCTAAAGTTTTTGGCCTCTAACAATGTGATCTTGAGCTAAAATCTTGTTGCCTTCATCACATTAATTCTTTTTCTTGTATGTGTGGTCATAGACTCATAGCTAGAGCCGAAAAGTCTATTCATTTCTCTTTCTTACAACAATTTTCCAATTCTCAATTCATCTCTTCTTCTTGCGTTTCACCTTAATTCCAAAGCGATGACACGAGGATTTCTAAGAGGTCACCCATCCTAGTACTATTTTAGGCCAATTAACCACAGGGTCGGTGGGGTCGGCGGCATGACAACACAACGACTTTAATTTCCAGGAAGTCACTCTTTTTAGTACTATTCCCGTCCAACCATGCGCATGGATGTGACATATTATTACTCTGTCGGTCACATGCCTACCGCAAAGCAACCTTCCTCCTTTATCTGTGCTTAGGACCGGCAGTGGGAAACCTCACTGGCGAAGTTCAATTCTCGGGTCGCGTCTCTTCAATACTCGAATTCAAAATGGAGGCGAATTCAGATTTTTCAGGTTAATAGAATTATCTTTGAATGAAATAACTTAAGATTTAAGGGATTCTTATTATGAATTGTAAAGGGCCCCGCACTACACATCAAAGAGGATGAAAGCAAACAAGGAGGAAATGATGTGAAGACATGTGAGCCACGGCAAATGGCAGGAAAGGTTGGAATTCACAGAGCCAAAGATAAATCCAGGCATCCATATATATAAATTAGACTCGTGACCACTGCAATCACTGAGTATATTATGTATGTGTTTATTTCCTTGCTTTTTTGACTGAGAAAATTCCATTTCCCCGTCGCATCCAGTCAAGCACAACGTACACTACTAACTCAAATCCACTACTACAACTTATATTATTCATTCATTCCTTGATGATGTTTATCACATAAAAGGAAATAATGCATTCTTTAGAATAGATGATATGATTGGAAATACTGGCTTAATGGCACGTTTGATCACTACTAGAAAATATGCTATTTACGACGGAAATTTTCTTCGATAAAATATGATTTCATCGTAGCAAATATAATGGGGGTCACAAATGATTTTTTCCGTCGTAAAAATATGTCCCCGTCTCAAAAAATAGGGTCGCAAATGATTTGTTTCCCATCGCAATCCCATCGTATATGAGTCAATCTAATAGAGTTTGGGTTAGGTATTCGGTAACTTTTAGCGACGGGCTCAAAAACCTAAAACGGTATTGGAAATTGAGTATAAGATTAATAGCCTTATTTGAGTGTAGAAAGAATAATTTGAATGGTTAAATTTTACAATTAATCATACTTGCCATTTTATAAATTGTGATTACTTATTCTAAATAAACATATTAATGATTTAAAAATCAAATGTGATGATTATGGAAGATTTTAATACACAAATAACAAAATTGTCCCCCACTTGATTAACAATTATGAAGGATGAGTAAAGGTAGTGTGATAACTCATGTGGACACCACCACCACCACCTCACCCCTTAATCAGCCTATGTAAATTTATGATAACGCGGATTATCCAGTTAGCATGACCTTGATTTTTATTTATATTTAGTTTTTTATTGGCTCGGTCGCTAACGACCCACATCCCATTTTGGCCCGACCCGATATTGACCCTTTTTAACCGACCATGACTCGCCCCGATCCGTGTAATAATCAGGTCTAGTCATGACTGGTGACTCATGAACTCATTACAAATATCTCTGCAGCTTAAAAGATTGGTACGAGCACAAATATATTCTCGCGCATGCGCTAGTCTTTCTAATCCAAGCCCATTGTCCTTCTGGAACAATGATAATTGCCAGCTGCGTCAAATTCCTTGATTTCCCATCAACATTATTATTATTGGTTCATTGCTCATGATAGATGGCCATTTGTTCCTGCTTTGACAATTGGCATGGTGCATTCAAAAATGGCACTACGCCAATGGGACCCGTCGACCTGACGTACGGTATGGGAGAATTAGGATCATCTCCATTTTCTTTTCTCTATTTCTTATTTTAAGATTTTGACACATAATTTAATTTAATATTATTAAAATAAAATTTGCAAAAGTTCTCTCTATCTCCCTTTTTATAAATTTTCAACCATTGATTTATGAAATGGACCATTCATTTCCTAAAGAAAATGGAGAGAATCTTGGCTCGGTATTGGGAGGCTAGCACGAGGCACGACATGTTATTGTGCGATCGATTGTGTGTGTCATGTCGTGGGCTAGCCATGGGGTCAAACTTTTAAATTTAGCCAAGCATGATGACACGAAGACACGTGGGCTGAGCCATTGTTTGTGTGCCGACCTTTCAAATTTTTGGCACAACATAGCATGAGCACGTCGTTAGTGGGTTGGGTCGTGACTCGTGAGTCATCTCACCTGGCCCAAAAGCATGCAAGCTTGGCAGTTGGCACGGAACACAACAAGACACAATGTCATCTTCATGACCAACTTCTCTCAATGAGTCTATTATACATCTGGATGTACGTAGAGATACGTGTATCCTAGGTTAACAAAAATTACTCTATATAAAATGAGCAAAATTACCCTAGAATCAGTTGAATGTGTCATACATCAAAATGTATATAAGAATTTCTAAGTCTAAACAATAAATAATAATAATAGTACTATTAAAGCAAAAAGGGATTGCCAAACATGCCAATGGAATGACACTATAGTATCCATATAAGACAGAGCATGAATGCAGGTTATCTGCCAACATCTTTAAAGCAGTACATTTTGTCATATTTGGGCCTTTTCATAATTATTACCCTAAATTTTACTGTTACTATTATTCGTTTATACTACATATATATGTATCCAATGTATGTGTTCGTTGTGTACTTTTTCTTTCACTATAAAAGCCAACCTAATCTCCATTATCCCCTCCTCATTCCTCTCATCTCAACACTACTCTTTGGCACATTTTAGCGATACAAATAAACAATACAAATACAACGGCAATCAATATCAATATTAATATGGCCTGCCGCACCAAAATTAAGTCCCCAAAGAATAAGGATTTCCGTAGAAAGCTTCACATTCTCCGACGCCTTGTTAATTCCAACTCGGTATTTATATTTACATTAATTACCTTATCCGGTCTGCTTTTTATTTTCAGTTTTTTTAATCTGCTTTTTAAGCTATACGAAGGGAATACAAGTAACAAAGTTCGAACCGTGTATCCAAATTAAAGGATATGAGGTTAGAGTGGACACCATTTCGCCACTCTTTCTGACCTTGCATATCGTATATAATACAGTATTAAATAACATTATTGTATGTTCTTTATAAAGTTTTTGTTATAAAATTATATCATAGTTTTTTTTTTTTTTTACTTATTCAATTTTTTTGGTTCTCGTTTTAATAATTATCGCTACTCACAAGAAAACTCAATATTAATGATCAAAATGAATATTGGCTTAGTAGATGTAAGTATAAAAGCTACAATTTTCAAGTACTAAAATGATGTACATCTTATTTAAAATTAAAAGTACAATTTACAATTTTAATTCTAGGTTTTCTTTTTTTGAATGATGTACTTCTTATTTAAAGAGTCTTTTAGTAGGTACGATAGGAAATTTGGTCTACCGTAAGAAATAACTCAAAATGCATCTTTTGTAAAAGACACATGCTTTTGGGGAGCATGTAGTTTATATATTTGTTTCTATTGTCAAATTAAGATCATTAATTTGAATCACACTGCACGGATCTAGGAAAATTTCTTATTTTATTTCTCTCTTTCATCATATAAATGTCTAGGCTAAATCGAGTTACATTTAATTATTAGGCCTTGAGTTGCATCGAATTTCAGCTCAAGTCCTAATATATATATATATTACCCAACATTACCAAAAGTAGAAAATAATGTTCTCCATTTGTAACATATTAACTGCAATGATTTGATATTATTTCTCTCTACTTTATATCAAATCGTTGCATTTATTATGTTACGGATTGAGTACATTAATATGGATATAAGTGTATAACTAAGGATAGGAAATAATTGGAACATTTAGATTACTAGGAGTCGAGGACAACTAATTAGCCACATTCAAACATAAAGTCGATAATATAATTGTAATTTAAAAAAGTAAGTGGTGTGGCACTTTATAATTTTTTTTTTCTTTTCAATTTGTATATATATATGTAAGCTCTTATATTTTGATTAATGCTTTTCCCCCACAACATCTATAAGCTAGCTAGCTACTTATATATCATTCGTTTGACATGTATCAATATAATTGAGGACGAAGTCATAGCCCAGTGGTTAGGGTTTCAGAATTCCAGAAACGAGGTCCTGGGGTCGATTCTTATTGCACGCATTTGCGAGGATTCTTGCAGTAGGGCTCGATTAGAAGGCCTAGTATCCCACACATTATCCTATAAATAAAATGTATAAATATAATTTTTAATCATTTCTTTAATAATAATAATTTTGGTGTATAATACTATTCTATATTATGATTAATGTAGGATAAAACAAGCTCAATCATCATGGATGCTTTCTTCTGCATATCTGCCTTAACATTGAAGCTTGAAGAACTTAAGAGAGAAAGCATGGACAACATCAAGCATATTGATGATCGTAAACTACCTTTGTTGGTAATGTTTTTAATTACATGCACTACAAGATTCCGTGTTTTTAACGTCCGCTGATGGCGGACGTTAAATTAGCGGATTGCGGATGCTAATTAGATTAGCGTCTGCCAACGGACGTTAAACCATTGTCGGAAATTTTTTAGTCGTTAAATACTTAATTAACGTCCGCTTGACGGACGTTAAAAATTTAACGTCCGCTTAAAAATTTAACGTCCGTTTTTTAAAATTAAAGTCCGCTTGAACAGACACCAAATAACGTCAGTGTTGTGGTAGACGTTAATTAGCGTCCGCCGCTTAAGGCGGACGTCAAATATGAGAAAACGGACGTTAATTATATTTCATGAATTAAAAAAAAAAAGAAACCAGCTTTTACGCTGGTTTCAATTTGTGCATTAATTTGCATTTTTTTGTAAGTATACTTGGAGATTTTTTTGTGTGGAATTCTTCTAGATAAATTGCAATTATAAAATACAAATCAAACATCATATTATTTTTATAAACACAATTAAAACAACAATCAAATACAACATTAAAGCCACAAACTTCAATTTTATAAATCTAACTAAATCAAATACACTTAAACCTCAAAAAAATATGATAAACCTAAAATAAAATACACATTAAAAATATAGAACCAACCACTAATAAATGTGAAAGAAAAAAAAAGCAAAAGATTTATGGAAAGAAAAAATAGATTTCCATTCTTGAGCTAATCTTCAAAAACTCAACCTGCAACCAAAAATAATAATAAATAATAAATGAGATTCATTCATATATTTCCAAAACCAAACCAACCCAAAAAAACTAGATCAAATGAACAGATCTTTTACCCCCAACAATTAAGACCAAAAGAACATATCTTATACCTCCAAAAATATCAGGAAAAAAATGATAGATGAATAAAATTTCTCGAAAATCAAACAACATTAAAAAAACAGAAAGTAAAAAAATTAGAAACTGCAACAAAAAAGAAAATAAACGAAAATCAAAAGATAAAAATATGGAATATTATGAACAGAAAAAAAAAACCCCAAAAACTTGAGTGAGATTTTCGAAAATCAGAAAAGGGGAAAAAAATTAGTTTTTGAGATCTAAAACTTTGAAGCAAAACAAAAAAAAATATTGAAATATAACCCAAAATTTTTTAGATCTAAAACTTTGAAGCAAAATAAAAATTGGGAAACAAACCCATAAACCAAAAAAATGAAAAAAAACCCAAATATTTCGAATAAAGCCTATTTTTCTTGAATTACTAGGGTGTTTGTTCAAACAAATTGCAAGCAAAATATTCAATAATTTCGAACAAATGAACCTAAAAACTGCGCACAAAATTCAAGCAAAATAATTAAGTCACAAAGCTTACTTTCAATGGATGAGAACGACGAACAACAAACGAAGGTGGTAGATCGAATTTTGGGGTCTTTTTTTAAGAGATTTTGAACAAATCTACCCAAATTTCGAATAAAATTTCAAAAAAAAGTTGAATTTTGAGGAAATGATAGAGATGAAAGAAAATTTGAAGGTGTTTTTGAAGAGATAATTCAAGAGAGGTGGGAGAATAAGTTGAAGAGAAATGAGTTGAGGAGAGAGAATGGGGAGGAGGCAAAAAGAAAAAAGTTGTGATATGAGGAAATGAAGAGAGACGTAGGGTTCATTAGGTTAAAAAAAGGTCAGAATTTTAACGTCCGCCTAGGACGGACGTTAACTATTAAAAGGCGGATGTTAAATTTGACGACCTAAATTTCAAAATCCCGTGTTTTTGACGTCTGCCTCAGACGGACGCTACTTTTTAAAAAACGGACGCTAAGTTGAATTTTAAATCATAAACTTTGTCATCCCTAAAGCGTCCGTTGTGGCGGACGTTAATAAAATAGGCGGACGTTAAAATTTATTTAATGTCGGTTTTCTTGGCGGACGTTAAATAGCGGACGGCAGAAACACGGAATGTTGTAGTGATGCACTCAATTGTTTCATTATATTATTCTTATAACTTTTTATTTTTAATTTGTTGCTATTTATCAACAAAGTGATCCGTCAATCTAGCTATTTCTTTGCAATATATAGAAATAAACATAGTCATTATGATTTATAAATAGTCTTATTTCACTTGATTTTACGATTGCATTAATATTATTACACCAATATAATATTTAGTATCAGCCACACTGGGACTGAGACACAGCATGGACTCCCACGGGAGCAATAGTGGGGAATACACTATCGACGTGTCAAGGAACAAACGAGTGATGTATCCCCCTTTTTAATAGACTGTCTGACCCGTGCCTGCTTCCCCTCCTTTTTTGTAGTCTAGGGAAGCGGGTGTGTCAGGTATCAGTAAGACAAAGTCGTAGGAATATCATGCAACTAAATATATCAGTGATATAAAAATGTGTGTTGACAAATTAAATATGTAATAAATATATATATATATATAGAAGTAGGCTCATGTGAGAAATGTAGTTTTGGTGAGAAGGGTGAGAAACAACCAAAACTCTTTGATCAACAAATGAATGGCTAAGATTAAATTTGATTTGTCCTCTTTACTCCTTCTATAGTTTAGAGTTAATGTATCTATGGTATAAAGTCAATGTATTTTTGCTTGATGTATTTATTGTGTATGGTGAATGTATCTATAGTTGGTGGTCAATGCACCTCTAGGTCATAGTTGATGTATTTATCTCTTCTCACATTTCTCACGATAAGAAATTTCTCACCGGAACACAACCCTATATAATATATATATATATATATATATATATATATATATATATATATATATATATATATATATATATATATATATATATATAATCATGAAATCTTTATGAAATAGAGAGGATATATCACTAAAGAGACTTTTAACGAACATTTTTATTTTTATGTTTCACGACGATATGTCAATAACTTTATTTTTCCTTTCATTATGATTAATTACTAATAACGAAATTGATTATTTTTTGAACAGGAAGTGAAGGTAGAGAAACAAGACAACAACAAAGGTTTTCGATTGAAGGTAAAAAGCGAAAAAGGAAAGGATAGTCTAGTTCATATCTTAGAAACATTTGAAGAAATGGGGATAAATGTGATAAATGCTAGGGTTTCATGTGTCAATCACTTTGATATGGAAGCTACACTTGAAGTAAGTCAAGCAATGGATCCAAATGTTTTGACTGAAGCTGTTCATAAAGCTATTGAGAGAAGTACTAATATTAATTAATAGTATTATTAGCTAGCAAATGTATGTGTTACACATGTAATGAAATCTTTTACTTGATATGTAATTATTATGTCATTTAGTTAATTTTAATCTAAGCTCATGGCTTTGTCACTTCACTAAGGTGGACTAGAAATAGTCGTACGGGTAGTTTAATGAAATTAATATTGGGGTACATGACGCTGCACACACAAAAAAAATTGAATAGTAGAAGTTGTACACTCCACTACATTAGGGATGTAAAAAGTAAAACGGATTTAATGGCAACTAACAAGTTGGTAAAAAAAAATAGGTTCGATAAAAAACGATTGGTTAAAAATAGGTTATGTGATCTCTTCAATAATATATATTGGTCGGCGCTATTCGGTATCCGGTCGAATTCAATATTTTTCTTAACAATTGTCGATCAGTTTCAGTCATAACCTTATCGGTTAGGTGAATGTCGATACCTAGTCAAACTTGATTGATCCCAAGCAGTTTTTTTTCCAGTTGTAATTAGTATGAGAGTTAATAAATTCAATCACCATTGGTATGCAGGTCGCAATTGGTAGGTCAAACAAATTGTAATTGATCGTTCAAAATTTGTCTCCAAACGGTTTTTAACATGTCTTGATCAATCAATCATTACTAGGCATGATGACGATGATAATGATGATGTTGGTTGTTGATAATGATGAGGATGATGATGCATGACGATGATGGATTTTGATGATGCATGACGATGATGGATTTTGATGGATGTGACAACGAAGATAATGGATGATGATAGGTGATGATGTTAATGGATGATGATGATGAAGACAACGGATGATACGATGATAATGTAGATGATGGATGGTAATGGATGATGACGAAAATGATGGTGTATGGTGATGATAACAATGTTTCGATGTTGAATTTTAATGGCAATAATGATGACGATCGCGATGAGGGATGGTGATGATGATGATATGGTGTATGGTGATAATAACGATATTCGATGTTAAATTTTAATGGACAATGATGACAATCGACGATGATGGATGGATGATGATGACGACAACGAAGATGATGGATGATGAATAACGGTTGAATACGTAACGTCGATGAAGAATGTTGATGGATGATGATAATGATGATGGGTGATGATCTGATGATGACAGTGGTAATGATGACGATGACAACAATGATGATGATGGTGGTGAGTGATGGTGACAACAATGGTGATGGTGGTGATAGATGTTCATGTATGGTCATGATGATGATGAAGATTATGAATGGTGATGTTTGGTGATGGTTATATCAATGATATTGATGATGATGGATGGTAGGGGATGATGATGACATTGATTGTGAAGTATGGTTATTATGAAGGTACTCATGGATGGTGATGATGACAATGATGGATGGTCAATTGGTAATTGTTATGTAAGGCCAAGGCCCAAATTCTTGAAGCCCTAAAACAATTAAAAAAGAGGCTTAGACTACTAATGACGAGTTAAAAGAATACTATGGTATATGAGGCTCTCTAAAGTCGACACGTATTACATGCAACCAATAGGTTCCTAACACGTGTCCACTTTGTATTGGTTGTTAATATATCTATATATAGTCATTTAATGCTAACATAAAAGGACAATTGAAATTTATTACAAAGTATTTAATACAAATATATATCATCTCAAAAAATCCAATCAGTACAAGCATTTTCTAAACCTAAACACATCACAAAAATACGCTTCTTCTGTTTACATTACTAAGGGCTCGTTTACATTAGCTGAATAGAGATAAACTGAACTGAACTGAACTTAACTTAACTTAACTTAACTCAACTGAACTGAATAGAAGTGTATTAATTGAACTAAATAGAGATGAACTGAACTGAATATAATCTGAACTGAACTGAATATAATCTGAAGTAAACAAGCCTTAACTTAATAAGCATTAGAGCATTGGAGGGGAGATATCAAAAATAAAAGGCCATATGTACTCCTTTGTGTAGGAGTCAAGATCCTCTCCTTTTCATAGAGGAAATGGATGGTCTATTTCCTAAATCAATTGGTGATGATATATAAAGAGGGAAATAGAGGGGATTTATTTTTTTATTTTATTTTAATGCTAAATTACTTGTCAAAATCTTAGGATAGAAAATGGATGGAGAGAAAGGGAGAGAAACCTAATTCTTTGTCTTGGTCACAACTCACATGGACAATGTGACGAAATGAACCAGTTCGACGAAGTACATTGACAAAATATATATTCGATGAAGTACAATGACAAGTGGTTTCTTGAATACTAATTTGTAGCATAGCTTGATCTCCCAAATCAATAATCTTAATTATGTTCCCACAACATTTGGTATCGTATATGGGTAGAATAGTAACAATAGTATGAAAAGAAGAAACAACTCCTCGTCATCAAGTAGAAGATATAACTTATACACGTATTGGAATGGAGATGAAAGTAAGAGATATCCACAATCTCATTGTCCTAAGGAGAGCGCGATGAATTTACAAGATACTGCTAATGGATCCAAAATTTAGGAGCGCAACGATCTAAGGATCAAGCAATACCATGGAACTGTTGAAATAAATCTTCTCAGGGCTTAAATTGGCAATGGTGAAAATAGTGAGCGAATTCACCTAAAACGTACAATTCAAAAAAATTGAATCTGAATAGAAGACTCCTATCCCTTTGAGGGAAGGAAAGGAGCCTAGGTTTCAAAGGTACAAACTCCCTCAAAGAAAATGAACTTAGGGAAGAAGTCGATTGAATAACAAAAGTATGTTCCAATCAAATACTCCTCACAAGGCTACAAATATTCGATAAACCTTCCTATGAAAAACATACTTCGATGCTAGAGAACTCTTGGAAGAGAAAATTAAGGCAAAGGAAATGTCTGAGTTAAAAAAATTCAACGAATTGCAAGAGGTGCAAGACACTATTTTAAACAATGAACTAACTCATTCTTTAGAAGGAGATCATTCGTTGATATCCAACTCCTAGCGAGGAAAATCAAGTCACGAAGACGAGTCAAAACTTTACGATTAAAAAGCTAAATAAATGTCAAACTTTTGAGCCAAGTCTTACTCCTAAGGAAGAGGTGGAGAACAACCTATTGAATGAAAGTGTTTACAGAGTTTTTATTTTATTTTATTGCTGTTTCATTGTGTAATAACCTTGTTTATGTTATGTTTATTACAACCATATCTATTCTTAAGGCGAGTTTGCAACTCTAGATCTTTTATAAAATTAAATTCAACTATTGCCTTATTTTTTTAACTTTTTAATATGTTAATTTTTCATTTCTTCCTATATCACACACATCTTTATTTCTCTTTATCATTTTTTTTTTTTGGAAAACTATTTCTCTTTATCATTTAACTAACAATCACAAAACAAATTATTTTCAACTAGGAGTACATTGCTATTTTATCAATTAAGTGCTCGAGTTGGACTCGAGTACATTGGGCCGGGTCAAGTATATTGTAGGTTTACAAGAAATTGAAAGCTCAAACAAAAGGTAAACGGGTCGGTCGGATCATCCCTCTGCACAAAACTGAAAACCCCAACTAAAACCCTTCATCCCTCTTCTCTTCCATCGTCTCTCAAATCTCAGCTAACAACTATGGAGGCTTCACAACAAACCCCAACAACCATCTCTAAAGTCTCAAATCAAGCTATTCAAAAAGCTGTTCATGCTCTTCTCAAATGGAAATCCTCTAAATCCGAATCCCAAAAACCCAAGCTTTTACCTTCTGATGAATTCATCTATTTAGTCCTCACACTCAACAAAATCCCTGCGAAAAACCGCACTAATGCCCACAAAATCACTCTCCCAAACCCGCTTTACACCCCTGAATCTTCCGATTTTTGCCTCTTTGTTCATGACAAAATCTCTAAAGAAGCAAAGCAAAAGGTTGAAGAACAAGGAATCCCGGTTTCAAAGGTAATTAAACTCTCTAAATTGAAGAAAGATTACAAAGCATTCGAGCAAAAGAGGAAGCTCTGTGATTCTTTCGACTTGTTTTTTGCTGATAAGAGGATAATCCCACTTCTTCCTAATGCAATTGGTAAGCAATTTTACAGTAAGAAGAAGATTCCTGTGCCTATTGAATTGGGTAGATGTAATTGGAAGGAACAAATTGATAGGGTTTGTGCTTCAGCTATGTTGTATGTAAGTACTGGAACTTGTAGTGTGATTAAAGTAGCAAAGGCTTCAATGGAGGAAGATGAAATTGTGGAGAATGTGATTGCTGCTGTTAATGGGGTTGCTGAGATTATTCCTAAGAAGTGGAAAAATGTTAGGGCTTTTCATTTGAAGTTTTCTGAGTCTCTGGCATTGCCTATTTATCAGAAAGTGCCTGAATTAGGGTTGAAGATTAGTGGGATAATGGAAGTAGGTGATGGAAATGGTGAGGAGAAAGGGGTTGTTTCAGCTAAAAAGGAGAAAAAACAAAAGGAGAAGGTAACAAAGAAGAAGGGAAGGATTCATGAGGTGAGGTATATGGACAATGCTGGGGTTGAAGGGATGGTTGGAGAGGATGAGTCAGGGAGCGAAGATGACGACAACGACAACGGCGAGAAGAAGGTGGTGGAAGTTGAGAAGAGTGAACTAGGTAGTGCTGAAAGTGTGGGCAAGAAAAGGAAGAAGGGAATGAAGGAAGTGGCAAAGGTGAAGGGAATGAAGGAAGTAGCAAAGGTGAAGAAAAGTTTGAAGGGTCTGAAAGAGAAGAAGAGGAAGTCTTCATCTGATGAGAAGAAATCCAAGAAAAGCAAGATGTCTGTATAAGTTACTATCTGCTGATGCTGATCATTCTTCATGTTTGAATTAATGTGAGTATCTCCCTCTTCTGATGGAATTTTGGTGTTTTGAGGTTATTAGATAGGTCTTGCTTATATAATTTACTTTCAATTTGAGTTTTGTTAGTTAGTTGGTTGATGTCTTAGCTCAATTTACATTGTTGTAACAACAGAAGAACAGCTATTTGGGGAATTTATATGATTTAAAGTTTTGTTAATTGCATTTAAGCTTCAATTTTTCTGTCTTTGGTCTCTCTATATTCTCTTTGTTTGATGAATTTTGTTTGCACAACTTCTTATGGTTTAATCCAACCTACTTCTTAGAGCTTCAAATTATTTTGTTTCTTTCAATATGAATTTGTTGATTGGTGCTAATTTTGTGTTACTTATCAAAACTGTTGTATGTGAGCTAAACCAAATTGGTCATTTTATCCAATTTTATCTGTGATCTGGTTGGGTTATAAGTTGATGCTATGAACTAGAAATAGCTTGGACAGAATATTAAACTGTTAATATGCAAAGTAAGAGAAGAAGATGTTAGTTATCTACTTCGCATTAGGGTCCTCTTGAACTTATTTTATCACCGATCAGGGCTATAGGCTAAGTAGGTTAGATTAGGTCTAAGAAGTTTCAATAAGTCCTTTTTAACTATGATCAGTGCTTGTGTTATTAAGGTTGAGTAGTTCTAATCTAAACAGGTCAGATCATGGTAGGCAAGTCGTATAAAATCAGGTTTTATAAGTCAGGGAACACAACCCTAATAACTATGATTTAATGAAAGCTATTCAAGTAATTCCACTTTCGATGGTTGGATGTTATCCTAATCAAGCTTTCAAGAGGCTTGAATCTTTCCCAAAGAAACAAGTTATCTCCTATGTTACTCGGACTTCAATAACCATGTCTTGACATGGGTATGTGTCCAAGTGTTTGATTTGGCTATTTTGTGAAAAAAATTCATGATATTAACCCAAAAAGAAGTTTCCCAAGTGTCATACCCAGAGTGTCAAGGATCCGACACGGGTACTTGAGGTGGAGTGAAGAGTCAGAGTAACATAGGTTATGTCTAACTACGTTTCTAAATTCTTCCCCAACTTTCTAATAACAACTTATTATGCCTTCCTTAAAATACCCCTCCCTTAAATCTCAATTCCTGGCACCATAATCATTGTGCTCCATGCCTATATTTCATTTCTTACCCTACAGATTGGATGTTTATGTCTTGTTAAACATGTAAATGAGATTAACTTTGAATCTCCTGAATTTGACATGGTTTTGTCAGTATACCCAGGAGATGTCATGTTTTCCTTTATTTTCTCTAAGATGGCTGTATGTCAATTTCTTTCTCCTTATTCTAATATAGGAAACGCAGAGAAATGTGAAGTTGAGGCCAATTTGTTATTGTTTTCGTAGTAGGCAGACAATCCCTGTTATAAATTCAAGTCCCAACTCTTTTAATATATTTCTACTGCTATTTGCTTTTCCTTGGATTACAATGTCCAAGGTTTTATTAGTTACCCTTATAGCTTTCATTAATAACTATGATTTAATGAAAGCTATTCAAGTAATTCCACTTTCGATTGTTGGATGTTATCCTAATTAAGCTTTCAAGAGGCTTGAATCTTTTCCAAAGAAACAAGTTCTCTCCTATGTTACTCAGACTTCAATACCCATGTCCTGACATGGGTATGTGTCCAAGTGTTTGATTTGGCTATTTTGTGAGAAAATTCATGATATTAACCCAAAATAAAGTGTCCCAAGTGTCATACCCAGAGTGTCAAGGATCCGACACGGGTACTTGAGGTGAAGTGAAGAGTCAGAGTAACATAGGTTATGTCTAACTAAGTTTCTAAATTCTTACCCAACTTTCTAATAACAACTTATTATGCCTTAAAATACCCCTCCCTTAAATCTCAATTCCTGGCACCAGAATCATTGTGCTCCATGCCTATATTTCATTTCTTACCCTACAGATTGGATGTTGATGTCTTGTTAAACATGTAAATGAGATTAACTTTGAATCTCCTGAATTTGACATGGTTTTTTCAGTTTACCCGGGGTATGTCATGTTTTTCTTTATTTTCTCTAAGATGGCTGTATGTCAATTTCTTTCTCCCTATTCTAAATGTAGGAAACGCAGAGAAATGTCAAGTTGAGGGCAATTTGTTATTGTTATCGTAGAAGGCAGACAATCCCTGTTATAAATTCAAGTCTCAACTCTTTTAATATATTTCTACTGCTGTTTGCTTTTCCTTGGATTACAATGTCCATGGTTTTATTAGTTACCCTTATAGTGTTGGTGTGAACCAGGTACATTTTATACGCAGTTTTATTCATTAATTACTTCTAGTTAATAAAGTTAGAAGTTTCATTGTCTTTAGTTAATTCAGTGCAGTGGCAAGTTATGTTTCATTTTGTTTTTTTTTTAAATTTTATTTAACATGAAGCAGCAAATTTACGGTGGCCTTTTGATGATCATTAATCATTGGCAATGATTATTTAAAGTGTAAATTTGTGTATGAGCTTATGGTGCAGCTGGTCCCTTCTTGGGTGTAGGTTTGAATTTTATTTAGGGTGGATACTCTTCAACTTATTACACGTGAACTTATCTGAACTTGTTAAATCTAATAAAACCTTATTGAACGTATTCGACTTAATTGACCCTGATTATAAGAAAGAATTGGATCTTTTTACACTTGATTAGACCTGATCAAACTTTGTTGAACTTATTACACCTAATTAGGCTTGGAGCTTATCTGAATTGAAGCTTATTTTTTTAAGGGCGAAGAGAACACAAACACACCATTAATTTTATAATCAAGGAGTCAGCTTTAGCTGAGATTGAAGCTATTTGTTGTAGAATAGTTATATCCCTCCCTCTTCCTCTTTTTGGGTGATTCTATTTATTTTTCAAGTTTGTGTATTGAAATCTTTTGGAAGGCAAACATATTTGGGCAATGATCTGGATGCAGCTCTTTCCATGCTTGTTCTTCACACTGTTTGAGAATGTGTTTTCTTGCAGCAAATTTTGGACTTTTAGTTTTTTTTTTTTTTTTTTAAATTTTTAACAATACGTTTGGATAGAGGGAAATGAAGGGAAAGGGAAGGAAGGGATTCATGCTCCCTTGTTTGGATATCACATGGAGGGAGAGAAGGGGAGGGGAATGAGAGAATTGAAGGGATCCATGCCCCCTTGTTTCCCTCCATCTTTAATGAACCAAATTCTTCCCATATTGGAGAGATTTGGAGGGAAAATGCAACCTCATTTTCTCCCTCCCCATCCTTCCTTTCTTTCCCCTCCCCTCTTCTTTCCTCCTCTCCCTTTCACTCCACCATTGCTATCCAAACATAGGGGAAATTAGAGATGAACATATTCATTTTTTTTCTATCTTGAATACTGAAAGAAGGAAGCAGAACATAAGAAGCATCAACTGGAATATCTTATGTGCTAACCTGCTAAAAGCATACTTCAGGACTATCAGGAGATTTCTGGATGATAATTGATAATCTTCTGTTGTTTTACAGGTTTAAGTTCAGGGAGTTGATTTTCGGTACTCCAAAAATTGATTTTTCAATGCTCTACTCATAAGGAGTGCCAAAATCAATTTTTGGGGCGTCAAAATTATTTCACTTAACTTGATTATTGGTTCTCACCCAGAAAATTCAATAAAGAGTGCAATAATAGACAGAACAGCCACAATGGTTGCTCTCAAGGATTAGCTTGCAAATATGGAAAATTGCAAGCTACAAGCTCAACCATTGTAGAGGAAATGAGCTTGTAACTTGTACAATCCTTGTAGCTCAACAAAGCTACAAGGTTTTGGACTCCGCTTTGTTCTTTTTTCCCTTTTTCCCGCTATTGCATTAAATTTCAATTTAGTTTTGTAAATTACCATTGTAATTACTTGTAGCTTGAAAATGATATAGTTTAAAATGTGATGCAGCAATTGTGGATGAATTTCAATTTACCTGATTGAAAAAAAAAAATCTAGTTCTAGAGTCCATTGTTCCAGGACCTTTGAATATAAATTTTATGGCCTTTCCATTGTCCATGAAGACATGAAGTCTATTCAAACATGAAGAGCTTGTTGCTTGGTATGTATGTTTTGCCACAGATTATAGAAACAGAATTCTGAGCCGTGCAGAGTGTAGGATGTAATATTTGATGGGTTGATGTTGAGTCTTGACAATAGTCACTGGTGCAATAAAGTTTCATTACTTTGAAATTATGGTCTATTTGAGTGTTTGGTAGGATGAAAAATATTTTTGGGAAAACTGTTTCTCATTTTATATTGTTTTGTTTGGGCTGAACGAATGAAAATTTTGGGCTGAAAAATTATTTTATACCTGAATAAAAACCTATTTCCCAAAACATAGGACACTTTCTTAGAGGCATATTATTATTTTTCATTTATGAGATTAATTGATTGTTGGTTCAACTAAATAATGGAAAAATACTTAAAAAGGAAAATCAATTTCCTATCAACCAAACAATTAAAAAAGTTCAATGAAAATAAGTTTTTTCAGTCTAAAATATTTTCCATATTACCAAAAGGAGCCTTCATGGAAAAATATTTTACTCCAAGCTTCACTGCTCTATTTCAGATTTCATATCATGTTATAATCTTATGTATTTTTGCTACTCATTTGAAGCCATGAGCATGAGAAGCAGTAATAAGCACTAGTTCTACAATTCTTATGTTTGGGGGTTAGAGTAATTAAGCCATTAACATCATCCATTTTGTGGAGTTCTGGGTGAAGCAAGTCATGGAAGTTCATGTGCAAAAGAGGCTTGGGCCCTGTTTTTAGTAGTCCAAAAGAATATGTCCTTAGGGAATGGGTAACCCAATAGATACTGACAAATTAGACTGAGTAACTCAATATGGAGTAGCAGAGTTTGGACCACTTGTAAGTCCAATGATTTTAATTCCTAAAATCAATTAGCAATGAAAGGAGTAACTACTATGTTTATTAGTTGGTTTTTTTTTTCTTTCCCTCCAATGTGGGGGCACTCATGAGTCACGTGTGTTCAACGATATGGTTTAACACTATCATACACATGTGAGTGTCCTTAGAATTTAGACCTAATAGGAAAGACAATCATAAGCAAATAGAGCTGTCAATTTTTTACCCGACCCGATAAATCCACTTAACCCGACCTGTAAATCGTGGGTTTTGACAAAAAAAAAAAACTCAAACTCGTTTTGAACCCGTTAAATACAAACAGCTCTTAATCCGACCTGCTTTCAACCCGACCCGACCAGAAAATCATTAAAAATGTATTATAAACTTATGATATTATAGGAAAATGTAAGCAAAAACACTTCTTACCATTAAAACTTTGAATTTAAGATTATTTTTATTGGACCACAGGTCCACAACATCAATAATTTGCCATGAATTAGCTATTATTGAAGATATTTTTTATAATTTGTACTTTTTAGAACGCTTAAGGTACATTTTAGTACATATATTGCATAAAAATATGAAAAATTAAAGGGCGTTATAAAACTTCCCAACCCGTTGGGTCAACCCGAACCCAAAAAATTTGGGTTATAAAAAAAGCTAATACTGACCCGAACCCGCTAACACCCAACCCGGTACAACCCGAACCCGCAACTATTTTACATCAACCCGACCCGTTTTACAAGTCTAGAAGCAATCCTATAAATGACAATGGGTCTATTACGCATCCAAGTCCACGGGTACACGTAGAGGTAGGCCAAACATCTAAATGTATTTTATTGCTCATTTAATATGATTGCGCTCATTTTAAATTTTAAAATGAGCTAAAAAAACTATAAAATGAGCAAAATTACCATTGAGTGCACTTTACATCTGGGTGTATATAAGTATTTCTATATTAATGGTTAGACATCTTGTCGAGACAAATATAGTAGCTTAGTATTTCTATATTTATTTAAAAGTTTTTACAATTATGTGAGAACCAATTAATTTTATTGTCAAATTATGTTGCTAAGAAATTTTAAAATCGCACGTATTGCGTGCATAAAAAACTAGTATTTATTAATACAATGGTATTGATCCCATTATAAATTCAAAACGCTAACTTTTTCTCAACTGTATAATAGTATATTAGTATAGCACTGAATCTTGAAGAAACCAACTGCAGGCTGCAGCCTCTTTGGGCTATCGAATACCAACAGTAAAGCACTTTAGATGCTTAAAAGAAATCTTGAAGTATAAATGATTCCAAACTCATTAATGTAGGGTTTTTACTTGACAAAGTCTTTAATCGGCAAGGTCTTATCGATCACTAATTAGAGTCAATACAGGGCCAAAAATAATAGCATAATAAATTTTTCAAAAAAAAGTTTTGATAAAAATAATTACATTAATATATTCGTATACATTTGTTTTAACTATTGGCTACATTAAATTTTATTTATATTTAATATTTGGGATTTTCTATTTGGTACCACTTTTCAAGTGACTTTTCTAAGTGGTACCACTTGTTTAAGTTTCTTCCATGTGGTACCGCTTATTAATATCACTAATCTATACCGTGACACTTCCGTTAATCAAACGTTAATTTGTTATTTATTGCGTTAATTTGTGCAAATCGAGGCGAATTGTAAACGCAAAGTAGGGTTAATCGAATCGTTTTTATGCAAATTTTGACTTCAAATCGGACCTCATAAGGCTTAAAATGACCCATAATATAGGACCCTAATTTGCGGTCATATTTAGCCTTATGGGGCCCGATTTGAGGTTGAAATTTGCAAAAAACGATCCGATTAACCATAATTTGCGTTTACGATTCGCTTTGATTTGTACAAATTAATGAAACAAATAACAAATTAACGTTTGATTAACGGAAGTGTCATGGTATAGATTAGTGATATTAATAAGTGGTACCAAATGGAGGAAACTTAAAAAAGTGGTACCACTTAGAAAAGTCAATTGAAAAGTGGTACCAGATAAAAATTCCCTTAATATTTTAATGCCCCGTCCGCTAACGGCCAGCTAATGACCCGCGACCCGCTATTGACCCTTTTTAGTCGACCCTAACCCTGACCCGACCTGCACCGGCCTGACCACGACCCGTCCGGATCCGCCTAATAACCAGGTCTATGCATGACTAATTTAGCAATAAAAAAAACTAAAATGTGTCCATTGCATAATTTCAAAAAATTTAACCAGCAGTATCATCATTAGATCGTGGGAAATATACATGTTGACATCAAGAATTTGGAATAATGAAAAAAACTTTTCCGATTGTGAACTCTATAAAGTGGTGATGCGTTTACGGCTGCCCTACAAACATCTTTTGTCACCGTCGATTCGTATTATTGGGAAACTGGAGGGAGGGGGAGGATCGGCGCCTGCATGTGCTCGCTTTCAGAGCCTTGTTCGAGCGAGCCATCATCGCGCGGTGGCCTCCGAAGTAGCCTAGTGTTCGAGGGCTAGCGATTGAATGTTTGTGTATGTGAACCATATCTCTATTATATAAGCCAAGGGGGAGCCATGGTGTCCCCCTCGAAAAGTCCATAATGCCCTTTAAAAATTTATTAAAAATCAAATAGCATCACAAAGTTATTATAATTTTTGAATTTTTTTAAAATGAAAATATTACAAAATATAGAATTCGTAAAAATAAAATAAAAATTTCAAAATTCATATTTTTGATTACTATATAAATAGACACCCATTTTAATATACTTTGTTACATAAAATTTTTACCTTTTTTATTATCGTAGAAATTTGATACCGATTTTGTTCATTGTTATGGAATGGTTGGATGAAAGGGGAAAATTTGTTTACGATTATGTGAATGAGTGTGAATTTAAAAAATGTTTCAATTTATATCAAACAAAAACATTCAGTATTTGAAGATACATTAAAAATATCGTCGCACGCAAAACGTGCACACAAGGCTAGTATGTACGTAAAGAAAGAAGTCTTTAGTGAAACCTTTAAGTTAGGGCCTGCACTCCCATTTAGGTTTTTGACATAACTCCAACAACTTTACCTAGCCATTTCTCCCCTAAATTTTTATCATTGATGATTATAATATGAAGTTAAATAATACAAAATTCGTAACTTGGAATTAATGGTAAGATACTCCAAAATTTGAATTATTTTTTATAATTATTTATATATATTACAAAGAAAGAATACATATATATTAAAAAAAATTAACGTCCTGTTTGTCTATTGATAATAAATTGTAGTAATAAAAATATATATATTTAAAATTTAATTTTGCTAAAGAAGAACCTTATCAACTTCATGGAAAACATATTTTCATTCTCAAACTTCAATTTCTTCAAATTTTCAATTACCATCAATTACTATTACTCTATTAGAAATGTTGTGGTATTGGATCGGAAAGAATATTTATAAACAAAATTAGGTAAATGTGAGGTGAGCTAGCACTAGAGGTGGCAACTCGATCGTTCGGGTTGGGCACAATTGTATAGGTCAGGTTGATTCGGGTTGAGGTATTTTGGTGTTCAAGTTGGGTACAGTTGTATAGGTCAGGTTAAATTCGGGGTTTTGCCAAATAGATTTAAAGGACATAATAATCAGTATACACTTTAATGATCGGAGTGTTCAAATCGGGTTAGTGTTGGGTCACGTTCGGATCAATAATATCAGTGAATTCGAGTATGTTCCATATCGGGTCATTCAGGTAATCGAGTATGGGTCACAAATGCTACCTCTAGCTAGCACCACCATGGGAATATATATTGAATTTTCTTCTAAATTTTTATATAAATTCATCCTCATTACCGTCATGTATGACCATCTGCCAAAAGAGCCGTAAAGGTAACCGCCAATCAAAAGACTTGATATGCTTGCCCCGGCCCGACCACCTTAAATGGTGCAACTCCCACACAAGGCAATGCTCATCAATCATTCATCAACTTACATTCTGTTAGTGATTAACAGGGTGCTTCATCTTGGGATTAGTAACTTAAATGTCGTTTTCCTTACAAAAAAAATTAAGAAATAATTATTGAAGTAGAACTCAATCATATATTCAAATTTCAAAGCAATGCCCATTGTAATTTGAATGTACTACTATAGTACCCTTTTTTTTAATTAAGGAATTTGAATATACTATTACTTTATTTGGTCATTTTTAATAATGATAATAATAATTAATAAGTCCACAAATTGACATATTATAAAAACTTCTCTTTGCGAAATGCAAGGAGAATAATAACTAGTTTCGAGATGATAATAATAACTAGCACATCTTGAGGAAGCTTCCCTTTGCTTGCTTGAACAAATATTAACACTTTAATTATATAAAAATGAGAGAAATTGGTATATATATGTGGCATTTTGTGAGGGGCTAGCTAGTTATAGATGAGAGTATCTTTATAAAGATCTTTGCTGCTAAATTTTTTTTTGCTTATTTTGTAACTTTAGATAGATTAGGGTGGAAAAAACTTGTTATACCCACCAGGCCACCAGGTAGACTACGTACTCATCACTAAATAAGTATTGTGGTTAATATTGATAGTGGATTTCAACCCATATGATAAATAATATTTTAATGTTCTTATTAGTAGTGGGTAGTCTACCCACCTGGTTGATGTAGCAAAGTCCGATTAGGGTTTAGTCTTGTGAGAAGATAACCCTAAATTTTGTGTAGTTTTCCATTAAAAATAAAAAATACTAGCTCCCTCAGCTTGATTACTTGTTACATTTCTTCTAGCACAATTTTTTTTTTTTGGAAGAAACATGCATGTGAAGTGTTAGGGACTATTAAAAAGTAGATGCATGTATTTATGAAAGATGACAAAAATGGTGTAAAAGAGGTTGAATAAAGAGGGTATATGACAAAAATAAGAGTAATAAATAAAAATTAAATGAAACCTACATATCAAATGAAATGTAGCAAGCAAAATGAGACACCCAAATAAAAAAATGTAACAAGTAAAAAAAGACAGGGAGTATTTTTTTTGTGCACCCCTCTATTTTATAATGTTTGTTATATTTATTATTTTTGTTTGTTGCAGTCGCATTTTGCAATACATATTTTTTAACATTAATGTATTCCATTATGTTTTATAAAAAATTTGTGTAAAAATTGATATTTAGAAGCAATTAATTTAGACGAATATAACAACATTTCATATGGGTATGTTTTTTCTTATATATATATAATACACCTTTTTCATAGTTAAAGTTTTTCTTTCCTCATTTTAAAATTCCAAACGCAACCAAAATTTGTAAAACAAAGAGAGTATTTATTATTTGATTCATTGAGTATGTTTGGACACAAACCATGAAACCAATGAATGAGAAAGAGAATAATTTATACTCCTTCCATCCCATTTTCTTTTTCATACTTCATATGTGTTGATGTGTACAAAAACCAATTAAGAAGACTTAAAAGTAGATAGAGAAATGTTAAAGAGTTGTTCTAGTCACCTCAACTTCACATGTAAAAAAAAAAAAAGTAGAGAGAAAAGGCTATCATAAAAGGAAATGGTGCGCTGCAAAGATCTTGAGACAACCAAAAATAGAAAATGGAGCAAAGTTAATGAGACAATTGAAGTAGTGTTTAGTAGGACTCATATAGGAGCATCAAGATAATTTATAACTATCATTGTGCGAAAGTGAATAATTTAGGCAGGTCTTTTAACTACGGAGTACATCTCATTGTTGTGGAAGACTGGAAGCCATATTATATTTTTAGATGGTATTTATATGGCATGCATTACAAGAAATTCACACAATGAGGGCAATTTATCATGATTAAAGAGGGCAATATGAGTATTGCTTTACTTAATAATGCCTACAAGGGCAATTATTTTTGCACTCATTGATATTAACTATGAAGACAATATGATTATTTTGCCCTCTTAGACTTTTGAAACTTTGCCCTATTTGACAATAAATAAAGTGTTTAAATCATGGAAAGCAGATCTAGAAAAACAATGTCTAGAGAGAGAGAGAGAGTGAGAGAGAGAAAACCCCTCGGTCGGGCTCAACTCAACCTTGCCCTGATTTGAACCACCCTTCCCACCGGAAAACCCCGCTGTCTTCACCGCTGCTATCTCCGGATTCTCCTGCTCAGTGTTCTCCGCCCCGCACTCTTTCCTTCAAACAAATCCTACAAGCTGACTCCATCTCCATCCCTGCTTCCAACACTCCAGATTTAACCTCCCTCTCCTCTCCCTTGTCCTCCCCACCTTCCATCTCCCTTTCCTCTTCTACCTTGGAGACGATTAGAGCCGCTTGGAGCTCGACAATTATTCTAAAAGTGCTTGGTCAATCTTTTCCAGCTGAAACTCTGAAAACCAAGCTACCTAAGATCTGGAGCTGTTCTGCACACGCCACCTTCATAGGACTTGGTAAGTTCTTTTACACTGTTAGATTTGCAAATGATCTGGATTGTAAGCAAGTTCTCGCGAGAGGGACATTGTAATACCCCGAAAATTTGGGATATTTTAAAATTTTTATTTATTAATTAAATGTATAATCAATTGACTATTTAATTGATTATTATTTAATTAAATATTATTTTGTGTAGCCATCTAATCATTTTAAGCCTGGCCTTAACTTTTTTATTTTATTTTGTCTTGCCAAAACCCGAGCCCAATTGTTTCCTTTGATCCATATGTTACGCAGTCCATCCTTTTATTCATTTTCTTTTCTCCTAAATATTTTATTTTATTTTAAGTCCAAAAGGCCCATTTATTTGGACTGTTTTATTTTATTTTCCTCTCTTTTAACTCAATTGGGCCAATGACCCAATCTTTTCCCCTCTTATAAACTTGGCCGGTCCCCTTTTTGTTTTTGGGCCAATGTTGTTTTTTTTTAATCTAATTAATTAGATATTGTGGATTAATTAGATTAATTAAAATAAATAATTTAATCTTTTAAAACCTAGTCCAACTAGTTTGTTGAGCCTCCCAAATTAAGCTCAACTTTTCCCTATTTGTCCCCCTTTTACACGGCCCTCCTTAACAATTTTTAGGGTTGTTGTTTTCTTTTTTTTCTATAAATAGGACTTAACCCTTTCATTTGGTTCCTATCTGCTATTATACTCTTAAACCCTAAAAACTATATTTTTCTCCTCTTTCCCTTCCAAAAAGCCGAACAGCACAAGTTCACCAAGTAGTGAATTATTTTTGTGCCTTGGAAAATTTAGCGATCCGAGGTAACTTTGCTTTCTCTTTTAATTTTGGGATAGATAATCACATAGTTAATTAGGATTGATCATGAAAATTGTAGGATTTTATGTTTTTATTGATTCAAAAATGTCGAGTACATGATGATTTGATTTTTGATTTGTTTTGTGAATTTTCTTGATTGTTTTATGTAATATCTTGAAAATCTTTAACTGTTGAATAATTTCTTGTATGAATTTATTGATTAATCAAATCTTGTTATTTCTTGATGAATTTTTCTTGAAAGTTTCTTTACTGTTTTATTATTAATCATGATTTATTTCGTGGCAAAATTCGTCCTTTTATTACTTATAATAATTTAATCTTTCGAACCGGTAAAACTGTCCAGATTAGGTTTACGAATTTATTAATATATCTAATCAAATCGAATAGCTACGAAATTTTAGGTGGAAGTCAGTAATACTGTTTTAAATCTTTTGTAATTTTTTCGTAATTTTTAAAGATCTATTTCTATGGCAGAAAAATCTGAAACCGAATTCTTTCTAATCTGATCTGTTAATTATAAAATCACTTAAAATTAGTAAATGATGTTATTTTTAAACTAAATTTATGCACATTAAACCTTGAACCTATATTTAGCTCCCATAAAAATTTCCAGATTATTAGAGACCTTTAGATGGTCGATCTTGATTTAATTCTTTAAAAATCAGATTGTATAAAATAGGGTAATTGAATTGTTAAAATATGTTATTATTAATTTCTTGAATTTTTCGAGTAACCTAGTATTAAAAGGGAATTAAAAATATGATTTTTAAGATGTATCTTGATGATTCTTGAATTATTAATGCTAATCTTTAATTCAATCTTTATGTTAATCCTTAATAATCATGATATTGTTTAAATCTTGAAGTTGTTCTTGATTTGTTGTGCCATGAATGCTGTGTGGTTTGAATGTAAAAAGAAATGATTTTAATCTTGTTTTGATTCAATTTTGATAATTTAATGTTCAAAGCATGATTTACTTGTTTATTATTAAGTTTGTATGATGAATTATGGATAATTGTATTTATTTGATTAAAGGTATAATTTTTGATATGTTGACATGAAAATGTCGAGTGCCTCTTGGATGGAAAAATAGTATTTTTATCTTGATTTAATTATTATATGATGCTAATTGTTAATTTAGATGTTTAATTAAATTGTTTATATGAATTATTGTGAACTTATTTAATTGTTGGTTTTATATGGAAAATGTCGAATGGCCTAGTATTTAATTAGTCAATTTTAGTTTAATTTTGACTTATAATAATATTAGGAATAATTTCGGAATAATTAATATATTAATTATAAAAGTTACAGTTAAAGGAATTATCAGGGATAAGTTGTAACAAGAAGGAATAGATAATAATATTATTATTTTTATTATTATTTACACGGTTATTATTATTATTATTAATAATATTTCGGATAATGTTAGTGTTATTATTAGTATTATTATTAATATTAGGAATCGGTAGGGATAAGTTATATAAGTTACGAATAAGATATTAATAAGGAAAGAAAGGAAACAGAGTAAAAGGAATACGAATCGTTTCGATCTCTGGCTAGGAAAGACTTGGTATTTAAGGTGGCCAATATACGTGCCGCACCTCTCTTTCTTGGGACTTCGAACGGTTCATTTCCGATTACGGCCACCTAGTATTTCCCGATATAAGATAAGATATAAGATTTGAAAGATATAAGATAAGATAAGGACGCCCACCTGATGACCCGAGTAGTCAGACTGGGTTAAGTCGAAGCCACTGCTCAATGGGACGAACACACGAGTTCCCCCGAGTAGTTCTGGGTCTTAGGATATGTAGTCGTCTAAGTAGTAGTACACGAGCTGCTATTTAGGGGTTATGGCCATAGCTTAGGCTTAGTGGTGCAAACGAGATCCGCTACGGGTTGAGTACACGAGCTCACCCCGGCATGTTCTAGGAAAGTTGTGGTGCAAACGGGATCCACAACGAGTTATAGTGACCGGTCCGCTGAAAGATGATAATGATATGATATGAAAGATATGAATGATAAGATATGATATGATGATATGTTTTGATAAGATGATGATGAGTAACATAAGTTATGACATATATTGTAATATGACGTAAGATGTATAATTTAAGATGTAGGTTATGATCAAATGAATTCGGGATAGTTAGGTTATAAGGGTATAATTATATAAGTATATGTATTGAGAATGGTATAAGACTTCCGCTGTGTATTTCTGTATTCGTATAAGATTGTATGTAAGCATGTACGTATGTATGTATCCATGTATGTATACGTGTAAGTATGTATGAACGTATGTATAGTAAGTGTATATTTGTACGTATTCCTAACCGTATTTTGCAGGTATGATTACACGTACATTATACGTAGATTTGTACGTATTCTAACCGTATTTCTGCAGGTATTCTTATACGTATTTTGTACGTGATCGTATACGTATTTTTGTACGTATTTTATACGTACCTCGTATTGAATTCTGTATAACATGTATTAGATTTTTGTATGGTTTTCATGCGATATTCTATGATATTATGTGTTTAGCGGTCCCTCGATTAAACGGGACAACCTAGTTACTCGCCACTGACGGTGGACCCCCCCCTCAGTTTCAGGTGACGATGCTGCAGCTTAGAACGGGCTTCCGATGGTTGGGCTTAAGCGTGGCAGAGTTTCCTAGATGTTTCCGATGGTAACGACCCGACTCGCTTAAACCGGCGCGGAAGAAACCGACGAGTCGAGTTGTTAGAAACTACAACTCAAAATACCTAAGAAATAATACTAATTCCTCAAATATTATTACCAAACCACAAAAGTACAAATACCCACAAGTTTGTACATAAACTAATCCAAAAGTCAAACTAGAAATACTAATATACGAGATAACTCCAACTACATGTCAGAGTCTTAAACAACACATAAAAGTCCAAAATCTAAAGAGTAGCATCTAAACAAACTATCACTACCAATACTACAAAAATCAGTAAATACAACAGGTAACAAAAGAAAGAAACGTCGCTCGCCCAACCCAAAACTAGGCAAGAACATCATCATCTGAAGTACCTGAAAAATACAACAACAATCCACCATCAGTGGCGAGTAACATAACTGACTCACCCTAATGGGAACACACACGTACATAGCATAAATCAAACGAACATCATCATTAAGCAAAGTACGAGAACAACCCAAAACGTGAACTCGACTCAAACCAACCTAATCAACTATCTTTGGCGCAATCATTCATATTCTAGACCGGACTGTGCTCGTACGAACGCATCTTACGCGCTCGAACTTTCTACTATGTTCGGATTTGAGAATCTTACTCCCAAACCCCATGAAACCAATCTTATTGGAAATCCATGTCCCGTGAAACCAATCTTACTGGAATTCACGAAGATCACATAGTATGACTCCAACTATCCCAATACCGCGGATGGAATAGGGGCAACGTCTTAACCCAAATACAATGAATCTTACTCATAGTATCAGGCGTCTAAAAATGAAATCAAGCTAATAAGTAATTAATTAATTCATTTACTCATTTTAATCATATTATTCATTATTACCTCCACTTAACTAAACTAAGTTCAAGAACTGCCTAAAGCCTCGGTTCTCGAAATTAATCTAGCTAAAATATCGAAGTTATTCTCAAGAACTGCCTCTAGCCTTATTCTTGAGTCTAACCAACCATTATTCATCGATCTTTAATCATTCTTTAACCATATTAAACACTTTCTTTAACTTTCTTTATTCTTTAAACCGTTTTCTTTAACTTTCAAGATTCAATCAAGAACTTCTAAAGACTCATCAAGAACTCATAAAGAACTCAAAGAACTCATAAAGAACTCATAAAGAACTCATTCAAGATTCAAGATCTTCAACCAAGAACTCAATCAAGATTCAAGATCTTCAATCAAGAACTCATCCAACATAACAACTACACGCATATCACCATCATCTTTTCGAAAATTTAGCAACTTATACTCATCCAAAACTCATCAAACTTTAACATAATATTCATGATCATAAAATAACATGGAATCAATCATAAAATCTTAGAATTCATCATCAAAATATCATGAAAACCACATAGAAATTCAGATTAGAAACAACACATGAAATCATGAATAATCATTACTAATCAACCCAAACATGCATTTAATTCATACTATAAACATAGTATACCAATTAAGTTGAGTTAGTATGTTACCTTTTTGAAGATTACACACAAATTCAACACACAAAAGCAGCCCGGAAACTAGTACCAAACACGGCACACAACACGGCACACACACACGAGCACCACCACGAGCACGGCAGCCCCACCACGAACACGCCTTGCACGGCCCGTCTGCACAGCAGCACCACCACGAGCACGGCCCACCCTCTCGAACACCACCACGGTCCACTCGAACAACCCCCACACGAACACGAACAAACCCGAACCAACGATCTTGGATAAAATAAATGGGTTTAGATTGTGTTTAGGCTAGTTAAAGATCAATAGACTTTGAATCTTTAAGTTCAAGGTTAGAATTAATGATGAACAATTGATGACTTGTTTATCAAAATGGCGTGAGGCATAGGCAAATGGGAGGGAGTTTTGTGTTGATTGAACTTTTGATGGCAAGAGTGTTAAAAAGGCAAGATGAGCAAAATGAATCTAATGGCTCACTAACCATTCCTATTTATAGAAATTAGTTAAGTGTGAAAGCAAGGCAAGTGGCAAAATCTTGCCATGCATTTAGAGAGGGCCGGCCAAGAGAGAGGAAAGGGCCAAATTTGGGCTTTCGTGATTAATTGGGCTAATTTGCGAAAACCGCATAATTAATCATGCAATAATTGTTTTGGCCCAAAATATTAAATAATTAATTAGAAAAATTAAATAATAAAAATTCTAATTAATTAAATAATAATCAACATAAATAATAAAAACTAAGAAATAAATCGAAATCATTCTCATAAAATTAAAATAAATAGTTCAAAAATAAATTTGAACTAGCACATAACAAACATAAATACACATAAATACCGGCAAAAATACCGATAAAATCTGGGTCATTACAGTTTCCTAGATGTTTTAAGACAATTTTACTTTATTTATTCGTTTATGATCCCGGCATGTTGGGACAGTTTTTAGGACAACTTATGTAATTTCTTTTCTTTTGAGAATATTAGACTTTGGATATAGTTTTATTTATTTAATTCAATAAAGGTAGTTTAATTTAATTAATTAATTTAATATTTAGTTTAAATAGTTTTGGTAATGATCCGTTTATCGATTTCCCTTCGTAAATCGACATGTCCAAAAGTCGGGTCGTTACAAACATGGCTTCTCCATGGAAGCTTTGTGCATATCCAACCCTGGGTTCCAAACTTCAAACCCTCCTCTGTCTCCGCTTCGATTGGGCCTATTTGGATCCAGCTCCCAGAACTTCCAATGGAGTATCATCATCAAAAAATTCTAGAGCAAATTGGAAACTCTGTGGGTATCTTCATCAAAGCTGATTTCTCTGGTGCTATGATCAATAGAGCAAGCTATGCAAAAAATTTGGTGCTAAGGGATTGCAATAACCCTCTACCTCACTTTGTATGGCTGGGGAACGTCAAACAAGAGCTAGTACTGCTAGTTCAATCAGCTCCAAAGAATCGAAAGGAATCAACCTCAGATTCTCCATCCTCAGAAGAATGGACCGTGGTCAAGAAGAAGAAGAATTCCCAATCTTCCCTCCATACCAATGTTCAAAATTCAAAATCACATGTTTGGAGGGAAAAGTCAAAAATTTTAAAGTCATGTGACCTGGTTCTTAGTAACTCTCAGCCCTCTTGTTTTAGTCCACTTAATTTGGACCTAGACCCAATTCTTGAGCATAATCAGCTTAGCCCAATTTCGACGAGGCCCAAACTTGATTCTAAAAACCCTAACTATATTTATCACCCCTCAGCTTCATCACTCTCTTTAAACCCTACCTCTCCCTTGATCGGTCCATTTTGGACCCATTTTCCGACTTCGTTTCACTTGTCTTTCGGGCCTTTTAGATTTTATTTCTTTGGTTTTTAGTCTTTTAGTGTAGAATTATCTTATTTCATGGTTTCCTTCAATAAAGTTGTGTTTTATTTGTTTTCTTGAGTAATTAGGCTCAAAATGGAAGCATTTCAAGTGCTCATGCATATATAGTCTGATTCAAAGACTCATATCTTTTTTTCTATAACTCTTTTTTAGGTGATTCCACTTGGACAAGATTTCTTATTCCAAGAGCTTTAATTTGATATATTATATGCTCAATTCCTCTAATAAACGAAGGAGATATGAGCATTTGAAGACCGAGTGCGCAGATCTGCACGATCGTGCACTTAGTTGCACGATCGTGCAGAATGATCGTGCAGAGTTCAGAGAGCCCTTTTGGAGTGCACGATCGTGCAGTAATAAGCTGCACGATCGTGCAACTTAGTTGCACGATCGTGCAGCAAGGCCTTCGTTTCGCCACGATCGTGCAAGTCAACTGCACGATCGTGCAACTAAGTGGCACGATCGTGTAGCTTATTACTGCATGATCGTGCACGGTACAGCTCGTGAATTAAGTTTTGGGCCATGTACTTTGTGTAATTTTGAGTTTTTAGTAAGGTTTTAGGATATGTTTAGAGACTAAGTTTTCATATTTTAGACATTCATTTGATTGTACTCTAGTTGCTCAAGAATAGAAAAAACACACTCTCAAATTTCTAGGTTTTCCAATATTCAAGTAGAATATATTTTCTTCTTCAAGTTCTTTGATTCACCATTGTTACTCAAGATTTCATAAGTTTCCATTGAAGTTCCAATCCAGGTTTTGTTTTTGTTTTCATTGTTGTTTAGATTGTAATTCTCTAATTCTTGTTGTCATTTTAGTTTCAATAGAATTAGTTCTTTGTTCTAGAATAGATTTAATTGAATTTCTCCATTTTTGCTTTAATGGCTTCCATTAGTGAGTAGTTTTCTTTTCTAGGGATTGGATGACTTGATGTTATTGACATTGGGGGTTTATCATTGGATTAGTTGTGTTGAATAATCTAGATTGTATTTCCTCTAGAATTCTTGAACTTAAGCATGATATCTTGGTGAAGTATTCATGATGAGTTTGGTGATTATTGATGAATTTGATAATTGCTTTTAAGATTTCCATGAGAATTTCTTAATTGCTAGAGATAGTAATTAGGATTGTGAATTGATAAAAGTAATTGATGAACTCGATTTTGGGTTTTGCTAACTTGACTAATCGAGAGAGGTTAATTTAGCCAATCCTAGAATTTCCTATCGCCTAATCGAGAGAGGGTGTTGGGATTGAGTCCGTTAATGCTTTTTGAATATTCACTTTGCAATTGAGATAATCGAACATGAGTTAATTCAATGATTATAATTCCTCCGATTGAAATAACATTAGGAAGTCTGATCCTTAGAGTTTTAATCCTTTGATATTCAATTTGCGTTGTAATCCATTTCTTTTTGCTTAGTTTCATTTCTTTTGTTGTAGACTAGATTTAGTTCCATATTTCACTCAACAAATAAAAAGACCCTTGGATCATTCTTAATCACGACTAAATCCGCACTAGTTCCTCGTGGATCGACCCTAACTCCGCTAATACTACGTGTTAGTTGTTAGGTTTATAAATTGTATATTTTGATAGGCGTCTAGGGCCGCGACACCCTAGGAGCCGATCATCCCTCCGCCGTTTCACTTACCTCCAAATCTCCCAAATCCTCACCTTCCTCCATTCACCCTCCAGATGGCTCACCGGAGAGTTCTTCCTTGCCCTTTCTTTTGGGATCTGTCAGCCCATCTCCGCCACCCCCCCCCCCCCCCATTCACCCAATCTACAAATCTCCAGCACTGCCAAACCCTCCCTTCGATCCTCCTCAACCAGTCTATATTTTCTTCTCGAGGGAAAGCGAGTTGAAATTATGCCTTTCTCCCCCATTGGAGAACTTTCGGAAGTCCCACTCAGCTTAACAAAGTTTGGCTTCTTCAACAATTTGAAGTGGAACCCCATCTCGAAGAACGAATTTCGAAATTTGCTACTTTCACCCTCTACTGCACCAGAAAATCTGCAAGAACTCATGATGATTCTTCCCCAGGAAGAGGATTCAGCAACAGATTCAGCGTCTCCCAAACATGTTCCAGCACATGTCCCCTGCCTCTCAGACTTGGTCCAAGTGGCACCTCAAAGGCTGGATTGGATCAAAGCCTTCCTCAACAACGCTTTGACCAGTCAGGAGGACCTGCCCCTAGTCCCACCGAAGTGGGAGAGATTAATGGATCCTGCTCCAGTCCTCCCTCCATCTCGAGAAATATCTACTTTGACTTTGACCTATCTGCATATGGAGTTCTTGAGCCACACCAACAATCTGCAGATCATCCGTACGCAACACGCTATAAATCAGCTAGGGGTCATAGCGAGAATGGAGGAAGTAAGGGACGACCAAAGAATAACAAGACTTCAATTTGAGGACAGAGTAAAGGATCTGTATAGTCACACTCTGGGGAAACACATCAATATCGAGGGTGTGAAGAGTCTAGAAGATTGGGAAGCAAGAGACGAGCTGCTGATGCTCATTCCAACCCCTCGCTACATGTCAATCCTGTCCTGGAATACTAGAGGGATGGCACGCCCCTCCTTTAAGCCAAATTTCACCCACCTGTATGAAATGCACCAACCCGATCTCTTCATTCTGTTAGAAACAAGAGTGGGAAAGGAGAACACTGAGAAAATCATAGAGAGCATGCCTTATGATAGCTGTGAACTTGTGGAGCCAACGGGTTTTTCATGTAATACCCCGAAATTTAGGGCCAGAAAATTTCGCGGTTATTAATATTATTTTTTAATTCTAAGTCCAAAAGGCCCATTATTTTGGGACTGTTTTATTTTTATTTTCTATCCTTTATTCTAAATTGGGCCAATGACCCAATTTCTTCCTTTTCTTGGTCTTGGCCGGTTCCCCACTTTTTTTTTGGGCCAAGTTTATGTTGCTTCTAATTAATTTATTTGGTTAATTAGATTAAATTAATTAAAAATTATATTTTTAAAATTCCTAAAACTTAGTCTAAGATTAGCTAAGTTTTCCTAATTTTTGGGCTTCCTTTTCACGGCACCCTTTAGTAATTTTTAGGGTTTGTTTTCTTCTTTTTCTATAAATAGAACATATTCCACTCATTTTGTTCCTAATTGCTATTGTCTCATAAACCCCAAAAAAAAATCTTGTTCTCCTCCTTTCCTTCCAAAAAAAAAGCCGAGCCGAACTAAATTTCACCAAAGAGTGAAATATTTGTCTTGGAAATTTTAGCGTATCGAGGTAACTACGCTATCTTGTTTAATTTTGGTACAAGTTTTACACATAGTAAATTAGGATTAAAAACATGAAAATTGTAAAAGAATTAGTATCATGATTAGGTTTAGATTATTTCAAACCTTATGAATTTTATGAATATGATATTTCTTGATTTTATTTTAAGGTATTCTATGCATAAATTAATTTATTTATTTATGTATTTTGTATGAATAATTGCATGAATATTTTTGTTCTTGTTGTTCTAATTTTTCGAGTGACTTAGAATAATTTTAGGAGCTTCTTTACTGTTTGATCTTTAATCAAGATTTATTTCATGGCGAAATTCGTCCTTCTCTTGCTTGAAATAATTTAATCTTTCAAACTGGTAAAACTGTCCAGATTTGGTTTACGAATTTATTAATATACTTAATCAATTCATATGGCTACGAAATTTTAGGTGGAAGTCAGTAATAGTTTTTTACAACTTGTGTTAAATATTCGTAATTTTTAAAGATCGTTTGATATGGCATAAAAATCTGAAACTGAATTCAGCCTAATCTGATTTGTTAGTTATAAAATTCTTTAAAAATAGTAAATGACATTATTTTTGGACGAAAATTATGCACGTTAAACCTTGAACCTATATATAAATTCCATTAAAATTTCCAGATTAATCGAGACCTTTAAAGGGTCGTTCTTAATTTAATTCTTTAAAAATCAGATTGTGTAAAATAGTGTAATTAAATTATTAAAACATGTTATTTTGAATTTTTGAATTCAATCTTGATCTTGTTTGAACCCTATGATAGCCGTGTGGTGTGATGTAAATAAAGGAATGATTTTGATCTTGTTTTAATCCATGTTTTATGATTTAATGTTTAAAGTAAATTAAATTGTTTATTATTAAGTTTATTTGATCAATTGTTGTTAATTGTATCCAATTGATTAAAAGTATAATTTTGGTATTTTTATTCAAGAGTTTCGAATGGCTTGTTGTGATAAAAATAGGATTTTTATCATATTTTGAGTAATATATGTTGTTAATTATTAAATTGTTTATATGATTGTTAATGAGCTGATCTGATTATTATGTTATAATTAAAAAATGTCGAGTGGCCTTTTTATTTTGATCAACTTTAGTTTATTTTGGACTTATAATAATATTGGGATAATTTTGGGAATTAGTATTATTATTATAATTATTAATATTTATAATTAGGGATAAGTTATAATATGAAAGGGTAATAATAATACGATTAAAGGACTTAGCTATTATTATTTATTATTAATATAAGTAAGGAAGTCAGTAGGGATAAGTTACAATAAGGAATTGAGGATGACAAGACATTAAAAGGGAAAGAAAGGAAACAGAGTAAAAGGAATTTGAATTGTTTCGATCTCTGGCTAGGAAAGACTTGGTATTTAAGGTGGCCAATACACGTGCCGCACCTCTCTTTCCTGGGACTTCGAACATTTCATTTCCGATTACGGCCACCTAGTATTTCCCGACATAAGAAAGATATAAGATGTTAAAATGATTCATATGATATAAGATAAGATATTTTCTTTAAGGTTTTATGAAGTGGTCACCCCACCGACGATGCACGCTTCGTTACCGGGGTTAAGTCTTTGCCACCGACCTGCCGAGGCTTTCTGGTCGGTTTACTGATTCTAGTTTGTGTTGTCGTCCGAATTAGTGGCACATGGGCCGTTAATTCGGGAGTGAGGGTCCCACTTAGACTTTGGGAAAGGCACATGAGTCTGACCCGACATATTCTAGGAAAGTTGGGGTGCACACGAGATCCCCTACTAGCATGTTGACTCGACCATGGATTAAGCAAAGTTAAGATAAGATGTTTATGTTATGTTTATGTTATGTTATGATATGACAAGATAAGATATTTATGTTATTATACGAAGATAAGATATGATACGATATGAAGTAAAGATAAGATGATATGATATAAGCTAAGGTAAAGATGATATGAAAGTACGATACGTTATGAAAGTTACAATAAGATATAAGTTATGTTATGATGTGATATAAGTTATAATATAAGATGTAAGATAAGTTAAGAAGATTAAGATAAGTTATGATTTAATGAAATGATGATAACCAGGTTAAAAGTATTTATAATATAAGATAAGTATGAAATGCATGTGCTACGAATAGTATAAGTCTTCCGCTGTGTATATCTGTATTTGTATAACGTATGTATGTATGTATGAATGTATGTATTCGTATGTTATACCCGAATGTATACGCATTCCATGATGTATTGTACGTGTATTTTGTACGTATTCTAACCGTATTTCTGCAGGTATTCTTATGCGTATTTTATACGTATTTGTATACGTATTTTTGTACGTATTTTTATACGTACCTCGTATGAATTTTTGTATAAGATGTACTATGTTTATGTGTGGTTTTCATGTATAATTCTATGATATTATGTGTTTAGCGGTCCCTCAATTAAGCGGGACAGCCTAGTTACTCCCCACTGACGGTGGACCCCCCCCCCAGTTTCAGGTGACGATGCAACAGCTTAGAACGGGCTTCCGATGGTTGGGCTTAAGCGTGGCAGAGTTTAGTTTTACCTTAGTTTTACTAGAGTGATTCAAGACAATATTACTTTATTTTATATATATGATCCCAGCATGTTGGGAAGACAATATTTTCAGTTTATGTAATACTTTAGGTATTTTTTACCTTTAATGACTTTTGGGATTATTTTCAGACTTTTAAGATAATAAAAGACGTTTTTATTTTTAAATTTATAATTAATGACTAATTCAATGCTTAAGTAATGATCCGCAAGTCGTTTTCCTTCGTCAAACGACAGCTTAAAAAGTCGGGTCGTTACATTTCAGGTGGAATTGTTGTGTTGTGGCATTTTTCCTATATTGACTTCCAGTTGGTTAGGAAGGACAAGCAACACATCAGCGGTGTGGTTCAGGTATCTTCGAATTCAAATTTGTTTTTCCTTTCTGCAGTTTATGCTAATCCTAAGTTTAACTTTCTAAAATTTCTGTGGAATATGCTTCGTGAAATTTCGAATGTTAATTCCCTTCCCTGGATAGCCATTGGTGACTTCAATGATCTTTTATCCTGTTATGAAAAGTTTGGAGGCAACCCTCCCAAGGACCACAAAATGAATGCCTATGCTTCATGCATGAATGATTGTGGTCTCTTGGATTTGGGGTTTATTGGTCAAAAATTTACTTGGACTAACAAAAGAAAAGCAAATCCCATTTTATCAAGACTGGACAGAGCCTGGGGGAATCTTAAGTTCTCAGACCTTTTCCCAAATGCCAAACTCTTCCATCTTCCTCGGGTATTGGCTGACCATAACCCAATCCTTCTAAAGCCTGATCATGACCACTCTCCTCCCTTAGCTAAGCAGTTTAAACTTGAACCCTTCTGGAGACTAGAGCCTTCCTTTTATACTACCATCTCAACTAACTGGATGAGGCCATTACAACACTCAAAGACCAGATTTCTGCCTGGGCTTCTAACACTTTTTCTCAACATAGGCTTCAAAGGAAAAAACTTCTTGCTCGAATTGATGGGATTCAAAAAGCATTGTGTGTCAACCCATCTTCTTCCTATCTGGTTGAGCTAGGATCCCAACTTGAACAACAAATTTCCTTCCTCCTCCAACAAGACCAAATCTTCTGGATGACTAGAGCCAGAATCAATTGGCTTGCTGAAGGGGAGAGAAATTCTGCCTTCTTCCACAAATGTGTCCAGTTAAGAAGGAGGAAAAACAAAATTCTTTCCTTTACTGATGATCAGGGAAACACCTGGAATACACCTGATGAGATTGAAAGTCATGCCATCTCCTTCTTCAACTCTCTCTTTTCTACTTCCTTCCTCTCTTCTATTCCCATTGACTCTCCCCACACTTCTGAAAACCCCATCATCCTTTCCCATATTCCTTCCCAAGATGAAACTAAACAAACAGTCTTCTCCCTTAGCCCCTTCAAATCTCATGGACCTGATGGATTTCATTCCTTCTTTTATAGAGACAATTGGGAAACCATTAAGGTTGATCTGTACCCCTTCATCTACCATCAATTCAGGAGTGGGTTTATCCCTGAGGCCATAAATTCAACAAACATTGTCCTAATCCCAAAAATTGACTTCCCTACCTCCCTGACAAACTTTAGACCCATAAGCCTATGCAACAATATCTACAAAATTTTCTCCAAGATAATTGTTAATAGGCTAAAGCCCATTATTCATGATCTGATCTCCCCAAATCAAAGTGCCTTCATTCCTTTTCGGGGAACAGATACCAATGCCATCATCACTTCTAAAATTCTCCACACTATGAGAAAGAGGAAAGGAAGGAATGGATGGTTTGCCATGAAAATTGACCTGGAGAAGGCTTATGATAAGTTGGAATGGAACTTTATTAGAAATACACTGGCTAGTTTTAATGTTGACTCCCACTCTATACACCTTATCATGAGTTACATTACCACTGTCTCCTCCTCAATTCTTATCAATGGCAAACCATCTCAGCCCTTCTTTCCCAGTAGGGGCATAAGACAGGGTGATCCCCTCTCTCCCTATATCTTCATTATGTGTATGGAACGTCTCTCTCTTCTTATCCATGAGACTTGTAGAGATAACCAGTGGACTCCCTTTAAGATTGGAAGAAACAAGGTTGAGATCTCCCACTTACTTTTTGCTGATGATCTCATTCTCTTTGGCCAGTGCAATAAGAAGACCATTGACAGTGTCCTCTACTGCCTTGATCTTTTTTCCTCTGCCTCAGGACAGACCATAAACTCAGCCAAAAGCCAGGTCACCTTCTCCCTAAATACCTCTACAACAGACATCTCCTATTTTCTTTCCTCCTTCCCATGTAGGAGAACTGAGGACTTGGGATCTTACTTGGGTTTTCCAATCCTCCACAAAAGACCTTCCAAAGCTAAGTATCAATTCATTGTTGATAAGGTCAGATCATGGCTAGCCTAATGGAAAGTGAAGTATCTATCTAAAGCAGGAAGGCTTTGTCTGATCAACTCTACCCTCACCTCCATTCCTTATTATTACATGCAATATTCTAAGCTGCCCCATTCCATCCTCTCTTCTATAAATTCCATTGTAACCGGATTTCTCTGGGGCTCCTCTCATAGCAGGGGGGTACATTTAGCTTCATTATCTTTTATTTCTTCTCCTACCTGGGTTGGAGGTCTTGGAATAAAGAACCTTGAGTTGTACAACAAAGCCTGCCTTCTAAAACTGTGTTGGAAAATTCTTCACTCTTCTGATAGCCTTGCTTCTAAGGTCCTTCTTGCTAAATACCTTGGGAATAGAGCTAATCCAATTTCCTTTAGGAAAGGCTCCCACATATGGAAGGACTGTGGCTATGTACGGGAGACCTACACCAAGGCCTCCAAATGGGTAATTGGCCAAGGATCTCTAATTTCATTCTGGTTTGATGACTGGACCCCTGCTGGTATCTTGAGACACCACGTTCATGGTCCTCTTTCTGATGCTAGCAGGAACCTTAAACTCTCATATTGTATTCAACATGGCAATTGGGATCTGTCAGTCCTGGACTTTGCACTTCCTCCAGAAATCCAAAGAATGATCCTAGCTTCTCCTGTCCCAATCAACCCCACCTCAGATTTTCACTACTCTCTGTTCCAAAGAAAAGGAAAATTTTCCATCAAAGCTACCTATAATAATTTCTTCAACCCCAGGTATGACAGAGATTGTGATTACTCATTCATTTGGAAAGCTCATTTCCCTCCAAAAATAAAATTCTTCTTGTGGCAGATTTGGGGTGATAAACTGCCCACAAATAGTACCTTAAGCAAGAGACCTTTTGGTATTAAGAGCACCTGTACCTTCTGCCCCCATGTTGATGAAACTGCCTTCCATATTCTGTTCCTATGTCTAAGGGCTACCCAATTCTGGGACATCAACCATCCCTTCACCATACCCTCAAACCCTACTCATAACTGGTTACAGGAACAACTCTCCAACTCTCAGGTCCATAATGACATCCCTCTTAACCTTCTCTTCTCATGCTGCCTATGGGGTTTATGGAAGAGGAGGAATGCTTGGCTCTTTAAAAAGATTAACAACTCAGCTAATGACTGTCTTGTCCAAGCAACCTTCCAGTCCTGGGAGTTCCTCAATGCTTCTTCCTCTGCCCTTTCCAGATCATTCAATCCTTCCACCACCATTACTAACCCCTCCTCTCTTGACACAAACCCACACACCCCCTCCCTCCATTCTTTTATTCACTCCCACTCTAATCATATCTGTTTTATTGATGCCTCTTGGGATATTGTCTCTTGGGAAACAGGATTTGCTTTTTTAGTTCTAAGCAATACAGGTACCTGGCTAACAGGGAAGTGGGGAGCTTGCACCACATCTTCAGCCCTCATGGCAGAGGTGATGGCCATCAGAACTACACTTCAGTGGCTCAGTACCTCCAATATGAAAGGCTGCACTATTTACTCTGACTGCAAAAATGCAGTTGAAAGCATCAACAATCCACAACATGCTAAGAATTTTATGGAGTTAACAAATCTTTTTCATGATTGTAGGGAGCTCCTAGAACTTTGTTCTCCTTCCCAAATTCATCACGTGGACAGGCGGCTTAACAGGATTGCGGATATGCTGGCTAAGGATGCAAGGCATGGATGGAATTTTTTGTTTACCAATGCTTGTTATCCTGATGTAATTAATATTAACTCCCCCCCTAACTGTATTTTGCAATGGTTTCGACCATTTGGGGATAATTTCTATTTTGATGACAATGGCTAGCTTTAACTATAGGTTAGGTTTGAGTACCAGATATGGTACCTTTGATGTTTTAAACTTTAAATTATTATCTATCTAATTGCCCTCCTTTGATCCAAAAAAAAAAAATCATGGAAAGCAAAATGTATTGCTTTTGTTGATGATCAATGAAGACAATTTTGTTTGTCCTTTTTGAATTGAATCAAAGAGCGCAAAACAACTAAAATTGGCTTTGAAACCTAATATAACGGGGTTACAAGGGCAACATGAGGGCAATACTAAAACTGTCATTATAACCTAAGAAGACGAATTTTGTATCAAATAAGACAATTTTAATTGTCTTTCTTGAACACATTTTTTGTAGTGATGCTGTTATATGTTATGTATTTCTTTGAAGAGAAAAAATCTATAAATCTTGTATCTAATGTTCTTTTTATTATGATATATGATTGAATTGCCTTCTACTAGCTAGCTAGTGATTTCAATTCAAATGCATAATATTATTCATCCATCATCCAATTATTTAGTTATAATTGTAACATTTTAATGTTTCAATGCGCCAATTTATAAGTTTTCGGAATTAGTATCTAAAAAAAAAATTAAATTATCCAATGAGGCATTTCATATTAACATTATATTTCAAAACATTTAAGTTTTAATATAAGGTGTAAAAGTCAAAATGATACAATCACAAATTTCAGACGAACTATATTTGCCTCACATCGGATGTTTTGCCTACTCAATTGTAAGATATTTGGACATATAACACTTAGGGCTTGTTTACTTCACATTATATTCAGTTCAGTTAAGTTCAGTTCAGTTCATCTCAGTTCAGTTCAGTTCAGTTCATCTCTATTAAGTTCAGTTCAGTTCAGTTCATCTCTATTCATCTAATGTAAACGAGCCCTAAGTTCAATGTTGTAGAAAATCGAACATCATATTCAGGGGGTGTCGGGTGGGTGTGCAAAAAGCCACACGGCACAGGGCCCAGTTATATAAAGGGCCTATTTTATTTTTTTGGTTTTCTTAGTCATTTGTCTAAATTATTCTTATATTTTTATATAAATTAATGATTTTCTACTAAAATATTTTTGGGATGTATACATGTATTGTCAAAATAATATCAAATATTAGCATTTTCTATCAAATTTTAGAATAGGGTCTCGATAACTCCGACACGGCCCTGATCATATTTTAGAATATTTCAGTGTCAAAACACCAGCAACCGATACTCGGTAACCCTTATATTTAGATGTAGAATGAATGTGATATTAAATAAGTACATAAGACACTATTAACTGCGATTGTGATAACGTACAAATTAAAAGATGACATTTTTCTCTTTGTTAAATCAATCAAGTAGTGTATTAGCTTATTTTTATAATATAAAGTGTTACGTAGTAGTAACTGTACTTGGTTAAAAAAAACATTATCATCACATTACATACTTCACGCAACTTGGAAAAGAAAACCTATTGAAGTAGAGTGATTAGTTTATATAATTAATTTTTTTATTATTAAGCTGAATAATACGGCTAATTAAGGCCTTTGAATACATTAATATTATATGTTCATAGTCAAAAACTAAATATTTCAATACACTATTGTTCACATCTATAGCTTAAGGAAAGAGTCAATGAATCACAGATCCAAACAAAGAATTTTATTTCAAAAAATTATTAATCTAATCATAGGTTATACAGCTTGATGGGTAGTCTACGTATAAAATTAATTTTTTTCTGTAACGGTGTTCAATTCCAAATTGATGCAAAACTATTTGATGTGCTTGCATTGTGCTATTTAACAATTTTCTTTTTATTATCTTAATAATTTATTTATATACTTCATCTGTTTAAAAAAAAAACGCAACAATTGGAGTGACACGGACTCCTTGGTAATTTTTTGTTGTGAGAGTAAAAGGGATAATAGAGAGAGAAAGTGAGATACATGATTATGTGAGAGATAGGAAGAAAAAACTTACAAAAAAATAAAATTATAAAATTGTTGCGTTTATTTTAAAACTTTCTAAAATGAAAACCGTTGCATTTATTTTGAAACAGAGGAAGTAATAATTTTTTTTTTGGGTGGGTGTGGCTTAAATTATTAAGGATTAATCTTTATTTTGGCATTGGCTTATTCAATGATCATGTGCTTTTGTTCCATTTCGAATTTTCAGTAATTTTTATCAGGCTATAATCTAGCTATATATGCATGTGGCCAATGAATTTCTAATTCTTGCATGAATTTTGTGCTTTGAGATCTTTTTTTCCATCTTTTGTGTGATGTTTGTCCGATTTCTGAAATCATATGATATTGGGATATGGTTTATTATCTCGATCTTTGTCTTGGCTAGCTTAGGTTGTGCATATAGGAGTGTGAAACTTAGGCTTGTGAATACATTTTCAAATATGAATTTCCGATCCGAAAAATCACTAATCTGATCTTAAAAAAAGGATATCCAATCCGATTTTTTAAAAATTCACCAGAAAGTCGAATCGGATATTTAATTTTTAGAACACTATGATAATGAATCAAATATTCAATTTTAAAAACCTGATATTGAATTTCTGAATTAAAAATCGGATTATCTAAATTTTCGATCCTGATTTTTGGACATTTGTTTTCAATCCGATTTTTCGATAAAAATAAAATTTTTAAATAATAACTTTTCAGATATCCGATTTTTCGATCAGAATTTTCTGATATCTTTTATTTTAGATTCGGAACAGGATCAAACAAATCAAATTTAAACTTTCGGATCAGATATAATCAGATATCCAATTATGCACACCCCTAATGAAATCAGGTTAATGGATGATACATATTTAGATTGATTGGTATAAGTTCATGTCATGATTGTTCATGTTACATCAGATCATTTTACCAAGCGGCTTTCAATTTGATTCAATTTAAGCCATTTTTGTAATAAGTTGAATTGAAAGAAATTTCTTATTCTTAAGAATAGTTTGCTAGATTATTTATAGATAAGTTGAATTCAAAATGGGTAAGATCATAACTAAGTACACTATATTGCAAGATTGTAACACCGCATCTTTTAGCATCGACGTCAGTATTATAAAGTTAGCTATTTAGAGCGGGTTTTTAGGTTCAGTTTAGATTCTATTAGATGTGCGGATATCAAGTTAAGACAATATTTTTATTTGATGCATTTCCAACTTGGGTATTAAGTATGTTGTTTTCCCTTAATGTGCCATATTTAGTTAAATCTCGGGCTTCCACATCTTCATTTGCCTAATATTTAATCTCGTTTTCGCGTTAGGTCTAGAATTCATCTCCATCCCTGGCCCGACAGAGATTGAGATAAAACCATCCCCTCACTATCACTCACTTGAGTTAGTTGAGTACATATATTCACCTATGCGATCTCCACCTTCCCTACCTGCTACCACATACATAGTCAATATCCTTCTTACATCCATCTTTAAAATGTATGTAATACTCAGTATGTATAACACATTTTAAATGAAATCTAAAACAATTTTGTAGAGTTTATATTAAACATTTTACATAATTTAAAATATTCAGCAAGTTACTATTAAGTTTGGTTCAGTTTAGAGATAAAACTCTAAAAAAATGTTCTCGATCTTTCTATTGTCGTCATAGAATGAATTTTGGACCCGCTAAACATAAAAATGACCCCATTTGAATAGTTATATATGAATACTTGTCATTTGGATGATTAGTGATTGCTTATTGTACAGTCCTTAAATATAATCTCTAAAATAAACATTGAGTTCATGATTTGAAGTTGTGATTGATACAAAATGTACTAGAGTATATATACCAACGTCTTGTTTATGTGATAGTAATTGTTCATAACCCGCAGTTGGGATGAAGTTCTAATGCTATGTTTGGATACAAACAATTCATTTGAAATGATGGATTTGGGCCAAATTACATGTTTGGCAAGTTAAAAAATTTGGAATTGGATTTGGCTCAATTCTCAACCCAAATGTTTAATAACCAAATGTTGTGTATTTCAAATACTTAATATAACCATGTCATTTCAAATTCTAAAATAACCCAAACAAATAATTGTCATTTGAATTGTAACATTTTAATTTCAGAAATTGAATTCATTAATTTGAAATGAATTCCACATATCCAAACGCTACCTTAAATTAATTTTTTTGAACCAAGCTGAAATTGCTATAATCAATGACCACACAATCGATCTCATGTCATTATATGTAAAAGGTCACGCCATGACCTTTTTTTGGGAAGAAAGGGTAGTATACAATTTAAATCAATTAATCAATAGGAAGAAACATCTTGAATTATATGTAGCTATGAATAAAGAAAATTTTGCATTAACAAAATGATTTTTATTATCTATATGCGTAGGGGTCCAACACCTTGCCAAGAGAAGCCATATAGTCTGCAGTGAGTAATTTGTCTCCCGTAAGATATGATGCGTTGAAAAGACTGAATCGAAATCGCGTAAGATAATGTTGATATTTTCCACGTACAACGAAAGTGATCCTTCAAAACATTGATAATCGTCATGCATGTTGTCACCTTCAAAAAACTAAAAGAAAAATTATGATGTTGATCTGAGCAAGAAGAAAACCGTTCCAAAGAGTTGTAGCTCTAGTAGCTAATTAAAGGAGAGGTTGCCTAGAAAAAAGGCATTTGGTTCTAAGCAATCGCCACGATGATTTCGGTGGAGAATATCTGCTGAAACAAAATTAGCACGGAAAGAACCGTCAAAATTAAGCTTAATTGTACTTGGCGAACGCCATGACTTTTTAGCTACATATACATAAAGATGTGATCATACTACCTACATTTCTCTCATATTTTTTTTTTTTAAATTCATTCTTGCTTTTTTTTTTTTTTTTTTTTGCAAAACTTATCACACAGTTATGATGAATGACTTTTCACCAAATTAAAAAATTTGTAACTTTTTTGGTATAAAACAATACACGATAATTTTTTTTAATATAAGACTTAATTGCTTGGTTAAGTTAAAAATTATTGATTTATGGTAACTGTCAGATCACCTTAGATGAAATTTTGTTAAAAAAAATAGTTAAATGAAATATAAATAACATGACATCCCTGAAAAATAATAATAATAATAATAATAATAATAATAATAATAATAATAATAATAATAATAATAAGACAAATTGGTACTTGAGTGAAATATTTAATTAGTAAGGTGGATAAGGCCGGGTTGAGCACTCACCTTTACCCTTCATTGAAGTGAGAAATCATGGCAAATATCTTAGTCAGACAGTCAGGCTTTTCCTTCTTGGAAAAGATAGGAAAAGTTCAACATTGATTTCGCTTGCTTAATTAGCTTACAACATGTGATAACGTTTTTAATTAATTTCTTTTTTAATTTTTAATATATGCTCTTACAATATTAAATTATAGTGTATTTCTATTTGTAACCATATCCGTCTGTTTTGTTGGTCATGAGAATGAATTTTTATGTAAATTTTGTTAGGAAAACTAGTATCCATGCATATGGTATTTTTATTTATTGTAACTCTGACAGTTCGTTTGGATCGATGGTTATGAATCGAAAAATGAGATAAAAAATTTAGACTTGGGAATGATAATATGTTTTCAGGGAGACTGTAACCTTATTTTCCTTGTTAACTTATGCTTTAAGTTTAATCCTGTTAACGCGATTTATTACCAATAATCAAAAAATTAAGTTGTTGCGGTTACATATAAGTATAAAATGCATTTCCTAGCTAAATGATATAAATTTGATAATCTATAACAAAAACAAGCTATCGGTGTAATTAGTGCTTAATTTTTCTCAAATTTTTTAACTTGTTCAACTTCTCATGTATATCCTCACGGCTTGTTTAGTTATTGGTAATAAAACGTGGTAATGTAAAAAATGAGCTTAAAACATAATTTAGCAAGAAAAACAAGGTTACGATCGCTGTGGAAACATATACTCATTTTTATGTTTAAATTTTTTAGTTATTTTTCATTACTATTGGAAAGAGTAGTACGTATTGGATGAGAGTAGATATTTGTGAATACAATTTGATAAATTGGAGGCAAGCTAGCACAACCATGAGAATAAATATTGATTTTCAATTCCTACCAAATTTACATATAAATTCATTTCCATTACTGTCATTTATAACCGATTACTAAACGGGCCACAATTTTCAGAACATAAGATCTACTTTGAGATCATTAAGATGTTACAGCCAGTCTGATCTGCACCATTAAATTATACTATCGTTTAAATTATACAGTATAATCGATCATATTATTATAAGTTTATTTGTCATCTGATCTAAAATACTTAATAACCGCAAATTTAATCCTTCTTATTATTATTAGCTTCTCAAAAGAATGTTAATGCATTAATATTTGCTCATCACTGTATTATATACCTGGTTTCTTTTTATTATATCCTATTATTATTGGAGGAATGATAAACTCTTAGCTGCTAAATGCATTTAGCGGTTTTTGAATGAATGTCATAATTATTGTCTCGTACAACGCAATTATTGTCCAGTGTAACACAATTATTGTCCCAATGGTGTTGTTTAACTTATTGTCCACGCACTGTTTTGACTTCACTTGTACGCGGGACAACCTCCATTTATTTCTGACACAAATGGAGCAAATTGATTGACTGAGAAGCTGCTAAATGCATATAACAACTAAGAGTGGAGACTTACTCTTATTATTGTTGCAATGGAACCAATGTGGTATGAGAGAGAGATATAGAGATAGAGTTTAAGTTAAAAGTAGGTTTATGTAACAAAAATGTAGCAAAGATAATATTGTATGCGATGACGTGAGGTTTATATGATTATTAATTAAAATAAAAAAAATGCCGAACAACTATAGATTTCGTGTTGTGTATAGACTTGGCAAAGTTGATCAGAAATTCAGTCCGAGATCCTGTTTTGATTTAAAACTTCAATAATCCAAATAATGAACCGGAATCTAAATTTGATCCTTCGTAAGTGTCAATTTGATCCGAAAATTAAGTGGAACTAGTTCTAAGCCCGTGCTATACACGGGTTTTGTTTTATCTTAAAAATTAACTTTCAATGTGTTGAAATTGATTTAGTATTTATTTGTGAGTGATACATACTTCAGGTTTTTTTTTTAAAAATAAATTATCAGTTTTGAATGTATTCTTTTTTTGTACATCTTTATTAAAAATTGAGCAAAGAAGCATTTTAAATTGAAAATTTGAGATCTATGAGAGTTTGACATTAATGAAGAACAAACTACCTAATGAAGGCGATAAGTCGAGAAATTAAGGATAGATGGATATCAAATAAGAATATCATAAAATATATCATTAAAGAGTGACAATTTATGTTGGAGAAGGTGGAGTAAAGGAAGAATGGAAAATCTAAAGACTAATTAAAGATAGGAAGAACACATTGTTGTATTAAAAAAAAAAATTAAGAAGAATTTTTAAAAAATTGACACCTGAACAACCAAGTTCCTGTTTTAAATATTTAAGTTTAGATATGGATAAAACACAAATTATGGTACATAAGATTTGAACCTCAATATCCGTCCATTCGTCACCCTGTTCGTAAAGCCGGTAGGTTGGGTGAATATTTATTTGTAATTAGTTAGTAATAAATATGGTAAAAACTATTTCTTTATTATTTTAACTAGTCCAATTTGTTAAAATAGGTCATAAAAATGGGAATTGATTGTGTCATGTTCTTTAATTACAATGTAATAATAATAGTTCATTTATAATTGGCTATTAAGTTAAGAGGTTTTAGGAGACAATACTAGGTTCCTTTCGTTTTTATTTGTTCTTTTTCCGGCTTTGTTCATTTTCCTTTTGCCAAAAAAAAAGTTAAGAGTATTACAAAGTATTATAATATATAATTGACGTTAGTTTTGATTATATATTAGGTTTGAGTTTATTTAAGTTAAATTTCGGTTCAATTTAAATAATTTTGGTTCAAGTTTGGTTCAGTTCGAATCAAATCAGGTTACAATAATTTTAATTAATATTCAGGTTTGCATTGGTTCCGTTCAGTTTTGTTCCAATGTAAGACTGTTTTTTGGTTTTTTGTTTTTTGTTTGTTTTTGTTTTTGTTTTTTTGTTTTTTGTTTTTTTTTTTAGAAAAACAAAGCTTTACTTCTAGGAAAAGTTACTAATGAAATTAAAATCTATTATACAATAAATTATTATACACCCAACATATACATACATATTTTACATACTAATTTCATATATTATCAACCATTAAAAATAATCATTCAAAAGCAATAAATATGTTATTGACAACTGAAAATTTTGATAAAAAAAAAACTTCATAGTAATTTTTTTTGGCATAAATTAAGATATTTATAATTAGGTAAAAATGATAATAAAGCCAAAAGAGCTTAGATTGTTAGAGATCCAAAAAAAGGGTGTCATTTTCAGTAGTAGTAATATATTCCTGGCTTAAGAATATAATGTTTCACATTTGTTTGCACGTCCCCTTTACAAGCTTAGCCTATACCCCATTGGCCTATCCACTACACATAAACAAACAAGTCACTCTACTGATTAGTTAAGTCCCTCCTTCAAATCATAGCCCTATTATTAATTATGTTAATTAATTAAATACTAGCTAATTATTAATTAATTAATTAATTAATTATTAAATCAATAAAAATAATTATAGTATTATATTATGTACTAGTATTTATTGTTTGAACAAATCAACAACTAGTACTATACTCTAATTAACAAGCCCTTTTGTCATCACCATGACATCCTTCCTTTTCATATAATATAAGGACAACTCTTTGATTCTTATTCTTCTTCTTCTTCAATTCCTTCATTATTATTTCTCATCTCTCTAATAATAAATCATCATCTTCTCTTTCTTTATCAAACAAACAAAAAAAAAAAAAGTACAAACAAGAAGAAGCTTTTTGAAGATCACCTTGGGATCAACAAACTAAACATCATCCAAAATTACAAGAAGAAGCTAAGCATCATATATATCAAGACAACAACAAGAAGATACATAATATATAGTATAGTATAGTATATATTTCCTCTATAATAATAAGAATGGAAGCTAGCTTAAGTGAGTTGTACAAAAATGTTACTTATCATTTAGAGGAAAGAGATATCTCATCTGATAATAGTGGAGATAACTCTCCCTCTTCCACCACCTTCGCCGCCTCCATATCCTCTCCTAAGAGAAGGTGAGTAATCCCCTACACCCCTAAAACCCTTCTTTACTGGTGTCAGTCATATAATAACTAGTTGTTCGAAATTGAAAATTTTCTGGTTCCGTCACTGGTTGTTTGATGTGAAAAGATTGTTTTAAAAGTTTTCTGGCTTCGCAACTGATTATTTAATATGAACAATAGTTTTATTTCAAAAAAAAAAAAAAAAAAGAATTCTGGCTTCGCACCTAGCTGATTACATATGATCTCAAACGTTAATAACGTGTGTGTATGTTTGATAGTAGGCGTGCTATACAGAAAAGAGTGGTGACATTTCCTCTCAAAGAATTGGAAGGATCTCGGCTCAAAGGTGATTGTACTCCTCCATCTGATTCATGGGCTTGGAGAAAGTATGGCCAAAAACCCATCAAGGGCTCTCCATATCCTAGGTATGTATATATATATATCAATATATGCACATAATACTATTCTCTAGCTCCTATTTAAATCTAGCTAGCTATATCACTAGGTTATCTTGTAAATGTGTATGTACAATTTTTCTTCATAAAAACATATATAAAACCTTTTGTAATGAATGAACAAATTACACAGATTGATTTCTGCATTCCAGCCATTTTTACACTGAAATCAATTTGGTATGTGCGAAAATCAACTCCCTGAACAAACAGTAATCATCGTTGTAAAATCTTCATACAATTATATATAGTATTCATCAAATTATCACTTATCTTATTTCATTAGTTAGTTAATTAGTGATTTTTTTAGGAGGAAATTAAATTAATGGTTTTAGTGATCATATATAATTGAGCATATATATATATATATATCATATAGTATATGTGAATGAAATTACTTGATTAATAATAATTATGGGCTAATGAAAAGCTTGAAATTGATGAACATGACAGAGGATATTATAGATGCAGCAGTTCAAAGGGGTGTCCAGCTAGGAAACAAGTAGAAAGAAGCCGTTCAGATCCAAACACATTAGTTGTCACATACTCTTATGAACACAACCATCCTTGGCCTGTTTCTAGAAACAACCACCACCAAAACCGCCACACCGCCGCCACCCCCACCACCGCCGCCACTACCGACAACAGTGGTGCCGCTACCGTGGGCCCCACCACCTCATCACTTAACAATAATATTCCCTCAACAACCCTAACAACAACTGAAGATACTACTAAAAACAATAAAATATCATCATTATTATTACCCTTACAACAACCTAACCCTGGAAATAATAATATCCAAAATAACACCCATTTTGATCATAATAATAATAACCAAACACAAACAACATTATTCCACCAAAACATGGACAACCACCACCACCACCACAACCACCACGAGACGGGGTTGATACCGCCAACGGATGAGCTTACGTGGCTAGCATCGGACCATCGAATGCTCGAAAACGACTCATTTTTTAGCAACTTCAATGATCTAGACATGGCTAAAATCTTCCCCATGAGGGAGGAAGATGAGTCACTCTTCGCCGATCTTGGGGAGCTTCCGGAATGTTCCGTGGTGTTCCGGAAGGCCGCTGAGGTGGCTGCCGGTGATGACTGTAAGTTGGCAACCACCGCAACTTGGTGTGGGACCACCACAGGTTAAGATTATTACAGAGATATAACATATTCCTGGGCCTCAAATATTAGCTTAAGCTTCTGATTGAGGCCCAAGAATATGTTATATTTCTAACAGATTATTGTAAGGGGTATTATCACCCACTCATTTGTCTTCATTTGTGTGTTCATCAAAATATTTATTTATTTTTGTTTTGTTTTATTTTGTTTGTCTTGTTAATTAAATTAATCTTAGTTATAATAATAATAATAATCAAAATTGTTATTATTGTTGTTATTGTCATTAGCATGAAAAAAAAAAAAATTTGATTAATCAAGGGGCGCCTTATCTTACGGCTTAAGATAATCACATGTTCACACCTTTGCTTACGTTGGTATATATATATTTATGAAAAAATATATTTTTTTTTAATTAATTATTGGCTTTGATTTTGGTGTTGGTAAAATAAAATTAAAAAAAAATAAATTAATTATGGTATTGTGGTTGCATTTTCAATTTGATGTTTAATTTAGGGATTATGTCTTAAATTCTCTGATCAACTAGATAGTTTAGTATAGTATATAAGTTGCAGAGATGATTATTATTTTTAGTTTGATTATTTTTTATTTATATATATAAAGTTTTTTTTTCCTCCGTAGATAACGGCTATAATTCATGGGCAAGGGTGTAAATCATGTGTAATGTTTAGGGTGAAATTAAATGAAGAGTTTATCATCCATGTGTTTTCATGAATCACTCTTTTTTATTATTGTTTCTTCCTTGTCATTTTTTTTAAGTTTAATTTAATAATACGTATTTTCAATCTCCTCCATCCCAAAATATATATAATATACTTCGGTCTTATTATAAAATAAATTACACTCCATATGTCCATATTTAATTGCTTTCTTTGCTTTTTTCACACCTCGGTGAGGCATAACTTTAGATATTAATATATCTAATTATACATAAGAAAAAATTATTAAAACTATATATCTGGAAAGTACGTTCTGAGACGAATCAAACGAGATCTCGCATGACTATATATTTTACATTACATATATCAAATTAATTAAACAAGTTTAAAGTAACAATGTAAATAGTGTTAAAGTCAATCTGGAGCAATTAAATATGGACAGAGAGAGTAATTAATATAATAGCCATAGGAATAATTATCTAGATGATCATTTCTACCACATTTAATGGCTCCATATTTTAAAAGAAGGGGTGATCTAATCTAATTTCCGGTCCTTAGAAAATAATGGAAATAAAAATAGATTATTGTTTTATTTTTTTTTTAAAAGAAAGGAAAGATTATTGTTTGAGGATGAGGGAAAAAAAGTAAGCATTTGAGGCTCCGTTTGTTTTGATGGAAAACATTTTCCCGGAAAATGATTTTCCTCCCACTTTTCATTTTCCTTTGTTTGTTTTGGAAAGGGATGGAAAACAATTTTCCAGATGAAAAATGTCACTTTGGCAAAGGAAAACCATTTTCCTTTTGTGGAGAAGGAATGCCACATTTTCCTTCCTACTCCTTACTTCTCCCTTATTCACTCTTCCCATCTTTGCTTCATTTCTATTTCATTTTTTCTTTCCATCACAAGTTTTCCTCTAATGAAATAAACAAAGGAAAACTTTATTTACATCTATGTTTTCCATTGAAAATTATTTTCCTTAGAAAATGATTTTCTATGAAAATTGTTTTCCTTCAAAACAAACGGAGCCTGAATTTAAAGATAGTTATACTCCCCCAATTTTGACTCTTAATATAAGTGGTTCCGATTCTTATATTAGCCAATGAATAGATGAATTTCTTACTTAACCAAAAGAAGAAAAGTCACATAAAATCTACCGATAACTTATACTAAAACAAAACATTGCTTGCATCATCAATTACACATGTCAAATCCTCTATGAAAATTTTCCCTCCAAAATTAAATTTGATATCATTCTTTAAAATTAAAAAAAAAAACAAAAAAAAACTAATTATTATAAGTGTTGGGAATATCAACTATTACAATAAATGTTATTTCAATTAACAAATTAAATGTTGTTTTGCTTCTTTGAAAAACAACAAGATAAAAAAAACTAATATTACAATTTTATTTATCCCTCCATCATTTATATAATGCATTTGGTTACTGATTACTTAAATTTAAAAATAAAAAAAAATTAACCATGCATCTTACGTTGATCTCTATTTAGCTCGACTATGTCAAAATTTTCTAAATTAATACTAATTCAATGATACCTTATATTGTAAAAATAATTATCATTATTTTACATAAATTGTGCACAGGTGCTAATTTAGTGGCTAATAATAAGCAGCTCTCTAGCTATAATTGTTGTGTACAATGCTACAAGCCTACAAAGCATTCTTTTTGGATTTATATGTTATTTTCATTTTAAACCTTGTATTAATTGCGTACTCCTATTTTAAAATAAAGAGAATTGCTTCATTCTTTTTTATCGTCACACTAGAAATGAGTAATAATGTATCTAGTATATTGTTTAATAATAATAAGATTATCATATTTTAGTGATTTGTAATTAAAATTCGACAAAAATATATATTGCAAACGACTGAATTCAAAATAATAAGAAGTAATTATTTCAGAATGTAGTAATTTGTAATCAAAATTTGATAAAAATGTATATTGCAAATGGTTGTCTATATACAAAATAGATAGAAATACTTCATAATATAAGTGTTAAAGGACCATCTCAACCAAAAGCTTAAGCTTATAGTTGGCCCAGGAATATGTTATATACTCTATCACTCCCCCGCACATGAAAATTAATTCCACTTAGAAGGGAGAGGGATCAGAAGAGAGATTCAAACCCGTGACATTTGCGTCACACGTTGGCTCTGATACCATGTTAAAGGACCATCTCAACAAAAAACTTAAGCTATTATAGTTTAAGCCCAGGAATATGTTATATACTCTATCAATAATTGATCATAAAACAAATAACAATTAATGGGATAGGAATGAGTATAGGCAAAAAGAACTTAGTTGCTCTCGCACACTAATTCTACAATTAAACAATAAATTTGGCTCTCGCATTTAAGGTCTAATAACTCAATTGAATTAATCCTACATCCAAAACTCCCAGCTTTCGCATAAAAAGTTAAATGTAAAAACTTGCAAATTGGCCAAAAATGCAATCAGTCATAACAATTCAATTGAATTCACCAAAACAAACCAAAATTAAATCCTAAAAACTAACTTGAGTCATGATCTTTGCATAGTTTCTCCAAACCCTAGAAACAGAGAACTACTCACTAATCATATTTAATTTCACAAAATCAACAAAAATAATCAAGCAAGAATTCATTAATGAAAATTAATTAAGACAATTAATCTAGAAAAGAAAAGCTATAGTAATAATAAAACTTGAAAATCATGGGGGAAAAAAACCTTTAAATTAAATTGATGGAAAGATAAAAAGTTAGGGTTTACAAAAGGATGACAAAAAGAATTCTATGGAAAAAGTGTGTAAAAAGAAGAGAGTAAAATTCAGCCTTTTTTTAGTATTTATATATAGCCCTAGGAATCCTAATCTCCACTTTTTCCTCTAAACTATTACAAGGCTTGACATAAAAGAGGCCCACAAACTGGTTACAATTAAATAGAATTTCGGCCCTACAACTCAATCCTATCGGGTTGTGCAATCCTGTCATACGGGACGACTCAAATATCGCTCTAAACAACACCGAAACGCTTCCAAATTCTACCAAATTGGTCCCATAGTCCATATAAATTCTGAATCACTCCCAAAAGCTTCCTAACGCGCCTCCAAATGCTCCAAACAATGCAATAAATAGAGCTTATCAACTCCAAAACCTACATCACAACTCAAATAGCACATTACACTAGAAAACGATCATTAGTAACAAAAGGATAGTAAATGGAACCAATTCAATATGAATACACAAAAAATAAGGGGATAAAATATAGTATAAAAGCAATACATCAGGTAGGTTAGTATTTGAAACTTGTTAATTTTGTTATTATTCAAGGAATATATAATTTCTTCCAACATCATACAACGAGATAACTTCAAAGACAACATTAATGACTTCCATTGCATGAGTTTGTTGATAAACATGAACTTTTGAAAGCTACTCATCAATCCGTAGGAGTTTATTTTTTATGTTTGTTTTTTGGGATACAAAGAGAGAAAAACTTAAAAAATGAAAAATCTTCATTATAAATAAGGCAAACATATTTGATATAAATATATGTTTTTTTATACAATATCGTATAAGTTGTTTACGATTAAACCTATGCGCTCAAAACTGTACAAAAGATATACGTGAAGAATGAGTAATTAGGTTTCGTGCTTCCTAGCTAGCAAAGGACTTCATTCCCTCCTTTTTTTTCACATGTAATTCTTCTCACAAGCGAAGGTCCGAATTTTAGACAGAGCATCAATAATTAATGAATTAATTAAAAAAAAACATTGAAAAAAATGTAATGACCTAATATACTATTGATAGACGAAAAAATTATGACACAAAACCTATAATGTCATGTTTGGATACAAGCATTTCATTTGAAATGCTGGATTTGGGCCAAATTATATGTTTGGGAAATAAAAAAAAATTGGATTTGGATTTGGCCCAATTCCCAACCCAAATGTTTAACAAGCAAATATTGTGTATTTCATATACTTAACAAAACCATGTCATTTCAAATTCTAAAAACAACCCAAACAAATAATTGTCATTTGAATTGTAACATTTCAATTTCAGAAATTGAATTCATTAATTTGAAATGAATTCCACATATTTAAACACTACCTAAAGGTTTAATAATGAAATGGAAAAAATTATGTCATAAAACCTATAAATTAGCTCTAATAAGGTATATGCATTTTTATTGGAATTTTAAAATTTTCATCAATTGAATGTAAGTTTTATTTGACTATCTCTTATGAATGAAATTCCTTCTCTCCCAGTAAAAAAATAAAAAAAAAAAAAAGAAAGAAAGAAAAAAAAAAGAAGGATATAATAAATTGGAAAAAATAGTTAAAAGTGAAAAAAAAATTTAGCGATATATTGATCACGATACTTGATGAGGCGCTATTGAAAGGTTGAATATACTCAAGAGGGGGGTGAATTGAGTATTTGGTGAAATGATTACGAATTTAAATTTTCTTGTTTCTTGATTTAGAAACCGTTATGGTGGTTCCTGTAACGGATATGAATTGGAAAGCAATAAAAACAAGAAAACCAAATTTAACGAGGTTCGGCCAAACTCAAGGCCTACATCCTCCTACCCTCTGCATCTTATTGATTCAACTCAAAACAACAAGATTACACACTCAACTCTTTCAAAACTCATGGAACCAAAAACCCCACGTACACTCAACCCTGAATGTGATCCCACTCGTGTTTGAACTCACAAACACCTCCCAGTTTTCAAGCCCTTTGTTGAAGACGAATTACAACAATAAAACTCTAATGTTACTTTCTTACAAAGCTTGAAGAGTAAAGTTTAAGCTCTAAGATTGTGTTTGTGTTTGATCAAATGTATTATGCCTTGTGTGTTTCTTATCTCTCGAATGTTTCTTACTCAATATTTTTAGTAGAGACATACAATTATACTCTATGTTTCACCACATTTTATGAGACGTAAATGCTCACTATTTATAGACAGAGAAACTGATTGAAAAACACATCACAAGGAGAGGGAAAATCAGTTTTCAAAAACCCTTTGAAAAGGCGGGAAACAGTCTCTCTTGTTCACAACAAATTTTCAAGAAAGGTTGTTATGCTCAAAAAGATTTTCCAATCTTTTCACGTGGGTGTCATAATTAATTAGCCTTTACCAGTTGTCAATAAGGTGTTTAAAAAAACTAAAAACCCTTTTTAAGACAATTTAAGAAAAACCTATTTCTTTCGAAAACTGATAACTTCTCATAGAGTGTACTGGTTCTTAGACCTGTTACCCTAACTCATAGTCTTATGAATATTATAACCTTGGTTGTATATCCATATTACTATTATAACACACACAAAGGCATTTATAGTGATTCATCAAACATTCACACAACCATTACATGAATACTAAATATGCTCGATCAATTTAAATCCTAGTTTATCTTCATGCTCATCCAAGTATTGAATCTTTTTTACACATGATTTACTACTATTTCATTAACTCTTTAACGTACAACTAATATTAATTATATTATTAAAAAGAATACTCACTCCGTAACGAATTACTAGCAACAATTTCTATTTTTAGGTGTAACAAAATACTTGCAACAATTTTTTCCAATTTCATTTTGTTCCTTTTTTGGTAAAAAAACAATACAATACCCCACTTACTTTTCTCTTTCTTACTTTTCTCTCTCTTACTTTTATCATATTACCACATAATACTCCATTTACTTTTCCTTCTCTTACTTTTCTCTCTCTTACTTTTATCATTATACCACCTAATACCACTATTACCTTATTTCACCCAGGAATTTGTGCTAATACAAATGCTGCTAGTAATTCGTTACGGAGGGAGTACTTAATAACAAAAATGAGTTATTTCTTAGTTTTAGGGCCACATTCATCTAATTAACACAGAACAAAATTGTTCATGTAATTATCTACCCCTGTTCAGGTTTGAATCCACAAACCTTAACAACTAAAATAAATATTAGATAGTCTGATCTTAAATTTATGTATTTTTGTTAAAATTGCCAAGAATAAGTCAAAATTTAGCCGATCTTCCACAATTTAACCAACTTTTTGAAAATCAAGAATTAAGCTAACATTGTTATCATTTAAGTCAAAAATAGGTTAAATGGCTATTTTATCTATTAGTTACATGTTGTTTAATTTCCGGTTACCATTATCATTTAAAGCAAAACTAATTAGTTAATGATTGTATTATAGTGATCAAAAACAAAAGAAAATAACATGTTATATAATCATTTAACCTATTTTTGGATAACAAAGTTAGCTTAATTTTGGATTTTCAAAAGGTTGGCTTAATTATGAATGTAATACCCCGAAAATTTGGGATATTTTAAATTTTTTATTTATTGATTAAATATATGATCAATTGACTATTTAATTGATTATTATTTAATTAATTATTATTTGTGTAACAATTTAATACTTTTTGAGCCTCTTTTTATTTTGTTAACCAAAACCCGAGCCCAATTGTTTCCTTTGATCCATTTGTTACGCAGTCCGTCCTTTTATTTATTTTCTTTTCTCCTAAATGTTTTATTTTAATTCTAAGTCCGAAAGGCCATATTAATTGGACTGTTTTTATTTATAACCCAATCCTTTCTTCCAAATTGGGCCAAAGACCCAATTCTCTCCTTTTAGTAATCTTGGCCGGTTCTTGCTTTGTTTATGGGCCAACCTTGTTTTTTTTTTATTTAATTAATTATTATTTTGTGGATAATAAAATTAATTTAATTAATTTAAATATTCTAACCTATACAAACTAGCTAAGTCCTCCCCTTTTTGCTCCTCCCATGTACACGGCTAACCCTAAGTACATAATAGGGTTTGCCCTCTTTGTTGGTTGTTTTCTTATAAATAGGACCTAATCACCTCTTTTGGGTCCTAATTGTTAAGTTATCAAAAACCCTAAAATACATATTTTCTCCTCTCCTCTTCCTTTCTCTCAAAAGCCAAACCCTTGAGAAAAATTCACCAAGAGTGAATTTTTCGTGCCTTGGAATTATTAAGCGAATCCAGGTAACTTTGCTTTTCTATTTAATCTACGGGTAGCTATTCACATAGTTAATTAGGAATTGAAGCATGAAAATTGTAGGAAGTTTAATATTGTTTTCATATGAACATGTCGAGCATGAAGCATGAATTTCTTGATTGATTTTTATGTATTTTCTTGATCTTATGTATGATCTTGCATGAATTTATTTACCAATCAAATCTTGTTATTTCTTGATGAATTTTTCATGGTATCTGGTTTACTGTTTGATTATTAACCATGATTTATTTCGTGGCAAAATTCGTCCGTTTATTATTTATAAAAATTTAATCTTTCAAACCGGTAAAACTGTCCAGAATAGGTTTACGAATTTATTAGTGTACTTAATAAATTCGGAATGCTACGAAATTTTATATGGAAGTCAGTGATAATGTTTTACAGCTTGTGTTAAATTTTCGTAATTTTTAAAGATCGTTTGATATGGCATAAAATTCTGAAACCGAATTCAGCCTAATCTGACTGGTTAGTTATAAAATCACTTAAAAATAGTAAAAGATGTTATTTTTAGACGAAATTTATGCACGTTAATCCTTGAACCCATATTTAGCTCCCATAAAAATTTCCAGATTTTTAGAGATCTTTAGATGGTCGTTTTTAATTTAATTCTTTAAAAATCAGATTGTATAAAATAGGGCAATTGAATTGTTAAAATATGCTATTATTAATTATTGAATTTTCGAGTGACCTAAGTATTAAAAGGGAACTAAAAATATGATTTTTATGATGAATCTTGATAGTATTGAATTATATTGATAAATCTTGAATTAAAAATTAAATCTTGTTATTATCTTCTAATTGTCGAGTGTATAGAAATTAAAAGAAGGGTTAAAAATATTATTTTTATGTTAATCTTGATGAATGTTGTCGAAAAATATGATTTTTATGTTTATTAATTAGTTAAATTATTTAATTCTTGATGATTGAATTCATATAAATTAATTGAATAATTTTGGCTATTATTGATATAAAATGTCGAGTGTGGTGAAAGTAGGAAAAATAGGATTTTTATTATATTTTGGTTAGTTTTGAATTATTATTAATTTAGGAAATAATTAATAATAAAAGTTATGGACAAAATAATTATTAGGGATAAGTTGTAAAGTGAAGGGATAAAAAGATATTATTAGTATTATTATTAAGAGGACCGAAATAATATTAGTACTATTAATATAAATATTTTTCGAATATTGTTACAAATTGGTATATGACGTAATATTAAGGTTAGTATCCGAAAGGATAGGATTATAAGTATATATATATTTTAAGAATAGTATATTATAAGAATTGAAGTTGCATAAGATATTACTAGGGATAAGAAAGGAAACAGAGTAATAGCTATACATGTTATGTTTCGGTCTCTGGCTAGGAAAGGCTTGGTATTTAAGGTGGCCAATATACGTGCCGCACCTCCCTTTCCTGGGACTCCGAACATTTCATTTCCTATTACGGTCACCTAGTATTATCCTAATATATGATACGATTAAATTAATTGAAGATATAAGATACAATATGGACACCCACCTGTATGATACACGAGTCATTAGTGGGTTAAGTCAGAACCACTACTCAATGGGACGAACACATGAGTTCCCCCGAGTAGTTTGACCTTAGAACATGTAGTCGTCTGGTAACCGTATCTGCGAGTCGCTACCAGGAAGTTATGGCCATAGCTTAGACTTAGCGGTGAAACACGGGATCCGCTATGGGATTGAGTACACGAGCTCCTCCCGACATGTTCTAGGGAGTTATGGTGAAACACGAGATCCATAACGAGTTATTAGTGACCGGTCCAACAAAGATATTATATTACGATCATACGATTTGATAAGATGAAATCATAAGATGAAGTATAAGATGATTTCAAAAGATGATAAGATATGTTATGATCTAATGTGATAAGAAAGACATGATAGGATATGATTAAGATATGATTTATGATGATATGATATGATATGATAAGAATATGATAAGTCATGATGATAAGAATATGATAAGTTATGATGATAAGATATAATTATGATTTATTAATGATATAACTTAAGAAGGGTTAAGTATAAGTTAAGGATTGAAGATGTATAGTATAAAGTATAAGTTAGTGTATTGTAAGTCTTCCGCTGTGTATTTCCTGAATTTATACGAATATGTAACGTGTGTGTATATTATACGGATGGTGTATGTATTTGGTATGTATTCTAACCGTATTTGCAGGGTTGATTATACGTATTTTATACGTAATTATACGTATTCTAACCGTATTTCTGCAGGGGTATTTATACGTATTTTTATACGTATCTGTATACGTATTTTATACGTACTTCTATACGTATTCATATACGTACGTTTATACGGAACTTGTGTATTTATATGTAAAGCATGTATTGAATTCTTTACAGTTTTTATGATATTTTTCTATGCTATTATGTGTTTGGTGGTCCCTCGATTAAATGGGACAGCCTAGTTACTCGCCACTGACGGTGGACCCCCCCCCCTCAGTTTCAGGTGAAGACGCTGCTGAATAACGGGCTATCGTGGATGGGTTTGAGTAGCTGAGAAACTTAGTTAAACGGTTTAATTAGATGATTTATGATTTATGACATTTATTTAGTTTATTTTATGGTCCCAGCATGTTGGGACAGTATTTTAAGACCTTATATGTAATTATGGCTATTGGATTGTTATGGATAGTTGGTAGGTTATTTAATAAAAGTTAATTCATCTACTCAATTAATCTGATTTATTGTTATTTAAGTTGGTAATGATCCGATTGTCGATTTCCCTTTGTCAATCGACATGTCTCAAAAAGTCGGGTCGTTACAATGAAAGATCGGCTAAAAGTTGGGTTATTCTTGGCAATTTTTCCTTCTTTTTTTGAGAGTGAGAGATAGCTCAAGTGTGTGTTTAAAGCTTGTCTCCCAGTACCAGAAAATTTTGGGATCGATTCTCATCCCTTCTTTTATGGCTCTCTTACACCAAAGAAAAAATTATTTATTTTTTGATATATCTTTTTTTTATAATTATTTTAAGCATGCCGGTGCCGAATAACTTGCATGGGTTGGTAGAAAGGTTGGTTGTTGATTTTGACACCCTTTTTTTTCTTGAATATATTTTCATATAATCAAAGTCAAATAATTTTTAAAACTCGCTTTTACGTCTAAACCTTTCCGAGTATAGTACATTTCTATATTCACCACTCACCAGCACCAATTATTTAGTTAAGCATCTTAATTATTGTTTTGATTAAACTCATTACTAATACATGAAGCACAATCATCAAATTGAAGCAAACTCTTACAAGAAACAATAAGATGATTCCATGTTTGTAGCAAGACCTGCCCTGGTTATTTTTAGTATATCCTTGGAAAAAGATATAGAGACTTAAGGGCTTCATTTTATGAATTCGAATAGGCCGGGACCATAAAATCCTAGCCACAGCTCTATTTATTAATGTATGATTTAAGAGCTTCAACGCATTTTTTTCTTCACAATTTGTAGAATGCACTAGCGTAGTCGATCTTCTCTTGAAAAGACCAAACTACATCTAACAAAACCTCTTGTACATCATCACACCACACGTGATAAACATTGAATAGGAATACTTGAGTAGTGTAAGTGTTATGTAGTTGGTTTGAACCAAGTGAGAGTTGTTTACCATAAATGTTTTACTATTAAGTTTAGCCTTGATCAACAACATGTGTTTTATGCACGAAACAAGTTTTTTAGCATTATTGAGAAAACTGGTCTGAAACCCGTTATAGTGTTCTCAGAATTTTACTAAAATAGTCAAAAATATTTTGCTATGCTATAACCATGTTACATGTGTATGTAGCAAAAAAAAGAGATTCCAAGAATTGAATCTTGAGTCCAGATTGGAGACATACAAGGAAGCCTTCATGACTTAGAGAACTTGAAAATAGATTAGGATTTAAATTTAAAAATTTTAATTAGATCTTCATGTAGGGTCCGTTTACTAGAGCGAAAAACGTTTTCCCTGAAAACAGTTTTCCTATTTTACATCGTTTACTTTGGATGAAAAAATAAAATGTAAAATTTTGGGTGTAAACTCATTTTACACCCTATTGGAAACATTTTCCTCCAAATTTAAGAGTAAAACTTATTTTCCGTGCAAGTAAACAATGGAAAACTTCTATGAAAATTAGTTTTCCAACGTAAAATGTTTTTCATGGAAAATCATTTTACATCGAAAATGTTTTACACCAAAGTAAACGGACCCGTAATGTTTTTGTGTAAACTTAGTGGATTATAAAGGTGTTTGTGTGTGATGAAGTATGGTTATGAATAATCAATTCAATGGTTATAATATTCATAAAAATATTGATTAGGGTAACAGGTCTAGGGACGAGTAGCTCTACGAGCTTTTGCCAGTTTTCGAAAAGGGTTTTCTATAAGATATTATTGAAATGTGCTTCAAAATTTTTAATCCATAATGACAGCTACTGGGATGTTAAGTAAAAGAGGCAGCCTCCATAAAGATAGAGAGATCTTTTGGAGTCAACAAACTTTCAGAAAGTTTGTTGAAAACAAAAGATATTCTATTCTATTTTTAGGAAATTTATATTCTTTACTAGTATTATTCTCTGATGGTTTTTGTTAGTGTTGAGGCCTATAAATACTAAGCATCACACCCAAAAACTCTTGAACTTCTCTCTGCATAAAATTGAGTGATACACTTTGAGAGAAAAATCACACTAGTATCTCATGTAGCTCATCGAGTCAATTCAATGACATAAACTTTAGGCCTTTAACTTTATTCTTTAATCTTTGTGAGAAAGAAAAATCAGAGTGAAAAGATTGTAATTCGTCTAACAAAGGGTTAGAAATTAGAGTGTTTGTGAGGTCAAACATGAGTTACCACATTCAGAGTTGGGTGTGAGGTAAACTAGTTCATGGAGTAAGGAGCAATTGAGTGTGTATTCTTGTTTTTTCTGAATTGATTAATATGATATATAGTGTAGGATGAGGATGTATTCCTTAGTTTGGCCGAGCCGTGTTAAATTTGGTGTCTTTTCTCTTTAGTTATTTCAATTAATTTCCGTTGTAGGAACCAGTCAATTGGTTCCTCCCTTAAAACGAAAGAATTTCAATTGGAAACCAAAATACTATACTCAATTCACCCCCTCTAAGGGCTCGTTTACTTTAGCTGACTATAACTGAACTGAACTGAATACAGCTGAAAGTAATACAGCTGAATTTAAGCTGAAGTAAACCAGCCCTAAGTATATTCAACCCTTCAATTGGTATTAGATTAGAGTATTGGCTTCTTGCAGGGGTAACACCTAGAGCAGTTGACTATGAATTCTCAAGAGATGAATGTGATTGGTATGACAACAAAACCGCAAAATTCAATGGCAATAATTATACTTGGTGGAAAAACATGTTGAAGAACATAATCATTGGGAATTTGGGATTGATTATGAATGTTAGATAATTGTGAAGCTATATGGTCCCCTAGCTGTGAAAATAAAAGATTATGAGGGGACTATTGGGTCGCGCCCAAGAAGGAAAGCGAGTACATCTATGTGGATTACAAGAAGTTGGAGAAAAATGTCGAGACGATGTATGTACATCTTACAACAAGTAATTGCAGACAATGAAACAAATTGAATTTCGATCTACTTATGTAAGTGCCAAATAAATCTGGGATACCCTCGAACTTGCATATGAGGGAACCGGCGAGGTAAAAATATCCAAAACTGATTTACTTATGTCAAAATACGACCTATTTTCTATAAACAAATATGAGAAAATAAATGATTGTTAAGGTAGATTTATGGTCATAGTAAATAATTTGATGGCAAAAGCTTTTCTGATCGTGATCTTCATAGAAAAATATTTTGTAGTAAATGATTTGAAATATCTTGGCAAAGTACTAATAGACCCTTTGAAATGTACTTGTACACATTGATTTGTGGTTCCCCACACGTGTACAAATTCGAAGAGGATAGGTTTTTATGTGTTATTGTTGATGATTTTTTCATGTAAACTTAGGTTATATTCCTACACTCAAAGGATGAAACGTTCGTTGAGTTTGTTGCCATGGTGAAACAAGTAGGGAACCAGTTAAATTTGAAACTGGTTGTCGTGAGGTCAAATTATGGCACGGAGTTTGAGAATGTCAACTTCATTGATTATTGCAAGGAACATGGGGTAAGTAACGACTTGTCCGCTCATAGAACACAACAAAATGGTGTGTTGGAAAGGAAGAACATAATTCTTGAGGAAACGACAAGGATCATGCTTATGAAGAGTGGTCTCCTAAAAGTTTTTGGGGAGAAGTTGTGAACATTGTCTGTTACATTCTTAATAAAGCTCTCATAAGACTTAACTTGAATAAGACTCCTTATGAATTCCTAAAAGGAAGAATACCCAATATTGCACATTTTCGTATTTGGATGCAAATGCTTTGTGCATAACAATGGGAAGAACCTGCTTGAGATTGATTCCAAAATTTAATCCAATGGTATAAAATTTCCCAAAGTTCTTTTAGAAGTGGAGTGTGCTTATTTGATCTTTACTTAATATAGTATACTTAACTTTATCTATTTTTTATATATATAAATTATGTTTATGATTTTATTAACGCTTAATCTGGATTGAATAGTTTAATTTAGTTTTAAAAAAGTTAAATTTATATTAAAGAATTAAATTTAGTTAAAAATTTATGAACTTAATTTAAATTAAAATGTGGATTAAATAGTTTGTTAAATATAATGACCAAATCTCAAAATCTTATTATTGTTCATATTATCATTACTGTATGTTACTACTATAGTTGTTGTTATATTATTCATATATTAATCACCTTCATCATCGTTATCATTCATATCCTCATCAATTCATTGTTGCTATTGTTGTTGTTAGTTGCTATAAATATTGTTAACATCGTTGTTGTCGTCAATTCATTATCAATAATCATCATCTTGATCGTTGTTATACGTTCTTAACATCTATTATTATCATCATAATCTATCACCATCATCCATGTCATCATCATCATCCATGACCATCCATCATGTTGGTCGTCAACATCCACCATCGTCATCATGCATCACCATAGATCATTGATGTTACCATCCATCATATTGGCTAACATTATTATGATCATCACCATCCATCATCATTATCATTGTCAACATTAATACTATCCACCATCATTATTATTGATCGATGAATTATTGATGTCATCACCGATTACCATCTATCACCATTCACCATCGATCTCCGGATCTCCTATTACCATCCATCACCACCCATATATCATCTTCATCATCACCATCTCCATCCATCATCAACGTCATCATCATACATCATTGATGTCATCATAATCCGTCACCATCCACCATGTTGACCAGCATCAAGATCATCACCATCCACCATCATTATTACTATCCATCATCATTATTATTAATCGATTATTGAAGTCATTGACTCGTCGTCATTGCCATTATCATTATTGTTACTATATATTGCTTTTGTGATGACGACAGTGTTATTATCAACATCATTATATTCATCATCACCACCGGCCACCACCACCACCACTGGGCCGATAAACAACAGATTGAAACCGTCCAACACACGCCGAGAAAATATCGAATTCAACCGGATACCGAATAAGACCGACTAATATCGAATATGATGACCTATTTTTTACTAACATGTTTTTTTTTACTGAACCAGTTTTAGCTCAACTTGTTACCGTTTGTTTCACTCACTTTTACATCCCTATTTGTGTGTCCATTATTATAGAGGTCCTGGTTTTGCCAGTTTTATTTTTTAAGCCCAATTTTTAAAAAACATGCAAGAACTTTTTACTATAGCAATCCATACAAATTTTAAGTTGGTTTGCATTTAAATTTTGTTTTTTGCAATTCATACAAGTTCATTTCAGAACAGTTTCATTCAACTCCTACTAAGTATATAATTTATTCCAATTCAAATTAATTATATCTAATTAATAAAACATGGCCCTAGTACTTGAAAATACAAAAGGAAGGTAAGTGAATTCCTTAATTTCCAAGTTAAACTTGTAAACCACCTACATAGGAATTCCTCTTTTAAATTCATTCCTCATTTTTCTACCTTCCACCAATCATAGCCCTTAATTTTATTAACGAAGGACTAAAATACAACTATGCTAAAACCCTACATAATCTAGACACCAAAGTTTCCTCCGTTTAAGATAACCCTACATACTGAATAAAGATTTCTTTAGTCTTAAAGTAAACAAAATAAAATAATGTCTAACCAAACTCTTCAAAGGTTAAAAAAAAAAAAAAAAATTGTAATAATAATAATAATAAAAAAAGAATCTCCTACCTCAAGCAGATTTTTATTAGCCATTTCAAGTTGGAGATAAGTGAGTGAATAATATAAAGATTGGAGATTCCAAATGACAGTCCTCCAAATAACAAGCACATATATTTTGTCTAAAGCAACATTTTTATTTTTTTTATTATCTTATTCAACAAAACACTGGAGTGTAAACATAATACATTAGAATGAAATTTCCAGCGTACTTATGCAATTGGAAACCTTACATGGATTTTTGTATTAAGAAACCTTTAAGATTATATTACTACTATGTCGCCTTGAGTTTGAAGCCCTTACCACAGTTGTTGCTGTTGGTTGTATAAAAAGTTGAGCAGTTGGCAAAACTACTTGCTTGACTATCGAGACAGAAATATAATTCCGTCAAAACAGTGTTGCCCTTGCTTCCAGCACAAATCAGGTATGGCTTGTGCTTATCGAATGCTTTAAGGACATCGTTCTCATAGTAAATCTTATGATCATCTGGAGCCAAAGCTGGAACACACATGCACGCACAAAAAAAAAAAAAAAAAAGAAGGGAAAAAAATATATTAGTTAATGGAAATTTTGCAAATAAAGTGTACACGGGAAATTAAAGCATAATACCTCCACCACTTCCCACAATCAATTCGAGATCAAGAAGTTTGAATAAGTGTAAAGTTTTTTTGAAAATATAACAGCTTGGAAAACTTTGAGCATGTACCATGCTTCTTCCATTCCTTCTCCCAAAATTTCAAATAGTCAGTAGTACTACCATAATTATAAAGATCTGGCCACTCAGATGTAAGAGGATCCATCACACTTTGGATTTCAGCAGCACTTAGTGATGAAGGATAGCAATAAGTGGATTTAGCCATATAAATTGGCCTTGGGAGAAGTTTAGTTGGAGGTCTGAGATTAGGCCATAGGCCATGGAGGGTGAAAACATCCTTTTGTGGTGGCAAGGGACACTTAAATCGCTTGCTGTTGGCAGACTGTAAACCATATCCATAGCTAAGTGCAAGGATATGGTTCCATAATTGAATAGGTGGGGGAGGAGGGGGAGTAGCAGGTGGAGGAGGGGCGGCTGCTTTGACATTGTGTAGGGAAATGAAAGCAAAAGTGAAGAGCAAAATACAATTCAACTTCATGATTTCAAAATTAATAGATTTGTGTGTTGTGACTCACTGCCTTTGTATTTCATTTCATTTCATATTTATAAGCAGTGAAATGCAAAACAGAAGCAGACTTTCACAATTGTTTCTCTCTTACTCATCACATAAATACTTATTAACATGAATCCAGCTAGGAAGTCATCCTAAGTTTAGCATGCTATTATGAAGTGCACATATTAATTTTCTGCTAATAGACATCCATTATAATTAAACTGACACAAAAACTTCAATTAGAAATGGCCAAGCTACTAAGCCATCCCAAGTATAGCATGGAAGGATAGTTTTCAGTTCATTGTGACCAATGAATCAGCATGCCACTACTCATATTAATCTGATTTGAATAATATCATCAAAAATGGCTTTGGATTATACCTTATAAACTGTAGCTACAACTTGGAATGGCCCTCTTCTATTGGAGGTTCATTGTGAAGAAATGACACATAAGTCATAAACATCAAAATAAAAAAGGGTTTAGCTAGCAAGTCATCCCAAGTTTAGCATATTGTGATTGATTTTCTCTTCATCATTACTAATGAATCAGCATAGCATACACATTTCACATATGATCAAATATGACTTTATACCTAATAAAATTTATCAACTTGGAATGACCCCCTTCCCTATCTCACTAGGTCCATTTCTTTGAAGAACCAAATGTCCAGCAAAAAAAATTTCATTTGTACGTTTGCCTTTTGACAGAGTCTTTTCTACAACCTATATCATGCGTAAAGCATCCAAAAACATATGACTGAATGTCTGAATGCATGCAGAATTCCAATCCTTGGTAAAGCATCCAAATTTACTAATCTTTAACATAAGCAATCTAAGGAAAAATCATACTCAACTTTCTCAAAAACACAACATCAGTAACAGATTCAACAACAGAATCATCAGATACAAAGATAAACAAAATTGAGCATTTATATTGATATTAAAACAAACATAATTATAAAGACTAACCTCACTCCACGATCAAAATTTCGGGATTTTTTCTTGGACTCATAACCTGAATTAATCCACACATTGAGTTTCATTTAGCTGTATACAGCTAATTAACTAGATATCACAATAGAAAATGTTTGAATTCCAAAGGCTACCTAAAGATGCAAGAGTTGGCACAAAGTGGTTGGTTGACTTCACAAAGACAATATTCAGGGCCATGGTCAGAATCCTTGCATTCTCCCAGCGGGTGGGACAAAGTCTGTATGGGGAATAAGCTCTCTGCGAAGCCAATAAGCTGCTGGTAAAAGTCCACATAGAAAGAATCCACAGTTTTCAGTTCCTGAGTGATGTAATTATAGCAAGTAAGGACTCTCTCCTTTTCATTGTTCATAAAAAGTATGGTGTCGTCTTTCCAGAAGCCCTTTGGCCGAAAAACAATAATGTGCTCCGGCAACAAAACTGACAGCTTTTTTGTCCAATACCCTGCTGCACAATACTCATGTAAATCCCAAACATTGACATAAGTCACCCTTGAATCCGAGTCATCAAGACCATAAGTAATAATGGCAGGATGCAAAAGGTGAGATCGTTGTTGCACAAAAGCACAGTTTAAAATATTTTCTATGATACCATCAGGTATAGGGGTCTTAATGAACACCTCGTCAACCATGTCAAAGGAGAGGAGGAAAGAGTTGCCAAGCCAATTACACATCCTTCCATTAGAGGAAGGATTCAAATGGTTTATAAGAAGTTCATTATCGCCAAAAGTAATTGGGGAGTCCTTGATATCTCTCCATGAATTAGCAGCAAGGGAGTACAATTGGATACGAAAAGGGCCACGCTCATAGCCAGTATCAAATGCGACAATCTTGTAATCATTGGTGTTGGCATCAAAACCAAGCCCCATATCTCTGTTAATACCACACTTAGGTTGGGCAGTTTTAAAGATTTGTCTAGTAGAAGGATTCCACAGCAAAAGAAGGTCACGGGGTTTGGCCTTGCACATTGAAAGGCAAAAAATGCCATTGCAGGGGCCTTCAAGGGTCCATGAGTATCCACGACCGAAGTCAAGTAAAGGTTTAACAGGTTTGTACTGAAAACAGGTTGCAATATTAAGGGTTTAATAAGAAAGGAGGGAAATCTCACCCATAGGGGCACAAAGTTGATGAAGAAATGGCAATCATGGAGATTTTGGTTTGATAAAGTCCAGGTACAAGTAGAATATTGTTTAGAAGCAAATTTATGAGATTTTATGAGAGACAGCCAAGACTTGCAGACACAAGTGAATTTGATTAGGGATTTTACGGGCATTCTTGCAAGAATTTCAACCACCAATTCTTCCGGTATTTCTTTTGCATCCTCCATGGTCACAGTCAAATTCTGCGATTCCAATCAGAGCATGAAATAAACCATCAATTTTCAGCAGAATGGATGAGAATGAAAGAAACTAAATTCTAATATGAAATGGAAAGCATCAATATAATAATAAATCATCAATTAACTGTATATACTTCTTCCTCCATAAACTTGTAGCAGACATACTTTTTGGACTATATGAAGGCTAGAAGGGTGACTTTGTAATTGAATTTTTCAATTAAGGCTTTATTAAAAAAAAAAAAGCATTATTACTTCTAAACATTTGGTTTATTTGAGTTGAAATATTTTCAATCATCAAACAAGTATGTATTCAAGTTTTTTTTCCTTAAAGTATTGTAGAATATGTGTTGTTTGAATTTCGTCAACCCAAGTTACAAATTCTGGTTCCGCCATTGTTGGCACGTAAATTGTTTTGGTAATTGGTGTGGATTATAATAGGCATAGGTAGAGTTAGCTCTTTATTTTCCCTCAATGGGAAACCCCATTGTTGGTGCTCTAATTTGTTACACAACCTATGTTGAACCCCATATATCATATAGTGCACTAGTGAGTGTCCCACATCCGATCCGAAGATGAGGAGAAACTAAACTTATAAGTCTAGGAGTTACTCCTCCTATCACCAATTGGTTTTAGGAAGCCTCTATGGCTTGTAAGCGACATAACTCTCTCCCCTTCCATATTAGGTTGCCCAGGCCCGTTTCTAATATTCAATCAAATTTAACAACCTAGCATGATTAATAATTATAAGATAAAATTACAAATTAACTGCATAAAAATTCGACTAATTAACTAAAAATAATTAAAAACAGAAGCAACTAGCAAAAGTTCGACTATGTCAGTAGAATTTGAGAGCCAAGCCAAAGTAGCTAATAATCGACCATCCCAAAACATTCATTCGAAAAAAGCATAGGACTTGTTTGGTTGAGAGAGTTTTGACGAGAGTTTAGAGTTTTGAGTGAGTTTAGAGTTTTGACCAAACAAAACTCTAATTTAGGTGTTTGGTAAAATAGAGTTCAAAAGAAAGTTTTGTACCAAAAACTCTGATCAAAACTCTCTTTAGAAAAAGCTGAGTTAGGCAGCTTTTTCTTTACAGTGTTGTTGAGAGAAATATTAATTGACTAATTTGTCCACATATTTAAACCTATTAAAACCTAACAAGTTATTTTTAAATGTAGGCATTTTACACAACAAAACTCTAAGCAATTGTTACCAAACACCTTTAAACAATCAACTATTTAAATCAATCAACTATTTAAATCAGCAGTCAAATCCTCTAAACAAAAAGTAATCATCTAACCACAAACTCTAACTCTAATCACCAAATAAGGCCATAATGAATAAATTTGTCCTAAAAAAGCTAACATTTAATTTGTTTTACCCTATTTCAGCGTATTCATAAATAAAATAAAAAAAATAAAGCAAAAATTTGATAGAAAGGAAAGGGTAGTTTAGCTGTTTACCTGAAAATTAACCAATTTTTTTGATATGATAAATCGAGCTTCAGTTCATGTTGAAGCAAATAAATCTTCTTCCATTCAAGCAGATATATAGAGCTTCAATTCGAGATTATTTCCATGGAGAAAAAGGTTGAATTGGGAATTAGTAGGAGAAGGGGGAGCACTTGAGCGGCAGACCGGCAGTGTTTGTTTCTCAATTTGGTCGATAACTTGATATGTATCAGACTGACCTAATTGTCCATTTGTCGGTGCTCTAATTTGTTAGTTGCTACACGGGTAGACCTGATTTAGAGTTCGGAAAATTGAAACGACCCGTCAACCCGATATAAAATTGGCTCGTTATTAACAGATTTGGGTCAATAGGTTTGATCCATTTAAATAAATGTGTTGAAATGATATGACTTGTTTATTAAACACGTCGGATTAGGGTTGAGGGTTTCAATCCATTTAAGTAAATGGGTTGATACAACACTACACGATTACATCAAATTTGTCAACTTAATATGAAAAAACATACACGATCCGTCAACCCGACACGAAATATGTCTGTTATTAACGGGTTTGGGTTGAGGGGTTTGATTTGTTTCAATAAGTAGGTCAACTCGACACGACCCGTTTATTAAACGGGTCGGGTTAGGGGTCAAGTGGATTTAACCCGTTTATGTAAACGGGTTGACACAAATCCGACTCGGCCCAATTTCCACCTCTAGACCTGGTTATTGAACAGTGTAGCTCAATGGAATGCGGTTAGGGTAAGGTTATAAGGTATTTTTTGGACAAGCAGACAACGACTTATCGACCAAGTCCATTACAAGGTCAAAAATAATAATCTAATACTTCCTCCGTTTCGAAAAAAACGCAACAATTGGGTTGACATGCACTCCTAGGCAATTTTTTGTTGTGAGGGTAAAAGGGATAGAGAGAGAAAGTGGAGTATGTGATGACGTGAAAGATAGAAACAAAAAACTTACAAAAATGAAAGATTAAAATTGTTGCATTTATTTTGAAACATCTAAAAATAGAAATTGTTGCGTTTTTTTCGAAACGGATGAATTAAATTTTTCGAAAAAAATTTGAAAAAATAATTATATTAATATATTTGTATACATTTGTTTTAAGTTTTGGCTACCTTGAATTTTATTTATAATTAGAATTTTAATGGCTCGATCGCTAACCACCCGCAACCCGCTATTGATGCCCTGACCCGACCCGCAATAGGTTTATTATACATCCGGATGTACGTATAGCGCTTCGTCCATATGTTTAATTACTCATTTTAAATAATTTTACTCTTTTTAAATTTTAAAATGAACAAAAAGAACTATAAAATGAATAAAATCACCCTTGGATGCACCATATATCCGGATGTATATAAGAATTTCTACCCGACCTGTAACTGTTTGACCCTAACCCGCCCAATATCCGGTTGTAGACACGGTCTATTGTGCACTTGGAATTTTTCCCCCCTAATAATGCTATAGCAAGATCCGTAATTCCCAAAATGCAGCTCATCTTATTTTATTTCCCAATCTATTGTCCACGTCAGCACAAGAAAAAAAATCATTTTCTTTTGGCTAAAGATAAACCACTAATGGTAATAGCGGTTTACAACAAAACCGCTAGTGCCAGTAGCGATTTTCCTCAGAGAAACAAGTAGTGCTTTACTACTGGTAGTAGCGGTTTTGGGGAGATTTTTTTTTTTTAATAAAATTTAATTCTATTACCCCTAAATAAGGCAGTTTTTTTTAAGTACCTAAAACTACTAGTGCTACTAAATAAATTGCGGTTTTTAAAAAAAAAAAAAAAAAAAGAAGAAGAAAAACAAGTCCTTGACCCGTCTACATGGACGGTAATATATGGTAATTGCAAAGAAAGTAACTATATTTTGAGAATTAGGCAACTTTCTAGCATTATTAGTTGAAAAAATTCGTTCGTTTGCGTATTTTGACTTTTTATTGCGAGTTTCAAATGTATGTATGTATGTTGCTTTAAAATCCCTTCTTCCTCGCTTTACGTCTTCAGTAGTTCGACATATCTACAGAGAAGGAAACCGCGCGGCTGATTGGGTAGCCAACGTCGGTCACTTAATTAACTCTTCTTTATGTATTCAGTTTGATCACACTTCTCAGTTGTATACTATACTTGAGAAGAATAGGTTAGGTACTACCCTGATTAGAAGGGCTACCTACTTTTGTATTCCATCTCTTTATCATTTAAAAAAAAAAATGTATGTTGCTACAAAACAATACAAATGTATAACTAAATACTTCACTATCAAACAAACACTTACAGCCTTACCAAAGTTATAACCCACAGGCCACAACACACCAACTTGGTTTCCGGCAGCTCCCTCAGCAGGCCTAGTGTCCGACCGCCGGTGCTTCGGGTGGAGTCATGCCTCCTTGATCACCGACGAGTCTTTCCCCTTCCCTCGCACGGCGACGACGCTTATCCAAGCTTTAACTAGCTCGCCATTTGGTTTCATCATTTTCTTTGGCATGTCTCTTTCATTATATTTGTCCTCTTAGCACTCATAATAAAAAAAATTCTAAAATTTTATGTCAAGTACTCCGTAGTTTGATGCAATTAATGATTTGAGGACCCGTTTTGTTGTTGTATACATTGATGGACTTAGGGTTTGTTATGGTAGAAGTCACATGGTTTGCACATGTGTTTTTAATAAGCTGTTAGAGTTAGTTTATTTAGTTAGTTGTTGTTTTGGTTGTCATATGTTAGTTACTTTTAGTGAATATTAGTCTATAAATATATTAAGTCTTGTATTTGCTTGGCATTATGATAATAATACAAATACTCTTTTTCCTCTTATTTCTCAGATCTTTCTCTCCTTTCCTCTCTGCATTCACCTTCCCCTGTTTCCCATTGGAGTTGCTCCAATAACCTTGCACGTTATTAGCTAAGGTTGCCTTAGCTATTACAGGGTTCCACTTTATTTAACTTATTTAAGCATTATAATGCTTATTTTAGAAAAATTCAGATCAGATTAGAACACGCTAAATCATAAAATTTCATGTCAAAACTACCTCTTGGTAGAATTTTAGTATCATCAATGACAGTTATAATTAAATACAACTTTGTGTGTCCATTATGTTGGTTAGCATATATTTGTGTATTTGAATATATCCAGTAGCTAGGCCACATTCTTTTAAACTTAACATATGAAATTTTAATTCAATTCAATTCCTGCTAAGTCTAGAATTTACTTCATTTAAATTAATCTTATCCAATAAAACAAGTCCTAGTACACGAAAATACAAAAGGAAGATAAGTGAATTCCTTAATTTCCAAGCTAAAATGGTAAACCAACTACATATAAATGGCTCATATAAATATATAATACTCCCCCCCCCCCCCCAACAAAAAAAATACCAAAATTTTCCCCTTAAAATTTATTCCTCATTTTTCTACCTTGAATGGCTAAGATACAATTATGCTAAGACCCTACCTAATCAAATTTATTCCTCATTTTTCTACCTTGAATGGCTAAGATTGCTTCCCAACTTTCATCAGTTAAAAATTACAAAAAAAAATTTGGTTAATGATCCTTTATAACTACTGAATAAGGATTTCTGCGTTTTACAGTCAACAAATAATGTCAAATGTGCGTTTGATTCGCCTGAAATTTTCTAATCTGATATGGTCTAATTTGAAATTTTTCAAATTTGGTCTGATCTGAATTTTTCTGATCTTATCTAAATTTTTCTGATTGTAATTATTATTAGATTATAAAATTTTCTGATTGTAGTTATTATTAGATTATAAAATTTTATGATTTTATCTGAGCTTTTCTGATCTGATATAAATTTTTCAGATCTGAATATTCTGAAAATAATCAAGGAGTGCTTATTTAATTTGAATCAAACGCACCCTAAAAAATCTCTTCAATGAAAAGAAAAAATTGTAATAAACCAAAGAATCTTCTACCTCCCTAGGATAAGAATGTCTCAGAAAATTATACATATTATGGTGTATAGATAAAAACCAGCAACCCAGTTGCATATTTGGATCTCAACAAATCTACTAAAATCAATTGTAAAATATACCAAAAATATCTCTTAACTGGAGCAACAACCACCTTTCTTCACAGCAGACACTTCTTTGCCAATATCAATCTTTTCACCTGCAGGAACAGCTGAACCATTTGCGTCCTCGCCAGCTTCCATAGCCTTCTTGCTCACGATGCGATAAATCTGAGTAAGAACTTCAGAAAATGCATTCTCCACATTGGTGGCTTCCAGTGCAGAAGTCTCCATAAAGTATAGGGATTCTTTTTCAGCAAATGTTTTCCCGTCTTCCATCGAAACTGCTACTAGGTGGCGAAGATCGGATTTGTTCCCTATAAGCATGACAACAATGTTGGGATCAGTGTGATCCCTCAGCTCCTTTAGCCATCTCTCTACATTCTCGAACGTGGCGTGCCTAGTAACGTCGTACACTAGAAGTGCGCCTACGGCTCCACGATAGTAAGCACTCGTGATTGCACGATACCTGGAAAGTAAAAGGTAAACCAAATTTATGATGAGTGAGCATATTTGGACATCAGATGATGCTAGTTTTTCATGATATGATGATGTTTGTATTGATAACTTTAGTCTAGGATTGTTAGCTGGGATGGGAAAAAATTATTTCAAAATGATCTTCATACAAGAATGCACAAGCCTGAACATGGTGAAAGATATAGGAAATTACTGGAATAGCAGTACAGCACAATAAAACAGCATTAGCATTGCACATAACAAAAGACGAGAAACAGAAGAAAAACCATGCCAAACAAAAGAAAATAACCTTAAGATCTAATAGAAATCGTTTAGATTCAAATAATCCTAAGACCTAAAAGAAAGTATAAGACCAACTCATTCCTGATCACCATTTTCATCCCCAAATTTTTTTACATCAAGCTGACCTGGCTCCATATATTTAGTTGTAGCTAAGATGGAAAGACGAGTTATTATCCTCTTAACTTTTTAAGAAATATATTGGGACAAAGACATCATTTTCCCCACATTTCTGGCTCATTAACAGCTATAACAAGCTACAGACTATGTGGGGACATTCGCAGATTAGGGAGTTACAGATATCAGTAATTATGCAAGAAACAGAAAGCTCCATCGATCAAAAGTAAGCATTCTCATGACAAAATATAGAAGAGGGGGGGGGGGGGGGGACAATATCCACTATCTACATTGGCCACATGGCTGATAAGAATGTAATAACCATGAATTAATACAGCAATAAAAGTCTGTACTTCAATATATTTTTGCCAAGGTCCTGTAAGAGGGAATTGCAGAATTTGCTGCAATTAGTCGTGGAGCTTCTAAATAGGCACACATTTTGCTATATTTGGACAGATTTGACAAAATCAATTACATCTTTCATTTCATAAAAAATCCATATTTTTTTCGTGTCTATAATATTAATTTATTTCTTCTATTAACATCAAATAATATGAATACATATAGAATAGATCTTTAAAAAGTAGATATATAGAAGAGATAAAATGTGGTAGCCTGGTAGGTACAGTGATAGGTAGAAAAGAGAGTTGCGAGAAACATCCTTTTATTCACTAATGGCAAGGAATTTGCTCTTTAAATTTCCTCGAGAAAAAGGTGATGTGGATTGTGGAGAGACTAGAGACTTAGAGAGAGATTTTGACACTTGCTATTGCTAGTGCTCTTATGAGTCACGACCATAACATGTCGCCTTGTCTCTTTGAGAATTAAGCTTTATTAACCAATATCACTAGTCTCTACACTATAAGCATGGATTATATGCATGACTAAGGGCAGTTACAGTGTTACACAAAAAACACAGCAGTTAAAACTTCATCTTCTTAGCTACTTAAACTGTTTAGTGTGTGTTCTGAAAGTCCACAAATTCATTAGATGGCTTGCTTCACAAAGCAAAATAAATGATTTAAATTCCACAGGCACCCATCAATTTCAAAGACAACATATTTGCCAATAAAGTGGATTAGCTCCAATGGGGCCGAAACCTGTGCAAGGGCAATAAAACAACCAGATACATACTGATACCATGGAAGATTTAGAGTGAAACAAGGAGATAGAAAGAGAGAGGAAAAGGATAAAAAGAGGGGTTTTCTTTGTGGTTGGGGGGGGGGACCCATTGATGAAGAGGATGAAGGAAAAACAGGAACAGGGATAGGGAGGGGGGTATTTCTGAGGGAAGCAAAGAGAAAGAAGAGCATCAGACTCCATTTATGATTAAAGAGAAAGGAAAAACATGATGCGTTGATCACACTTTCAACTACTACTAGTATATGCTAGACATTGACTTTTACTAGAACTAATTAGATAATTCTAGAATAATAATAATTGTGGCATTTTTGTTATTTTGTTATATTTTAGTAATAAGGGTAGTTTAGTCTTTTAATAATTGTTTGTTAGTAGTTTTATTAGTTTTAGTATTGTCATTAGTCTATAAATAGGGATTAGTGTGTGTAATAATTCATACATTGGAATTAATAAACTTTTGGTAACTTTTCAGGAGTGAATTTGTCCACTCGAAAGACAAATTAGGAGAGAACTTGGCCTCTCGAAAGCCAAGCCCACCGGCCACGTGGTGGTCCGGAGGCGGTGTACAGTAGTATATTGTGAAACGATGATTATGAATTGACATATCTGCAAGCAGTTTTTAGACCTAGAAATTAATGGCTGGAATAATTCGATCTTCTATAGCCTATACGTTGCACATGCAGGGGCGGACCCACGGTGGGGCACGTGCTACACCTGGATCACAGAATATATGATATTGACGGTTTATGAATAAACTAAAACTTGTACTTGGCTTGATGGTTTTGCTACTATTTACACAACTATGGGATTGGGGGATCGATACTCATTAAAAGCACATTTTCAAAGGTTGTTGCTTCTTTAGCCCAAGCCCACGCATGCTACCATAGCAGGATAACAAATATGTAGGCTTATTAGTTTATCTTTTTTTTTGGTTGGTTGGCCTATTAGTTTATTGTTTTATTTTTTTGGTTGAATTAGTTTACTCCTTATCTTATTGGTATTCACTTTGATGTCCTTTCATCTTTTCTTATCAAATTATTTTAATTGATATCCCATATTAATCTGTACAATAAAACTACCTTCCATTTAAGGGATTTTATTTAAAACTCTTTTTTGGTTTTTATTTTTTTCTTTTGCAAACAAAAGAGTCTTGTGCAGTTCCATGTTAAACACTTAAAAATATAAGAGAAACGCTTATAAAAAATAATAATACATCTTAATTACGCATATGCAATATAGAGCATTATACAAAATACCTTTTCTTTTTGAGAAGTTATTGTTTATACTTGCCTATTACTTCCTCCTTTTTTAAAAAAAAATGTGACACTTTGACCAAAAATCTCTCACATTTTTTGCCAAATTGAGACATTAAAAAAAAACAGAGCAAGTATTGTACTTATTATTGTTTCAATGTGAAAAGTCACAAGGACGATAGATATGAGGAAGGGAGATTTTGTTGATGTTGAGGATCAAAATACACACCGTCATTTGGTGCTACACCTGATTAAATTTTCTGGGTCCGCCCCTGTGTGCATGTCAACTATAGGAGCTTAAAGTTTTATTTATCTAGACTCAATTCAATGCCAAAATACTATAAAAAAAACAAGACACGATATTTAAGACTACTTCTACAGGAAACTTGGACTTTTCATTTTACCTCAAGTATCTTTGTCAGATCCTCGACACTCCGAGATGTGTATGTACACTTACACTTCATTTTTGGCTAAAATAATAAAAAACATTCACAATTTAGCAGAGTTTGACACTTAGAAACGTGCACCCATGTCAGACACTTGTACCCGGAGTCAAAGTAGCATAGTTTTAAACAAGGTATTTTGTGCAAGATGAGGCCCAATTTCAATTACATTAACAAGATTTAGTTAATGTAAACCTATATGGGTGTAGGTGGATATGAAAAATGCATGTTTTACCCAATCTTAGTGCCACCTACCCTTGACAACAAACAAGACACAGGGACACAAAGATTATATTTTCATTTTTCAATCTCGTTTGGAATCTCATAGTTTAGTTACTACAATAAGATAAGAAAACCCTTTTACAAGTATATGAAAATATGAAAAAAATTGGGTAAAACTATAGTAAAACATGTCAAGAAAATAATGTAAAATGACATAAAGTATCAAGTATCCTAGAAATATCGATATCCCATCGGCTGCCTCAATGAAGTACCAATACTATGTAGTTGTCCGTTCCATAATGCGAACTCAATAAGTTAAAATCAAAGTCTAATTTGTGTGAGTGATTTCATTGCATTTCAAAGAGTAATAGACTTGTAGTAAACTTTAGCTATGTGTTAAGCACTGAAGCCCCTCGTGAGAACTTGAGTGTAATTTCTAAAGTTTGAAGAGTTCATTAGATTAGGAATAATTAGAAGGTTGTGCATTGTGACTTGTGAGGCGTTTATCAGTATTAAAATGGTTGAAGTTTCTCGTTTGCACGGGTGATGATGATTATGCAAACTCAATTTAGTAAAGTGAATTGAGATAATATTAGAATTTGGTGAACAAAGAGTATTCAAATTGAAAATTCCAAAAACACAAATAAAAATTGCCAATGATTGTAGTGTAGAAATTCTCGGGTATCCTTAATTTCCTATTGGAAAAATATCAAATTAAAAATTTCACACATTGGACTCGAACATCAAATATAGGTATTTTAGATATTATATCCATGTTATTGTGCTTAGTCAAAGACATTAGCCAAATCTATGAGTCTTAGTCAACATAAAATTGGAAAACACTAATTTTTCCTACATACAAAAATCTGAGGCTAAAGAAGTAACAAAACTTGATAAACAAATCACAAACTACACAAAAAAATAATTAAGGCCTTGTTCAATTTAAACTGAAAAATCCTTGGATGAAAATTTGCATTTTCTAGCAACAATGAGAGCTTATCTAAACTTATAAATATTATTATTAGCTTATTATAGTGTCTTTGTCAAACTTATATGAAATTTGAAACTATGTAGACTTAACTTATCTAATTATCTTGACAAACAAAAAACAAAGACTAATTTGACAAGAATGGTCAGGTTGATTGGTTTATTTCTTGTACCCCAAGTGCACATGTTCAGTACTCAGCACTCACTCACTCAAAATCATGCAAATTTTCATAAATTGATTCACTCACAGAAAAAATAAGAACATGACTCCATTTCAAACACTCAGATCTCCTAAAATAAACTCAAATTCCTAACAATTACCTCATAGAACTCAAATCAAACTAGATCCAACAACACAAAACCAAATTACATCCCTAAAATCAACATTTTTCCAGGCAATGAACCCACAAATTTCAGATCACAAACAGTAAACTCAACTCAGCAGCAAGCACATTCACAACAAGATCTACAACAATGAAGCAAAACCCAGAAAACAAAAATGACCCCATCTTTTAGATGGAAAAATACCCAAATTATAGCAGTAGTAGAAAATCACCTTTCTTGACCAGCAGTATCCCAAATCTGAGCTTTAATGACTTTGCCATCCACATTCAAACTCCGAGTTGCGAACTCAACACCAATTGTTGATTTAGACTCGAGACTAAACTCGTTTCGAGTGAACCTAGAAAGCAAATTTGATTTCCCAACACCCGAATCTCCAATCAAAACTACTTTGAAGAGGTAATCATAATCATCCTCTGCTCTGTAACCAGCCATTTTTGAAAGATAACAACTGAAATTTTCTCTACTTTTTTTTTTTTTGGGGGGGGGGGGGGGGGTTGTTTGGTGTAATGGGAAAACTGGAAAAGGTAGCAAAAGTGGAATTTGAAAATTTACCTACTTCAACTTCACCCACAAAAAGTAAAGAAGAGGAAAATGAGTTTCAAAATCCTAATTTCTGAGGTGAAATAGAAATAGAAAGAAAAGAGAGAGATGTAAAAGTAGAAAAAGTTGTTTTGGGGACTTCAAATTAAATCTGAGTATGTGAAGAAGAGTTACTAGTACTAAAAATGTTGCCGTTCGTTATTTTTGAAGAGTTACTTAGGACTTGAGTCTTGTTTAAGTCAACCAAAATTTGATTGGATTTTATAAAGCAAATTCCATCAAAATTAGATTGAACTTTTTTTTTTAAAAAAAAAGAAAGTCACAAATTCACAATTATGATTAATTAGAGTGGCCCAAATTTTAATACGAAGTACTCCTTCTGTCTAAAATTAAGTGTTCCATTTTGACCAAAAAACTGACGCAATTTTGGTCAAAATGGGGCACTTATTTTTGGACGGATGGAGTAGTATTTTGTAAAAATAGTACCAACTATTCATTTTCTTCTAAAAAATGATTCCTATTTGGTAAATGTGTGAAAATTTGACACGGCTCGATAAATCAACACGAAATTGATCGGTTATTAATGGGTTTGTGTCGAAGAGTTTGACGCATTTTAATATATGGGTTGACACGACTAGATACATTTATTATATAGGTCGGATTAAAGTTGAATGGTTTCAACTCGTTTAAGTAAACGAGTTGACACGATACGATTACATATAATTTTCAACTTAATATACAAAAATACATGTGACCCACCAAATTGACACAAAACCGACCCATTAGGTTTGGGTCGAGTTGTTTGTCCCATAATAAGCGGGTCAATACGACATGACCCGTTTATTAAATAAGTCGAGTTAGGTTCAATGGCATTCCACGACACGAACATGACTCAGCTCGACCCAATTCTCATCTCTACTACTTAGGACAATTTTAAAATACATGAATTTGTTGTTTGTCGAATTTTATTACGTAGTAAAAAAAACACCTAGGCTTTCAACGTGGATGCCCCACCCATGGTATGGACATCCCAATTGGACGACCCAACCCTCTTCGAGGCGGTCTAGGTTGGACGTACACCTAGGTGTTTTTAAAAAATCGTTAGTGGTGGTGACAGACGGTGGTGGTGGTTATGGAAGAAATGATAGTGCTGGATGGTGGTGCCGGAAATTGTTGGAAATACGGTGGTTATGGGAGAGATGGTGGTGTTATCTTGGGGGTGGGGGTTAGTATCTATGAGATGGTATTATTGTCTTTTCAATTAGAATTTGGAGCGATATTTAGTAAAGAAAAATTGTAAAAATATAAGTCAACATTTAGTCGATCTTCTCAAATTAAGTCAACCTTTTGATTAACTCAAAATAAATCAATTTTTTGATTAACTCATAATAAGTCAACCTGATATACATGTCTTCTCAAATTAAGCTTTTTCACTATGTAGTTGTTAATTAAATTAACATCAATGAAAAATCATTTAAACAATGATATATTAATGCACGGATTTTTCATTGAAATTATGAACTTTTCCACCAGTAAATTATACAAAAAAACTTAATTTGAGCGGACATGTGTAATAGGTTGATTTATTTTGATTTAATCAAAAGGTTGACTTATTTTAAAAAGATCGAATGGCTAAAGGTTGACTTATTTTGACAATTTTTCTATAGTAAAAGGGGAACGACGAATAGCAATAATACACAATACATAATAGGATTAACTTTTATAAAAAGCGTTAATATTGGTATGTTATAAAATAATCAATAGTTGTGACTTGTTTTACAAGATCAACAATAATGGGTATCATTTTACTACAAAAAAATAAGAAGTTTTTAAATCTTACTCTCTCCGTTTTTACTTGTTCCACTCTTTTTATATATGTTGAGATACTTTATAATTAAAAATATCTCAAAATGTATAACTTAAAAATTATACATGCCGAAAAGTATGAACAAGAATCCGATCTACCATAATTATATTTTTTCATATACACAGTTAAATAATCATGACAATCAAAGTGAAGTGAATAAATAGTGCCTAAAAGAAAATAAAACAAAAAAAATAGAGGAAGTACATCCAGGGCGGCAGGGCCAGAGCTAGAAAGTTTGGGGTCTTGTATAAATTCTTAAAACGGGTCCCCTATTTTCCAAGAATAAACTTTACAGAATACGAAAAAAAATGGTTATACTAAGATTCGAACCTTCAACCTATTGTAAGAAATAGTTGAGTTATTAACCACCAAAAAATTGATATCATTTTTCATATTTTGTAACAAAATTTTATATATAGAAAAAATAAAACGGAATCCCAAATACAGAAATACTCTGACGGCCCGTTTGGTTGTTGGTAATAAATTGTGGTAATGGTAATAGATTTATAGTGTAATTTTAGTAAGGAAGAACCTTATAATCCCCATGGAAAGCAAATTATTATTCCCGAGCTTCAATTTTCTTCACAATTTTTATTCTCATCCATTACCATTGGAGAGGCCAGGGTGGTATTTGATGGGAATGGATATTTGTGAAGAAAATTAGATAAATTGGAGCTAAGATAGCACCACCATGGGAATGGATTTTGATTTTCCTTCCAAATTTAGTTAAAAATTCATTTCCATTACCATTATTTATAACTGGCTACCAAACGAGTCGTGAGAGTCTGAGGACGGCCTTGTGCAATCACGCACATAGCGCACCCTAAGATTTGGCCCTATGTACATCTTAGGGTGCGTTCTCTTCACCTTAAAAAAAATAAGTTTCAGGTTTAATAAGTTCAGATAAGTTCCAATAAGTTATATCAGGTCTAATAAGTTCCAATAAGGTCTAATAATTAAGTTGCAATAAGGTCCAATAAGTTCCAATAAGGTCTAATAAGTTGCAATAATTTCTAATAAATTCAAATAAGGTCTAATAAGTTCCAATAAGGTTTAATAAGTTCCAATCAAGTCTAATAAGTTCTAATAAGTTCAATCAGGTCTAATAAGTTCCAATCATGTCTAGGTTATTATTTTTATTATTTATTAAATAAAATTAATTACATTAATAATTACCTTAAAGCACTCTTACACGACATAAACCAATTTTATTTTATCATTATTATTTTATAATTTTTTTAGAGAAACCAATCAGAATTAGATTGAATTAAACTATTTTTTTTATATTATAAAATAAAACTTATTTATTTATTTTGGTTTGATTTAATTTTGGTCCAAATTAAACTTTACCCATCCTCCATATTATTATTATTCAATCCGTTCTAGTTTGTTAATTTTACTACAAGTGAATTAAGAAAAATTAAATATTTAGATAAGTTGTTATTGAAATTGATAATATTAATTAATTATGGGTTTGAAAAAAGATATACTAATTATTATTACCTTCTTGAACGTAATTCAACAATAAAAAAGAATATAGGTTCAAGTGTATAGAATATTATCATTATTATTATTATCATTATTATTATTATTATTATTATTATTATTATTATTATTATTATTATTATTATTATTATTATTATTAATTTATTTTATTCAATCATATAAAATACGTTCCAATAAGTTTCAATCAGGTCTAATAAGTTCCAATAAGGTCTCATAAGTTCAGTTCAGATCTAATATGTTGAAGAAAACGCACCCTTAATTAGTGGACGTAAGTACCTAACATTCATTTCTCAACCGAAAGGTTGGCTCTCGATCCTTGCTCCCCTCTCCATTTCCCCTTGTTCTATGTCAATCGGTTTTGTTTATGATATAAGATTAGGTTTGGAGCCTTATTGACCTTACCATGTTAAAAAAAAAATTGATCAAATGTACTTTAAATTAGATGTATTAGTGTACAATAAATTTAAAGTTATCCCAATTATGTTAAATGTTCGTAAGTGGGTAAGTGGTAAGTGGTAACTATCAATATTTTTAATATAACTTTATGACGTTGTACACTAATTTAGTGTATATTCCAAAAAAAAAATCATTGTTGTTTGGGTACTAAAATCGTCATATATATATACTCATTTAGTACGTCTACTAGCCTTATGTGCACGCTATGCGTGCTACTATAATGTTTGTATACAATATGTATGAGTATCTAACACTTAATACATTGTTTCTGCACAAACACAAAATTAGAAAAAAAAAAGGAATATAATTTAATATAAGCAACAATTAGCCTGGGAATTCGAATTGAAGAGCTTACTATTCGTCTAATTCTTACTCTTCTACATAATTACACCCATTATATTCTTTCTCCTATCAAATTTATACTATAATAAAAAAGTAAATTATTTATGTAAAAAACTATAACAATATGGGTGTCTATTTGTAAAGAATTCAAAAATATAAATTTTGGTGTATATATTTTATTTTTTGAATTATTTATTTCGTAATATTTTCAATTTAAAATTTACAAAAAGTTTGCTTTTTAGTTAATATTATATAGTTTGAATGTTAAGAAAATTGTAAGGGATATATTAGACTTTTCGAGGGGGGACACCATTGCTCCCCCTTCACTTATATAATAGAGATAATAATTCTACCCATATAAGCACATGGTCTCACTTATTGGCTCAAATTTGGTCGAGCTATTGAAAATCTTAGACGAACCGAACTCCCATAAAATACGAGTACTGGTCCAACATTGTAAAAAAAACTATTTTATTTTACAAAAAATATGGCCAAGGCCGAAGTAAAAATTTAGTCGAGCTGATGATAATCTCAATCGAGCCAAACTAGCATAAAATACGAGTACTGGCCCAAGGCTGTTAAAAAACTCTATTTTGTAGCCCGCAAAATTTTGGTTGAGTTAATCAAATTTCAATGGAGCCGAACTCCCATAAAATACGAGCATTGGCCCAAGTCCATAAAAACTCTATTTTATTTTACAAAAAACATGGCCGAGGCCGAAGTAAAAAAATGGTCATGCTGATGAAAATCTCAGTCGAGCTGAGCTTCCATAAAATACAAGGACTGGCCCCAAGGCCGTATAAACTGGATTTTATGTAGCCTGCAAAAAATTGGTCGAGCTGGTGAAAATCTCATTTGAGTCGAGCTAACATACGAGGATTGGCCCAAGGCTGTAAAAAAAAACTCAATTTTACGTAGCCTGCAAAATTTTTGCCGACCTAATAAAAATTTCAGCCGAGTTGAGCACCCATAAAATACGAGCACTAGCCCAAGGCCATAAAAACTCTATTTTATCTAGCCTACAAAAGTGTGGCTTAATTAGGTCATATGAATTACTCGAAAAAATGAAATAAAACAACCAATTTTTTTTATAAAAAATAAAGAATTGGGTCTGAGGGGCTAGTTGTTTTGGTACTAAAATGGTCATATACTCATTTTAGTCTATAATAATAATTCTACCCTTATAAGTCTATGGTCTCACTAGGTCAAAATAAAACCTAATACATTACAAAGGCTCATTAAAACATTTCTATCAAACTCTATATATACCCTTCTTGGGGCAAAGGTAAAGTGAAAGTGTGAGACACAACTCTTAACACTTAAGAAGAGCACCAATTCTACTCTTTCTCTCTAAATACATAGAAATTACTATTGTTTGGCGACTGATTTGGGCGTTGGAGGCTCCCCTTGGGGTCCACCCCCAAGGCTCGGAGTTCATCTGATCTTGCAAGTTCATACAAGACTTGGGATGAAGGTCGACAAGCGACCCGCCATGGTCAAGATGGTCAATGAAAATGCCAAAACAAGACCAAATAAACATCCATCATCAACAATGAATATTAATTAACTATGATGAATACCTCCCTCTAAGCTCTAGGTTACATGTATGATACATACAGTTCACTTCTTTTTTTTTTCTTTTTTTTATTACTTGATAATTTTATCCAGATAAATTTTACAGTTATTTAAGTTTGATTACTACTACCTCCGTAACATAAAGATTTCAACATTTATTTTTTCACACATTTTGAGGAAGCGATTTAAGGGTCTAAACGACGAAATTAATCAAAATGCTTTTAATACAAGCTAGAATGTGATTATAAGTTACTAATATCAAAATTATTTTCATTAATTTGGTCGTTTACACCCTCAAATCGCTTCCTCAAAATGCGTGAAAAAACAATTGTTGAAATTTTTATGTTACGGATCGGAGGGAGTACAAATTATTCATGCTTTACTTGTACATGTAGAATATCAAGCACCAAGGTGATGTAGCTCGGTTAGTGAGCTACATTGTTTGTCTCAGCTCGGGGGCCACCTGAGATCAAACCTTGGTACCCCATCCCTCCTCATGCTTATATCCTGAGACAGGATAAGTGTGAGACTTCCCGTGTATCTTTATGTTAAAAAAAAGTAGAATATTAAGCTCTAATAAATCATTTAAGTAAAGTTGTAAATCTATTCATAGGGTGTTTGATTCAACTTATATAAGCACTCCTGTGCTTATTTTCAGAAAATTCAGATCAGATCAGACTAGATCAGAAAAATTCAGATCAGATCAGATCAGAAAAAATCAGATCAGATCAGATCAGAAAATACCAATTAAGTGTTTATTTTTATTTTTATTTTATTTCTATTTCTATTTTTATTTTATTTTTATTATATTTTTATTTTTATTTTTATTTTTATTTTTATTTTTATTATATTTCTATTTTTATTTTATTTTTATTATATTTCTATTTTTATTTTATTTTTATTATATTTTTATTTTTATTTTTATTTTTATTTTTATTTTTATTTTTATTTTTATTTTTATTTTTATTTTTATTTTTATTTTTATTTTTATTTTTATTTTTATTTTTATTTTTATTTTTATTTTTATTTTTATTTTTATTTTTATTTTTATTTTTATTTTTATTTTTATTTTTATTTTTATTTTTATTTTTATTTTTATTTTTATTTTTATTTTTATTTTATTTTTATTTTTATTTTTATTTTTATTTTTATTTTTATTTTTATTTTTATTTTTATTTTTATTTTTATTTTTATTTTTATTTTTATTTTTATTTTTATTTTTATTTTTATTTTTATTTTTATTTTTATTTTTATTTTTATTTTTATTTTTATTTTTATTTTTATTTTTATTTTTATTTTTATTTTTATTTTTATTTTTATTTTTATTTTTATTTTTATTTTTATTTTTATTTTTATTTTTATTTTTATTTTTATTTTTATTTTTATTTTTATTTTTATTTTTATTTTTATTTTTATTTTTATTTTTATTTTTATTTGTATTTTTATTTGTATTTTTATTTTTATTTTTATTTTTATTTTTATTTTTATTTGTATTTTTATTTGTATTTTTATTTGTATTTTTATTTCTATTTCTATTTCTATTTCTATTTCTATTTCTTTTTCTATTTCTATTTCTATTTTTATTTTTTATTTTTTTTATTTATTTTATTTTATTTTTATTTTTTATTTTTTATTTTTTCATTTTTATATTTATTTTTATTTTTATTTTTATTTCTATTATTATTAAATTTTTATTTCTATTTTTATTTTTTTTATTAGTATTTTTATTTCTATTTTAAACAATATTAATAATAGTTTACATTTACAATAATGCACAATTAGATTTCACCAAAGATCAGATCAGATCAGATCAGACCAGATCAGAAAATTTCAGATCAGATCAGAAAAAATTAGATCAGATCAAACCAGATCAGATCAGAAAATTTCAGACGAATCAAACGCACCCATAGTATTATAAACTAAAAATTACGAGTACTATTTTTAGGATTTTTCCACAACTTGGGATCTTAATTAAAAAAATCTTTATTTTTATTAATAATTAAAAATTATGCAAGAAAAGAGAAATTTTACATGATACGTATGTGCCATCCTACTTTTGACAATTCCACATAATACCATTATTTCACGTCATTAGACAAGGTACCATTAAAACTTTGCTGCACTTGATATAAACTGGCTAACTGCACCTCCGTTACCACAACGTAAGTAAGCATCTCACTGATTTTTTTTCCTCCTTCCACCTACATTTCACTGCTTTTATTTTTTTCTACTTCCTTTCATAAACTATCTCCCTATTTTAATCTCTCTCTTCATCCATTCTTTTTCTCCTTAATTTTTCATAAATTATTTTCTTTGCTAGTGCTTTCTTCTACAAATGGAGTTTTCAATGAATTCACATTCCTCTCGAAGTAACCCAATCGCTACACCTAGGGGTGTTCATAAACCGGTCTGGTTCGGAATTTAGATCGGAACCGGACCGGTCCTGTTAGAGAACCATCTCAACTAAAAGCTTAAGCTAATGCTAATGGTTAAGGTCCAGGAATATGTTATATACTCTATCACTCTCCCTCACATGAAAGGCCCTTTGGGCTTGAAATGTGGATGCAACACAGGTCTACCATACCTGATGCTAATTAATTCCACTTAGAAGGGAAAGGGAGGAGAGATTCGAACCCGTGAGTCCGTGACCTCTATGTCACGTTGGCTCTTGATACCATGTTAGAGAACCATCTCAACCAAAAGCTTAAGCTAATGGTTAATTAGGGCCCAGGAATATGTTATATATACTCTATCAGGTCCGGTCTCCGGTCCATAAAAATAGTGATTTCGGTCCACCGGTCCGGTCCAAACTCGGTAAATTTCGGTCCACACCGGTTTGGACCGGAATCTAAAAAAATTAATATATATATATATATTTTATAGAAAAGTGTATTTAAATTCTGCTTCGGTCCAGACCAAACCCGGACTGGTTAGAGGAAAATTTTTTTTTTAAAAAAAAAAGCTAGAAATCGGTCCAAACCAGTCCGGTCCCGGTCCCCCAAAAAAGTGGATTCCGGTCCACCGGTCCAACCGGTTCCGGTCCGGTTCTGGATCGGTGCACAGCACTAGCTACAACCCCAAATGGTGAAGTATTTTTTCAAGGGCGATCTTGTTTGAAATGTGTTCCCAAAAGATCCATTGATATTAGGTTTTCTGGCTCAACTATTATAGACACCTACATTTGTCTCAAAAAATAGGCCGATGACTATCGTATACCACGTCACTATTAGTCCGGCGACTCTGAATAAGTGTTAAAATAAGTGTTTTAAATTTGCTCAAGATAAATGACCTTTAAAGTGCAAGGATCTTAAGTCCCGATAATCACCTCTCGGAAGCCAAAGAGCGTTAGGAGTATTATAAATAATTTCTCAAAATTAATTATAATATTCCGGGCATTTTTAAATAATTTTCTTATTTTTCTAAAACTTAAAATGATTTTTAATAATTATTTATTTTCCGAAAATTAACAAAAAAGGCTAAGAGAAACGAATATCAAAGAACAACTCACGTGCAAATGCTCATTCACTTGTGCGCCCCAGCACATGGGGCGCACGTCGTGCGCTCCAGCGCACACGAGAACACCACTTGTGCGCCCCAGCGCACAGGTCGTACGCGTGCGCTATGGCGCACAAGGGTCGTGCTTTGTGCGTCCACGCACAAATGGAGCAGCGTTGTGCGTCCAGACGCACAAAGGCACGACTTGGGGGCTTTGAGCATTATAAATAGGTCTAATATAGTAATATCATTGAGCAAAAGACACCAAATTTAATCCTTACTTCCTTTACTCGTTTCTTTTATCGTCTACATTAATCACCGAACCCCTGTCAAAATAATCCCTCAAAAAATAAAATACAAAAAATCCCAAAAAACACTGTAAATACATTCTGAGTCGTCGTTTGACGGTTGCACGCAAGGTTTCAAATATGAGGCCGCCGACCAATTAATCTCCTTTTATTTCAGTTATTTAATTTTCATTTGTATCGTTCAAATTGTAATTTTATTTTTCGCACTCTTGTACCGTAACACCCCGCATTTTAGCGAAGGCGTTAACGGTGATAACGTCGTAAACAAGCAGTTACAAATCGATTCAACAACGGAAAATATAACTAAAACTCATGGAAAATAATATTTAATATTATTAATAATGAAACCCCAAAGACAAAAGATTAAACTAATCCAAAATCAAGTCCTATAACAAGAATTAAATCTAACTGCTAAAACAGGAAATGATGAAAACAGGGGCTTAGACGCTCGTCAAACTCATCCCGACTCTAGCCTCTATCCTGCTTACCTGCAAAATAGAATTGAGGGTCCACCATCAGTGGCGAGTAACTAGATTGTCCTACTTAGAAGTATGACCACATTACATAAAATAACAGGGTTAGAAATACAGAAAACAACAACGTTCACAGATTACAATATAATCAACAACAGAGATAACAGCAGAAACATATCAAACATGAATAATATCATCAATCAATTCAAGCCAGTGCAAATACTTCCAAGCACAAAACGCACCAATCTCAAGTTCAATAACAAGACTCCGCTCGGTCTACAACCGATAACATGACCAACAATAAAGGACTTGCCCCGCACGGTTCATCACTGATGAACCGATAAACGATCGGTCTTTAACCGCTCAACACGACTTTGACTCACAATCAATCACACAAAACTTGCCCCGCACGGTTCATCACAGATGAACCGATAAACGCTCGTTCTTCAACCGCTCGACGCACGGTCTTTAACTGCTCGACACGACACGACTCGACAAGACTCAAAAGACGATATCCAAAACATCACACGGATCAAAGTACACGCATGAAATCAAAACTAAAAACAAGAATACCAACTTGCTATTCCACTAAAATACATAAATTCATGGTCAATGCTTTAAGTCTAAATAACCATAATCATGCTTTCAATAATCAAAACCACGCTTAGAATTCCACATCATGTGTCATCATCATCAACATGTTAAGTCAACAACCAAAACTCAATTCTTGCATCAACATCAAAAGATCAAACGGTGCAAGGCTTTTGAACAAATCATCGTGATATTCAACTAACAAACACAAAAACTTATACTTGCCACACATAGTACACGCATATAATCAAGAAGTCAAGGATCATCACTTTACAAGATTACAAAATCACAACATCAAGGTAACTTGCAAGATTTCATCATAACTAAATAACAAAGCAAGAATCAAGATCAAGCCTAATACTATCATCAACCTCGATCATACGCATAATCCAAGAAAAACAAATATAAGGTATAAAAATCAAGTCTTGTTCATCATAAACTCACGCATAAGCAAGGTAAAGAAACAACTCAAGAACTCATCCAAATGCTTCAAGATTCACGAGTAAATCATCAAACAAGATTAAAGATTGAAAGAAAATCAACTAAGACTACTCGGTTAACATACACGCACAACATCAAACATAAATCAACAACACTCTAATCCTATTATTCTATGGAATCTAATCCTAATCCTAATCCTAAGTAGGATAGTTAGTTACCTTAGATAGATCAAGCAAAACTCGAAAACCACGCACCAAGACCTTGACCCACTCTTCTCCCGCGCACAAACCTAGCCACGTAGCCCTCTTCAGCAAAGTTCTCTTTGGTTCAAGTTTTGATGAGGGTTTTGATTATCTTGATGGTGTTGTTTTATTTGAAGAGAAGGAAAATTATGAATTTGTGTGGGTTTTATGTAGAGGTGATGACGTGAGGATTAGAAAGGTACGGGGTCTCTTTGAGTGATGGTTTGATATAATGAATTATGGAAGAGAAAAGATTGGACTTTTAGTCTTATAAATAGGTAGGCTTATTAATTAATAGGAGGGGTTTACTAGATAATTGGTTAAAGTTTACTAGTTTTTAGGAGTTAGTTTAGGATTGAGAATGTAGGGGAAAACAAAGGAGGGGAGGGGCCAGCTATGAAGGGACATGGGCTTGATTTCCATATATAAAATTAAGTCTCTAGGCCCAATTAAATGGTTTGGGCTTAAAGTCTTAATTTTACCCGAAATTTTATGGCCTAAAAATCCGGGTCGTTACATGTACTCATGTAATCATCTCAAGAACAGTGGGATATTTATTGCTTTCATCATTTAGATTAAAAATAATACGGACTAAATAAAGGTTTGACAAAATGTAGAATCCGGAATAATTAGAAACCCTTTTTTAGGTTTATTTAATGAATTATGCATTTTATTTTAATTTATATGCATTAATCACCTAGATTTAGGATTAGTTTAGATCTAGTTTTAGGTTTAATAATAAAAGACCAGAATAATGTTCAAATCACTCTAAATCAAGATCAGTTTTAGGTAATTCGGTTTTAGAACATAAAATTGATTAAATCCAAAGTGATCACCTAAAATTAGGATTATTTGTGCACAAAATAAATAAAACCCGCCTTCCTATGTGTCTTTATGCATTCTAATTCGGAAATATGAATGTTGCTCGGTTTAATAAAAATGAAATCACAAATGAGATCAAGTGAAGGTCGTTAGATGGGGGGGACCATATGATTTATCGGGTTCTCTGTAGTCCTAAATAAAGCACGGTGACGACTTCTTTATTTGAGTATCCATACTCAACCCCCAAAGCCAAAGCATGCTCAAAAAGTACCACTCCCTGTGTCCACAATTATAAGTTATAGAAAACCCTACTATAAATGTAGGGGATGTGGTGTATTCAAATGGGTTGATGAAGATGAGATGATGACAAGGGTAGAACTTGAATCAAGTACAGTGGTGGTGTCTTGGAAGAAATCTTTAATTTGAAGCAAAAAGCCAAGGAAAATGAGGATTTTTTTGCATTTACCGTCTATAATAGGTCAACAGGTAAGCTGAACTGTTTTTTTAACAAGTTTGTGTAATAGTTGGGTCTACTATGAGATAATCAATTGTTGGGACTGATATGGCCAGATGACAAATAGTATGGACCGATGATATCAATTTTACCTTTTAATTAATAGTCAATTTAGTGCAAATAATTGATGTTATGGTCTAATAAAGATAATATTAATTAAATTCAGAGTTTTAATGGTAGAAAATATTTTTGCCTAAGATTATACATATAAATTATAGATTATAATTGTAACGCCCCAGGTTTTTGGTATTTTCTGCTTTGATTATTTGTTTGTATTTATGTTTATTTTATGTATGGTCCGAATATATTTGGACTATTTATCTTTGTTTTATTTCTTGAATATGATTATTTTATTCTATGATAATTGTTTTATTATTTATTTTATTCTATTTTAATTAATTAGAATTTTATTTTAATTTTTTAATTAATTAATTAATTTTTGGGCCAAGTGCAAATGAGTCATGATTAATCATGCTTAAGTGCAAGTGGCCCAAATGAACTTGATGGCCCATTTTTGAGCAAGCCCAACCGGCCCCCTTATGTGTGTGGCATGGTGCCAGTTGCTTTGTGTTCATACCTTAACCAACTTCTATAAATAGAGGTGGTAGTAAGGCATGTGGATCATTTGTCATCTTATTCATCTTTTGCCATAATTGAAATTCAAACACTCCCTCCATTTGCTCTCCAAACCCACACACCATTTTGGCTAAATAACCCCAACCTTTGCTCATCAATCTTTCCAAACCCAAACTTAAAGATTCAACCTCCATTGATCTTTAAGTAATTAAACACACAAGTAACCTTCATTGCCTTGACCAAATTTTTGGTATTGGGTTCGGTTTTTGGGTTTGTTCGTGAGGTTCAAGGGTGGTCGTGCGCGGTGGTGCCTCGTGTGGGTGGTGCTGCGCGGTGTTCAAGTGGTGCACGATGGTTCGTGTGGCAGCACGGTTGTGTATTGAAGCCGTGTGACTGGTTCGTGTCGTGTTCGGGTGTTGGGCCGTGTAGAGCAAGTTCTAGGCAGCGGGTTTGGTATTGTGTTTGCTATTAAGATTTATTAAGGTAACATACTATTTCATCCTAGATTGTATACTATGATTATAGGATAGATTTGATGATCAAATTAGACCAAAAGTTGATGTAATTAACCCTTTGTCATGCGTGTATTTGGGTTGTTCGGGAAGTTGTTTTGGTGATGTTCTTGCCTTGTTTTCATGCATATTATAATTAAGTATGATAGTTTCATGTTTAATTACGTTTTTATACAATTTCATGAAGTTTTGATGCATATGATGGATGGAAATGTTGATGAATTTTGGTGATGATATGCGTGTGATTGAGAAATGATGAAAGAATGTGTTCTTGGTAGATCTTGATGAGTTCCATGTGAATCTTGTATGAATAATCGATAATTTAAGTTAAAGAACGTTTATGTGATGATTCTTGGATAGTCCTTGTAGTTTCTTGGTCATGATATGATGAATCTTGATTTTCTTGGATATGATTATGTATTCTTTAAGTATAGATTATATAGTCATAATTAAAGAAAGTTAAAGATAATTAAAGAAAGTTTAAAGAAAGATAAAGAAACGGTAAAGAATGGTTAAAGAAGTTCAAAGATAGTAATATACATAGTTAGACTCAAGAAAAGGCGTAAGATGCGATCTTGAGAATAACCAAGATGTAAAGAACGTGAAGATAGCTTGATTTTGCATTTAGACGCCTAAGATTAGAGTAAGATTTTAAGACTTGGGTTAAGACGCTGCCCCTATCCTAACCGCGGTATTGGGATAGTGAATACTTACTATGTCGTCTTTGTGATATGGATTTCCGTAAGATGGGGTTCATGAGTTTGGGAGTAAGATTCTCATTCCTGGCATAGTAGGAAAGTTCGATCACGTAAGATGTGTTCGTACGAGCATAGTCCGGTCTAATATGTAAATGATGTTCATATGTATCCACTTTAGGGTGGGACTGTTATGTTACTCGCCACTGATGGTGGATATGTGTTCATTTTCAGGTAACTCCGATGATGACGGTGTTTCTTAGCTTTGGGTTGGGCGAGTGCCGTTGTACCTTTTATTTTATAGTTGTATTTCGTTATTAGATTTAGACTATTAGTAGTTTGTACTTTGTAGGTTGTATATTCTAACTCTAACTCTGATATTTGTTTTGGAGTTAACCCTTTAGTTGTGATACTTGTGGTTTAGTTTTGTACAACTTGTAGTTTTGTACGTTTGAGGTCATTAGTAATATGATTTCGAGGTTTTGTTTTAGATTTTTAGATATGTTTGTTTGTTTGATCGATAATTTGACTCGTTGGTTCTTTCCGCGCGGGTTTAAACGAGTCGGGCGTCACAATAATCATCTAATCGTATAGATTATACGGAGTAGATTATAGATTTGTTGGTTATGTTTAACTAGAGCCATTTTGAAAGGTATATGGTAGGCTAAAATTGGGCTGAGTGACCTACAATAGAACCGATTCCAAGGCCGAATATCTCACACATTATCCTTTAAAAAAAAAAAAATTGAAGGGAGTATGTTCGTAACTTCGTATGTATGAGTATAAACTCATCGTTTTCACTCCCTCCCAAAAAAAGGAAAAAGACAAGAGAATTCCACTGCCCAACCTCAGTACTCTTTCACCTTCTGTGTTATTCAGCATTGTGTAGCAATTCAAGCCATAAAATTTGACCCACCATTTTAAGTGAGAAAATTCAGTAGAAGAGCATAAAACAAACAACTATGGCTGTCCCACTCTATAAAACTACGGTAAAAATTCTGCACTACTTGCCTTTTCGTAGTGTCTTTTTGTCCTTTTTGTAATAATTTTCTTCAGTTATCTGTTTTTATATTTAGTGTAATTTAATATGAAAACATGTGAAAAAAAACTGGGTTGCATTTTTTTTTAATATCAAGTTTTGTATTTGAAGATTATTTTCTATGAAGTGAAATTGGGGGGTTTTTCCCGCTTCCTGTAATTTTTTTGGTGCATCATTTCATGGCTAATCTAACTTTAGGGCATCCTTTTGTATGTTGCAATTATATTGCGTGCAAAAAAAAAAAAAAAAAAAAATCAAAGAATGCTATGTATGCATATGAAGTGGGTGTGTTTGGTTTATTTTGAGCTGTTTTTGTAGATTACAAATTTGCTCTGAGCTTGTAAATTATAGTCAATTTATCTGGGTTAGGGTTTTGTTTTGTTTTTAGAGCAAGTTAAGAAGAAAAAAAGAAAGAAAAAGCTCTGAGCTTGTAAACTGTAAAAATGCGTTTCATTTTTTATTAGTTGAAGTTGATTCACCCATACTTATTCATTTTTCTTCTGTCAACCTAGTCCCCACAGCAGAAATCTCCTGAACTTTTTTAATGGAAGTTTTACAGTTTGCATGGAGTAGTGTGATTATGACAGGGTATGTTGAAATAAAGAATAAAGCTCTTTTATATTCATTCTTAAAGTCCTAAACCAGTACTCTCTCATTTTCAACTTGTATTTTATTATATATAATAAAGTCTATATGGGTGTACATAATGTTAATGGGACATCACATACCTGTAACTCTTTAAGTATATATTGCGAGGTGTGAGTCTGAGCTTAGTGGTTAAGTGTTGCGAAAACATCAAGCCTAATGTCTTGAGTTCGAACCTTATCGCCCGCATTTGTGAGAATTCTTTATCTTCCCCCTTGTGGATGTGTGTTGGCCAATTGGGCTGGGTGACCTACAGTAGGACCCGGTTCAAGGCCTGGTACCGCACACATTATCAAATTTTTTTAAAAATTTATATATTGTTTATCTTAATAACTTAAGTATATGATATTATTATTGTATAATTCTTTTGCTAATATACTTGACTTTTTGGTTTTCTAGTCCCACTGCAATTTTTTCAAAACATATCTTCATGTATGGGTCCTTTCTGTTGATTTTGGAGAATTGTTTATTAAAGTGGGCTGTATACTTTTATGAATAAATAACAAGTGTAGGTTAATTTATTTTGACATCTTCTATCTTCCCATTCTTTTTAACTTGTATGGAGTATATGTTTATTCTTATATAAGCAAAAATAATGTGAATTAAATGACCCTGTCACTCTTGCTTCATTTACTCTTTATAAATTAAGTTCTCAATATAGAGTTTGCCTCCTTGTTGTTTGGGTTTACATGTATATTTGTTGTCATCTTGTCTTGGAAAATGGGTGACTAGCTCTCAGCTTTGTTTGCAGTTTTATCTAATCTGCTAGCATTTTGTACTTGTTGCTATAGCAAAATCTTGTGGTTATTTTCTCCATGGTTAATAACCATCATCTGGTTCTTTTATATCTAATTAATTTAACCTGTTGATAGAATGATAGGTAAAATGCTCAATCTTTACATAATATATTCTTGATTTTCTTTTAGATTATATGTTAGTAATAATAATCTCTCTGTTCCCTATTGAGGTTTATTCTTGATGCTTAACCACAAAATAAGAAAATAAGAGAAAGCCTAAAAGTGGGTCCTATTTTTTTTATTTATTTTTCTTAAATCTTAAATAGTAGAAAGTCTGGATTTGGTGGTCTAACAAGTGTAGGGGAGGGTAAACATGGCATGAAGCAAAAAGATTAAACAACAATTTGGCCATAGAGGGAGTAAATAATAGGATAATACTACTGGGTATTCTGATATTTGTGAGTTTGGGATATACCTGGCTGGTCAACCTGGATTTTCGGGCACATATGTCTTTGCTTTCTTTGTTTGAGCTAAGACTTTATCAACTTCTAATGCAACAGATAAAGTTTGTGCTTCTTCTAGTTCATTGCTTGTTTACTACCAAAAAGTATGAATACTAGGTTTACACCATTGGGAAGTTGCTAGTTGTTAGACGGGTGCTTCATTGTTGAGCAGTGTTGATATGTTGAGTATGTTTAATTTTGAGCTTTACTTCTTAGTCTATTTGAGCAATAAAATAGTGGGATTTAGGTTCACGATATATTTCTAATATAATCTACTTGCATTATGGCTGAAAAACTCATTTAGTTTGTGGATGCGCTAAGCTGATTGTGTGAACTCTGTGAAGTTGGTCCTGGATGTTGTACAGAGTTTTTAGTCAAAGAGTGAACACACAAATATCTAGGCAAGTGTTATTGGGAACTGATTAAGTGTTTTTTTTTTGGGAGAATAAGCTCCATATTTATTATGGGATAAGGGTATTTCCCGTTTTTCTGACTCTTTTGCTTTCCCTGACCTTTTTAGTTATCTCATCTCTGCCTAACCTGAGAAGTGTATAATTATTTTCACTTGTTTTTTTCATACCCATGTCTTCCATATGATCCTAAAACTTGGCACATTTTACCTTTTTGTTTATCAATCCTGCATACTTTCGCATTGGTCCACTAGTGTACCATTGTACTATGCAACACTTGTTTGTTTTAATTGTTCCGCAACTATTGTTTGAAGCTCAAACTCTTTGAACCAGTCATGTAGCTGTTCCCTCAACTCCTCAAGTCTGAAGATTTGAAAACTTCCGCAGGTGTATAAATAGGAGTGTTTAGCTGTTCCCTCAACTCCTCAAGGAGATAGGCCCTTCAAGTTTTACTTAGTCGCTCCATATTTTTAAAGTTTTGTTACATTTTGATGCACAAGTGTTTTAGCTTTTCTCAACTCATCTCCTGCACTATTTTAAATAGATGGCAGATGTGAATCGGGGTATTCCTTCCATCTGCATTCCACTTGGATTCGTTCTTCTCCATTATATCATGTATGCAATTATATATAGGATCAATGGTAATAACTATTACTATTTCATAGTAAGGTAGATGTAGTTTCGTTTTGATTTGTGTAATGTGAGTTGCTGTCGCAATAATGTTAACATTTGATGAAACATCCGCCTTCCATCTGGTTTATATGCTATGCTCTTATTGGTTTCTAAATACTTCATAATTTCGTATAGCGTACTTGATCATTGTATATGAAGCAGCAAATGTTTGCTGTACCCACAATGAATTCAAGTGAAAATCAATGCTCCTAACATGACCAAGTCGTCTACGCAAATCAAAGTAAACAAATGCCAAAGTTAAGGAGTTCTAGTCACACTTGTTTCATTTATTATTAGCTGTTTACTTCATAGGTATTTATATATTATAACTGCAACCTAGTGGAGAATGCAAAATGGTAGTATTTCAGTCTATGCATATGCTTCTGTTAGTACAGATCTATTTTGCAGTATTGCACTGATGAATTTATTGAAGTTCTGCTAGACAAGTTTTATTGAGTTTTGTAAATGCTGAAGGAGCCCTGTAGTTTGCAAATTGAATATATGCTTTTTCTTTGTATACAGGATAAACCATGTGAGATATGTGGGAGTATTGGCTATGTAGAAGCCATTATAATTTGCTCCAAGTGTAAAGTAACTCGTGAACATAGGTAAAGTAGCCGATCTCTTCTAATTATTGCGAAATCTTGGCATTCGTTTTTTCAACGAACTGTTTTGATTTGAAACTATACCTTTTAGTTTGCTTCCTCTTTTAGTGTTTTTGTATTGCCATTTCTCAATGCTCATTGGATCCTTTTTTACTTTTTTAAAAATTATATTGCCTCCAATTAGAAATATTGTCATTCTAGCTGTTTCTTTATCGTAACATATGGCCTTGGCATGGGTTTTAAGGAAGGGTGAGAGGAAATAAAAGATTATAACCAAATCCATAAAAGATTATAAACAAATCCATGTGCATAAGTTAATTATTGGAGAGAAGATGCGTATGATGAGGAGATTCTTGTAGAAATTACTTTTCAACTTTTATTGTGCAAAACGTTGCAACTGAAAAACCAGAGGAAGTACATATTGTTTTGGATATTTGGAAAACTTGTCAGCCTTTTTTGCTTTCCTTAAATAATAATGGTTGGTCCTCCAAGGATACCACTGCTTAATTGAGTATATGGGAAAGTGTTGAGACTGTCCCTAATGTTATCAAGGATCTTTTAGTGTTATTATGTTGTTTCAATTTTATGAGGGTTGTGCAGTGTAACAACTATTGGAAGCACCTTTGTTCATCAAAAAGAGGAACTTGCCAGTCGCCATTCGTATTCTATACCCGATTGTAGGAACTTGGAGGCCTTTAGCAAATGATCTTTTCTTTGTCTCTCCCCCCTATGCTCGAATGCTCCTCTTTAATCTGTTATTATTATTGTTGTACTTGTTGTTCTTGCTGTTGTTATTATTATTATTATTACTATTAGGATTTTTTTTAAACTACAGATAGCATAACTCAAACACTTATCTTGACTAATGGTGTACCTAATGATGTTATATAACCACTATCTTTTATTCTTGTCTCTTGTGTACCTACACACCTACACCCACTTTCAATCTGGAAACAGTTCCCTCTAGGGATAATAATGTGGTATTGTGGTGTTTGATTGAAGTCCTATAGCTGTTTGCAAGTGATAATAGCTGGAAGTAGGATATTGTCCCCTTTTCTCTATGGAATTGTCACATGTCTATGACTTAGGATGATTAAAATTATGGAGTTTGACATTGAATGCCATTTTTAGCAGTCAAGAAAGTCATTGAAGGGTAGCTAGATGCCTACATCTAAATTCTAAACAAGTTGTTTGATTTTCTAATTAAGAAGTATTTTACCAATTGTCATTATTACGCGTGCTATTAGTTGTTTGATCTACGTTCTTCAATTGTCAATAATTCGCGTCACTTCAGCATTGAATGAGTCACAATACAAAATTACCGATGTTAGGAAGAAGGTGCAACCTATTGTTTTTATTTATTTTAGCATTGTCAATAATTGGCATCACTCCGCCAGTGGGTTTCCCGCTACCAGTCCCAAGCCTGGATAAAGGACTCCGGTTGCGTTAGACTAGTGACAGCTAGCGTAAAACTTTATCACATTTTATGACATGAACCAAAATGATAAAACTTTAGTTGCATTTCTTTTGCTAACTGCTGCATTATGGTTAATTTTTTTTTGGTAAATAGAGAAATTTTATTACCAAAAAAGAATAAAGGTACAGACCCCCAATACTCCACAAAACTGCACCTATCCCAGATGCTAACGCCTCACAATAAGACCATGGCCACCTTCTAGGAAGGGTCCCATAGCCTCAACAAATCACTGGCAGCATACAGGGAGAACACAATCAGCTAAACTTACATCATTAACAACCTTCTACCTGAATCATCACAGCGACAAGCTGCTAGGAAAACAAACTCCCTAACAATGCTATCAATAGACCTTACAGACCCTCTAAAAATTACATTATTTCTACAAAGCCAGAAAACATAAACAACCTCAGTAAAAACAATAGCTAAAGTTTTAGCATTATGGTCAATTGATTTTAGTTGCATGTCTTTGTTTGTAACAAAAGGATGTACTAGAAAAGAAATAGAAAAGAAAGGAGTATTCCTTTTCTTTTCTAGTTAACTATGGAAGCAAGTTTACTTAGCAGTTCACTTGCTTAGAATCGTTATGTACTGTTGCTGCTTTTCGCTACACCTATCATATCTACCACTTGCAGTATAGTGCTAACTATCATGCTGAATAATGCTCATTATTTCGTTGCTAGAGGCAGCAGAAATTCTAGATTTTTGTATAGTGGTGGTTCTATAATCATGTATCTGATCATCCTGGACATTTTTGGTTAGGAATTTATTGGGGACCTTCATACTATACTTCTTCTTTCTTTGTGACACAAAGAAAGAGTAAGAGATGACTGGCGAGTGTGTAGATGGGAAGTTTATGCCTGAATGCACCAAGGATAATTTAAGCATCATTTTTGAGGCCAGTTGCTAGCCTGCTGAATGAATTTTCATTTCAGATATCATTAGACCACTTTCTTTATACTTCAGGTACTGTACGAATATAATGTATGAAGGAGACCAAGAAAAATGGATTTGTGAAGATTGTGATGTCTCCAATAAGAAAGCTTCATCAAAACCAGGTATTTTGCTTTACTTTTAAAAACATTTGTTTACTGAAATATATACCAATGAATAATTTGTTTTGCAGGCACAGGTATGCAATTTATGATCAAGAAGCCCCCCAAAAATTCCAAGGTGCAGTATTTAGCGCCTGAGGAAATAAGGTTACTAGAATCTGGAGGGATGAGAAACACCTCTTTGTCACCAAGTAAATCATCTTTTGTGCATAGGCCCTCAGATAACAAGCAATTTATGTCTGGGACGAAGGCCATTCCATCTTCCTTTCTGCATTCCAATCTCTGTGTCAAACCTAATCCTGCATTTGAGTCTTCAAGACACAGGAAGTCCCTAAATAACCAAAACATGTCTACCTCCTTGCGGGATAGAAAGTTTTCAGCTTCGGCAGGTAGTAAACCCATTTTGCTTCAATTATGCCATATTCCTTGGAAAAGTACTATTATGTAAACTTGCAAGTGAACAACTAAGAAAACTTGCTTAACTATAGCAGAGAAATAGTTAATGTTTCTGGAATGACATTATCCCAAGTTCCTACCATCCTAATGAAAGTTCTTAAAGGAGTTTTATTTCCTTAATAATCCTTGTTCTCTAAACTAAAACATAAAAAAAATATTGGTTTTCTCAATTTTTTTGTTCATGTTAATGTTAATTGATAAATGTGTTTTCCAATAATCAGTATCTTTTGATTCTGTAATGCCTAATTCTCAAATAAGAGGTATTTTTATTTATAAATAAATTAAAACATCTGAGCATTTGTGTGGGGATTATCTAGTTTCCTTGATAAATCTACCTTTGATTTCTTATGTACGTAGCGTCGTAGCTTATGTTTTATAATTCATCTATGGGAATAGAATTATAGAAATGCTCTCGTATCCCATTCTACTACGCACTAAGGCTCTACACATATATGCATTAATGGAATTTTTCCTTTTTTACAATTGTTGCTATAATTTGTCAAATTTGTTTTACTAATTTACAACGGTTGCTATGGTTTTTCAAGTTTGATTTATGCTAATGCCTTTCCTATAGTGGGATGAGTCAAGCAAAAAAAAATGCTAGATTGTTCATATGGTTCATGAAAGCAAGTAATTTTCCCAAACTGCTGTGAAGGAGTATTATTTCTGCTGTGAAGATGCCAAACTGCTCTAGCTAATCTGCTAATGTGCTCAACCTGTCTTTGTGAGCTTTGCAGATGGACCTGCACGACAATATCATGGGGGAAGTGCTACTGTTAAGCATGTGACTTTTGAGAAATTTCCCAAGCCTGGTGTCAAATTCAACAGTGTAGGCTCGGACCATGCTCCTCTAGAGTTGGTTCAGTGTTTGACTGCTGCAAATTCAGGCACAGCTACACTCAGATGCATTCAATTTCTGGCTAAAGCTTTATTATTCAGCTAGACTGCAAAATATGATTCTTCTCTTGATCTGTGTTTCAAATGTAGGTGCACAGCAAATTTGCAGGGATTCTCAAACTGCTAAGGGTTTGCATGTGGAAGAACTTCGTAAAAATGAGAAAAATACAGTGCATACTTCTCAGTTAGTCCATTCTCTTGCCACTCCAAGTTCAGGTATGTCTACATAGATATATGTTTGCCTGTTACAACTGCATAGTTATTAGATAGTTGCATCAAGTTTTCTTTCTGAATGCTTGTGAGTTGTAAACTTGTAATTGTAATACATGCTTTTCCAGTCAAAAGCTTTTTCTGATGGTATGACTGCAAAACATTGTCTTTCACAGAATTGTGTACCTTGGTTATATACCTTTTCAGTTAAACATTCTGCAATGAGGCTGGTGAAGTTCCCAAATAAATAAGGGAATAATACTTCTGGCAACTGCCTGCAGCTGAATATTTCATTATGCAAAATTCCACCCCCTCAGTTCAATGTCATATTATATTTTAAGGCCTTTGCTTTTTGTTAGAAAGTTTAATAGAAAACTAATGATAAAGGTAGCCAAGGTCGATAACCCAATGTTATGCTACTCAGACTCAATATTCATGTTAAACTTCACGTGGATGTGATGCTGAGACTTTGTTTTAGAGTTTAGACCAAAATTGCAAAACATTCCTAAATTACTCTTTCTGTCACCTTTTATTTTCTTGTTTTGAATCTTATAACCGTTTTAGGATGAGCGGGAATATTGTAAGTCCTCATGTATTCGGAAAAAATAGTAATGTAGGATCTTGTTTGATTCGTCCCAATAGGTATTGATTAATTTTTATAATTTTTACCAATATGCAATTAAAGATATATATGGTTAAAATGTCCATTGAAAAATATTTAAAATATAAACATGAAGAATATATAATATTTAGAGACGGAGGGAGTATAATATGGCATGTAAGCATATTTTGGCACATGGACAACTGGACACATACCCTTGTATGAAAGTTGCATCAAAGTCTGAATACAATAGGTTCAATGTTGATCCTAAATCCTTCCTTTGGACCATTCTTGTGGCATCAGAAAACTGCAATATTTTTGGGATTTCTGCCTCAATGTCCTCCGCTACTTTCTGCCATTGTCCTTGTGCATATTCTCCTTATCATTAGATTATAACTTAGCAAAACAAGTTTAGTTGACTGTATTACTTGCAAAACACTTGTTCTCTGGCTGTTGGCTGTCCTATGCTTTATACTAAAGTCTGAAATTTCTGATGGCACCGAATATATGCACGCAGGAATTGATGATTCTAAGGGGAGGGAGTCTCTAAAAGTCTCTATGGTTTTTGATATATATCTACCAAACCATCCTGCCATGTCTCCAACGTGGAAGTGAGTTACCTATACCTTCTGTTTATTATTATTTTTAATTTCCCCTCCTCATTATAGGCTTTTACTTTTTTTATAATGTAAATAGACTCTCATGATAACCTTCCAGCTTTTTATCAACTTATTAAACCAACTTATCAACTTATCTAAAATAACCTTCCAACTAGCATAAGTTTTGCTATATTTAATTAGAGTCAAAGCCTCTGCATATTTTCTGAGCTAAAATCTTCAACCCTGCTACATGCATGTAGTTCATGTTTAATCTTTTTCCGCTTTTCGTTAAAATCTGCTTACTCATCATCCTACCTGACGTTGCAAATCGCATTTGCTTCGACAGGGGAACTTTGAAGATCATTAATGACGTGCTACCTTGTAGCTCGTTTGATGAAATGCAAGCAATTCCACCTTGTAAAGTTAACACCAAAGCATACAAGTTTTCCAAAGAGCTTCCCAAGATACTGCAGTTTGAAATGCTGCCTCAACGAAAACATTGGGTTGATATATTTAAGGATGATGTCATCAGTGAGTTCCACATTGGCTTGTATTTTCTCCATAGTACAAGATCCAATCTGAATGGAAATTACTGTTCTCTTCTGGAGTACTTGGATGACCACAACTTGCTCTTGAGAACATGTATAGATGGTGTGGAGCTCTTTGTTTTTTCTTCTACACACTTACCAGAGGCTTCCTGCAGTAAGCTTTGTTTAACATGTTTTTCAGAAATTACATTTCTCCAATTTAATTATCTCCCTTTTCTCATATCCTCTAAAACACTGCAGAGATAAATCAAAAGCAGTTTTTGTGGGGACTATTCCGCCCTTCCCGGGACAAGTTTTCTGTAGCATCAAGTGACCTATCTGCCATTCAGCAGTTACAGCAGCCAAAATCTGAGGAGCTTGAAGCCGGTGACATGGATGTCGACATGTTAGGTGGACATGAAGTCGGCAAGGCTGACATCATCGCTCCCAAATACTTGGACCATGCTCATGGAGACTGCAGGGAAGGCAAGAAGGAGTGGACTAATGACATGGTACAATCACCTGCTGATTTCTCCTCTATCAAGATTAAAAAGGAGTGGACCGATGACATGGAACGATCTCCTATTACAACACCCTCCTTTTTAGATGGTTATAGAGCATTCGAGGAAGAACTTCAAAAGAGTTTTGATAGATTTATGGCATCAATGGTGTAAAAAGATTGAAACCTCTATGGTAAGTCAATACCGAAATGTACAGTCATATTAGAATTGTGTTAGACTGTTAGGTACTTGGATGCTAGCTTACTGGCAGCAAATTTTGTTAATATAGGGGTGAAATAGCTTGCTTAGCAGTTTATTTTGATTTAGGAAATGCATAGCTTTATATTAGTGGGAAGGGAGTGTCTATGTTCTTCCAATTTTTGTAATTAGCTGATTTGTGCTAACTTCTACCAGCTACTAACTACTTGTCTACTTGTTAGTTTACTAAGATTTTTTATGGGCTTCGAATCTACTATGCATACTTGAATGTGATTTTAAGGGAGGTAATTATGTTCTTTGGAGCATTGTATTTCTGATGGTTTTCCTGTAAAGTTGGTATATATAGTTCACAACCTTTTATGCATTGTATTTCTGAAGGTTTTCTTGTAAAGTTGGTACATTTCTGAAGGTCTTCCCGTAAAGTTAGTAGTTAGTATATACTCCGTATACATTTTTTTTTTCCCATTTTGATTAGATAAGGAAATCCGCTCTTTTTGAGATATATATATAAGGGAAGGAGCTGCTACTAATAAGATTTAAATCTCGTATACCTTGATAACCCTTGAATACAAGGTGTGAGTGGGTAACACTTTGCAACTCCTTTTGAATCAGCTAGCATATATAGCTAATACATGATTTGAGAATTGAAGAGAATTGTTTAAAGAATAAGAGGCAAGGATTGTTCAATTTCCTATTTTGGTTATAAAAGTGTTTGATAGTTGGGTTTTATCTTTTCCTGAACTAATTCAATTGCGCCAGCTTTGAGATTGACGGTGAATAGATTTTTCTAGGTAAGCTGACATAAGATTGGAACCCTAATAACAACTTGAAATTTAATCGTTTTTATTCACCAAGAAATGTGAATAAAAGCGACTAAAACTATGAGTCTATGACTTTTTTTTATAATAGTTCAGACTTTCAACTGTTGATTATCACACAAAATAAATTCCAGGTATTTTATAAAAAATAGTGTTAGAAAAAAATTAGCATATCTTAAACTTTTTACTAAATTAATTGATAAAGATAATTGTGGAAGCATAACTTGGTCAGATTGACAGGGAAATTGTGATGGTTTAGATCTTCCAATTCTTTATGGAAATCTTTAGTATTCTATTGATAATGAAATATTGGAAAGAATAAGAAAATATATAAAGTTGTAACCATAATCTATTATATTTATAGGGTTTACAATTTAACCTATTTGGCCCAAAAAAAAGACTAATAATGGTATATAGACCCTTGCCAAAAAAATAAAAAAAATGGTACTCCATATATAGACTACCCTTACTTATTTTAAATATTACTCCCTCCGTAACATATTACTAGCAACATTTCTATTTTTGGTTGTAATATAATACTAGCAACATTTTTTTTTTAATTTCATTCTATTCTATTTTTGGCAACAAAAAATAACAAATTTACATTATTGTCCTCATTTATAATAATTAACACAATACTAACACAAGTAAACCCCACATTTTATTTGCCATTTTTTTATCTACTTTTCTCTCTCTTACTTTTAACATTATTATACCACTTAATACTACGATTACCTTTTTTTTACATTATTGTCCGTGCTAGTTCGATTGCTGTTAATAATTTGTTATGGAGAGAGTACTACATTTGTGGGGGTGTTTGGTGGAGAGCTTTTTGGGGGAAATAGAGAGGTTTTGACCTTATCTAGAGTTTTGACCTCTAAAATCATCTAATCTAGGTGTTTGGTGAGGAGAGTATTGGATAGAGTTTTGGTCTTCAAAACTCTGATGGAAGAAACGCTGCTAGGAGCAACGTTTTGGACAGAGTTTTGATTTAATTCCCATTATTGCCCTCCCAACAACCATTTTAGTTGTCTTCTTCAACTCATCTCTCTCATGTCCATTTCTCAACTCAACTCTCATCCCCTGTAACTTGCATTGAATTTTAATGCATAAATTTGAATAAATAATTACCGATCCTATATTCATTTCTTCACAAAAAAATAACCAGATCTATCTCTAATCTTTTCTTCTTCTGATCCTCATCAGACCAATAATTTTTTTTAACAATAGTTTATTAGGATTTATCTCTAATTTTGGAGATTTTTTGTTTTACCAAAAGCATGGAGATGATTTTGCTGAAAATGAACAGTGACGTTGCCTAAGATTCTTGATGCGTGATATATGATGATGATGATGATAATATTGATGATCCTTGAATTTTGATGAAGAATTGATGATGATTCTTGATGATTGATTGATAATGATGATACTTAAGCTTGATGATGATGAAGGAGGGAGATAGGGATTAATAATGATGAAGATGAGAGGGAAAGATGAGAACACGCTTGATGATGATGAGGATGACGATGGAATTGATCAGTGGGTTAAAATTTGAGAAAGAAGAGAGATAATAATGATTTTTACACAATTTTTTTTTACACAGAGAGATAATAATGATAATACTTCTTTTAAGGGGTTAAAATATAATGATTAGATATCTCCTTTGAAGAGGGTTACAATTGTCATTTCACACTTTGAAATACATATCAGCTTTTATAAAAAGCTAACTGTTACCAAACACTTTTAGGTAAACAGCAGTCAAATCCACTGAATGAAAAACTAACTCTAAACTCTATTTGCCAAACATGGCCTGTATCTATCTATTTATACTATATACCGAGAAAATAAGATAATAATGAATTAATAATATCATTTTCACCTTGAAAATGTTCCTGTCACTTTTACCTCCAAAAAATAAAAAATGCTCATCATCTCTTCTTTCCATTGTTTTTAACGCATAACTGTTGAAGACACATTGATTGGAGCTCCAATTCCAATGGCAGCTCCAGGGAAATGCATTTTGGTTACAGGCTCCCCAGTAAGTCAATGAACTATTCAATTTCTGCAAAAATTTCGTATATACATTGTTGCTATCATTTATTTACTTATTATTTTTATTTTTTTTTGTCAAATTTTGAGCTCGATTATACTTGTCTGTGTAAATAGGGTGTGGGGAAGACAACCCTGATAATTAGAGTGTTGGAAAGTCTTAGGGCTTCGAACCCTAATTTGAAAGTTCAAGGATTTTATACTCGTAAGTAGTTGTTATAAATAGTGTGAATTGGAAATGTTAATTTTTAGTTTTATTTGATTATGATTTGATCATATAATTTTGGAAAGGTGAAATCAGGCAAGAAAATGCGAGAGTTGGTTTTGAGGTGATTACTATGAGTGGTCAAAGAGGTATCCTTGCTTCAATTAACAATCCCAGGTAAAATTTCTAACAAACCTCATAATTTATTTTTATTTTGTAGGGTTTTATTGAATTTTATTGTGATCACATTTTGGGAAATGAATGTATAATGTTTACAATTATATTAATGCAAGTTACAAATTTAGGGTTTGGACTTTAAGTTGAGAAATTGTCCCATAGCTAAACCTTTTTCTGATTCTATGTTAGTTTCTTGAGTTTTTACTGTGTTTAATTGGGTTTCATCTGTTGTAACTTGTGAGGTGTATCAACAGTTTATGGTTAAGTTTTTCTAACTATGATCTTGCTTGAATAAATGGCAACTGATAAAGATGTATTTAATTCCATATTATGTAAACAAAGCTGCCAATGATACACTATTGTCATCCATGTGCATGATATTCTCTCTAATTGATCTCTCTATCTATTTCAATAGGTTAAGGGCCTTTTTACTTCAACTAAATACAGATGAACTGAACTAAACTAAATACAGCTGAAAGTAATATTTTATAAGAGAAGGAAATTGAGAGCTGAACTAAACTAAATTTAAGATGAAGTAAACAGGCCCTAAGTAGTGCTATACAATCCGCTAAAACTCTCTTTCTATGCTGCCCTTTTTACAATAGGTTAAATAGTGCTTTCAGCAGGGATCATCTTAGGCCTCAATGCATCTTCCCGGCCCTTTGCTAAACTCGTAATATATGCATAACATATTACTGTGTACTTTGCTGAAATTAACACTTTCTTAGCAACTTATTGGACTCCCTCAGTATATTAAGTAACTTGCATACTTTGCCCCATTGGACCTATTCCATTTCCATCAACAAATTATGAATTCTTAGTTTCTGTTATTTGGTTTCTTTTACTTTAAAACATGAAATGATGCAGCAGGAATTTAGTTTTACTCTAAAATTATTTTGAGTTAATTTTTGAAGTTCTAAAAGCATGAAACATTGGACAATTTTATTGGATAACTTATTTCTCTGATTTCATTTTGGTAATATAACCTAAGTTTATCTTTTCTTATCATATTGATACTTATAATATATGTAGCAAGGAAACGGCTAGAGTTTCCGAAACATTTCGGAAATGGGTAAGCATCAATTCTTAAAAAAACTAGGAAAGTGGTAAACGTTTATGAAAATAAATAAGAATAAAAATAGCGACATTAAAAGAGATTAAACCAAAAAATTAAAAGTTTCTTATAAACAAAAAATACCTTTTGAATGTCATGCAAATATAAATGTAAATTAATGTCCTACACAACTATAGTCCATTAAGATAAGACATCAAACTATAATCAACAATAAACTTTTCTTTTCCTATATTGACTCCGGTAATATGAAAGAGAGGACAAAATAAAACAAAAAAACTGGCAATTGGGGACAGAGAAAGTTGAAAACGGGTTGATGCTCCTCATCTGGTCAATCCTATGATTGCAATGTATTAAAATTCTACTCTCGCTTTAATATTGTTGATGCTCCTTTGTTATATTGCTTCTCACGGGATAATTTCTTTTACATCTAACAAATATCTGAATTTTGGCAGCCCTGAATCTCTGCGCTGGCCTACTGTTGGGAGATATCGGGTAGATGTAGCTTCTTTTGAAAGTGTAGCTTTGCCTGAGTTGCAGGTAAATTGTTTTGTTCTCCCTCTCAAGTTAGGGGGAAATCATAATATATTGTTCTAGGCTTGGCTAAATATATCTCCAATCAAATTTTGATAGCAGAATAGGCCCGATTAAATTGCTTCATAGATAAATCATTTGGTAGTAATGTCATTTTTTGCAACTATAGTCTAATTGATTGAGATGTACTGTTGAAAATGCTATTGATTATTAAACTAAGTTTTTACTAAATCTAGATGATTAGAATATCAAAAATTACTTCAAATGTAATCATAATCTTTAGCCTTTTAAGTTTGCATTCTGTCTCTGAAACCATTCCTAGATTTTCATGATAGAATCTTATAGATTGATGAAATGCTATATGCTTTCAGCTTTTTATTATTGGATGGAAAGGTGTATGGGCCCCAGCCAAGCATATGATCTCAGGATATACCGTGGGGTTGGGGGTGGGGTGGGGAAATAGGTGTCTTGGGGACCAACTCACCCAAAGTCACTCGACTTATACTTTCAGCTTTTAGCAATTATTAACTGGTTTAAAATATCTGGTTGATTATCTCTTGATCTTTTTAACCTCCATGAAGTTTTAGAACCAACTCCTCTATTGTCAGATCAAAGAAGATACAGACTTGGTCGTTATTGATGAAATTGGCAAAATGGAGATGTACAGTTCATCATTCTTACCTGCAGTCTTGAGACTCTTAGACTCCAATATCCCTCTCTTAGCTACTATACCAATCGCAAGATACGGCCGTGATATACCTGGAGGTATGGCACCCACTTAGTGACTTGTGCTTCTTTCTTACCTTCTTGAGTCATACAAATCCACACAAGATTTTCCATTATATGAATGATTCCAAGTATCTTCTGTCCAGAATTTGTTCAACAGTATGAGTTGGTTATTGTTTATCATGTTTTTAGAGAGTAGAGAAGGTTCATTTGCCACTATAAAAGGTTGCATTGGACATGACAATTTTTATTATATGAAAATTGTAACTTACATGCGGTGTCACCGTTACTTGTGCAGTTGCAAGGCTTAGAAATCATCCTGGTGCGACTATCTACACACTGAATCCTAATAACAGAGGCGCATATAGGGAAAGGATTCACTTTCTAGTGGCTGATCTTCTCACTAAGCATTAAAGCTTGATGTACTGTTTTAGGTTCTAGGGACACCTTTGCAATTGGGAAGAAGCCTTGTTAATTCCCTCTTTTGTAAATTCACAAGAAGTCTTCACTAAATTTTGGGTATCACAGAAATGGTTTCTTTATGTGTTTTTTTTTTTTTTTTGTTGTGGCAATGGAACAACAAACAAGGGATTAAAGTTTCTTTATGTGTTTTAGGCTCCCTTTTTTAATACTGTCTCCGTAACATAAAACTTTCAACAGTTTGTTTTGCACGCATTTTGAGGAAGCGATTTAAGGGTGTAAACGAAAGAATTAGTCAATATAATTTTAATATTAGGAACTTATAATCACATTCTTGCTTGTATTAAAACCATTTTGACTAATTCCTTCATTTACACCCTTAAATCTCTTCTTTAAAATGCGTGCAAAACCAATTGTTGAAAGTTTTATGTTACGGAGGGAGTACATTCAATAATCTGATGTTATATAATGTTTCTGTAATGGAACCATACAATCCAAAAGTGGTCCAGACCTATGTGAGAAGAAAGAAGAAGACAACACCAGTCAGCATAAAAGACAACCAAATACAGTACGCCACTACAACAACACCCACTACCACAATGCAATTAGCTGCAGCAACAGACATCTAACAGCAGCAGCAAACTAAGTCATAGACTTTTGAGAAATGAGGGACTAGTTGTATATATAAGAAGAGAGAGGCGATGTAGAAGGTTGTCTAGAAAATTGTTGTGAGAACTTTTGAGAGTGGTGACCTAAAGTCACTTAGAGATTGTCATCCTAAAGTTTCCCTTGTAATCATCCTCCCATTAATTAAAAAACTCATTTTTGCTGCTATCTTTTCTGTCTTTCTTTTCTTTACTTGCTGTGATCTTTCTACAGTTCTGCTTAAATTTAGTCAGTCCATTACAAGTGGTATCAGAGCTCGTCGGTCCGGCATCCATGGTTAACACCACGCAAAGGATTGAGGGTATCGAAGAAGAACTGGCCACCTTTGGGACCATGTTGGAGCGAATAGAGGAGTCCACGAAAGTTCAAGAAGATGCCATTAGTAGGGTTATGGCAGCAGGGGTAGCTCAGGGTGTGGAGCAGGTACAAGGTGGGTTGCAAGAAAAGATAAAAGAAGAAATCTCTAAACAAAGAAGGGATAAAACTAAAAACAAAGAGAAGGAAAAAAAATCTGAATGTCGAGGACATAGAAAGCCACCACGACGAGGACGAGTTCGAGTTCGAGTCGGAGAAAAGGAATATTCATTTCTATACAAACTAACCAACATTATTCATTTCAATTGCAGAGAGGTTGGTATGGTAATTTACTCTTTTTAGGCGAGGAGCAGGGCATGTCCATCCTGAGTCTTGACCATGATGTATGTTTCAAATGCCGAGTAATTAAACTGCGTGTTATAAATGCCGAGTTACATGACTTACATTAGCTGATCATTTCTGAACAATGCAAACTCTGTTTTCTTTTTCTTTTTGCATGTGTGATATGCATGATATACAGTCCTTTAAATCTGGAAAAGTGCCACTACAAGCTCCTGCCAAGGAATATGCTAACACCTTAATCAAAGGACTGTTAGATGGAGAAAAGTTATCTGAAGCAGAAGCTTTGGCCTACATAGAGGAAGCTGTCACAAAACCTCTCTGATATTAGAAGGCTCAATTCCTTTATCATTTTGTAAAGATTTTATTTGATGAATCTAAATACTTCATTCGTTCCAAAATTAAACGCGACAAACTTATTTGCATGCATTTTAAGGAAAAGATTTAAGAGTGTAAATGATCAAATTAATATATACTCCGTCCCTTTTTGTTTGCTCCATGGAGGGAGTTTTACTTTTTTAAGAGAAAGGCAAAAAGTAGGTGAGGACCATGATGTAAGAATGATTATTAAAATTAACTAAGAGAGAGAAAAATGTGATTAAAGAAAATAAAAATGAGGGATCAACTTTTTTCCTTCTAATTTTTCATTCACTATATGTACTCTGTAAAATAAAAAACCCGTATCCGGTTTCCAATCCGGTACTCTGTTTTTTACCCGAAAAAGCGGTTTCCGATCCGGGTTGGTATTTTCTAAAACTGGGTACCAAATTTTAATTTTTAAAAAATAGTTTTTTATTATTAAAAAACAATTTTTTTAATTTAATTTTTTTTATTATTATAAATACTGTTTTTTAAAAAATTTAAAAAACAGTTTATTTATTTATTTTTTTAAAAAAAAATTTATTAAAAAAATATAGTTTTTTTATTAAAAAAAGTTAAACATTTTTTTATATTAAAAAAAAAAAAACCGGATCCGGGTCAAAAAATTGCGACAACCCGGTTTTTTGGGACCCCGAAAATCCGGGTACCCAAATTTGCCCACCTCTATAAGAGAGGGTGAAGAAAAAAAAGGAGTGATGAACTCCGTAAAAAAAATGTGAGGGGAGAAGAAAACAGGTTAAAAAAACAGTAAGGAGGTAAAAAAAATTGATGGATGAGAAATGTGGAGGGAATCATTAAAAAATGGAGTGATTAATTTAGATTAGGTAGAAATTAAATAGAAAAGATTAGATAAAAATTAATATTAATATATGTTTAATATGAGGGACCACATACTATAAATGGTATGGAGCAATATTTTAGGGACGAACCAAAAAGGAAAATGGGGCAAACAAAAAGGGATGGAGGGAGAATAATTTTAAGACAAGTAACCTATAAAGGCTATAATATCATTTTTACTTGTATTAAAATTATTTTGATTAATTTGTTCATATACACTCTTAAATTACTTCCTTAAAATGCATACAAAATGGTTTGTTGCGTTTAATTTGGAACGGAGGGAGTAGTTGCTAAACACAGTAAAACGTGTACATATGTTGTGCGCTGCCAATAGAAACAGACAATTTTTTGCCCCAGCTTGGCTGCACAGTATCCTCAAAGCTACATTGTTGACTAGGTCGCTTGTTATTGCCATGTATAGTAGTAGTTATCTTGTGAAAATTCGTTGGACGAATGGAATAGTTAATCTAGTTTTCTATTTAAGCAAGTGCAAATTCAGGATATTGTGATTTATCTATTAAATCATCAATTTCAGAATTCTGATTTCTATTATTATTTTTTTGAGGGAAAATTTCTACATATTTGATTATGGACAACTGGAAATTGAGACACCACTTGTCTAAGGCAAAGAAATCTAAAGCCATGTTCTTTTGGACTTAATTTTGAAAATTTCAATTTAAGCAAATTCAGTTCAATTCAACTTTAGCTGAACGAATTTAATTTAGGTATTGTTTGGTTTCCTTTATTTCCCACGAGCAATCAAAATTCCCATAAAATGTAATTTGCACTAGTTGGTTGCTTAAATTTTGATAAAATGGGGGAAATACAAATTCCTAGAAATGTGAAATTCCTACAAAACATAGGAATTATCTTACGATGTCCCCCATTAAAAATTGAAAATTCTAATAATTTCTAAATTCCCTCATGTACACCAAACAACTTTTGAAAAATCAGGGAAAATGCAATGTGGGAATTAAATTCCGATGAACTACAAATTACTATGGGAATTTATTTCCCATATCAACCAAACAATGCCTTAGTTTACATTAATTCAATCCAAAAAAAAACATAGCCTAAATGTGGAAAGATAGACTGCAATTGCAAACCATACCAAAAGAATGGCATAGCATTTTTAGTATGGTTTGTAATTTATAATTCCCATGCAAACATATAAATTCATACTTTATGGAGTTTATGCCATTCTTGGGGGGTTCTCGAATCTAAGAGCCTTCATTGCCGGATCCAACTGAAGATGGTATGAACATTGGGAAAAACGTAAAAATAACAAATCTACACAATGAGCCCAATCAATATTAACAAATTAGGTAACTATATCCAAAAATTCCCAATATAAACATTCTTTGTTGCATCTTTCTAGCAAGCAGTACGAGTAATAATCATTTGTTTGCTCGAGCAATCCTCAGGCTGGTGCTTTCCTCTAGTGCTCCCAAAATAATACAATGAGACATGTCCAATTCATCTAGACTTTAATGATGCGTGACCAGTTTCACTCAAGTGCTTGTGAAGTTGATTTCTGTCATAAGAACACAGTGTATCATATCTTAACAAACATAAAGATTACAAGGGTATATAAATACACTCAACATGCTCCAAAACAGAGGTTATCATTGGGTTTTAAATTACCTCGATTCAAATTCCTCCCCGCATTTTTCACATACAGGGACATAATTTTTTGATTTTTCCTGCAAGAAAACAGACTGTAAATTTGGATATATAGAGTAATAAGCAAGAAGACACAGACAATCAGAAACCGTTAATGTAATCAGAAACCGTTAATGTGAGAAGATGCCACTTCATTCTATCTGCGGCTGTTAAAGCACCGTTTAAGCCAGGTTTAATAGGAAGAAAAAAGTTCACAACCACAAAGCAGATACAAAAATCCAATAAAAACAAAATTTCCTATATCAATATCTGCATTAAATCGTATTGAAATTCAGATACAACAAAATCTATGGCTTTCCATCTTTAACTTAGGAGATGTTCTTCCTAGACTCAGGAGTTGAATTGAGCTAAACTGAGTTCGTCTCGAATTGAGTCCAAAAGAATGGGGCCTTATTCCCCTTCAAACCAATATCCTAGTCTTCTTCTGAGAAAGTCTGTGATTACAATTGTGTAACTAGAACTAATTATACAAGATTGAATGACCAATAAGTATATTACAAGTTACAACCCATAGTATTAATTTATTTATATATAAAAAAAAAAAAAACTGAAAAAGATTCACTACATATTAGAGGGAAAGGGAGGGAACTATTTGGCACATGGGAGGGAAAAAATCAACTTTGGTGATATTCTATGCAAATGTATAGTATAAGACAATATGTGTAACCATAGAATTTCTCTCTTCTTGTGGCAAAAGTATCATTCATCATTCGACAATATACATTTGCATTTCTCAAATCAACTTTCACCAATTTCAGGATACAGAACATATAATAGGGCTGCAGCACGTAAAAACAACCGGATGGATTTACATCGTTGCAAATAATAGAAATGATCTAAAAAGCACAGGTACTTCACTTCAGTGCCGTCAAGTACGGGGGTGCAGGTGTGGCCTGGGTATGTATCGGGCAAGGCATTGAGAAATTGATATGGCTAGTTGAAGACTTGTACTTTGGGTCCTATAATGGGGACATCTCAAGGACGGCTACACATATTAGAGTATCAAAGGCTAATTTTGTTTAAAAACAAAGATAAAACCTTAAATCCTTGTTTCCCATCGAGCTTGCTTTTTCATTGTTTCATTAGGGTTTATTTGTCCAGAAAAAATGTCAGTCTAAGAATGTGGTTTTGTTACTTGCATTGAAGAGTGCCCACATGAGAAAAGAGAGACTCACTAGGCTAGACTGCCCACATAAGAAAAGAGCGACTCACTAGGCTGGCAAAAAAAAGAACCTTACATATCTTCCCGCAAGAGGAGTCGCTTTGGTTATGCACTTCAAGAGACAACTCATCTGCGCTTTAGATGCAAGCAGTGCCAAGTTAATGCCAGATAAAAGGGTTTCGGGATTTGATTCTCTTCGTCAAAGACTTGGTCAGAAATTTTCTTTTTTCAAGATTTAACATTTTTTTAGTTTAAATTAATATATTTTTTTTCTTATTATTACAATTTACAAATGACTTCTTTATTAGAGTAGCTTATATGGGAAGCTTCAATTGGACTCATTCACAAGAATATCAGTCATCGAACTTCCTCAAAGTATTTAACTCTTATGGCTTGCTTTACTCGCTCTTGCCTGAAAATCCCAATAGGGGTTGGAGGAGATTTTATTCTGCCCAAGCCTGGCTAAGAAAGAGGTTAAGGGCATTCACTTTCAAACTTTAATTTTCTTAGATCTCCACCTCGGTTCCAACTAGCCACTTCCCTTTTCTCAGACATCAAAGTTAATGTATGTGGTGACAAGTACATTATCAAATTATATACTTATAAATCTTGTACTTAACATGACTTTGTTGCTACTTTTTTAACTGATTTTTTCCTCCTCTCACTCTCTGTCTTAAATAAATATAATTTTAGCTTTGTCCACCTAATTACATTCCAAACTATAGATGAGGTTACATTCTAACTGTTATGTACTGTAAATATTTTAAATTTTTTTAAATTTCAAAATTTTTCATGATACCCTTACTGTGCAAGTACTGTAAAGTACCTTGGATTAGTGACATTTGTTGTTTCCCGTTCACCGTTTTCAGTGCAACTCAGGAAATGATGGGAACAATTAACATAAGGTAGTGTTTGGATATGTGGAATTCATTTCAAATTGATGAATTCAATTTCTGAAATTGAAATGTTATAATTCAAATGACAATTATTTGTTTGGGTTGTTTTTAAAATTTGAAATGACATGGTTTTGTTAAGTATTTGAAATACACAACATTTGCTTGTTAAATATTTGGGTTGGGAATTGAGCCAAGTCCAATTCCAATTTTTTTTACTTGACAAACATGTAATTTGACCCAAATTCATCATTTCAAATGAAATACTTGTATCCAAACATAGCATAATATACAATGGAGATAAATTGCCAATGTGCTTGGTAAAGAATGACAAATCAAACAGTAGAAATACAACTCACCTTTTGCTTCTTTCCTTTGGATGAGTTCTTCGGTTTTGCCTCTGTTTCTCGCTTGAAGTTGCCTTTTTCTTTCCTCCCAATAGGATGTTTTCCAGCCTTAGTACTACTACTACTACTACTAGCTTGGGTGTCACGTTCTTCTTGACCATCATCTCCATTGTTTGCATTATCTGAAGCATTGAGACCACTATTATCCTCCACTAGAAAACCATTATCACCATCACTTGCTTTTGTTACTTCTACATTAGAAGTTTTCCCTTTCTCTTTTTTGGCTCGTCTACTCTTCTTTTTGCCTTTCTTGTTATTATATTCCATTGGCTCAACATCATCCTCACTAAGGGCAAAATTGTTTTCCATGGATTCATTCTTTGACACCACTGGTTTCTTGTTCCGATCACCATAACTCATGGCTTCAAGAATAAATGACTCTTCATCAGAATCATCTGCAGACTGCTCAATCCCATTAGGTTCTTTACCATTACCAACAACAATCTCATCATCAGGAAGGAGCTCAAATCTACTTCTTCCTTCCCCAAGACTAACATTTTCCTTAAATTTTTCTTCTAAATCATTTACATCATCCTCAGCAGACACAAAACTATCACAATCTACATCATTCTCATTCTCATCCTCATCATACTGCTCCACTTGTTCGACGTCTTTAAGCTCAACTTCATCATCAACTTCCACCTTTTCCACTTCCTCATAGTGGTCATCCTCAACAAAAGATTTTCTCAAATGTGCCAATTTTTCTTTATGTTTCTTTGATTGTTCATGATTCCTCCATTGCTTATCCGACTTAAACTTCTTCCCACAAGCGGCACAATACAACTCCTTTATCTCCTCTTCTTCCTTCGCCTCATCCTCCTCGAAACCCTCCACCTCCCCCTCCTCAACCTTAGTCCAATCTGGCTCCTCGTACATTCTCAATCTCTCCAACCTCTCCCTTTCTCTCTCCTTTTTCTTGGCCATCTCCTCCTCACGCTTCTTCTCCCTCTCTTTCTCCTTTTTCACCATCATATCAATCACCCTCTTATCCCTCTTCTTCACAAACTCCGCCAACCCACGAACTGTCTCATTAAACTCCCTCTTTGCCTTCTTCCTCACCTTCTTATTCTCCTCCTCCATCACCCGCCTCGACTTCCGGTTCTGCCCTGAAGCAGCATCATACTTATCCACCCACCCAAAATCCATAGCAGTGCTAAACCCTAACCAATAACCATAAAACGCATTGACCTGACTATAATCACACCCCAAATCCCCCAACAATGGCGCTTCTTTAACCAACCCTAAATTCAACCCCATCGTCCTACAATACTTAATCTCATGCGCATAAATTCTATTAAAAATATCACCATAAACCTTGTAAAACCCAGTTTTAGGGTTGGTATAATCCGTGTAACAGGATGGAGAAAAGAAAGAAAACAAATCGGGAAAAGGGGAATCAGAATCATTGTTAGAAGTTGAAGAAAATAGGATTTGGGAACGATGTGAATCATACCAAGAACGCTCTTTTGGGTCAGAAAGAACTTCATATGCACGAACAAGCTCTTGAAAAGATGCGGTTGCATCCTCAGAAGAAATACCAGATTGAATGAGCTTATCAGGGTGGCGTTGAAGAGCGAGTTTTCTGTATGCGCTACGAATTTCCTCTTGTGTACAGCTTTGAGGAAGCCCTAAAACCTCGTAGTAACACCTCTTCTCATTTGCCGCCATTGTTGTACTCAACACAACTTCTTGTTCTTTTGTTTTTTCTTCTTCCCCCGGGTTGTGTAATGCTGTGGTGACAAATAACATAACCAAAAAATAATTAATAATAATAATAAGATAAAATTACAAAATAAAACAAGACATTGCTTGCATCATAAGGACAATTGTCAAATCTTTAATGAAAATTTTCACTCCAAAATTAAATATGACATCATCCTTTTAAAAAAAAAAATTAATTATTATAATTGTTAGAAATGTCAACTATTAGTCTTTCTTATTTGAAAAACAACAAGATCAAATAACTAATATTACAATTTTATTTATCCTCCATCATTTATATGATGCATTTAGCTCCGAATTACTTAAATTTCAAAATATTTTTCAACCATGCATCTTACATTGATCTTTATTTACTACAGACTAAAAATAATTAAAAACAGAAGTAACTAGAAAAAATTCGACTATGTCAGTAAAATTTGAGAGGCAAGCCAAAATAGCTAATAATTGACCATCCCAAAACATCAAGGAGAATGGTAGTTTCCTTAAATTTTCCTATTACTCTTTATTAATGTGTAGTAGTCTACTGTTCGTACTAAAATTAGCTAAATAAGGAAGAAGAATATATATTTTTTAAAAGGGAAATTATCAATGGTGACCTCGTACTTTTTCACTTTACCATTGGTAACCTTGAGTTATTTGAATTATCAAAAATAACTGTTAGATAATAATAGAATATCACAATATTCTATTTTTGGTTAATATAGATTATTTGTAAATATATTATTTGAATTGTAATTATTTACTTTCCTAAGCCCAAAGTTAACCTAGATTAGAGTTGTATATAAACACTTACTAATCAATGAAAAGGCCACGGCAAACAATTCTTTCATGGTATCAGACGTTTAGGTTTAATTCCCCTAAACCCTACTTCCGCTTCTTCCGTTTTTTTTCCAATGTTCTTGATGACTTTTTATACGTGATCTAAGTAGTAGTTTTTCTGTTAGTTTAACGTCAAATAAGGTTTATGGATTTTTAATATGACTATTATTAAAGCAACAAAATAATATACTTGCCCTATTTTATTGGGAAAAAAAAGTCAGAATCTTCTCCAGAAAAAGCCTCATCGAATTTTTTTCTACTCTATTCGTCTTCATTCTCTGCTCTAAGGGTTCTCCAACCCAATTCATGTGTGCTCTCCTCCCGTTGATACATGTTAGATTTCCTTCTTTTATTTTCAAAATTCTTTTGTATGACTGAATGATGTAAATTCTGGGTTTAAATGTTGTTTTTGAGTTCATGTTAGGCCGCCTTCTGCTTGTTGAAGATGCTCTTGAAGTTGCCATTGCTATACGAGGAAAACAAATCAGAGAAGCATTTACAGAGATGATAAAGAAGGGGGATGAAATAGAGTGAGAGAAGATGAAGTGGAATTTGGGTCTAAAAGGAACTAAGGTTAACATTGGGAGAAGAGACACGTGCTGTAAAAAAGTTTAACCAATGCTTAAACCTATAAATCCTCAAGAATACCCCATTTGAAGTTAAACTAACAGACAAGCTACTACTTAGGTCATGTTTAAAAAGTCATCAATAAGATTGGGTGATTTTTGATAATTCAAATAACTCAAGGTTACCGTTGATAAAGTAAAGAAGTACGAGGTCCCCATTGATAATTTCCCTTTTTAAAATTACTGAATCTATTTTACCGAAATTTGATTATTATATTACCGTTCCACAACAAGGAGAATGGTAGTTAATCTAGTTATTGAAATTTTTACCGTTGCTCTTCATTCATGTAAAAATTGGAAAAGAAAATAAGGTGACTTACCAAGCACTTTAATGGAGGGGACAAACGGTGATAGAGGGAGATGCATCTACTTGTTTGGTAGGAAGATCGAGGGACAAATGATTTTAAGATTGGTTGGTTCATAATTTTAGAATTTCTATTATACACCGGGATATACATATATTCAGGGACTAACTTGCAATTTATCCATTTTTTTTTAAAAAAAAAAACTTAGCAATTTACTCATTTTTTCTTGAACTTGCTCATTTTCTTTCGTAAACTAACTCACATGTCTTTGTTGGAAATACAGTTTATATAAAAAAAATACCAACTGTAACGACC